>CM034146.1:293034231-294505897 GCA_019776745.2 Taxus chinensis | reverse complement strand
GACTCGTCATGTCTTTGATCTCCTCGGTGGTTGGTGTTTCACAAAAGGGAATCCATCACCTGATCTGGATATTTATGGATCACGGACAGGAAATATTCAATCCTACGGTCATCACAGAGGTACAAACTACTAATCATTTTCTTACAGGACCTTTTTCTCACTATACATTATTTTCACAGCCAATCATCTTGTTAACCAATTATCAAGAGGCCACATTCCCCGTCTCCATACACATTGGAGGCCACAAAAAAAATTTTTTTGCCTTACATTCCAACTTTCCACAATGACACTTCTGGTAACATTTTAAAGCTCTTCTTTCGTCGTTTTTCTTTTATTTGTGAAGATAATTGTTATTACTATTTCGCAATCACGATTAATTGCAATAATTATTAATTTTTTCCAAATTAAGAAAATCTATTCCAATTGTATCCATGTATGCTCTTTTCCTGCCCTTCGAAGCGATCTGGAAAATCAGAAATGGTCGCGATTGTTTAGTTTCTTGTTCTAACATTGCAGGATCTATTTCCTTTTATTTTATGTTTCATTTATCATCATTATTTTTTTTCGTCTCATTATTAATATTTTTTCGGTCGTTGGTTGTGTATGCTCTTTTCTTGCACCTTCGAGCGATCTAGAAAATCAAAAACAACCACGATCATTTTTCTTCCTAACATTTTGTCTGCAGGATAACTACTAATTTGTTTTCTATAGGACCACATCGCTAGAATATTTTCAAAAACACAAAACAAAAAAAAATCCCACAAAAGTACCACCATTCAAAGAAAATTGTTGAAATCTAAAAAAAATTAGCACGCTCAGGTACACTGCCATTTTCTGCTAGTAATTTATTTCAAGTTGGAAAGAACCTTGTGTAATCACATCATCATTCTTGTTTTTACACATAGTAGAGGTGGATTTCATCACCACCAAAGCTACACCGGTGACGTGGACTTGACTACCACGCACCAACAACATTTGCATCTGCATTACACTTTGAGACATAGTCTCATCACAACATTTGGTATTTACCTCGCCCCTGCTCTTCACTTACAGGTAATGTTGTCATGTGGCGCATGCGAGTCACGCCTAAATAGCTGTAACAACGAAGCCTGGGCATCATCCCTGTAAATCTTCAAGGAGTTATAAGGACACCATACACATTCATCCCCCCATCACCTTCCACCTTTTCACAAAACCTGTTTTGGACGTGGTGATTCACTCCAAAGTAGGCAAGTAAGAATTGGTGAGTCTCCTCCAGTGCTCTAAGGGTTCCCCGTACCAATTCTGTCCCCGTATAGAATTAGGTATATCAGGACTAGGGTATATCAGAGGACACATCTTTTTGGAGTGATAAGAGCCTAGATCCATCATTCCACAACATACTTGTATGATTGCATGAAAAAATGATCATTTCTGAAGAATTTACCTCCTGAGCCAAAACAATTTGATCCACATGATTGCTTGTTGTTTGTAAACAAAATAGTTTAGCATTATTTTTATCATAAAACTTGGTTGATATCAATGTGTTCATTGTAAAAGTTCAAACCCTAGTTGTGTTCCACAAAAATCATTTCTCGACCAATTCAATACCAAGCAAAACATCCAAACAATCCAACAACGCAGACCAAAACATCACATCGATTTCATTAGCTTGCTTCAGCCAACAATACATCTTCCATAGCTTGTCTTCAGATATATCAAACTAATATTGAGTGACTGACATTCACTCCCCATATCATCAATTGTCAAAACATCCTTCATAGCTCATTTCAAGCTATATCAAACTAATATTGGGTGACTTGTTTGAGTTCACTCATTATTTTTTCAACCATCATGTTTATCCAAATCACAGCCAACACAAATCCTTTCATAACTCATTTTGAGTTATATCACAACCATATTGAGATTAACCTGTTTGAGTTACTCTCCCCATCAACAATCCAGAGCTTGTTCAAGCCAAATCTATACAACGTGAAACAAATTCCCTAATAACTCGTTTAGAGTTATATCACAATCATATTGAAATAACTTATTTAAGTTACTCTCCTTATCAGTCATCACAGCTTATTCAAGCTAAATCCAAAGCAATCAAATTCTCATTTAATCACACCTGCTCAAAATTCCTACCCACTTTTTACAGCTTAATCAAGCACACACCTATCTCATCATGGTATTCACACGTAGTCACAATCATGAAAATGATGATGAAGAAGTCACGCAACCAGAACTCACCAATGAAGAACAAGAACAAGTAAATAGGGTGATAGAACAAAACAAAAACGAATATCTATTACGCATCCTAGCCATGGGGGAAAAACTACCCCCTGACTTTGGGACTGAAAATTTAAACAAACTTATCGACAACAATGAATCAAGTTATCACAATGAAATACCAAACAATCCAAATAGCTCTTCGGCCGATGAGTTATTCACTAAAATCCAAGACTTAACAAAGAAACTTGAGGAAGCAACTGCTAGAGCTGAAAGGCTAAAAGACTCCAATCCAGACCCCAATACTCACAACATTCTTGATAACCCATCCCCTGCCTCTCCATTCGCACAAGAATGGAAACATATGAAAGACACCATTCAGGGACTACAAAAACAATCAAAACAATTCAACTTTGAAGAATTGTGTCCTTATCCATTTGATACAAAGATATCACGCTTACCATTTCCGTCATCCTTCGAAATCCCAAAATTTGATAAATACAAAAGCAAAGGTGACCCCCATGAACATGTCAAGGAATTTTACATGCAATGTCAGGAAGTTGCCTATCGTGACACGTATCTTTTATGATTATTCCCCCAAAGTTTAGGAGGACAGGCTTTAGACTAGTTTTTCCATCTTCCCAAAGGGTCGGTCACGACATTCGCAGACTTATCAGAAAAATTCGTCAAACATTTTTCCTACAACTTAGACTCAGAAATAACCATGCTTGATCTCTGTAACACTAGACAAAGGCCCAATGAAAACTTTTCCTCCTTTTTACAATGATGGCGAGGAATTGCAAGCAGATTTCCCTGCTCAATACCTGAGAGACAATTAGTTAGCATTTTTGTTCCAAATCTCAATGTTGAATTATCATTCCACATGCAAATGCATTGTCTGAATAGTTTCGAAGAATTCATTGAAAAGGGAACACAAATCGAAAAATCCCTCATTTCTAAGGGCTTACTTAAAGCACCCTTTAGGGACCAACCTTATCGAGACACCCCTCAGAACCAGGACAAATCCAAATTCTTTAACCGAAACCAAAATATAGTCAACGATGGCATTACTGATTCCCACCATGTCTGAAACGTTCAAAACAATCCCATCAACACATTAAAATCCAAACAACCAATCATAATCCCTAGAAAGGAAGTTCCTTCTCAGGACCGACGAAGACAGTTCACTCCTCTCAGAGAAATCCTATCTAGTATCTTTCGTCATTTGGAAAATGCCAACATGATTACATATCCCATCATCAAACCCTTCGAAGGACAACCCAAACCAAATTGGTATAAGGACAATGAATATTGTGATTACCATCGCATAAAAGGGCACTCTACAGATCGATGCATGCAACTCTGCCATTACGTCCAAGACCTGATTGAACGTGGAGACATAGAAGTTGAAAATACTTCTGAGACAAAAACACCTAATGAAAAACTTAACATGTTCAAAAATCCCTTCCCTAACCACGATAATAATTCAAAAGATAAGGGTCAATCATCAAGCAATGTCGAGTATGACTCAGTCATCTCGACCATAGACTATGACCAAGACTTAGTGGCAACTATAAAGATTAGAACTGACTATGTGATCACCACCAGACAGAAAAAAATGTGGGTCCCTACAACAAAAAAATCTACCACTTCATCTCCCGCACCACCTCCTAATCCACCATCTAATTCTGCCACCAATTCCACTCCACAACCTGCACCATCATTCAATATTGTCAAACAATTGGAGAAGACTGCAACACAAATTTCCATCATGGAATTACTTAATTCTTCTCCCGCACTACAATGCATCCTTATGCAAACATTGAATAACGCTCATGTCCCTAAGGACATCAATTCACAACAATTCTAGGCTTTAATTACACATCTTACGGTCCCCAATCCTATTTTATCCTTTGGTCCCACTGACCTTCTTAATCCCAACATCACTAATAATCATTCTTTATACGTCGAGGGTTATATAACTCATCGTAAGATCAAGTGTGTATTAATCGACAATGGATCCACATTGAATATTTGTTCCATGAAACTTTTACGTTGTCTAGGTTACACTGAAAATGATTTACAAAACAATATCATAACCATTCGTGGGTATGATAATAGCGAAAGAAAGTCTGAAGGCACAATCACGTTGCCTCTCCAAGTTGGACCCATCACCTTAGAAACGGTATGTCATGTGGTGGATGTAGAAGTTACATATAACATTCTCGTCGGCCGACCATGGATTCATGCCATGAAAGTCATCCCATCAACGTTCCACCAATGTATTAAATTTCCTCATTTGGACAAGGAATTTACGTTACGTGTGGATCCTCAACCCTTTGAGTATTGTAGATTCCTCGAAGGATGGTATCGACATGATCACTATTGTCCATCAACAGATAAGTATGCTCCACCTCACATAATCCCTAACGAAACACACATCGATCCGGATACACTCCCTAAAAATGATCTGAAACCATCATCTTCTAACCAAACCACATTTTCCAATCCATTCTCTTCTGCTAATCAACAATCTTCAACCAGTCCTCCTCCCACTAATCAATCATCTTCTTCCACTAATCAAGCTTCTTCTTCCAACAACAATTATTCTTCCACCACACCATCTTCTTCCTCACCTAGTCAACCTTCTTCATCCAACCATACCTCTTCTATTAAGATACCTTCTCCTTCGAATAACCAAACTTCATCCTCCAATCCACCCCCTTCTTCTTATAACCCATTCTCTTCATCTTTTAGAACTACCAAACTGACTTCCCCGCCACATGAGGTACCTATTGGTCCCCCATCCCACACATTTAAAATCATTGACAAAGGATGCAGTGAATATCAATTTCAAAAGATGGCAAACTCCTTTTACATCAACAAATCCCCACACAACTATGGACAAACCCAATGCTCCACATCTGAGAATCCATCCCACTTACCAAATGGGACAGTCAGTTTGGAAAAAATTTGGTTATCTTGACAATGAACATATTCCAAGTTCTTCAGGATCTTGGTTATATAATGACGACTTTGCTCCCTGTTATGAGTCCCCTCAATTTACCAAAGCTCATCGAATAATGAAAAACATGTGATGGAAGGGTAAAGGACTCGGTCCAAATGAACAAGGTCATTTAGACCCAATCAATTGCACACAACATCATGGTAAACATGGTTTGGGTTTCAAGGTATTTGATGTTGCTCCTGTATTAATTTCAAGTGATAATGATGACACCGCCTCGGATAATGACACGAGGTCTCCACGTAGCCTTTTTGAGGACCTCGCTGAAACACATCTTTACTTTGAACATTTATCTGTTAATGTCATCAATTTTGAGCCTACGCATCTGACTCTCATAGACCATGGCCAACCACATCATGCGGCCATGGACATGTTCCAAAATGATGAAGCCATCGAAGAATTCCTTGGAACTCATGATCAAATCCCTACTTCCAACCATAGAAAAGGATTTGAAATCAATCTAGATGAATCAACCTATTTTGGTGAAGAAATAAAATATTCAGATCCTTCACCTTCAGAAAATTTGGATCAGAAGCACAAACAAAAAATTTCCCATAGTCAAAATCTCATCACCACCCTATCAAACAAACATGTCAATAAAAAGTCTCAACATCACACACAAAAATCTTGTACCAACTCCCCCAAATCACCCGACACCGATGACCTACATCAACCATTAGCATCATTCTCTGAAAAGGATACATCTAAAATGCTTGTAGAAGAAACTAAAGACATAAACATTGGAACCATCGAACAACCAAAAATTTTACAACTTGGCATTAGTCTGTCTGACCAAGAATGCATAGAATTCACAACACTCCTTATTGAATTCCAAGATATCTTTGCATGGACCTATAAGGACATGCCAAGCCTGGATCCATCTCTTGTAGTACACCACCTTGTGGTGCATCCGGATGCAAAGCCTGTAAAACAAAAACTACCCAAAATGCATCCCCAAGTAGCATTGCTTGTCAAAGCCGAACTCGAGAAACTCTTGGAAGCTGACTTTATCCGACCTATTGATTATTCGGCATGGATATCTAACATAGTTCCTGTAGCCAAGAAAACCCCCAACATCAGGATATGCACAGACTTCTGAGACATTAACAAGGCTTGTCCCAAAGATGACTTTCCCTTGCCAAATATAGACATGATTGTTGATTCTACGACAGGCCATGAAATGCTCTCCTTAATGGATGGATTTTCTGGTTACAATCAAATACATATTGCTGAAGGGGATCAACATAAAATGACATTTACTACACCATGGGGCACCTTCTGTTATAAGGTCATGCCTTTCGGCTTGAAAAATGTCGGTGCCACCTATCAACGAGCAATGACTGTCATCTTCCATGATATGTTACATGATATCATGGAAGATTATGTTGATGATATATTAGCAAAATCAAAAACATGAATAGGGCATCCAGGTGTGTTGAGACACATTTTTGATAGATTACGTGAGTATAAGGTTCGTCTTAACCCAAAGAAATGTGTGTTCAGGGTGACCTCTGGTAAATTATTAGGGTTTATTGTCTCACGGAGAGGCATAGAAGTGGATCCTGCAAAAGTCAAAGCCATTATGGAAATGCCTCCTCCTCAAAACCTAAAACAATTATGCAGTCTTCAGGGAAAAATACAATCTATTCGGTGTTTCATATCACAGTTGGCTGATAAGTGCCATCACTTCAACCAATTACTCAAGAAAGATGCACAATTTCACTGGAACCACGATTGTCAAGACTCTTTTGCTAAGTTAAAAGAATACCTCTCTAGCCCACCTATTCTTATGTCACCAGTTGCTGATAAACCCATGTTGCTTTATACATCTGCCACTGAACATGCCATAGGAGCTCTGTTAGCACAACATAATGATCAAGCAAAAGAACAGGTTGTATATTACCTTAGTCAAACACTTATTGAGCACAAAGTACGTTATTCCCAAATCAAAAAAGTATGCTTAGCGGTCACCTTTGCATTCCATAAGTTACGTCATTACTTGCTCAATCACACAACTAAGTTGATTGCCAAGATTGATCCTCTCAAGTATCTCTTGTCCCAACCCATTCTCATAGGAAGAATGTCTAGTTGGGTCATACTACTTAGTGAATTTGATGTCGAGTTTGTTCCGTAAATGACAATTAAAGGACAGGCCCTTGCATACCAACTTTCCAAGGCACCCCTTCCTGGCACAGAACCACTTCATTTTGCTTTTCCTGATGAAGATCTTCTACACATAGACATCGCGCCAGCTTGGACTCTATTTTTTGATGGATCTTGTAATCTCCATGGCTCAGGGGCTGGTATTTTTCTTATCACACCTAGTGGACACGTCATCCCCAAATCATTTTGATTAGCATTCCCATGTACCAACAATATCGCATAAATATGAAGCTCTAATCACAGGATTAAACTAGCTATATCTTAGAATCTTAAAGAATTAGATGCATTTGGTGATTCTTTACTTATCATCAAACAAGTTACTGATGAATACCAGGTCAAGGATGAAAAAATTATCCCATATAAGTGCATGGTGGATAGTCTTCGAAGCTATTTTCGATTAATTAGCTTTGATCAAATCCCCATAATTTGTAATAAATCTGTCGACACTATGGAAACCATTGGATCCCTATTAGAAATCACATCTAGTCAACCCCAGGCACATTTTCTCATAGAACATCTCTTAATGCCTGCCTATGATCTTCCTAAAAACACTATGGTATGTGAAATCGTGGGTCCAAATAACCCTTGGTACCATGATCTTTATACCTTCATCCATGATAAAACATTTCCTACCGACATGAAACCAATGCATAAATGTGCTTTAGCACAACATGCCTCTCGTTACACCATTTTAGTAGAAACTCTTTATAAATGAGGATATGATGGCACCCTACTCTGATGTCTTAATCAGGAAGAAGCCTCGAGTGTCCTAACTGAAGTCCATTCTGGTATCTGTGGAGCACACACGAATGGTATAGCCTTAGCCAAGAAAATCCTGCGAGTTGGATATTATTGGCCCACCATGGAAAGTGACGCATGCCATTTTGTCAAACAATGTCAAGCATGTCAAAAGCATGGAAATATTATCCACACACCTTCCCAAGCATTGCAATCGATAACCACACCATGGCCCTTCTCTCAATGGGGACTTGACCTCATTGGTAAAATCAAACCAACATCATCTGATGGACATAAGTTCATCATTACCACTACTGATTACTTCACTAAATGGGTGGAAGATATGCCTCTCACCTATGTTACTGGTAGCCAAATATCGAAATTCATTTTTAATAATCTCATCTGTCGATTTGGTATTCCATCCACTCTTGTCGCAGATAATGGAAAATCATTTAAAAACCAGGATGTAAAAGACCTAGCCAAACATTTTCGCATCAAACTTAAGTGGTCCACTCCATACTACCCTCAGGGTAATGGTCAAGCAGAAGCAACCAACAAGACTTTAAAATCCATCATGGAAAAAATTGTCAACACCCATGGACGTAATTGGCATACTCAAATTTACCCCGCTCTTTGGGCTTACCGTACATCTTACCGCATGCCTACCAGAGCCACCCCATTTTCCCTCATTTATGGTTGTGAATCCATTTTACCTATTGAGATAGAACTCCCATCCTTAAGAATCTCCCTTAAAGATGTAATTAATGAGGATGAATACCGACAGTCACGGCTTCAAGAGCTTGAGCTTCTCGATGAAAAATGACTTAATGCTCTCAATCATCTTCAAGTCTATCAAAACTGACTACAACGTAGTTATCATAAAAAGGTAAGACCCAAAGAATTCGAAATTGGCGACCTCGTTTTAAAAGAAAATCAAAAGAATACCACTAAAGAGCGAGAAAAACAAGGAAAATTTGAGCCTAATTGGTTAGGACCCTATGTAATTACAGCTAAATTTGGCTCTGGAGCCTATAAGTTGGCCACTGAAGATGGTCAAGAACTTGATGAACCAATGAATGCAGTTCATTTAAAGAAATTTTATCCTTGAGGCATTCACTATTCTGGGAAACAACGACGTGTACATTGTTCCTTCTGTCTTACTTATCTCCGAATAATTTAAAATCATTCATTTCATTGGCAGATATTCTCATTATCACAATCATATATTCATATTTATCATCATGAGACAAGTGCTAACATAGATCCTATTAAGTCTTGTGAGTATCATACTTCTTATAATATCTCCCATTTTCAGTCACTTTCACCTATGGTCATACCTAGAAGCTTACTGATGGTAATATATTCCCTTCAAATAAATTCTCTCTTTCATAACAAAGCTCTAAACTTCTTTACCCAGTTCATTTGATCGTCCATCTCAGTCTTTGGTGTTGAACCCTCACGTCCTACTAGTCGTGTGGGGCTGAGATTGGGTGCAGACGTTCCTTCCCAAATACAAAGTACTATTCTAAAATTCCATCAATTCAATAAATTATGAATAATTCATTGTCACATCTTTTGTCCTTCATAGTCTTTGGTGTTGAGCCCACACTTCTTACTGGTAGTGTGAGACTGGGAATGGAGGAAGGTGCCCTTACTCTGTCTACGTCTTGTCTTCGGTGATAAACCCTTGCCTCTTATAAGTGGCATGGGGAAAATATTACAAAGCGTAGAGGGTCATTCTCATAAAAGCATAAAAATATTGCAAAAATATTCAAAAATTCAAAAAAAATACAAAAAGCTATTCAAAAAAAACAAAACAAAAAAGGAATTTACTCGCCTATGTTTTGCCTTCGGTGATGAGCCCTTGCTTCTCACTAGTAGCATGGGGCAAGGCATAGGGAGTCATTTCAAGAATAACAAAATCTTATCAAATCAATAGGGCTTACAATTAAAGAATCCCCAAAGAAGTAATTTAGATGCCTAAGTGAAGAGAGAACTATCCCTTCACCTCGTATCTTACCAATCAACAGGCCACGTAATTGTCTAAGTCTAGTGCGTGACTCTTAGAAGTGAAAGCCATTTTTGAAACCGGTTCAGTAACATTAAGAAGAATTGAGTCACAATTTCCCAAAGGGATTGTTGTTAGCATTTGTCTCTATATTCATTATCTACCTCCTGCGTCCTTCTTGATTCTCGGTGATGAGCCCTCGCATCTTACTAGTTGTGTGGAGTCAAGAATGGAGCTAGACTTCTTTTCATCATATCATCACCAACATATCCTACCAATGGAATGAGAATTTGTGTTATTCAAAGCATGAGTTATCACAAGGAATATGGTACATACAGACAATATCCTATGGTTTATCACCTCTCAAAATAAGTCTACATTCTAGTCCATAAATTGCCAATAACAGTGTAAAAATCTAAAAATCCAAAAACATTCTGAAAATCTCAAAAATCCAAAAACATTAGAAAGTCAAAATCGTCAAAAATTCAAAAACATCCAAAATCCAAAAACATTTGAAAATCATCCAAAAACCTAAAAACATTACGAAAAAATCATGGTTTTCAAAATCCAAAAACATTATAAAGAATCCATAAATATATAACAGTGTAAAAATCTAAAAACTCCAAACAAACAAAAAAAGTAAACTCCACAAAATCGCAAAAACTCTAAAATAATCAACACAATTCATCCTTTGAACTATTATCCCCAACGAATGATCCAATCACCTTATGACTATCAAATTCAAACCACTTCTCCTTGCGTGAATCCTCGCTTGGGGCAACTCTGGATCTCATTATTTCCTTGTTTGAGGACAATGACCCAATCCTTTTTATGTCCTTGTACCCCTGCTTGGGGGCACATCCAATCAATCCTCACTGTGGAACACGTTAGGGACATGTTTATTGGTTCTTGTGTTGCATTATTAGTTACAAGTTATTAATTACTTTCTTGTATCTTGATATATTACAAGGAGGCATCTCGATTTTATGTATCATGGTGTTCTCTCTAATATACTTATGTTATCTGATTACATATCGTACTGGGGCATCATACTTTCTTGATGGCCTCTGTCTATGCTCTCTTCCACTTGCATATCATATTGGGGCATCAAACCTTTTTGATGGCCCCTGTCTATGCTATCACACATATTACAGTCTAGTCATCCTGATCTTTTATATCACGATGCATCCTGTTATGTGCTATATTAAAATTAAGATGTTTTTCGTCACGTGAGTATCTTCTTGCATGATCAACATCTTACTTTGCACCCCATCCATTCACCCATACTAATACATTCCCCAGTTTGGGAATCCTACTTGATCACCATTGCAGTTTGAATCCTACTTGAAGATCTTTCTCAAGTAGCATTCACTATCCAGCAGCTCCTCCTCCCCCACCATGATCACCATATATTTGATCCATTCATCCTCGCTCCTCATTTCTACTCCTCCGCCACTTATCCCCATATTACCCTTCTCACCATTCATGTCCCCTCTCACCCATTTGTATTCTTTCCTTTCACTCTTTTGCTTCCCACTTGACAATCTTACTTAATAACCCCTTCTATATGGGATCCTCAGTGGAGGTTTACCCTCTCCCTAAGATCTTCCTGTTGTAGAAGCTTCTTCACCACCTCCCCTCTCATCAAACAACAAACACCACCACACACATCTTCCCATTCCACCTCTTCTGCTTCTCATTCTTGCATCATTACTCTCACCACGTGGGCATCCCAATTAAGGATTCCCCTCACACTCTCCACCATCCACTACATATATTCCTTCATCCATTCATGTTACACTCCTTTGTTTCCTTTCTTCCTTGTTATCACCTCCTCTCGTCTCCTCTTCCACTCGGGCATACATCACTCACTTTTTTCTCATCCTTCCCCAAATCCATCTTATGCCTAGTCATCCTACTTACACACTCTCGTAGTATGGAAAATTCACTTGAGGGTTCCCCTTCAGTCCATTTTATCATACCCTATTCCCACCAACTCTATCATCATTCTTCTTCTTCTTCAGCTTGGCGATCTTACTTAACCATCTTTGTTGCATGACAATCTTACTTAAGAATTCCTCTTAAGGTTGATCTTCCCTATGGCCTTCCCCCATCCCATCATATTTCCCCCATCTTATTTCTCTCGCCTCTCATCACGATCATTTTCTTCAACCAACCATTCCACCCCTGTACCCAATACAATTTTTTCTTTCTCCTTACATATCATCCCTATCACTTTGGTGATCTTACGAAACCACTCCGACGGCATGACGATCTTACTTAAGAGTCTCTCTTAAGCATGACATGTCATCTTGCACTCACCCATCACTCTACATTCTCACCATCCATATTTTCTCTTCATTCCCCATCATCACATATTCTTACCACCGCTATCACCATCCTCTACTTGGAAATCTTACTTAACCACTCACGCGGCATGGGGATCTCACTTAAGAGTCCCTCTTAAGGATGATTTGTCTTCTTACCTTTCCCCATCACTACACATCCTTCACTCTTCACTTTTTCTCGGCATTCCCCATTATCACATCCTCTCACCTTCTCTTCCATTCTCACAAACACCACTTCTCTCTTGCCCACTTGTCATCTCCAGTGTCACTTGCTTGGAAATCTTACTTAACCACTTCCGTCGCATGACAATCTTACGTCAGGGTCCTCCCTATGCTAAACTCATCATTCTGAACTTTTCCCTCACCTCATTCTTCATTCACTTTGTTGATTGCTTCTTCCACCTGGTCTCTCCTACCAACCACATTTTCCTCCTACCATTATCCTTTCTCCACCTATCATCTCACAACATACGTCTAATATCTTCTCCTATAATCACATTCTTTTCCCCCATTTTCCCCTTCTTGATCCATCATCCTTCATACCATTTCTTCCCATTCTTTTCATGTCTTGTTTCTTCATCCTCACCTTGTTCATCCTCATCTTCCACATCCTCTCCTCACTTTCACCTAGTCCCAACTCATCCCTCACATTTTCTTTACTCTTTCCACTTCATCTTCTCAAATTCTCCCACATCTCTACCCACACACTTATTCATCATTGTTGTTAACATTCCTCTAACATTCTTTCATCATCATCTTCTATTCCCGCGCTAATAATTGTTAGTGGAATTTCCCTAAAAATCATCAATCCTCATTCCGCATGACCTCGTTCACTCCCTTAGACCTTCTATAGTTTCCCTTCATTCCTTCCTTCCTCTAGGCCCACCACTCATTGTTAGTGGGCTTTCCCTAACGTCCCTTCATTGGCGTTACCCTTTCCAATCCTTATTACCTTTCTCCCTTTCTTCATTTTTTCTCTCATCCTTCCCCACCACTTATTATTAGTGGACTTTCCCTAATGTCCCCTCATTGGCATTGCCTCTTCTATCCCCCATTATCTTTTCTCTCCTATTCTTTTCCCCCACTCCCACCCTTTCTTGTCACTTCTTCCCCACCTCTCCATCTTCCCTTCGCCCTCTTCAATATATTTATTGTCTTCATCATACATCCTTTGTCTATTTTCTCGTAATCCTAGTATCCTCATTTCATGCATCTCCACATCTTTTCCAATTTGTGTCATTCCTCCCCTCTTTCTTCTCTTTACATTCCTCATACTGTTCACTTTACACTTATTATCCCCATTCTATATTCCCTTCCTTCTACATCATTTTCTCTGTTATCCTCTTCTCTCTCCCACCCCTCATCTTATTTCACTTCCTCTGTATTGTCTTCTTCCCCTTTTTATGTCATGTTTCCTCCTTACTTCCCCATCGATAACCTGGCTCTTCAGCGTTGTCCCATATTTTTTATCATCCCACCCTCCACATGCATCTCCATACGGTTTGTTCCATATTCTTTTCCTTGGTCTTCCTCGCAAAGACCCGGTTCCTTCAATCTTCTCCCTGTATTCACTCTATCCTCCTTTCCTCTCCCCTAATTTTCATGTTTCTTCTGACCACCTCTCCTTTTCTCTACCACCCCTACCTTTTCGTTCATTTTGTACATCATTTCTCTTCTTTTCTCTACTCTTTTTCACACTTTCCTCACCCCTCATAATTTCTTTTTTTCTCCGTTCTACTTCTTCTTTTGTCCTCTTTCAATTTTTTGTCAATTTTACCCCCTACTCCCACCTCGTCTTCTCCTTATTATTTATCTTTCCCCATTTCTTTATTTTCTCAGCTCTATCATTTCTTTCGCTTTCATGCATCCCTCTTTATTATCTTTGTTGTCTTCCTTCATTTGGCACATCTCTCTATTTCATAACTTCACCCTCTACTCTGTCATTTTCTTGTCTTCTCCTTGTTTTTCCTTCATCATTCCCTTCTTCCCCTATCATCCCTCTCTCTTATTCTCTTCTACCTCTTTCATTCCTTTTTTTGTCCCTCCCCTATCTCCATAACCCTTCACCTTTCTTACTCTTCTCATAATCAACCCCCAATCCTATCCATTCCCTTTTCTCTTTCCCATTACATCCTCCCACACACCCTCACACCTAGCATTCAAGGCCGATTGAATCCTTTCTCCATTTGCGTCGTGCGGTCATTCTAGTCTCTTCCACCCCATTATCGTCCTCTTCTCTACAGAATTCATCTCTCCTCTTTTCGAGAGCTCTGTCATATATTTCATTGTCGTCATCCCTCTCGAGGGGGCA
Source organism: Taxus chinensis (assembly GCA_019776745.2). Classification (NCBI taxonomy): domain Eukaryota; kingdom Viridiplantae; phylum Streptophyta; class Pinopsida; order Cupressales; family Taxaceae; genus Taxus; species Taxus chinensis. The sequence continues at coordinate 294,491,093 of CM034146.1, read as the reverse complement.
TCATCACATCTGTCCATAATCACATCTTCTCATGACATTTTTGTCTTGGAAGATGCCATGACATCCATCACTCACCACCTTCTATTCTCTTCAACAAACATTCGCTCTACTTTTTGCTTAAGAAAAGTAGATTGAATTCTTCCCCCATCTTGTCTACTTTCTTTGAAAGGACACTACTTTCATAGTACCCTTCCAAAGAGGGGAAAATGTAGACACCCTAATTTCACATCTGTCCTAAATCAATTAATTCCCCTACCTCATTTCCCACAAAAATACACTTCAAATTAATCAAATATAATTTGATTAATTATCCATTTCAAATCTAAAAAATAACCTAATCCTTACCACATGTCATTATTCTCCATGTTTTTCTACTATTGAATTAAAAATTCAAAATCAAATCCTCACCCACTCTTCATGGTCCCCACTCACCTAAAATCCTCCACTTATGAATTAAAAATCCAAAATCAAATCCTCACCCATTCTTCGTGGTCCCCACTCACCTAATATTTCCCACATTTTCAAACCATGATTACTTAAATTACTCTAAGTTAATCACTTCCCCAGGCTATAAATACAGCCTTACCCCTCCCCTCTAAGACACGGAGAATAAGCTTGAATGCCCTGTTCTAAGTTCTTGCATCCTTTGAGCAAAGAACATCCTTCCACCTCGTCCTAATGTCCAAATAGTCTCATCTTTAAGCACCCTAAATCCATAATCCTTTTACCCATTTGGTGCAAAGTAAGTGGATCATTGTTGCAGGAAGGTCTCGCTCCATTTTGAGAAAGGCACCTACATGTCATGCAATCAGGGTTCAATCCATGTTTCCTAGCCCATTCTGAGGTTTGCTACGGAATACGAAGTTGGAGGTATTATTGTTAGTATTTTACTTCCTTGTTAGTAGTGCATTTTTCCTATATTACACTTCCAAAACTTATTTTCCTTTCTTTTAAGCACCTTTACCAATTTTTCAACAATTGTGTTCATATGGACTGTAGTGATGGCCTTAAGGTATTCAAGTCTCTTCTAAATAGGAAAGGATCTAATCATGTATTTTTTATATCTCGTGAATTACTTCTTCAATTTAATATATCCCTTTCAGTAAGAAGCATCGAACTTCAAAATTATCAGTGCAAAATATATCCCATACTCGGATAAGAATCTCCAATATTTAATGAAGAAACATTATACATTAGCAGAAATGGTATTTTCTATGGACAATGCTCAATAAACTAGAAACTAACTAGTCAATGTGAGTAATTGGCTTATATCATTTAATTTAAAATCCATAAAAAAATCAGCAAACATGTTGGAAAAAATTGTTAAGGACTAAACAAATAAATTAGGGTTATCCAAAGAAACCATAAGGATTTCAAGAGTCCTCATAAGGGCTATTGTAAGTGATGGATGAGCTTCCACTATAATTAATGCCCATCAAGAAGTTCCTTCTCCATTATGTGCTCTACTTGAACCTAGTATCAAAGTAATAAAGTTCGAAATTATCAATGCCAAAATATATCCATACTCAGAAAAGAATCTCCAACATTAAATAAAGAAGCATTATACATTAACGGAAATGGAATTTTCTATGGGCAATGCTCAATAAACTAGAAACTAACTTGTCAATATGAGCAATTGGCTTATAGCCTTTAATTTACAAGCAGAAAAACTTTAGACATACATGTTGGAAAAAAAATCTTAAGGACTAAACAAATCAATTAGGCTCATCCAAAAAAACCATAAAGATTTTAGGAGCCCTCGGAAGGGCTAGTGTATATGGAGGAGTTTCCACAATAATTAATGCCCCTCAAGATGTCCCTTCTCCATCATGTATTCTACTTGAACCTAGTTCCCCAACAATCAACTTTTTTACAGTATTCTTACTTTGCTTCTCATGTTGTGCACATTTTAAAAACTTCATAATTTTGTCTTGTTTAGACATAATGTACCTCAAAGCATCACCTCTCCACAAAGATGTGCATGTTTTTGGTTTGAAGAGTTTTGAGAGTGCCCTTGTAAAATCATTTTGTGCACACCTTAAATTGTTTGTCAAATTACAACATTCATATGTAGGAATATTGAGACAAACATCTACTGAAGCCACTTATATATCAAGCCGTGATGTGAAGCTCCTTGCCCATTCACAAGAAATAAATGTTCTAAACTAATCGTTAGAAATGATATAATGAATCTACATCCCATTATATAACATGGTTTTCTTGATTGTGCTCCCAATACAATTTGTTTTTCCTCTTTCTTTTATTTTCTTTTCTCTCTCTCTCTCTTTTTTAAAAAACACCTTAACCAATTGTGGTCACGTGAACTACAAATATGGTCATTGGACATTGAAGTGTGTTTTCTATATAGCCAAGGATCTTTACCATCTTTACCACTACCCCCGACACTAGGCTGAACCAAAACCACAATAAAAGCTTGTTAAAAAAATTGTTAGAAGAGTATGTTAAATTATTTTGATAAGATCTCAAATAATTAAATGTCTTTGATTTCCCCACCCATTTTGAATTGTTTTCTCTCTCATTATTTGGATCTCTAAAAGGGGTGGAGAATTTATTGTCAAGATGGGCATATGCCTTGATATTATCTGTTTCCTCAAAAATCTTGGACTAATATCATTTTGCTTAGAATGTTTGCCAAGAAGAACCTGCTCCTAGCAGCATAGTTTGCCTATTTGGCGAGTACTCACCAAATTTATGCCTGTGAATATTCGCAGATAAAACTCGCCATTCGTGAGTATTTGCTTAGAATATTTGGCAAATATTCGCCAATATTCACCGAGTTTGACTCTAAAATTTGTCCATTCGCAGGTTTAACACTTAAGAGAATTTGGAACACTTGCTTAGAGATTTTGAGACTATGGGTGGTTTGCATTATTGTTCTTTTGGCCTGGTCATTGTATTCACATTATCAATGCCATCCTACGAGCTTTAACATGTCCAATGTGCAGAGACATATCTGCCGAGGTGGACTTGAGCCTTTTCATTTTTATCGCCATCTCCATATTGCCTTAAGATTGGATTTATTCCAGTTTTAATAATGAATATCTTTCTTTTTATAATCCATCTATGCAGTGGACTAATGTGCATTTTTTTTTGGGTATTCTCTTCGCCAATCTGTTCATGTCTTATATATTCTTTACTGCCCAATCAAAATCTCTTTTATCTTTAGAACTCAACTCCAGTTTATCTATTGAGCCTTTGAATTGCTGTCAATGCCATCCTTTATTCCTTCATATTTACATCTATATTAGATTTTCAGTATCGAACTTCTATAGTGAATGTCAGCTTTGACACAGAGAGGGAAAGAGCCTTTGAAATAAAAGTCGCTAAAAAGATACAATTCTAGCATCCTTTATTCCTTCATTATTCTACAGATCTATATTAGATTTTCAGTATAAATGAAATAAAAGTCGCTAAAAAGATATCTTTCTAGCATCTTTTATAGAGATTATTCTAAGATATATACGCTAGTTGATTTCTCTTTATTTTTCTTCATTTTAAAAATTTAATTTATTATGAACGTAATAATTATCACTATATTTTTTTATTAACTCTGTTTTTAACTACCTTTATTAAAAAAACATATACATAACATTAACCGTCATACTTCCTCAATATACATGTAATTCCACATCCATATTTATTATAATTCTTTAGTAATTTATAGTAATTTGAATTGAAAATAGATGTATAATATTGTGCAAAGATATTTCCCTAATTATAATAAATCTAAGATACTTAGATTAATTTGGGATACCTAAGATTTATAGATTTAACATTATTGTGTGGTTAAATATGTAAGTAAAAATTAAATTTCATCTATAACATAACAATATTAAATGTTATCATTAACTCTAGAAAATAATGTAGAGAAAACAAATCTAAATTAAATTAAATCCGTAATTCATGAAAAAATTAAAATAGTAAACTATATATAATCACTTAATAGTTTAGCAAGGAACATGTCCTATTTAGATGCCAAGGTCAAATTAAATTTATTATTCACACAAATCCTAAAATAATAAATTGTATGTAATTATTTAGAAGTGCAACAAATAAGAATATTCTTTATTTATTTGTTTTGATTTTTAGTCCGCTAAAATAATGTCGGCCCTAATTTTTCTTTTACAGACACAACATGAGAGTCATCCACTCCATGCTACCATTGTAGAATGCTTCTTGGCATTATAAGTATAGGCATTGGATTTCGAATGTATGTGCATAGAAATTTAAGGGCACGACATGAGAGTCATCCACTCCATGTTACCATTGTAAAACGTCTCTCGACATAATAATAAGTGTAGGCATTGGATTTTGAATGTATATGCATAGAAATTTACGGGCACGACATGAAAGTCATCCACTCCATGTTACCATTGTAAAACATCTTTTGACATAATAATAAGTATAGGCATTGAATTTTGAATGTATGTACATATAAATTTACGTGCACGACATGAGAGTCACCCACTTCATGCTACCATTGTAGAATGTCTCTCGACAATATAGGGATTGAAATTTGAATGTATGTGCATAGAAATTCACTCTAGAAGTATACAGATTTTTATGATGTCCTTTGATTACACTAGTTATCTCTTTTGATTAGGCATGGTATCACATCCAATAAATGTGGAAGTATTGAAGTACAAGACATGAGAATAGAATAATAAAAGTAAAATACACTGACATAGATATTTTAAATACACTTATGTAAAAGACGCTAAGAGATCAATCTATATGGGTTGAAATTTGTATGTAGAGAGATTGAAATTCACTCTAAAAGTGTATAGATTCTTATGATGTTCTTATATTTTATAGGGATTGAAATTTGAATGTATGTGCATAGAAATTCCCTCCACAAGTATACATATTCTTATGATGTCCTTTGATTACACTGGTTATGTACTTTAATAAGTCATGGTATCAATGTGGAAGTATTGAAGTACAAGACATGAGAATAAAATATACTAGCATAGATATTTTAAATACATCTATGTAAAAGACACTAATAGATGTCAATCTCAAGGTGCTTATCTAGCTTATATGTGAATTCCAATATAGGCACCGTGAGATTGGTATCTCCCCGTGTCTTTTAAATAGATGTATTTAAGATATCTATGCTAGTTACGAACTACATATATTTTATTATTATTTTTAAATATGGAGTTGTATTGATAAAATTTTAATGATAAATATAAAAAAATATGTATATGTTTTATAAAATACATCTAACAATAAAAACTAACCTAAATATTTATAGATTCTATATAAGTAAAAACTAACCTCAATATTTAGTGTGTATATGTTGCGCATAGTTGAGATATGGTTTGAGTCTTTGAAATACTAATATATAGCGATAATAATATTTGCAATAAATAATATACATCAATAGGAATTAATATAGTCACTTGTCCATTGTGAATTTCCTTTGCAATAATGATCTTCACACTTCTTCACTTATTATTTATTTCATACTAATGATATTCTGCACTTTTAAAATAAATTACATTTAAGTGTATAAATATATAATTATATATTTTATTTTATGTATTAAACATGAGTTGGCATTATAATATTGTATATATTATTTTAACCTTAGAATATTAGTAAGTAAATAAAGTGTTTTTCGGCCAATGTAGAAACACCTTTAGAACAAAACAAAAAAAGTGGGCTCTTGAGAAGTGAATTAATTAGCAAAAAGTTGATGCTTGTCTGCAAAATAATTTGATCTGAGCCATTGCTAACGATTATAACCTCGATATAGAAACTGTACTATAACTTCAATTTAACTGTTTATAATTTGATCTGAGCCATTGCTAAAGATTTATAACCTAAATATAAAAACTGCACTATAACTTCAATTTAACTGTTTAGGCTGTATAAGCCTTGATCTTATGCTGAAAATCTGTGAGGAGCATCTGGTACAGAACCAACAAATCAAAACCCTGCACAACAAGGGAAACAATTAGGATCAGAGAAATACACCCAAAAACATGTTGACTCTGAATCAAGCATGACATGGTGGAAACATTTTTAATTTGGCCATGGATCAATGCCAGAAAGGTCAAACATGCTCGCTCAATTTTCTATCAATCTAGTAGGCAAAAGAGCACTGGAGAATGTCTTTGGCATATAGTGTATTTCTTATGCAGACCGTGTCATTCAGCCATTACTGCATCCCCCAGCAAGCAGAGGGTGTGTGGCGACCCGAGAGAACCCTCGGCACCCAGAGCACCAAAGAGCCTGTGAGTGCAAAGAGCATCTAGCCCCGGGCATCAAGAGCCCTATGAATGCCAAGAGCATCAAGAACTCAAAATTTTCTATTATGATTTTTCAGTCTTCGCCATCTCGTGTCCTGTGTGATCTGCCATGTGGCCTGTCTGTAGTTCTGCTTATAGTCTAAACTTGAGGGCATTTGTTATGTGCCTTAATGTGGCAGGGTAGGATTAATGAAATATTAAATATGAATACTAGAGATATTTGTCTGCTTTTTATTAATAAAATATGAATTAACTTTCAGCTCAAAATACTTATTGTTGGGTATTCGCCAAGCATGTCCTTTGAGGATGCAACAAAATACATCTAACCCGGAGGGTTGCCAAAAATACAAAATAGAACAGTGATCAACAAATGTTAGTAGTGGCTGGGTCAAGCCTGTCTTCAGAAACAAAATGCATGTAGTATATGATCTATATGGCTTCAAGAGCCAGGACCACCACTCAGTCACAATAGTATGATAGTAGATAACAATTTTCTTTTGCTGCCAATTAGTAACAAAATGATATCAGAAAATGACAAAAAATGATGTTTTCTTGTCAATTTTTAAAAGCCACTAGAAAAAAATGTAAGTGATGACATTTTAGAAGGAAATATGATTGGCAGGAACTCGTCATGCCTTAACAAAGAGAACATGACAAAATCAGATTACACAGCAGCAATACCATCCATGTCATGGACGTCCATACTTTCTGCTGCAATACACTATGAATAAACAGAAAGGAAAGAATCTTCAGTCTTCTGACTTGCAAATGGTATTTGAAATATTGTCATTCAAATTGAATAATAGTTCATACACTGCAGATCATATTCCTTCACACTATCCTGATAAATTACTCACCTGCTTTTGCCAACTCAGATTGAACATATAATGTTTCAAAATTTTGGCTGATGCCAAGAAAAATGCCTAGCATAGCCAATAATGATATTTTCTGGAAAGACTTCCAAAACTGTCATTGGGTGATGGATTTTTTTCGAACACATTTGCCCAAGCATTACAAGATTTGTTATTTCTCCAGAGGACACTATTCGTCCAAAAATTATGCTAGTTTTTATCAGTGTTAAAACTGCCAGGAAACCTTTAGGGCAGTGACTAATTTTTTTGTTGTTCAAGATCGGATGGCTCCGTTGGCATTTCTTTCAATTTCCAATAAAACATCTTCAGCAAAGAATGTATCATGAAGGGCCTTGACACACTGTTCTGCCTCACTGTCATTAACAATCAAAGAAATATTTACCTGCAAACAAGAGAGAGAACACGTTGATAGAATCCAGAACACTGCCACCACTGACTTGCAACAAGACAATATTTCATCATCAAAGATGAATCCATTCACCATTAAAAAACACCACTGACCTTAGATGCTCCTTGAGAAATCATCTGTACATTTACTCCATTCGATCTAAACACATTAAATACCTACAAATCCAAAAACCAAAACTTCAGTATAAGACTCATAAATTGAGATGTTCCAATGAATGCTGCTGAAAAAGTTCTCTCCTTAGCTTTGCTCGTTCCTTTAATTTCCTTTATGAAACCATCTTCCACTAAGCCCTTGCAAGGCTTCATTGGAAATGCACATACAGGCTCTCTCACACCCAGCCTATATCTGCAATTATCCCACACAAAACAAAATAGGCAAAAAGGAGCTTCAAAGAAGAAATCGAACCTTCTCCAGTATGAGAGAGGAACGTTGAACATTTCCAATTAAAGATATGATAGACCTATTCTGAAGAAGATGCAAAACAGCAACTTTTTCAAGTTCTTCAACCATTCGATCCAGCTCCTGTCAAGTCAGACATGTAATATACAGCATCAATTATTCCATTCTTACAGATTTAAATTTCTTCAAGAAAAAAGCCAAAACATAAATCCAGAAATACAAATCAAAATGGTTGCTGTATTTCTGCACATCAAGATCTATATACATCAATGAGCGGAACAACTTCAGAATTAAAAAGTCATTCCTACTTTTCCATGTTGAGGAAAAAGGAAACCATTTCGTTTCAGGATGTTCAAAGCCCCATAGAAAGCATTTCATTGTCCACTAAAAATTTATACTTGTTTATTAGAATTTCTCATTAACGAAACAACCATTGTATTAAAAGTAAACTTGCAAAATTTAGTGTTGTCCATAGAGATAAGATGGTTTGCATTAGCTTAATTCAAAAACAAATAGATAAGACTGCATCAAACTGTGACCAATGACAAGGCTTAAAACATGCAACAAGAATAATAGATTGACAAAGAGAAAATACTGTAAATTTGTGCTTCAAAACTGACAAAAAGAGCATTGAAATGGAACCATTAATACAACAAAATAAAAAATAATGCTGGATGCAAAGGAAATTCTAGTTTCCCTAAATATACCTGGAAAATTAAAAATGTCGGAATAACATAAAGAACTTATCAAAGATAAAAATAACCCCCTTCCACAAACTACACAAGTACTAAAATTAAATTACAAGCAGTGTGGGGTGTTTAGCAACTTGATGATAGTCCTTCAAATTTCAGGCTAAATATGTATTGGTGATCATCACAAAGGTTAGTCTCTCTATACAACATACAAAACCTGATAAGGTCTTGCCTGCTTGATAAGGTCTCTACTCCAAATCTTTGATGGATCCAATGTAAGGGAAATGCTGACTTCACTAGTAGCAACAACATCGACTGATATACCCAGTTCTTCAAATATAGAGAACACCTGCATTACATAAGATAACACATATAAAAAGCGAGATGCCTTTGCTTAGAGTTCAGCAGCATTGAAGTATACGATATACCATTTCTCCCAGGAACTGACTTCATAAAAGACCTACCTTTGCAAGGAACCCAAATTGACCTAGCATGCGTGTGCTTACAATGTCGAGCATTGTAACGTTGCGCTTCAACACTATGCTTGTCAGCAATGCCTGCAAGGTAAACATATTTATTAGGGGAGCTTAGATATATATCCTAAAGTGTTCCTAAAGAGGAAAACATAAGAGGGGTTCCTTCTATGCTTTGGCTACATCTCTTGCATATCATTCAACCTTTATTGTCTCTTAACAAAAATTAAAACTTTAAAATATTTATTCCACCTTGCTCATATCTCTGGTTTTAGTGATAAGAGTGCCTGGAGCTTGTGGATTGTAAGAATTCTTGACCCTTACAGGAACCTCACCCTCTCTTGCAGGCCGCATAGATTGTGGATGCAAAACCTACATGAAAGTTAGAATAAATGTCAAGACCCTCTCATGCACAAATGACACAACAAGACTCTCAGTAGGCAACCATAAATTAGTGGCATAAATACCCAATATTTCAAATGCAGAGCAGATCAATATTAATTTAAATATAAGGAATATGGAAATGACAATGCAAGATGGCAAATCTGAAAAAGGGGTCACCATGTGAATCAGGGCTTATATCAGAATAATTTGTCCAAACTGTAGGAGCATCGTTGTGCAATCTAATTTAACAAAAGGCAGAAATGTCTGAAGATTTGGAAAAAGCAATTTACATAATATTATGAAATGTAAAAACGACATTACAGAACACACAAACAAAGATTGAAAATATGTTTGAAAGGTCAAAACGAAAAATATCCTAGACAATAAATCAATTAGACCATTATATAGTATCAATGTCCCCAATTTTTTTTTTAACTTTTTTTATTTTAGAAAAAAGTTCCAGTGCTTTTAGCCTTTTACATTAAAAGCTATGTAGCCAGGATACGGATACAGGTGCGGGTTTGGGTACGGGTTCAATACGCAGATACGTCAATTTCAAAAAACCCTTCGGTACAGTCTTGGATACATCCATACATAGATATTAAAAAATTAAAATATATATATATACACACATACTCATTTTTTAGTCCATAAAAAACTGAAATAGTAATACAAAACTTGAATCGATGTTCAAAACATTCAATATACTTAAGATTTTACATTTCATTGATCATATGGCTAACATACATTTCATTGATTTTAGCTTTTTGAAGTGTTTTGGGTTTAATATTTAATTCATTTAAATGCTAGGGATCGTTTTTTTGCATTTACTAAGTCAAAAAAAAATGTTTTAATGCCTTAAAAGGCGTATTTAAACTTGGGTTTGCCGTGGGTACGTCTGGACGTACCCAGGAAGAACCCAGACGTATCCGTACCGGATAAGTATCAAGCAGGGTACGGGGGGCTGGGGGACGAACCCTGGCAACAGAGTTTAAAAGTTGTTATTTTTACCGAAAACATTAAACTCTAATCTCGAAAGTGCCTTAAAAAACATTCAATATAGTACAAACCCTAAATTTCATTGAACAAATTTAAGATACTCAAATATTGATTTTTATATATTATTTTAATAGCCATCCCCCCTGCCACCACCCACCGCACCCCCACTCCCAAAATCTGGGAAATTATTTGCCATCCCAGAAACCCCATCCCTTCATCCCCATTCCCCCACCCCCGAGACTTAGGTAACCATGTTATCTACACAATGTACATCCATATAAGCAAAGACTCCATGAAGTGATCAATACAATCACATCTATAAGCAAGTCTCCATGAAGTTATCAATACAATCACATCATATAAACAAGTCTCCATGAAGTGATCAATATAATCTAGATTCCAAAATGATTAAATAGCACACCAAAGTCTAAAAAAATAACATAGACATCATCACTGAACTGGAGTGAAAAGGGAGCAAGTAAAACTGCCTCTCAAATCAGAAACTTTTTCGTCGATCCTGTAAAAAATCCAAATACTCTCCCCAAGTCTATGCCAGCACAATTCCACACCATGCTAATACGCCTCAATGTTCAACATTCCAACAAGTTCAAAATACCGAAGTACAAGTTCAGCCTTCTCTCCTACATACAGAATAAGAAGCAACCCGTGACAGTTAGCACCCTCAAGAATGCCTCTCATTTCACAACTAAAACTGAGGGATGTTCTATCAAAAGAAGTGGCAAAGGTAATGTCTGTATCAACCCCACAAGGTATGCTTGCAACCTATGGTGGATTCAAGAATCTGAACTTTAATCATCTGTAAAGTCACGCTGCCTACAACAAGACAAACTCCACGGCAACCCAATAAGGGGAAAGCACAGGCAGTCTTGCATTAAAAATATTCGGATCCAAATCAAAGCAAGATGCCCCAACAAAGTAGTAATACTATGATGACAATGTCTCGGTCATTTAAACTTAAAGAGTTTTGTGAAGAGGAGATAGTCCAGATGCCACACACAAATCTGGAGCAGAGGAAATAAACTACTTCCAATTCTGACAAACTGACAGTTTAGCCAAACTCCACAAACTCATTTGGGCTATTGGACAATTTACAAGAATCTTGATCATAAAGAAACAATCTTTGGATCAATTATATCAATTGTACCATCTAGACTAACTAGACAACTACAAAATAATCACCATGCATCTGTTGCAGCAACATCAACAAAATTACCTGCTCAACCAATTACAGTCTCTATATATTTGAACTTGATAATTGTCTCCAGTTCTCAGTATCTTTATCTCTGACTAAAGGTGGCTCAACGCATCATTGACATATTCCATTGCTCCACAATCTTCAGGTTGTTCAAAAACAGTCATACACTGGACACATTCTTTAGGGAAGGCCCCTTCTTACTAGGCCACACACAAACTGTGGCTAGGGTTTTGTCCTGCCCCAAACCATAACGACAATAAAACATGTGAGATCCAGAATCTTGAGGCCATAGTCAGTGAGTTTCAGAATACTAGCAAGTTTTTTCATGAAACGATTATTTTCTGCCCAAACTCACTGCTGATTTTTGGCAATTTTTTTGACAGTAATTGCAGCTAGTACTCCGCGAGTCTGAGCCTGTGACTCGCAGGATGTTGATTGTTCATGGAAACACAGGACAAACTGGTTATAAATTGAAAAATGCTGCTTTTGCATCCTTTTAAGCACATGCCCACACATTTTCATCACACAACATTTGAGCATCCTTTGAGCGAATTGGAGGGAGCTTATAGTGGATTTTTAGAGCAGATTTGAGGAATTTCTGCTTTCCATATAAGTTCCCTTTTTCCCTCTCCAAGTATGTAAATTCTTTCCAAAATGTTAGAATTAAGTCTCTGGACATGATTTACAATTTTACATGCATTTCATTCAATTCCCATAACTTTTATTGGCGATTTACACTAGTTTCCATAATATATGAACGAATTTGTTGGTTTTCTCCTATACATAGGGTTTACACAATATAATTTAGATTTCTTTTAATTACTCTTTTTGTGTATTTAAACATTATGCATGTTGGCATGCGATGGCATCTAGCTCCGCATCAAGCTCAGGATTAGCAAGTGGAAACCATCTTGCTGGAAGTGGTGACCCCACTTAGAAGTATGTCATATATGGACCATCCCTAGGGATTGTGATTTGCACACTCTACTTGAGGAAGGTTTCAAGGGGCATCAATTGCTTCAAGTACCATATCGCATTCATTCATTTCCACAACATCACGTCATGTCTAAAAGCCATCGAAGAGGCAAAACAATTCCATGGGTCCATAACAATCTCTTTTGCATGTCCCCCTTCACTTTTTATTTCGTCTTGCTTATTTAAATCTCATTTAGTTTCAATAGGCCTCTAGTACAATTCATGTAATCTTGAGAATGCACAGAAAATTCCATTATAAATTTTGGACTAAATCCATGTACACTTAAATAAACACTCAAAATCATCATTATTCTTTCATATAAACTGAGAAACTTGTCGTTTCCCACGACTTTCAAATGGTGGGAACCTACCTCATAGATATACCAGCTATTTTTAGAACTACATCCCAGATGCAAAGTTTGGTTGTAGATCTACTTTTCCCTTGGTGCAGAACCACAAGAAAAACCAACAGATCTGCAATTATTATGTTCCTTTTGCACTGTGGACAAAAATCACAGAGGTAGCAATTGGTCTTTAGCTCAGACAGCTCAACAAAAGAGGTGAAACCTAAAGAGAGATCAGAATTTGTGGTTCTGATAGCAAAATTTATGGTCCTGAGAACTGTACAATTAACAGAGGTGAAAGTCATAACAAGAATGCTGATTAAGAGTAAAGTTAACTCGGTATCTGTGAGGGATAGGGAGTGTTCTAATCCCCCTCCCCAGAACTACTAAAGAAAAAAGAATAAACAGGAGGTAGTAAAGAAAAACTTTACTCCTGAGGCATTAAAAACACAAATCTCAAGGTAGTGGCAGTCCAAATACTTCCACAAAGAAACAAAGAAACTTCTGAAAATATACCAAACGAGAAAGAGGCTGACTTTACAATAGTTAATCACAAAACAAAAGAGCAATAAAGCTCCCATATCTAGGTGAAAATCTTTCTAATTTTCGAAAAGACAAAGTCCTCTATTTTTCATTTGTGCCTTTGTAGTACTTGCCCTTTGGATTAACAGTGTTTTCTAGATTTTTCTGATTTTTGTACAGAAAAAGCTGTTTAATAGGGGAAAAAACAGGTTTACGCCATACCTAGAAGTTGAGGTATAAACCAAAAATGACTGAGAAGAAGTCTCAACAACCTTAGTGCATTCAAGAAAATTTCTTTCAAAGCTTTGTCTCAGCACTTCACTTCCCCAGAAGAGTGGGTGATATGAGACTACAACATATTAATGTGGTATCATACAAGTGCAAAGTGAAAACATTCAAGAACCATAATTAGAACTTGTTTTATATAGATGCTCTGAAGAAGTAATTTGACAAATGCACATACTCGGGCTCCTGAATGACTTTCTGCAATGATCTGAGAATCAGATTAAGTATCTGCCCATACAAAATGTAGACCCCAAAACCAGAGATCCAATAGGAAGGTAATCATAGGGTATTTCTTGGAGAGGCAGTTGTAAACAGAAAAACACCATAAAATAGCTGAACACTAGCATTTCAAACATTGGGCAGCATGCATTCCAAACGCATACTGAAGAACAAAAGCTAAATATCACCATTTTATATTCAATGCTTACCTGAGCACCAAAGTAAGCAAGTTCTGCTGCTTCATCAAAGGTCAAAAATGGCACAGGCTCTGCCTTTGGATAGATATTAGGATCACATGTCAGTACTCCATCCACATCCTTCCATACCTGCGCACTATGAAAATATTTTCCAGTCACTCATTGGATTTTCTCATCCTTGTACTAGGAAGCAGAATCAAGAACAAACCCCAGGAGACTCAAGTAAAAGACTCCATATGTATAATGTCTAAGCAAAAGCAATTATCAATGTTGAAAGTGTATCAACCATTCACGTTCAACAAATGTGTGTTAAGACAAAAATATTCAATAAAGGAGTAGATAATACTGTGAATTTCTACACTGAGGTGGCAATCATGAGCTTGCTATAGTTAACATGTAAAAGGCCAAACATATACAGCAGGGCCTTACAACAAAGTATGAAACCCACCTGGATCTCTCTCAAACCTAAAGCTTTGCCTATAGCCGTTGCAGTTAGGTCACTCCCACCTCTGCCCAAGGTAGTGACAGCAGAGGTTTTCCAACCCTATGTTGATTGGAACAGACGGAATCAAGTCAGAACTGGTTGTTTAAGTGCACACCATGCATATACTTTTCTGTGCGTACATCAGATATCTGCAAGCATTACTTTATAAAACTCAAAATAAGTTGATTTGACCGTATGAAATACCTTTCCAAGGAATCCAGTTACAATTGGAATTGCCGGATCCTTTAGCCAGTCACTATGTAATCTTTTTGCAACAGCAGGATAAGTTGCCTCCAATATATCAGCATTTGTGAACTCGTCAGTTGTAATGAATCCAATGTCAAATGCATCATACTGCACATTATATTCCAGGTTAGAATAACGAATAAGTGATTTTGTTATCTCTTCTTTTTATTTGCAAAAATTGAAAATATTCAGACAGATAAAATTAACTATGTATTAATTAAATCCAAAATATCAGCATTGTCACTAATCATGAATCCAATATTGAATGCCTCTGTGCACAATTTTTCATGTTATACCATACGGAAACTACCTGTCCCTGCATTGTCTTTGTGGACACAAAAAAAAATTACACAGAAAAGAACAAGAATCCATGGATCTTTCCAAAATGTTTTTGTCTTGTTCAGAAACCTTCAATGGCAAATTGAGCCTGGGAAATTAAGATTATGAACAAACATTCCCATGCCTTCTACTTCTGAGATATGGTAAACAAGACAAGGTAAATAGAGTAAAAGGCTAGATCATCCTGATGAGAAATGAAAACTTTATAACAGAAATATTTTTCCCATGGAAAAAAGCTTAATTAAATCACTAATTTTGTGCTATTTTACATGTGTGTAAATCATCTCAAGATGACATCCATGAATAGTCATTACACTAATGACATTGTGTAATGACTACTTTTCCTTCTGAATTTTTGGTAATAATCACAAGGCAAGGAGACCCACTTGGCACACAAGCACCGTGCACATTTGTTGGTGGGGGCGAGGAACAGTGAATGTAAACCACTGCTCTGGGCTTCTCACCTTCTAGCCTCTTTCCCAGGAAGATCATTTTAATTTCCAAACAATCAATCGTAAGAAATAAGAAAGCCCAAAGATAAAGAAAACCTAAAAATCAATGCTACATGTTGGATTTTGCATTATAAATCAATCTATTCATGCACAATGCACAATAAGATAGAAGTTGGCTTTCCTTATAAATGCAATGTCACTAGTTACAGCATTTTATGCCTCAAATTCCCAGTGAAATGTGTAATATACTTAAAGTAAAGGCAAACAGCAGCAAGAAACATGACACACCTGGCAAGCTTTTGCACCAGTTTTGTTTAGATATGCTGCAAAAATCCTTGTCGACATACGCTCCCCAAACGAAACTAGATAATCTCTTGTACGAGATGTCAATTCTTTCATCAATGCAATTCCAGTCAGAAGTTGTTCAAACTCTTCCAACAGCTCTGTCATGTCAAAAAAAAACATTAGATCATATATAACTTCCTCTACTAACGAACTATGAAAACAAACGTGACAGATCAACCCAAAAATTTTAATAATCAATGTTTTCTTAAGTCCTCTCTAATAAAGCAGAATAGTATTACCCATTTTAACAAAAATTCACCTCAATCCATTCATAGGTCTGTAATTTACATGGTTACCGAAGTCTCCCAGATGGAGCGACAGGGGGACTGGGGGATGGGGTTTCTAGGATGGCGAAAAATTTCCCAAATTTTGGGAACAGCTAATAAAATAATATATAAATTAATATTTGAATATTTTAAATTTATTCAATGAAATTTAGGGATTTAGAGTGTATTTAATGTGTTTTAGGTACTTTTGAGCTATGTCACAAGGTTCTCCGAATTTTATCGAAAAAGTTTGAATTTTACCTAACTTCAATCTTGTTGAACATGAACTCGAACTTTATCCATTATTTTTGCATGGGAAGTTTTTGACACGATTTTGCATTATTTTACAAATGTTTGTATATATACATATAACAACTGAAAGTAGCAGACAAAAAGGTCTCTCCACTCTGTCACTCTGACATATTTATGCATTTTTTTCGAAAAATAAAAAATATAGAAAAAAGAATATTGTGTGAACTCAAGACGACTTTTTTTTCTCGAACTTTATCCCTTGGCGAGCTTGAACTGAACTTTATCCTTGTAAAACATAAACACAAACTCAAATATTGTGACTTAGCTCTCGAAATTAGAATTCAATGTTTTTTTGTAAAAAATAACAGCTTTTTCAAAGTAGAAACATCAGACAACTTTTTTTAAAATTAAATAGTTGGTGTCCCCTCCAAGTCCCCAAAACATTCTAGATGTCACCGAAACCTAGGGGACGCGTCCCCGCATAACACTGAAGATTAGAGTATATGAAAAAGCACAATGGAAAATTATAAAGATGGAAATGATTTTGTCCATCACTAACTAGGAAAGCTAACTAGAAAGCCAGAAATCTAACCAAAAGATAAGACCAAAACATTTGCCATTTAATCTGAATCCACAATTAATCCCACCAAGTCTCCTTTTGGTGTGGACAAGGAAATGCAGGACACAAAAAAGGGGCACTTAAAAGAAGCCCCAAAATCATGGAGACGGTATTTGAATAGGAAAATAGTGTGGGGACAGGGACTGAGCGGCAGTGATGCGTCCTGGAGGAACATACCTAATCTTTAATTACTAAGCGTTCACACCATTTAGAATCTTTAATTACTTAAGATAGTTGCACTTTACAGGTTACTTTTAAGTTTTTGGATGGGTTCACCTTCTGGTATAGATAAGTGGCCAAGGATGAACATTTGACATTTGATCTGAACCTGGAATTGGGCTTAGCGCAACAACCAAACCCTGAAGGCTGAAGAGACTTTACCCTCAAAATCTGGATAATTACATTTCACATATAGAGCTTCGGATGGATTCGCTCTCTAGGATACATAAAAGGTAAAGGCATAACAAAAGTTCAACACGGAGGTAGTAATCCAGCGCCTATCATAGATTTGTACAGAGTTGCATGGATGGGCAATGAGGTGCAGATAAAATGATTTATCAGTGACTCAATTACTGATTATGATAAACAGAAGCAGTAATCAAGGGTGAGCTTAGATAATTGGCCACTTTGCACCCTATGCATTTAATCGTACCAAGAGGCGGTACCAGAGGTACACCATTGATTTCATACATCTACTGCTCTTCATTTTACTCAGCATTTGCAAGAACTGAAAGAGCCGCGATAAAAAATCTCCTGACCAAGTATTTAATGTCTCAATTTTCAAGCTGCTTACATGAATCTGTACATAACTTGGTCACACATTAAATCGATGTTTTCGTACAGTTTCTTCATGTGTACATTCCACAATGCCTGATAGGTGCAGTACGTGGCTCTACCATATGTGGTTGTAGATGTGGCTATTGTCAAGGTAGACAACAATAAACTTGTCCATAACAGGCCGTAAAACATCTCCATAAACTGCACAAATGTTAACAAGTTGTGGGCAAGGTCAAAAGACCTGACCAATTATCTGCAGAGGCATTGCTCTTCTTTGAGGTTATATTTAACATGTCTTCGAGAAAGGAATGGAACTTGCTGATAAAACAATGAGATTTTCATTTTTATTACAAACTTTGTGCTGTGGAGTATTGCCAAGAAGGTCATTAATGTAAGGTAGTGGATAGAATTTTACTAATTGGATATGGACATGCATCAACTATTGTATTTCTATGGTACAAGCACAATCAAGATAGTGCAAGCCAAGGAGCTGAGGTGGATGTGATTATCGATAAAGTGGACCATTTGGTAAGGTAAATCAGGGACCAAGTTGATGAAGTGTTAAACTCACACTGACGACATAATATACAACTCATGAAAAAGACTTCCACAGTTCTGAGAATCTGAACGAATGGCTTGAGTTCCTTTTTCAAAAATGACATAAGAAACTTGTGACCCTGCTATCTACATGAAATTCAGGTGTAGCTGGACCATCAACAAGACAGCTTATGCATTGCATTTGACAGCCATAGGTCTGTCTGGAGAAAATTACCATAACAATGCTTTACGACAGCATTTTTCACACCACATGCATTCTGCCTCCTTGGTGCAGCCTGACTTCATGTGATTAGAATTAATAAACGCTGTACCTCTCCATATAAAGGTCTTTCAATGTGCAATGCACATACCTAGCAAGATTATGCTATAGAAGATTTGATCCTTCATTAAGAAGTTTTTAATTTGCAAGTGTCGTGCAACTTGTAAATCTTGGTCTTCTTGCAACCAGCAAATTGTGATTCATTTTAGGTGAGGTGTCATCAGGTGGAAGAGCATGATGATGTCAGTTGTTACAAGATTTTTTAGAATATCATTTTTTAAAATGGTGAGCAATGGTTGGCCACTGACTCGTGTTTTCCTGTGTTACAGACACGTGCTTTCTTTGGTTACATATGCCTCATCAATTTGCATGATTAGCACTTTCAGGCCTTCAAGTTCAATAGCTACCTTTAGTTTGAATCCGTTGCACCAACAAGGTCAGCTTCTACATGAGGCATCAGACAATACTTTTGTCATCACACCACATGATATTAATTCATATTGTAACTAACATGATTTGGCATCCATAGTTGCAAGAGTTTGCTCAGCTGACCTAAATCTTGCAAGTCCGACCCAAGTAACCTTCCAGACAACTTGAATCGGTTCACTAGGCAAGACTCAGTGGTGACTCAGCAAGTTACCCACAGACTCCAGGAGTTTACATCTCACCCTTTGATACATAACAAAACAAGGGAAAATCTCCATCTTTACCTTTTCCTAGAACGCTTATTCTCCCCACGCAATTTCTGACAATCAAGAAGTCTTCATCTATTGGAAATTCATTAAAATAATGAATTATGATTACAAATAGGATAAAGACGTTCAACATGTGAATACTCCAGATAAGATTAGTTTTAGAGTTCATCTTTATGCTTCTTTAGCTTTAGTTTTTAAGATGCTTCAATCTAACTATAAATCAATATTATTTTATATAGATATATATATATGATACACAGTTACCTAAGACTCCGGAATGCGAGGACAATGCCCACTTTTGTTCTAACAAAGTTCCATATCTTTTGGACTCTTCCCATGGTTTTATTGATTCTCACCAGACAGGTTTAGGTGATTAACCTAGTTAAAGAATCTATTCCGGCATATTTTAGCCTCTGATAGATGTAGTAGTGAAACTTTTATGATGCATTCATGAGCAGTTTATAGCCATATTATCATGTTGACGTGTTCATACATTGGTACCCTAATAATATTTTGAAAATAAAACGAAATACTCTCAGTTTACTACTGCTCGTGAAATGAATTTGATCATAATAATGCTCCTAGATCGTTAATGATTATTTGGCATGTTGATTATGGACATTAGATGAATATTGTTAATTGCTTACATGATATATTATGAGATGAATTGGTGTCTCTATTTCTAATAGGTTATTAATAAGGAATTGGCTGACTAACTATGAAACTTGGATGGATGTATGATCTTGCTTTGATTATGAAATGCTTATGATATGGATTATTCTGTTGTATCTGTGATGCACTCTATGGTGTCCCCTACCCCATATAGTGTGAATGTTCCTTGGTGAAACGAGTGTGATATGTTCTCTGCATTGTGCTATTTTAAATTTTAATTTAATTAAATGTAATATTGTATTGGACATATTGATGGGTGTAATGACTTTGCAAGGAACAGGTCGAGCCAAGAGATGTGGATAATAAGTGTCTAAGCACACTTCATAAACTTGCGTGTAGTTGGCCCAAACCCAAGGTGCAACATAATGCACACTAAACAAGCAAAAATCACAAATGAATTTCTAGGTGATGATCATGCCCCGAATTAAATCAATTGTCTTTCAATGATCAAACATCTACAAATTTATAAGGCCTCCTAGACTTTTGAAACCTTAGACTTTAGCATGGACACTAAATTAATTCCCACTTAGACTTCTTAAGTTTCCTCTAAATTAATTTCCAATTCTAGATTAAATGATAAGCTCGTTAAATAAACCCACTCCTAAATTAAAAGTGCACACTTTAATTCGCTTGTGTTTCCCCTTCCTAGACATGTTACCCTTCCACCAAAGGACAAACTAGAATACACCAAGATTATGCCTCGCGTGACTATCCTAAAGACTCAACTTACTTACTAATTCACTACAAGACAAATACAAGGTGCTAAAGAAAATACTCTTAAGGGAATAATCCAACCCACTTGGCTCTCCAAGAAATTGGGTGTCGGATTTGACCTTAAATTGGAAATTAATATAGCTTTAGTGGGATCCATAGGTATGCATTGGAGCTTAATTTTGAGACATCTAAAAATTATTTTGAGTGCTTAGAAAGCTCTATAATGGGGATAGAAGTAGAAACTTGGAGAACAAGCTAAGAAAACGGCAGCCATAGGACACATGTCACCTAAGGATTGGCTAGGGTTTTTGTGACCTTTCTATATTATCCCTTCCTTTGAGATGAGAGGGGTCTTTTAGCCATTTTGGGGGGGGGAGGTAGGAGCTTGGAAGCTTAGAGAGAGCGCTTAGGAGATGAAGAGCTTAGAGAGCCAAGATAAGGAAATAAGGTAGCACTCCATCCATGGACTTTCTCATTGAAGCTTTGTTGGATTTTTATGAATTGGCTTGTTAAATCTTAATGTTATTTATGATTTTATTTGTTAAGTATGTAATTCTTGTGGAAAAGATCCTTGGATCCTTATTGGTTTGAAGGAATTTAGCCAATTTGGCAATGGCTTTGAGCCTTTCTTCATTCTATGAGTTTCCTTGATTCTTGTTTCTTGGTATGTTGAGTTTTGCAAGCCGTCATGCTGCCAAAATTTGGCTAGCAACGATTGTGCATGGGATGACGATACGTCGTAGCCCCATCATTCTACACATCGGCAAGGTGTTTCTCATGGGCTTGAAAGAATGAACTTGTTGGGCAAGCCATGGACATTCTTCCCCATCTTTATTCCCACTTCAGAAGTGGAGGTTGTATGCCTTCCTATCTTGGAGGTAGAGGACATTCATTTTGTCGAACACTTGGAGGAGCTTGTATATGGATCTAAGGAAAATGCAACTATCCTCTCGTTCCTCTTTGTGATGGCTTGGAGTCATTAAAATGGCACCCAAATGTTGTGTGATTGTTGATTTTGGCCATGGATGGCATGACTTACCACTCACAGACCTTGTCATATTAGTTTGCAACTAGTCAAGATTACCATGATGATCCAAACCAGCATGTTGAACTTCAATTTCCAAATTAAATTGGCTTGATGGAATTTGTCTTGCACAAACCCATCTTGACAAGATGGGTGTGCAAAGAGATGAGGCAAACTCGCATAGGCGAGCTAGGTGAGTAACAAGGCAATCTGGTGAGTTGGGAAAATAAAAAGAAGTGGGGAATGGGTGTTAAGCATGCAATGAATGAGGTAAGCTTGTCTAAGAAAATTGGGGAAGTTGCACAAGGAGGGCTTGGCAACCAAGCTACTCAAGGTAGTGATCGGAGCTTTTGAGGAGCTAGGTTGCACTGAGCATTGGTTAGCAAGTTGGGTACTTTAAGGAGCGAGCCAATCGAGATTTACTCACAAGGTGACAGTCAAACAAGTTGGCCTATAGAGATGAGCTAGGAGATCATGTGTTTGCCAACCAGGTTGGTCCTATGTGAGGGAGTCAAGGTGAACTTTGGGAGTGAGCTCCTAGTCGACTACGCGCTATAGGTGATTCACATGAGACCACTACTAGGCTAGCCAATTACACTTGAGGATGAGTTGAAAAGCGTTAAGAGTTGGTAGGTGATTGGTTACGCATCAAAGTGAAGCAAGCTCGCCCAAGCGAGTTGGTCAAGCTACACAGAGGCTTGCATTACTCGCCCAAACCAGTTCGGCTAGATCCGTTATTGCATAGTCATGTGGAGAGAGGTTTGGAGTTGGGCTTGAACTAATGTTGTAGAGCCGTGTGGAGAGACGTCTAGAGCTCGTCCTAAGTGAGGGGTGTCCATTGGGGAGAGCTCTCCTAAGGGCAATCTAGGGTTTGTGAGGGATCTAGTTAAGGACGAGACACATCCACCCTACAATGAGCTTGAAAGGAATGAGTTTGCTAGGGAGAGTCGAGCTCACCTAGGAATGTTGGGTGAGTTACGCAACGGCGGGACGGTGGGACGGCAGGACGGGGTTTTGGTTAGGCTTCGCAATACAAGAGATGCAGGTTCATTGGGGCGAGCCGCATGGTGCTCTAGATGGGCAAGTTGGGAAGTTGCTTAGGGACGAGTTGGAAGACTTTGCATGTGAGTCGAGTCATGAGGAATAGAGGTGAATTGGTCAAGGTGGAGGAAAGTCTGCTTTAAGAACTTTGGAGGCAAGGTGCCTTCATGCAAGGAGATGGGGCTCAAGACGGTTGGGCAACTAATGAGCTCAAGTTCAGGAGGTCTCTAGTGTATGTAGACAATGGGAAAGGGCTCGCAATAGGCGTGGAACCAAAGGGAGCAAACTCGTGGCACTATGTGATGCACTGAGTGAGTTTGTGTTAAGATCAAAACACCGAACTACGCAGAAGGATGGTGCCACTCAGGAAGCCAAGTTAGCAAAACTTTGCACAAGACAGTGAAATAAGTTCGAGGGGATAGCATAAAATGCTTGGGGAAGAGCCCTATTGGTTGGTAGGCACAAGCAGATTTGTTGGTTGCAAGTGATTGGGATTGGTGACTCACAAACTGTGCTCACCAAGTCAAGAGTAGAAGGGTCATGGACAATGTAAGAGTAGAGTGGCTCACAGGGAATGGTTGTTGGCTGGAGTGAGTGTATAGGGGCCGCAAGGAGCCGAGTCTAGAAGGGGCCAAATTAGGATGTAAGCAAAGAACTCAATGAGCCGGACTCGTCGAGGCATAGTGTGTTCAAGTGGGAGCTTGGTCCCCCAATTGAGATGTTGATCGATGTCAAAGCCAAGTTGCCACAGGGAAGCCGAGGAACATCCCAAGGTGCAGGATTTATGTGCTTTCGTTAGTGAATCGCAAGCAAGTTGGATAGCTCACCAAGGCATGCAAGTTAAGGGAATTTGTCAGGCCAAGATGATTTGGAGGGCTCCAAATACAGGATGAGTCATAAAACCTATTTGCTCTACAAGGGAGCTCGACAAAGCTTGTCCAAAGCTCACAAAGTCACTTACCTTGTGGATGAAACGTAAGGTTGAGGTGCTTGAAGCCCAGGGAGGAACCTACATAGACTTTTTCAATGCGATCAAGCAAGTCCAGTGGCACCCCAACAAGGTCCATGAGAGACACCTAAGTTCTACGATTTTTTTTGTATCTAGATTCAATTGTGTGGCCTTGATGGTTGTGCGGGGAGTGTGCATTGATGTGAGCAAAGTTGAGAGCACTTCCATGAAATTGAGTCTCAAAATTGAAACCTTGCACTTTTCTTGTTTTGCCTACAAATGTGTTTGACTTTGCACATTAAAATCAAAAATAAATTATTGTGTATTTCCAAGTATTACTTTAAGTATCAAAGCCTTATTTCAACGTCAGGAGCTTTAAAAAATTGAATGTTTTGGGATCTACTTTACTTCACTATGAACCTAACTTTCATCTCGAGCACATGTAAAGTGGCGCATACAGCAAGGATCAAGGCTAGAGCAGCAAAACAACAGCTATCTAGAGAACCTTCAGTGAAGAGGACAATTCAAACAACACCCAGAGAGGAGGTGGAGCAGTAAGGACAACAGGACATGTTGGCAGCGATAGGCACTCAAATTTTGCAAATATTACGACAGATGATTTGGGTACTACAAGAGAGGCTTCCACGAGGACCAAAGCCATCCAAATATCAGCCTCTGAGAAGGTCGTAGGAGATTTAAGAGCCGGTCCCATGGAAAACACAGATCCAAGAATTTGAGACTTGAGAGAGTTTATTATCGAACCACTGAGGGGATCTTGTAGATCCGCAGAGATAGGATCCTATCGTTCAATAGAAAGGGCCTCGCAACAATCTATAGAGAAAGTTTCACACCATTCCATATATCAAGACTCCCATCATGCAAAGGAAGCTCACCTAAACCAACAGAAGCCCCACCAAGAGAGATATAGATCTCGACAAGACATCGCCCTAGTGAGCCAAATGTAGCAGGACAGATGAAAGATTTTCAAAGGCTGAACCCTCCTACGTATTTAGGTTCCACAAATGGGTTCAAGGTCAAGGCATGGTTAGTGAGTCTATGTCAGTGATTTGTTGTGTAGTTCTACTCCAACAACCTTAGGGCTCGTTTTGGGATACATCAACTACAAGACAATGTTGCAATGTGGTGGGGACATGAGGAGCAAAAGCTCCAAGTTACTCCAAAGACTATCACTTGGAAATTGTCCTTCAAACAGTTCAAGTTGCATTACCTCTCAAAGCATTTTTTACAACAGTGGACTGATGAGTTTCACAACCTAAAACAAAGGGGTGACGCAATATGAGAGTCATTTTTTGTTATCTTTTATAGTATGTGGACTACCTAAAAGATGAAAAACTTCGGCTAAACAAGTTTATCAAGGGGTTTAAACCAGTGTTATGCAGGGACGCGTCCCGGCCATTTTCGTCACGTCCCGAACGTCTGGGACGTCCCGGGGACTTGGGGACGGGGACGCGACGTTTCCCTGCCGTCCCTAATTTCCAGAAAAAAAGGGGCACATCCCCACTTGGGACGTCCCAGGTGCAAAGGGACTTTGGGGACTTCATTGGGGACTTCGTGACGTCCTGGGGACTTCACGACATCCCCAACGAAACCTGCACTTTTCCAACATTAAAATATGTCGAATTTCAGTTTTATAATAAAAAAAAATTTTAAAAAAAAAATTAATACATTCTAATAAAAAACATGTAGAGTTCTCATAATTGCCATAAACTGCAGTTTATTATTTTGGTTTGCCTGAAAGCAGAGTAATTGATTATCTGTCAATAATGACGAAGTAAATGAAAAATGGTCAGAGAAAGATGAAGGCCTGTAGTAAGTACCATCCTTGTGAATGATGAAAAATCCCAATATATCTCACTGTTCTACTCAAGTAAGCATTGTCAGTGTACTGGAATAATATTCTGAGGTGACCATTTTCGACATGTCACTTGCATAGAAATTCAAACTTCATTAGGGAACAAGCAAACCACATTTATTCTGCCTTGCCAGTACCACTTTATGTTTTAGGGCTCTCCATATGTCTAAGCACTACTCTCAATAATTGTCATTCTTGTTTTCACTTTGAATTGCCATATGCAAATTGCAAACCATAACACCTATAAAACAAAGGTTACCTTTTGAATTAAAAATCCTAGCAGCCCGTCAAAGAAAGAAAAAACGGATATATATATATACAATGTACATACATACATACATACATACATATATATATATATATATTCAAAACATATAGATCTACTTAAATGGGAAATAGAAAAAAGTAAAATGAAAAACTTCAAATAAAGTCTCTTATCTCTTAAATCCCCATCGAAATCTTTTGAAGTTGATGCAAATGAATAATTGGATTACTCACTATGGTTTCAACCTTCATACTTTCAATTTTAAGTCTTAGTTTATTGAATTATTCATGTTATATTTGTAAAATTAATAAATTATATATATATATATATATTATCAGCCGTCCCCTTGCCATCCCCCCGCCATCCCCAAATTTTCAAAAAAAATTGCCGTCCTGGAAACCCCGTCCCATCATCCCAGAGTCTTAGGTAACTATGGTTTAAACCCTAACTTGGCCACAACAATTCGGTTGTCATCTCCCCCAAATTTGGAGAAGGTCGGCGAAAAAGCCTACCTTGAAGAAAGATATAAGCTCGAAAGGATGTCAGGACCAAGGGCTCACAGCTTCCACCCTATGGTGGATTATGACTCCCACCTAGACCTCAACAGCAACATCAATAGTAGCAGCATCGTCGCCCACCATAGGCATGACAACAGGATCAAAGACAGAGTTTTAGGTCTTAGGGACAAAATAATGGCCATAAGGACAGCAATAAGGTACAAGGCCTTACTGGAACTCAACAATCTATCAAGGCAAGGCCTACAACATCTTGTGGTATAGCGACTTAAAGGCAAAATGGGGGTTGTCAGTGGCAACACATACCTATAGGAGCACGTTTTGTGTGGCAGCTTCGACCACTTTGCCCGTGAGTGTCCTCATAGACCCGCAGGTGCTATGGGGAAGAGGGCAACTATCATTGAGTTGAGCACACAAGATTTAAGCAACAATTGAAAACTACCAAGCAGCAGGCAACTATCATTGAGACAATAGGTACTATTGGAGGTGTTTTTGTATTAGTTTCATTTGACCCAAGAGCCTCTAACTCCTTTAATTCACCATCACTAGTGGACTGATGCAGGCTAGTGACTGGTAAACAACCAAGCATTGGGATGTTGAGATGGTCTCTAGAACCAAGTATGGGATCTCTTGTGAACTATTGTGTGTTGAGTTACGAGCATTTTATTACCACAATAGATCTTCATGTCCCACCTTTGGGATCTTATGATGTCATTTTGGGCATGGATTGGCTCAAAGCTCATAGTAGACTCCCAAAACAAAATCAGTGAGTGCCACGACGACCTTGGTCTTGAGGAGATGGTTATCGGGATTTGCAAGACTTTTCTCTCCAAATGATCTCGACCATGCAACTTAAGAGGAGCATAAGGGTTAGCTATTGGTTATATGTCATCACTATAAGTGACAGATTTGGGGACACAACCACTTTGGCATTGGACGAGTGCATCTGCTCCATGAGTATCTAGATGTGTTTCCCAAGAAGCTACCTAGGCTACCCTTTGACACAGGATATTGATTTTCACATAGATCTAGTGCCAAGGGCAAAGCCTAATTCATGAGCACCTTATTAAATGACCACTTTTGAGCTGAGTAAGCTCAAGATGCAATTGGAAGAGCTCCTTGAAAAGGGGCACAGCAAACTGAGTGTTTCTCCCTTTGGTGCACTTATTATCTCCATCAAGAAAAAGGATGGGTCCTTGCGACTATACATGGAATAATGTCAACTAAATAAGGTAACGATCAAGGATCGTTACCCACTATCCCAGATTGAAGATTCATTTGATCGGATGGGTGGAGACAAAGTGTTATCCAAAATTGCCCTAAAAACTGGGTACAATCAGCTCCAAATTACAGAAGCCGGCATTCATAAGACCATGTTTCGAACGAGCCAAAGGCACTATGATATTACTGTGATACCATTTGGATTGACAAATGCACCAGTCATATTCATGAGCCTAATGAACAACATTTTCGAGGCCTTTTTGAACTGTTATGTGCTCATTTTCCTAGATGATATCTTGATTTATTCCCACTTAGTGGAGGAGCATGAGGATCACTTCCATTAGATTTATAGTGTTTATGGGAGAACAATCTCTATGGCAAGTGTGAATTCTTTTAGACTGAGATGTAATATCTTAGACACATCATCTCAAGCGAGGGGATTTCTGTCAACCCCTTAAAGATTAGAGCTATGATGGAGTGGCCAACACCCTCTAATGTCGCCAAAGTCTAGAGTTTTATGGAGCTAGGTGGCTATTAACACAAATTTGGGTTGAATTTCTCGTGTATCATGAACTCCATCACTTCCCTCCAAAGGAAAAGGAAGAAATTTGAGTGGACCCAAAAGTGTGAGTGATCCACTCAAGGAATGTCTTTCCAGTGCTCCTATCCGAATAGTTCCACGCACTAACAAGAATTTTGCGGTTTTCATGAATGCTTCCTTGACAAGTCTAGGACTTATTCTCATGCAAGAGGGTCACATAATTGCATTTGAGTCTAAAAAGCTCAAATATTATAAGTTTAATTACCCCACACAAGACCCAAAGCTAGCCACATTAGGTCATGTCTTGCTTCGTTGGCGGCATTTCTTGATGGGTCATCCTTTTGTGCTTAGGACAAACTATCTTAGCCTTCAACACATTTTGACTCAGTATAACCTCAATGCACAACATCGGTGATGGATGGAGTTACAACGCGAGTATGATGTTGACATTGATTATATAAAGGGCAAGGAAAGCGTAGTGGCAGAAGCCTTGAGCAGACAACGACTCATCCTAGCAGCCATGACCATCACAATAGATTTGAGAAATAGGATCCTTGCACAACTTACTTAGGACATACTATAGGAGGTAGTTCATCTACTTGAGTCACAACAGGCCCTCAAAGGAAAGTTTCTAGGGTATTCTCTTGAACCAAATGGAATGCTTAGATGCAAATGGCACAATTATGTGCCTAAGGGAGGTGATCTACAAGGCTCAATTTGAGGCTCATTGAGACTTGTATTCAGCAAATATAGGGGTAAAGAAGGTGCATGTAGAAATGTGATAGTACTATCAGTGGTCGGCCTTGCAGCAAGATTCGCGGAGTTTGTAGCTTGTTATCTTGAGTGCCAAAGAGTTAAGGTCGAGCATCAACATCATGTAGGGCTCCTTTATCCTCGTGATATTTTGTAATGGAAGTGGTACACTATCTCTATAAATATAAATTTTATGGTCGATCTACCCATTTTAACCTACCATCATGATGCAATCATGGTGACAATTGATAAGTTGACCAAGGAAGTGCACTTTTCACACACCAAAGTGACTTACAACGCCATTGTGTTGGCAAGAGTGTTCCTAGACAACATTGTGCAACAACATGGCATTCTGCAGAAGATCATTTCAGATCAGGATCGCGTCTACACATCTGGCTTTGAACCACTCTTTGCATGTCACCCCCTCAAACTTGCTCGGCATCATATTTTAATATTTGAGCATTTCAACTATCATTTCTCATTTCAAATCTGTTCTACTAATGCCTTTCTGCTCTGTTTCACTGTTGATATGTGCATAATATTTTATATCTCGACATATTCAACACATCATATAGAAATATCAAAACAAGTGGCATCTATGATAAATTGGTCCACAAACGTATGGCACAAAGGCAAGCATCAAGGGATAAGAATTTGCCTACAGCGAAACTTTTCGGGTGTAGCTTGTGATATTTTCTGTTTAAGTCGATTTTCATTCTTTTTCCCGTTCTGTTCTTCGATCATTCAATAGTCTAACTACTTTTTTTGATCCCCTACTTTTTCACACTCTTATATTTCAGACCTGCTTTTTCAAACCTTCTACATTTTCAGACCTCCTATCTTTTCAAACCTCCTTTTTCTAGCTCTTACTTGTTTGGACTCCCTATTTATTTCAGAATTCATTGCAAACTTAGTTAGATTTGACCCCTAGGTCCATTATGGTTTCCTACAAAGCTCAAATAGTGGTTGTTGTATGTGCACTGGCCTGTGAATCAAAAGGCTTTCCTCCGCCTAAGTGGTTGCAGTTCTGGGACTCACTGCCTGAGTAGCTTGAGGTTTGGAAGCTTGTTGAGGGGGCATAGGGGTCCTACATTGTATATGTGGCCACCTTGCAAGAAACATCTCAGAATAGCAAGTCTTCAAATAGATTCAAAGGCTTTCTTGAACTTGCAGTACTTCCTTGAGAGCCGGAGGGATTTCTTTTCATTTGATGGGTAGCAGGCAGGCCGAGAGTCTAGTTTAATGGTAATGCTTCAGATGTCATGGCTTCTAGCTCAAATAGGGCTCAAGGGGTAGATTAAAGGAACTAAAATTTGGCGATGACTAGATGGCGGAGGAGAAAGGCTACTCACGTTTTGTTTGACAGTGCAAAAAACAGCCAAGGATTATACATGCATCTAGGGATGAGGTGATAATGGAGAAGTTTGCCCTTAGAGAAGTTGAGTTGGGGTGATTTGCAACCAGATTTACTTGTTGAAGTCTTAAGGGGGATACATGTTGAAAAGTAGGATTGAATACTTTGATGTTGTTGCATTGTTGATCATAACAATTTCTGGAGAGGATTACCTCCGTCGTCTCTATTAATGACATTTATCTTCATTACGAGCCTAGTTTGCATTTCCTCAACTATGGGTTGATATGACAAGGTTGCACTTTACTCCCATTTTCTTCTTGGATGTACTTTGAGAGGTTTTACCATTTTGGTGTTACCGTGGTGTATTTGCACTTGTAAATTTGTAATACAAAATGGATTGATTTGTGGAGCCCAAGGCTTCTCCTTGGTCACGTGGTTGATAAACAAGCCACACAAGTATGTAAGGTGTTGTACTGGTGCAGCAATTTGGTGACAAGTCTTTGGATGCCTTATTGAATCTGGTCTGAGAATTGTAATATCTTCTCTTATACTATTGATTTTGCATATATTTGCTGAACTTTGCATGTGAGAATGCATGTATTGAATAGAAGAAATGGAATGAAATGTATTGACTGATGATTAAGATTTAATGTGTTTTCCTCCTATTGTTGTAACATTCACAGGTCATCATTGTTTTCTCGCACTTTTCTTGTCATGATGTAAGTTGTATTCTGCAAACCATCTAATGGCATTAAATGCATAACGAATTTGCCAGTTGACAGAGGCATTAGGCACAAAACAAGCATAAACAGTACGGCATGTTAGTTGAAGTATTGATTTTCAAGGTGAAGCAAACCAGCAGGATGCTTTCCATTTTTGTGAACAGGGATGAATGTTCTGTGCAAGGGATCATGTGATCTATTTTAGCTTCTTCCAAGCATCCAAGGGTAGTTGCTGCAAGCATGTGTCGACAGCAGGACAGGTTGATGTAGCTTGCACGGCATTGAGGGTTCAAAAATATTATATAATGGAGAGGGTGGAAATTGAAGTGGGCGTTAATTGTCAGTAGGGGGTATTTATGAAGATAAGAAGAGGGGAAAGTGTGAGAGGTAAGGATGTAAATGAAAGGGGAGGGTAGAGGCATGGGGGACCTATTGGTATAAAGTTACTAAGTTCTAAATTATAAAGTCTGTGCTTTCAGGCGTACGGGGCTTAGACTACATTTAACGCCAATTTTAATGTCTGGCTACGTGGGAATTACAATGGGTGTGGTACAGCCTAGAAATTCACCTCTATTTTTGGAGATTGTCGTATTCATTTTGTAATGTGTTTATTTGCTAGTGCTTTCTTAAGGAAAACCATATTTCTCACTAGTAAGGCCATAATCGAGTCCCCACAATACATGGTTAGATCACTACTCATGTCCCGTGACACTGCTAAACTTGCAAGGATGTCAGACACTCCATTTTTATGTCATTTCTCATTGTAAACTAACCTTTTTGAAGTTCTGCAGTTGTCAGATGTTAACAGTTACTATCTTTTCCATGGGCCAATGGCATTTAATACAGCCCACAGTTCCTAAGGAGATTTCTGGTGTGGTTGTTTGTGCCTTCTATTATCATGCCAATGATGATTTGCAAGTCTTCCCCTATACAGAGATGAGAGATATTGGATTCCTTGACTCAAGCACCCGTGCTTTGCATAATTATCAATCTGGCTACTAATATTTTGTGAATAACTTGTTGATGACCCATTCCTTGTATTTCATATAATCTCTCAGATTCCTCCTGCTTTCAGGTCGTCTTTTCATGTGCCAGTAGAATTTTAGTCTATAAGATTTTGTTAGGGGTGGGTACCTCTTGCCCTTTCCTTTACCCTAAACACGAAAGAGCTTGTAGTGGTACTGAAGGTTCCACATTCAACAACTTTGAAGACCTTCCTGATCAGATTATTGAGATATGTTCGTTGATCTTGAGCTGTTGATTAGTGTTGAGCAGATTTGGGCTTGAATTCTACGGAGTAGAGCTTGGATAGTATTTACTATTTATGTTCTCCCTAAAGAATTTGTGGTTTCTTTTGACTAAATGTTCCAGCATACAAACCCCAGAGTTAATTGGCAAAGGATCTTTTTATTATTCCATGGATGAGCTTAGCTTTGATACTAAAAGAGACAAAATCCAGCTTTGGCGGTTTGGCTCCAAGTGAAAGTGTCGTCTATTTCCATATCCTATTGTCATATGAGCAATGAAGGAAAAGGTGGTCTTGGTTTATGAAGCATCCTAAGAGTTGGAGCATCTAGAGGGGCCCCTATCAATTCTTTATTTCGCAAATTATCTGCTGTGAGAATTTCCATGGATAGTTGACCAAATGAATGCTTTGATTTTTTGACAGGTTTACATTTGCCAGGTTTTCCTCCATTTTTGACTTGGTGATTACTCATCTTTGTGAAGGGCGGGATAAGCTGAAGATACCATACACTTCCCTTCTGGAGTGCCAGGCCAAATCTTTTTGCTTGAATCTAGTGTGTTGATATTTGTCTACTTGCTAGCTCCCTCGGAAGACTTTTGTTGTTTGCTGCCTATATCTTCTTCAAACTTTTGTTCTTCTTTTTTCTGATACAGAGTGTGCCATTTCCTCCCTCTAACATGGTGACATAATCCGAAATGTATACGAGGCCCTTTTCCTGCAAAGCTCATTACAGTTCATCAATCTTCAAAGTCATGGAGTATTGTTGTCTCAGCTCTGCTCCAAAAGTTTCGACGCTTTGTCTATTTTCCACCTGCCATGTTATTTCCTAGTTTTATCGAACAGTTCCTGTTTTGATTTGTTTGGCAACGGCTGAAACACTGAAACATGTGGGTTCAAGGCACTTATTATGTCTCCTTAGGTACTTCGGTATTTTATGTAATGATGATGGTTGGAATCTAAGCAACATCTGGAAGCAAGTTATCCATAACCAAAGTAAAGATTAAGAATACTATTAAATAACATAAACCCTGGCCTGCCAATGGGGTTTGGGTGGATCGGTTAAGACGGACAATTGTGTCCGGATCCACCCAGGTTCAAATCCTATTGGGCACAATCCCTTCGGGGTGGTTTACCGGTGGTGGCGGTTGTTGCATCACCGGTTGGTTGCGGCAGTTCAGTGGTGGCGGGTGTTGCATCACTGATGGTTGCGGCTCGTGGCTTCGGTTGGTGGTTCTCAACGGTGGCGGAAATTGCATCGTTGGCATTGGCGGCGGCTGGTGGCTCTAAAAACGGCAATGGTGGAAAAATTGCATCGTCAGTGCGGGCTCACTGGCTGCGGTGGTTTGTGTTGGTCTTAATTGTAATATCCTGTCAAAGGACATTGTTGTAGGGTGGGGCCCCACCAATCCTCTGGTTCATAGCTCCGGTCAAAAGCATTTAACGATAAAAAAAAAACATAAACCTTGGCAAAGTGAATTAAAAAGAGGTTTTACGTATAGGGTCGTCTAATTTTCTAACATAATTAAAAGAACATCTAGCAATTGTGCCAACTCAATATCTACAATCATAAATAAATCATAAATTTGCTAAAGAAGGTGAAAGCAATTGTCATACCTAGTATTGATCCAAATATCCCTGAAGAGAGGTCTAGAGGTTAGACCCAAAATATCAATGTAAAAAAGGATAGCCACAGCTGCATCCAAATAGATTTCATACAAGTGATACTTGTATGTGCTACTCGCAGGTGCTTATACTTTTTCTACAACTATTCATAGGAAGTATCTTTGGATGGTTATTAACTTTTTTTAGGTGCTACTAGCAGGTTCTTATACTTTATCTACAACTCTCCATAGGAACTATCTTCGATGGTTATTAGCTTTTTTCCACTTCTAGTGGAATTGCCGTGAGTTTTAAAAGGTAGACTGTCATTTCTTGCAAAACAGCTTGTACCAATTTATTCTTTCCCACTCAAGAAAGCCATCCATTTATCCAATGGGGAAAGCTTTGCTTTCATTTTACTTACCATGTGTTCTTGAAGTAATGATGCACTTTTTTAATGGAATGGAAAACCGAGATAAATTGTCAAGAGTTTTCCTTGTAAATTGCCCCCCACAGGAATTTTCCATTTATGTTGGCTGTTATGTTGGCCAAAAACACAGTTTATGTGACAAACCCTAGAGCCATAACAGATGTTAGATAGCAGAATAGGAAAATGGATGAGAAGACACCAAAGAAAGGTAAGATTACCTCAAGCAAAGATGGTCCCTTGGAAATGAAGATCAAAATGAGCAACATCATTCAAGCATTAGGAAGAGAATGAAGATGCAAGTCAACCAAAGCTAAACATGAATGAGTTGCAAAACAAATTTAAAGTAAACTTTGTGCAAAACTAGACAATGGTTAAGCAATAATGTGGCAATTCAACCCAAATCAAAATGGCCCACCTCTAGCACAAAATCTACATAGAGATGTTCGACATTAAGAATTAGCTAGGTATAGTTATCCATCAAATGTTGAGAATTTTACAAAAGCTGTTACAAGGCCCCACCGATTCATCCACTGGCAATTCATGTTTTTCGAGGGTGGCACAAATATTGGGCCAAAAGCCCTGTTTTGATCTCCCAAAGATCAACCTTTGAAGATTGATCATAACGAAGTAACATCACAAGTCAGCCAAATGGAACAATACTTCGCACTTGCACGGATCCCTCAAGACAATCCAGTGACATTCACTTCATTTTACTTGGAATCAAAGCAATTTTATTACTACCAATGAGCTCTTAGCAGATTACAGAATGGAAACCATCCACAAGGGAAAGCTCCAGTGATTTAGTGACTCAATTTGTACATGTATGGTCTAGGGACTGCTTCAGTCAACTAACCAAGCTGCAACACCAAAGATTGTCCACCAGGGTTACCAAGTTGGCTGATGACCAACGAACTACACATTCAAGGCTTGTGTCATGTGATCCAACATGAATTCAAGTTCCACAAGCCAACAACCATAGAAGATGCAATCTAGATGGCCAAGAACGTTGAGATGAAGAATGCAGCTAGCTGCAAGTTCTCTAAAGGAGGAGGGTGCGACCAACACCACTACACCTACACCTACATAGATAACCTTGTCTCACACCAAAGCAATAGGAAGAGCGTCGGGCTACCGATTTGAGCTACCATTGCAATGGCAAATGGGATAAGGGTCATAAGTACACAAATAAGTATCTCATGATCATTGAAAACTCGTTCATTGACAAAACCAAGGAAGAGAAACAAGAGAAAAAGGTTCCAAAAGATATCCGAAAACTATTGATAGAAGACAATAACTCCACCATCTCACACCATGCTTTAGAAGCAATTACCATCACTTGAACTCTAAAGATAGTAAGATACATCAAAAATATTGAAGTAGTTGCATTGAAAGATAATTTTATTTATAGGAAACTGGCAAGAAGCCTAAATTATTTTTCTATCGTGTATCCAACTTCTAATTCATTATTGTTAATAGAAGCTCCATTGTCTAAGGATATAAGTGGCGTACCATTGAACTCTCTATGGGTTACCTTTTCTAAATTCTTCTATGGACTACGCTCCTCTAGGGGCACAAATAACGATTTCGATACAATGGCTCAAACAAGTACATACTTTTGTAATGAGTTTTCAAGACATGTTCATTTATTTTAACTCAGAAGGAAAGACTTACCTACTCAAGGGCTTCAAACAGTCGTTTGGAATCAAAAAATGGTCATGTGGTATAAAGCACAACTCTAGTCCTCAAATGTTAATTGGAAGCCCCACTTTAATCCAAAAAAAATCTAGGATACCCTATTTGAAATCATTTAAAAATGAAGATTCGCTCAGCTTGAATTAAACTATTTTTCATTGATAATTTGCCAACTTTCCATATAAAACATATAAATCTTAAGGAAATAAAAGGGGAAATTGATCCCATGCAAGAGAGATTAGAAAAAGGAAAATTGTTGATATCTTCTACAGTCCTTGTTTGATTTCCAATATTAAATCAAGGGCATATTTGAAGTATAAAGCACCAATATAGGTATACAATATCTCTTAGTATAGTAATGAAGCTGGATAGAATGATTATGCTATTACTTGTTCTTCCAATTTTGTTTGGTCAACTAAATCCATCTCTTTTCTTTCTTATCACTAGACAGAAAAGGAGAATCCCTATATTTCATGATCGAGAGGCTAAGTGACTCCACTGACTTGAAGACCTTTAGGCACTTGACCAAAATCATGTGGTCAAGGAATTCGAGTAGGTTGAGTAACTTGTCCAATGGGATGAGGGCAAGGGGGAAGAAGTTGAGTGGACTGAGAGGACAAGGAACTCAACAAACACCACATTATTTTGGCACACGACTAATGTCGGGAGGTTGAGTAACTTGTCTAATAGGACGCGGGCAAGGAGGGAAGGGTCTTTGGTTGAGGTTGAGTAACTTGTCTAATAGGACGCGGGCAAGGAGGGAAGGGTCTTTGTTCTCCATCAACCTAAAGGTCAAGAGCATAAACGCCCTTGATCTCCTTGACCCAACATCCAAAGA
Source organism: Taxus chinensis (assembly GCA_019776745.2). Lineage (NCBI taxonomy): Eukaryota > Viridiplantae > Streptophyta > Pinopsida > Cupressales > Taxaceae > Taxus > Taxus chinensis. The sequence continues at coordinate 294,454,088 of CM034146.1, read as the reverse complement.
CATAAAAATTAAGAAATAGACATAAATGCGCTTTGTCAACAATCCTTTGGAAACTTTCTTCTACAATCTTTCTTCTATTTTACCAACCCATCTCTCTTTTGTCACCATCAACCATAATTTCTTTCTTCCTTCTCCAACCAACCAGCCAATATTTCTTTTAGTTTTGATGCCTTGATGAACTACCAATATATCCTATCTTTTCTCACCTTTAACCCGAACTTGACCTTTACCCACTCGTTTGTGTATCCGGCCATCTCTCTTTTGTCACTTACAAACTATGATGCCAAATTCACATAATCGGTTGCATGTTAAGTGCCCATCTCATTTGGGAGTATTGTATTTTTTGATTAATCGTAATTAAGAATTTAGTACAGAGAAAGATTCACAGGGATTTCTAAACTTCTACAAATGTAGGCTTCCTTAAAATTATCAGTAATGATTTATAGACATAGCAGGATATTGATCAAAAAATTGGAAAAATATTACCACCAAAAATCCAAAAATAAGCTTATACATAACAGCATGTAATTTTCTTATAGAAATTGTGATCAATTATATAGAATTTAAATACTTCAGACTATATCAAATAAGTAATGTCGTTCTATATTGAGACTTTGTCATGACCCGTAATTATCTAATAAGAATAGAAGAGAGGATTGTTTTGGGTTCTTGGTAATCTATAGATTGTAGAATGCATGCAGCAACAAGGAAAATGCCAATCTCAATTAACTTTTAGGTTAATAAAAAAGAAATTAGGTCTTTGCATAATGTTAATTTTGACTTTGTCGATGGGGTGCGCATGGTGCGGTCAAGTCACACGGTTGTGTGCTTGCCCACCCGGTTTCAAATCCCCCCGAGGCACAATCCTCCTCGGAGGTGGTTTCGTCGCTAGATGCGGCATCTTTGCTCGCTATTGTCGCAACATGTTGGATTCTTCACTCGCTACAGTCGGTAGCATTTCGGTTCTGGCTCACTTTGGTTGTTGCTTCACTCGTTGTTGTCGTTGGGCATTGCTTCTCTCGCTGTTGTTACTGGTTGCTGCTTCACTCATTGGTCGTTGCTTCACTCGCTGTTGTCGTTGGTTGTTGCTTCACTCGTTGCGGTCGCTGTCGTTGGTCGTTGCATCGTCATTATGGTTTCATGGTTGCTTCAATTGGGTCCCTAATGGTGATCCCCTTCATTGTAATCAGGTTGTGGATCCTCTCTAAAAATCCTCAAATGTACAAGGATGTGGGTCCTTTCAAAATCCTCAACAAATTACCTGATTCCAAAAAAAAAAAATGCCTCTAAAGAAAAGTAAAATAGGAATAAACACATTGACCAATGCCATTGTCTACAAAGTAAAATATTTTCTAAAAATATTTTTAAATGGATAGACTTATTTAAAGAAGAGAAATTCAGGTCAACTTCGGGGTAACATATAGTCCTGAACATGATTTGGCTACCCATGTACAATAACTGAGAAATTAATAGGAGTTGCCATGGATGAAAAATTCACTACAAGGCATCCAAAATACCATTAACAACAAAGTAGAGAGAAAAAATGCGTTGCAAGTCCCTCACCAAGAAGCTTGACTCAAAAAACTGCGTATAATGCTGCAAGGTGTTCAACTAAGTAGCTATGGGTAAGGGGCTAAGTAGCTGGGAATTTGTAAGAGACTCCTACTTTATTAAGATTTCCCTCTTTCGGCCCATTCAGAAGTTTCTGGAGGCATGCAGTTTGGTGAAAATAATATTAGTAATCTCATGTTTTCCCATGTAGAGCAGATCACAATTATTGGCAAAAAAACTCCTCAGAGCCCTAGTTGCATTTCACTCATGGTCTTTAAATTACCAAAATATCGCTCAGTTAGGAATGAAAATATTGGACACTTTGATGAAAAAACCTTTAATAACCTTTTTTTCCAACAAGAATCTGAACAATTTAACATCCTCTATTCCATCATACTATCATAATGCTTCAAAACTTCGTGAATACAGTCCACATTCAATAATCAAACGTAAAAATTCAAAGTCCAAGATATCTTATAGTCATAACGTCTGAACCCGTAAAATTCAACAGCGCAAGAAAAGGTGGCTGCAAATACGACGGAAAATAAACCAAAATTTTAGTATTCAGTGATATGGATAGCCGTTTTGTGCTTCAACAGAATATTCATGTCAGCATTTTTGTCAGGCTATCATGAATTATTTGTGCTTTTCATATGCTTAGTAGGTCGGCCTAGGTGGTTTACTTAACACAATAGGGTATATATAGGACTTAGTATACTTTTAGATGATCATCATATTGTGCATTTGACGTCATCTTGAAAGGTGAAAAACAGTAAACCCCCTGAAAACAAAGAATAATTAAGATCAGTCAGGATTAGCATCGACATATTATAATCTCTTTTCAAAAGTTGGCGTACGAATTTAATCTCCTCTTGCTGATTACTTTTGTGTGAAAGAGCTGTGGTAATTTTCTGGACAGTATCAAAGTTCTGGTAAGATAGGTTTGAGATTTCTGGAAGTTTATAGATGTGAAGTTTGCCTGCTAGCATGTAACAATAAAATGTTCGTTGTGAATAGTGCCTTGACAATGTAAATGCAGACCCATCAATACAATTTTCATAAATGTAGAGAAGGAAAAGCTAGTTTTACTTCACATAAATTAAGGTAGATTAATATGACATTAGTGGACATGTGTGAGTCCATAAAAGATTCTTATAAATTCTTTTTTTAAAAAAGATTTAAATGTTTACAAGAATTTAATAATGGGCCTGCTATTTTGTTATTGCCTTGGAGTGTGTGCAAGATCCAAATAGGTAGCCTAGATTTTAAATGTTTGAACATAAAAAATACAGGTCGAATGTTAACTCCAAAGTAGTAGATTACAATTCAAAGGCTAAAGCATATAATGATATAAGATGTGCAAACATGATTTCATAAATATGAGGACTATCTAAATAGTAATGAAAATAATAGAATAACGGAGAGTCATTGTAAAATAATCCTAAGCAGACATACTAGTCCTCAAGTGATAAAATGGCATAATTAACAATGCTCAATTAATCGACACAAAACAATCTCTTGAATATGTAGCTAAATGACAATGAGCAATTTCATAATGGCCAATACAACTAGCTGACCATAATGATGTGAATGGTTATGATAATGAATTAGCTTCTCTAAAACTGGACGTATCTTTTTAGATGTGCAGCAGGACAACTGCTAGCTTCAGAGTCTATCAAAGCTTGAAACTGAGCATTCATAGTTAGCTACATGGATGTTTCATTTGTAGTCAAAGACTCTGGTTGGCATAGTACAATTTCAATATTAAGATCTTCAATGTAAACCTTATGTGTCTAAAAACTGCACTGATGCATAGAATTTATATTTATAGTAACAAAGTTGGTTTCATAATTAGGGCCATGTTGGAGCACTAGCCGATCACAATTGATGGTAAAACTTACCAACATATATAGATTCTTCATTTAAATTTTGAGGCACACAGTGTACGATGGGTGAATATTAGGGCCCAGATAACAAAGTCACCAAGCATGCCAATTTTCCTAGATTTGGTCATGAAACTATTGTTACTCGTACAATAAATGGTCAAACATACAATAGGGATAACCTTCAAATCAGAGGAAAGATGATTCCTTTTAGAGACACGGCTAAAAGACAGATAGAGGTAAAGCTTAGTTGACAAGTACCACGGGGAAATTGAGGATTCCAGTAAGAGTGATAAACGAGGTTGAAGATGTTGAAAAATATGTTAATGACAAGTTGAAGTTCACCTAGATATAATTAAAATATGCCAACTCCAGAGTTCATCAACTTGGACCAATTGTTAATAAACATATGTAAATACACCGACAATGGCAATTAACTAATCATGTAACAAGATAAGGGTCTATAAACACAATGATGTCAGGAAGCAATCAATGGTGCAAAAAAACCACTTAAGAAGTGTGTGTTATCTTAAAATGATTGAAGGAATTCACAAGATTAAGTGAAAGCCCACAATACATGTCTTAAGAAGTTACTTGAACACATCATGATTTCTTTACCAATATGAAGGGAATTTGATACTTCAAACCAAGTTCCTGTAAACACTTTGATGTGAATGCATATTGTAGTGACTATTATAGACTTAAAGTGTATTGATCTACAAATCATCATTGTATTGATTTGAAATGCAAATTGAAGATTTAATAGATATGTAGTGGTTGAATTTAAATTGAATCTATAATAGAAACATATACTCACAAAAAGTAATGAATGTGTATTCGCAATATCCATATGGTATACACATCAAAGTATAACAATGTACAAGAGATTTTATTAGAGAAATTGATTCAGCCAAAATGAAAGCAACATTTATTTAAAGTGTGTTTTGCGAAAGATATATGCCACATGATAGTTCATATATATAATGATATGAAAATAATTTTATTGAAACTGTTTTGATAACATTATAGTTCTTATGACGAACCATAATTTATATGAATATAAATCAATGAAATGTTTAATTGAATTTGTATTTTTTTAAAACTAAAATAATATTCTTCTAAAATGGACTACAAGCATTAAATTTTAATGCCCTAAAAAGGTTCATAATAGAATGATAAATGACAATATTAATAATTAATTTTATTCTTGTGATAATAGTTTGTTTAAGTTTGAGTTTTTTAATTATTTGAGAGAAAATCATAACTTATTAAATTAGATTATTTATTTTTGTAAGATTTTTATTCATTAGGTGTTTAGTCATAAGATTTTTATTCATAAGGTATTTAGTCATAATTCAAATAATTGTTATGAATAATTACTAATTTATAAAATAAATCATTTTAAAATATATTTATGAAATTATTAATTTAAAATAAAATTTATTTTTTTTAATGGTAAATTAAGCAAATATATCACAATTGGCTTTAGCCTAATCAAATTTTGAGGTTTTCATATGGCTAATTATATATTGTTGAATCCATTAGCTTCTTTTGTTAAAATTATTTATATATTTGAATTATTTTAAAAGTGAGAATACACTTTTACAATAAGGAACAATATATAAAATTTTAGGTATTCAAATATCTACTTGGAAAGTTGTCATTAGTTTAATGGTTATTTCTCGTGTTTGCAAATATAGCTTCCTCTATCCAGTGTCTAGAATGGTCTGTAAATGTCTGTATTTTTCACTTACTAAAATGGTTAGTTTTTTTCTACCTAAAAATTCACATTTCTATTTTAAGGTTGCATAAATTGCAAGCTTCAACCTAAGTCACCGCATTCAAATTCGTGTTTGAATTCGTGGAGCATAAAATTCGTAAGAAATTGGTTATTAAAATATTCGGGATAAAATTCATGCTTAAATTCGACTATATTAATACAAAAATATACTTGTATTTTGAAAAATATAAAATATAGATATATAAAATACAAATCTGATAAAAACATTATATATATAAAACATAAATATATAATAAAAATGTAAAAAATAAATATATAATAAAATTATCATCTATAAAACGTAAATTTAATAAAAACATAAAAAATAAAACCTAAACTACAAAGCTAATAAAAACATTAAAAAAATTATATATATATATATAATAAAAATGTAAACTATAAATATATAATAAAAATGTAAAATATAAATATATAATAAAATTAATAAAAAACATTAAAAAAATAAAACCTGAACTAAAAAGTAATGATATAAAATAAATCTTATATATAAAACATTAATATATAACAAAAATGTAAAAAATAAATATATAATAAAATTATCATCTATAAAACGTAAATTTAATAAAAACATAAAAAATAAAACCTAAACTACAAAGCTAATAAAAACATAAAAAAAATTATATATATAATAAAAATGTAAACTATAAATATATAATAAAAATGTAAAATATAATATATAATAAAATTAATAAAAAACATTAAAAAAATAGAACCTAAACTAAAAAGTAATGATATAAAATAAATCATATTTTTCCTTAGATCAGTCATCACGAAAGAGTTCTAAAGCTATACGTGTTATATATTATAATATGTTATAAAACAAAAAAATAAAACATCATTAAAACATACCTGTTGCTGCGTAACATATGGCAATGGAAGCTCGTGGCAGAGATTACATCTAGAACCTCTGCAAAAGCGTGCATCCACGCAGTCTAAATCTTGGCATAATCCATCTTGTCGCGTTAGGGCACATTAGCTCCCAATCGCGTCGGGGCACATTAGCTCCCAGTCTTTCCTCCAACTCCAAACGCAGCAGCTAAGGAAAAATGACCTTACCGTCAAACATATTATTGAGTTTTTAACACGGTTTTGGTAGAGGGGTATTAAAATCACGAATTTTGATGAATTTCTTGTGACGACTTGAGATTCGACAAATTTCGATTTTTTGCCTTAAAATTTAGCGAATGCAGTGACTGGGGGTTCAACTACTTTATAATAACATGTCAATAGATACAAAATATCAAAACAGTAGTCACTATCCTTGGTATTCACTAGAACTAAACAAGAGAGATGCAAATAACACCAACAAGCTTGTGTAATAGTGTGATGGTAAGAAACGTAATATAAAAACAGAGCACCCAAATTTGTTTATGTACAAACAGATCAGATTTAGAGCCTACTTAAGATATTAGTGGAATCTTCAATTGTAGCAAGTTTCACAAAACTTTTATTAATGTGAAATATAGTGATAAACCATTTGCACAACATACAAACTGACAAACTATATTGGAGTTAATCATAACATACAATTGAGTTATGACCCAAACGCATCTCGACAACCCAGATTAAGATAGAGTGGCAGGAATTCAGACTAAAACTCAGGTTTGTGCAAAGCACTATAGTAAGAATCTGGAACCATTGAATATTTTCCAGATTGAGAAATTGAAATTTTAAGCCCTAGGATTCTATCCACAGAGTAGCTTTAAACTAACGTTTCTCTTGGAGCAACTCCCTGCCTGAAAAATTGATTAAAAGTTTATGGCATTATCTAGCTATAAGACATGAAGAAAGGCTTGGCGAGGCTGTTTGTGCTATTGCACCTTAATTGATGCCTTTTGCTGCTAATAAGCGGGATAATCCAATGGCTGATTATGCTAGATAGCAGGCACCGTATAGATTTTCTCCACAGTTTACACCCCAATGATTCATTTGGTAAAATGCAGCTGTGGGATTGTATGTAACATTCTCTTCCTGCAGACCAATGGATCCCAAGGGAAATTTATATGGTTTAATGGGCAGGGATTATAAGAAGGCCATCCAGAAAACAAACTTGGAATAGGTCTAAAAACTCAAGTTGGGACAAAACTTATCTTGTAATGGCCCATATACCTGTCCAACAAATAAATAGACGTAGTCAGAACTCAATCGTAAACAAATATTATGACGGCCTTCACACTACAACTTCTAATTGTAAACAGAGCAGGACAGTTCAGGCAGAACACTTTTGAGTACTATGTTTATATAAGCGGATTTGATCATGGACAAAGGCTTCCCTATAAACTCAATGTCTCTCTGTTAGAATCTGAGTATCTTGGTGCTAAAGACTCTAGAACTTGGTCACTTGTCTGTGCAGATAATAGGGTCAGATACTGTAATCGAAAGCTGCTACCCAGAGTACCATCGTGTTCTTGTAGGGACACAGCAGCATGGTGGTCAGAATCAGGAGATGCAAGGAAAAAAAAGTTAGGCATCATATATGTCAAGCCCACAAGTTGCTAGAGATAGATCTCTATGAAAAGGAAAGGAAAGAGCAAACACCTTAGAGCATCAACTTAGAAAACCATGCACACCCTAAATTCAAGGCTAGCTCATCATAAATTAAGGATGGAGTTGCACCCTCTAGATTTTTCCTACATTACAAAAGCGAATACATGGATAGGAAAAAGTTATAGCTCTTGAAGAGCCCCAGGAAATTTAACATAGAATAGATGATCTGCACCATGGGGCCATGATGGCAGCAGAGAGGACAACCAAATAACTTAGCTAGTAAATCACAGAGTTATAGAACATGGAATAGAAAACATAAACAACTGTACACTATTACACATGCAAATACATGAGATTTAACAGAATATTACATATACTATTTAATGAGGGTACAATGTGCAGTAAGGCTGAGAATGAGGATTCTCGTGATCAGAAAGGGGGAGGAGATTCTTCCTAACTGATTGGCTTAGACTGGAACGTGAACTGATGACCATTCAATGCCGCATGTTTTTCTTCAGGGTCAAATGGCTTATAATATATTATTACAAGAAGCGGTTACAAAAGAGAATGGTTACAAAATGGTTCAAGTTCTGCAAAAGATGACGGTTCACCTTCGCATAGGTGTGACATGGCTATTGTGTTCTACAGAGAATATGTGTTGGGCGGTATGTTTCCTGCTGTAGGGCAAGAATGCAAGGGTGCGCAGAAGTTGTGTCGACAGCACAAGTTGACATGGAGATGCGCAGACTAGGCTGAGTGTGCAAGTATGCACGAGGCCCTGAGGAGAAGAGCGCAGACCAGCACAAAGACACTTGGATAAATGGAGATTAAAAAGGGACAATAAGGAGATGTGAAAATTGACTGAAATGCATTTATTGTAAATCCACCTACAAGCACTTAGGAACTGTAAAATTGAAGATCTTTTTGATGTTGGACTGATGAAATGCATTCCAAAAGAAGATAGCAGCAACACGGTTGAATATGGTGATCTATCCCTCTCCTCATTGTCCTCATTAAAGACAAATTCATTTTTAGCAAACTTATCACAGCTAAACGTATTAGAAGGCACTGTTTTTTTAAAACTGTATTTGTTATGCTCAAATAGTTGGGTTTTGGAAAGTTCATTACAGGAGCCTTAGCAAGCATCCTGTCAAACCTCATCCAGTGACAATGTTAATAGTTGCCTTCCAAATCCCATGTAAATGCAGAGATCTACTAGGCAAGGCTGCAAGGCTGTACCTTAATGTCATATCTCCTTACCCTCATAGCTGATTCTCTATGATACAAGTTGAGAGCTGCATAATTTCAAGGGAAAATTAAAGGGAATTTCAATCTAGGAGGGAGTCAGCTTCAACACACCTTGTTGATGATTCTGCTTTGACTTCAAAGCACATTTAAGTGTAACTTATGTGCCATACTGTACTTACAGATCTTTGTAGGAGATGCAATGGATGGGTGATAACAACACAAAATTTACTCATGCTTGCCAGGACACGGACCTAGATTGGTTAAACCCACTAGAAGGTTACCAGAACATGTCGGATAATCAGATATTTCTGTATCCCCTTTGGGATTTGGATTCTTTTTCGTCGATAAATGGATGTGGGCATTGCATAGGCTTGACAAGTTGGTCGTGCCCAGCCCCACCCAGATTCAAATCTCGTTAGGCATTTGACGCCGGTTGTGGCAGAGTGTGTTTGTGTCCCAGCAGAAACTGAGCCCCTGTTTGTGTCCCAGTGGAAACTGGGCCCCCAATTGTGGCTCAGATGCAGTTCATCGCTCCAGTCAAAAGTGTCTCCCAAGCCAAAAAAAACTAAAAGGTACATTACCAGGATATGGATATGGGAAATGTCAATTTTTCGGAGACCTTGGGTACAGTTTGCATTGGAAACATCTGTACATAAAATATTAAAAAAAATAAAGAAAATTCACCATAATATAAATGGCATAATTATAAATTTTATAAACTAAAGACCAACACTATCTTCCGATTTAAAGACTTATGGGATGTAATTTGCGGTTCAGATCAGAAACCAACTGATGCATCCCTGTAATCCAAACGGGATAAGGAAAAACCCGAGGGCCTTATTCTTCTAATGCTACCATTATCTGATAAAATATTTTTTAAGATACTAGAAGATGTTAAACTCTAAAAATCTCTATGGTTTGCAGGCTCATTCTCAGGTTCTGAAAATCACAAGCAAGTGTCCCAAGCAACCCATATAGAGCCGAACCAGGGAAACCAACAGAGTTCAAGGTTCAACCCTTTTGTCCCCAAGATTACTCATGTTGATCTCTGAAAATGGTTCGCATCTGTAGCTCTGAAAATTCTCACAAAATCCCGTGAATGTAAATTCTTATCTTGTTCACTCCCTGCTTCTCATCTAAACTCTCATCCCATCATTCTCGACATCTCTCTTCCCATCCCATCTTGCGCCTGTAAATCACTTTCGCATCTCTGTCAATTCATCCCGTCCCATTGTGATTTCCTTGATTGTGTTTTCCATCTAAATTCCAAGGGTGTCTTTCTGCATCTCAAAGACACCTCTGTTAGTTTTATCAAGATGTTAGTTTTATCATTTTAAATTTTTATCTGTATGCCAAGGAATGCTTGAGAGCTTTGAGACAAAAAGAAATAATTTACTCTTCCCACTAAGATTTATTTGGACAAGCTCAGATGTCTCAAGGAGGAACTTCAAAAAGATCAGTCAAAAAAGGATGGACATATCCTACAAGATTATTCTACTTCTTCTGATGATGATGTTCTTCTCCTCACTCATTCTCCCGAGGGTTTGCAGCGACAATTCTCTTGCTTGGTTTTTTGAGCTTTGATGGGTAGTGGTTGACTTGGTAAAACTAATGCTAAATGATCTTCAGTATATCCAAAAGTGGTCTGAACACGTTGCAATATTTCTAAGAAGACAACGCCTATAGAAATCACAATTTATAGATACTTGGGGATTTTTTACAAGTCCATTTTATATGGTTATTTGTATTGCTTATAATGCGGTAATTTATGGTTATTTGTATTGCTTGTATTGCCATTCTGAGTAGCAATGAAGACAAGGCTTCAAAAGGTTTTCATTGCAAAATCCTTATGCGAGCAATGTGGAAGAGAGGGAATTAATTGATCATGTGATTCATGTCTTTCAGAGATTCCCTTTTGCCAGGACCTTTTGGACATGATGTCAAGCAGAATTTAACCGTCTTTTCAGAGGCTCCATTTCTTGGAATGCCCCCTTCTTGGTAATACTAATACATGGATGATCAAGGACAGTTGCAAACCTTTGTGGCACACAATTCAGTTAACTTCCATTGAATTCCAACAGAGGTCAAGGTGTAAGACCACTTTTAATGATGTCGCTTCCTCTCTCAGTTTAGAAGTGTGGTTTTTCATGGGGAAACTTGGCTTTGATTGTCAAAGCTAAATACAAATGTTTTACACAACAGTGGTGTCTATGCCTCTTTGTTAAGGGAAGCAAAATAAGATGTGTTTCTCATTAAAAAGTTGAAGGGAATGTTGGTCTGTTTCTTGTATTGAGAAAGCTCTGCTTTCGCTTTCGGTTTAGTCAGATTGACTTGAAAGCTTCAAACTTAAATTTCAAAGTTATATATGTTTCATCAAATACTGTAGAAGTCAAACAAAGTTTCTGTTATATTTGAAGATATTGGAATATACAATATGGTCTACCACTAGTAATGAAAAATGATAATCAATACTGGTATGATATACTTTGTGGGCTGAATTTTAATTATCTTCAGTTGCTTATGAGACAGGGTATGTTCGTGGTCTACTAAAGTGCAAGAATAAGTAACGTGTGTGAAGCCTTTCCGCTACTTAAACATTTTGAGAGAAACATAGTCTGGAGACCTAGACATCATTTGAAATTAGTTCAGAATATTTGTGGACCAATCAATGTTCCAATAAGTTGTATTTGGGCTTAAGTTGTCAGCAGAACAATTTATCTGATGAATCGGACTTCAACCAAAAAAGTTCACTCTATGAATCCAGAAAAAGCTTGTTGTGGTGGACACCCAAGGTGAGTCATCTTCATAAATTTGCCAGTGTTGATCTTGTTCATATTCTCGAGCCCATAAAAAATGTAAATAAGCCACATGGTCTAACTAGTAGTGGTAGGATAAATAAATTTTGTAAGTTTACTAGCCCAGACTATGTTTAGACAGAATCAGAAATATTTATTGAATCTAGTACAGAATCAGATAGTTAATATTGCTTCGTTCAGTGGCATAGTAAGTGCCTCCTGAACCCACTTCTATTTCCGGAGCATGCAAACAATCAAACTGGATGGATGCATTTATGATATTTTAATTAGAAATAACACATGGAAGTTTGTTGCTCTCTTGTGTGGCAAGCAAAAGTGCTTGTGAATGAGTCTTCAAGACAAAATATAAGGCAGATGGTACTATAGACAAATATGAAGGCAGATTTGTGGCTAACAGTGCACAACAAGGGGTTGACTGTGACAAAGCCTTCATTCTAACTGCTAAAGTTCTCCTTCAGGTTGGTGCTATCTGTCACTGTTCAGATTGGCTAATGTGTGCACCAGATGGATGTCAAGTGTTTTTAATGGTAACTTAGTTGAATCAGTGTTCATGGAACACTCTTAAGGGTTTCTAGGGAAAACCTATTTCGAAACCCTTGGAAATTGGATTGAAACTAAGAGCTGATGATACTTCACAAACTGTGAATGAATAACTCCACAGGAAAACTGTGAATGAATCACTCCACGGGAAGTTGGTAGGATCTTTGATTTATAGCTAGTACCAAGTGCCAAGGAGTTCAAGGAGCTTGCCACACAAGTGTTTAGTGATTTGAGGTAAGTATTTTGTGATTTTTTTAAAGTTTTTTAGCTTGTATTTACTAGTTTGTAATTGTTTTTAATTTTTTGTTATTGTTTTAAGCTTGATTTTCAACTTTTGATTTTAAACATTCTCTCAACACATTTTTTTTTAAAAACGCATTATGCAATTAAAATGCTGCAAGTTCTAGTTATGTGGGCCAAGGTATTAAAGGTCTCCCCTTCAAATTCGATTCATACTTCCCCCTTTGGAGGCATGTCACACAGATAAAACAACTATTAGGTGGAGAGGGGCGTTGATTGGATTTGCTCACAATGTAATATACAACTTAAGAACTCCTATAGTCGGGTGAAAGCCCATTTGTGTGGGGTTGTTGGCCATGGAATTAGACCATGTGGAGGGCTGGATGGAAAGGGGTTGCCACGTGCAAAGACCCTTACACACATCAAAGAGCAAGAGGAAGCGAATGTAGCAACTGTCCTTAAATCCAAGCATCCTATGGCAAAAAAGAGGAATATCACGTAGCAAGCCACCTATTTCTCTTTTTGTTGATGGTGTGGCCCCAAATCACCCATTTTTGTCTACACCCATTGCAGCCAGAGGGGAAGAGGATTCGCCTATTTCTCTCAAGCCCATTGGAAAGGGCACTCCAGAATGAAAGCAAGGGCATAGCTGGCTAAGGTATTGGGCATTTTATTTACACATGTGGTGTCCCTTTTAATATTGTTAAATCACCATATTGACAAGATATGGTGAGAAGTATTAATAAAGCCCCTAAAGGGTACACTAGCCCAGGGTATGAAAAGGTGTGCACCACCTTATTATCAAAAGAAAGAAAAAAGTTGAAGCGGCGGTGTTGCCCATTAAGAATAAATGGCTCGAAACTGGGGTGTCCATCAATTTCAACAAATGGAAAGATATAGCAAATAGGCCACTAATCGATGTGGTTGCAATGTGCCCCAAAGGAGCAATGTTTTTTAGGGCTATTGATTGTGAGGGGGCAGGTGAAGGATGTCCAATTCATTGTCGACATCCTCATAAAGTCTATTTTGGCGGTGGCGCCCTCAAAACATTGTCCAAGTTATAACGGACAATGTAAAAAATTGTAGAGTTGTGGGGTTGTTGGTTGAGGCAAGGTACGGGCACATATTCTAGGCACCTTGCATCGTTCTCTCCCTCAATTTAATGTTACAAAATTTGAGCACAAAATTTGCTTGGATGAAACAAGTCTATGAGGAGGCGAGTGAGATTCAAATGTTCATCAACAACCACCACATGTCCCAAGCCATCTTCCGGAGATTCTCGACGTTGCAACTATTCAAGGTAACATTCTTTTTTTTTATAATTTTTAAATTTTGTTTTAATAAATTCATTAACTGAATTTTATAAGTTTGTAATTTGTAGAATTTTGATTTTTAAATGTTTTACGTGTCTTAATTTAATTTGTTTTAATTTCTTATTAGGACTCAATTTGCGTCGCACTAGCTCGTCTTGAGACGGCTTGTGAAGGTGCGAGCAACATTGAGTGGCATGGTTATCAACGACCTTTAGTGTGTATGGAGGCAAGCAAATAGTGAGAGGGCCAAAAATGTGAAATTGTTGATCCTCAATGATGCATGGTGGGATCGTGTGGAGTACTTGTTCAAGTTTACCGAGCCCATCATGAGTATGTTGAGATTTGTTGATATGGATCATCCATGTATGGGTGAGATTTATGATGGAATCAACTCAATGATTGAGTTGATTAAGACCATCATAAATGCCAAAGAGCAAGATCCTACAGAGACTTTTTTCAAGGAAGTACAGTCTCATCTCATTGGAAGTTGGAACAAAATGACCACTCCATTACATCTTCTTGCTTTTGCCTTGACTCCAAAAAACTACAACGCGGAGATCCTTTCTTTGCCCAGGAGGGTCCCACCATATAGGTATGTTGGAATTAGTGAGGGTTATAACGTGGCATTTGTTAGACTCTTCCCAGATCCAGAAGTAGAAAACTTGGTTAGAGAAGAGTTTGTGAATTTCATATCCTCCAGGGATCACTCCATTAGTGCTCTTCAGTTATCTTGTGGACCTCTTCAATCAGGTGGTTTGTACAGGTTTTCCAGTCTCTTGGTCCCACCACATCATACACCCCATACACAAGTCGGGGCCCACTTCCGACCCCAACAATTACAAGACTATCATAGTGGGTCACACATTCTCCAAGCTCTACGCTATTGTTCTCCACTTGCGGCTTTATGAGTTCCTCGATCAGTCCCATTGTAGAGCTAAGGGGCAGGCGGGCTTCGGACCAACTTACCAAACTACCGACCACATCCTCACTCTTCGGACTATCATCAAAGAGGCTTGCCACCGCTCTTCCAGAGTTTTCTGCTGTTTCGTGGATTTTTGGAAAGCCTTTGATTTTGTTCCATAGGAAGCCCTTTTTCGCAGGCTCAAAGATATAGGCATTTCCGAGATTTTTCATACAGCCATCACGCGCCTTTATGAGGAGGTCCTTGGCCACCTTCGCACTTCTGTTGGCTTGTCCGACTTCATCAAGAGTACCATTGGTGTCAAACAAGACTGCCCCCTCTCTCCCACCTTATTTGGGATCTATATCGATGAGCTTGAGGACTTTCTCAGGGATCACATACAGGGAGGTGATGGGTGCCTTCTGCACCAAGTTCTAATTTACATCCTCCTCTTTGCAGATGACGTAGTTCTCCTTGCTTCGTCTGTTGAGGGTCTCCAAAGGCAGCGAGATGCCTTAACCCTTTTCTGTGATCATTGACAGCTAACTGTGAATCTTAAGAAAACCAAAGTTATGGTTTTCAATTGTCTGAAGACTTCAGACCTCCACTTCTTCTTCAAGGGTGTGGAGATTGAGATCACTTGCTCTTATACCTACCTTGGGATTCTTTTCTCTGGGCCTCGTTTTAGCCTTCGTCCTGCTCTCCAACCCCGGGTTAATAAGGGCTATGGTTCTTTGGCAATTCTTGAGAGAGTGTTTCTGCCACCACTTTCAGGTCATTCCTTCCAAGATGTCCCTCTCCGATTCCCTGGTTAGGCCCCACGGTTCTGTATGGTTCGGAAGTTTGGGGGTCCCTCTCTTTTGGACTCAGATTGGGCCACTATCGAGCGCGTTCAAATCCTCATGCTCGGGCATATTATCAAGTGCAAAGAATTTGTTCCTCACAACATTATCCTTGTTGAGTTTGGTGCTCGCCCTTTTCGTTTGGAGACCATCTTCAGCCTTGTGTTGTTGCTGCACCGTTTTCGAGGGTATTCTAGTTCTTCTGTTGACAAGGACAAGTACACTGATCTTGCCTAATGCTCCTCTGAAGCTATTGCATCCTCAGATCACAATAGACGATCCCGCTGCTAGTATGCCTGCGTTTCACGCCTCTTCGAGTCCATTGGCATTCAGATGGACCGTCTCCCACCCTTCAGCTATTCTCTGGATGCCCCTACCCATCTGCTACCCAACCAACAGGATCTTCATATGATAATCAGAGATGATATCTACAGACAGTTCATCCAGCACACATGGATCAATCCCCTGAGGGATTGCGTCCGAAAATGTCACTCTATGCGGCACACTTTCTCGAGATCCGTGATGGGGTCATTTTCAGACCCATGTACATCTCCTGGCATTGGTTGCAGGCCCTTCATATCTCTCTGGGCCAATTTCGAGTGGGCTCACATCGACTTCGTATTGAGATTAATCATCACTTAGACCGCTCGGAGCAGACTTGCCTGCTTTGCTCTCTCCAAGAGGTTGAAACCGAAGAACACTTCATTTTCAGATGTCTTGTTTACTATGAGATTCATGGGCGATTCCATTCCCTGTTCCGCGAGCTTCCTTCCTTCACAACTTTCTTCAAATACTATGATCAGAGATGTCTTGCTCTCTACCTTTAGGAAGCCATCAGGTTTCTGGACATGCTCCTCCATCCTCCCCCCCCGACACGGATGGCTACTAGACTGATCACTTCCTTCTTCCCGTTACTCTCCCCGGTGAGGGGTGCTAAGCGGCATTTGGTCACGTGTCTGGACCCCCAGTCCAGGTCCGTCAGGTGTCGTGACTCCGTTCCTTCCACCCGAGGCTCCCTATCTCAGGCATGTCCCAGGGCCCCTCTGCATAGACAACAATCCACTAGGCCTACTTTTGAGGCACCGCCTCCCTCCCAAACGCCGGCTCCCTAAGCACTCCACAGTCTCTACTTCTTGTCATCGGTGCACTGCGAGTTACTCCCATCCAGCCTTGAGTGTTAGGTGATGTTGTTGGGGATGTTGCTCCTTCCACTCCCTCCCCACAGAGTTATCTCTCTTCTTCATTTCTGGTCTCTCGGCCTCTGTTGTTTCCTTCTCCTCCTCTCCTTCTCTCATTGTATTTTGGGTGACCCGTTTGGGTCCTCTTGCTGGGTTTGTTTGCTTTACACTCTACAGTCCCATTGACCTACTTTTGTGGTCATGTGTTGGACATTAATAACATTATCTCCGCATAGACAGCGATCCACCAGGCCTACTTTCAAGACTTTCCCAATATTTTTCTTAAAAACTTCAGCAAAATATTAAAATTTACAAGCAAGAGCCAACAAAGTGTTGGAGTTAGACCCAGAGACTCTAGACTTGGATGCTTCCATTGCCCAACTTTCATTGCTAGACCCAGACCTAGAGCGTACTTTGCATGACTTGCATGGCTGAGCTAGCAGGAGCGGCACTATTGATGCTTGTGGTTCTACTCCTGATGCTTGTGATGATGCTTTAGTTGTAGACATTGGAGAAGAGGTAGAGGCATTTGATTATTATTATAATTATATTATTAGTATGATGATTTATCTTGATTTTTGTGTATACATTGTAACATTTGAACAATGTACTTGTTCTAAGTTCAAACAATGAATATCATGACAAAATGCATTGAATTATAAATATGTTTCGTGGATATTTCACTTATTTAATCATTTGTTTATTCTATGCATGTATAAGGCTAAAATTTTGCTTATTTGGCTATATTTTTTAATATTTATTATATATATATTGTGTGTGTGGTTGTACCCAAGTGCCATACCCGATCCCCCAAAAAAATTATCGTACCAAAGTACCATATCTCCATACACATACCCATACCGTTTAACTTTATCTAGGCTTAGAATAGAATTAAGTGTGCATTTTATGCCACCAACATTTAATATGCCCCCAATAATAAATGTCACCTCTACATAGGCCAATCGCATGTGCCTAATTTGTGGCCAATAGGAAAAGGGGAGAAATCACATGACTTTGTTATATGTACCCTTCACCTCCTTTGTACAATTCTGTAATACAAATATCAAGCAATACATGTTCTTTGTTCTATTTCCATTGTCTTGCAAAAGTGTTTACGCTTATTAGAGTAAGGCCATTATGAGTAGTTACATCACCATTCCCCATTTCGACGTGGTACATCTACTCTCATTTAGGTAATAGTTGTGGATTTGTAAAAGCTTTCAGCATTTTCTCAATTCTCACTCCTCTCCAAGCTCGTAACACGTTCCTAAGCCACCCATCTTTCTAGGTTTTCAATAATATCATCTCCATATTTTTTATTTTTCCAAAACTGTATTTTTAGAGCTTTTAGGGGGATTTTTCAATTTTTTGAAAAACCCAAAAATTTCAAGACTTTCCCAATATTTTTCTTAAAAACTTCAGCAAAATATTAAAATTTAAAAAAAAACGTCAGATGGTTTTCCAAGAAACGAGGTCTAACAAGCTCTTGAACAAATTTTTTGCACTTTTTTAACAAATTGAGAACTCCAATTTCATATTTTCAAAATCTTCATTGTGAGAGCTTTCCAAGAGCTGAAGATCGCAAAAATTGGATAATCTGTGCTTCCATGGAGTTCAGATGAAGTCTAGTTTGCATGGAAGAGCTTCCCTAGGCTTAAACTTAGTATACAGCAAACTGCCAGTGCATTGACTGGCCACATGACCAGTGGTAACCACCAAACAAAACCACTAGTGGCCAATCACTAGGGACGGTCACATATATGACATGTCGCTCAACATTTTTAGCCTCCAAGGGCTCCTCTTAAGCCTTTTTTGACCTCTAGGCACTCCATAGGTCATAACTATTGATCCGTAGGGGCTACTAAGGCATTGTTTTTTTGTTGGAATCCTTGTTCCATGCAAAGATTTTGGTGAAAATATACAGTAGTTGTCTACACCATTTTTCTTGTTGTAAGTCTGTCGTGTTTGCTACTCGAGAACTGTCGTCACCCAGAAGTGCACCCTGATTAGAGAATGAAGAGCACTCTCTCTTCTATTGAAAAAATTGGAACACCTCAAGGTTGTGGAAACTTATAACTGAGGTGAACCTCCAGAGTGAGCTAGTTCCCCTGTGAATCACCTAAAAAACTAAAAATTGACAAGGAAAACGGAGAAGGAATACAAAAAATGTAAATTGAGGTGATACACCAATGATTTGCCACACACACGTACCACTGCATACAACAAATCTAGAGATCCACACACATGCACAACTCTAGACTAATCTGCAAAATTAATTCAAAGGTTTAGGTAAGGGACAGCAGTATAGGGAAGAAATTCCACAACAAAGCAATACAATACCCTAATAAACACAATGAATAATCAGAAAATCAGCAATATGAGAAGGCAAAATGGAACTTTTCTATTCACAGATGCAAGTGCAAGCTAGGATTGCCAAAGCAAAACAACTGGAAGAGTGTGTATGTATTTTTCTTCACAAGAATAAAGTCTTTAGAGGCTGCTGCCCTCTGTACCTGCCTTGAATTTTGTGCATGCACACTTCTATTGATAGAGTAATCACCCTCTTTGACTCCCTGAAGCATGCAACTTCTTGGGAATAATAAAATAAAATATTTATTACCCTGCTGCGCCAATTTTAATGTATGTTAAGTGTCTAAAACATAAAACAAAGACCATCTTTGACTGCTGCGTTGAAATTCCTTGTAAATGCTGCACCTTATTTTATTTATTTATCCCCTCATCTCTGTTTTGTCTTTAGTGCCTTACCTTTTTCTAAGGCTACGTGGAAGATAGAGACTTTGTGTTTAATAAAACAAAATAAAATCTCTTCCTTTTAAGCTGTTGCGTTGAATCTTGGGAGACTGCTGTGTTGAATGGCATGCAAGTGTCCATAAATAAATAAATATCCTCTCTTTCAATCTGCTGCGTGGAAGATAAGCCTGCTGCTAAAACAATTAAATATCCTTCCCTTTAACTGCTGTTAATAACAATTAAAGATACCCCTGATTTACTGCTGGAAATGGCGCGACCTTTTAGGCAAATAAAAACATGCAAAAATTCTTTTAATTCACCCTTGAAGGTTTTATCCTTGGCGCAGATTTCCATGCACAATTTTAGCTTCCTTCAGCTGCCCCTATCGTGGGCCACAAGTCTATTTTAAACTGCTGCTTTTATTGATTTAATAATAGCAACTCTTATCTCTTAATTATCCATTCTTATCTGCCTTTAGCTGCCTCTAATTTTTTGTGCATGCAAACACTCTATTTTGGGCACGTGCTATTTTTAGCAAATGCTAAAAATAGCGTTTTTTTTTTAATTCACCCAATTTCAATCTAGATCACTTTATTTTTGGTGAGTGCTAAAATAGACTTTTCACCAAAAATAGCCAATTTACCCAAAAATACCTTTTTTCGATCTGGCATGGAAAACTATGGTAACAGGAACCTTCATAGGCTCATATTTTTTTAACCATAAGGAATTTTGAGATATTGTTTGTTTTGAAATTGCATCAATTTTCTTGCAGAATCAGTTTGCAAGGTCAGATCTTAAATATATTGAGCAGAATTGAAGAATTCCATCTATTTTCCTTGGTTTTTCTTCCAAATTAACACTGTCACTTACACTGCAAAATTATAAGCAATTGTGAGAGGTTCTAAATCAGTTTCCCAATTTTGGAATTCAATATTTCATTGTTGTTATTGTAAGGCTTATTTTTCGACTTTTTGTGTGCATTTGCTTGCACACTTTGTTGGGCATTATTGGCATAATGGTTGTTTTGTGCCACATTGGAGCTTTATTTTTGGAGCTATCTTTGACACTGTTGTGATGAGTGTCATGCTCATTTTTTGAGCATCTATGTGAGGCCTTTTACTGCCTTCACCATTTTGAGTGTGCATTGAGGCACACCGTGATTCTTGTGCTCTTATTTTTTTCAATTTCCTCTCTATGTGCATGTTCATGAGATCAGCTCCTTACCGTTTTGAGAATTATTGAGACTACCATGATGACAGATTCACCTTCATTACTACACGATAGGACCGAGTATGCACCATGGCATTTGTGCACGGAATAGTAATTCACTTCATAGAGCCTTTCTCCATTTCTATATGGACGAATTCCTACTCCTTGTGACAATTTTTTCTATATCAGCTGTCTATGTTCATGAGGTCTACTCCTTACTGTTTTGAGAGCTATTGAGACTACCATGATGACAGATTCACCTCCATTACTACTTGATAGGACCAAGTATGCACCGTGGCATTTGTGCATGGAATAGTACTTCACTTCATAGGGCCTTTCTCCATTTCTATATGGACAAGTTCCTGCTCCTTCTGACACATATTTCTATACCGGCTGTGTATGTTCACAAGGTTAACTCCTTACTGTTTTGAGAGCTATTGAGACTACCATGATGACAGATTCACCTCCATTACTACTTGATAGGACCAAGCATGCACCGTGGCATTTGTGCATGAATAGCACTCCACTTCATAGGGCCTATCTCCATTTCTATATGGACAAGTTCCTGCTCCTTGAGACACTGTTTTCTATACCAACTGGCTCAATTCATGTGGTTCTTGGTCACTTATTGATGAACATTTACATGCATCTCCACCACTATTTGGAGCATACAGACTGTCCTTGCACTATTTGGAGGATTCTTCAGAATTTGTTCGGAGACTCGTATGATTCAGTAAACTCTTCTTCGCATCTTGAAGTCTCTACTCTTCCTCTTTGTCAGTGATGTTTTCCTGTCACATATTGCTCTCCTAATTGTAGAGCCTCCTTTGTGGGATGAATTTTTGTCAGACTTGTGTCATTTGTTTGCAGACCTATCTCCTCTTTCCTTGTAGGATATTGCTCTTATAGAGCCATCGTTTGTTAATCATACGGATGATGTTTTAGACAATTTTGTCTCCACTCGTCGGAGTGCCACCATTGTGTTATTTAGCACTTCCCATTTTCAGATATCAGTGATGATCCACTGTTTTGTGGATCCTTGTTCTTCGGATTTGAGGGTTGTGTCACGCCCTCCACTTCAAATGGACATTCTTTTAGCAAATGATCCATGTCCTTTTGACATGTCTTTTTCATTGGCATCTTTTTCGGTTATTGCGCACAATCTTACTAGACCACTGCCACATTCGATGTTTTGACCAGTTTTAGAGATCTTCATATTGCTGCCTTTAACTTCTTTCGTGAAGTGGACAGATTTTCAATACTGTCCTTCCTGTTGCAAAAGGAGAAATGTTGTCCAGTGTGGATGGACCTTCTTCATTCTTTAGGCAGAGGCCCTCGTCATTGGCATTCTTCAGTTTGAGACTTACATTCCTTCACCACACTCTGTATTTTTTAGTTTGAAGGAAGTTGTCATCAGTGTGCAAGAGGGTGAGGGGAGGACGAGGGAAGGGGAAAAGTATTTCTAGTCTTCCTTCTTCATACAAGTTTTGCATTGTACATGAGTACCTTATCAGGCCTAGTTGACACTCATTTCAACAGATTCAAAGCCTCGTTTCTTTTTTTACAGCCCACCTAAATTGCACTTGAGGGAGATATATTAAGCTAAGGATATTTTCTATAGCCTATAGTTAGTATGTAGTACCTTGATCTAGGATAAGTGTGCATTTAATGCCACCGGCATTTAATATGCTACCAATAATAAATGTCAGCTCTACATAGGCCAATCACATGTGCCTAATTTGTGGCCAACAGGAAATGAGGAGCAAGCACTTAACTTTGCTATATATAGTATATACTACATACCCTTCACCACATTTATACAAAATATAATTTGCAATACAGTTATCAAGCAATACATATTTTGTGCTCTATTTCCATTGTCTTGCAAACTGTTTATGTTTATTGGAATAAGACCATTTTGAAGAGTTAACTGGCATTCCCCATTTCTACGTGTGAGGGGGAGGAAGAGCCAAGTTCGAGTTCGAGTTCACTGTGGGCACTTTTCAAGAAGACAATAAGAAAAGCGTGGGAGGAAGTATGCAGCAGGGTGGAGGCAGTTGATTGTATCTCATATTGAGCAAGCATGTATCATAGTCTTGCAAGGAGCAAGTTTCCATGTATTGGATGAAGCTTAAAGGCCTTTGCATGATGCAATAGGCGTGCTTCCACAAACAGTGCAACCAGGGTTCTTGATAGTTTGCCTGAAATGCTCATGGCAAGCAAGTGGATGAGATTGCAAGGAGTATACCAGGAAAGAAGTCTCTTGCAATTGATTCCTTTGTGAATGCACTCAGGACAATTCCAACCATTAATGCAGACAATCTGAATTAGACACTGCAGATTTACTTGCACAGCTTTGTTTATTGCTCTAGTGGGATTGAAACATTTGCTATTCACATAGCCATGTATAATGGAGTAAAAGCTTTTGTTATAGGCTGGTAGCCAGAAGGTAAGAAAAAATTTTGTTTCTCATGTGAAGAAGGAAACCCAAGGAAAAGGTTATGATAAAAAAAAATCAGACAATATGGACGAACCTGGATGCTTTGGACCTTGATGGGAGTCTGGGAGACTATTTATTATTGATTTCCAAGGAGGTTCCATCACAGAGATCAACAGTGCAGGATGCTCTTAACTTGTCTCCTCAAAGAAGAAATGTCTGCAGGTCAAATCTCTGTGCCCGTCACTTTCCAAGGACCGCCGCTGCTGGAATTGGTGCTTGGTATGTTAGATTTGACCTTTGGATAGAGCTACAATAAATGCTTCTGTTAGGAAAAACAAACCAGCTGGTGACAGTAAAAGAAGGTTTTCCACAATATGGCATTGGCACAGAAATATGTATGTCTGTGATTGAGGAAAGCTATGAATATATGGATGCACTTTGGAACGATTGACAGGACAGATGTTTCCATGCCTTATGCTGCAAATTTGGAGCACTTAAGTTGTTCCACATTTAGAAGAGACTTATTATCTGTCAGCAAGCCCCTGATATGTATTGAGATTTATCTATAGAGGGTAGGCCCAGTAGGGTCAGTTTGAAAAACAAATTACGTTAAGATCATTTTCCATCTTTGCTAGCCACACATATTTTCAGAACTCTGAGTGTGTGTGTGTGTGTGTGTACGTGTGCGTGTGCGTGTACGTGTACGTGTATGTGTGCGTGTGTGTGTGCGCGTGCGCGTGCACGTGCGTATGCGTGTGTGTGTGAGAGAGAAATTAAATATACTCATTATTTAATCCATAAGAAATACAAAACTTGAAAAATATAGTAGGATCAAGGTTCAAAACATTCAATATGCTTAAAATTTTAACATTTTCATTAATCATGTGGCAATATAAATATTAAATACAAATAATCTAGAATATATCATCTAGATTTTCCTCAAAACCAAATTTCTGCATGTCACTGCCGCTAGCTCCACTTTCAGTAGCTCCGCTTTCCAGTCCTTGTGAACTACCTCGAATGTAATCTTCACCATCAAATATTGAAAGTTGGGCAAGAGTGATTGCAGAGGCATCCAAGTCTGTGGTCTCTGGAATAATATCCCAAACCCTCTTTGCAATGGCTCCCTCCTCTTCCTTGGCTCTTACACTTGCAAATTGCCAAATACCAACAATGAATTGTTTGTGCATTGGCATTGGCTGAGTGTCTTTCTATAGCTTTTTAAAGGAATTTAGGGTTGATTTTTTATTCATTTATGTGTTTTTAGGTTCATGTTGACTGAGTCAACCAAAAAAAATTAAAAAAACATTTTTATAAACAGCAATGCCGCTTTTGACAGGGTATGTCTGGGTACCTCCAGGACGTACATGTACCATACACGTCCCTGATACATACCAGGCAAGGTACACAAGGGTCGGAGTCGTATCGGTGCTTCACATGTCAAATTTAATCACCAATTTTATGGCTTATTCTTTAGCAACGAATTTTTTTATAAATTCTATCTTCCAAGAATTCAAATGTGGCAACTTAAGTTATAACGTAATATAGTGGTAGCATATGCTTGCCCAAGGGAGTTATGATGACTCGTGAAAATGTTGTTGCGACAGTTGTTGCGGTAATGAAAATTGTTCCAAGCCTTGGTAATTGAGATAAGCACAAAATTGGATAATGTGAAGCACAGTTATAGAATATAGGAGACACATGATCGAGCTAGAGGTAACAAGAGGTAGCCAATTTTGTGTTTGACTAACTAGGTTAGAAGCCCTGTGCACCAAAGTATTGCTTACACAGGGGTGTTCGCAAATATAAGCCACATCAAGTGTATCTATTCAAACTCGTGTGGCAAGGGAATATCATCAATATGTTCCAGGGAATGAAACAGTATGTTTTTCAAGTTGTTCAAAGGCTCCTTAAAATGGTACTCCATACACAGGAATATAGGTATCAAGGATCATGAAAATCAATCCATGACATCACCCAACTAAAGAAAACAAGTTTTCAATATAGGATATTGATTCGCTCCCTTGCACAACTGATTTTGGTTTGGTCCGGATACAGGCTCATTCCACTGTGGATTTGTCACAGCCAATGGGTACATTTGAGGCGACTCGAATACAGCCAGAATTGTTTGCTGATAAATCCCAAATGTACCCAAGACAAATGCACAAAGTATTAAGGCTTAAAACGAATTTTATTGAATTTTATTAATTTTCCGACATTAAAACATAAAGTAACCCAAAAAAAATTGAAAAACACAATCTAAACCCTAAAAACTCAAACATAACATGAAACGCCACAAAACAAAACACTTACCTCTCATCACATACTTACCACTTGTTGCTCATTTGAGATCGATACTTCATCAAGCAACATTGTTATCATCTTCATATGCTAGTATGAGTGCCCACTCACTAACAAGGAGATTGAATGGAGGAGGATTCTTGGATTGAAGTTAGGTTTTGACTTTTTTTTTCATTTTCTTTTCAATCTTCACACACTTTCTTCAATCTTGTTTTCATTTTAAAAAAAAAAATTATTTATTTAACAATTTGTCAAGTACATGTAAGCTATGCCCTAGGGTTAGTTATTTCTTCTCATAACATGTTGTTTTTCGCACTTGTAGCTTAAGGTATTACAATGACAACAAGTTCTACCTCTAAGGGCCAATCCTAATTCAAAACTAATCCACATTCATCGCTTTAGAAGTATGTCAAATGCTAGAGCAGGGTCTAATTGGTGTGTGTTTTAGTTGGCAATGCAATGGTTGCAATGCCAGGTACACTAACTCATAACTTGGGTAAAATCCCACTTGTGTGCAATCCCTACCTAGGGCATCAAAGCTTACCCAAGCCAACATCAACAATTCTTCAGCACATCAAGGAGCAAGAAGAAGCAAATGCAGTGCTTGGCTTGAAATTAGATCATCCTTTGGCAAAGAAAGGTTGTCGATCTAGATTGAAGAACACTAGCCCATCTCTTAGCATTTCCCAGGTTTTGGTCATAACACATCTGCTTTTGCGACAGCCTCCACACAAGAAGAGGATTCTCCTCTTTTATGCAAGAGGGCATAAGTACCATTGAAAAGGTAGCTTCAAATTGAGGCCATGAATATCGCAGATGAGCAAATCACGTGACATGTTTACATAAATGTTTTGTCCTTCAATGTTATCAGATCACCATATTGGCATGACATGAAAGCAATCAACACCCCAAAAGAGTACAGAGGGCCAAGTTATAACAAATTTGACACTGCCCTATTGGAGAAGGGAAAAAATGTATAGGATTCATTGGAGCTAGTTAGGATTGTGGGCTGAAACACAAGTGTCCATCATTTTTTATGGATGGGAAGATGCAAGAAATCGTCTTTTACTCAAGGTGGTTGCAGTATGCCCTAAAGGGGTAATGTTGTTTAAAGCATTGGATTGTAAGGGGCATGTGAATCAAGCAAGTGGATCAAGCAAGTGTGTGCCACTGTAATGTCCCCTTTTCCAATCGAAGACCTTTGGCCTATTTTGTCAACCCGACAGCCAAAGGAAAAATATAAGGGTGACTTAAGTTTTATTAATTTTATTGCATTGTGCAAAAAATTAAAATATAATAGCACATATGATAAATTAATAAACTTAACATTAAAATAGAGCCTAGAAAAGTACATCAAAAGAAAAGCACTTATTTAATTTGTATTTTCTAGGGAAAATGGCAACTTGCCTTTAGGGGAATAATGGGAACTTAGAAAGGATAAAACATTTCTATTGTGTATTCCCTCTAGGGAAAAAGCAACCAGCCTTGGGAGAGAAGAAAATAATTATTAAATACCTTTGGTATTCTCCCTAAGAGAAATGGAGGGTGGAAAATGCATCGAAAGAATCATGCGAGCTGATTGGTGGTCTTGAAGGTTGTTTTGGGTCTCTTCTTCCTTCAAAAGGAGAAGTAGACTTGCTTGAGAGGCATTCCATATTCATTTGATATATTCTGAATTGTGTTGAAGCCTAAAGCTTTCACTAAAAATATTCTAAGGACAAAAACCCTTAGTATATTGCCTCTAGAGGACAAAAACCCTCTTAGAGATTAGGAGGAATTTCTACACTAGATCTTCCATAGAGCTTACAAAGAATTTCAATATTTCCAGCAGTAGATGAGGAGTTTTTTATCGCAGCAGTGTCATTGTATTTTCTTTATGTGGAGCGACCCACTATGTGGCTGGTTTTCAATGTCTTGGACACATTTCAGGTCTGAATTTCATTATCATCATTTGTACTGATTTTTGGAAGTCCAAATAAATATTTTTCAGGGGTTTTGGAGGGTTATATAGTGCTGTTTTCAGTCACTTATATCTGCAGATTCCTGATGAAAATTACAGCTTAGTTTTGCTTATAAAAACTCAAGTATTTCATCGATCTGTCACTGGTAAAAATCAGAACCAGTTTGGGGTAGAAAAGATTCAAATTCCATTGAGTTTGTTGGGCTTTAATCATGAAACCAGTCGCATTTTCTAAATGAATATTTCAAGTCTGTTCTACATCTTAAATCCACATATTCCTTTCAGATTTGGCTTTGAAAAATCTGTGTTTCAGCTTGGTGTAAAAAGGGTTTGGATTCCTGTCTAATTTTTATGGGATCTATAATAAACCCTAATTGCATTTCTCACAAATAATTCTGGACTGCATTATATTTATTCACTCTAATCGTATGCATCTGTATTGGGCATTGGGTTTGTTGAAAATCCAACTTGAGGTTGAAGAGTCCCATTTGGGGATCTTACAACCAAGGCCAAAGAGATCCAAATCTTTGCAATCAACAATCAATGGTCAAAGCTATCTTCAAATCGTTCTCGCATTTGAAGCTATTAAAGGTAAGAGATATGATCTTTCTTATATGATGGGTTTTTTAATCTAGTATTTCTAGCTTTTCATGTTTTTGAACTTTTTTATATTTTTGTTTTAAATTCCTACTAGGTTGTTGAACCTAGATTCGCCTCACAAACAATTATCTTGAGACAACTTGTGAAGGTACACAAGGCATTTCGCAACATGGTCATCAATAGCCTTTAGACTACATGGAGGCAGATGAACACTGTGTAAGCTCAAATAGTGAAAATGTGTAGACTCGTCACTCAATCATTGAGAAGATAAAGGCCATTATAAATGCAAATGAGCAAGATCTTGAGAGAACATTTTTCAAGCAAGTACAATCATAACTCATTGATTGGTGGAACAAAATGACCACCCCATCGCATCTCCTTACCTTCACATTGACTCCTAGATTCTACGGCACGAAGATGTTTTTTTCTCGAGGAGGGTGCCACCATACAGGGACATTGAAGTCAGTGAAAGGGTGTAAGTTGGTGTTCTCTAAGTTATTCCACAATCCTAAGGTAGAAGACACAGTTTTATAGTTTTGAAATTTCATAGCCTCCACAGGGCATATTAGTGACGCACTTTAGGACAAGTAAAAGAAGGATGTTCATCTTGGTGGTACCTCCATGGCCAAGGATCCACACTCTTGCATCTTCTTGCCATCAAAATCTTGTTACATATAAGATCTTTAATTTTCAACTCTTTCCTTTTTGTTTTAATTTGTTTTAAAGTTAGTTTTCAGTTTTTACTTTTATAAATTTTAAGTTTGCATTATATTTATTTCCATATATTGCAAGTTCATCTTCCTTCGTGCACAACCACAATATATACAACTTCATCCACTCACAGAAGTGCAACATGTTGGCAGCAAAAAAGGTCGATGAGCTAGTGTAAGTACATTCCAACTTGCGCCATCTAGCACATAAGCAGCCAAAGTACAAGGAAATGGTAATGGTGTATTGGGATGTAGACCCAGAGAATGTTAACTTAGATGTTTCCATTTCCCACTTGTCTTTACTTGACATGGAGACTTCTTTGACATCACAGGGCCCACATATTGTAGCTAGTGGTAGTGGGAATGCTACTACATGTGATTCTAGTGAACCACATCATGATGTTGATATTTATGCTCTTGATGAAGTGCAATATGATGATGAATAGTAATTTTGCAGTAGTAGTTAATATTCATCAATGCATTTGGCATTCAGTTGGCATTATATAAATTATTACTAGTGTTTTATGGTTATTTTGTTTTCTATATGTATACTATGTAGTTAATTCATGTTTATTAGACTAAAATTTAACTTTTAATATTTTTTTTACGACCATGCCCAAGGCAAAATCCCTCTAAAAATCCGAACACTTACCCAAAACAAATCAACTTAGGCTTCAAGTGATGGCATGGCTTCAAATGAAATATTTCTTGTATAATGGTGAAACAATCACTTCATGCAAAGGGACAATTGTGCAACTGTCAGAACAAATAAGTAAACATCGGTATCTAAAGAGTGATGGTTATGAAACCGCTTGTCAGAATCAAAAGTTTCGCTCGTGTTGACCATGCAAGTATAGTCAAGGACTGAATCTGATGGCCATATGCCTATATTTCATAATTCTCCTCAAAAAATGCATGTAATATTATTATTTCGCCATAAGATACTACTAGCAATATAAATGTACAGTTGTAATAAAAGCATCCAGCATTGAATTCCACCATATGGGATTTACATGTAAATACATATCTAGTACCTGTGAATCTATAATAAATATGCATTTATTATAATTTGACTCTAATTTCTTGAGCCGCACACCCAACCCATGGATGAACAATGATATTAATGTTAGGTAGGTCACGGAGTAGTTGATTTGCTATTAAATTTTAAGTATTAATAAAAAATATGTCCAAGCTTCGCTTCTTCTTTTTAAATAATCTTTGTTAGCGTTGTTTCACATTAAATTGTCATTGTATAATGTATTGTTTTCTTTGTAGAACATCCATAATAAATGTGTGTATGAATAGTGGAATGGAGCAAGAATGTAGCAAATTTGGCAAGATGCTAAGCAAAGAAGAATCTTAAATAATTCAAAACTTTTTGGCACATTTGTAATGGTGGTGTATCCCATGTGAGGCAGAAAATGCCATGAGTTTATTAATTCTATATTGATATTATCTTAAATCAATTTTTACAGTCATATTTGACTTAGTTTTGAATGCATGCTTGTATATTCTCTAAAAGTTTCATATCAAATATTTTATGGATATTGTATATGCAACTAGAATATTATTCAAAATAGAATACATTTTATTTTCAAACATAATTTTTTAAACTATTTTATTTGTATAATGAATAATATGAAAAATGAATTTTACTTGTAGGCCATAATCAAATCAAAAACCACATTAGCATACAACTTATAATAGAAAAAAAACATTACTTTGTCTATATAACAACTTTAAATGTCACAATAAGTGTAACTTTATATTTAAATTTCGTCAATGTAACTATATTAGATCATTTTTAACCCAATACACAACAGAAATTATATAAACAAGAAAAATTAACTTTGAAGTGAAGGTCAATATTAGAGAATAAACCACAATAAAAAATTACAAAAGGCAAGGTAAACCGTCAAATTTACCCCCTGGATGCAATAACAATAGGAAACATTTGTCTCTTCAATTTCCAAGACAATTGGGAATCCTTTGGTGCATGAAAGGACATTATGGAGAATGTTAAGATGCGACACAAATCCATAAGAAGATCAGGGGAATATGAGTCACAAAGTTGGTGTTTAGTTGGTAATAGAAAGGATTGGAAAAAAGGAGCATAGAGTAACAGAGTGAGCAACATAGCATGATGTTTGTTGTACTTGTTCTATTGATCTCTTTGTAATCATCTTTGGCCATAAGAAGATTGGGAAGCTAGGCAATTGCCACTTCCAATGATTTTTTTCCTATATTAGGGTTTTTCATACCAACTTTATGTCCTAGTTGCTTCATGGTTTGCGCCTATTGTTTATTATAATTTCCATTCATGTTTCAAATCTACAAGTTTTGTTTATGATTCCAACAACACACGACATTAATTCTAACTCCATCCCAAACTATCACTTTGAAGCGAAATCATAGAAGCTCAACATTCTTGTGATTCTTGAATTCTATCAAGCCATAAAGTTTATGAGTTTACAGATCAATGTGAGTGTATCCTATTGTAGACCCTTGAAGTTGGATGTCGACATCAAGTTGTCTATATGT
Source organism: Taxus chinensis (assembly GCA_019776745.2). Taxonomy (NCBI): domain Eukaryota; kingdom Viridiplantae; phylum Streptophyta; class Pinopsida; order Cupressales; family Taxaceae; genus Taxus; species Taxus chinensis. The sequence goes on along the minus strand of CM034146.1, from coordinate 294,422,776 downwards.
TAGACAGTTGGGATTGATGGACATATTTTCCTACTAAGTAATGTCTTGTCCCTACAAGAATGTAAAAAACTACTTGGAAAATAGTAAATTGGCCTAGGTTAGCAAAAAAGGAAAGTAATTCATCTTTTGGAAATTGATAGAGTTGGGTCAAGGTCACGAGCCATGGAGAATGTTTTGAGGCTAAGGTGTAACAAATGACGTGTTCAATTGACCAACGCAGGCAACAAAATCCAATGACTTGGATTTAAGTGGTGTTGAAAGGAAGAAAACTATGGAATGTCGATCAAGGATGGTATGATGTGGAAGTGCTCTATAATGAGTGGAGGCTAGTGATGTCAAATAATGAACATGGACTTGAGGTGTGTCAAAAAAAGGCGCGTTTAAGAGGCACTTAAGAAAAGTGGTACATGTCAAGTTGTTAGTGATGGGGCTTCCACAACTGGAAATTTTTGGAGGGATCGCTCATGCTACAAAAGGAAATGGTATAACCACTGGGGATGGATAGTCCCATCCAAGGTAGAGTGGTTGTCAAAGGTGTGCTCCAAGCATTCAAATAGGCCATCATTGTCATTCAATAGATGTCCTGTGAGATTTCAAGGTTGGAAAACATCAAGGGTCGGAAGTTCGAGAGATTGGCGCAAGCATACCCTTGGAGGTAATATCATGGCACCATATCGTTGAGTCTTTGAGTTTCAATCAATTATTATATTGAGATTAGCTACCTCGATATGATGATAAGTGTGTTAGAATTGATCACTAACAAAAAACGGGTGAAAAATGAAACGTTTGAGACATGTCGACGAATATTGCACATGGGGTCACAACAAAATGAATCCAACATTCAACACCGCTTCCTAATTTATTCAATGGTTGTAGAGGTTGGATACCCATGCTAGTTACCCATATACTCTAGTGAAATGGAATGGTGGCTATAGCAACACTTGGCAATGATAGGTGCATTGGCAACAAGGTTTCACATTGATTAAGTTCATGCCTAGACTTACTCAGGAAATGTAGCTTCATATAAATGACTTCTGGTTTTACATAAGGATCAAAAAACCAACTTAATAGCTAAATCATTTAGATTGTATACGACTTCGTCAATGGGAGGGTATTAGATATACTGTTAGGTATGTTTCGATATTGTTAGATATGGTTCAATATTATTTAACATTGTTAGTGGTTCAGTACGTTGAATAAGGTTCGATATTGTTAGCATGTTGTTAGGTGTTTGCATCAGTATTACAACCAATAAGTTATTTTAGGAGTTTGATTAATCTTGTGAATAGTTTGTTTGCATGGTTTTAAATGCAAGCTCTATTGTGATGTATTACTCATGCCCATGAATTGATTCTTATAACCTTCGGCTTGGAACTTTGCTACATTATTGTCTTAGTCTTGAAGTATGGAATATTTCATCCTATATCTAATACATAAAATTGGTGCTAACTAGTACACGTACCTTTAATTCTATCCAACTAATGCCAATGTGTATCAATCTCGAGGCACTTATCTTGGATTTATCACATAGTTTTGCCCATTCAAGGGATTCGCATTGATAAACGACTTGGTCTTCTCCGTAAATTTCTTGCTGACTGGTGATGGATGGCCTCAGTCTAGCTGCACTACAGCATTAGGCACAAAAAATCCTATCCAAGAAAAAAGTAGGCTCAAAACTCCACCTCATGCCCTAGATATCGTGATTGTTTTATCACCTCCTCCAAGCAAAAAAGAAAATTTAAAACGTCCCTACAATAGTCAAATGGACATCAAATTCAAGGTCGGCCATTTATATTCACATCCCACACTATTACACTCACTCCTCACCCTCCTCGGCTGCCATTGTAGGTTACACTATCAGCGTAACAATGTTCCAGGTGTCAGAATGCAAACCTACATCAACACTCTTGCAAGATGGATTGAAACTGATAGCTAATGATACTTTGGAAACTGTGCAGAAACACTCGACATGAAGTTGGTAGGATGTTTGATATATAAATAGTATTAGACCAGATTTTGATCATGTTGTAGGAATGATTGTACAATAATGCGGCAAACAAACACTAAGGTATTTGTAGTCTGCAATGAGTTTCAGAATTGATTGAACAGATGCGAAAATTTTCTGCTTGTTAGATACACAGATTTAAAATGTATGGGTAATATAGATGGCAGAAAATCTAATTAAGGTTATAAACTCGATCTTGGTTCAGGTGCAGTTTCCTGGACTAGTGAGAAACAATACAACGTTGCACTCTTGTCGACTGAAGCAGAACACAAAACAGAATGTAATTCCGCATGAGACACTGTTTGGTTGAATTAAGCGACTGCTAATTCACGATTGAAATAGGAAGGAGATACATTGATTCATTGTCTTAATCAAGTACTGCTGAAGCTGACTAACAAACCCCCATACAAAGCATACCGAAATTCATCATCATTTTATCAAGCAATTGGTACAGGATAATTAAAAAGTTAAGATTATCAAACACTTTTAAGGCTGTCATGGACTTTGGCACAAGGAATTTATGTTTGCTTTTCCTTGAGGACCACGACCATACTTGGTGTCATATATTCTGCCACTGCTAATAAATTCTGCCACTGTTAATAAATTCTGCCATGAGCAAAAAAATCTAAAGATTGAAATCTGAGTCCTATTGCATCACGATCAATAAATTATCTTACACGCAAATAAAATGAAGAAATAAATTTTCCAAGGCAGTAAATTCTCGGAAGAGTGACTTATTCTGGTATCAATTTGAGAACAATTGTACTGCACTGGTTTCCTTTTTGTTTATGCATTGAATGGCACATAACACATATCTAGAGCTTATTTCACATCAATCCTTAACATCCACAAATAATATGAGCCACTCCCAATTTCCAGGCATGAATCATTCGCTGCGCTACAATCTTTCTTCATTTCACATGGCAGACAGTAATAAAACCCAGTAACTATGCCTCAAAGGCTTTGTGAACAAGTCACTGGCATCTGTTTCAGGGATGTTATGGCTAATCAAGGTACGGCATTAAGAGCACAGAATATATAGTATGAGCTTAGGTGGTAAATGAGTTTGAAATTGGGTAAAGTACTGCATCCCTACTCTATATGTTGTGTCCCCCTAACCAACGAGACTGGGTACAAATCTGAAAGATAGTTATCCAATTAAAAAAAAGCATAGAATATAAATGAATTAAAAATCATATTTTGCCGATGACATCTAGTTTGATTAATTAAATGGCTGGGATGTTTCCAGAGCCACCCAGGTTCAGTTCTTATTGGCATCACGTTAAATGGATATGTGGTTGATTGAAATACCAGTTCATAGTTCTAACCAAAAGAATTTACCCTTAGCTGACAAAAACAATATAAGTGAGATGTTATATATTTACCTGCAGAAGGTTGTTAGTTGTCTTTCCCATGGCAGATAAAACAATAACAGGCCTTTCTTCGTCAAAACTGAGAATCAAATCAGCAACTTCCCTCATTCTGTCAGCTGATGCCACCGAAGAACCGCCAAATTTCATGACACAAGTCAACTGTTGCTCCTCGCTCTTCTTCTTTCCATCATCTGCCTTCTCCACCACTGCTGTACTTCTACTTTCACACCTAATGACCACATTTTCCCGTCTACAATGACATGCATTGACATTCCATGTGACGCCGAGCGCATTTAAATTACCTGTGACTCCGAGCGTGTCAACTGACGTAAGTGAAAAGCTAACCTTGGGACAAAAGTCAGCCCGAAATGAAACCCCCGGTAGATTAAACCCAAAGCCACGCCTATTCAAGTTCAAGGACGGCAAGGGAGAAGCGGCAACGGCACCGGCCATAGCGACGGAAAGTATTCTGTCAAATTAACAAGAAAATGTCTTCTTCAGCTTAAAGCTCTGCGATTAAAAATTGGACTCTAGATAGCAAAAATAAGAAAAATGCATCCAGGTGAGTCAAAACCCCGCAAAAGTCTTATGCCAAATGACATAAAAAAGTCTTCTTCGGCTGAATGCGCTACAAGTGAAATTTCGAACGAGAAAGAAAATGTACCTAGTACAAAGTTCCAAAACCCAGCCTCCAGGGAACAAATCAGTTCAACCAAAAAAGTTACACCTAGAATGTCTTGCAATAAGGGAGAAATGTTGCTTTACCTCGATAAGATGCAAAGCTTCAATTTCTGGAGTGTTCTTGACGCCAAGATCTGAATCAACGTACAAAAATAATTGAAAAAACTTGGTGATAATTCGAATTTTTAGCTTTAAAGGATGCAAAAGCACGATTGTTCCGGTTTCTGTTAAGAGAAATTCATCAAGCATTCCGTTTGTAAATGTAAAAAAGGGCTTTAAACAACCGTGAAATAATAGAACATAAAACATTTACTGAAAGCATTATAAAAACCCTCACCAAAAAGCTCCGTGCGCACGAAGTTGCAGCAAAACTTGCCTGGTTTGAGCGCAACTTCAACGAAAGCTTCGCGTAAAACCCTCCGACGTTTTCCGGCCGCCTCTGTCAAAAACCTTCAACCCGCGGGATATTCAATCTTGCACTTTTCGCATATGTCGTTAAGATTCGCGCATGTCTAGACGGAATCGGCGGTTCTTTTGACTAGTATATTACAAATCGCAGTACGATCTTCGAAAAGATTCGCCATCTGCAGCGTTGCCGACAAGGGCACAGGAGTATGTTTAGCTGGTTTGATTGCTGACAGGGATGCACATCCAACGGAGCAAAATCTCTCCGATAACCGTGGGGGCTCTTCCTACCGCTGGATGTACATAAGGCTGTTCCAGGTTATCGAAGCGAGTAAATAAAAAAGTATTCTCTAGTTTGACGTTGTAAAAATGGGTGGAAGTCAAACAAATTGCCCCAACGTGGTCGAGCACAAAAAAAAATTCAGTGCTTTGGCGCGTGACTACGATCTTCGAAAATAGGCATGTGACTAATTTCGATATAAATCTATGTGCGGAGTAGAGTCCAAAAACGTTGGTTAACTTTATACTGGGTAAGAATGTATATATATATTCGAGTGTCAATCTCAAACATGTTTTTTTTGGGTGCGAACCCTAACCTTTGTAAAGCCTTTGAAAGATTTTAATACGAGTGGGTGCAATAGACTTGTCGATAGGAGGCAATGACGAAGTTAAAAGATGGGAGGATTGAAGGAAAAAAATTACAGGGGCCTAGTGGTAATGAAGAAGGGGATAGAGGGAGGAGAATTCTGAGGGTGAGGAATCTTTTGTAAAATTTTCTTCTTTCTTCCCGCAAGTCACGTATGGACCATATGTCATTTTTACAAATCGCTCGAAGGAAAATGGGGGTGCGATGCAAAGATACTATTTGGTAAGAGCCTTCCACGAGATGCATGACAACGGAATAATCTTCTACGTATCAATATAATTCTATATATTGTTCTTTGCATATGAACTCCATACAAATATATAGCTCAGGACATCCTTAATAATAAAAGTTGAGCCAAACAAACCTCCCACAAATATCTTTCAAACATTAACCTCCCAATCTACCTAATAACACTCTCAAACTTATATATGAAATTATTGTTATAATTCACAACAATAGTATGTTAACCAACTATACGTAACAATAAGTAATTTACCATATCATAAAATCACTCATGTAAATACTAAATTCCTAACAGATACTCGAGACAACGTATTGTGGAGATAGCTATGAAAGTAGAAGCCATTGTTGTTTAATACTCGCAATGTCAACAATTACTTTTTGCAATGTCAGCACTTTGTGTTTTGTGGATATTTAGTGTTTACACCCTCAATTGATTTGATAATGTTATAGGTATGCACAACACATAAGAATGTAAGGTTCGTTATAGGGGTTATTCTAATTAATTAACTTCCAACATTAATCATGCAATATTATAATAATGCATTAATACTTGCAACTATTGATAATGATATGTTATAGGCTCAAAAACACAAGGGAAGAGATGCACTTAGCTATATATAGCGAAATATGAGAGATCCGGATGCACATACTAGAGAATCTAGGAGTACAGAACCTAGAGATGTTTCATTCCTGAGATAGGAATTGGAAAATGTTAAAGGAAACAAGGAGGTAACACGCAATATTTTATTAATCTGGAAAATGATCAGTTTACAAAGCATATGTGGGTTGTAACATATATATGTATTGCACAACCTTGATATTACAAACAAACTATTGTTGCATAGTTGCAACAAACAAACCTCTACGTGTTGTATTAAACCAATATGTGAGTACAACAAATATGGCTATAAAACCATATAATAATAAAACAAATATCAAGCAACTATTTACCGTAATAAACAATAAAATCCAACTTACCTATGGTAAAAACTAACCAAGGTAAAATACAATGCATAATTACTAACCTAAACAATGTAAATACTAAACAGTAAAAACCAACTTACCTGTGGTAAAAACTAACCAAGAAAATGTGTGGCATTGTCAAACTTTAAGTGTCGCATAGTCCTAAAACCATCTGAAATTAGTTGAATCAAACTCAAACCCTAACCATGGGTGTAAGACCCTGGAAGAAGGTTAGTGTTTGGGTTGAAGTGTAATCCATGCACCACCTACATCAACAGTACTTTGAAGAAGATGCAAACCACACATAGTTCTCCACCTAGCATGTAATATTGAATGCAACTAGTTGGCAACTTGAACCACTTTGACCATGTTTGAGATGATTTTGCTCTTGCTAAGACATTGAGTTGGGATCTTTGGGTGCTTAGAAATGAGGGAATATGCACTCCTTGACCTGGTTGAGTAAGTGATTACCTTAATGGATGTACATAAACTTTGGGAAGATTTAGGGAGCTTTGAGTGCCTTTAGTATTAGTCTTTGCAATCGTAAGAGTGTCAAGTGATTGCCAGGTAAGTAAATGAGGCGATGTTAACTTGCTTATATAGGGTTCTAAAGGTAAATCATTGTGACAAGGTAGATCCAGGAGGATAAAATGACCCAACAAAAATGATTGAATTGAAAGTAAAGTTAGAGGATGTGCCGATCTAAGAACATACAAGTTGGCGAGGACCAAAAATTACATCTAGACCCTACTATATGGTTTTGGACAAGACAACAGTGAGTGTAATTTGAAAGTTGTACCATGATAAGAAGAGGTTATGTATTGATTTTGTGCATTTATATTCAAAATGTGACGACACATAAGCGTGTGTGAATAAGTAAGTTGGGGGGGAGATGATGAGATGTACAAAGCGGGTATAGAATGCGGATATTTGTCTTAACAAAGGAGCATAATCACAACCAACAATGTCAAAAGGATAGATTGCTAAATTTAAGTGTTTATAGTTAGAGGTGACGTCGTGTTGAGGGGAACTCACTTGTCCTTGTCACATGAATTGTATAAATAGGGATATATTAGGGCGACTTGGCATCCCATGTCATGCAAATGTAGTTGTTGAATTTGATAACCACAAAACATGGCAATCCAAGTGGTTTTGAACCAACTTTATAGGTAATATATTTAACCAAAGGTCCCAAAAAAATACTTAATGCCCAACTTTGTAACTTTTTGGAATTACTACAACCACGTTATTATGCGTTTTAATAACATAAACATTAGACTAACAAATATATATAAAAAGGCAAACATATCAGAAAATTATGGTATATTAATAATAAATTTTGAAACATGTTCTAAGGATCACATAAAATTTGATAACTTAAAATATTATTGATAAAATATATGTCAAATTCAATGGAAGGTAGGGGATATTAACTCCCGACACATAATCAATCCAAAAAAATAGGGATAATTAATCTTTAAGTGACACATTTACGAGGCAAAACAACATGAAGTGGAGATGCCACATGTTGACCATGGTGGTGGTGCCTGCAGGAACACAAAACATTTCATCAGCCATGTTGGCAGAGAGGTGGGCCTATGATAAGAGGGGACCAAGTGGATGGGTTAAGAGTCTCCTTCACTGCCACATGCAAACAATGAAGATTACATATTATTTACACCCTAATCAAATCTAATGTTATGAAAAATACACAATAATAATGAGGATGTAGGGGTTTGTACAGGGGATTATTCTAATCTAATTAATTCACCATTAACCATTCGTAACCAAAATAACACATTAACACTTGAAATGATTGATAAAATAATAAGGAATGGGTCAAATACACAAGAGGAGAAAGAGATTTAGTTATATAGGTCAGCACAAAGAGGATGTGGATGTGCAAATTAGTGAAAAAGAAAGATGCTTTGGAGCAAGTTTCGGAATTGGAAACTAAGCATGGGTAGGATTTTACAAAAATTGTATGATCCAAACTAGAACTGCATAGTCCTGGTTTGGATCTATACATCATTGGACCTTTCAAAAGTTTGGGTCTAAAACTTCTGGTGTATTTCACTTTCTTGGAAAAGACCTTCATTGTATGTCATTATTGTTGGCATAACTTCAAGACGATTTGTAATCATATGTAGCAAAGTGGAAACCCTATAAACCTGTAAAACCCTTCATCAGAGTACTAACAAACCAAAAGGAGAAAATATGTTTGTGTGGTGAGGTTGGATTACACTTGGCGATCAACCCAAAATGTTGAACCAATCCAAGTGTTGCACTACATTTCCTCATTGTAGAATCAAGCCTCGTGCAGTTCTTTTGGGTGCTTCTGCAAGTGCTCGTGCAAACTAGCAATCCCTTAGGGATTCCCTCTCGTCTCTTGACATCGAGATAGTGAGCTAACTGTATAGTATATAATGTACCAAGCGTGGTGGTAGTGTGACGTGGTGTGTCTTGGCTACATGACCTAACCCTTTTTTCCTTGAAAACCTTAAACAATGCTTATAGCGACTTTTATTTTGCCAGGACATTTCTCTATGACCTGTGTGTTTGAAAATGGGGTAAGCCATACTCTTTGACCTAGTTGAGTGCTTCATAACTATAGTAGGGGCTACTCTAATTTATGTGCAATTGATTTGGGAAAATTTAGGAAACTTTTGATTGATTTTAGAATGATATTTGCAATAGGATCTTCTAAGAGTGCAATGTGAGTTATAAAGTGACATTGATTTGATTGTATAGCCTTCTGTAAGTGAAATATTGTAATAAAGTTAGCCACAGAAAGATGAAACAACCTAATAAATAAATTCACTTCAAAAATATAGTTGGAGAGTGCAAAGGGGTAGGATTGTATTGTAGACACTAGAAAACACACCTTGCACATAAGGTCCCTTATTCAAGAACACAAAACCATTATAAACCACAAAAGACCAAAAAACATCACAAAACCCCACAAAATGGGGATAAAAGACACCTCACCACTCATTTACTAACCCTTATCCACTCACATTTAATTGTTGTCCTTTCACACCTACCCATGTGCATACCCAATGCACTAAGGACCCTATCATTGCACCCATGTGTGTCCCACTCCCCTATGCACTCCAAAACTATACAATCACCCTCACCTCCCTCATTCCAACCCCTGGCTCTTAGTGCGCAAATATTATAGTTGATTTTTCTTGCTCTCTTTGCTCACATATCTTGGTTTTGCAGGTTTTTAAGAAGCAAAGGAAAAGCACAAACAAACTATACAACTTGTTGCAACACTGTCTTAGCGACATTTCAACATAGACGGGAATCGCAACTGTAATTAGCTTGCGATCTTTATGTGATTCTCAGCAAAATGTAACTACGATTGCCCTGCGATCTGAGTCAGGTATAATTGTCATTTCATTTATTATTTTGTCATTTTACATCAATAAAATGTATTTTATCTCCTTAAAAGGGTTAGGGATCTGACCGAGGTAGGTCCCCTAACCACAAAAAACAACTAACATTTTTCAAGTGTGCTTGTGTGCAGGATCCAGATTTGAAAGAGTTTTACCCACTTTATTCAATGAAAGAAACCACAATTGTCCCTCTCTTTACAATGGCATTATAAGCCCATTATGTTTTAGTAGCATTGATTTAAGGTTTTCATATTTAACTAATCCATCTTGCAAGTGATCCAAATCTAGGCATACATTTTGGCGACCACGGTGGGACATTTTGGTTGTGGGTAATTATTTTTATTTTCTGAATCTAACATTGCTTTGTTTGGTTTTACTTTGTCTTCTCAGTTCATTTTTCTCCCTAGCATTTATGTTACATATCTAACACTTGGTTTTGAAGGTCTGCCCAAAAATATTCCAAAAACAAAGAAAAATCAGGTTGCAGGTCGGTCGCAACTGCGACTAAGTTGCAATTTCTGACACACAAAAAAATCTTAAAATATGGTTGCATAAAATCTGAGTATGTAGAGCTTTGTTTTTAAAAATACTTAAAAAAACATGATCGTGTTGTAACTCCGAACCACACATTTTATCGCATGTCTAAATAAGGGTAAATATAAGTCCACATAACTGTGGGAAGTGCTTGGGAATAAGCCCTAAAACTCATTGTGAGGAGTACCACAGGAACCCCAAAGTAATTAGCACATTGAGGGAACTAGTTGAATGAAACGAGTGCCCCACCTACTTTACTAGTACACTCATGAGGATTAGAGCCAAGGTTATCCTTAGTGATGGCCCCGGTTTGATTGATTGAGCAAAGTAAAATCCAACTTCGTTAATCAAGGGGGGGTAAAGTAAAGCCGAAAACTAGAAATTTTCTAGTGTACCACACTCATTTGGTAACCCTTGGTATTTAAGGAGAGAACCTTTTATAGGAATCCAATCAAACCAAACCCCTTTATTCCACTTTGAGACAAACATCACATTATTATTTCTGAGTCTCACATGTGACTATTTATGTTCTTCACAAACCCTTCTTACATTACCGTATCTATTTTTGTCATCCATCATGAGTTCTAATTTTCCCAAGCTTAGTCGCAACTGTGATTGTTCTCCATTTCTCCCATCCCATATTTTTCCTGGATCTAGTTACAACTGTGACTGACCTAGAACTTTCCAAATCATTCATTCTACATTTTATTTTGATTCCTCATTTATCCCAGACTCAATCGCAACTGTGACTTGACCTGTAATTTTTCTATTCTAGTCCTACCATTTTACTGACTTGTTCCACTCGTGTTTCAAATTCCTAGTCATTTTCATTCCTCATGGCTTCTAGTCATTTCCATGTTCATTCACATTCTAATTTGCTTTTGACAATATTTTAAAGCTCGAGTCTTAACACTTGGGGGTACTTCCGTTCGCATCAACTTATCATTCCATTTGTAACGAGCATATCCATCCCATAGTACCGCATCATCCTTATCCATTGCATTTCAAATTTCCCATTTTTTAAAATTTATGGCACCAAGGATCCCCACATCACTTGCATCTTTCCGCACTGTCACCTCATTCAACATGATGACGCTCTCCTTCTACACACTTTCCCACTTTCACTCATTGTCATGCACTTGATTGGTACTCACACCTTCCACAACATAGCATTTACACATTCACACAACTTGTGGACACATTTTTATCTCACTTCTCCATCCATATTGCATCCAAAGCAACATTTATTGACCTACACATGCTTCGACAATCCCATAATGAGTCCATCGTTGACTTTTTTGCGCATTGGTGTGCCCTTGTTCACCACCTTTCATTTCCACTTCCACAATCTGAACTTATTGACCTCTTTCCAAAAGTTGTGTCCCTCACATCTCCCATCACTTACAAATTCAATCATTACACACATTTGATGAGGTCGTGCACATGGCACAACATGCCTTGAGGATGTTCATCTTGTTCATCCTCCCCTCCTTGCCACTTGTTTCCATTCCTCCACCACCTACCACACCATTACACCCCATGTTCACCATGTCCGCCAATCATATCCTCTTCACACTTCATCACCTTCTACACCCACATCTTCGCATTCATTACATTCCCCTAAGGATTTTAGCTTCATCCAATCCCATCGCAAATTTACCCCATTAACTGAGCCACTTTCCTCTATTCTCCAAAAGTTGTCTTGACGCCAATCTCATCACTCTCCCTCCCAAACCACCCCTGCCATTGTGGTGTTCCTCCCATGACACATGTTCTTATCATCATACTTGATGGTCACCTCCATTGATTCATGTCCTCAAACTCCGCAATATCATTCAAGACCTTCTCGACAAGGGGACATTGTCAATTTTGAATCACCATCTCCTCCACCTTCATTCTACTAATGACCCATCTAATCACTTCAAGATAATACTACTCCCACTTCTTCTCCATGTGTTTCATTCTCCATCATCCAATTCCTCACTTCCAACTACCTCACAATCATCAATTGTACTCAGTGTCTCATCATCTAAATCAAACACATTCACAATCCACTCCATTACATGCCTTCCACCTTGGAATCAACACACATTGTGCTCACCTAATCACTCATTATCTACATCATCCTCATATCATCTCTCCTCGTCATGTCCTTCCAATCTATGGTCATGGTTGTCATCCCCATCCTTGCTGGATTCTTCCACTGTTGTCACCACCTCTATCTATTCTCTTCAACCATCTATATCATCATGTGATCCCATCTTGTCCCCTATGGCCCTTCCTTCTTCCTTCACTTCACTCACACACACTCCACTTATCACACAAACCCATTATACACCTACATTTTCCAATCTTCATCATATACAATGGTGCCACACATCACTTCACCTACATTACTGAATTCTTCAACATGCATCTCACTTCCTTCATCATCACTCATCTAAGACACCATTCTTACTTCTCCGCACCTCCGTTACATCCTACTATCATCTATTACAGGTGCATTTACAACTCCTCTTGCATTATATTCCCCACCATACATATCTACATATTCTTTCATCTCTTCCTCACAAGCCACCCCTATGTTCTCCTATTACTTCACCTCCTTTGGATATTTCTTTCATATACCCTTTTTTGTATTCATCACCACTCATTCAGGCACCATTTTTATTATCCACTCCTCCTTTTGAGTTCACATCATCAATCACACCGACACACCCCTTTGTTCTTATGCATGGGCCTCATAAGCCTTCTCCACCTTCCATTATGCATTCTCATCCTTTCAATTTTCTCCCACATTCTCATTTGTTTGGATATTCATTCTTACATGAACTCTTCATATTCCATGTCATCCTTCTATTATTACACAAATTCATCACAAGATCACACCATTGACACTCTCATGCTTTCTTTCCAACATCACTATAGTTTTCTACACTTCATCCGCCTCATATCATCACCTAAAACCATGCTTTGTAACAATTCCATCTTATACAATTAATTTATACTCATGTCCCCTCAACCCATAAAACATTCTCACACATCTACCACATTCAACACATTTCTCATACATGATTCATCCCCACATTCACATTCTTCACACACCACTATTCTATGGCTTTTATTTGGCATTATTGCTTCAATTACCATCAACGTCATTCCCGCCACTCCCATCATCTATAGCTCATTTATCATTTTCCCTTATACATCATGCATCTCTCACTCACCTAGTTTCTATATGGATTGGGGGGACTTTCATTTGGGGTATCACATTCTTGCATTTTGCATGCTCCTTACATTCTGTTTCTCTTCATCAATCATGAATGTGAAACATAAACTGATTCTTTGAACATCCTATTCCTCCATCATCAAAAATATAAACACTTTCACACAGCTTAATATCTTTCAAACATATTTCAAAAATCTATATATTCCAAAAAATTATAATAAACAATACTTTCCCATGAGATGCTCTTCCTCACTTTTGCTTGTCATTCATATTTCATTCCAATTCTCCATATTGATTGTTACACATTTAATTTACAGTTCGTTCACATTTCATTTTTTGGTTTGTTTCAAAAATTTTGGTGACACACTTTGGTCACCTTGTTGTCACATTTTATGAGTTAATAATCTCTACTATAGTTGTCTTGAAACTTGGTCTCTCCTTACTTGGTAAATTAAGAACGATTTTCCTATTAGAGATCCATGCATTCTTACACACTTAACTACTTGTATTAAAGACTCCAAGGACATTCTTTGTTGATGCTTTCCAATTTTCATCATCCACAATCACTTCTACTCCCTCCATTAAGGCACTCGTGGTTCTAAACCCCATGGATAAACCGAGAGAGCTGAATATCATGTGAAAAAATAACTAAAAAGAATCAAAATAAAGTAATAAGTCAAATTTCAAAATTCAAATCAAATGCAAAAGTAATATTAAGCACTCTCTCTTAGGGATACTTCTAGGGTCTCTACCAGGGCTATGTATTCCTGGCTGACAGTAGATAAATGTTGCAACTAGAATCAACTGTATCTTTTTCGAGGCTATAAACGCATGGATGACAACAAAGCAATGCACGAACTTACAAGTTACCCTCCATCTCATATTCACTAATCACCTATGGTTCAGTCACACCTACACATTGGATTGTGTTTTCTCTCATTATCTCAATGAGTCATCGCTTCAAGAATTCAATTCACTCTCATACACGCACACATGATCTTGTTGAGTCGCAGGGCTAGTATGTCACCTTGTATGGTTTAGACCTTGTTTAAGCTTCTGTTTTAGCTCACTTGTTGTCTCATGTTTCGTGTCTTCGAGTTCATCATGTGTTCACCAGCACGCTTTTCAATAATCCATGTTACTAGGAAAACATAGTGCTTGCACTTCTCATCGTGATCAGTACATTTACATGTTTATGATCCACTTTACTCGGACTAAACATTCATGGACATTTGTTGCTTCTGTACACCTTTGTGCTCATTTTTTTGGCATTCACATTATCACCACTTCCTTTCATTGCCTCCATTATTTGAATCTTTACCATTTTTCTAATTCTTCATCTCCCTCCCCTCGCCTCACACTGTTGTAATGTCCCCTTTCTTACGCCAAAGGCCTAAGGGTCAAGTCGAGTCCAAGCCGTGGTCATACCCAAGGGGCTGTGGACGCTGAGAGCTTTTGGGAAGGGGTCGCATGGTGCTAATATTCAAGTTTTGTGTTTGGGGGTCACTTTGGACCTTGACGACTTAAACAGGAAAAAGTAACTTTAGTTACTTTACTTTATTGACCCCACTATGGAATGAAACGTGTCTAGGGTTATTGGGGCTCTTTTGCCGTGGGAACTATATAAGGAACTGGGTGAGAAAGGAAAAACAACTTTTTGGCATACATTTTACTGACCCTTCATGTGCAACTGCTGTTTGCGCATCTATAGCTTGTGGAGTGAAATCCCACAGGGGCCCTAGCTTCGGTGGTGAGAGACCCGTCTCTAGCTAGTAGAGCATTCATCAGTAGTGAGTGATCTACCCTAGTCTGTCATTTTGGAGCCGCCTTCTGGGCTGTGTTACAGAGAAATTATCAGAGGTTTTAGAGGAAGGAATTTGAAGGTTTTAGGGGCATTTAGGGAAGATAATCAGAGAGTTCTAGATCAGATTTACAACCACCATTTGGGCAGGGATGAACATCACTTTGAATGTGTCTATAGTAATTTCCAACCCTTTTCCAAGTTAGGTGACTTGTAGCCTTTATTTAGAGGGTTTCTAGTTGACCCCTTTCAAGATCTAAATGTTGAATTGTCATTTCCTCTATTTTCTAATGTTATTTCTAAAGACTCTTAATTTTTGCTCTAGTATTTGGAGAGTTACGAACCTTTGAAATTTCCCAGCTGTCTAGGGCACGCTATGCTTTTTCTGGCAGCATTTTTATTTCTGTAAAACTCCAAAAACAGTTTTATTATGTCCTTTATAACAATATCAAGCTCTCTTTAAATTTTCAAGTAATTCGAGTGGATATTTAGGGAGATATTATATTTCTTTAGTTCGCTGTCCTTATTGTAAAAATATGCGAAAATCAGTATTCTATGTGGCTGCAATTTTTCAATATTTTGTGCATTTTTTAAGTGGTATCCCACTAGAGAAATTTCAGTGGTATCAGAGCTGTTGTTTCTCCAGCCTGTGTGGGTTAAATATAGTAGTTTGGAATGATCTTAATGTGGGTTTTATGAAGGAAATGTTCACCAACATGGTGAAACAACAGGAAGTCACTAACCTTTACTTGAGTGAACTCGCTTAGAATTTGAATCAAAACAAATCTTGGGAAAATAAGGAAAAAGGTGAGAACAATAATAAAGGGCACCCAATAGAGGTGATTGATGAGGATTCTTGTTGGAGGAAATACCAATCTTTGAGTAAGGGTTTCAGAGATAATATGTCATTTCCAGATTATTGCATGATGAAGATTGGTAGCAAGCCCAAGCGAGATCATCATATGTCGGTACCTGAATTACAAAAGAACTCATTTGAATAAAAAAAGCTTCTAGAGAAAAAGGTATGATTTCCATTGAGAAAAATAATTGCATTAGTGAAACTTTGCTTGTTAGAGAAATTATTCCAGCTCAGGAGAAGAAATTTGTATATGCAAGCAAGGAGGATGTAATGGAAACTCTAAAACGGTGTGAGGAATGGAATAGCAGAGCTAGAGCTGCTAGATTGATAGCCGCCCAAGCAAGACAACACCTACAAGAGTTCAAGGAAAAGATGTGGGAAAATGATCTACACCCATGAAAAAATTCTTTATAGAGAAACTTGCACATGCCTAATTTCCAAACCAACAACTTTTGATCAGCTTTCAGATACTTTCAACGGGCACTCAGGCAACAATGTTGGGGGCAGCTCAACATATGTCTATCTTGAACACACGGAGGACATTGATGGCATTGAAAGGTATGAACAAACATGGCTGGTAGGTTGTAAAATTGAAAAAGATATTTCAATCCAAAAGGTACCTATCAATCCTCCAAAGAATAATTCATTGTTGTATGGGATGGATTTACCAAGTTAATGAGCATGAATTTGTGAAAGATGTTGATTCCAATTCCACTTATTCTCCATCTAAAATCATGAATCACAAAAGGGATGGTGTTGTTTTGGAGGTTTCTAAATCAGCAATAGAAGGTGAAACTTTTGATGATATTCTTTATAAGGAGGTTAGTAGTAGCATGGGTTTATTTCATCATCTTCATCCTATATCATTATAACAGTTTTATCATGATGGTATTCAACCTATTGTCGATAAGAATGCTAAAAATTTGGTGGATCAAAGTCAAGTCATCATGAAGACAAAGAGTGATAATATTATTTATGAGGAGATACAAGAGAAGCAAAGATGGCAGACCTTACATGATACAAGGGCTCATGGGCATTATAAGGTATGGGATCCTGGTAATATGTGGCAATCATCCAAAACTATCAATTCTGATTTTAAAAACTTTGTGACTGATTTCATAAGCAAAAGAAGGAATTCAAATGTGTCTTGTGGGATTACAAGTGTTGGCAAGCATGATTTCTTCATTGGAGACTCTGGTGCAAAAAGGGAGAGTACCTCTTCAAGGTACTAGCGTTGGTTTTATGATTGCTAAAAAGGGTAAGAGAATATTTTTTAATCATCTTCAACCTGCTGGACTGTGTATAACAACAGTCATAATGAGAGGAGAAAATAGCAATATGGGACAACAGGGTCAAAGAGGTGAGAGTGGACATTCAGGGCAGTGGCCTCCCCATTCTTCTGCCAGACCCTTGGGGCTTCACGAACCTTCTTTCTTGAAGGATCCAGAAGTTTCACAGGTACAACAACTAGTAGATATTTTGGATGAGGAGTCTTGTTGGGAGAGGTACCAGACCTTGAGAGAGGACTTTCGTAACAACATGCCATCCCAGGAGTATTGCAAAATGAAGATTGACAGTAGACCCAAGAGAGATCATCAGATACAAGTACCAGAGTTACAGAGGAGATTGGGATAGATTTCCATTCCACACTTCGATGGGTCTAAGAAGTGTACTGCACTGTCTTGGGTTCAGAAGTTGAAGACATACTCCGACTTGAATTCTATGCGTGAGGAAGATGCAATTAAGTTTGCAATCTTACATCTTGAGGGAGACGCTCATGATTGGTGGCATCATGGGTTGATTACACAGGGACACATACACATTGCTACTTATGCAGAGTTCGCGCAGAGGCTGGTGAGCAGATTTGATAGGAGGGACCCTGATAGGTATTTTAGGGAGTTGACTCATTTGAGACAAACCGGTCCCTTGGATCAGTACATCACAAATTTTCAGAGATTATCAGTCATGGTACCTGGTGTCACGGAGATGAGGTTGATTTCACTTTTCGCAGCAGGTTTGACAGATGCTCTCGCTGGGTTTGTGAAGGCATTTGAACCTTCTTCTTTGCACGAGGCTGTTAGGAAAGCTCGGGACTTGGAGTTATCCACTCCAAAGCCAAGGGCTCCACCTCGCGTTGAACAAAGGGAACCTCCATCTGGATCAAACGGACTTCAGCAGAGGGAGCCTCCACCGAGGCAGGAGGTGGCTAAAAAAACAATCATTTCCTGAGAGGACATAGATGAGTTGAGGCGAAAGAAACTATGTTTCGATTGCCACACACCTCGGGTTCCAGGACATGATTGTAGAGGTAGAGGGAAGGCCCAATTCATTGAGGTCTTCGAGGAGAGTTAGGGTGACAGAGGTGAAGAGTTAGAGACTCGCGAGATGGATGATAGAGATGGGGTTGCGTTGGATAGTGCTGATATAGGGTAGGAGGAGGAGAGTTTTCCTGAGGAGATTATAACCACATTGTCTAGTACTCTGATGTACAAGGCATTTAGGATTAGAGGAGTTATGCAGGGTCAACGAGTTGGGGTACTCATTGATAGTGGGGCAACCCACAACTGTATTGATGCCTCATTGGTTGAGAGGTGAGGATTACATACAGAGAATTTTGAGGGCTTCAACGGGGTTGTAGCCAATGGAGAGTCTATAAAGTGCACACGATGGGTCCCCCAAGTGAGAGCATCACGATGGGTAACTATACAGTTACTGATGATTTCCACATTGTTGGTATGAGAGTGACCAACATAGTGCTGGGAGTGTAGTGGCTTCACTCTCTTGGTGAGTTTCGGAGTAACTTTCAGACGATAGAGCTGAAGTTTAAGTCCGAGGGCAGGAATGTGATTTTGAGGGGATTATCTACAGGAGCAGCTAGGGTAGTTATAGCTGAGGGGATGGAGAGGACGTTCCGGCACGGTGAGGAGTTTTATTATTGTGGATCGATGTGGAGTATGATGGATGTGGGTGTGACCAGCAATGTTGCACGTGAGACAGTTACAAAGATTGGGATTACAGGTTTAGATCATCTAAGTTTATCATTATGTTGGTCATCTGAAGTTTCGGTAGACTGGAGATCTCATTTGCTTGTTGAGTACTCCAAGAACCGACGCACTTGTGAGATTTTGGATGGCCACATACAGGATGATAGCTACAGATTGGAGGATGAGATGATCTTCTATTAGGGAAGATTGAGCCTTGTGTCAGATTCATGGTTGAGGGTGGAGATATTGCGACATGTGCATTGTTCTTCCGTGACTGGGCACTTGAGCTTCTATGAGACCTACAGGTTCATGTTAGAGAGGTTCATATGGCATAGGTTGAGGGAGGATATCCTCAACTTTATACAGGCATATACGGTTTGTCACTATGACAAGTCAGAGCTTACGGGTTCATCATTTTTTGAATCGACATGGGATAACACTCTTGCATTTTGCTGCTTCTATTCCCAATGAGCACCTCACCCACATGTTAGTCAGTGGAGAGACGGAATTGACTCATGGTTATTCAATAGGTTCACACTCAACGCAGGAGGTGGACTATGTGGAGTTGGTATTGCCGGTTGACTATCTACTGGAGTCTTGGGACTTTTCCTCCACGGGACACATTGAGATACAGTATGAGGAGCTTTGCTCTCACGCGAGTGTAGGTCATGTGGGAGAGTTAGCACCATTTGTGCATATACAGGTTGTTTCACAGGTTGATTCAGGGGATTCTACATGATTCACGGGATTCTACAGGATTCAGAGTGAACTTTCATACCCAGGAGTTGATTGGAGAGGTAGTGAGTGATCACATGATGATAGCCTTGCATTGGTAGGGATTGGACAAACTGACAATTTCGGTGTGGGTACTAGTGGAGATTCGGTGTGGGCATCATACTACTTTAGGAGCAACATTGTTCTCTACACGACATAGAGAGCATGATCACTACATGGGGTGTCTCGGTTACTTCGCATCACACTGATCATTAGTTGACTGCAGGGTGAGGTGGAGAAACTTACAGCGTGGTCAAGCATTTCTCGGGAAGGGAGGACTGTAATGTACCCTTTCTTATGCCAAAGGCCTAAGGGTCAAGTCGAGTCCAAGCCGTGGTCATTCCCAAGGGGCTGTGGATGCTGAGAGCTTTTGGGAAGGGGCCGCATGGTGCTAATATTCAAGTTTTGCGTTTGGGGGTCACTTTGGAGCTTGGCGACTTAAACAGGAAAAAGTAACTTTAGTTACTTTTATTTTATTGACCCCAGTGTGGAATGAAACACGTCTAGGGTTATTGGGGCTCTTTTGCCGTGGGAAGTATATAAGGAGTTGGGTGAGAAAGGAAAAGCAACTTTTTGGCATACATTTTATTGACCCTTCATGTGCAACTGCTGTTTGCGCATTTACAGCTTGTGGAGTGAAATCCCATAGGGACCCTAGCTTCGGTGGTGAGAGACCCGTCCCTAGCTAGTAGGGCATCCTTCGGAAGTGAAAGATCTACCCTAGTCTGTCATTTTGGAGCCGCCTTCTGGGCTGTGTTACAGAGAAATTATCAGAGGTTTCAGAGGAAGGAATTTGGGGGCATTTGGGGAAGATAATTAGAGGGTTCCAGGCCATATTTACGACCGCCATTTGGGCAGGACTTAGCATCACTTTGAAGGCGTCTGTAGTAATTTCCAACCCTTTTCCAAGCTAGTCGACTTGCAACCTTTATTTGGAGGGTTTCCAGTTGACCCCTTTCAGATCTAAAGGTTGAAATGTCATTTCCTCTATTTGCTAATGTTATTTTTGAAGACTCTTAATTTTTGCTATGGTATT
This sequence comes from Taxus chinensis, assembly GCA_019776745.2. Lineage (NCBI taxonomy): Eukaryota > Viridiplantae > Streptophyta > Pinopsida > Cupressales > Taxaceae > Taxus > Taxus chinensis. The sequence continues at coordinate 294,401,842 of CM034146.1, read as the reverse complement.
TGGAGAGTTACAAACCTCTGAAGTTTCCCAGCTGTCTAGGGCACGTTGTGCTTTTTCTGGCAGCATTTTTAATTTCTGTAAAACTCCAAAAACAGTTTTATTATGTCCTTTATAATAATATCAAGCTCTCTTTAAATTTTCAAGTAATTCAAGTGGATATTTAGGGAGATAATATATTTCTTTAGTTCGCTGTCCTTATTGTAAAAATCTGCGAAAATCAGTATTCTATGTGGCTGCAAATTTTCAATATTTTGTGCATTTTTTAAGTGGTATCCCATTAGGGATATTTCAACCATTCTCTCTTCTTCACCTCACACTTTACCGTAGTGCTCACAACAAATTCAAAAAATTTCACAAAAATTCTAAAAATACAACAAATTCATAAATTTAAACAAAAAAATCATTCCACCATACCACCCTACCAAACCCCGCCCCTTCTCACCCAGCTTGGATCAGTGAGCTCCTTGTCCCATACCCTTTTACTCCCATACACACCCCAACTCCTAGATCATCTCAACGAGTCACCCATGCGACTTGCCTAGCTCTTCACGACACACCCTACACATTCCCCTTCCCCCTAACCTAATTACCCATTCAAACCCATTCCGCCCACCCACCCCCAACTCGATCGCGGTTATGACTGAGCTACTCTTTTCACTCTCCCATGTCGTCTTCCTTCTACCCCACGTTTCATGCTTACGACTCACTCTGTACTCTTCCGCCTCACGATCTACCCTAGCCCTTCGCCATGCGCCATGTTCCCCTCACCGAGTCACTGGCTCAACTCACCTTTTTCCCTACACTCATCCCTGTTTGTCGCATCCCTACAAGCTTCTCTCCCATCTCAATCGCACCGGTGATCAAAATCACTCCTCCCAAGCTCCTCATGCCAACCCTCCCCCAATTTACCTCAAATCGCTCGTTCCCTCACTCACCAAACCCTTCTCCATCCCTTTGACCTAACTCCCCACCTCGACGAGTCATCCCTGAGAGTCGATACCTAACCTAACCCTACACCTATCTAACCCTTATCCCCAACCCTCACAACTCCCACGTTACCTACCTCATTCCCCTCGCTAACCCATCTAAGCTTCCCATTTGACTCCCCTTACCTAACATGGCTCACCTCTACTGCTCATCTCCAGTCCTACTTGGTCGTAGTCGTGACCGAGTTGCGAACCCCACATCCTCACTACTCATCATCCTCCTATGAGCTCTCACCATTGCATTGACCCCCCTTTAAATGCTCAATCTCTCCCCGATCGAGCCGACCTTCCTCCCATACAACACCGCATCCTGAGTCGCCCATATATTTTCGACGTCCGCACCCGACTTCGTTGTAGTCATGACCAAGCCAAACCCAACTGTGTTGCACTCACCCCACATATCCTCACACTGTAGACACTAAAATTAGGTCACACTCCCCTTTGGTCCCTCGACGAATAAGTACCCGTCGTCACATTCACCTAGCCATGGCCCCCTTCACCTCACTAGTATTAATTTAATTAAATTAACTCATTATCCTCACTATATTTATTATTTAAATATCTTATTTAAATAATACCTACACATATAGTTCACTTAGACACCTCACTGAGCTAACTCAACTTAAGACCTATTCTTAGCAAGCTACCATAACTAACTAAGACTTACCCAAACCCTAAAAATCAATGCCTGCAATCCCTCTAACCACATTCCCGCATGATCACAGAAGTTCCTAGTCCAATCCGCAGAATAACAACACAAGATCCGAGGAAATCAGGAGGATCTCCCTAAGTTTAGTAAACCTAGAAAATCCCACCTTGACCGACGTCGGTTACCCCTAACCATCGCCGGTTAAGCTGGACCACCGTCGGTTACCCCTTTTAATCCAAACAACCTTATTTCTCAAGGTTGGAACTTGGAAGAAGGAGGTTGGCAAAAGAAGCAAGAAATTTGACGAGTAAGAATGACATCTCATAGAGATAACACATCTTTAGAGAGCCAATTTCAGCAAGAACTAACATCCAAGGAAGGAGATTGAACATCTTCTCCTACACCGCCATCCCAGCCACCTTCTGAACTATCCAAGCAAAAGAGGAGTGTGCATGCAGCCCATGCAAAAGCTTTTCTTCAGTTGGTGATCACTTGCAACCTTCAAACCCACCATCGGCACCTCCATCCATCACACACAAGCCTTCAGGAATGAAATCCAAGTAAGTACAATATCATACTTTCCTGGTTATTTCATTTCATCGTTGTTTTATCACCCATTGTTTATCTTGCTCCTTATTGACCATCTCCAACATTTTGTACCTCCATAGACCCATCAAAACCTCGTAAAAACCTATCCCAGTCACCAAATACCTCCTCCCAACCAACTAAATCCTTTTTGTAATCACAAAGGAGACCAAAACCCTGTTCTCTGATGTTTCCAAATCTCACAGTAACCGGCGCCGATTATACCTAACCGCGGTCGATCACCCCTGACCGACGTTGGTCTCTGTGTTTTCCTACACAGCCTTAAACAAAGACATATCCACCTAATTTCACCTCACCCTCACTCACTTGTGACCTACCCGAGACCTTTATCAGACCTGCAGAACCCATAACCAACCATTTGACCTGTGAATTCTATTCTAGCTTAGTCTGTTAGATTAAATATGTTTTCTTATTATGTTTTAAGTGAGATACCTAAATCATTTTAAAATAACAACATGATTTACCTTGTTTTCAGCATTAATTTGTTTAAAATAGTGGACTGACAACCATCTAGGAAGTACCATACTTCCCGGGTCTAGCTCACGCTAGGCAGTTCACTGCCCATATTGTTTAATTCTTTCTAGTGGTCGTGCTTTTATTACAGGTAGTTCCTCCTAGCCAAAAGGAAGCTCTCACGGTCAACTGTGGATTCAGAAGTCATACGCGCGCAGTAACCCATCAACCGACATTTGAACAGGTATTCCTCCTACGCCTGTTACCCTATCTGTTTCGTCAAAAATTCAAAGAAACAATCTAAGAAAGAGGTGAAACACACACCACGTTCTCCCCATGAGCCTAACCCATCTCACCTGCTCCCAACTTGGTCATTTTCATGACCGAGTTGCTCTTTAATTCGTAGCTATGACTTCACCCTATTGTATCAAGTCGCATACGTGACTCGTCTAACTCCCACCGTCTACCTGAGTTGTGTCACACTCCAACTCACTCGATCCCAACCCGCATCTCCCCGTCTTGACCTAACTTGCCACCCAACCATCACCCAAATTGGTACACCCTCCAGCCCAACTATTCCCTAAGCTTACTCCCAGTCCATCTAACCCATATCAACCCCTAACTCACCATCCTTGGCCAGCTTGACCCCAACTCACTCTCCCTAGCCAATCTGCCTAGTTAGCTCCCCAAGTAACTTGTCAGCCAGTCAGCTCACCCAACCAACTTGTCTGCCAACCATCTCACCTACCATCTCGCTTGTTAGCTTTCCCTGTTTGTTCCTAGCCTTCCTACAGCTCGTCCAACTCATCCATCCTGCCAACTCATTGCCATCTCGCCTCTAACTCCCCACATAGCTTGTCATCTCGCCACATAGCTCACTGCCTCACCCACATCACGTCACGTATCGCCTCGCTCATCGAGCTCATTCCTCATCAACTGCAAGTCAATCAACTCTTCACCTCCCTATTTTTTAACATGAATTCTCAATTCTTCCATACTCTCTTACACATACCCATCATTACTTTGTCACATGCACATGACTGGGGCAACATTATCCCCTTTTTTCCTCTACACGCCTTTTACCAAGAATCATTTTTGCTTCATCTTCAAGCACCACTTCTCGTCCTGCATGACGTTGGGGCTTCCTGAAGTTCTGAAAACTATCAATTAAGGGGGAATGATGCACAACCCTTCTTGTTTCATTATATGACAACCAGTCAATAATCATCAAATCATATGACTCTATAGTCTCTACCTTGCGAAATCAATCTATCGATCCCTTCATAGACTTCGGATGAAGTGGCCCATCAATCACATTTATAGGTTCTTGTCTATCTAGTCAACCTTCAAAATCTGTGACTGTGATAACTATTGTCAGAAGGTTAGATAACCCCTATCTCATCTTCAATTTTTACGTTGCATCTTGTATGTTACAACATGCAACCCAAAAAGGGGGAAAATGTAGACACTAGAAAATGCACCTTATGCATAAGGTCCCTTATTCGAAAACATAAAAACATTATAAACCGCAAAAAAAACCAAATAAAATTTAAAAACCCCACAAAATGGGGATAAAAGATGCCTCACCACTCATTTACTAACCCTCACCCACTCACATTTATTTTTTGTCCCATCACACCTACCCATATGCATACTGAATTCACTGAGGACCCTAACATTGCACCCATGTGTATCCCACTTCCCTATGCACTCCAAAACTATATAATCACCCTTGTTGCTCTCATTTCCACCCCTGACTCTTAGTGCATAAAGACTATACTTTAGTTTTCTTTCTCTTCCTCGCATATCTTGGTTTTGCAGGTTTTGAAGAAGGAAAGGCGAAGCACAAAATACAATACAGCTTATTGCAACACTGTTTTAACGACATTTCAACATGGGTAGGAATCACAACTACGATTGGCTTGCGATATCCTTGTGATTCTCGAAAAAATGCAACTGTGATTACCCTGCGATATGAGTCAGGTATAATTGTCATTTCATTTATTATTTTCTCATTTTACATCAATAAAATGTCTTTTATATCCTTAAAAGGGTTAGGGATTTGACCGAGGTAGGTGCCCTAACCACAAAAATAACTAACATTTTTCAAGAGTGCAAAGTTTTACCTGCTTTATTCAATGAAAGAGACCACAATTGTCCCTCTCTTTAGAATGGTAACATAAGCCCATTTTGTTTTAGTATCATTGATATGGGGTTTTCATATTTACTAATCCATCTTGCAGGTGATCCAAATCTAGGCGTACATGTATATGTCGACAAAGATCGAAATCCACATCGTAACCCTTTATATGGTATGAGACATGAAAGATGCAAAGTGAAATAAAAAGTTGTGACATGGAGTACAAAGGTTATTTATTGATTTGATTTAGTAATATTCCTTGAATCGATGAAAAATTAGAGTGTAAAGATAAGAAAGTCACAAAGGAGCTAGAGAGATAAACTATTTGGATTTTAAACGTGAGCATTTGTCTTCACAAGAGAACATAACCAAACTTAGCATTGTAAAAGGACAAGTTACCAAATTTTAATGTTTATATTCCCCCCTTTATGTGTGTAATTGAAAATTATATGCTTAAAGGAAAAGCGTGCATGAGTATGCGCACATACTTTATTTCCACTTGAAAATGGTTCTTTAATGTGTTGGCATTGGCATGCTTGATGACGAAACATGCAACACAAAGTATAGTCAATGTCTATGTTAAAAGATAAATTGTAACTCAAGATATAGTTAATGTTTGTAACTTTGAACTCACAAAAAGTAAACAAAGGAGATACAAAACATGGAAGGAATGCACCTATTAATTTTTTGGAGGAAGGATATTCCATTCTTGTCATGCCTTAAAGACTTGAAATTATTGCTAAGATACTAGAGGATTGTGGGTGATCAGTCCCCAATGTGTACCAAAGGGGAGACTAGAGTGTTGAGTCTAACCCAATACTAGAGAGAGATATAAGAGGAACTAAAGTTCCCCTTTTCAAAAATTTATAAAGAGGAAAACTTAGCGGCTTCGAAACCTTCCACATTTGAGAATATATTGAGAGAAGAGGAAGGACATCCTACGAAAAACTTAGTTGGTTTGACACATTCCACAAAACCCAAAACCACACCATTGCAAATAGATCTAGGTCTAACTTTGTACTACTGTAATTGATGAGTAAGATAAAAACCACAAAAGGAATGGACATTTCCATGCCCCCGCAAGGTGGTGTATCATTGATATTGAATGTATAACTTTTGAAATTTCACAAGGGAGATGGAGGCCCATGTCCCCAAACCATATTCTTGCAATCGAGTTTAAATAATGCAGTGGAGAAGGAATGACATACTCATGCCCCTATATCATGTTTTGAACCAAGTAATTTGTATTTCAAATTGTATAAAAAATCATGCATATAGTTGATAAAGTATGAGAAAACTAAAAAATCCTAAGAATGTGCTATCTGCTCGGGAATGTCCATCATGGCCAAGACCGTACCCCAATCCTCAATGTACTATACGATTTTTACCTTCGTTGGATTCTGCTATTTTTTAACATTTTTGCTTGTTTTTAAGGATCTGATTTGTGTAAAATCATGTTCTTATATCATGTAATCTATCTATAGATGTCAAAAATATCTCGATGAATGCCCTCTCTTTTGAGGCATGTGTGGTAAAACGTTTGAGTATGCGGTTCAAAAAAATAGATGTGTACCCATGTGTAATAAGTTTGATAATCTATGTTAGATCACATAAAAGGCTAGAATGGTAGCTGTTATTGGGAAGTTGTACATGCAAAAGTGGTTGTGCATGGTGAAAACCATGACACAGAGAAAGCAACATATGATATGCAACAAACAAGAGTACATGTGTATAACAATAAACATAACATAGAGAAGTGTCGATCATGTCATAAACCAAAGTAATGATATCATAATATAAATCAAGAGAATCATAAACCAAGGTAGTAATAGTATAAAAGCATCAAAGTAGTACTCAAGTATGTCATAAACTATAGTAGTCATAGTATAGTAACAAAAACGATAGTGTAGAGATGAGTAAGTAGTAGTATATAGAAACATAGTCATATGTAGGCATGGAGATGCAAACACGGGACACCCACAATGTCACAAGAGAAAAATGTAAAATAATTGTAATGAAACAAAAACACTTGTATAACATGGGGGATTCCCCTAAAGAGTAGTGTAAGGAATCAAATCAACACCTATTATCATATATAATGTGTATGCCTTGCATCAAGTTTAATATACCTCATGAACACGTGTGCAAAGAGTAAATATGATGTCTATCAAACTAATGTGACAAACAACATGCATAAAGTAATAAGCTAACCAATCAAAGTATAAACATGTCTTGGTTTCATATCTTTGCACCTATTTGTGTGTTTTTGTATTATGTGATTATTTGAATGTTTTTGAAGTGTTTTGAAAAATAGTTATGTACAGAGAAGGGGATATCATAAAAGCCTATTGTTTGTTAAGGAGATCATTTATGTCAGGGTCAAATTCAATAAGATATCTATCCACTCTAACCAGATCAAGTGTCTGGTATTGTCCATGAATAGTATGTATGTTAGTGGAAACATAAGACGTGATCATTTTTTGGAGACAACTATGTCAAGTGAATGTTAATGTTTCAATCACGAGGAGGATTTCAAATATATGACAATAACACCATTGAATTTTATCATAGTAATATTAACAGTGAGAGCCTTACAGTGATTAGTGTCATGTCTAGATATGCAGTACTAGTCACAAAAGGGTTGACCCAGTCGTCGAGATAACTTTTTAGTAGATTAATGCTACAAAGATGGTAAAGTAACTCAAGCTACAACCATATATATATATATATATATATAAGGTGTCAAGATGTGTTGGAATGGTGAGAAATCTAACAGTCGAAATATGATCTAGTATATTATTAACATGTCATAATGGGCCAGAACTAGATATATTAGATGTATCATGACAAACTAATGTAGCAGGGACAAAATAGTTAGATGTAGCAGATTTAAGCTGATAATGTAGTAGAAACTGAAAGAACCCTAAAATTTACAAAGAAAATTACATGACTAGCAAAGGAAGGCTAACACCATTGTCACCTCTAGTAAATGTTCTTATTATAGGAATGTAACATTAAGATAGAAGCTTAAAGGAATGCTTAAGTAACATGAATATAATTCAAAATCTAACTAAACATTCCTACTAATATGTTCAATTACCTGACATGGGCCTAAATAGACCTAAGAGGGCAATCAAATGGTTATGGTTGCTACTCCAAACAAGGTGAAATGACCTCTCTAAATGACTACATGGTCATTTTGGATATCCATCTACTAACCCCATCGAAGGCTTTAGGTAAGGATTGAGCTTGGTTATAAATCATATTTATTATATGAGATGCAAATCAAAGCATGGTGTCAAGTATTAAGGTATGAGATGAACTTTTTTTATAGTTTACCTTTTAGGAGAAACTTGTATTTTGGTGCATGTGGGACTAAAAGCCCCAAATTAGATTACAATTGCTAATCATGATTAAGATTTGCTAATCATGATTAAGATTTGCTAATCATGATTAAGCTTTGCTAATCACAATTAGTGAATTATCAAGTGATTAAGATGTGTGGAGCCTTAATCAACCACTTAGGGTCAACTAGGAGGCTAGGAAAAGATTTTGAAGCTTGTTGAGATGTTGTGGATGAAAGTGGGGTGATTTTGAGTGGTTGGAAGAGGGGTTTGAGCCAATAGTAGGGTATATTGACCAAAACAAGGGCAAAATAGGCCTAATTAGCTAATAAACGCTAATTGTCTGTTTTGAATAGGATTTTGGCTTATGTTTTGTCGTAAAGGGACATCCTGAATGTGAAAGGGATTTGGTGATCAACAAAGTGCTTGTTAATTGACCAAAGTGGCAAGAAACATTAGTTAATTAGCGAAAATCACTAATTATAACGGAATTGATAAGAATGAGAGTAATTTGTGTGTGTTTTGGCAATAAGATTGCAAAAGTGGAATTTAGGTGTCTCTACAGAAACAAAAAGAGAATGGAACATGGATTCATATTCATTGACGGGGTTGAAATTCAACTTGTGCAATTTGTCATCGGTAAGTGCAATAAGATCAACATCACTATTAGAGGAGTAATCTTCAACATTGTCGTGTAACACTGAGTTAACTAAAGAATTAGGAGTAGAAGGTGGAGCATTATTAGCAAAACAAACAATAGGACTTAAACTTATAGTGTCTATAAGCAATGGTGGTGTAGAAGTGGTAGTATCACAATAATGACTAGATTCTCCTACGACGTAAATGGGAAATTTATCTATAGGGATAGGTTGTCAAGGAAGAATAATAACGGGTACTTGAGAAGTACATGCATTAAATTTGCAATATTTAAAGGGATACGGGTCAACAACCGTGATATACTCACATTTGTCAACATGTATGAACTTGAAACATTGATGAATAGTAGATCGGACAACTTACATAACATGTATCTAAGGATGATCCAACAAAAGATTATAAAGTAAATTTGTGTCCGCGATGTGAAATGTAGTGGACAACATCTTAGGGCCAACAAAGAGATCAAGAGTAAAGGTTTCTAATGTAGATCGTGTTATATTATCAAAACCCCTTATTGTAGTTATATTTTTGTCAATTGTGTGCATATAAAATCACATCTTTTTAAGCAAAGAACTAGGACAAATATTGAGACCAGAGCCATTGTCAATCTAGACATGTTTAGTGAGGAAACCTTGAATTTGTGTGGTAATAAGAAGAGGTGTGTAGGGGTCATCACCAAGTGGAGGTGGGATGACCTTATCCATATCTTTGAATGTGTCCATGATATATGCAAAAGTATCAAGCTGAGTAATGGGAGACAAGGTAAAAAATTGTAAATTCTCATACAGTATATCCTTATGGATAGGTACATTTTACAATAATTCAAGAAGAGATATCTTATCGGGTGTATTATTTAACTGATATGATATATTGAACTCTTTGGAAGGAGAACTACGTTTTCTAAAAGGGGCCATATGTGGTTGAGGTAAGTGTGGATTGACCCCAAGGAATTTCTTATTGTGACGAGTTGTGACAACATTAGCTTTAATAGCCATGGTGGAAAAATCAAAACAAGGTGGATGTTGTCGAGTAGGAGAAATATATTCAGCTTATAAATCAATGTATATGAGAGCCTCATCAACCATGAAACAAGTAGAACCATCATAGAGACGCCCTTCGTCAAATGGGACATGGGCATGGACTTGGTGAGAGGGATAATAGCCCACACAAGAATGAGGGAGTGGTCCCTTTGGTTTCAAATTAAGATCATAGAAGATTAAAGGGAGAAACATGATGATGTACAAGAAATTAACTCAAAATATCCCAATATCATATTAAGAAACCCTATAACCACTAGGGTTTGAGCAATAGATTCAATTCTTGAGTGGGGCTCACCAAATTTTTACACCCTAATTAAATCTAATGTAATGGTAAGTAAACAACAATAAAAAAGATGCAATGGTTTGTACATAGGATTATTATGATTTAATTAAACCCCCATTCATAATTAGAATAACACACTAACATGTGTAATGATTGATAAAATGATATTTGAAATAGGTGTTTGGAATTATATTTGCAACAAGAGCTTGAAATGATATTTTTAATAGGGGCTTATAAGAGTGTCAGGTGAATTATAAAGTGATATTGAATTGCTTATATAGCCTTCCATAGGTGAAACATTCTGTTAAGGCCAACCTTGAGAAGATGAAATGACCCAATAAAGATATTCACATCAAAAACATAGTCAGAGAATGCAAATGGGTAAGACTGTACAGATTAACCAAGATTGGACCCCACATCCTGACCCTTTTTACAATTCTGGACAGGAAAGATGCAAGGTGAAATAAAAAGTTCCAACATGAAGTATAAAGGTTATTTATTGCTTTGATTTAATAATATTCCTTAAATTGATGACAAAGAAGAGTGTGAAGATAAACAAGTCATGGATGAGCTAGAGAGATAAACTAATTAGATTTTGAATGCGAGCATTTATTTTAGCAAGGGAGCATAATTAAACTTGGAATTATAAAAGGACAAGTTACCAATTTTAGTGTGTACATGTATATATCTGAATGCCTCACATTTTCACCCTTTCCCAATACATCGCTCACCGCGGAGACAAAAATTCCAATACATAGAAGGAAAACATAATGTTTGCAAACCAATAAGACAAATAATTAATAAGAATAAGAGGCGTTAGGAAGGGGGACCAAGTATTATTGAATTCATACAAACCACAAATACATTGCAATGAATAAAGACATTCTCATTAACACCCTATTTAGAGTTGATGAAGATGTTCAAGTTATTTTTAGGTAGATCTTGAGAATGGATTTCTTTGAGTAGTAGATTTACTAACCCCTCAAGTTTAACAATGGAGTTAGGAGGGAGAGAATGGTACCGATCCAAACCATCGACTATAAGGGGCTTATCTAAGAGCTTAGTAGTTGCATATGAGTTAACTTTGATCGAGTCTTTATAGATATTACCAAAGGGTTTAATGTGAATTCTAGGGTCGATGGACCCATTGTAGGTAAGAGAAGGGGTGATACCCATGACACCCATAGTGGCTATACAAGGAGCGAAAGGTTCCCTCTGAATAGATTGGAGCACCTTGTTGGTTATGGGAGGTTGCACTATTGGAATTATGTTGTACTAGATGTGATGGGGGAAAAGACTATTTAGGCACACTCCATTGAATTTTTTGAGGTCTACTATGCATGTGAGCAAGGTTTGCATTCATTTGAAGAAATTTATTATTAGTACTAGCTTGTTGCCAACTCATTTGGTTAATGAGTTACGTGATAGGCTGGGTGGGGTCATTAGAAGGAGGATTTTGAGAATAATTTTGGTTATGATTTTGAGGTGTATTTGTGTTAGCACCTACTAAATGAGAATGATCAGTATGAGAAGAGGTGCCCCAAGTGACATTGTTTGCCTCCATATTGCACATGATGACTTTAGAGGTTGACCGATAATGTTGGGGTAAGAAAGGATAAATTATTGCATAACATTAATATAAACATATTTTATATTGTTTTATTCCTCTTGGTCAATATATTCTTCTTGGATTCTAGTGTTTGTATTGGATTGAGTATTCCTTTTAGTGTTTGCATTTTGACTTATTTCTTTGGCATGGGTGCTAGACATGTTACAATCATAGTAGAAAGGAGTAGGTTTAAGGGAGGAATCCCGGTTTTGGGAATTTTCATTTTGTTGATAATTTTGATAATCAAGGAGATAATCGTGTTGAAGTAATTTATGAATATTTAGGATACACGACAATGAATCAATAATAAGAAACAATAAGATTCATGTCGGGTCCACTAAAGTGTATGAAAATAAAGAATGGCCTAATGAAATATCCTTTTTTCTCTTAATAATGGGTAATACAAACTAAGATAACGAGATGGGCCTTACTAAAGATGCACACCTTTAGGTTATAAGTTGCAAAAGATGTGGAACTAGGAAGACAATAGTCCACACTCTCTAAGAGATATAAGGTTTCAAATCCTATGTCTAGGATAGGGTGGTGGCATCTAACTAACTCTCGATAGTGAGTTGATGATAATAAGGATGTGATCATGTTGTAATCAAGCAGTAACAAGATAATGATCAATATGTTACATAAGGGTGTAAGGCTCAAGGGGGGGAATATAAGGAAAGTGCCAATAGATAAATAAATATGTTACGCTACTCTAACTTATGCATGACAACATCAAACAAACATCCAAATATAAAATAACATACAAGAAAAGAGAGGTTAAAGAAACTTTCCTAATTGCAAACACCATTGCCTCATTAACTTCCCCCAAGGTTAACGACAACTTATGAGAGGGTCGACGCGGGGGATCACAAATAAATAAGATTAAACATATGAAAACATATTTTTGAAGCCTCCAAAGGATAGGTAGACCATAGTAAGATGAAATCCTATGCTTGAGTATCCTATGTACCTAATGCTCCAAGTGTAGACTTTAAAGAAGACAAGTAGGACCAACTTGAAGACTTCTAAGGCTTTAAGGGAAGGTTGGTGAGTGTCAGTAAACTGAAAGAATAAGGATGATGTGTTGGAAATAGCATTCAAATGCTAATTATGAATATAAAACATGTTGAACAATTATAATTTATGTTACCCGACAATATTGACCATGGTCAATCATCAACTGTGCAAATTTGTTTGCCCAATATTATCAACCCTAGTCGATACCATTGACTGCGGAAAATGCAAAATCACAAGGGTCAACAAGAGGCTCATGACTAGCGGAGGGATATATGTGTTGAAAGGATAAAATGAGGAAGGTATGTGTGTACTGAAAGTGGGTGTAGAGGCTACTATAAGAGGATGGTAAGGTGATGTCGTAAGAAAACTGTAAGAGATGATTGTAAATGTATGAAAAGATGTGAAATGTGGTATAATTGGACTACACATCAAATACCTCTCATAAGTACCATTGCTAACCAACCAAATACATCTGATGAAGGTCACACATAACCATTTTTGGTTACTCCCCACTCCTGGGAATGTATCTGAGGACATTACTCCAGGGAAGCTAATACGCCAATGATGTATGCAAACAACAAAACTCAACAAAGTGAAAAATATGTGTATACAAAGAGTCACTTACATATTATATAAATGACCATCAAGGTCATTATGATTGTATTCATCTTAATAACACCTTGAAGATGATTATCAAAAGGCTTACACATTATCCCAAATATTCCAAGAGAAACCCTTGAGAAGTCCTCCATATAAATTTGAAGTACACATGTCCAAGGTGCATGTTTCTAAGTGTCGAAGGCCAAAAGAAAAATGATTCTAAGTTACATATTGGCTTCTTAGTTATATCTCATATAAGATCAAAGAGTGAACCTCTTCACTCATCTCATAAGAATTGCATTGACTTTGATTCAAACACACTTGCTCTTTTTGAATATGTAGTGAATCTCTCTCACATCATGGAGGTGCAAGATATTAGCATAGGCCATTTGACCAAGACATTTTCTCATGTCTTGTTGTTCAAGTTTTTCTAAGTTTTGAACAACTTTATCCCATTCTATTAAAAAATTCCATGACTATAACCCTAAAGTGTAGAGGCAAGTGAACATAGTCCAAAAGTTGCAAACAAAACATACCTAAGCAAGACACTACCCTTAACCCCAAACATTACTATTAACTGGTACTATCCTTTCCCAGTAGTACTATCCTAAAAGTACAAATTACAAGATCACTAGATGATATCTCTCTAATCTTAGTCTTTGTCTCCAATGTTCAATCATCCTTTGGGTAGAATTAGCTTAGGTCTTTACATTGTGCATTGTTTAACATTACTCTTTTTAGATTGCTCAAATTTACCTTAATTTAGGCTCATATTATTGTACTTATTATGTAATTTGAATTAGGTCAAGTTTTCAATTCATTTATGCCCTTGTGTGTAAAATAATTAAAATAATTAGATCACATGTTAGATATTGAGGTTACAAGATGAAATTTTTCTACATTTACATGTTTGATTACATATACATGTGGTAATGGATGTGCTTCAATAGCGACAACATATTTATATATACACGTGTTTGCATACGAGGTTTCATGATGATTACATCGCTTGCTTTATATTATCTATGATAGACCTGAAGTGTGTGATGATTTTCTTTTGAGATGAGTGATATGGAGCGACATCCCTTGTCTTAAAGGGGAGGGGGGTGGGGAGGTGGCATATAGTTACCTTATTATTTATTTTGAATTAGCGAGGAATCTATGGTATAAATAGATTGAATTTGGGTTGCTTCTTTAGTTGGGAAACACCTTTTTTGCCATAGTGCAAAGTGTTAGTTTTGGATTCATGATGAGCCAAGAAACCGAGGATCATGTTGTTTACTTATTTGGCCAATAAGTTGACATTTTGAAAACCTACACATTCTGATGATGGATCATGTGTTTTGATCCAAAATGTCAATAACCACAAACACATAGTTTTCCAAGGAACAAATCTCCCAACCTACACTTCTCCCATTCAAGAGAGGAGATTAAGGTCCCCCCTTTTCAAATAATCACGCCGAAGGCGTTTCCCCTTTGGTAAAGGACCTCCGGACGTTTCATGCAACTATGTTAAATTTGAAGTCCATTTAGACGTTTTTACAACGTAATTAATTTTGACGGCCGTTTGGACGTTTTCGTGTTTCTCGCTATTTTTAATAGTTGTTTTTCCTTTTTTTGCCTTACCCTTCCATTGGTATACCAGTAGGTGGAGGATTTTTCACCGAAACGATGGAAGCTCGTATAGTCTTCACCGTGGTTTCGCGATTACTGGCTCTGCGAGTGCTACAAGACATTTGAGGAGGCAGAATGCTTGTGCTGATCTATTTCCTGAGCCGAGGCGGAATGCTTTGCTGAGTTTCCTGAAACCCTAACAGAAATGTGCTGACTCGTAAAACCAACATCGAAGGGAATTAAATCCGTTTGATTCTCTTCTTTTAAGGGGCCCGATCGCATTTTAATCTTGTTAAGTCCCGAAGGAATACCCAAATATTATGTGGAAGAAGAACGCAATACTTTCTCCGCCATTAAAACAACCAAAATTTCTCTGTTTTTAAATGCTGTGAGCTTTACAATTTTAAATTCCTTTCTACCCCTTTAAGAAAAGCTAAAGATTTCTAACAGTTGTGATTTCTATTCTTGCACGTTTATCATTACATTATGCTTCTTTTTGTTGAAGGTTGTTTTTTGTTCCTTTGGTTTCTGTTGCACTGCAATAAACAATACGGATGTACTCCATATCATTAAAAATGGTTTGAGAACTTCTAGTTGTTTAATCTTTTAGAACTCTCGAATAGTTTCGTGTGGATTTCTTTTAAGAATTATAATCTTGGGTGGCATTGACGTAGTTGCTGATGGCAGCATACTCTGTGTGATGAGCCCACTAGTTTCACTAGGAGAACGCATACGAGATTGTTGAATTAGAACAAAGAATAAACTTATCCTAGGAGAATAAAATAAAGCAAATAAAGCCATGCAGAGGCTTAACTATTGGGTTAGAAGAATGGTTTTAAAAAAACCTTTGCGCAACACAAAGACTAAAGATTGCTTTTGGAGTATACAACATGGTTAGGGTTATTTTTGAGGAAGCCTTTCTTTAGAAGTGCATTTATCGTGTCAAAATAAATCCCTTCTGTAAAGGCTCTCATATAACTTTGACTTCTTACGGCCAAATTTGCTACTAAATTCATCAAAGTTTTCTCCTCTACTAAATATGTTAAATAATTTAAGGGGCATAATTTTATTCTATATAGCTTTGCGATTTAGAACATCTGAGGACCGATTAATTTATCTCTCTGGTTATTTTAATTCATTCTTTTTGAAATTGTAAGGTTAGTGCGGTTCAGGTTTGAAAAGAAAAGAAGAGTGAGTAAAGTAAAGAATGTTCAGGCAGATATTTGATTTGTTTTGTTAAGTCAACGATTTGTGTTGGTTGAAAAATTTGTTTTGTAGCGGATAAGTAAGCTTATAATTCTTTCGTTAATTATGTTGAAAGACATATCTTTGTTTTGTTTGCAGAGGGTATTACAAGTGCACTAGCATGAGAGGTTATTCTGCTAGGAAGCATGTTGAGTGCTCTCTGGAAGATCCTTATATGCTAATTGTGACATATGAAGGAGAACATAATCATTCACGATTGCTTTCAGGAAGTTCAAATCTGGTAGTTCATCCATAACTTTTTGTGGAGTACCATGCAATCTTGTTTACACAGGTTACCTATTCAAGGAATGGTTTGAAGGTAAATTTGTAAGGTCGATATGCTTCCTTTGTTTTGTGGGCAGTAAAAGGTTCATTCTTTCGTGTGCACTTCTATGAAGGAGCTTATTAAAAGAAAATTATGTTTGGTGGTCACAATTTATTATGGAGGTATTTTCCCAGCTTTTGTTGGGAATTTCAATGAGGATAAAGCCCATGAAATTATAAATAATGTTCAAGGGACAATTGATTTTATTCATACCCAGCAACAATAGATCAACCAATTTTGAACAAAGTCAACCAACATAAAGTGTGGATGCACAGGGTCTTGTTGTCGAAGTTGCAAATTATCAATGAACCCACTGCCGCAGCGATAAGTTATGGATCCATGAGAGAGAAGAAGAAAAAGGACATGAGGATTTTCGATCTGGGTGGAGGCACCTTTGACGTTTCAGTTGTTAGGGTTCAAAGACCTAAAATTGAGGTGAAAGCAGTTGGAGGGGACACCCATTTGGGAGGCGAAGATTTTAATGTTATAAATAGTAAGTAGCAATTGACGACTGCCTTTGGCCCCTTGTCTTTGTTTCTTGTTTTATGTTCGGTCTTACACACCCTACAACTCAGTCAATATTTTACTTATTTATCATTTATGGCTCTAGACACTAGCGTCCAACCAGTATAGGAGGGCCCAGGCGCCTTTTATAGCACCTCCACTACTACGATACTCAACACTTCTTCTATCCAAAGCGACATTGTTGTTCAAGGGGTATCAAATGTACTCAACCTTAAAATTTCGTGGGCCATCTTTCTTAGTGGGCTATTGATTTTCATGCTAGACAAACATGAGATGGTGCTCATCACACCACCTTTTCTCACTACGACCTCGCCAAGACATATTTCGTGGATATGGAGAAGGGGAGACTGCACTCTGGGAATGAACTCGGGAACTTGTGCATTAAACTTGTTGAATGCCGTATTCTTTTCAAGAGCAACCGACACCGATGATGCCTTTGTTGGGTTAAGATTTAATTTTTTGAAGCTTTTCAACAGAGCATCATCTTCCTCATTGAGGGTTTTATAAGAAAATTTCTCCATGGATTTCCTCGAGGGCAACAATTACATCCCCTGTTTGCGTTGTAAATGCATTGATGGTTTACATGGATGCTTTGAGTTTCCCATCGGACCCCATGCCCATAAATCTCATTCTTTTCCAAATGATAGAAGGGGTGATGAATACCTAAGACTCCGGGACGGCGGGACGGCGGGACAGGGTTTCCGGGACGGCAATTTTTTTTGAAAATTTCGGGACGGCGGGGGGACGGCAAGGGGACGGCTAATAAAAAATATATATATTTTATTTATTTTACAAATATAACATGAATAAAGAATAATTCAATAACCTAATGATTAATACAAGAAAGTTTGAAGATTGTAACCAGTAACCACTAATGATTAATCCAATTATTCATCACATAAGCCAAGGCCCAAAATGCTACAGCTATATATATTATATTCAATGTTCAAAACTTCAACATGACAATGAAAGACTAAATAGTAAATAGTAAAGCTGAAAATTTAAAACAAGTCTTAGTCTTACTCTTCAATAATCAACATGAGAAGAGTACAACTACACCCACATTACATATGCTACGAAATATTATGTCATGTCTCATAATGACATACATATGCTACGAAATATTATGTCATGTCTCATAACCAAAATGACATTACATAACCAAAATGACAACTACAAGTGACAAGTACAACTCAAAAATCACTATCAGAGCCCTCCGAAGGAACTGTTGCAAACCGCTCCTCCTCACTAGGAGTATCTGTATCAATGTCATCTGCATCTGCAAAGGAGATATCAACCAGTCCTCGCTGCTCCTGATCTTCATCAACCTGCCTTGCATCCTCAGGATCCACATCCCACCGCAATGCTGGGCTCTCCTTGTACGTAGGTGTCTTGCGATCCATGAGACGCAAGGCACTATGTACAGCAACAAGTTTCTCTGCTCTCTTAGAGGTAAGTCTGTTCCTCTTAAGAGAGTGGATCCACCCATATGTTGACCAATTCCTCTCAGAAGCAGAGGAACTAGAAACCTGAGAAAGAAGACGAATAGCAAGTGTCCGTAGCAATCCTGCATGTCCATACAATCGCCACCAACTAACTGGACTCTCATGTGCCAATGTGGTCCTGTCTATCTTTGATGATTTTTTTGTAGCCATCCAGATAAGCGAACTTGAGCCAATCAGTTCTGACTCGTGAAGCATCCTCTGCATTATACATTTTTTTAGGGCTTTCAAGAAACCCTTCCTCACCTCCTCATCATCTACTGGGAGAACTCTGCCAGGCCTCTCAACATACCACTTCGGATTTAGTGCATATGCAGCCATGTGTAAAGGAGTGTTCAACTTCTCCCATCTCCGCTCAATGATAGGCTGAATATGCTGATGGTAGAACTCCAAGGTGGGGTCCCTTGCTCGAACAACAACCTTCATCTGGCCAAGCATACTATCAATACATTCGTATATCTCACCAAGGTTAGGGCTCTCAGAATCCCCATATTTTATCACACTGAAAACTGGAGATATTATGGATGTGATATATCTCACATCTATCCAAAATGTTTCATTCACCACAATTGCTTTCACCTTCTTCCCCTGCTCTGTCTTCGACCCATCCCACCTAGACCACTCTGATGTCATGACCATGCACTGTAATGATTCCTGCAACTCAGCCATCCTATCCAGCAAAATAAAATATGATGCAAAACGTGTGTCCACTGGCTTGAGGAATTCCTTCCTCGAAAAGCTACGGAAGAGTGCCAATGACGTATGGTGGTTGCAGATGAACATCTGCACATCTCTAGCATCAGCCACTACATTTTTGACCCAATCAATTTTTCCAATATCTTTTAGTGCATTGTTCATGGCATGCACACAACATGGGGTCCAATATATATGTTGGTAATGAGCCTCGACAAGCTTACCTGCTGCCCTGCACACATATGCTGCATCTGTAATAACCTGCACAACGTTGGCAGGGCCAACCTCCTCAATAGCATCTCGCAAAATGGTGAATTGGAACTCTGCATCCTTCTTCTTCCCTGAACAATCAACTGCCCTCAAAAAGTAAGGACCCTCTCTGCATGAAACAATGATATTTATGAGTGGGTGGTGTCTGATATCTGTCCACCCATCCATGATGATGCTGCAACCGTGAGAGACCCATGTGCTCCTCATTTCCTCCATCAGTAAATTAACCTTGGAATAGTTCTTATCCAAGATTGTGGTTCTCAACTTCGTGTCTCCTGGGGGCACATAACTCACACTGCTTTGGCTATCTTAGCCACAGCCTCCTTGAAATAAGGAGAGCGAGCAGCATGAAATGGAATGCCAGTAGCAAAAAAGAATTTTCCAATGGCATCATCGGCCTCCTCTCTAGCCTTTGTATCATACATATCAACAAGTGGATTGGAGGCCACAACCTTCCTCTTCCCCCTACTACTACCAAAAGCATCCAATTCAGACACCTCATAAGATGCACCTGTAACACTACCGATATTAATTCTCACAGCACTAGAAGGGGTGCCAGTGCCACTAACATGACGGCCACGAACTTCTGGAACCTTTTCCACCATATCTCCATTATACAACCTCACCATTTCTGCCCTCTCTTCAAGTGATAGCTGTCCACACATGCCTACACCTTTCCCCGCAATGTGCAATAAATGTGCATTCAACCTAGTAATGCTGCCTGACCAAGATAATGAGCAAATGTTGCATTTCCATGTTTTAGTGCCCCCTGAAATGTTTGATCTAGGACCTTGCATAATTTGACCAAATTGTTTCAAAGGTTTTTTCTTATCAAAAGGCCCCCTAGCATACTTTTTCAACATTTCGGAGGGGCAACTGAACTTGTCCACACTCCCCTGTGAACTAGTAGCAGTATTAGGTGTTTGTGATTGTGTTCCTTCTCCTTGCACACCCATTTCAACCTCATATTCAGCTTGATAATCACTATCGGAACTCATTTTGAAGCTGCAATAATTAAAATACAAAACAATATAACTATACAATACAATAAAACAATGAATGCAATTTTTGAATACATTTAAAAATTAAAAAAAACAGCGATGAATACATTAAAAAAAAAAAAACAGCGATGAATACATTTAAAAATTAAAAAAAACAAACAATAAAAAAACCCTCCCTTTATGCTTTATCTCATTCCATCACTTGCTAATCCAAATAGGAAAAAAAATACAAGCAAATGCAATGCCTTCACTTTCAACTTTGCATTTGGAAATTAAAAAAAAAACAAAGAATGGTAGTAAATTAGTAATGTATGTACATACCTCTTGCTCTTGCTCTTGCTCTTGCTCCTTGCTCTTTGCTGCCTTCTCTTTTTTTACTCTTGCTCCTTCCTTCTCTTTTTTTTGCTCTTGCTTGGTGTGATTAGAATGAGTATGAAATGCTCTTTTTATAAGTTTTTTTGTTGCTTTTAGGGTTAGGTCATGTTAGTTTTAGTTAGAATGCATTAAAAGTTTAAGAAAATATTTAAAAAAACATAAAAATGATAAAAAAAAGGCAAAATCGCCTTGGCTGCCGCGTGAAGGCCGTTGGGGACGCCGTGACGTCCCCAACGGGACGTCCCTCGACGTCACGTCACGGCGTCCCCAATGGCGCACCCATTGCAAGCACCCGGGACGTCCCGGGTGCGTTTCGGTTTTTAGGGGACGTCCCCTTTTTTTTTTTGGAAATGGGGACGGCAGGGAAACGTCCTGTCCCCGTCCCCAAGTCCCCGTGACGTCCCGGACGTCCGGGATCACCACTTAGCCCCAATTGCTAAGCAAACGACTACCAAGTTCTAAGCCATCTTTCTTCTAGTTGCTTAGCAAAAATTCTTCCTGAATTGGCCGACTACTTGAAGTGAATGATTTTTTCTCAGAATTAGAAGAAGTGCTTACAAACTTCATAAGAGCCCCTTTACATAGAATGTTATTGAGGAAAATTGTGTGTTTTTTTGGAGATAAATTAGGGTTGGGCCACAATACAGACATAAAATGGTACCATCGTGGACTTTATATAAACCAAGCACCTTTACTAGGAACCACAACCACTTTGATTGATAAATTATGTTTCAATGATTTGTTCTATGGGCTATACATGAGCCAAACATCTTCACCAGGGAACCATGGTTACTTTAATTGTCAAGTTATGTTTAAATGGTTTGGTCTATGGGCTCTATATGAGGCAATCACCTTCACTAGGGACCCCCGACCATTAATGATTGAAAAATTATGTTTTGATGATTTGTTCTAGACTCTCTGCAGGCCCGAAACATAATGCCAAAAGTGGAAATGTGTAAGTTTGACGGAAATGATTCACTCAATTAGATTAACCAAATGGAGAATTTCTTCGATCTACATCAAATCCCATCAGGACAAAAAGTGACCATAGCATCCCTGTATTTCAAACCTGACCAATTCGTCTGGTATCGATGGTTATGTGCTCAAAGGAAAAAGAGTGTTCGCAATGTCACATAGACCATTTTTATCAGAGCGTTTCAATTGCACTATAATTCTAGTGTGTCATAGAATTACTTCAGCCAATTAGCAAAGTTGAGACAAACATGATCAGTCAAGGATTACGTTCATCAATTCCAAAACCTATCCTTGTGGGTGGAAAATATTACTGAAGAGAATCTCAAATGAACTATTTCTTGGGGTTCTTAAGGACCACATCGATAATGAGGTTCACATGTTTAACCCACATCAAGTTTTTCTAATTCTATTATCATGGCAGGTCAAGGGCAAATGAAAAAAATTTCTTTGTAGTAGGGATACATACATTTCCATTAATTTTTAGAGACCGTAACTTCTTGACCCCTTCATTTTCTCAGGCCAGTTAGATTGACATCCTCGACAAATGGAATAAAAGAGAGCCAAATGGATTATGTTTTAACTGTGATAGCAAATGTGGACCATGACACAAATGTTCTGAAAATAAATTGTTCTACCGTTGAGGGGCCTAATGAAGATGATGAGAAGGAACCAATATGAAGATGAAGTAGATGATCACCAACCTACAATTTCTTGTCCATGCATTGTCACGAATTGAGTACATCCGAAAACACTCAAGGTTATTGGCTATCTCAAAAAATGTCAGGTGACAATGTTGATTGACTCAGGGAGTACTCATAACTTCATAAATCAGTAATTTAGCGGTACCCACCTTTAATTGTCTTTATCTATCTAAGCACCCAGAATGTCCAAGTTATGATTGTTGATGGTGGAACTAGTCAAGTTGCACATGAAAAATTCCATAGTATCAAACTTTTCATGGGAAACTTACATGCTAGACTAGTCCTATGTTTGTTATTTACCATGGGAGGAGAAGATATTTTTTTAGTAGTGTCCAACGACTCACAACCTTAGGTACTATAGAGATTAATTTCTAATAGTTGTTCATCGTGATTTTTTATTTAGAATGGGAAGAAAAATACAATTGATATGGGATTAAGTAGAAAAATCCCCCACATATTCATGAGTTCTCATTAGATGTAGAAGGTTGTTTTAGAAAAGGAGTAGGATGGATTTATAACACAAGTTATTTTCATATAGAAGTACAACAATACAAAGTCATTCAATGCCACCATGATCTTCAGAAGTAGTGTATATATGCTCCACTCAATCTATTTTTGGATGCATATTTCCAAAGGGACTACCACTAGTTAGGGATCATGATCATGTCATTTAGCTAGATTCTAGGGAGTCAAACCACACAACATCATACCATACAGATACCCCCTATTTGAAGAAAAGAGTGAGATCGAGATAGATGGTATAGGAAATGTTAGAAGGCTAGGAATCATTAGGCCATAGCCAGAGTGCTTACTCTTCTTCACTAGTCGCGATGGTGTGGAAAGAATGATTGAAACATTGGCGTATGTTTCTAGATTACATGAGAACTCAACAAGTACATAGTCGAAAGATAAGTTTTCCTATTCTTGTAATTGATTATTTGCTTGATGAATTTCATGGTGTTTGTTTACTTTACATAAAATTAGATCTTCATTCTAGGTATAATCATATTAGAAATAATGGAGGAAAGATAGTCCATAAATCATCCTTTCAGGGACTCATGAGGGCCATTATGAATTTTTGGCAATGCCCT
This sequence comes from Taxus chinensis, assembly GCA_019776745.2. Classification (NCBI taxonomy): domain Eukaryota; kingdom Viridiplantae; phylum Streptophyta; class Pinopsida; order Cupressales; family Taxaceae; genus Taxus; species Taxus chinensis. The sequence continues at coordinate 294,378,144 of CM034146.1, read as the reverse complement.
TTTGGACTTACAAATGCACCCCTCAACCTTTCCAAGCTTTGATGAATAGTTATTTTTAGGCCATTTTTAAGGAAATTTGCATCAGTTTCCCCTTTGATGACATATTCATTTACAGTAAGACATGGGAAGAACACTTACATCATGTAAATAAAGATGTTGGAAGTCTATTGGAGACAACATCAACTCTCTATACAAAGTCCATTTAAATATTATTTTGGTGATTTAAGGAGATAGAGTACTTGGGGTCCACATCGTATCTTATAAAGGTGTTAAAGTGGATCCTAACAAGATGAAAGGCTATGGTGGAATCGCTAACGTTTCCAATACTCTCAAATAATTTTTGATGATGTTCCTTGGGGGCTAACAAGGTTACTATAATATAATTTTTGTGGGGATTATGGTATAGCATAACAACCCCAATACCCCTGCATTTCTTGAAGAAGTATTCCTTCCATTGAAATGAGGAAGCTTAGCTAGTACATCCTTTAAGTAGCTGAAGGAATGCCTTGTGTAGCACTCCTAGTTTCTAAGCTACTCCCTAGCTTCTTACATAAAAAATTCATTATTGAATGTGACACTTTAGGGTCAAGATATGGGAGGAAGTTTTAATGCTAATAAGAAAGACCTATTTCCCTTTGGGAATTTACCAATTCAAAGGAAAGAGATCTGTTCAAAAACCTATCTATGAGAAAGGAAATGATGGCTATTCTTCATGTAATCAAGCAATTAAGGCCTTATCTCATGGGCAGACACTTCAAGGTAAAATAAAAATCATGATAGTATAAAAATGGTTCTGTGGATCAATGTTTATCATTTGAGGAAAAAACATAAGTGGGTCTAACAAAAATGTTTAGTTATGCTTTTGAAATCATATACAAGAAAGGGGAAAGAGAATGTAGTCGATGATGCTCTATCTCCAGAAGGATGAATACAGTCCGTAGGAATACCCTACTATGTGTTCCATGTCCATGTTGACAAGCCAGATTGGATGGATGAAGCAAGGGTTGGAATGAGATCAAATAACCCAAGATACATAATATATAATACAAAATATCAAACAAGGATTTATGACATCTCAACAAAATTTTGTATGTGAAAGGTAGATTCGCTATGGTACAAGGACAGGTTAAAATTGTGTAAGAGATTCTGACACTTGAAGCATAAGATTCTATCTAGAGCTTCATGCCTCGCCTAGTAGAGGACACTCTAGGTTTCTTAAATACATATCATAGAATCAAGCCTGAGAATTCTTCTAGGAAGGACTCAAAGAGAGATGTACAAGATTTTGTATCAGAATACATGGTTTAGTGTGCCAACAAAAATAAATGGCAAAACGATTAAGTCACCCCAGGTATGTTACAACATTTACCAATTCCTAACCAAAGATTGGAGGAGGTCTTTTATGGACTTCCATCGCTGGATTTCCTTGTTTAGAAGGGTAAGAATGTTATTTCATGATGGTGGTGGATAGGCTCGCAAAATATTCCCATTTTTGTGCCCTGATCTACATCCATTTGTAGTAAGTATAGTCGCAGCTATTTTTTTGGATAGAGTGTCAGAAGACTACATGGAACCCCAAATATTATTGTAAGTGATCGACGAACCCCTATATTTCACAAGGGAATTTTTAGGACTGGAATTATTTCTCCATGTTTGGGGCCACACAACTAGCCCACAGTTCATCTTACCAACCTCAAACTGATGGGAAAAACGGAAGTGGTCAATAAATGTTTAGAGGGGTATCTACGTTGTTTTGTACCTCAGATAAGTAGGAAATATGGGTCTAAATGGCTACCACTTGTAGAATAGTGTTATAAAACATCCTCTTCATACCTCTTCTCAAAACATCCCCATTTCTTAACATTATATGAGTACTCATCCACCTTCTATGACTTCCTCCTTGAGGGTGGATAACTAAGGGTTTAGAGCATGTTGAGGAACACATTCAATATCAACAATAGGTACTTTGGCTATTTTGAAGGGAGAATTTAGCCATTAGCATAAAAACCGCATGAAACAATCACGCAGATTGAAACCATAGTGAAAGAGATTTTGAAATTGGTGACTAATGTTTTTGTACATCTACTAGCCTTACAAACAAATGTCCATTGAAAGTAATAGAAAAAAGGACAAAAAAACTTTCTCCTAAATATTATGGGCCTTATGAGGTGTCTATAGAAAATTGGCAGTGTTGCTTATAAACTTGGAGTTGCCTCCATATTCTCTAGAATGCACCCAGTATTCCACGTTTCATGCTTGATAGAAAGTTATTGGATAGAAAGATATTTGAAGCCCAGGCAGAGTTACTAGAAATTGGACGAGGATGGAAGAATCATTTTTGAGCGAGAATGGCATCCTTGCGAAGCACAAACTAAGAGGATTGAGAACCAGAGGTCATTAAGGAAGTATTTGCTCAAGTAGAAGAATTTAGAGCATAGAAGATGCAACTTGGGAGGATACAAGGTTTTTCTTGTAGCAACATCCAGAGATTTTTCAAACATTAGTTGAGGAAAATATTGGTTTCGAAGGGGGAAGGGAATGCTATGCCCCTGAATCCTATATGCTTGTATTAGGAGGTGTAGTAGCCGAATTTTGGCTTACCATATCATTTTATTATATCATTTATACTTTATCATGCTTAATAGGTCAGCCTTTGTGATGGTCATAACATATGAATAGTATATATAGGGGATTATAGGTAGTAGTTCATTATCATTTGAGAATTTGAGTCTTATTATATGGTTTGGAGGTTGCCCCCTCGAAGTGGTGAAGCTATTATAATTACATATTGAGATCATTATTCTGAAATATTGTGTTATTTGGTGTTCTATTACTGCTCATAATTTGAATTATACTAGTAATTTCATTACATCCCACAACCCAACAGATGAGATTTTTTGACCAACATTAATACATATTTACTCTTGCTGCTTAATAAATCTTGTTCTAGTTATTTACTTCTTTAAACTGCCATCTGTCTTATTACAAAACCCACCGAAGTAAATTTACTGTATAATCTCAAAAAAGTATAGTTAAGCAACCATACATATATTATCCAAAGCACAGTTTTGACTTTGAATAAAGTGCTTTGATAAAGAAAATTTTGTTTTAAAATTCGTTCTTGGACCAGTAGGCAGACCGGATAAAATTTAATCTAGTTCAACAAATAGTGGTAAGCCAAGTTGACAATGGGTAAAGTCTCTGTTTTAGGATTTTCTTCCCTTGACCAGGGGAGTATTCTAATTTAACTTAGCTGAAAATTTCTAAGTTGAAGTTGGAGAAATAGATGCAAAATAACCCTTCTAAGAAATCACGAGGCCAGCCATATTTTATTAAATTTCTGTGTTAAGTATGTTTGTGCAGAGGAAACTAACTTTAGAAACTCCTTTACCTTAATTTATTTCAGTCAAGACTCCTCCTTACAACAGATTTCCTAAATTTGCCCTCCCCTAGAAGTCAATGATTTTAACATGTATAAGAGGCTTGCTTTGATTAAAAATGATCAAAATATACTAGAATGAGAAGCCGGAGTAATATAATGGTAGGCCATTTAAAAATTTCCCGAGAGATTGGAAATGTTATGTTTCTTATATAATAAAATTGAATTTCATGAAAAATTTGAAATGTTCGCAAATTGAGATATGAATAGAGCCAAATGGCCAAGCTTATTCATCCACTCTTTTTAATTCAGATGGTTGGTCTGAACTTCAATGTAACATCCATGTAGCTGTATAACAGGGTCCTTAGCACAGTCACTAGGAAGTGTGGGCACGTGTAAGGGGAGGGCAAGGGAAGGGAATGGGGATTCAGTGTTTAGCCCACACGCAAGCACAAGGATAGATACATGTTTTAAATAAAATAAAATAAAAATGTACTGTCATATAGATTGTATCGTAATATAAATGGACGACTCTGCTGTGTGCGCTGACTTCCCTTGCAAATATGTGCTGCCCAAACATACAATCTCTTTCCCTACTTTGTTTTCAAAATTGAAAATTTTGCTTTTGCAAGGTCTTCAAATTTCTGCTATTTTTCGTTCTTTGGATGGTGAAAAATGATATCTGCGGGATGTTTTGACCTTTTAAGGCCTTGGGCATTTCATTTATTGTTTTTTCGCTCTTCTTTTTCTTTTTGCAATGGGAGACTTCCACTGGGGTGTTAGGAGACGTCTAGGAACATCTTTTGTTTTTTAGAGATCTCTCCTGAAGTAGGGATATGTCTCTTGCAGGTTTCTTGTTTTCCAAACTGTATACCCTAGGAGAAGGTAGGTGTCTCCAAGTTTCAAAGGTTTTTGGTAAAATTTAACATAATTTTTGTCAAATTCTGATGTTAAGAAGAACATACTTGTGAAAAAAATGTTGGTTTTGGGCTTGTTTATATACTAGTATGGAGCAGCCATTGATTGTAATGAAAGGATGGTACAGAGAGATTAATACCGACTTTTCACCTTATTTGAATTCTGTTCTGCACTTAACACATCCTAAGCTTTCTGTTTGAATTACAGTTCATGTAATCGTAGCTTATAGATATTGATCATATATTGCATGTGTGGATATGTATACGGAACACTCAATTTGATACCTGCGTGTGAATGGTTCACAGACTATTTAAAGAAAGAGAAAACATAGTTTGTTGTTAAAAACAAATTAAACTTTCTCTTAAGAGAGACAGTTTAGCTTGAATTAGAAAATGGAGCAGAATATTGAGGATTTTGTCGTCTTTATTTGCTGGTCACGAGTGCCATCATTTTAATGTACCGAAGCTTCTTTAGGTTAAGTATGGCCAGCTAGTTACAGTGTGACAGTGTTCTAAATGTTACAAAAGGTAGGAGGTAAAGGTACATTTCAGCCTTCAGGTCATCACCAAGCAGGAAACCAATTTGGTGTATGAGCTTCCACTCATGGAAGCCCGCAAGGGGATTATTTTTCCATTTACCTTATGTATTGTTCAACATGGTGTACCACTCTACCCCTCCAGATTTGAACATGTTACCTCCCTTATAGATGACAAATGCTTTGACCATCAGATTCAATCAAGTTAATTGAATGTAATAAAGCAGTCTTGTTCAATGACCTCCTTGCACTTGATCTTTTTAGATTTTACGTACTTAATGTTAGATGATTGTGGTGCCCAGTCAACATCTTGAAGAAAATGAGGTGAGGCTATAATCTTAACAACCTTGATGTTGAGGATTATGTGTTTATGCGAGAACTATCTTATCCTGACATAAATGTGCTGAGTGCAGGCACAAGGTAAGCAGATGCGTTTTACCATAGATTGAGTACGCTCGAGTTAGCTATATTTAAAATATAATACCCACCAGGATATGGTTGGGTTGGTAGTACAAATCTGTATTTCTATCTGTTTTACATTGCAGAAACAAAACTTTCCTCATTCCAAACTTACAAATGGCATAAAATTGACTAGGTTGAATTTATTTTAATTCATCAGCATGGATAAATTTGTCTTAGTACTGGTTTACTTGCATGATACTAGGAATCTGAGTGGTTGAGGATTGCTTTACACAAATGGTTGGATGATGAATACTGCCCAGAGATTGCCAATGAAGAGATCAGCAAGCGTTGTGCAAGAGTCTATTATTATTGTTTGATGGAGAAGCAAGCAGATCTAGGTGATATTTTGATGCAAATGGTAAGGGATTTGGAAACATTTTCTTTTAAAGAAAGCTTTCATGGAGCATTTTCTTCAGCTAACGCTGCAATCCACCTGATAACTATGCGGATACAAGCCATGGAGGATACTAAAAAAAAAGAATAGATTAGTTGGCTTATCTTTCGGTTTCGAAAACAAGAAATATAATTTTATATATGAGGAAAAATGTATAATTATAATTAATTTTTTTCTTCTTTTTTGAAATTTGCTAATTGGTGAGTCTATTAATTGTTAAAAAAAAGCCAATAAAATGAAATCTCATCTTTTTAGAAAGTTCAAAAATTTGCTAGGAACAATTTTATGTTTTAAAATCATATGCTTAGAATACTTGAAAATAATGTTTTTTTGCTTGTAAAAAAGTGACCCAAATTTTGTAAATACAATAATGTGCTCATAATAATTTATAAAGTTACAAACTCATTGAAAGTATTGGTATGAGTGCGATTCATAGTCATCATCATTTGATTCTACAAGGTAAAAGCAAGGGGTTACTTCATCTTTCTTGAACTCCCTTGGTTGGTGATGTCCACAATAAAAGATGTCTAGTTGACTAGGAAAAATGCTATGGAATAATAAGTTCAATCCTTTTGTACCTTGAGAAAAGAATTAGTGACCTCTTAAACCTAACGAAAATTTACTCTATTTGACCTAACATCACTACATAAGGGATTTTTATGAATCCAAACATAAAGTTTTGGTTAAATATGTGGGGCTAGATAATGTTAAGTGGTATCTCATGTAGCCACAACTATAAGATTGGATGGAAAATTGGTCAGGTGGATGCAAGGTTAAAGAGATTATATGCCAACCTTGTTTTTGTTAGACTCTTCAGTGAAATGCTTGGTTGAGGGTGCAATTGTGGTTTTGTATTCATTCATTCGGTTATGACAGTTTATTAAAATTTCAATTGATTTCACATCCAAATTCCATAGTTTTTTTTAGTACTTGTTCACATTTCTCTTGGTGTGTTTGATTGCACCTTATAATTCAATTGTTATTGACATATCTTGCAATGTGTTTCATACGATGACTCCACTGTGTGGGTTTTGATTTTGTCATGAACATTTAAATGTCATTACAACCCAAGATTCAATTTGTGGGAACCATCATATCAAGCTCTTTAGATTTTAGCAATAACATGTCTAACGAGCAACTTGTGGAGGATATTGCAATTTCATGGAGACCATGTGAAGTATTGGGACTACATTCATTTCTTAGAGATTAAGTTTTGTTGGTTTTTACTCATTTTAAAAGAAATTTTGTTGATTTTTCCATTGAATATGAGGTTTTTCTAATGAATCATGTTGAAATTATTGTAAAATCCTTCTTTTGGTAAGACATTTTTAACAAATAGACAATTTCTTGGGAAAAATAACAACAATATCCTTATGGAGCGAATGTGCTAATTAAGGTATTAATACTCAACAAAGAGCTAAGATACATGCCTTTCAAATACAAAGGTTATTGCAATTTTTGTGTTGTCATTTGATGAGTTTTTTTAAAAGCACAACATACCACAACTCTCATGTAGTCATCAACATAGTCAATGGAATTTTGGTACCACAAAAAATGTATGGTATTTGATTCAACAAACTTCAAAGCCTAAAGCAGTGATTGAAATGATAATGAGTCTTTGCGGGAAATGTTTGTGAGCTTCACAATTGTTTTGGATCATCAAAGTTTTGGAAAAGGGTTCACATTTCTCCAAGAATTCTAGTGCAAGTCCTTTATCTTTGCCAATTGGACTTCGATTTTTCTCTTGAATACAAATCATGGTGTGGATACCATTGTGGATTATAATGTATGATTTACCTTTGGAATCTAGGAAAGAAGACTATCTTTTAAGGAGCAACAAATGCGATCAAAGAATTCATAGTATTTTTTGAAAAATTCATGACAAGGTGTATGCTTTTCTTGGTTAGGTGTGTTAAAATAGAATGGACTCCAAACTCTCTTGAAAACAAACTAGAAAAAACACCGGTAGGTGCTTGTGAAAGGCCGATAAATACAACTAGTATATGCTTTATGTTCACATGATGATTGTTCTCTTATTAACATTCTCGGAGTGCTTTGTATTTTGGAGATGCTCTTTAGACTTCCTAATAATGGCGATCAATGATTACATGGATGCATTCTTCAAACCTCTTGACGACATTCATTAACTTTGTCCTCGAGACATTTTTCAAATTGGTAGTGTGATTGATGCTTCTTATTTTGAATATAAATGGTCAACATTGAATTGTAATCTTTTGGTCAACTATTTTCACAATGTTTTGTTACATGTGAACAATTTTCCATTTTTATTTTCTATTGGACATTAAAAACCATCACCTATTTGAAATTGCAGCATTGCATGAATACAACAAAGGGGGAGGATGATGTTATAATGAATACTGGTGGTGTAGATATTGTGAATTAAATAAAACATATACAACTATAAAGAAGAAATGGACATGAAGGGAAAGATAGTCTCACATGAGAGCATTTTCGGCATAGATGAGGCCATTGGGAGTGAGGCAACCGTCCACAACTTTGGGATCCACCCATTCCTTCAACCGCTCCTCATCCTTTGCCCATGCATTTGGTATACACACCCTCCATGCCACCTCTTTTCTATAACTCCACAACATCTCTATTGCACTACTCCTCCGCAACATTGCACCCGCATTGGCACCACATTCCTTCTCCACTACTCCTTTCAAATTATCATCATCATCATCATCATCATATTCCCCTTAGACGCGGCTTTGTTGTTGGCCACTCGTTGTTGTCGTCGTCGTCGAGGCTTTGTTGTTGGCCACATTATTTTTGTGGCAAAATGGGGTGGAGGAGCATCTACGCAAACGAACATGTTTAGTATTATTTTTCTTATTATGAGTGGTGAAACTATTGTTATTCTTCATGTGAAACATCAAGACCAACTTTTCTGCTTTGCTCCTTCGCTTCAACATCATAACAACATGCTCTCCCTCTCTCTTTGATAATTATGGTATTATTTTTTGGTTTATGTGGAGACAAGAGATTAAATGTGGAATGTTGCCACCAAGTCTTGTGTGTGGATTTGAGTGGTTTTTATTTTGAAAAAAAGAAAAAAAGATTTTTGGACGATAATGACAATGAAGATGGGAGTTACAAAGAAAATTGACTTTAGAAAGACCTATTGACAAAAAATATGGTAAGTATATCCTTGTGGGTTATAAGGAAAGAGGACTATCTTAGAGGACCAAAAAATACAATTAAAGAATTTGTGATGATATAAAAAAAAACTCATCACAAATTACATGCCTGTTTTGGTTAGGTGTGTGTTAAAATAGATCTTAGTTGGCCACTTTTTGAAAAAATAACCCTCTTACGAGTAGGTCTCCGACTAGTTTCACATATGTAAACAACATGGCCATTACAATAGGCTCTAGTTGCCAGATTTAATCTACTTGTTTAATCTTCCACACAAAATGATGGCGGCAATTTTCACACAATTTGGACTTGGACACCATCTCAAAAACATACATTAGAGATAAGGATTATGTATTTTGAAATTTTCTTTTGAGACTCCAACAATAGGGGAGAATATCGTTGTGGAAGATTTAGTCTTTCCACACTAGTGATATACGAGATTAGAAAATATTCTAATGATGATTTTTCACGTGATTCACTAGCTAATAATCCCAAAATGAATCCAAAATTGAAACGCAAAACGAAGGGGATGTAAGCAATTCTTTTAATATTGGGATTGTCCCATATGTATTAAAAAAACTGCTTGTAAAACTTTTAGTTCACTCAATCATGGATTGAAAATCACATGGTATTTTAAAGTCAACATGCATTGAACATTCATTCATGGATATCATCTTAACAAAAAGTCAACATGAATTGAACATTCATTCATGGATACCATCTTAACAATATCACTAAAAAGAAAGAGGATTATTCAAAGTTTCTCAACTTTTGGCTTGCAAAGATCATGTTTATTCAACTAGAAGGAAAATAAACTAGCAATCACACGTGATGGGTGCGATGGAAACGTCGAAAGGGATGCATCAAATAAATTAAATTTAATGGATTGGAACAATGTAGGAGGAAAAGGGGCCCAATGAAGAAGGCATTTGAGAAAGGAGAAGTCAAGGGGCTATATAATTCAGATGAGCGGGTTAATGATTTAAATTTGGTTTTATTTCTCACGGCGGTCTCTACTTAATTGAGATTTATTAGTTTGGTCACAGAGATGTTTTGCTAGCATATATGTCACCAAACTAAAATGAAAATGCAAATGCTAGAGCAACCATCTCATGCATGAGTGGGAATGGTAAAAAAATTACCACACTGATAGGATCGTCATCATGTATCATCATCTACAAACTATGATTCCCTTCTTAATTTTTCTCTTAATAGTATGTGGTAAGTAGAAGTAAGCATACTGAAACCAAACTCTCTTATTAGGACCTCAAATCATGTAAATATTTTTTAAAGGGACTTGGAACTATATGGAGTTGACATTTTGATGTGGGATCTCAAATTATAATGTATGGTATTTCACAAAAGTATTATTTTCCCTGTGATTTTGACAATAAGAATTATGTTAGGCGAGACAACAACAAGGTACTTGAGCCATATTTTTGCCTTCGATTAGAAGGCCTTCCTTTATAATGTGTTTGTAGATTTTTGGGATCACTATAATTACATTATTATGTGTTTCAATAACATAAGTATTGAACTAACAAAACTAACAAAATCTTAAATATTATTATGTGTTTTAATAACATAAGAATTAAAAATAGAAATTACTACAAAATTAATTAAAACACATTATATTAGGAAGACATTATGACACATATCCTAAGGACTGTAACATATTTGAAACTTTGAATATTATTAAAAAATAGTTCACATATATTGTAACATAGGGCACAATAACATTGCATTAAATCCTAGCACATAGTTTATGGAATCAAATCTCCACCTGAACTTGAAAAAATAAAAATGTAAAAAACGCCTGAGAGAAAATGAATCTCTAGTACCTCATAAAGATTAGAAAGGAAAACCATGTTGTGTGCATATTATTCATCGTTATACAAATCATGGCATCAATAATCACATGAATGTGAATTTAGTTTTGATAAAAAATTCAAGGTGAGTGAGGTCATAGGGAATTTATTTCAAATGTCATGTGCCCATATAAATATTTCCTTTATCGAAAGCCAAAATACCATTCAAAACACATAAGTACTCAATTGAAAGGGACGACATAAAAAATCAACAAAGATATTTTCAATTTAGGTATTGTTAGTTTTATTTGTCGTGTTGTTGAGCTTTGAGATGACTAATGAGTAGAAGTGATTATTTTAATATAAAATTTTTGGATACAACGTAGAATGTGTGTTCAAGATTTTATGAGCTAATGAATGACAAAATAGAATTTGAAAAATATTAACAGGATCAATAGGTTTAAGAAAGGAACATACAAAATAACTTGTAATTTATTTAAAATACATCAATATGTGGAGTATTTAGGCTATTGGAAACAAATCTATTGTGGTGTAAATCACATCAACACAGGTGATGATGAAGCTAAAGAATAAAATCCCTAAAGAAAGGGTTCCCAAAATAAAACAACACATTAATATAAATACATTTTCCAAAATACCCTCCACGCAAATTTTATCTCTTTGCATACTTGCATTAACAACTCTAATCTCTTCTTCTTTTAATAATAATTAGATAGAAAAAGACTAATGAAGATCAATGGATCCTTGTTCATGATGGTATTGACATATTCGCTCGATATTACTGTGATGGTGACCAAGGCAATTGATCTTGATATCCTTTTCGATTTTTTTGTTACCTTTGAGAAAACAAAATTTGATGGAAATTTTTTCAGGTTCAAATGATTTCGGAAGGTTGGGAATAACAATGTAATGGCAAATGATAGAAAAAGTGACAAATGAAGTGATTGAAAAAATTTCAGCTTTGAAAAGATTGATCGCATAAATGGTGTTGATGTGGTTCCTGAATGGTAGAGTAAACCCTCCTTACAATCATCCATGTGGATGACTTCAATGCAAACATGCATTGTAACCATTTACATTCTAACAAGTGTCATAATTAGGTCCATGTGATTCTAATATGGATTTGCATAATTAAATTAAATTCTTTAGTTTCATTTCTATTGGGGATATTCATACAAGATAAATATTGAAGTACATCAACATCAAGAAAAAGAAAACCTGAAAAAATATTCGGAAAAGGGTTAGATTAATTTTGCATTAATCCAAATTGACCTAGCTTCCCTTCTTCATTGTTTCCATTGTAACAAGGATTGTAATCAAAATAAATAAAACAAAAATGATTGTGAAAGAGCTTATTCGAAAAAAATAGCGACTTTGTTTATGTTTGGAATGTACATAAGTTAGATGTATTTAAAGGGGCCTTGAAAAATGGTGATTTTAGATGGCTATGATACACTTGGGAAATGACTAAATGTATCACACACATTCATGTTCTTACAAATTTCATAATTAAACCATCACCAATACCAATGCAAAAAGCACCTTAGACATAAAAAGCGTATCTATTATAATTAGTCTATGTCCAAATGATCAAACTATAAAAAAAAAAGAACTCACATATACACGACTCTACAAATGTCCCACATAAGAATTTGGGGCTCCTAGATGACATTAGGAAATTAACAAAATAGAAAAAATGAACTTTTTCCCCACGGTTAATATGAAGATTAGACCTTTCCATGGAATAATGAAATTACTAAAAGCTCAAATGTTTTTGAAATACCCAAACACAATATCCTTTTTTATTTGTGGAAATAAGGAAAAACTAATAATGTTTACAAATTATAAAATTCCCGGCCCCCAAACCACCCCCATTTTCCATCACTTTGGAATCATGCCACATGGGCATCACTTTGAGCTTGAACCGTTTTAATATGCCACGTCTAATAATAATAATAATAATGGTTTTTACAGTCCACGATGCCGGGCGAACTGTTTTTGGGTCTACAAGCGGCTTATAGCATATGGGACTACCTTGTACTCACGTGCGGGAGGCAACTAACTTTGCTACAAACAAGGCGTACATACCCTGCCCGCTGCAGGATTTGAACTTGTGACCTCTATTTCAAGAGCACATGTTTGAAACCCATGCAAGTAGTTGGGATTGCAATCTCCACGGCTAGTCCATCACCGCCCAAAGAACATAAATAAATCTCGATGGCTACCCCAACACAACTATTTTCTGTTCCAAATCAAGAGATTGAGAGAAAATGGGCCAAAGCGATACCATCTCTCTCGTGCAGCTACAAGAATACGAGTATGGAGAGACGAGTGTAGGAGTTATATCAGTGTTTTAAACTATAACCCGTGGTTGCCTCTGAACCAGTGGAAGTATGGAGTGGAGATCATGTGGGCTATGCCGCATGAGCCTTCCTAAGCAACTTGGGAAAATTGTGAAAAAAAAATCCACGTGTTTTCCATGGATCCAATGAATTCTACAATGTGCAGGTGCCTTTGTGTTAGACGACTATGTTTGGGATCCTATGCAGGGAGTCTGTGTAAAAAGTTATATGTTCCTAAAACAACAACTTGTTTTTTCTTTAGTTTCTATTGAATTGTGTTGAATTTGCATCACGTTTTTTGTTCGAACTTCGGATGTACCCATCTGCACCGATCCACAAGGTTGTGGAGACAACAATAATCGAGGGCCTTCAATTGGAGGTTAATATTATGTGTTCAATACAGTAATTGAAAATGTGTATACACTTTACACAATAAAAATATAGAAAACTTTTGCATGTGAAAAAGCTCAGCGCACTATTGAATTTGGCTATTTAATTCATTATTACACTTTGCTTAAATATGGCGGGGTTGCAATCGCAGGGGTTGTCACAGGAGCATGTGTAGTATTCATAGCAGCAATACAGGAAAACGTTGCAGATGGAGATTCACTCCAGATTAGTTAAAAGCCTTAATTTTGAAGGCCGATACAAACAACAATGACCTCATCAATTCTTCAGAATTCATGTCATTCATTGCTCCCTGAAAAATAAACTGAGGGCTGAGGCAGAGATTGGCAAGGTGACACCGTATACAAAAAAGTAGTGAGCAGTGTGATTTTGGAGAGTCCTACGTGCCATGAGAAGGATATGCAGGAATTTTATAGTCGTTAGATTTGAGCGTATCGCCCACATTTCAATCTATGCCATCCACATCATGAAATCTATTTGAATCCCCCAAGGCTTTTCCAGTGTAAACAACGCCTTTGGCATGATTAACATAACTTGATGGAGGAGTGAAAAAAGTTAGTGGAGGAAGGGGAAATTTGGCTTGCACTAACACTTAACCAATTGTATTATGGATTACTATTTGGCAAGACGACAAGGGGGGATTAAGCCCTAGGTCGACTAGGTAACTTGCTAGGGCACCAACATTTAGGGTGTGCTTAAATATAAATATTTTCATTATTTTTGGTTATTATTAGTACTGCCGGAGGCAATATACTCTATAGGTATCAACTTTGTTTAACTATTTATTATTATTTGTCCTTTTTGACCAATCAAACATTGTTATTAGTTTCATTAACAAAATATATACTTTCCACATTAATAAACATTAGTAAACTTGCACATTTTTTAACAAAATAATTGATAAAACACATTTATCCTCAATTTAATTGGCCTAAAAATCAACATGTTATTACGGCCCTCAACAATTTTGAGGAAAACATGATGTCATCCACATTTATGATGTCATGACAATATTTATAACATGTATTATAATTTGTAGAAAATGACTGTAATATATATTTTACTTTAACAAATGTCTTACGACAAATTTAAAGCTTCGCTATATCCGCTCGAGTCTGCATTTCATAGGGTACAGTCACAAAGGTTAAGAAGATTCAACTCTATTTGTGCATTATGTGATCAAGAATTTGACATTCTTTGTCTAAGGCGATATGTTACATGTTGGAAAAATTTGGTGCCAACTGCAACCAGTAAGGGAAAGACACAACCTAAACACAAGAACACACAAAATATATATTATATTCGATTTTAAAATCTTGTTACAAACTTAGAGCTACGACTCTGAAAATTTTCTTTTCTTTTGTTTCTCTTCTTGTGTCCTCTTTTTTGTTTCTTTTTCTTACAAAAAATTGTTCTTTTGCTTCGTGCTACTACACGTATCTTCTTTGTAATATATCCCCTTCAATATTCCTTTGAATATTTATTGAGCCGTGACTCTGTATATTCTCCTTTGAGCTATTCTCTGTTTCGTATGCTGTTGCATATATTTCTTCCTTACTGTCTATTCTTTTTGTCCAGCCAATTATATAGCTCCCTGTGTCTTTCAAACTTCATTGACCATTGTATATGCTATGGATTGGTGATGCCACTTATAAAACGTCGCGTGTCACACATATAACACGGCACACAACAAACTGGACCCAAAATAATGTTAACTCCACCTCATTTCGGGGCTCTCACATCTACCGAAGTTCATCTCCCAAATGGGTGGCAGAATCGTGCCACGTGTCCTACCTTTGACAGTCGAGATATGTCCATGCCTTGACTAAAGGGCGGACCTGAAACTTTATATACTCCAACTCATTCTGGAGGGTTTAGGTCCGCTGGGGCTCATCGCTAAAATGTTAATCAGAATGTTGCTGCATGTCACATGATCGATGGTTTATATTAGAAGTCCTCTTACAAACCCGACGAAATTATTAGTTGTGGCTAATTCTAGGACCTTCACGTTTGGGTCACCCAAAAAATAATGAGGGCCGAAATCACGCCATGTGGCTTGTGGCTTGGGGGGAATTCAAATTGATGGCCAAAAGACTGTCAGAAGGGGGGTTTAAAAACTAAATGCCGCAAATGCATTAATGCCAATTTAGAATGATAGAAAAAGGGGAGGGAAAATACAAAATTGAAATATTCGCGGGGCTTAAGATTACCAAACACCATAAATTCTGACATTGCACAGTCTTTTTGCAACGCATATTTGTCTCAGAATGCGAATGCATTGTCTTGCTTGGACAATTACCTTGACATCAATGACATCCAAAGCATGCCATGCATTGCAAATTGGTAAAGCTTTATTATAAACATTGGCATTGCCTATAACAAAGGAAAAATTGAAGAAAATCAATTTTGCTTGCAATGGTTGTCGATCATTTTCGATTATGT
Organism: Taxus chinensis; assembly: GCA_019776745.2. NCBI lineage: Eukaryota > Viridiplantae > Streptophyta > Pinopsida > Cupressales > Taxaceae > Taxus > Taxus chinensis. The sequence continues at coordinate 294,362,276 of CM034146.1, read as the reverse complement.
ATTTAGATAATGTGTAAATGAATGCATTTTGATTATTTTGTTATGTATAATTTGAAAATACATATTTGTTCCATCAAAACAGTGAATTACTGGAGTAAACTAATGAAATGCGTGATTTTAGCTATGGATGGCTGTTATTTTAGAATATCTTGTATAATTTAATGCTAAATAATAACATATATTTGTATTTGATATTATTATAATGTATAACATGCAATTTAGTGGTGTTTACATGTTGCTCGTATTTGTTTCTATTTTTCACGGTCCTATTGTCTGTTTTTATGCTATGGACCCCAAAGCTTTCCCTAAGATACGGTTAATCCTGTGCTTCTAAGTCCGCCCGAGACCAAAGCAATATATAATATTGTGAAGATCTATAGTGCGAAGTTCAAGCCAATAAAAATGCTCCATGTAGCTTCGCTGTGTCGAAATTTTGCTAGATCGTCATGACCGTTGCGAAGCTTTAAGCCAATCATAATGTTCTATGTAGTTTCGCCTTGTCAGAACTTTGTCAAAATTTGTAAACCATTGTGAAGTTCTAACTAATAAGACAGTCCCATGTAACTTCACAATGTTAGACTTTATTAGATCCTTGTGAGCGTTTCAAAGCGTGAGCCAATGTGATCGTTCCAAGCTCTTGGCAAATTCATCCCGCTACTTTGCTTTATATGGAGACTTTGTCAGATGTGAACCAATAGAACTCATCCACGATTCTTTCACATATTGTTTCTCTTTTGTCTTGACCATGTCAATATACGAGAAGCTAGCCATTAAGATGACTCCACGTATATATGGATTTTAACAATCTGTTTTAATATTACATGATATTTTGTTTAATATATAGCCATATATGCCTCCAAGTTTCACTTATTGACCATGACACACAACAAACCTAGACCCAAAATAATATAGACTCCGGTTCATTCTGGGGGTTGAAGTCCGCCCAAACCCATTGCTACAGAAAGTGGTAGAATCGTGCAATGTGTCCGTTGTTGGATAGATGAGATCGACGCTAACTCGCCTGGACTAAAGGGCGAACCCAACACCAATATAGAATGCGGTTCACTCCGGGGGTTACACATCCACCGAGAGCCATTGCCCAAAAGTTAGATGTAATGCTGCCACATGTATCATCGTTGGATGGTCAAGATCTCTGCTGACTTGCCATGACCAAGAGCTAGGACTTGACACACTATGCACCATGGTTAATTTTGCGAGGTTAAGATCCGCGGGAGGAAAAACATTGGGAGGACATTGGAATGTTGCCACATGTCCTCTTGCATTGGCATGGGATTCAATTTGGTATCATCAATGAATTAAAGTGCTTTGACATTGATCAAAAATATCATAGTTATGACATTTATTTGGCATGTGAAGTGGGTACTACCTATTTTAAATGATCTTGTGCACTGTTCCTTGCGCATTAATGCATGTAGATTAAATATTAAGAACAACTTCCATCAATGGTATTCCATTGGTAGCTGTTTTGGGAAAAAATGGTGTATTAGCTTGTCTATTTCGAAGGCTGTAAAGGACAGATCGATGATTGTTTTCTTTGGTAACAATATGTTTCTTTGTTTTTCTATCCTTGCCTTTTGTTTTTCCGTCGTATTTTTGTCAAAATCCAGAATTTGAAATTAGGACTCGGGAGACATATTTTGGTGGTGTGGAATGTTGGATTTTATTTTCTTAGCAAAATGTTCAGCTACAGTGTTTATCAGGCTAATAAATGTTCCACGTTTCACATTTGCATAAAGGTTATGGACCTCTGATAAAGAATGTTAGGATGCCATTGTTTGGAATTCTGTTTGATTTTATAAAAAGTTTTGTTGTTATTGTTTTTTGTTTTTTTTTGTAACTGGACTGAGTTATATGAAAAAATAAAAATAAACCATGGCTGCCAGCTGCATTGCTGTTGAGGACTATGTCCCCACAAAAAAAACTGTTTGCATTGACAATATATTGAGTAAACATAACCTTTTTAGAGACACTACGTTTAAGTACAATGTAGGTTATTGCTTGTTTGAAACATTTGTTGTCTTGTTACATTTTTGTTATACCTCCATTGAACTTTGAAATGGAATCATAAACCACTTCTTGCATTCCTTGGAAAGAGGTCATGCAGATGCATTCAAATCACTCTAGCTAGAACTTGATCATAGTGCGCTCTACACTCTGCATCGTATATATAATGTGGAGACATATATTGTTGCAAATGCAAATGAAACTGGGCTATGGGGCGACAACTTATGCATAAATTGGTTGGAAAAATGGCTTGATATTCCGATATGTGTTTGGTATGCTTGGAAAGATTATAATCTCATTCAATGTGAAAAATATACAAAAGAGTTTCCATAAAGTGATTTTAAGGCAAGGTACAATGTCCATCTTCAGTTTCTACTAGTGTTTGACTCAAGACAAAGGGTTTGAGTCATTTATGAATATCTACATTCCTGAAAGGGAAAAGATGAACCACATGCATGAAGTGGCTCTTTCAAGACATAAATATTGTTGCATGAGTGAGTTCAGGGTATTGTAAATTTATGTGAAACTAGGCATATCATTTGCAGAAGAAAGCGTAAGCTATAGGTACTTTATTTGCAAAAGGAAGAGTATCATTGCTTCATAGGTTTGAAGATGATGTTTGTTAAACTTTTAACGATGTATATATAGTGTCTTGGGTGCTTTCTAAAATGTACAAGTGATATAGTAGGTGAAAGGTGTGTGATTGATATTCTTAGGTCAAATTCAAATAATTAGATCGATATCTTGAAGAATCTGTTTGTATAGTTATGGGTACATTACTACAGTGCTACAATAGTGCAAGAAGTTGTTCCTACAGGTATGTACATATTTCTCAGATATATATGATGCATTTATGTCAGGGGGAGCTCAAAGGTATGCATATAAAATATGATATGGAGTTTCTCGTGCCATTCAAGGTATGAAGTAGTTGAGTAAGTCAAGATTTGAGTATTTTTGATTCATGAATGCATGATTTCAGTCAAATATGACTGTTATAGACTCAAATGGAGCTTTATGACTGGAAAACATTTCTCAAGATGATTCCAAGCCAATATTGCAAGGTTAGTTGATCAAATTTGTGCTCTTGAGATAGATACAAAGGTCTTAAGTTCATGGGGAGCTATGGGTTGCATGGTCAAAGCATATATGCGGTGCTAGGACATCTCAAAGTTGGATCAAATGCCATTGAAATGTCTCCTTAGGGAAGATAGTCCACACATGAAATGAAAAGCAACAATATGCAATATTGAGCTTGTATTAGGCATGGACAAGGTGATAATTGGATGAAATGGAGGTATGATGTTGTGATATGGTGAATTTTGGCATTGTTGGCATGATTTCAGTTTATATGGATCAAATTATGGTCTGCTACAATAGGTTCTTGAAGCCTAAATTAGGGGTAAAGGATAACATGTTTGTTTGTACAAGTCTAGATGACGGAATAGGGTGTTTTGGATCCCAATAAGGTATGCTTATGTTTTTTCATATGTTACTGATGATGTTTAGATTTCGAAAGTGCCTTTTCCAGGGGGAGCATTTTGTTTGCATGCCTAAAATGAAGGCAAGAATAAGATTTTGTGTAAAAATCAAGAATTTGAGATTGTTTGAGACCTTTGGTTGATGTTTCTAACCAAGGAATGATTGTATGAAGCTGAGGTAGGTGAAGAATGTGAGCTATAGGCATGCCTTTGTCATTAATGTAAAAAGGGGGAGAAGTTTAATGTGTTTTCCATCAATGACAAAGAGGGAAATTGTTGGCATGTGGTTCTAATAGGTGTTGTCATTGATGAAAAATCACATTAATGAAAGAGTGAATGTTGAATTATGATGTCATGATGATGTAATTAATTCTAACATACTTGTTCAAATGTGTTTGAACTGATATAGTGAGATTCAGTGAGGTGTGCTTTCTCTAACAAGCTTATTCGGGTGCCTAGGAGATGCAACTTGACAATATGAGCTTCTTGGATTCTTGGGAAACATGTTGGCATGATGGCTAGCATGATTTGAGGGTTCTTGGGAACTCACAGTAGTGGCATAGTGCAGGTACATGTGTTTTACTATGTAACAGGTGTTCATTGGGAGCAAGTATGACAACTTGGAGGTGTGACACTATGGTTTGGAGCCATATGAGCTCTTGGAAGCATACATTCAGCTATATCATTATATATCAGGTATTTTTGGGTCATTTGCAGAGGTTTCTTGTTTAGCTATTACATTATTTCAATTAACCCTAGCTTCTGCAATGAGGATATAACATGTAAACATAGGTAAGTCTTAGTGACTGGATAGATTGAGCTATGGATTTGACATTATGATGATTTTATATGTTAGAGGGATTATTCATAGTGCTCTTAGAAAAATTTCAGGTGCCCATGATGTGTATTTTGTTATATATGACTGATTTTGTGAGACAGGGTGATAATCATGTCATTTTCCAGCTCGAAGTTGAACTTCAAATGCTCGTTGTGAACAATGCGCTTTGAATGAGACATTTTTACTTTTAGTGAAGATTCTATGTTGATTTTATAATGTTTCAAAAAATTAATGAGGTCAGTTGATGGTCACATTTTTATGAATGAATGTTAAGAAGGTAAAGACGTCTAAAACCCTAGTTAAACCCTAGCTAGGAGCAGTTGGAAGAAAGTAAAGTATAGTGACCCAATTTTGATTGATTCATAAAAATTGATGATTTTATGATGTAAAAGAATCCTCATTATTTATATAAATGTATGAGTGAGGTCATGCTGATTAGTGGGCCCCACCTAAAAATGACAGTTTTTGAAGAAGAAGGTTTTGTGATAAGGTTGTCCAAATGAGTAACATGAAAAATTGATGGTGCATGATGATTGGTAGTTTTTCTTGATGGCCATGGAGGTTTTAGGAAATTTTAATTCAGGTACATGGTGTTTTGAGGTCCATACAGGTTGATTGGTCAAAGGGTAGTTTTGGGACCTCAAATAGCAGGGTTGAGTAAAATGAGCATAACTTGAGCTATAAGTGAATTTTAAAGGTGATTTAAGTTGCATTAGAAATAGGATTTATAGATATTTCCAGGAATATGTGGTTTTACTCATGATGAAATCATTTGATAGGGTTTCTAAGTCATTATTTTGACAAGAATATTTTTGACAGTTCAAGACAACATGTGTTATGGTGAAAGTTTGATGTTGTTTGAGGAATGAGATGAATTATGTGATGCTTGATATCACCTTGAATATTAATAGGGATTAATTTTTCATCCAATTAATCAATTTTTAGGTCTTGAATATAAGTATAAATGATTTTATGAGCTAACCTTTGGAAACACCTTTTTTGGTAGGTTGTTTTGGTGGAGGCAAACATAGTTGTGGTTTGAATTTATGGATGTTTCATGAATTATAAATTTCTTAGAAGTGTTATAAAGGTTCTGAAATTTCTATTTAGTTCTCACATGGCATGTTTTTGATTAGTACAAGTGATTTGGTGGCATTATGAAGTTTCCATGGTGTTGAAGGGTGTAGGAAACCACAGTTTTGAGAACTACAAAAAGTATTGTGCCCATTTAACGAAATATTTTGATTGGTTGATATTAATTGATGACATGTATGATGTTTAAAGGTTAATTTAAACATATGTGGTGATTTATGGGTCTTGAATAATGATGGTTTTTAAGTAATGGAATTTTTATCTTTGTGCCCATGGGGTTTTGAGCCATTTTTAGCACATGAAATGATGGTTTAGGCTAGGCCAACCTACTTGGGTCACTTGTGACTGTTATGATTTAAATTTAGATTTTTTATATGATGCATGGGACAAGAAAAAGGAGTGAAAATGTTTGAGTTTGAATTTGATCCTTGGAGAGGCTATAAAAGTGAAGTTATGGGCATATTGTTTCTAGCTTTTTGAAACCCCTTTTATCTTATTTTGAAGAACCATTTTGATGCAAATAAAAACCCTTTGGGACTATCCCAAAACTCCTTGAATTAAATTCTAGGACAACATTTGTTTGAGTTTTCATGAGAAGAATTTGAGCAAGGACAAAGTTTGTGTTGTTTCTTTGAGAGCGAGTTGGAGAAGGAGGGCATATTTGGATGCTAACTTCATAACATGTTTATATAATTTGTAGGTTTCTAAGGTGTTTTCAGATATGATATTTAGTTGTAATCACTTTTGGAAGAAGTATATCTTCTTAGATATTCATGTGACTATATTGCTCATCTTGATATATCTTTATTGCACGTTGTTTATCTTTGTTAAAGGCATTACTCTTGTGATATGATCTGAATATTTACATAAGTGTGTGGATCTTATTTCATTATCAATCTAAGTGGATTTATATGGTTATCATTTTTATTCTTACACTGTGTATCTTTCCTTGAGAAGACTATATGATTTGATGTGTTGTATATGAGCATGTGTGGTTAGGGTTTGAAGCACAAGTGTAAAAAAGGTTTTATTGGGGACGCATTCACCTCCCCCCTTCTCAGTCCTTGTCATCTCCAACAAGTGAATGGTTATTTCCCACATGAACACTTATTTTCTATCCTCGCCAGTTCTCCTTGGTTTGTGAATATGGATAATTATTTAGCCACATGGAAGTTTCCACATTTTTTTTACCAAGCAAAGGAAATAATTAATCAAACAAACAAAGTGTAATGTACAAATGGTTTGATGGAATGCTTTTTAAATGTAGAATCGACTATGTTTTATGAAGGTTTGTGTCTGGGGATGAAATATTTGTAATACACAGAGTTTTCCATGATAAACCATCAGGAGGGAATTATTCGGTCAAAAGAATATTTCATAATATTATAGGAGTTTGGTACTAGTTTCCTTCAATGCACAAATATGTCAAGATATATGTATGGCAATGTGATAGGTGTCAACATATGGGGAAACCGACATTGTCAAACGAAATACCTCTTCAATGTCAGATAGTTTTGAAGCCTTTTGAGAAGTGGGAATTGGATTTAATTGGACAAGTCAATCCACCTTCTCAAGGAAAAGAATACATCCTTGTGTGTACAGAATACGTGAAAAAATGTGCATAATTAAAGGATATTCAGTATACTAGGGATGAAAAGGTGGCAAATTTCCTGTACGAACATATTTTTTAGAGATTTGGAGCTCTAAGGTCAATTGTTGCATATCAAGGGCCCCAATTTATGTCAAATGTGATTATCTATTTTATAGAAATCTATCAAATAAGGAAAAATAATTCATCCCCTTACTGCCCTTATTATAATGGTCAAGTTAAAGTGACCAATAGGGAATTAGAAAACATCTTAACCAAAACAATGGATGTTTCAAGGAAAAAGTGGGTGTAAAGGTTTTCAGATGCGGTATGGGTGTATAACACAACCTGGAAAGTAACTATGGGATTTACACCATATGAGATTATATATGGGAAGAAACCTATCTTCCCCATAGTATTTGAGATACAAACATTGAAGACAAGTGCAGAAGTGTGAATTCAACTATAATAGGCATAAAATTCAATAATTGTCTAACTAAATGAGTTGAATAAAATGAGACTGGAAGCATTGCATCAAACTGAACTAGCCCAACATTAGAGAAAGTTGTGGCATGATCACCACATCAAGTAGAGGACATTTCAAAAATGAGAGTGGGCTTTGCTACTTGATTCAAAGTATAAATATTTCAAGGGGAAGCTACAGATTAGACGAATGGGTCCATACCAAATAGAATAAGTCTACAACAATGGTATTGTTCAACTTGTTCCTATTGAAGGTGAATGAAGGGAAAATTTGGTTAATGGTCATAGACTATGTCTATACCAAAAATTAGTGTCCTGAGAAGAATTTAAAATGTAGATGCAAGCCAAATCAGATTTGAATTACTTGGAGGAGGTCACCTCATCCAAGTTATTTCCTAGCTAAATTGTTTTCTAAAATGATAAGAAGAGGAAGTTGGTTGAAAATCAAAGATGGTGGCCATTCCTTCCAAAAAATGATATATATATTAAAAATAATAAGAGGTGATTCAAAACCAGTGATGGTGGTCACATCATTCTAGAAGCTTTTCATAAAGGATTGAAGAATGATAATAAATGGCTAGCTGTCATTGAGCGAGCATGTGACAAGATGGGAAATGACAAGGTATATGTTAAACACTTTCTTTTAAGTTAGAGAAATTTTTTAAGTATGATATTGCTAATGATTATTTAATGTAAGGTATAATCCTTCCTTTTCCCACGATCTCACACATTCTTTTTATAACTCATAGAGGGCGTATCATCTCTACTTTTAATCTAACCGACCTCATTTCAATTGAACAACAAACCAGTAAAACGCTAATAGCCAAAATCTATTTTTGCACCATCATTGTTTCCATTCTTGTGCCATCATGGGTATCATAGTTTATCATGAGTGAACTATTCCTATGGAATTGCTAGATAACACTAAGTCTGTCCCCATCTTTGAAAAGGTAGGGTGGTTGAATTTCATGCTTAAATATGAATAATTCAACCCATAAATGATAGAGGAGTTCTCTAGGAACCTCAGAGATGACTATTCACTAATAATATATACAAAAAATCCATTTAAGGCTTCAATTATTAGTGAATTTTAAGAATTCCTGAGGCATGTCAATTGGTAAATTTTAGAGCTCCATATTGTGAATTCATAAAAATATTTTCAGTAGGGAAGAAAGAAAAATTAGAATTCATTTTTGACCATGTTGGCAAAGAAAAGGGCATAAAAAGGTCTAGTTTTTCAGAGCCATGGGGCTTTGTTGCAAAAAGGGTTATTAATTACTTTACTTGTGAGGCTCAATATAAAATTATTCTCAGACATGTTGTGAGAATTCTCATACATTTGCACCATGGAGATGCCAAGGAACATAATTAAATTGACCTACCCAAATTCTTGGGTGTCTCTATTTCTACTACCATAGAGAAATTTAGTTGGGGCACCAAATATTTAAAATTTTAAGGTTTAATTCATTTAATTTATAAACATCATTTTATCCAAAAACAAAATGGGATGAAAAAATGGATCAAGTTTAAGATGAAATATGACCATAAGTATGAAGCATAGCCCAAGTGAAAAACCCTTGAAATAAAATCTTTGAAAGAGGAAAACCCTAAAAAAAACTAAATCCCTTTAGGAAAAACACCAAGAATCATGGCGAGGATATCCCTTCATTTGAAGAGTGTGAGGCAACAACAAAAATGAGGGAAATGAGCTCTGCGCCTCAGGATTCTCCACCATCTCCATTCCCTCAAAACCATGTTTTTGATGAAAAAATTGTTGAAACACAAACCCCTACTAAGAGTCCCCAATTTATAGACAAGGTAAAAATTCCCATGTTTGAAGGAGAGCCTAGCTCACTGCAGGATGATGAATCTCTTACCCCACAAGTATTGGCGCTCTCAAGGTTTGAATCCGAGTTAAAGTAGAGAAAAAATATGTTGGAAAAGTAGGAACTTGTACTCCAACAGAAAAATGAGTACATTTCTCATCTTAAAAATGAAAAAGAATTAGAAATTCACCAACTCGAAAAGGATTTGCAAAGTAATGTTCAAATTCTTCAGAAACTCCATCAAATTGCTAAGAACTTGTTTGTAGAGTTTACAACTCAAAAATCTGAAAAGCAAGAAGAGAAGGTCATAAGCATCATTGACTCAATATCCCAAACTAATTTTGTTTTTCCACAAATTGTGGTTTTAAAAGGAATGGTAGTATGATTGAGCCACTGCTATGTGCTCAGAAAGGTAGAAGACGAAAATAAAACCTTAAGGGACGAGAAACAAGTCTTGGCAAACAATCTAGCATCAATATGTCAACTATATGAGAAAAGTCTTTCTTGTAGGTCACCAACAACCTTCTATGCTCTTTAAAAAAAAATAGTTTTATAAATGGTAGGTTTCCATGGTCCACTGTAATGAGTGCATGGATTTTGAAAATGATAGGAATTTCATGGCTGCATATGCAGCCTACAAAACATCTGAAATAAATTGTTTATGTAAATTTTACGTTCATAATTTTTCTTATCTGAAGAGACACGAATTCCAATCAATATATATGTTGGAGGAGTTTAATTAAGGTCTTTCATCTACACATTCTAACATCAAATAATCTAGAGAGAACATAGAGACAATTTTACAATGGAGGAGACCAATTCAAGTCTTCTCATGAGACATGATTTTCGAGTACCTGGTAAGTTTTTACGGAAATACAAGGCACAAATATACTCTCTTCAACTGGTGGATAGGTATAAAGAAAGTATTTCTTCATATTTAGTAGAATTTCAGGCATATGTTATACCAAAATTCAATATGACATTCTTTTCCTGCCTCCAGAGGTGGGATCTTCTCACTAACATTTAGAAGAAAAAAGAGTTAATTTCTCCTAACAACCTTCGGTGGTCATTAAGGAGGGCCAAGGAGGTAGGAAAAATTATATCAAACTTAGAAAAAGAATGGGTTGGCATGTGGTTCATACCACCACTCATATTGGCACCAGTTCCTCGATGGGCTAATGATCAAGAACAACTAGTTGAGAGTTATAACAAGTGGCAGAAAGTAGTAATGTAATGCAAAGGATACCACGATCTAGAATTTAATACATGGGATACTTTTTCCAATGAATGCAACTGTAATAGAATTATGGAATCCTTGAACAATAATGGACGAGTTTATACCATGAGGACCTACTAATAATTAAATATGGGGGAGTGATGATCCCTTATAAATCCATATACCAAGCCCCATTTTTCTACTATGTCCATCTTACCTTGTATTGAACTAGTATTACTTTAATTATAAATAAAACTTTTGTTTGACTTAAATATATGTTTTGAGCACGTGTCTTGATTATTTTCTATCTTTTATATGACTACTTGAATCATTGATATAAATTGATTTTTGGTGATAACATACAAAAATGGAAGGGATCACTCAACTAAGTGTAGGACTCACTTAGCCAAGTGCAAGACTTGATCCGCTGATGACAAGACTCACTCAGCCAAATGCAAGATTCACCCAACCAATACAGGATTCACACAATTTGTGGAATTACCTAGCCAACATCAATTCCATCATAGAACCTTAAGTGCTAAGGTGGAAACCACTTATTTTTTACATGAAGATAATTTAAGTTGAAGTGGTTCATTCAATGCATTAAATATCCAACTGGCAGTAACTAGTCCATATTTCATGGAATCCTCCACTTGACAAGGAATATGATTCACGAGTTCATCTAAAATTCCAAATATCTCCAAATCTAGTCAAGTACTATTTACAGAACTCCTCCATTAAGAAGACAAGTTTGACTGGAAATCTACATGCATGTTTATACTTTGACTTAACAAATCATAGTTATATGAATTTTCTATTATAAACCTACTTATTTAATTAATGCATGTAATTCAAAATAATAAATTCTATTAAAAATGGAACTGGATTCACCTAATATATAAGGCTTGATCATTATAAAATAAGGGTTCAATTTTGAAGAAATATAGTAAGTGCACTGTAAGACAAACTATTGATAAATAAAGAGCATGCTTCTAGAATCAAATGTGTTATCTTGAGTAGACATAACAACCAGATCAGAGGGAAGGAACAAGGACCACTCCTCCCCAATGTGAAGGAGTTTTTTTTTTTTCATTTCTTGTTCATCTATTTTAATTTTTTTAACTTCTATTATTACCGTGTTTCAATTATTCAAACTATAATTTCATTTGTATATGTTTCAGTTCTTCATGGTCATATAATTAGAAGTATTTTCCTCTATTTTTGTCAGTTACAATAAGTTCATGATAGATCCTTTAATTATAACAGTTGTGTTATTTCTATCTTGATTAAATTATAGGTTCAATACCTTCCATACCCTTTATTTGTTACAAATATCCTTGGACTCCACCCTAGTATTGACAAAATATTAAATTATTAAAAAGCAAGTATCAACGATGATCGTCAATTATGCTAATAAATTTGTGAAGAGTCACCCACATATATAAATTTCCCCTTAAGTCATTATCCATCCATGAAATTGTTAGAAAACTTTGAGATAAGTTTACAAAAGGCTTGTATGGATCTCAAATCTTCCAAGAACAAACTTAGTACAATCTATTGAGTCAAAATATGAAATAAAAATGGTTAAAGTTGCATGGCACCAAATGTATAGGGTCAAAATGATGATTAATTTAAATCACACATTTTTTTATAGTTTCATATTCATTTAAGAAGTGGGATAACTATGTGTGACTTGATCCATCTTAGGAGTATTGGTACATAGTGCAACACTTACATGCATTGAAACATGTTGATGTCTATAAATACCAAGAGATATGAATATTTTTAACTGTACATTTTTTTATCGTTTATACAAAATATAGATCACATAGGATTTGTTATCATATCATACTGCACAATTACCCTTACTATAAAGTGAATACATAGGTGAAAAATCCGAGAGAGTTGCACACATGTTATATGCGGCCAAACACTACCATTTGATGATACTATCTACCCTTGACAATATTGTATAGGTCATATTTCACACTATCTCCTTCATCAAATATATTGATGACAATTTTTTTATTTAGATACATATTCATGTGTTCAATTTACATTCCTCATTTAGAAAGAATCAGGATGGGAATTCTCATTTTGCATTATCCAACTTTATCCCTCTATAGTAATCACATTTTACGTAATCCAAGCTTAGATTAATTTATTTTTTCATTTAATCTAAATTAGGTCTTTTTTTAGTTTTTTATATTGTTGCACGTAAAATAGTTAAATTATGCATAAGAATGAGTAAAATAAATGATGGAACTTCATTTATGAACTCAAGGACATGTCTTTAAAGATCCCCCTAATAGAACTCATGTACACTTATCCTCAACCTCATATATTCCTCATTAAACAACTTCAAGCCTTATAAGATTCTTCAAAAACCACCAAAGAATATCTTTCCCTCTAACCTTCCTTATTTCTACATTAAAAACTATAGACACCCTAACTCCTTGGCCTAATAAGATACTCTTCATGGAATTCCATAGGATGACAGATTCAATGATGGAATCCTATTCTATTTTGATGACCCTCCATTCTTATTTATATCCTCATCCAAGACATAATCATAAGGAAGGTCCTAGTGGATGATAGTTATTGTTCCATTGTCAATGAATTAACTTTCATTACCCATAATTTGAGCCATTTGGGAATTAATGTTGCATCTTTTCACTTAATCAAAATGATAATATTTAATAAACATGATCTCAAAAATAGATGACTCATCTATCATGGATTTGAAAAAATTCATCAAAATCCCTTTGGTTGCATTTAGATTCCCATCACTATGGGACTAAAATTGTGTGCACTAAGGTTAGGACCCTTAATTGACCTTTAAAAAATATTATTATTTTAGGCCTCCCATAACATGTCACACAAGATTGGTCTCTTCATCCACAATTCAATTCCTTAAATACATCCATAATAATAAAAAATACAAATATGAGACCAATATAAACCCATAGGACATCCTCATCCCTAATAATAACAAACCTTTAAAGATTCATACCAAACCAAATTTGCATTGTGTCATCCATCCCAAATTATACGACTATTACCCTAAACTAAATGACACTCTTTTTTACTTAGATAATGATGAGCCAAATGAACTCCAAAATAGATGTCACTATAATGTATTATAGATTGGATCACATCATCTCTCTTACCACGTGATCGATTTCTACCCATTCTTTAACTTGAGATTTAGGAAAAATATCCTTGTAATGATGAGAGCACCTATTAAACACTTTATGAATGGGACAAGTTTGGAATAGTCAAAATGTTTTAAGATAATTTTCCTCTCTCTCTTTTAGATCCTTTAATAGCCTTGGCATAACTGCTAAGGAAGCATATAATACCTTTATGAAAATGTTGATAATCAAACTTGCACTATCTTTCCCTCTTATAATGAGGATTACATCGTGTACCATGTTGAAGTAATACATCTCAATGTATTCCATTATTAAAAATATATTGGATCAGATGTATGATTTCAATAGTGGAGCTAATATGATCAAAAATTTTATAAATGTAATCATCCCCATTATGAAACTAGTGATGAAGAGGTAGAGGAAACCTTACCTTACTATCCTCCAGAAAATTCACTACTAGAAAACACTAGTTGGATCATTGAAAAAATATCATGGTTCATTTATAATAAAAAACCTACATATCCTAACAATTTTGATTTCATCAACATTGATCCTAAAAATATTGATGTTGTTTGATAAGATGTTTACTTGGTAGAATACATTAGTCATCCTTATGAACAAATTGATGTCACTATTGCAAATTATATCACCACTTCCTGTATTGGTTGGCCACTCTGAAAATGACTAATATCGTTAAAAATCTCCCTACCTCTTCTTCCAAGCCACTAGAAATCACTCTGATGGTTTCTTCATAGATGCTAGGTAAATTAGATTCGAAAAATAATTTAATAGTATAAGGTATGTGGACCTTGAAAACAATGTCGAATATAATGGTCCCTTATCTACAATCAACAATGATGAGGTCATCATTGAGCTACTTCATGTTTGAGAATACCAATTACCATTTAAACATCATAAATTTGGAAACTTTACCGAGAAACCTCCCCTCTTCAATGAATTTTTTACCTATGTTGATCCTATAAGTAATGGAATATCCAAACTCCCTAAATATGCATATTATTTCCAATATGGAAATTATATGCTTTTTAAAGATGCGATTAATGTACAAGTCAATGATAATGATGAATGGTTTGTAGTTACATGACAAGTGATTTCTTCCCTCATCTTCATGCACAACACCATGAGGTTCTTCTCAATAATAAGGAGATATTCAATTATGGTTATTCTGACATTCTTAGAATTTATCTCAAGGTTGTGCATAACATTGTCACTTACCTCGATGCCATTCATGTATACAAAGTATTATGAGTTATTCAAAATTCTAGATGTTAAATTTATTCAACTAGTTGACTATTATGAGTGCATCTCAAAACATTATACCGATTCATAAGAAGGTCACTCTAGTCATCTATTTTTGTATCATATTTCACAACATTACCAAATTTTTTCCTAAGAATAACTTCCCTCTATCATCCATTGATGTCATAGCCAATGTGACGACCAAATATGAGATGATATCCCTCATGGACTTGTTCTCAATCTATAACCAATTTCACATATCTCCTGAAGATAAACATAAAAATAAATTTTCAACTAAGTGGGGAACATGTTGATATGTGAAGATGTACTTTAGTGATAAAAATTATGAGGCAACCTATCAACATGCAATGTACCACACATTTCATTATCTCATGCATAATATTATTGAAGTCTATATAGTTGATATTATAGTCAAATTTCATCACACAAAATATCACGCTCGTGACTTAGATGAAGCCTTTTAAGTCCTTACAAAAGAAAACAATCTTCCTTAATTTAGGAAACTATATATTTAGTGTCACCCAAGGAAATATCCTATGGTTCCTTATATCCAAACAAGAAATTGACCTAGAACACATGTAAATATACAATCCATACTTAACACATCTTGGATTACTTTCATTCCTAACATCTACAACTTCTTTAGAAAACTTAGGTAAATTTGATGATTTATTCATGAACTCTCATATCATACTCACACCATTAAAAATATCCTTGAGAAAAGTGCCCAATTAGAATGTAATATAGAGTGCCAACTAGCCTTCGATTCCATGAATAAATCATTATTCAACATTCCTACACTATGACCTTCCAATTTTAACTACCCATTCATATGTTATAACACATCTACCTCATGTTCATTAGAGAAGTGTTGACAGAATAGGATGAAATGGTAAAATATCACTACATCTACAATATTAATCAAACAGTCATCAATTATGATACATGTGCTAAAATAACTTCGAATGTGTGTATTCTTTGCAATGTATTTTTCCACTACTAAGCTTAGAAATTGCATGTTATATCAAACAACTTATGTAATTTTTCACAACAATTCCATTTTTCATTTATTTTATACATATTTCCTCCTTATGGCTATTATTGGAAAATGGATGACCCTTCTCATAGAATTTGACTTATGTACCATCACATAAAAATAAGTCAAGGGGAAATTCATAGCTAATCAACTTGCACCATGGGCCTCTATTCTAGCCAAGTATCACATGCTATAAATCAAAATTGATGAATATGTTCTCTCCAACAAGGGTATGGACCACTAAATAATATTTAAGGACTACTTACATCAATTCGCTACTAATATTGATTCCCATACCCTTGAAGGAAGTGCACCACAACCTAAAACCAAAAACAAAGGAGTGAAAATTGAAAATATCAAAGAAAACATCATTGAACTCCATGAGCATGCTTTGACCTTCTAATTTGATGGGAAATTTTTTTAAGGGGATAAAGAAGAATATATTCTCACAGACCCATCAGATAAAATATTTCCTTTCTCTTTTCACCTTAACCCTGATGTAACTAACAACATGGCCAAGTACGAATCACTCATTCTTGGTATGCGAGTTGTTATAACCTCCAATGTCATCTATCTACACACTTTGGGTGATTCATAGCTTGTCTACTGGAAAAATAGTAGAGAATACCAATACAAATGTAAACACGTCATATCCTACCATGATACAATTATTGAGTTAACAATATAGTTTACCTCCTTCATTATTTAATCCATCACTTACAAGGATAACTCCATGGTTAAATCCTTAGCTACCCCAGTATCCAATTTTATACCTGATAAAATCATTCCTGAGGATTAATATCAAATCCAATTCTATACATATCTGTCCACATTACCTTATCCTTCCACCATTATCATTTTTCACATTGAAAATTTCTCTAGACCATAACAACCCCCGATTCAAGGAAGTTATTTAATTCATTTAGATCTAAACTTTTCCATAGGATGTTGACTACTAAGAATGACTTAAAATCTATGAAAAATCCTTAAAGTATCTATTTAAAAGTGGTATTTTCTATTACCACATCTTTAATGGTAACCTACTCCATTGTGTTATCAAATATGGGGTATTTAATCTCTCGAGAAAACATGTAGAGGTATTGGAGGAGAACACTCTAGAAGACACACTACAACCCGTAACACCTATACATGGGTCATTATTGACATACCCTTAAGGAAATTTCACATGTATTTTCTCAATGATGCAAACCTTTTCAGATCCATGATGATATTATCCATCCTTCCTCATTTAGGCTCTAAGCACTTGAAGCTCCTTGGCCCTTTATTGTGTGGGTACTAGATTGTATTGAAAAAATACCATGTTCATAAGATGGACATACTATCAGAACCAATATTTAACTATGTGATTCAAGGCCATCCCCTTCACTAATATGATTGGTCTAATAAGATTTTTTTTTATCCTCAACCAAATCATTTATCACTATGGAATTACACAAACCATCATTTTTTAAAATGATGGGAATTTCAAATGTGAATAAATGAAGAAACTTTGTGTCAAATTCAAGTTCAAGCATAAGTTTTCGATCCCATTTCTTCTTTAATGCAATTACTAAGTAGAATCTACAAATAAGATTCTCGATAAAATATTATAGTAGACCATTAAGGGATTGGCACCTTAAGTTATATCCCACACTTTCGGAATATTGCACTCATATATGTAATGTTATTGGGTAAACTCCTTTCCCTATATTCTACAAATTTGAGGTTTTTTATCCCTAGATGTTGATTTTCCCTCCCTTCACATTTCTCTTTACGAAATCATCCCTGATGAGGAAATTTACAAATCCCATCATCACTCTCTTAATTTTTTGGATGAACAATAAGCTAACATTCTCCAATATAATCGCAAGTATAAATCCTTCATTGCAAAACAACACAAAAAACTAGTAAAACATAGAAACTTTAAAATCAAACAAATAGTCTTGAAACTAGATTGCACACATGATAAAGAGATAAAATACACCCAAAATGGTGGGGTCTATACCTAATTAAATATATCCTAAGCACATACACTAATCTATTTCAAATGAGTGAAGGCCATATATTTAGGGAACCAAATTGATGACTCAGTTTTGTTAGAGAACTATTATTATTTATCTTCTATTTCATTTGTCCCTTCCTATACATATCTTTCTTTTCTTCTCCTTTTTTACCTAACTAGATATTTTTATCATAAAATTACATTTAGCATGTTTTTATATTATGATTTTACATATGAACTAATCATACTAACATCTTATGTTTCCTATTACAATATCTCATATATATTCTATGCTCCCATGATTTTCATCTTCATCTTATGTTTACAATTGTACTAATTTGGTTGAGCCCTAGTATCCCTTATAACATCTTACATCATTTACTATCCCTAAATTCTAGTTAGTATGACATTCTTAGCTACCGCTTTACATCCTACATATATATTCGTACTACTTTTGTTGAGCCCTAGTATCCTAACAAGAACCTTACATCCTATTTGATCATATATCTTAATTAAATTCCAATTAGTCTAATTTTCTCGTCTCCCCCTTTAATTCCCATATTTATAGACCCTTTAATGTGTTTGATTCCTTTTCTCAGTTAACACCTTACATCCTTATCTTTCCCATAGGATTGTTAGTTCCCTAGATATATTTTCCCGAGTAACACTATTTACCTTGGGTTCATAGTTTGTATCCTAATTTTCCCTTCCTTCCACTTTTTTGATGTTACCTTCCAGTTTTATTATTATACCTTGAAGTTTTACCTATTGGATATTACTACCTACCTTATGATCCAAATTGTTATACCTTCCAATTTTAGTTTTTGAGTTTGCATGGGAAGACCTTCAAACCATCCTCACAGACTCCCATACATTATGATCACCTATTTATCACCTTCAACTCACTACCTTAGTTAGGTTTCCTCTTAGAAAGTAATAGTGATGGTTAAGAGAATAATTTTTTATACTCAAGTTAGTTGTGTTTTTTGTATCTCAAATTTTACAATCTATCTATATATTTCTCTCTCATCAACACTTTACCCTTTTATGAAAAATGGATCAAATCTTCATGTCACCATATCATCCCCTTTTAAATCATGCTTGGTGAAACCAAACATAATTCACTATCTACCTTTTATATCAAACTTCCTATCAAGCCCACCATGGTCATTACTAAGATAACACTTTTTCTATGGTGCATTTATGGGAGTATCAAAGTGGCATGATTTGTAGGTCCAATTTTATAGAGGCTAGGTGTAACCTCTTTAGTTTTAATCATATTTCACATCCATTTGACCATCCTTTCAAATTTGTAGAAAGGAGGAATAAAAAAACCAAAAATAAAATTTATAATACATACTACCAAAAAATCAAGAACAGGATCATTATTACAATAAAAATGTCAATCACAAAAAAATAAATATGTCTTATCATTTGACACACCCCCTAGCCAATTTAAAATCTCAAAATCCATAGTTGGCCTTGTTACAGATATTGAGGTCCTTTAGTGTGTGCTAGGTTTTT
Organism: Taxus chinensis; assembly: GCA_019776745.2. Classification (NCBI taxonomy): domain Eukaryota; kingdom Viridiplantae; phylum Streptophyta; class Pinopsida; order Cupressales; family Taxaceae; genus Taxus; species Taxus chinensis. The sequence continues at coordinate 294,342,732 of CM034146.1, read as the reverse complement.
TATTAGGATACGAGGTCTCATATTTATCATTCATTGCCCCTTATTTTCACGTGAGTACCTAATCCTCTCAATATTTCTATAGCTTCTTAAGTGAGGTCTTAATGAATGTGGAAAACTTTGTGGGAAGGTAGGTATACCTATTTCTAGTAGAGTGTGTTATAATTGACTTGGGATATGTTTATACTTCACTAGTTTTCCTTCACTGATGCCTACATATTTGTGTTCCTTCACTCCTTGATGTTGAAAAAATATTAATCATTCCAATCTGATTAGCATGTCTTGATTGCAAAAAATAACTTGTTTCATGACCCACAAATTCTGATTTCTTTTATTGTTGAGAAAACATTAATCATGGATGATAATTGTGTTTAGTTATTAGATTCCTAGATGATTAAATAATATCATTATTATGAATGTAATTTAGTTAAATATGATTATATAGTTTAAAGGGAAATGAAGGGCTAATTAGTTATTGTATTTATATTTTCATACTACAACATTTAAATGATTTATTTCAATTATTATTTTTGGAAAAATAATTTAGTTTTTGAATTATATGATTTTTGTGATGATGAGGCCTAACCAATTTCTGTGTGTGTGAGTTATGATACAAGGAAACATGTACCCTCATGATAACTTGGATACCCAGATGGAGGATGGCATTAAGGATGGGTTGTAGATGCAGTGTGGACCTCTCAACACACGAAGGTAAATTTGAAGACCACCACACACATGCATATCACTTGTATTCTAGTTGCACGAGTATGTGTGTATTGATTGATTGATTTATCAAATAGTCTATGGTGTCAATTATTATAAGTGTATTGCTCTCATGTGTTTGGTTGTTCTTGTGATGCCTTGTAGAATGAGAATTGTTGCAAACTATTAGGATGACGTCAAGTGATGATGAATTGCTTGAGTCAACCTAAGGAGTAACCTACTTGTTGCTTCTACATATGTGATTAGGAAATTTTATGATTAAAAATAAAGATAATATTTATTAATAACTTTGTAATTTAGACACCAATTTATTTAGTGAGATTGTTTAACTCATTTATTCAAATATTTGTCTGTCAGATGTGCATGAGCACTTGAAAAAAGCAGTGGATTGTTTATTCCTGCACAATGATATTAAACGTCAATTTATGAAATGTACTACATTTCATGATATTACAAATTGTGTAATATTCTTGAATTTTTTAACAAAAGGATGAACCACATAAATTGGTAGAGAAAGTCTGTTTTAATTAATGTAATTTGATTAAACCATAATAATGTGGAGTTGATTAAACACGTTTTAACAACACGTAGTGGCGATGGCTTGGTTAGCAAATCCCATATAATTGGATATTGGTAATAATTTTGGTTACACCATAATGTGGCAACCACCTTGGATATCATGGCATAAACAAATAGATAGTTGGATTTACATCCAAATTAGTGGTCATATCATTTTTAAAATAATGTGGGTGTAAAATTTTAGGAACATTAAAAACTTAAGTTGAATACATGGTTAATCCAGGTTGAATACAAATCGGTGGAAAACACACTAATAATGGTGTTTAATGTGCTATGAAAATCAATTCATAATGAAATATCTGTAAACACAATTTTTTTTATTCCAATTCTAAACGAGTACAAATTGGAAAACTCCATAAGAGAGATGCATACATGGAGATCTATCTCTTTATTCAAAAATAGTTGTTTTATAGCTATATAATGGAGAATATGAAAAGTTGCTAAAAATAGAATATGAAAGGTTCCAAAGGGGAACCAAAAGGTTATACTACATGGAGACCACTTGTATCAACCTTAGGGATGGATTCAAGAAGACAAAATTCAAAAAATTCAAAATCTATCCTATTATTACTATTATTTTATTTACTACTACTTGTTGGGGTCATATCTCTTAGCTTGTTGACCTGTTTGACGAACCACATGATCCTTTGGAAAGATGATGGAATGAACTTTAAAAATAATTAAAGCCCATAAATGCTCCAAAGACCCCCAAAAACATAAAATACTAAAAGCTATTGAAAACTGCTAAAAATAGATTTTGAGGGCTTCCCAAAAATAAATTTCTAGAAATCTTGTTTTGGATCAATGGTCCTTATTGGTAGAGGGAAAATTTTCACTCTCCAATGAATTTGTTAACATTCATTTGGATTATTTTTTATGGTTATTGATTTCATTTACTAGCACCATTTGTGCGTGAGGAGGGGCAGTTTGGTTGTTTGGTATTAAAAATTGTGATTTTTTAGAGAAAGAACAATTGTTTTGGAGGAATCATTGGGTCCATTTCTTAGGGATTTTACATTTCAAAATACACATATAAGTGTGCATGATTATTTTTGGAGTTAATTTGAAAGGAAAACATGGAAATATCAATGGATTGTGTTATTTTGTGGAGTCTTCAGAAGCATATTTTTTGTACATTATTTTATGGGAATTGCAAATTACTCAAGCAAGCAAAGGTTGTGGATAGTTGAGCCTTAAATGGATCTTGTGTGCATTTTCTCAATCTCAGGTAAGTAGTAAGATTGAACTATGCTTAGTTTTTTAGATGAATGAATAAACGTATTTGGCTATATAACTATGAAAATGGAAAAAATGGTCATTAAAACTAAAATTAGGTCCTACCCGTTTTCCAGAATATAAGTGAAAATTGTTTTCGTTAGAAAAATAAATATGGGTCTTCTGATCATATCATTTCATGAGGGGATAGTAAAATTCATTAGGGTAGGGGTCCCCTTGTTGTTATTTGTTGATAGAATTATAACTTGTTTGGGAAAATTACTAAACTTTTTTAGAAAGAGTACAAATTTTTTAAACTAACTTTGAGATTACATTATAAACCTAGTTCATTGAACTAGTTTAAACAAATGACTTTTGTTTGATCATGTCAACAATGGGTGGATTATTAAAATTGGAAATCGTAAGTTATATGACTTGTTACCTTGATTGTGGCAATATCTGGTTCACACAATTGTTTTTGAAACCATTGTAAAAACCATGTGTTTTCTTACATAACTAAGGTTATTCTTTAAATAACATAAGAGGGATAAATAGGTCAACATTTAATTGAATGTGAAAAGAGAGTATAGAGAACTCCCTCTCGATCTTGTTGATCTTAAACTTATAAAATATATTAGTTTTAAATATTAATCTAGAGACAATTTTTTTTTTTTGAATACTTGTTATTACGCATATAAACCATAGTCTTGCATATATCAAGTAGGCTTGGTATAAGTAATATTGTTGTTGCATAATATCTAGCTTAGGTTGAAACTTCCTATACTTAGTTTATTTTTTGCATAAAATTGGTTTATCTTATAAAGATAAGTTTATGAGCCAAAGAGAATGAGGTCATCATTTCTCTATTCTATATTTTGAAATGTATGATCATAAATATTATTGTATGACATGGATTTTAATGTAAAATGAAAGCTAAATCATCTTTCATAAAAGTTTTAATCCATCTGTAATAATAACTAAGGCATAGTTAAGCACTCTCTTACGGACCCTGTGTTGTGGAATAACCTTGTTTTGTATCATAGTTATCTTTACACGTTACAAGAGAAGGTGTTCTCTTAAGTGAAAATATTGATGTTTATCAGGTAATAAATATTAAATCTAAACTAAGGTTTGTTTGCAGTAGACTTAGGAGAAATATTTGAAAAGAAACAAATTTGTTTTAGTTTTGAATAAGATATTATTGGGAAACATTATTACATGGATTCAAATTATAGAGTTTCAAGAGCAAGAACTCTTTTAAGGGGATAAAAACCCTATTTATCAAATAGACATTGTTATTATGTACTTATGACTAAGTGGATGGGCTATATAATATTGAGGTAAATAAACTAAGGTTGTTTGTTGTCTAATGTGGTTATATAAATATATATTTGTTTCATGATTCATAATATATTGGAGTATGATTTACTTGATTGATGCAATTTTTTATGGTCTTATAATCTAGTAAGGCATCATTATGAGGAATGCGGCCTTATTTATTTAATTTAAAATTTCTATGTATCCCAGTTGTATTAAGTGGTTTATTGTTTTAACACCGAGTACACTGACTTGCATGCATGCATGCGTATCTGCATACACCTCCTTGTGTGGTAGTAATTTATTTTATTTTGATGACCCTGGAGACAAAGATGGGGTAAAGAATATATTCAACACTCTTCTAGAGTCCACCCTCCTCTCTTGGGCCACTATAGTAATATGTTTGGGATATTCATGTATGACTGGAGACCTATCTTATTTATTTGTGAAAAAATTGAGATCTTTTACTACCTATTGTAGACACTCAAATTTGGAAATCTATCCTTTGACATTGTTTATCTTAACATTGCACACTTGCATGTAAAAATGCATTCTCCTTACTTTTGCTTAACACACCTTGATAGCTCTTCGAATACTTTTTTTTTTAATCTTTACACACCTCTTTTTCATCATTTTTTGAGTTTAACTACATAAAACACATTTAGAAACATCCATTCTTTAACCCATAAAGTCAAAACATGTATTTTCCTTCCCATTAAAAATCACCATTTTCGTTCGGTTTGTACAATTCTACAAGCTGACTCTACTATACATTTTTTTGATGAAAATATCTTATATTATATTAAATACAACATGATACAAGATTCTTCCAACAAAAAAGTGGGCGGTATGAGAGCATGCCCCAAAACCACCAACAAAATAGGCCAATCCTAGGAAAGCAACAAACACACTAGGAAAAGCCTAGGAATACATCAAAACAAGAGAGTCAAGCCGCTACAGTAAAAATACCAACAGAGGGGGGGTCGTGATCATTAGGCCATCCAGGAATAGGAAGGTATTTTCTAGTGTCAGGTATGTCACATTCCCCTTTTACCCCACATGTATATTAATTTAAATACCTACAATTAAATTAATGCCATTCTCACAATATTCATCAATTTAAATACCTTAATTAAATTAATTTCCACCTCACCTAGACACCTCACCCTGCCACATCACCTAGACACCTCATCATGGACCTATTTTTAGCATGTTTCATTCTAACTAGGACTTAATCTTAACTTACCATAACTAACTAAGACTTGGTCTAACCCTAACACTACATGTTTATTCTTTCTCTAACAACATGCCCACTTACTTACGTCGGAAAATACCATTTTAGACCCAAACCAATGGGCCGAATTAGTGAAAAAGATAGCTAAGATATTTCTGTTTTGGTAAACTAGGATTTCCCGCCGTAACCGGCGCCGGTTAACCCTAAACTGACACCAGTTAACCTAGATCATCGTCGGTTACCATATATTCACCTTGGTAACCTTGTTCCAAAAGTTGGAATGAATTATTCTAGTTCTGAGGAGATAAATATCTGCATGCAAGCACGAACTAGATCCCTCTTACATATCCAGACATCCTAAATCAACACCAAGATTGATCTGAAGGTTAAGCGTTCATAGTAACATGTTTCGGGAAGCACTGTCATGAAATTGACTGCTAATTTCACAGATCAACCATCACCTCTCATCCAACAACTAGGTCTATAAATACAAGTAAGTGCATTTGGATCTACATCTTTCCACACTTATTTAGATTAGTTTCTTTATCTCTATTTGAGAGTCCTAGTTTCCTTTGCATCTCATCACCTCTCACCTTCTTGTCAATCCCTCCACCTAACCACCTATAACCTCCCAACTCTTTATACCTAACTACCAAATGTCTCTGAGAATGCTAGGCATCTTTGGCAACCTAACCCTCACTCCCCCATTCTTTTTGCAATGACATAGAGAATCTCTCAAAACCAAGTTTTATTGAGTTTCTATCAATCTGCCCCTACCGATGCTGGTTAACCCAAACCATCTTCGGTTTCCTCTCAGCCGAGCATTAGTTCCTATTAGAGCTGATGTCAGTCTCTATATCTGGTAATTTTTTCCTATAATAGTAACCTCATAACATTCACCCAAATAAACCAAACCACCCAAAAACCTGATCCTGACATGTCCTAGTCACCTTAGCTACTTGCTCAACCTCCAAATCTATTCATAACCTTACCCGCCAAATCCAATTTTCTTATTTTATTTGAATGAGATACCTAAATCATATCAATTACAATAGGATGTTTTTTATTTATGTTATTTCATGCATTAGATTGTACTAAACAGTGAGATTGAAAACCATTTAGGAAGTATCACACTTCCCGGATCTAGCATACGCTAGGTAGTTGTTGATTAGAGAATACTTGTTAAAGATCACACAAGAGGTCCATATGGGAGATAAATCTAGGATCAAGGGTGCAAAGGGACAGAAAGAACCCACAGGTAGAGGGAAAGTTCAGTATTTAGGACTTAGTCGATTTTGAGCATGAATACCTATTTTTAGAAGATGGCGTGCGGGACACACCAACGATGCAGAGACGTGTGTGCCACGCATTGTCTATATTTAGAGGATTGGATCAAATCGTTTTGCATGAAGACAAGCTAAGAATAGGATTGAAACTTTAGTTAACTACAAGAAGTCCATAGATAACACTCTTGGATGTGTGGCTATGCTTATAAATAACGTGTGGCTATTAATAGCATGTAGCCTATTTCTGGGATAGATAAGCGGTGAAGGGAAAGTTCCCACCCTATATATATGATGAGATACACATAGTATAAGATATAGAGAGTGTTAGAAGAGATCTGGATGTATGGAGATATAGAGATATGCACATATTATTGGATTAATGTACCAGATCCATGCATGCATAGGTATAGAATTGCCACTATTGTAGGGAGCTTATGTGTTTATTAATAAATGAAAGATATTGGTTGAATCTAAGTGTCATTCCTATGTGTAATTGAGTGGTGCATGTTATTGATTCAATCATGATTACTATTTAAAGCTTGTTGTTTCATAAGTCTGAATATGGTATACATTGTAGAATGATGGAATAGTTATGGATATATATGTTTATTTCTTGATCACGTTAGCATCCTGCTACAGCAACCCTAAAGAGGGACCTGGTACCTTTACGTGCTTTGGGTGACCACTTAGTCTAGGTTGAGTGATGTGCCAGTGTGGCTAGGGTGTTATCTGGTAAATTCTGAGGCTGCATCATTGGTTATGTTGCTGGGATGTCTTTTTCTTTTGTTTTTAGTATGGTTCGTGATGAAGCCGTACCGGTTAACTCTAGCAAGTATTGAGGAGTGGATACACAATATGGAAGAAGAATATGCACGGTGGTTCAACAGTGGATCTAAGTTTAACACATGCACCTGGGTAGAACATAAATCTGTATGACAGCTTATAGGAGAACTGTTTTCACCATACTTCTAGTAGAACTATATGACTGGCTTGACTACTATATGCATCTTAGTGGAATTGGAGGTATCATGCACTTTTCTAGACACATGAAGAATTTCAGGCCCTTTATGATGTTGATTTGATCTAGACTTGTGTTGCGGATACGTGGTTTTGTGGTGTTCTAAACAGTTATATTCTGGAATATTCAATTTCGACATATTCTTTCCTAGAGGTAGCTGAATTCTAGTTTTTGTGGTATCCAAGAGGAACACATCTGCAAGGTATTCCACTAGCGATCAAGATCTTGATGGTAACTTTAAACCTAGAGAGTAAACCGATGGCTAATAAAACTTCACCATGTACAAGGGCAGGATTATGTTTGGTGAAAGATGGTAGACCTAGCGACAGAGAGGTAGAGAGAGGAGAGGTGGCTTAAGTATAATGAGGCGTGCGAGAGGGAGATAGAGAAGCAACATACCGTTGCAGAAAGTATGGCGTTGAGGAGAGAGATGGCTCGTGAAGGATTTGAAGCTCACATAGAAGACTAGGAGCCAGAGCATCAAGAACTCCCCCATCTTGGAAAGCATGACAAAGATCCCCCTTAGCCTCACACGGAAATGTGCCAACAGAGACTACCTGGGCCGTGGGCATACATATTAATCCACCTAGTGACCTAGCCCTTGCGCTTGGTTTTCCAATATCTAGTATGACAAGTAATCAAAAAACAAGCTTGGGAAGTAAGAGAGCAAGTATATCAATGGCAGGACAACTGAATTAAATGTTATTCAAAGGTGTGTTTTCAGGCGCATCGCCCACACAGAATGTAAGCACGTCAAATTTTGGGTTCACCTTTGGAAGTGGAACTACCTCACATACTGTAGGGGTTCAATATAGTACCAATATCGAAACACAAGGGAGTACAACTACAAGTCCTATTCTAGCTATAGGTGGAGGATCAAGAGGTATAGGTGGTTCTAGTTCTGGTGGATCTGGTGGTTCTAGAGGTAGGGGAAACACAGGAGGTTCTGGATCAGGTGGTCAAGGCCCGCAACAACCACAAAATATTTATATGGAGATGTCTATTTGTATATTTGTGAAATATTGTGGCGTGCTAAAGGGATCATGGCTGCTGAGCGTAAGGTAAGTCAATTCACTACTACCTTGTAGGGATGAGCACACATCTGGTATAGGAAATTTGACCCTAATCAAACTTTCATGGATTATGCAACATTGAAGGATGCTTTATTAAAAGAGTTCTATATCCCATAATTTGAGCAGAAAAGTATCAGCGCGCTCAAATATATCAAGCAGGGCACCACCGAGAGTGTACGTGAGTATGATGCCCACTTTAAGACCCTTCTCTCTAAGCTATCTTATGATATTCATGCCAGCCAACATGCACAATGGTTCTTTGGAGGATTGATTACACCATTTAGAATAGCACTATCACATAAGACATACACTGATCTGCGCAGAGCACTGGAAGCAACTTTGTGTGCTGAGCCAATTGGGAGCATTGACATTGGCGTTAGTCCATTCTTAGAGGCACATATTACACCTATGGTCAAATAGTTAGAGAAGCTATCAGCGAATTCAGCCAATGAAACGTGCTCAAGAATTTGGTGTACAAATTGTGAAGTAGAAGGTCACACCAAGGATAGTTGTCCTCGCAGAACAATATGCTCATTACTGTTGGACTATGAGATCTATCACTTGAATCATGATGCTAGTCACTTTCCTTTATTACAACGCATGATAAGGAAGAATGTATCCAAATTTTACAAAATTTGTAGGTCCACGACCCATGATACTGAGAATTTTCAATTGATTGGTCAGATCTGGGATGCCATAGACGTTGGGGTACAACAGACAAGTGTAATAGTGAATTCTAAGGGTAAGAATGAGCACTAGGATTGGGATCATAATCAAACGCGCTATGACAGGAATGAGGACCATTTTGAAGGAGGTCATGGAAGGGGACATGGATATCGTGGTGGATATGGAGGATGAGGTTGTGGTGGAGGAAGAGGTGAGTTCCCTCATGGAACATGTTATACGTGTAGATCTCCTGACCACTATAGGTGCGAATGTCCTCAGAATATTGCATGTTCTTTCTGCGGAAAGAACCATAGCTATGAAGAGTGCCCAGACTTATATGCACATATGAGTAAGCAGCATAAGAAAGAAAACAAAGGCGCTAAGATGGTTAGAATCCAGTGCACGGTAGGAAGATCAGTGGATGCCCAAGATAGCACCAGGACCTGAGGCCTTGAACTGTAAATATTACCACACAAGTTGAAGTGGCGCACGAAAGAGAGGCATTACACCAAAAGCCTACGATCACCAAGGAGGAGGTTTTGCATGCAAGGTACCCAGATCCTGCTCATTAGAAGGAAGTTTACTAGGATACCATGGAAGTGCTAAGGAATCTTCAGGGTGAGATACAGTACTTAAAGGAGCAGAAGAAAGCATCAGAGACAGTCCAAACTGATATCGATGATCTAAGAGAAGTGTGTAAAATGTTACACCAGGAGAACATCATTCCACTATTAGGAAGTTGGTTAAAAGGGAACACTCCGTGCGTAAGTATTGAGACCAGATGACAGATTCTGCATGCAAATCTTCCCCCTGATAGCATTGACTATGACAAGGAAATAACTCTGAATGTTGTTGTGGATGGGTGGCTATTGAGCAACATATTGATTGATACAGGTGCAAAAGTAAATGTGCTTACATTAGATGCATGGGTATAAATGGGGAGGCCTCCATTGTAAGCCATCATCTAATGTGTTGTTTATGGAAAACTGGACTAAGGCCACTCCCATAGGAGTTTTGAAGGATGCATCTATAACCATACAAGGGGCCAAGTTCATTGGGGATTTTGAGGTATTAGCACTTACAAAAGCAGATAGTTTTCCAGCCTTGCTTGGATGCCCTTGGTGTTATGTGAATAATGCTGACTTGAGATTCAATAAGGGGTATATCAGTTTTGAGAACAAGGAGGAAAGAGTTGTAATACCTCTAATAGATGGGAAGTCTACACCATATGTTGAGCCTCTAAGTGAGGATGAATTAAACATAATTTATGTATGCACTATTCAGGACCCAAAGGTAAATGAGCCATCAAAAGAAGGCATCCTATAGTGGGAGGATTCTCATTCTATTAGTGATACTATGAGTATTGATTGTGACAATTGGGCTTATGGAACATATGAATTAGTAGGGTGTGAGGTGAAAAGCGTGGTTACACAAAAGAATGGACTTCGTTCGGTTTGATGAATAGGTAGCACAGTACCTTAGTATATAGGGGCAAAAGATCTTCATATATTTTTGAAATCCATGAAAACACGGTGGACAGATAAAATTAAGAGAAGAAATATGTTAGTATATACCTTTGCACGGGACAACAACGTGCTCGTGGGTAGTCCATAGAGATAATATTTTAACATGGGAAGAGATTGGAGTCACCTTATTTATTAGGTTTGTAAGGAATAATGTACCTACGCAGATCTGCACTTATCATGGTGATCAACCTATTCAGCATCACATTCAGTAGTGTGAGAGACTTTGGATAACAGGACAAAAAGCATTACCACCTTCACTCTGGGTGCATAGATTGTACTCTACACTACAAGGATGCGTACACACCTGGTATGTATATGCAGAAATACATCGAGAGACTAGGAACTGGAAAAATTTGACTGCAGGAATGATCCAGACCTTTGACTACTTTTCTTCCCAACCTCCAATAGAAGAGGCATTAAAATTTTTCAAGCACTTAACTATGGGAGATAGTGCAAAATCCAAAGAGCATATTGAAGAATTATTTGGTGAGGCAGACTCTGGAGTGCATTTTGAAAAGGAAGAAGAAATGGAATCCATACTACTTGAATGTGCTTGCCTTGAGAAAGAGAAAGGAAAGATGGTTTACATCGTGGATGATGAGGAAGTTGAGAACCTGGATATTGAACATTCACAAGGGGTGTGCGAGGTCTTGATAGTGCAGAAAAGGATACGTGTGCCTTTCATGAACCCATGAAGACAAAGAAGGTGAATATAGGTTCGGATCCTGAGCCTAAGGAGGTCATCATTCGAGACTACTGGTCAAAATTGGAGGTAGCAAAGATCATTGAGTTACTCAGGGATTATCAGGACTTATTCCCTCGAGGGTATCATGAACTTAAAGGCATGCATAAATCACTTGGGGAAATGAAGATAAAGTTTAAAGAAGGTACACGCCCCATGAGAAAGAGACCTTATAGAATGAATCCTAATTTGCGCAGAAAGGTAAAAGAAGAAATTGATAAAATGTTGAAATCTGGAATTATCAAGCCCCTTGATGAGTCAGAATGGGTTAGTCCAATGGTGATCAGTATCAAGAAGGATGGATGAATTAGAATATGTGTGGACTACAGGGAGCTGAATGCTGCATGTGTCACAGACCCATTCCCTACGCCATTCACTAAGGAAATACTAGAAGGAGTGGTAGGGCATGAAATATATTCTTTCACATATGGGTTTTCGGGTATCATCAGGTTAGGATTACTCAGGAGGATCAAGAAAAGACAACATTTACTACTGAATGGCATATTTTTGCCTATACTGTGATGCCTTTTGGATTGAAAAATGCACCTGCTATATTCTCATGCATAGTTGTTCAGGCATTCAAAGACTTTATTCACAACTTCTTACAGGTCTACCTAGATGATTGGACAATATATGGGCTTGTGAAAGATCATTGTGACAATCTACGCTTAATGTTTGAACGGTGCAGACAATTGAGTATCTCTTTGAACATCAAGAAGTGCATATTTACTACACCATTTGGAATATTGTTAGGACATATAATCTGCAAGGAAGGTTTGTTGGTTGATCCAGCTAAGGTTGCAGTCATTCTAGGCCTGGAAGTGCCTACCAGTCAAAGTGAGGTGCATGGATTTTTAGGTCATACAGGATATTATAGAAAATTCATCAAAGGGTATGCCAAATTTGTTGCACCCTTGGAAGAGTTACTAAAAGGGAAAGGTACATTTTATTGGGGAGAACCGTAGTAGCGTGCATTTGAGATATTAAAAGAGAAACTTACTACCACGCCCATTCTGCGTTTTCCCTCATGGGATAAACCATTTCATGTGCATGTGGACGCTTCTGGCATGGCCATTGGCACTATGTTAGCTCAACCTGGTGAAGGTATTATAGATCATCCAATTTTTTTTTCTAGTAGGAAGCTGACTCCTTTCAAAAGGAATTATACAACTATAGAGTGCAAAGCTTTGTCAATGATCTATGCATTGCATAAGTTTTGACAGTACTTGTTAGCAACACCATTTGTGTTTTATACAGATCACATGGCATTGAAGTATTTGGTAAACAAACCAGTCTTACAAGGGTGCATATGTAGATGGGTACTCCTATTTCAAGAGTTTGACTTCACAGTTGTGGTGAAGCTAGGGAAAAGTAACTCTGGACCAGACCACTTGTCTAGAATTCACTCAGGAGAAGAAGCACAGACAATTGAAGAAACCATTCCAGATGCACAGTTATATAGGTTACAACACATGCCCATCAGAATTAGAAGACATTGTTGTCTTTCTACGAACTAGTGTGACACTAGAAGGAATGAAGGCATTAGAAAAGAAACAACTTGCTATACATGTGACACCATTTATGTTAATCAGTGGTGACCTCTACAAGTTAGGCAGAGATGAAGTATTATGCCTTTGTGTATTAGAGCATGAGCGCAAGGATATTATGGAAGAATCCCATGGTGGTATTGCAGGAGGCCATTATACAGGTGATGCGACTTCCCGGAAGATTCTACTTGTTGGATTATGGTGGGAGACATTGTATAAAGATTGTAAGGCATATTGTAAGGTGTGTGATCATTGTCAATGCCTAGGAAAACTAGGGAAAAGAGATGAGATGCCTTTGAGACCAATTACTAGTGCCAAACCATTTGAGAAATGGGCCATTGACTTTGTAGGACCTATTTCACCAGCCGCGCAGGATTGGGTCACACTATATCATTACTTGCATAGATTATCTCACACGGTGGGCAGAAGCAGCACCTACGAAGGACTGTACAACAACTATAACAGCTAGGTTTCTATGGGAGAATGTTCTTACAAGATATGGATGTCCTTTAAGCTTGACAAGTGATAGGGGTACACACTTTTTGAATGAGACAATCAGGATCCTATTAGATGAGTTTATGGTTGCACACCATAAAACTACACCCTATCATCCTCAGGAAAATGGAACTGTTGAGGCTTTCAACAAGATTTTGAGCCAAACTTTGACAAAAAATTGTGATGTTGGAAGAAAGGATTGGGATGATAAAGTGTCAACTGTTCTTTGGGCATATAGAACAACTTATAAGAGATTGAACAAAGCCACACCATTTCAGTTGGTGTTTGGCATAGAAGCCATTCTCCCTATAGAATTTATGTTACCTTCTTTGCGCATTGTGCGTGTTGGAGGTCTAGCTAATGAGAAGGCTTTAGAAGAGCATATCGAGAAGATGATTCAACTGGATGAGTGATGAGCCATAGCACAATGGAGTCAGAAGTAGGAAAAAGCTAGGAAGAAAGCATGGCATGAAAGAAACATAAGGGATAAGAAGTTTGAGATTGGACAAATGGTACTTATTTATGACTCAAAGTTCTTGTGCCATCCAGGAAAGCTCAAAGTACATTGGTTGGGGCCGTATGTCATCACTTACATACTTGAATCAGGTGCTTTCCAGTTAGAAGCACTTGATGGAACATGGCTACCCGGTTACTTTAACGGGAGTAGGTTGAAGCCCTACTATAAATAAGTCTTCTTGGTGTTTGTAATAAGGTAGTATTTCCATTTAGATTAGGTTTTCAATTCTGTATTTCCTTAATGTATTTCATTCATTGTCGCTATGCTTTGTCAATTTAGTTATTGTTCTTGTGTAATAAGTATGCTTGCGCGCATGAAGCTAATTACTATGTGAAGAATGTTTATGCGCAGAGGACTGCACATACTTTTAGTGTGGGGTGGTTGTAGTTATCTAAGTAAAATACTGTGGGAATTGAAAGGTGAAAGGAATAAGCTGTTACGGCTATGCTTTAAGTCAAAAGAAAATTGCTTCTCAAAAGTGACCAAGGATGGAGATGAATGAAAGGACAGTATAACATGAGGTAAGTAGAGGCCATGATAACTACCAGGAGAAGGTACAGTGACGAGGTACTCGGGTGCAAGGGTGCACGCTGAAGAGAATTCTGTGACCAGAGGGTAGGAAGGCATGCTAGAAGGTTATAGCTAGGGCGCGAAGATGTACCGCACAGAATGAATGAATTTGGTCAATGAATGAGAGGATATTTGGTAGGTGAAGGAGCAATAAATGCATCAAAATTTGAAAAATCTATATAAGGATGGGATGCGAATACATTTTTACCATTGTGATTAAGAGAAATTGAGAAAAGAGCTAAGTGCAAAGAGCCGAGTGATCGGGTTAAGGTGTGAAGGGTGTGAAACCAAGCGTGACAAACAAATCTGTGTGAAAAGAAGCTTGCGTCCCTGGTGGTGAAGGGTTTGAGTGAAGCAGGGAGACAAAGAGCATGATTGAATCGAGCTAGGGCATGCATTTAAAGAAGAGGACAATTTTTAAGGTAGAAAATGAGCACCTAAGATAAAGGCATAGATTGAAGGTGACTTGGTGCGAGCTAGGGTTTGATTTCACAAATTAGGAGCAGCGTTAAAAAGAGAAAGATGAAATTTAGTGCAAGGTAAAATGGCACCTAAGAAGGCAATGAAGGACGAGACATAGTGGCAATGCAGAAAAATTGTCATCAATAGTTAAGGAAAGAAGAAGATGGATCTTCTAGAAGGAAGAATGACCTCAAAGAGATGTTAGCGCCAGAAGATGGATATTCATTGTGTTGGTTGGAAGAGCTTGCAGAATGTCCAGCGTTGCATTGGTTCTGCAAAGAAGAGATTGTGAGGGATGAGTTGGAATCCATTGTTGTGGACATTCCAGAGAAAGCAGAACAAGCACTCGCTGAATGGTAGGCCTTGGAGGCCGGAATAAAGGAGGAGTATCCAGAGTTGATACTTCAAACTGATGCAGAGGAGGCTGCCTCATAGCCTCATAAAACTTATTTATTTATCTACATTCTTTCATTCTTATTCTTTCCATTCTTTTATTCTTTACTTCAATTTTTGGAGATAACCATTGTTGGGATGACAATGAGATTAGTGTGGGGTAATGTTGATCAGAGAATACTTGTTAGAGATCACACAAGAAGTCCGTGCGGGAGAGAAAGCTAGGATCAAGGGCGTGGAGGGACAGGAAGAATCTGCACGTGTGGAGGGAAAGTTCAACATTTAGGACTTAGCTGATTTTGAGCATGAAGACCTATTTTTAGAAGATGGTGTGTGGAACACACCAACGATGCAGAGACGTACATGCATGCCACACATTGTCTATCTTTAGAGGATCAGATCGAAGCATTTTGCATGGAGACAAGCTAAGAATAGGATTGTCACTTCAGTTAACTGTAAGAGGTCTATAGATAACACACTTGCATGTGTGGCTATGCCTGTAAATGGTGCATAGCTATTAATAGCATGTGGCCTATTTCTGGAATAGATAAGTGGTGAAGGGAAAGTCCCCACCCTATATATATGATGTGAAGCACATAGTAGAAGATATATAGAGAGTGTAAAATAGAGATGGATGTATGGAGATATAGAGATATGCACATATTATTGGATTACTATATCAGATCCATGTGCACATTGGTATAGATTGACATTATTGTAAGGAGCTTCTATGTTTATTAATAAATGGAAGATATTGGCTGAATCTAAGTGTCATTCCTATGTGTAATTGAGTGGTGCATGTTATTGATTCAATCATGATTACTGTTTAAAGCTTGTTCTTTCATAAGACTGAATATGGTATGCATTATAGAATGATGGATTAGTTATGGATATTTATGTTTATTCCTTCATCACACTAACATCCTGCTACAACAACCCTAAAGAGGGACCTGGTACCTTTGCGTGCTTCGGGTGAGCGCTCAGTCTAAGGTGAGTGATGTGCCAACGTGACTAGGGTGTTATATGGTAAATTCTAGGTTGCATCACCTAGTCACCTTGGCTACCTACCCAACCTCCAGATCTGATCATAACCTTACCCGCTAGATTAAATTTGCTTATTGTATTTAAATGAGATACCTAAATCATATCAACTACAGTAGGATGTTGTTTATTTACGTTATTTATTGAATTGAATTGTATTAAAAAATGGATTGAAAACCATCTAAGAAGTATCACAATTCCTAGATCTAGCACACACTAGGCAGTCCACTGACATATATTGTTTAATATTCTTCTTGTGGTCCTGTTTTGCATTCATAGGTAGTTCCTCCTAACAAAAAGGAAGTTCTCGTAATCAACACTGGATCGGGAAATCAAAATGCATGCACTCTACCTTCCACCTTCATTCACAGGTATTCCTCCTCACCCTTACCTTATATGTTTTTCTCATATGTACACAACTTATTGGTGAAACATTTTGGCAAGCTCGGTGGGACCCTCATTTGTGGGTTTCTTTCTATTCATATAGGTTACATTTTGTGTGTTTCCTTTCTTAATTATTATTCACTAAATATTCTTCTCTGGTAATCTGTTCCTTCTTTCTAATTGATGTAAATGAAACATTTCTTTTGGTGCATTTAAAAAGAATTGTTCTTCTTTCTTTCTACATTAGTGAAAATCATCCTCTCTCCTATTCATCATTTGCTACATCGAATATAACTGTCAATTTGGGTTATAAAATTTGTTGCATTTCATCCTTGTATGCTGCATTACTAGCTCACATTAAAAACTGAAGGCAACCTATACGCTGGAAGTCATGCCCAACTAATGGTTGACAATTGAATCATAGAAAGTACTTTCTCTCTTCTCTCTCTTTTCCAAGCTGCACAAATATGATTTTACACATTTTCTTAAACAACACCTTACCTAGAAGAAGTTGTCAACAATCACACGATTAGAGGATTGACAGTGGGTGCCTAGTTGGTTTCTCTGTCTAGTCATTATCTCAGAGAAAGGACCACCCCTACCAAAACATAACCTGTGTTAGGAATAAGTGAACAAATATGTAGAAACAATTCCTCAAATCACAACAGTAGGAAACTATATAGCAGAAGTATACATGCAAAAATATAACAACATAAATAAATAATGCAAAAAAGAAGACAAGACAAGATTTAACATGGTTCACCCAATGTGGGCTACATCCACCAAGAACTTGCTCAGATTTTATTATCAACAAGAGTAAAAACAAATCTCACAGTCTTCTCTCAGTTATGAACTCACAACAGAATTCCAAAGATGCTAAAACACATCTAAACCACACTTGAAACCCAATTGCTTAACCTTGATCACTCTTGATCACCTCTTGATCACTAAGACTCAAGACCTCTTGGGCACACAAGATATATTCAAGATACCCTAACACCTCTATTTATAGGATTACAATCCTGTAAGAAGTCCAAAAGCTGACCCTAGACATTTGAAATTCACGACCTTTCATTTTCCCACGTCTGGAAAAGAAACTGTCATGACCTTTCATCTTCCCATGGCTAGAAAAGAAACGGTCATGACTTTTCATCTTCCCAATTTGAACTCCACACTTCAATACTAATTTGAGAAGACCAAAAATAGGCTCCACACCCTAACAATCTCTGACTTGGAGATTGTTCATACTGAGAAAAGTTCTCAACCCTTCATTATCAACCATGAAGGCCAATCAAAGTTGAACACAACTTCAAATTATCCCTTGTGACCACCTTGGTCATTATATCGGTAGGATTCTGACTGGTATGAATCTTTTCCAGCTTCAACTTATCTTCTTCCAAAACTTCCCTGATGAAATGATATCTTAGTTGAATGTGCTTCATCCTAGAGTGAAAAGTGAAGTTCTTCACTAAATGAATAGTTCTCTAACTATCACTGTGTAGTTTCCCAACTTCCTGCTTATGATCCAACTCATCAAGAAACTAATGTATCCAAATCATCTCCTTGCTTGCCTCTGTGGAAGCAACATACTCAACCTCTATGGTTAAAAAAGCCACAACCTTTTGTAACCATGAAATCCAACTCACCGTTGTATCACCAACCGTAAATACATAACCTGTCATGCTCCTCATGCTATCCAAATCTCCTACCATATCTGAATCTACATAACCACGTAATGTAGTGTCTAATCCACCAAAACAAAATGCTACTCCCATGGTCCCTCTCAAATACCAAAGGATCCACTTCACTGCCTGCCAATGCTCTCTACCTGGATCACTCATAAACCTGCTCACTGCTCCCACTGTATGGGCAATGTCAGGCCTAGTGCATACCATAGCATACATAAAGCTACCAACTGTTGATGAGTATGATACCCTAGACATCTGGATTTTATCCTCCTCAGTCTTGGGACTTTGCTCCTTTGATAATTTAAAGTGACCTGCCAAAGGGGTACTAACCAGTTTAGCATCCTACACACTAAACCTCTCAAAGACCTTCTTTATGTACTTTTATTGAGATAACACCAACTTCCTCCCTTTCCTATTTCGAGTTATTCTCATACCAAGGATTTGTTTTTCTACCCCCAAATCCTTCATAGCGAAGGAGTCACCTAGTTTCTTTTTGAGTACCTTTATTTCCTGCATGTTCTTCCCTGTAACAAGCATATCATCCACATATAGGCACAAAATAATATAAATACCATCAAGAAACTTCTTGATGTACACGCAATGGTCTGAGTGACACCTAGAGTAACCTTGCTCCTGCGTAAAATTGTCAAACTTCTTGTACCATTGCCATGGAGCTTGTTTCAGGCCATACAAGCTCTTCTTCAATTTGCACACTAATCTCTCCTTCCCTTTGACCTCATAACCCTGTAGTTGCTACATATACAATTCCTCTTCCAAGTCACCATGAAGGAATGTAGTCTTCACATCTAACTACTCTAAGTACAGGTATTATACTGCTACTAAACAAAGAACAGTTCTAATAGAAGTCATTTTAACAATAGAAGAAAAAATTCATCAAAGTCTATACCTTTCTTCTGTGCAAATCCCTTGACCACCAACCAGGCCTTGTATCTTTTCCTACCTCCATCTTCCTCTTTGATTCTATACACCCACTTTTTCTGTAATGCTTTCTTGCCCTTGGGTAGCTCCATTAGATCACAAGTCTGGTTTTCCATAAGAGATCTATGCTCTTCATCCATGGCCTACTCCCACTTATTCCTAACATCCACCTGCACTACTTCCTCAAAGCACTTTGGCTCTCCACTGTCAGTGAGCAATAAATAATTCAAATATGGAGTAAATCATTCAGGTTCCCTTCTTACCCTAGAAGACCTTCTCACCTCAGGAGTTTGGGGTTCCTAATGAGTAGGCTCCTAAACTGGATGTGCCAGAACATGCTGCACTTGAACCGACCCCTTGGACACCTTGCTATCTGCAATGTCCTCTAACAATGTGTATTATTTCTTTTATTCCTCTTTTTGTTCCTGCAACTGATCTTTATACATGAATTTTTCGTTAAAGACAATATCTCTAGACCGAAATATTTTCTTGTCCTTAAGACTCCAAACACAGAAACTAAAGTCATCCTCACCATATCCAACAAAGGTGCATTTCTTAGACTTAGCCTCTAACTTGGTCCTATCATCTTTACCAATGTGAACAAATACCTCACATCCAAATACCCTAAGAAATGAGTAATCAATTTTCTTACCAGACCAAGCCTCCTTAGGTATACCTCCATCCAAAGGCATAGATGGTCCTCTGTTAATCAGATAAACAACTGTGTTTACTGCTTCTACCCAAAACATGAGTGGAAGCCCCACATGTAATCTCATTCACCTAGCACGCTCCATGATTATCCTGTTCATTCTCTCTGGCACTCCATTTTCCTATGGAGTATTTGGAACCGTTCTTTGCCTGTAGATCCCATTTACCGAACAGTAATTAAGAAATTCGTTACTATAATATTCCCCTCCATTATCTGACCTGAGACATTTCAACTTGAGACCTGTTTCATTCTCAACCAAAGCTTTCCATCTTTTGAAAGTCTCAAACACATCATATTTCTTTATAATGCAATATACCCAAAATTTTCTAGTTGCATCATCAATGAAAGTGACGTAATAACATGAACCACCAATAGAGTTTACCTTATCTAGCCCCCATACATCTGTATGCACTAACTCCAACTTACCCTCCTTCCTGGTAGGTCCAACCTTTAGGAATATCACCCGCTTCTGTTTCCCATAAACACAGTCCTCACATAAATCCAAATCTAACTCCTTTAATCTGGGTAACCTGTCCTTTATAATCTGGATGCCCTTTTGACTCATATGACCAAGTCTTTGGTGCCAAAAATTTGCATCTCCATCTATAACAACTAAATTACAATAATCAACATCACTGGTTAAATACAAAGTACCATTTTCTTACCTTTTATAACCACAAGAGCTCCCTTGGTAACCTTCCAAGAATCCACTGTAAAACTGACTATATAACCATCACTACTTAGCTGACCCGTTGATATCAAGTTTCACCTCAACTTCGGCACATGCCTAACATCCTTAAGTAGCCATGTGTTCCCATTCTGCATTTTTACCCGAAAATAACCTTTACCTACTATGCTGCATGGTTCATCATCACCAAGATATACATGTCAAAAATCACCTTGAACAAAATCAGTAAAGTAATGTCTATGTGGGGTGGCATGGAAAGAATCCCCTGAATCTAACACCCAAGATTTAATAATATTATCTGAAGAAAGAATTAAGGCATCCTAACAAACATCACCTGTTGCCAAATTTACCTCTTTAGTTTCCTCCTTCTTGTTCTTCTTATCCCGAAGAGCCCATCAATATTTTTTAGCATGACTAACCTTCCCACAGTGCTAACATTCTAACTTACTCTTGGAATTTGACCTTCCATGATCATTCAACTTCCCATGGTTACCTTTCCCTCTGTTCTTTTGTCTCCCTCTACTCTCAACCATCAAAGTGTTTCCAGAAGTAGAAGAATCTCTGGTGCTCTTACTTCACATTTCCTCGCTTAGGATCACACTTATTACATCCTCAAACTTCAGTTTTGAATTATTAGAGACTGAATTACTTATAACGATAACCAAGTTGTCCCAACTATCTAGTAAGGAGCACAAAATCAACAAATCCCTGACCTCATCATCAAAGTCAATTTTTACTGAGTTCAACATACTCACAACTGTATTAAATTCATTCAAATGAACAACAATAGAACCATTCTCAGACATCTTCATATTAAATAACTTTTTCATCAAAAATATTTTATTAGAGGCAGAGGGTTTTTCATATAGCTTCCCCAACACACTCATGAGACCTTTCGTGGTCTTCTCCTGTGATATGTTGAAAGCAACCGAAGATGCAAGGCATAACCGAATTGTCCTGAGCACCTTTCTATCCAGAAAATTCCAATCCTCATTTGACAGGGCTGTAGGTTTCTTTACTTTTCCAGCCAAAGGAACATGGAGGTCCTTTTGATATAAGTAATCCTCCATTTGCATCTTCCACAAACCAAATTTTTTCCCATTGAACTTCTCAACACTTGATCTGCCCTCATCCGCCATAGCTTCGACTCAAGCTAAAATTTCCCTATGATTTACCACTTCAGCAAACAACCAATCAAATTTCTGATACCAATTGCTAGTAATTAGTGAACAAATATGCATAAACTATTCCTCAAATCACAATAGTAGGAAACTATATAACAGAAGTATACATGCATAAATATAACAACATAAATAAATAATGCACAAAAGAAGACAAGACAGGATTTAACATGGTTCACCCAATGTGGGCTACGTCGACCAAGAACTTGCTCAGATTTTATTATCAACAAGAGTAAAACAACTATCACAGTCTTCTCTTAGGTATGAACTCACAACAAAATTCCAAAGATGCTAAACCACATCTAAACGAAAATTGACACCCAATTGCTTAACCTTGATCACTCTTGATAACTAAGACTCAAGACCTCTTGAGCACACAAGATATCTTCAAGATACCCTAACACCTCTATTTATAGGATTACAATCCTTTAAGACGTCCAAAAGCTGACCCTAGAAGTTTGAAAGTCACGACCTTTCATCTTCCCATAGCTGGAAAAGAAACTGTCATGACCTTTCATCTTCACATGGCTAGAAAAGAAACAGCCATGACCTTTCATCTTCCTAATTTGAACTCCACACTTCAATACTGATTTGAGAAGACCAAAAATAGGCTCCACACCCCAACAACCTGAAACCTCCCCTTTAGATTTCCTCTTCATAGGATACCTTCCTAACCAAAAAAATATGTTCTAAATTCACAAGTGAGTCTCAAATAGCATAAGCTAAAGTAACGTAAAATCCACTCGTAAGATTACATGTTTTTCTTAGCTTTCTTCCTGAATTACATTTTGAGTTGTGAGGATTAAGTTTCTTCATTTTCTTCTTCCTTTCACACTCCCCATCATAGTTGGAGTATTTTGACTATTTCTAAGTGTGTCAGGGCCTCATATTATCATCCTCAGGTCTTATGGGTTGTTTCTTCATCTGGTTTAATTCAAAAAATCCATTTTTCTTTAATTCTTCAGATTTCATAGTAATTGGTGTTGGTTCATTGACAGTCATCGGTTCCTATCTGACCGTCATCGGTTTACTTGACCAGTGTCAGTTACCAGTTCTTTTGGTTATTTTACCCAAAACAACTTTCATCACCTTCTCTTTTCTATTTGAAGTCATTTGGAAATCATCATAACCACAACATTCTGATATCACTATAAGATACAGTTTCCCCATTTCATCTTTCATCAGTTCTGCTTCATTTGCTCAAACTGGTGTTTTCTACATTTTGCCCCTTAAACCGTCATCGGTCAAGTCAACTGGCGTTGGTTTCCCTATTTTGATTTTTAATTAAAACATTGACCAAGTCCACCTACTGGTATATTTTCTTTTTCATTTCTACTATTTGTTGTGTCATCTGTAGAATACAGTTAACCTAATACACTCTAATTCACATGGTGTTGACTCGCAACCAAACTAACACCATTATATTTCATGCTAACCTTTAGCCACTCCCACCTGGCCCATCACCACCTTCCATCCTATTGCCTATGGATCCAACTGATCCTGTCACCATTCCTTTCAGCGACGAGGAGTTCGCAAGACTCCTTGATCTAAATCCCGCAACTTTACAATACTATCTTGCCCATTCATCTACCTGAGACTCCTTAGGACAACTAGTATACAACATGGTTGTATCTAATCCTCTTGCCCTTGCCCCACTTCCGCATTAGCTACCACTAGCTTGGCACTACCCTCATCCACATTACCCCCTTGTGGTCTCTCAGTTAGGTCCCACCTCTACTATAACTGCTGCCTCAATGATGTCTCTTACACCCGTTGTGTCAACCATTCCTTCACCAAATTCCTTAAACATGGCCCCATCTGCCCCCTTTTCCTCGTATATACCAGGTGCATCACAACCACCTCTAGTGTCGACAACCCATACCCCTTTCCAAAACCTAGTTCTTTCCATCCCTTAGTCCCTATCACCCATTATGACGAGAGTCATTACGACCACCCCACCTATTTACATGCATCACCAACAACCCACAATCTTGTCTATCACTTATTTGGGGGTGTATTCCACCTATATCTCTCCCCCCTTTGCAGTTTTCATATTTGACACCCCCATGTACTGAGATGCCATCCACATTATACACCCATCATCAACCTCCCTTTACTGCAAGAGATGCCCATTCCTCACAACTCACCAATGCCCTCATTAGGATGATGATGGAAAATATGCAGACATTAGAAGCATCAGTTTTAGGCTCTCATAACTCCTTAACCTATTACAAAATATGTAATGAGCCTATTCATCCATCTATTCCCATTCGACCATATCCCTTGCATTGGGAAATGCCCAAGCTCAATCGTTTCAACAGTAAAGAGGGCCCGCAACAACACTTGTAGTCATTCAAACATGGGTGCTACCTAATTGCCCATGATGATGCTTTACTCCTATAGACATTTCCCTTGTCCCTAACAAGACCCACCTTAGACTGGTACAACAATTTACCTAGAAATTCCATCTACTCCTTTAAACAAGTGGCTCAAGCATTCCTAGACCACTTCTCAATCAATGTAGTCAAAAAATTCACCATGAATAACCTATATTTGACATGACAATATGAAGACGAATCTATCACAAATTTCATTACTCGCTGGTGAAGTCTTATCAACCAATTAATGTTCGAGTTACCTCAAGCTGAACTTATTATGTATTTCCTTAATGTATTTCACTCATTGTCGCTATGCTTTTTCAATTTAGTTATTGTTCTTGTGTAATAAGAACTCTTGCGCACATGAAGCTAATTACTATGTGAAGAATGCTTATGCACAGAGGACTGCACGCACTTTTAGTGTGGGGTGGTTGTAGTTATCTAAGTAAAATACTGTGGGAATTGAAAGGTGAAAGGAATAAGCTGCTATGGGTGTGATTTAAGTCAAAAGAAGATTGCTTCTCATAAGTGACCGGATGGAGATGAATGAAAGGAAAATATAATGTGAGGTAAGCAGAGGCCATGATAACTACCAGGAGAAGGTACAATGATAAGGTACTCAAGTGCAAGGGTGCATGCTGAAGAGAATTTTGTGACCAGAGGGTAGGAAGGCACACTAGAAGGTTATAGCTAACGCGCGAAGATGTACCGTGAGGAATGAAAAAAATTGGTCAATAAATGAGAGGATATTTGGTAGGTGAAGGAGTAATAAATGCATCAAAATTTGAAAAATCTATATAAGGATGGGATGCGAATACATTTTTACCATTGCGATTAAGAGAAATTGAGAAAAGAGCTAAGTGTAAAGAGCCGAGTGATCGGGTTAAGGTGTGAATGGTGTGAAACCAAGTGTGGACAAACATATATGTGCAAAAGAAGCTTGCGTCCCTAGTGGTGAAGGGTTTGAGCGAAGTAGGGAGACAAAGAGGAGTTAGGGCATGAATTTTCCACCTAGGACATGATTGAATTGAGCTAGGGTTTGATTCACAAATTGTAGCGTTAAAAAGAGGAGATGTTTGCAAGGTAAAATGGCACCTAAGAAGGCAACTACAACAGAATCAAAGGGAAAGAAGAAGATGGATCTTATAGAAGGAAGAACGACCTCGATGTCCAACGTTCATACAATTTTTGATATCGTATTGGCCGTTCCTCAAATTCCACCTAGTTTTTCTATCGAGGAAATTTTGGCACAAGCTCCTCTACCCACAGAGGAGCATACCTCTTCCACTCCTTCATCCTTAGAGGAGTCCCCTTCATCTCCTCCTTCACCCACAAATCCACTATTTCTTCTGATGCCATTTACCCATCTACCTTGTAATTTATTGAACAATCAACGATATTAACTCTCCCATCCATAGGAGAATCGTCATCTCCTTCTCCTCCACCAAAGGAGAAGTCTACCTTACCCACCTACCATCTCTCCTACCCATGGGAGATTATTCAGACACACCACTACATGATGGGGACAATTATCCCTCAGTATCCCAAGATCCCATTGACTTGATCTTGACTCTTTTACCCATAGAGTCTGAGGCTAATTGATTACTTATCCGAAAGACATATTTTACAGGGATTACAACCAAACCAACTGCATCTCCTTTTACAAAAGTCCCGTTTTCATGACTGGCTAATCTCTTGGATTACATTGATAATTGCATGCTCTGGGGATGTCTTTGGCTCCCTTTTTGACTCAAATACAAATGTTGCTTGAAGATATTTCCACGATCTATCCAAAGATATTTTGAGCAACGAGATCGACCCTGACCATGCCTATCAAAATGACTTCTTCTTCATCACTTCTACCTACATCCGAACCTTTACCCATGACTAAAACCATTCCAATGCCTAAGAACCTGCCACACCTATATCTTTGCCCGTATCTAGACTCATCACTACCTTGGGTGTCATACTGACATCAAGCCTTACCCATCCACTTGTCAAATTGGATTTTGCCACGTCTTCCCAAACCCACACAAAATTTTTTCCTCTTCCTAGAAGGAATACCTAACCCTCTAGGCCTCGTACACCAGTTTCACCTACCACAACTTTGTCACCTTTGCCCCTTTTGTCCATCCTAGGACCTCACCCATCAACCCTAGCCAAGTAGCCTCCTACTATTATGTTTGTGGAGCCTATTTTCATGTTAGAGTGTGGTACACCTTCTATGTGTTACACTCGGGTATTTTTACAGCGGTCCCGCTCACTGGTGAGCGGGTCAGGGGGGTTCGGGGTTGAAGCCCCCGAAGCAAATTTTCATGGGTGGTTTATTAACCCATGGGTAATGGGTAACCGTTATGGGCTGTTTTTGGCCCATGGTTTTTTAGTACCCATTGTTTTGTAAAACCACCTCTTTGGCTACCCATAGGTTTATGGGATAGTTTTGTTTTTTCCCATTGTTCGATACCCATGGTTTTGTAAAACTGCTTAAGCAGTTGTCTATTTATATGGTCTTATGCATATGATAGAAAGATAAGAAAATGTATTGCAGATGTGTTTTGAATTTGGGTGTGAATTCTGTAGAGTTTGTTGAGCATAGCTCTAAATGGATCTGAGTATTGTATTGAGAGAGTGGAGGCTTGTAATAAAATATGAGCAAGTAATTCTTGGTGGACGTAGCCCAAATTGGGTGAACCACATTAAATCTTGTCTCTCTGTGTTGTGTTATTTATTCTGCACTTTTATTTGAGATCTATAATATTTTCTGCATATTAGTTTATACTGTTGCGATTCTGTAAGGGATTGTTCCGCATATTTTATCTCTTATTTCCTAACAATTGGTATCAGAGCCTGGTTTGGTTTGCTGAAGTGTTGAATCATAGGGAAAGTTTTATCTTGAGTGGGAGCTATGGCAGATGATGGAAGATCTATGGTTGATAAATTCAATGGGCATAATTTTAGTCTTATACTCCGCTGTCTGAGAAGGTGAACAAACCCTCTAGTATGATAGATGTGGAATGGGATTTTCTGGATTGGAAGGCACTTGGAACGATCCAGCTGTGTCTTGCATATTCGTTATTATTTAATGTTTCAAAGGAAAAGACTACAAAAGATCTAATGGATGCATTAAGGAAATTATATGAAAAACCCTCTGCCTCTAACAAGATATTTTTTAATGAAAAAGTTGTTTAATATGAAGATGTTTGAGAATAGTTCAGTAGCAGATCATTTAAATGATTTCAATATGGTTGTGAATATGCTAGCTTTGGTTACAATAGAATTTGATGAAGAAGTTAGGGCTTTATTAATTCTGTGCTCTTTACCTGAAAGTTGGAATAGCCTGGTAATTGCGGTAAGCAACTCGGTTCTAGCTAACTTGAAGTTGAAGTTTGAGGATGTTGTAGGGGTGATTCTAAGTGAGGAAATGTGAAGAAAAAGCTCCAGTGAATCTTCTACTTCAGGGAATGTTTTGATAGTGGAAACTAGAGGGAGACAGAAGAATAGAGGAAACTGTGGAAAATCAAAAGATCACGCAAGGTCAAAATCCAAGAGCAAGATTGTATGTTGGAACTGTGGAAAGTTTGGGCATGAAAAGAATGATTGTTGGGAGATTTGAGATAAGAAGAAACAACAGGAAGAAAATAAGGAGGCAAATGTGGCATTGGGTAATGTATGTCAGGATGCTTTGATTCTTTCTTTGCATAATATTAATGAATCTTGGGTTTTAGATTCAGGGGCTTCTTTTCATACTACTCCACATAGGCATTATTTTGTTTATTATGTTTAAGGGGATTTTGGGCATGTTTTTCTTGGTGATGATGAGCCTTGTAGTATAGTTGGAAAATTTTCTATTCAAGTTAAGATGCAGAATGGGAATACATGGCTATTGAAGGATGTCAGACATGTGCCTACATTAAGGATAAATTTGATATCGGCGGGGCAATTGGGAAGTGATGGTTGTACTGTGATATTTACAGCTGACTCTTGGAAGGTCACCAAGGGTGCTCTTGTGGTGGCAAGAGGTAAGAAGGTTGGAACCTTGTATTTAACCACTGATAGTACTAATGATTGTAATATTGTGGCCTCAGATGCAGATACAACATTATGGCACTATAGGCTTGGTCATATGAGCCATAAGGGCATGCACATCATAAAGAAGAATTTTCTTGGATATACAGAAATAGGTTTGGATTTCTGTGAGAACTGCATATATGGGAAACAGAAGTGAGTAAGGTTTCTCAAGGTTGGACCTATGAAAAAAGAGAGTAAGTTAGAGCTGGTACATTCTGATGTGTGGGGGCCGACTCAGGTATCATCTCTTGGGGGTTCAAGTTATTATGTTACTTATATTGATGATGTAACAAGGAAAGTTTGGGTTTATTGTATTAGAAACAAATCTGATGTATTTGACACTTTTGTTAAATGGAAAGCCTTAGTAGAGAATGAAATAGGTCTTAAGCTAAAATGTCTCAGGTCAGATAATGGAGGGGAGTATTGCAGCAATGAATTTAATGATTACTGTTCTAAGAATGGAATCCACAGGCAAAAGATAGTTCTAGGAACTCCACAGCAGAATGGGGTATCAAAAAGGATGAACAGAACAATAATGGAACATGCTAGGAGCATGAGGTTACATGCAGGACTGCCTCTTTCTTTTTGGACAGAAGCGGTAAGCACAACTGTGTACTTGATAAACAGAGGACCCTTAAGTTCCTTAGATGGAGGCATACATGAGGAGGCATGGTATGGTAAGAAAGTTGATTATTCATTTCTTAGAGTCTTTGGATGTGAGGTGTTTGTTCATATAGACAAGGATGATAGGACCAAGCTAGAGGCTAAATTAGAAAAAATGTACTTTCATTGGTTATGGTGGTGATGAATTTGGATTTAAATGTTGGAGTATTAAGGACAAGAAAATCATTCGATCTAGGGATGTGGTCTTTAATGAGAAAGTCATGTATAAGCAATAGTTTCAGGAGAACATGGAAGAATCCAAGAAAGAATATGTATTGATAGAGGATCTTCCAGATGGGACAGTGACCCATGAATCAGTTCAGGAACTGACTCAACAAGAACCTCAAAATCCTACAGTGAGGAGGTCTTCTAGGGTAAGAAAAGAACCTGAACGTTTTTCTCCTTCTCTTTATTATTTATTACTCACTGATAGTGAAGAGCCAAAGAGCTTTGATGAAGCAATACAGGTAGATGCTAGTAAAAAGTGGGAGCAAGCCATGGATGAGGAGCATAAGTCTCTCATGGAGAACCAAACTTGGGATTTGGTGAAGCTACCAAAAGGCAAAAGAGTATTGTAGAACAAGTGGGTGTACAGAGTTAAAGATGAAGGAGGAAAGAAAATATATAAGGCCCGGTTGGTGGTCAAGGGGTTTGCACAGAAACAAGGTATAAATTTTGATGAGATTTTTTCTCCTGTAGTAAAAATGACTTTTATCAGAACTGTTCTTGGAATAGTGGCAGCAAAAGACTTGCACTTAGAACAGTTAGATGTAAAGACTGCATTTCTCCATGGTGATTTAGAGGACGAGCTATATATGCAACATCTAGAAGGATATGAAGTCAAAGGTAAAGAGGAGATGGTGTGCAAACTGAAGAAGAGCTTGTATGGCCTGAAACAAGCTCCACGTCAATGGTATAAGAAGTTTGATAGCTTCATGATGGAGCAAGGTTATATTTGATGTCATTCTGACCATTGCGTGTATACAAAGAAATTTGAGGATGGAAGTTATATTATCCTGTGTTTGTATGTTGATGATATGTTGGTTATAGGTAAAAACATGTAAGAAATAAAAGTACTCAAGAAACAACTAAGTGAATCCTTTGATATGAAGGATTTGGGGGCAGCCAGACAAATCCTTGGTACAAGGATAACTCGGGATAGGAAGGAATGGAAGTTGACTTTATCTCAGGAAGAGTACATTAAGAAGGTATTGGAAAGGTTTAACATGCAGGATGCTAAACCAGTTGGGACTTCTTTGGCAGGCCATTTTAAGTTATCAAAGGAGCAGTGTCCCAAGACAGAGTAGGAAAGAAACCAGATGTCCAAGGTACCTTACTCATCAGTAGTTAGCAATTTTATGTATGCTATGGTGTGCACTAGGCCTGATATTGCCCATGCAGTGGGAGATGTGAGTAGATTTATGAGTGATCCAGGTAAAGAGCATTGGCAAGTAGTAAAGTGGATCCTTTGGTATTTGAGAGGAACCATGGGGACAGTTTTGTGCTATAGTGGATCAGACACCACTTTACGTGGTTATGCAGATTCAGACATGGCTGGAGAAGTAGACAATAGGAGGAGCACGACAGGGTATATTTATACTGTAGGTGGGACAACAGTGAGCTGGATTTCACGACTACAGAAGCTGGTGGCTTTGTCAACCACGGAGGCTAAGTATGTTACTGCCACAGAGGCAAGCAAAGAGATGATTTGGTTACAACAATTTCTTGAGGAGTTGGGGCATAAGCAAAAGGAATGTAAGATGCATAGTGATAGTCAGAGTGCTATACACCTAGCTAAGAACTCTGCTTTCCACTCCAG
Source organism: Taxus chinensis (assembly GCA_019776745.2). Lineage (NCBI taxonomy): Eukaryota > Viridiplantae > Streptophyta > Pinopsida > Cupressales > Taxaceae > Taxus > Taxus chinensis. The sequence continues at coordinate 294,311,814 of CM034146.1, read as the reverse complement.
GATGAAGCATATATAGTTGAGATATCACTTCATCAGGACATCTTTGGAGGAAGATAAGTTGAAGTTGGAGAAGATTCATACTAGTCAGAATCTTGCAGACATGATGACCAAGGTGGTAACAAGGGATAAACTAAAGCTATGTTCATCTTTGGTTGGCCTTTGCAGATGACAATGAAGGGTTGAGAAGCTTGCTCAGTGGAAATCAGTTTCCAAGTGGGAGATTGTTATGTTTTTGGAGCCTATTTTCATGTTAGAGTGTGGTACACCTTCTATGTGTTACACTCGGGTATTTTTATGGCAGTCCTGCTCGCCGGTGAGCGGGTCAGGGGGGTTCGGGGGTGAAGCCCCCGAAGCAAATTTTCATGGTTGGTTTATTAACCCATGGGTAATGGGTAACCGTTATGGGCTGCTTTTTGGCCCATGTTTTCTTGATACCCATTGTTTTGTAAAACCGCCTCTTCGGCTACCCATAGGTTTATGGGACGGTTTTGTTTTTGCCCATTGTTTGATACCCATGGTTTTGTAAAACTGCTTAAGAAGTTGTCTATTTATATGGTATTATGCATATGATAGAAAGACAAGCAAATGTATTGCATATGTGTTTTGAATTCGGGTGTGAATTCTGTAGAGTTTGTTGAGCATAGCTCCAAACAGATCTAGGTATTGTATTGAGAGAGTGGAGGCTTGTAATAAAATCTGAGTAAGTGATTCTTGGTGGACGTAGCCCAAATTGGGTGAACCATGTTAAATCTTGTCTCTCTGTGTTGTGTTAATTATTCTGCACTTTTATTTGAGATCTATAATATTTTCTGCATATAGTTTCTACTGTTGCGATTCTATAAGGGATTATTCCGCATATTTTATCTCTTATTTCCTAACACCTACCAAAAGCAAATCAAAAGCTAAGAAACCTATCGCTTCATCATGATCCTTCATTACACCTAATTTACCTACACAAAATACACCCTCACCCCACCTGTACATTTCTTACCACCTATACCTCCGCCAATTACTATAACCCCAAATTTTCCTATACAAATTCAACCCATACTGTCCACCCAGCCTCTACCAAACACTTCTACTACAACTTTATTATCCCCATGGGTAACCTATCCTCTTCCATTGTCTACTTTCCCTTCTACGCCACTTACTCCCATCTCATCTTTATCCAAGAAGGTGCAATCCAAAGATAAGAATCCACTCCCCTCTAAAAGGGTAGTTAAACCAACAACACTTGCCATTACTAGTTCTTCCACCACACCTTTACCAAAGCAGAAACCATCAAAACCTAAGACAATACCACCTACCAAACCAATGGTCCACCCCATTCCCCCTCCTATAATGCCTTGTCCACCACAATCATCTGTGCCTTTACCAAAACCCACATTCACTTCCCATTGTGATCCGTTGGCAGGGTCCTATGCCAACATTCTAACCAATCTCTTAGATACCTTTTTCATCACATTACCACCACTTAGGCCTCATGACCCCCTCAAACGCAAACCAAGAGGGTTTGATGAAACTAAAATTTGTGCCTATCATTAGGTGTTAGGACATGATGTAGAAGGTTGTAAGGCTCTCAAAATTGTTCTCCTACAATTATGTCCTTCTGAAGTAAATTTTGATGATGATTATATTCTTGATGAGGACCCTGTTCCACCTTCACCTGTCACCACACACCATCATCCCTTGCTTCTTCAACAACCTCTATCTCCACCCCCACAACCCTTTTATCCACCTCCAAAATTTGAGATCAACATGGTCCGTATCAGAGAGTTGGCCAAACCACCACCTAAATGCCAGTGTGCCCTACTCATTTTGCAAGGATCTTACCCCACATTAGGTTTTTTCCCATCATGTTGTTATACTACTCATGACATACCTTCACCATCTACGTCTTTCCCTCAGATTAAAATGATCCAAGTTGCCACATGCGCCCAAAAAGACAAAGGAAAAGAAAAATTAGCTAGCCCATCAACCAATCCTGTGCCCAATATACCATCTACACCCACACCCAAAATCACCATTCTAGGACCCTTATACCCTATTTTTGATGGGGTCACCCACTGTACAATGATAAAACAATTACATCAATCCCCTCTAAAAATGCCTTTGTACGATCTCATCCAAACCTCTGAATCTCATCGACAAGCCCATATGGAAGTTTTACAATCCATCAAAGTTTTACCTAATGACCCCACACTAGTGGCCTCCATTATCACCCCTCACCACGTAGCCTTGCTTACCAAGTCATCTAATTCTTCTACCCCGACACCCACTCATCAAGTAGCTGCACTTAGTTTCTCTGATGAGTAGATTGTACCCTTCCAATCAGATGACCCTGACCCCACCCTTTTTAGCTCTGTTTATAGTGATAACATACATGTACAATGCATTATGATCGATGGTGGTGCTAACATCAACATAATATCCTCCCACATGTAAAATCAAATTCGCATCCCTTTAAATTGTATGCATAATAACATAGTTATGCCACGCTCCTTTAATGACGATGATCTTCTTGATGAGGACCCTGTTCAACCTTCACCTATCACCACACACCATTGTCCCTTTCTTCTTCAATGACCTGCATCTCCACCCCCACAACCATTTTATCCACCTCCAAAATTCGAGATCAACATGGTCCGTATCAGAGAGTTGACCAAACCACTGCCTATATGCTAATTTTCCCTACTCATTTTGTAAGGCTCTCACCCCGCATTAGGTTTTTGCCCATCATGTCATTACACTACTCATGACATACCTTCACCATCTACCTCTTTCCCTTAGATTAACATGGTCCACGTTTCCACCTGTGCCCAAAAAGACAAAGGAAAAGAAAAAATAACTAGCCCATGAACCAATCTCATGCCCAATATTCCATCTACATCCACACCCAAAATCACCATTCAAGGACCCACATACCCTATTTCTGACGGGGTCACCCACCGTATAATGATAGAACAATTACATTAATCCCCTCTAAAAATGTCTTTATACTATCTTTTCCAAACCTCTGAATATCATCGACAAGCCCTTATAGAAGTTTTACAATCCATCAAAGTTTTACCTATCGACCCCACACTAGTGGCCTCCATTATCACCCCTCACCACATGGCCTCGCTTACCAAGTCATCTCCTTATTTTACCCCCATGCCCACTCATCAAGTAGTATCCCTCAGTTTCTCAGATGAAGAGATTGTACCTCTCCAATCACATGAGCCTGACCCCACCCTTTTTATCTCTGTTTATATCGATAACATACATGTATGATGCATTATGATCGATGGTGGTGCTAGCTTCAACATCATCTCCTCCCACACGTATAATCAAATGTGCATCCTTTCAAATTTTATGTATAATAACCCAGTTATGCTGCGCTCCTTCAATGATGTCATCAACTCCACCCTTGGCACCATTATTCTTCATGTTCGCTTAGGCCCTCACACCATCTCAGAATTGTTCTACGACTTAGAGGGGGAGTTCTAGTATAACCTGTTTCTTGGCCGAACTTGGATTTGCATCATGGGCTGTGTTCCTTCAATTTTACACTGTTATGTAAAATTCAAACATGAAGGGCATAACTATACCATCCCAGCTGACCCATCACCATTCAATACCTGTAACATGTTATACCAACCTAACGATGTCCTTGTACTAGTTAAGGCATCTACCACTATCCCCACTTCTCCTTCACCCACAACCCCATCAACCAATGCTGCTGCCACCTCTCCCACACCTAACTTGTCTATTCCTACTACTACCATAGCCTCTGTAGCTGGCTCATCTACTTCTTAACCAACTAACACCCCTCCTGCCCAATTTCCTAGTGGTTTATCTATCCTTGCTACCCAAATATCTACTACCGATCCCTTAGAAGGTGTTTTTCAATGCCTCACTCGGTGGGAGTACCGCCTCTACAATATCAACACATTACTCACTCCACAAGAGTATGAAAACCTATGCTAACATCCTCGTTATGACTATCACATAGGAGAGGTTTTTCCTTATGGTCCTCCCCACCTTTGTACTAACTTAACATATGAGGGACTTGATACTGCCACCCATTCACCCAAACCTCCATCCCAAACATGACCCTTTTCATCTGACCTACATTCTCTCACTAACCACCGCTTCACCAATAATTTCCTTCACCACTGCGCATGGAAAGGATTTGCCTTTGGTTTTTACGAACAAGGCCATCTTACTGTCATCCCATGTACCACACGTAAACACAAAGATCGCAATGGCATTGGGTTTGCCACAAAATCTTTCAAGAAGGCCTGCATCGACCTCATTAAGGATGAAAAACCTTCTCCACCCCATTCACCAACATCACCACCTTTACCCATGGAGTCTATAGATCCCAAATCTATTCCTCCTTACTTTTTTTTCGTGAACACCATTTCCCTGGGGCCTCTGACTTATCAAGGTAATGGCAAGGCTCCCTCTTATCTCCCCTTCCTATATCCTAACATGATCAATGACAATACACCTTCTATTAAGATCATTTAATGTCAGGACGATGAGTCTATCCTCACCTACCTTGGTGCAGAAGATTCTTATGTTCATCGATCATTGCCTACTAAGATGCAAACCATGTTGAATGAATCTACTATCGAAATCATCATTAATACTCAGGATGACCCGCACATTCTAAAGATAGGCCTATATTTAGATGCTGCTGAACAAGAAGCTTTTACTTCTTTCCTCCGGGACCATAACAACACTTTTGCTTGGTCCTATGCTGATATGCCCAGTATTAACCCAAACATTGTGGTCCACACTATCATAACCATTCCTGACCCTAAACCCGTAAAATAGAAGCTACAGAAAATACATCCTCGCATTGCCCTTCTTGTCATAGAAGAACTTTAGGCCCTTCTCTCGGTTTCCTTCATCCTACCCATTGACTATCCCTAATGGATTTCTAATATCATTCTTGTCATAAAAGTGATAGGGGACTTTACATTTACATAGATTTCCATGACCTCAACTTAGCTTTCTCTAAAGACAAGTTTCCTCTACCAGGCATTAACCAGCCAATTGATCTCACTGTCGGCCATGAGATGCTATCACTCATGGATGGTTTCTCCAGTTATAATCAAATATTACTCGCTCCAGAAGACCAACACAAAATCGCCTTCATCACTCCTTGGGGGACCTTTTGCTATCGAGTCATGCCTTTTGGCCTTAAAAATTATGGTGCTACATATCAGTGAGCCATGACTTATATCTTCCATGACATAAGTCATCACATACTGGAAGATTACGTAGATGACCTTCTTGCCAAATCCAAACATCAGATCGAACACCTTACAGTCCTTAAGGTCATCTTTGACCGCCTCATCAAGTATTGTGTTCACCTTGAACTTAAGAAGTGTGTCTTCGCGATGCTCTCAGGAAAGCTCCTTGGTTTTATCATTTCATTGCATTGCATAGAAGTCAATCCTGCTAAAGTAAAGGCTATTTTCGAAATGCCTCTGCCTACTAATCTCCGTCAAATTCAAAGTTTGCAAGGTAAGTTGCAATCTATTCGTCGGTTTATTTCACAACTTTCTGATCGCTACCAACCATTTCATCATCTCCTCAAAAAGAACTTCTCCTTTAAATGGGATGATAAATGCCACAAAGCCTTTGAAAGCTTAAAACAATACCTTCTTCAACCATTGGTGCTCATTCCCCCTAAAGATGACCAACCGTTTTACCTATACATTTTTTCTACTGATCATTCCTTAGGTGCTATGCTCACTCATTGCGACAAGCATCACTAGGAGAAAGTGGTTTATTACATAAGATGTACCCTTTTAGAATACAAAAATAGGTACACCCATGTTAAAAAACTTTGCTTAGCCTTAGTTTTTGTCGCCACTAAAATTTGTCATTACCTACTCAACCACAAAACCTTTTTCGTCACTAACACTGAACCCTTACATTACATGTACGCCAAACCTTACCAACATCAACGTACTACACATTGGCTCATGTTTCTTGCAGACCTTGACCTCGAATTCATCCACCAAAAATATATCAAGGGCCAAACCATCGCTGACCAATTAGCAGAAACACCTCTTTCTAGAGATCAACCCTCTAAATTTGATTTTCTGGATGAATCCATTGGTGCCCTCTTTTTGGATGATACCAGTTATTATATGACCTTATTCTTTGATGGTTCCAAATGTCAGCATGGAGGCAACACATGTGTTATCCTCATTCCTTTTGATAATGAACCCATGTCTTTATCTTTAAAACTATGTTTTTATTGTACTAAAAACATCGCTAAATATGAAGCACTCATATTAGGCCTTCAAACCATTATCATCCTAGATGTTAAATATATTAATATCTTTTGTGATTCCCAGATGGTTCTAAACCAAGTCAATGGTATATACCAATGTCATAATGAAATACTCCAAAAGTAAAAACACCATGTTGACATACTTTTGACTACCTTTGACCATTACGAAGAACATCAAACCAACCCACGTTCTGCTAATAAATTTACAGATACCATGCCCTGCTTAGCTTCTCAGATACCTGCTTCATCTTCTGACTCCAAAATATTTTTTGTAATACAAAGGTTGCAATCATATTCTTATTTATCTCAATATGTCAACTCTGTCGGAGATGTCACGCTTGACCCACGTGACCTTTGGTATAAGCAGTTTGTAGATTACCTTTCCCTTTCCGTTCTACCTCTCGATATCACTAGTAATGGACAATGCACCTTTCTTAAAGGTGTCTCTCATTATGTCATCATGGGTGGTATTCTTTATAGACACGAATTTGACGATATTCTCTTATGATGCCTTATAAGTTCTTAAATTTCCTACACCATCAAAGAAGTTCATGACAAAATTTGTGGAGGTCTCTTTAGTGTCTTAGCTTTCACTAAACAGATTCTTCACCTAGGATATTATTGGTCAACCCTAAATCGCGACTTTTGTGACTATGTCAAATGTTGTGTGAAATTCTAGCAACATGCTAATCTTCATCACACACCTAGTCACGCCTTACAAGTCGCACAAGATCTTTGGCCTTTCTCTCAATGGGGTTTGGACCTTGTCGGAGAGATCAATACTCATTCTTCACAATGCCATCAATGGATTATAACCACTAATAAATACTACACTAAATGGGTAGAAGCCATCCCCCTCATTTCTAAAAAATCTGAGAAAATTTGTGAATTCATCAACCATCACATTATTTTTTGCTTTGGTATCCCTCACCGCCTCATCACTAATAACAAAAAGTAATTTAAAAACAAAACCCTATGAAATCTTTGTGACGATTTTGGCATTCAACTCAGTTTCTCTTCACCTTACTACCCACAAACAAATGACCAAGCAAGATCAACTAATAAAACCTTGAACAAAATTCTTATGAAAGTAGTTGACGATACTGGGAAGGATTGGCATACGCACATTTCGTTTGCCTTATGGGATTATCGCACTAGTATTCACACTTTGATTGCTGCCACACCTTTCTCTCTGGTCTATGGTACCAAGGATTTCTTGCCTCTCGAAGTCCAGATTCCATATCTTCGCATCTCACTACAAGAAATGCTCAACGACGATGACTTTCACTAGAAACGTTTAGCACAACTTGAGTTGTTAGATGAACATTCTCTCAATACTCTTGATCATCTCCAAATATACCAAAAATGTATCAAACATACTTACGGTAAATGTGTCTATAAACAAACCTTCCAGGTCGGTGACCTCATCCTAAAGGAAAATCAACATGTAACCAAAGAAGAAAAAAGTAAACGAGGTAAATTTGTTCCTAATTGGCTTGGACCCTATATCATTACTCATACCTATGGATCAGGTGCTTATCATTTGTCTTCACTCGAAGGTAGACCCAAACCTGAGCCCTCAATGCCTTGCATCTTCGAACATTATATTGTTGAAATTAAATCCTATATCACCTTTTGTCTATTAACCTCTCGTCCCTTGAGCACCATTCACCTTCCATGTTACCTTTTTTGAGGATCAATGACTAAACAAGAATCATATAATTAACCATCACCTTTCAGCCTTATCTTCAATATGAGTACCATGACTCTACTCATGACATGATTTTCATGGATACTTTTCATCTTTTTCAAGATGGAATCCCATGGTCATTCATCACTTGAAACCATCTCTTCATAGTTAACCTCTGTGTGTTATGGTTTTGTCTTCTAAACAAGAACCTAATATTCCTCTATAGTTTTTTCCATGACTTAAACATCCAAAATAAATATGGGATTCAACTCCTTGAGTAAAACTTCCAGCAAAAAGATGACTCCCTCAAAAGGGACATCTCCTCTCTATCTCACAGCTATAAATAGACTTCTCCCTCGAAGGATAGCTATACAAAGCTTACCATACTACACATAGTATGTCATAAAAAGGGACTATCATTACAAAAAAAAAAAAAAATACTCAGAAGCTTCCCACATTGATCAGCCTCAAGGAGATAATATATTCATCCCGCATAGACTTCCCGCATTGATCAGTCTATAAAAAAAACAAAAAGTGAAAATGATAAATTTTTTGTCATGGACTCGCCTATTTTGATGATGGGTTTATTTCTAGGTAAACATGTTGTCATACACTAAGTTACACTAAAAACCACCCATTTTCACCCCCATTTTCTTTTCACCCTAATTTCCTATCTTTCTCAATGGACTTGCCACAAACATGACATTTCGTGATCATGTGACCTTCTTCATCCTTAGAACAATCAATCATGCAACACCTTTAGGGTCTTATGTTCATAATCTAATCTTTGTTATGGTAGGATCGTTATGGTTCTTATCAATTAAGTGGCTCTTTTTGTCACCTCTTACTATTCACCTTCTTCATTACTTATTGATTACCCTATACAAGACCAGACCATAAATATCTATATTTTAAATATTTTCACTTTCACCTAAGACTCAACTATGCCTATGACCTAGACTCAACCATGCCTATGACCTAGACTCAATCATGCCTTAAACCTATCAACCCATTCCTCTACCTCATCATATTCTTCCCTAGCTTATGGGAGAACTCCATCGGCCTGAGGCCCCCTTTTTGTTGGGGTTATGTAGGCAAAACTTTGAAGGCATGGGCCCCTTGGAGGTTATCTCAGCCACTTTTTACCCTAACACATTTTTCCCACATGTTTTCTATTAACATTCACTCTTAATTAGTTTCCATTTTTCATAGCACTTGGAAATCTCATGCTCGTCAACACAGCATCCCTCTATCCACGTGAGTAGTTGTATCTCATCCAACTCTACTGCCATGTGTCTGTAGGAAGGGAATCCAACATATGGCCTCCAAATAATGTCAATCCCTCTAGCACACGCTTGTAGCATGCCACATCGTGTCCAAATCTAGCAGCCTTGTGCTCTCTCCCAACAGGTACCCAACACTTATAACCAACTCAAACAAATACTGCATCGAATTCATCAGGTCAGGGAAAACCAAATGGATGCACACATACAATGTGATCATATGCCCAACAGTGAAGAAGGAAGGTACATCACAAACTAAACCTTTGTAGCCTCCCATAGGCCCAAATCTCTCTATATAAATGCACCAAGAATGTTGGTGCCTAGTAAAAACAAGTCCTATCCTCCATCATGTCCTAGAGAAATCCTATCAGTGCTTGTGGGAATATCTCACCCTCTGCATCTAGAAATGCAAAACAACACATTACCTCCATAATCAGGACAACTAACCTCATCTCCTAAGGATAGGCCACATACATGTCTCCATAGCTTAGGCTCCCACTATGGTATCTGAGCTTTGTCATCGCCTCTCCAAATACAGTCACTATCAGCTCCTCTAAGGCCTTTGAGGTAATAGAATAGACCTTCTCCCCCAACTATCAGTAGCCACAGGATCCTATATACATCCTTTAGGATGACAGTAATATCACTCGTTGAAAAACAAAACGTGTTGGTCACTAAATCCCATCTATCAATGAATGAGACTATCAGAATAGGATCTCGAGCTACATGCCGGTAATGTCAGATCCTAATCATTCCTACATCTATCATGTGTTGCCACTCCTCCACAGTCATGCTTGACCATATCGCCAACAACAGAGGTGGTACTCTGTCCCGCATCCGTAACTTCTCTCTCACTTGTACCAATGAAACACAACATTATTGAGCCTATACCATACCCAACATACCATTTACCCAACACCCTACTCAAACCACAACCCTACCAACTACCCATTTTTCCTAGTGTACTATTACACCTATTCTCCCTTATCATCCTCTCTCATCCTAGTTCATTTTATCTACATACCACCCCTCATCATTGCCCAAATACCCCATTTACCATCTTTTTCCCTACATCTTCCTTCCCTTAGGCATTCCTTGCCTATTTTTCCTTCCCCCTACCCATTCCTTACCCATATTTATCACCATCCCTAACCAGTGCTAGTCACCTTAACCATCACCATTTTTCCTTGACCGACATCGGTTCAATTTCACCAGTGTCAATCAACCTCAGTCTTGACCAATACTGGCCACTCTCAACCGATGTCGACCAACCTCTGACAAATTTTGGTCTTTTTTACAACATAAAAAACTGAAACCCAAGCCCTCCCTTTCAAAAATTGTCTAAAACACCCTAAAAACCAACTCTACCCTACAAAAACATACCCTAACTTCATTCCCACCCCTATTTACACTATATTGGACCCCCCTACCTCATTTCATTCATTTTTACCTACAAATGCAAAATAATTTTTCCCCCAAACCCCCTGTAACACAAACCAATTTAATTTTTTTTTTTAACCCAAAGACAGATGTAGATAGAATCCTACCTCATCTCAGTGTCATCGGCGTGGTGGTATGTCTGGCCACTATGTCAGTGCTCCACCCAAACCCCTCTCCCACCTCCACCATCACCAAATCCACTCCTCACCTTAAAACCAATAAAATAGATCCAATCGATCTCATGGACCCACCTACCGAATGCAAATCATGCACATTGTCACTCACTAGTTCAGCTCAAACACCTCTTACCGTCGCTTTCTACTCTTACCCCACTATTCTGTCATTTTCCCAAATAGCAACACGTTAAAATGAATCCATAAAATACAGATTTTTATTTTTATTAACCCTAACCCGACATGACCAATGTCGGTCATACCAAACCGATGTTGGTTACTTTATAACCGGCATCGGTCACCCGCTATTACCATTTTTTACCCAATTTTTCCCATTTTTACCTCAACTCATCCTTTCCCGATACCATTTTCCCTCATCCACACTTATTACAACCTACTTACAAGCCCAAACTACCACTACATTTCCTTATTTGCATCTCAGGATTTGTTATTGTACTTATACCTTGGCCTTGCCCATGCCATGACCTATTTACCTAGACCTTACCTACTTGGTGTGACCATTGATCTTGTTTACTCGTTATACCTTCTGATGTTGTTACCCATGTTGTTTTAGCTTAACAACCATACCTTGCCTATTGTCATGTTGTTTATCTTGACCAACCCTTTGGTGTACTGGAACATACCTAAATGTTCCTGCACTTGACCTACATTGTGTTTCCAGACCATATCCTATGCCTTGGATACTTGAATCCATTCACCCTTGGATGATGTAGAGTTTGGAAACTCTTCAACCTAGAATTGTGTTGCAATCTATACATGTGTGTGCATTTGATTTCCATTACCCATTACCTAATTTGACCCTGGCCCATTACTTATAACCTAAATTGACCATCACCCTTTCCAAACATACCCATACTCTTTCCCACCTACCTTCATTTCCACTAACTACGCATTTATCAAACCACTCACCAATTCCACATAACACCTCATTAATTCCTTCTTTGATGGGGATCACCTTCACCAAAACCTAGGGAAACCCTACTCTCACCCACACTTGGGGAAATCACTTCCTATTTTCATGAATGTCACTTACCAATTCAATCTACATGAGAAAAAGGGGCAAAATGTAGACACCAAAATTAGATTATACCACCCTTATAGCCTTGTTCATTAAATAAACCATACCTTACATATTCATATCCCATAGTGCACATGATTAATTAAATTAATTACTTTAATTTATTTAATTAATTCCCTCACTTGACCACCCTCACCTAGCCACATCACCTAGACACCTCATCATGGACCTATTCTTAGCATGTTCATTCTAACTAGGTTTCAATCTCTACTTACCATAACTAACTGAGACTTAGTCTAACCCTAACACTAGATGCCTATTCTTTCTCTAATAGCATGCCCACTTACTTACGTGTAAAATACCATTTTAGACATGAAATCACCGATAGAAATGGTAAAAATATAGCCAAGATTTGTTGTTTTGGCAACCTAAAACCAATTTTGGTTAACCCTAAACCGATGTTGGTTAACCTAAATTGTCATCGGTTACCATATATTCACTTTGGTAACCTTGTTCTAGAGGTTAGAAGAAGTATTCCAATTAGTAGAGAGAGATATTTGCATGTAAAGCACAAACCAAATCCCTCTTGCAAAACTAGACACACCCTAGCTAGCACTAGGACTGATCTGAAGACATTGACATTCACGGTAGCATTCCGGGAAGCATTTCCGTGACACTGACCACTAGTTGCATAGATCAACCATTACCTCAATCCAACCACTAGGTCTACAAATACAAGTACATTTGGATCTGCATCATTCCATACTTATTTATATCATCATTTATTTAACTTTCACCTTTAAATCCTATTCTCCTTTGTATCTTGTCATATTCACCTTCCTACAATCCACCCATCTGACCATCCATAACCCTTTAGCTCCCCACATCCAACCCCAGTAATCTCTAAGAATTCTTAGCTTCTTTGGAAACCTAACCATCATTCTCCCCATTCTCGATGCAATCATAGAGAATCACCAAAACCAAAATTTATTGAATTTCTATGAGTCCTCCTCTATCAACGCCAGTTGACCTAAACCATCATTAGTTTCCTTCTCAACCAGTATCGGTCATATCAGACTGACGTCGTTATCTTTATCTGGTAATTCTACCTATAACAGCAACCTAATAACCTTCACCTAAATATCCCAAACAATCCAAAACCTAATCCTGACTTGTTCTAGTCACCTTGGCTACCTGCCCAACCTCTAGATCTGATCATAACCTTACCTGTTAGACTAGATTTTCTTATTGTATTTGAATGAGATACCTAAATCATATCAACTACAGTAGGATGTTATTTTTTTATGTTATTCCTTGCATTAAATTTTCTTAAACAATGGATTGACAACCATCTAGGAAGTATCACACTTCCCAGATCTAGCACACGCTAGGCATTCCACTCACATATATTTTTTAATATTCCTCTTGTGGTCTTGTTTTGCATTCACAGGTAGTTCCTCCTAGAAAAAGGAAGTTCTCGTAATCAACACTGGATCAGGAAATTAGAACGCACACAATCTACCTTCCAACTTCATTCACAAGTATTCCTCCTCACCCTTACTGTATCTGTTTTGCTCATACGTATGTAACTTATTGGTGAAATACCACCACAAGGATTTTTGATTGATGGAAAGACCATTATGGAAGCCATTTCCTTTCTATAGAATCCATGGCTTGATGCATTCCCATGCTTGCCAGATACTTTTAGGCATGAAAGTGGTAACAAATTTGATAGGTACTTGAGAATTGAGAAAATTGGAAACCCCAAACCCTTCCATGTGGGGTGGCTATAAGGGAGCCTTCCTCGATGCCATGGCACATAAGATATTTCCATGCTTCTTGACCTTCAATGCATCAAATTATCCATTTTGCATAGAGTGACGGCCCTTGTCACAATATATGAATAAGACCCATTCCTCCAGAGTCATGGGGAAGGCAACATGTCTCCCATGTGACTCTTTGAAAACCTTTTCCAGATGAGGCATCATCCCAGAAAATTTATTTGAGAAGCTTCTCCATTTTTTGAATTTAAGATTTGGAAGGCACCCAACATAAGGAGTAGTAAACATGGGTGGCTTATAGGACCTTGGAGCAAATTTGGAATTTCACTACCGACAAAAAATGGCCTGGTAATCCAATATTCTGATTTTTTGGCCACCTATTAAACTACATATTGCCAAAGTTCCACTGATAACACCTGGATGAAAAAGGGAATAACAAGGAATTTAAACATCTCTCCATTACGAAGCATTTTCCAATGAAATGAAACTAGCCAAGCAGGTGCAAGGAGAAAATATTGCTTGTAGCACTGCATTTTTTGCCATTGAATGTAAGAACCAAAAGCTAAACAAAAGATATCTAGATAATTCATGACATTGTGGATATTGTTCTCTTTCTCAATGAGAGAAAGGAAAGAGTCATCCGCGAAGTGGCCATTAAGAAATTGAGATCTATTCACAGAAGGCAACGTAATTCCCCTGACGAGCCCTTGAGATTTGGATTGGGCTATAAGATAACCAAAACCTTTAGTAACTAGCACATAAAGTGAAACTGCTAAAGGGAACCCTTTAGGAATAGAGATGAATAGTCTGAAGGGCTTAAAGATATGGCCATTAATGGTGATATGGGTAGAGGCATTGGTGAAAAGCATTCAGATAAATTGAATGAAGATGGGGCCAAAACCAAGGGCTTGAAGCATGGAAAAAATAAATTACCATTCAATCCTATCATTGGATTTTTAAAAGTCGATTTTAATGAACATAGAAAATTGATAGATTTGCGAGCCCATTCCATTCCTTCCCAAACAACAATGATGTTGTCAAGGATATGCTTCCCCTAAATGAAACTAGTTGTCTCTGGTTAGATGAAAATAAGAAGGATATGATGTAACCAAATAGCTAGAGCCTTGACAATTTTCTTATATGAGACATTAAGCAAGGTAATAGGCTGCTAGCTAGTAATTTACTTATAATCTCCTAGTTTTTGGATGAATTTGATATTCCCTTTGTTGATGTGCATGCCTAGTGACTGGTTCTGAAATCCTTCAAGATAAACCTGATGGAGGTCTGGGCCATTAGTGTCCCAAATTGACTTATAAAACTCACATGGGAAATCATCACAACTAAGATCCTTGTCATTATCCATTTACGTGGCCGCTTCATGAAGGTCATCAATGGTGAGCATGCGATTATAAGCCACCTTATGAGTAGGAGAGATTTCAGATGGTATTGCAACCATACATTTTTCAAGGGCTACTTTTTCATTCTTTTGAAGGAGCTTGAGCTTGAAACACCAACTTATAATGTTTGAAAAAATCCTGAAGCACGAGTTGGTGATTGGTAACCCAATTTTCACCATCAAGGATGGCCCAAATTTGTTGAGAGAGATTTTTGGATTTGAGGGAAAGAAAGTTTTTTTTTGAAACTCAATCCCCAACTTTAAGCTAGTACATGTTGGCATGAATTTGAGCTCCGCAAGTGCTTTAATTATCCGTAATTTTAATTTTCTGGCGAAGCTCTGCCACTTGAAGCTGTAGATCTTCTGAGAAAGGATTTCCTTGGAGCACCACCAACACTTGGCTAAGAGCGGAGGTGGTAGCAGAGTATGAGTAGAGATAAATTTTAGCCAACTTATAGCCATATATTGTGAGAAATTTGGTCATCCGAATCATATAATCCTCCCACCATTACGTTCATCTAGCATGAATAGGTTGATGAAAGTGCTAAAAATGAGTTAGCTGAGGGGATAGGTTCCACACCCTCTGGATGTGGTTAAGAGTGGGCCTATGTTCCATCAAGGTGGTATTGAGAAAAAATTGGCCTTTATGAAAAAAAGGGTGCCTATTATGCCAAGTGATACAGAATCGAATGAGGAATGGTCCAAAAGGTAAAAGTGAGGTGTGACCTCCACATGTAAGGAATAATTTTTTTCAAACTCAAATAACTATTGACTTGATATCATATCTCTATCCAACTGTTTGAGAACATGATATGATCATCCTCAGAGATTGGACCAAGTGAACCACACTTCAGAGGTGGGAGTGCGAGAGGCATTAGGGTCATAAAACCTGAACTTATTGTGAATGAAAAACCATGCCTCTCTTTTGTCAGTTGTCCATCACATTGTCAAGTTCGTGCATTTATCGGTGGGAAGCTCAACCATATTAAAATCACCACTTATAACCTAATATGCATTACGAATTGTGCAAGCTATCCACTTCCAAATATCAACCCTTTTGGTTGCATCATTAGAGGTGTAAATATTAATGAGGCCAAAAGGGTGGTGCGGTAATCGTCAATATTAAATAGGATCCATATGGCATGATTGGTGGGGTCAACACCATGATCCATAAAAAATGGTCACCATTTGGGATTAAAAATGGAATTTCAACCCCCACGCTCCCCATCATGATTATTGATTAACTAAAATATGAAATTCTAGTGTAATATGATGCTATGCAAAGTAGTAAATAAATGGGACAAAGAAAGGATAGAGAGACTTAGCTTGCAATGATGTCGAGGGTATGCTGAGTTGGAAACCTACTAAAATGGAAGTATAGAATCTCATAACCATGCCCATAAAATTGTGTGGTTGTCAGATAACCCTGGACTAGGGCACCTATGAGGATAGGAGCGCCCAAGATCTCCCATCCTTTTGGGCACTAGTGTCCTGGCCGGCTTTCAGGCTCTGAATTTTTCTGGGTCACTAGGGTTTCACACTTTTTATCCTTTGGTCACATGTATGTCACTATATAGTTGTCGAATGTCGTTGTGAATCAAAAATGAATATGAGACCTGTAAGAAACCACAAAAAGTATGAAAAACCTAAAAAAAATAATACAAATGAATGGGTCAAATTGACCTCAGCTGCCACAATAGTGAGCTTACTAAGTGAGTGTTGCACTACATTTTAGACCCAAATGTATTTCTGGTGTATGTGTGCATCATGTGCCCTAGGTGATCTTGTGCCACTTGGACTTTGTGAAGTAGCAAGAAATAACTAGATGTAGAAAATGTAATAAAATGTGTGCATGGAATAGAATAGAATACCTCCCCCTATGCTTGTGTGATGCAAATGAACTAACCTTGTCCTTATGATGGTGCTAATGGATGTAAATGATATCCAAATGGATGAAACTCTAGGTAGATGATAGTAGTGACTAGTGTTTGGTCCCTCATTATGGTCTCATAACTTTATATTTATAGGGTGCCCTTGATCTAATTTTGTAAGTAACTCCGAAATGGCCAACCACTAAAAAGATAAGAAGATGAAATGGCTAGAAAGTGCCCAAAAGGTGGTAAGATAGTTATAAAAGGATTGGGGCACCCCTGGTGGGACCAGGGCACCCATGGGAACCCTAGTATTGGCTTGGGTGTCCCAATCAATGATAATATAATGCTAAATGACAAAATTTGATTGGGCATGTGGGTGCAAGAGGTCGGGAATGATGAAAAAAATAAAGTAAGATGGCCAAAAGTTAGGGGTTAATTAGTAATTTCTTCACTCAAAAACTCTCTAAATAGTGTCTAATTTCTTCACTACGAGACTAGGACTAAATAATGTCTAAAGTGCATTATTTTATGTCTAAAATTATTGAAAAATTCTAGGCTATCATGCCAGATGGATTTACAAACCATATCTATCTGAAAACCTGTAATTTTCACTTCTTGCAAAAACAACACATCTAAATTGGAAATTTTTTGCCATGAACAATATAGTTGTAGTTAGATTCTGTGAGACCCCACATATTCTAAGATAGGTAATTTATGGAAAATGGTGATCAAGGGCCATACTGTCTGTATCCAGACCATCTAAAGCATTGAACTAGTTTTGCAGCAACTAAGCATTTTTATGCTGTAGGAAATTCTGTAGTTCAATTTTTTTTTCGCTCGGCATATTCAATGTTATATTTTGCCTCAGTAAATTCCACACTGCGTACTAGGCTATGATCTTGAGATTAAAAAGGAGGACTTTGGGCCCTTTTGGATGGGCCTTATGAACCATTGGTTAAGAGCAATGAAAACTTTGGAAGAATGGGGACATTGCGAATGGGATTTATCTGATCCATTGGAATCATGGCCACCTTGGGCGTGATGGAGAATTTAGGTAACTGGTTTAGAGATTTTTCAGTGGCTTTTGGTTCCTTAGATTTTGGGCTACGAGGTTGTTCCTTAACAACTATCTCACGTGATCCGTTTGAACCAGAGGCCTTGGGATGCGTTGATTTATTCTTTTTTTTCCATTCATCATCTTTTTGTCACCCCTCCTCCTAAGGGGGTTTGGACACTTCTAGAGAAACATTGGCTATTGGGTGATTATGAGAGAGATAAAGAGGGCATTCCTTGATCTTTTGATTAGAGGCCTGACACCAAAAGTAAGTGTTAGGTAGATTGATATATAAGATACGCTGGGAATAATGAATGTATCCCATATGTATCTCCACAAAATCTCTTTGGATAGAACCATTTCGATACAAACACGCTTCTACAGATGGGCATTGTAAAAATGTTGAGGTTCTATATAGACCACCCACCCAATAGAAGAGGCAATTTTATGTAGAGAATGAATGCATGGTAAGGGGAGGGCAAGAAATTCCACCTAAACTGGAACTTTAGGTGCAGTATAATCAAAGACCACAAAGTCTTTGGTCTATGGAGAAAGAACCAACAAGGAATTGTGAACATACCAAGTGGCCAAATGGTTCAAAATGGTTGGGACATTAGACGGGTCAGAGAAGCAAAAAAGGAATAATCCTTTGGTCATGTTCTATACACTTTCGAGTTAGATGCCATGGGTGGCCCAGTCTGAGTTAACCCAAGATTTGAGCATGCATTTAGAGGGGATGCGACCCACAAAATACCCAAAGATACATAACTGTTCTAACCATTGACATGCATCATCAAACATAGAATAGGTAAAATTACATCTGGGGGGATGTATTACCTCATGGAAGACCTTTGGGATGAACTTATGAGGGTGTTTTGGTGGCAGTGCCATTATTCAAAGCTCCACAATATCTAGCTGCGGTTTAAAGAACTAGGCTTGAAGTGGAAGAGATCATTATATAGAGGCACTGGAGGGTGAGAAAAGCTAAAAAAAACAAATAAAAATATTATCCCAAAGTGCCAAAAGAGGCCACAGAATGATAAGAATGCGCGGAAGTAACCCTATCAAAGCAGACTCCAACTTTTTTTCACTATGTGGTTTTAGATAGACATGCTTCAGGATAATTATTTTGATTCTATCAATTTTTTATGAGAAAATACATCCCTTTGGTCAGCCTTTCACGACATAACCACCTTTAAAATAATATATAATCAAGTCAATCATACCTCATTTAGGGGCCTGACACTTTAAGAACTCATGAAAAAGTAAGCAAAAAAGGTACTTTGTAGTCTTTTATTCACCCACTCAATAGATATGTGCATTGGTACTTCATCTAGACAAATTTGAATAATCACTTGAAGCACGTGATTTCACCAATTCCCTTTTTTTTTTATTCCTATCAGAAAGTTAACATGCTTGTTTACCATATTCATAATCAAGATATCCAACTATGCATAGAGAAGTAACATTCCCATAACAATTAGGAAAACATATATAATAAGGAAACAAATCATTCAATAAGAACAACATTGAGTATTTTGAACACCGTCATGAACATATTTGTATTACATAACAAGCATTTGATTACAACAACATCATTAGATTTGTGCACAGTACATGCATGCTCTCATACAAACTCCAAAACTCATGACTACATAACATAAAAATCCTCAAGAAGCTCTAACTCGTGCTCTGATATAGACTTACTCTTAACATAGTTACACTACCTATATATAAGGGTGGGGACTTTCCCTTCACCTCTTCATGTACCTTCCTAATAATAGGTGTGTGTACAAAAATAACATGCATTCTTTTTGCATTATATGTTAATAATAGATTAACCTAAATATAGGACTTGTTTTAATCCTTTTATTAGCTCGACATGTGCATGATCTTCTTCTATCCCTACATGCGATTTTTCCAAATATAGCTCCCTTTATGTGTGTCACAAGCTACCATAATTTTATCTATTTATAAACCTTTCTTGGATGCCACTCCATCTTTTCTCTTCTATTTTTAGCCATGTCTTTGGAAAATCAGATAAGTCCCAGACTCTGTCTACTCATGCACAAACCTTCGTACGTTGATCCCTCCTTTGTGCACATGCCCCTTCACATGCCCCTTGCATATGATTCCAATCCTTCGTGCGTGGCAAGTATTTAACAACTTCTCCCACTCAATATTACCCCACACTAAATTCATTTCCCGTCCTCGACAATGTATCACCTAACTTATCTCTCCAATGAATGAATTAGTCAAAGAATTTTCAAAGAATAAAGGATAAGTCCAAAAATACCATGTGCCAAAGAATAAGGACTTCCAATCAAATGTACAAGTTGCCTTGAGCTTTAGGTTGTTGGAACAGCTATGGGAATTTTGCGCTTAATGCATCTTTGAAATTTTTCCACTCTACAAGCTCCTTTGTGGCCTTTCTTGTCGCCGCCTCTACAATACCTAAAATTTGGTTAGGCACCACTTTATCCACTCTTCCCTTTATTTCCTTGATGACTACACTCAACTCTGCAGTCACCCCCTCCAACATATCCATGTGTTCTAATACCAAGAGTTAGATTTTCTTGATTCAGAACTCCAGTGTATCCCTCAAAGCCTTTATTAGTTCCTTCTTTGCTGATACTTATGTCATGACCTTCGTACACTCAAGATATTTGATCTGAATCTTTTCTTGAATTCCCTTGAGCTCCAATTCTTCTTTGGCAATAGGTGCACTAAGGATAAGGTCACTCTTTTGACACCTATCAAAATCCAAATCAGCCTTGTTACTGACCTCCTTGACTTGTGTGAATAAATTCTCAAGCTTGGCATTTTTTTCCCCTACAACTACTTTATTTTTTTCCTTTTCCTAGGCCAATTTTTGAGTAGACAAAATATTGTTCTAAGGAGAAGGCACACAAAATATGTGTGCACGGGAACAAGGCACAAGAAGATAGGAAAGAAAACATGTGCCAAAACAGTTTGGCTAAGGACTTAGCCATTTTTTTGGATAAGGGCTATTTTTGGAAGATAGCGTGCGGAGCACACATTGAGATGGAGAATTGTGCTACACACAATGGTATTTTGGAACGAGTGAATGATAAGCGCCATGTATGGTTTGAGATAATAATAGGATTGCTTCTTCTAGTTAACTATATGACATCTATTATTAGAACACTTGCATGTATGCATGCTATTGTAAAGGCGCATGGCTATTATCAACATGCGACCTATTTTGAGAAGTGCGTGGGCAGTGAAGGGAAAGTCCCCACCTCTATAAATATGTATTGAACTATGTAGTTTAGGGGATGAGTGTGAATTATTGTAGAGTTATGTTGCAGGATCTGATGCGTGCATGACTTATGGATATACTTTATAATGTAAGAAGCTTCTGTGTTTTACAATGTTTAATGAAATGGATAATATTGGCTGGATAATGGTGTTAAACATAACTGAATCTGGTTCATGTATGGTTAATCTTATTATAGTTATTATTTAATTCATGATTCTCTAAGATCTAGATTTGGATTATGCACTATGGAATGTTTATGTTTAATTATGGATCTGAATATGTTTTATCACCATCACACTAACATCCTACACAAGCAACTCTAAAGAGGGGCCCTGATGCCTTTGTGCACTTCAGGTGAATGCTCAGCTCAGGTTGAGTGATGTGCCAGCACGAATAGGTTATTCACAGTAGATTCTACGTTGCATTGTTGGTTATGTTGTTGTGACCTCTTTTTAAGATGTTTTTAGGATGTTTCGAGATGAAGACATACCAGTTGACCCTAGCAAGTATTGAGGAGTGGATAAAAGATTTGGAAGAAGAGTACACTTGAAGGTTCAACACTGGATATGAGTTTGACGCACACACGTGGGTAGAGTAGAACTTGTACGATTGTCTATACGAGAGTTTCTTTGCTATATTTCTGATAGAGTTGTACAAGTGGTTGGTTGCTTATGCATCTAAAAGGAATTGGAGGTATCATACACTTGTTTGGAAGCAGGAAGAATTTCAGGCCCTCTATGATGCTGATATGATTTGGATGCACGATGTGGACACTTGGTTCTGTGGTGTTATGAATAGCTATATTTTAGAGTACTCAATTTCTACTTATTCTTGCCCAGAGGAGGTAGCTGAGTTCCAGTTTTTATGGTATCCCGGGGAAATTATTTACAAGGCATTCACTGATGATTAAAATTTTGATGGTAACCCTAAACTTGAAAGAAAACTTGATGGCTAGCTCAACCCTACCACGCGCGGGGGAAGGAGCAAGTTTGGTGAAGGATGGCGGACCTAGCGGAAGAGAGGCAAAGAGAAGAAAGGTGGGTTAAGTACAATGAGGCACATGAGAGGGAGATAGAGAAGTAATGTGATATTGCAAAATGGATGGCATTGAGGAGAGAGATGGATCGTGAAGGATTTAGAGCTCATGTAGAAGGCATGGAGCCAGAGCATTTGGAAATCCTCCATTTGGGAAAACATGATAGGGAACCCTCCTCAGCCTCATATGGGAGTGTGCCAGCAAAGACAACATGGGCCATGGGTGTACATCTGAATCTACCTGGAAACCTAGCCCTTGCGCTTGGTTTTCCAGTATCTAGTACAACCAGTAGTCAAAAATCTAGTTTGGGGAGTAGCAGAGAAGGAGTAAATCAAGTAGAAAGTGCATCTATGGCCTGGGAAAACATCTTCTTTGTTATTTGGAGGTACCTTTTCAGGCACATCATCGGCACAGAACTCAAGCATGTAGAATTTTGGACTCACTTCTGGGAGTAGTACCACCTCACAGACTATAGGAGTTTAGTTTAGTACCACTATTGGGACACATGGTAGTACATCCACTGGTCCACTTCTGGCTACAGGTGGAGGATCAGGGGGCATAGGTGGCTCTAGTTCTGGTGGATTTGGTGGGTCTGGAGGTAGAGGTAACACAAGAGGTTCTGGATCAGGTGGGCATGGTCCTCACCAACCCCAGAATATTTACATGGAGATGTCACTTCATCTTCCAGAGTATAGGGGAATAGAAGATGTTGCTGAGCATGTGCACATGTGTGAGATACTATGGCACGCAAAAAGGAATCATGGCTTCTGAGTGCAAGGCAAGTCAGTTTGTAACTACGTTGTAGGGACGTGCTCACAGTTGGTACAGGAAGTTTGACCCTGATCAGACTTGTGTAGATTATGTAGCATTACAAGAAGCTTTCCTTAAGGAGTTTCATATCCTTGAGTTTGAGCAGAAGAGTATAAGCATGCTCAAGGATATTAAGCAGGGCACTACTGAGAGTGTTCAGGAATATGATGCCTATTTCAAAACACTCTTGTCTAAACTTTTGTATGATATCCATCCAAGCCAGCATGCACAGTGGTTCGTTTTGGGGGCTTGATCACACCGTTTAGGAGGGTGCTGTCACATAAGACATATATGGATCCACATGAAGCACTTGAAGTAGTTGTTGTGCTGAGGTAGTCAGAAGTATAGACACTGGAGTGATCCCATTCCTGAAAGCAAAGATTGTAGCTATGAAAAAGCAATTGGAGAAACTATTGGCCAATTCAGCACACAAGACATGCACTAGAATTTGGTGTACATATTGTGAAGTGGAAGGGCACACTAAGGATAGTTGTCCCCGCAGGTTAGTACATTCATTATTGTTAGACTGCGAGATATGTCATTTAGACCATGATGCAAGTTGCTACCCATTATTACAATGCGTGATAAGAAAGAACATATCTTGCTATTGTAAGATTTTTCGGTCCATGACTCACAATACAGAAGACTACAGGTTGATTGGTCAGATCCATGATGCTATAGATATTGGTGTACAACAGACAGGAGTATTGGATAATTCTAAAAGTAAAAATGAGCACCATGATCATGATCACACTCAAGGGCACTACGATCGGAATGAAGGTGACTTTGAAGGAAGTCATGGTAGAGGTCAAGGATACCATGGTGGATTTGAGGGTCAAGGCCGTGGTGGTGGGCAAGGTGAGTTTCCTCGTGGAACATGTTATACATGTGGATCTCCTGACCACTATAGGCGTGAATGCCCTTAGAATATTACTTGTTCTTTTTGTGGGAAGAATCATAACTATGAGGAATGCCCAGACTTATATGAGCATCTTAGCAAGCAACATAAATAGGAAAACAAGGGTGCAAGGATGGTTAGAATACAATGTGCCATAGAAAATCAGTGGATGCCAAAGTTGGCACCAGAACCTGAGGTAGTACCTATGAAGATTACTACATGCGCTGAAGCTGCACGTGCCAGAGAGACGTTACAAAATAATCCTACCATTACTAAGGAGGAGGTTTTACATGCAAGATATCCATATCCTACACATCAGAAGGAGGTTTATCAGGAAACCATGGAGGTACTCATAAATCTTCAGGGTGAAATACAATGTTTAAAGGAGCAGTCATGGAAGTTGGAACAAAAGAAGAGCAACAAAGATGGTCTAGTCAGATGTTGATGATTTGAAAGAGGTATGCAAGATGCTGCGCCAGGAGAATATTATTCCATTACTAGGAAATTGGTTAAAGGGAAACACTCTGTGCGCACAGGTATTGAGAATGGATGAAAGATCCTGCATGTTAATCTTCCCCCTCATAGCTTGGATTATGACAAGGAAATCACTCTGAATGTTGTTGTGGATGGATGGATTTTGAGCAATATATTGATTGACACATGCGCGGAAGTGAATGTGCTTACTTTAGATGCATGGGTACAGATGGGAAGACCTCCATTATAGCCATCCTCTAATGTATTGTTTATGGCTAATCAAACTAAGGCCACTCCAATTGGAGTTTTAAAGGATGCATCCATTACTATACAAGGGGCCAAGTTCACTAGGGACTTTGAGGTTTTAGCACTTGCAGAAGTCAGACAACTTCCCATCTCTACTTGGGCACCCTTGGTGTTATGCAAATAATGTTGATCTACAGTTCAACAAGGGGTATATAAGTTTTGAGAACAAGGAAGAAAGAGTTATTATCCCTTTGATAGATGGGAAATCTGCACCTTATGTTGAACCTTTGAGTGAGGAAGACCTGAACATAATTTATGTGTGTGTCATTCGAGATCCAGAAGTACTTGAGCCATCTAAGGAAGGAATCCTCCAGTGGGAAGATACATAGTCTATTAGTGATACTACAAGTATTGCTTGTGATAATTGGGCACATGACACCTATGAGATGGTTGGGCATGAGGTAAGAAGCACATTTGCATGGAGGAAAAAACCTCGTTGTATTAGGAGGATAGGTAACAACTCTGTACCTAGGTATACTGGAGAAGGAGATCCTATGGTATTCCTGCACACCATGGAGGAGCAGTGGATGGATCAAGTGGAGAGAAAAAATATGTTAGTATATACCCTACGTGGGATGGCAGTGCACTGGTGGATGGTTCATAGGGATAATCTCATAGAATGGAATGAAGTAAGAATTTCTCTGACAACCTCGGTTTCTCAGGAGCAATGTGCCTACTCAAATATGCATATATCATGGTAATCAACATGTTCAACATGACGTTCAACAATGTGAGAGACTATGGACAATGGGGAAGGAAGCTTTACCACCTTCACTTTGGGTGCATAAACTTTATTCCACTTTGCAAGGCTTCGCATGTGCTTGGTATGTTTATGCAGAACTACACAGGGAGACTGAAAATTGATAAGACTTGATTATAGGAATGACCCAAACTTTTGACTACTTCTCTACTAAACCTCTAGTGAGAGAGGCATTACGGGTTATGGAGTGCTTAACTATGGGAGACAGTGCAAAGGATGAAGAACTCATTCAGGAGTTATTTGGTGAGGAGGAACAAGGAGTGCGTTTTGATGAAGTAGATGATACAAATGTCAAACTATTTAAGCATACGCTTGCTTTGAGAAGGAGAAAGGAAAGATGGTCTACATAGTGGATGATGAAGAAGTAGAATATTTAAACATAGATCATTCATCAGGTACGTGTAAGGTCTTAGATAGTTCAGATAAAAACACTCGTGCCTATCATGAACCTATGAAGACTAAGAAAGTGAACATTGGCAAAAATGTTGAACCCAAGGAGGCCATAATTGGAGATTACTGGTCTGATTCTGAAGTAACAAAGATAATTGAGTTGCTATGTGATTTCTAGGACTTATTCCCTAGGGGCTACAATGAGTTGAAGGGGGTGCATGAGTTATTATGTGAGATGAAGATTAAGCTAAAAGAAAGAGCACGCCCGGTCAGGAAGAGACCTTACAGGATGAACCCTAACTTGCACGTAAAAGTTAAAGAAGAAATTGACAAAATGTTGAAATCTGGAATCATTAAGCCCCTAGAAGAATCAGAGTGGGTTAGCCCCATGGTAATCAGTATAAATAAAGATGGTCGGATTAGGATTTGTGTGGATTACATGGAGCTAAATGCTGCATGTGTGATTGATCCTTTTCCTACGCCTTTCACTGAGGAAATATTAGAAGGTTTTGTAGGGAATAAAGTTTACTCTTTCATTGATGGATTCTCTAGGTATCATCATGTTAGAATTACATAGGAGGATCAAGAGAAGATGACTTTCACCACTGAGTGGGGAAGTTTTGCATATACAATGATGTACTTTGGTTTGAATAATGTGCCTACTATATTTTCGCGCATAGTTGTTCAAGCATTCCAGGATTTTATCCACAAATTCTTGTAGGTTTACTTGGATGATTGGACAATGTATGGGATTGTTAAGGATCATTGTGACAACTTGTGCCTAATGTTTTAAAGATGCAGAAAATTAAGCATCTCTTTAAACATCAAGAAGTGTGTATTTTCTACACCTTTTGGAACTCTATTAGGGAACATCATCTGCAAGGAGTGTTTGTTAGTAGATCCAACTAAGGTTATGATTATTGTAGGCCTGGAGGAGCCTACCAGTTAAAGTGAGGTGCACATATTCTTGGGCCACACAAGGTATTACAAAAAAATTATCAAAGGATATGTGAATATTTCTGCACCCCTGGAAGAGTTACTCAAAGGAAAAGGGACATTCTATTGGGGAGAACCAAAACATCGCGCATTTGAGGCATTGAAGGAGAGAATTACTACAACGCCTATTATACGTTTTCCCTCATGGAACCAAGCATTTCACATATATGTGGAAAGCTCTGACAAGACCATTGGTGCAGTGTTAGCTCAACATGGAGAAGGTATTATAGATCATCCTATCTACTTTGCTAGTATAAAGTTGACTCCACGGAACAAAATTATACAGCTATAGAGTGCAAGGGCTTGTCAATGATCTACGTGCTACATAAGTTTAAATAGTACTTGTTAGCAACACTTTTTGTATGTTATACAGATCATATGGCGTTAAAATACTTAGTAAATAAGCTCATTTTACAGGGGCGCATATGTCGATGGGTGCTCTTATTCCAAGAATTTGACTTTATAGTCATGGTAAAACCAGGTAAAAGTAATTGTTATCCAAAAATAAGCCCATCCTTATTTTTGGTTAACTACTTCTCTTTTCACCTTTCTGGTACTTAAAACGTATTTTTAGCACACTTTAGTCATCTAAAGAATTATAGAGATGGCTCAATCAGATAGAGATTCTCTTCCCCTTTCTAGAAAGGTAAATAAATCTTTCTAACTCCTTTTATTTTTTGAGTTATGGCTCGGTGGAGTTAGGAGAGACATTTTACCAAGGCGGGCCCACGGAGCTAAGGAAGAAATTTTGCTAAAGGAGATGGTGGATCGGCAGAAAGTGAAACAATTTTAAAACTTATTCTTTTTGGCTAAGAGGGCACAAAAGTAATTTTAGGCCCGTGAGCCCGTAAAGGCGCAAAAGAAGAAAAATTTCCTAAGGCCCAAGGAGGACACATGGCATCATTTTGTGCAATGGTGCTAAGGTAGGTTGGCAGAGGATTTTGGGGACTTGGAACTTTTTGCCAAAAATTTTTCTAAGTCCAAAAAATTGAACGCATCTCCGAAGGAACCCAAAAGCGACATGTGGCAAGGCCTAAACCAAAGTGGATCGACGGGGTATCAGGGTAAAAAGTGAAAATTTTCCATTTTCTTCAAAAGGCATAAAAACAAAAGGGTGACCCATGGCCCCGAGGAATTAAGTGATGAGATGGCATATAAAAGTTGTAGTGGGGATGCAGATCTTTGGGGGTAAAAGTGAAATTTTTCCTTTTTTGCCAAAAGGTGTAAAAAATCAAGAGGAAGCCCTGCCTCCGCCGACCCCATTGGATGTCACGTCACTAGTGGAAGTGCGGAGGTGCAGAGAGCTTTGGGAAATTTCTGACAAAAGTGCATAAAGTAAAATTTGGGCCCGTGGATCCATTTTTAAGTCTGATTTGCCACCATTTTTAATTCGTGCCCTTGAATTCGTGCTCAAATTTGTTTCCCTGATTTTTTCCCTATTTTTTTCAGATGGGCATATCTTTTGATCCAAAGATTAGATTTGGGAAAGATCAAAATTTTTGGAAATATCTCGATCCCCTCTATGTATTAGAGGAATAAAAACATCATTTTTATGGGTTTCGATAAAGGAAAATATAGTAACATCTTTTGTGATTTCAATGCAAATCAGATTACTTTGAACATGTCATTTTTTGCTCGATCCACCATGGTTGCCTTCTCCCACACGCCAAGGATGAAGAATCAACTCGATTTGATGGGTAAAAAACCCTAAAATGTCTTCTCACACCATTAATAAAATATTGGATTGCTTTGAGAGTTGTGTTTTGCTAAATTCATCATTTTTTCTTCTAGCACGCAAAACAAAAACAAAGGAATCAATTTAACAGGTTTGCAAGATGATTTGAAAGGGATTAATGGTGGGTGGTTGAGTTAAAAGATCTGATTTGCTTCCTCCTTTGTTTCTCTCTCTCTTTTCTTCAGCTATAAATGGAAAGGATTCAATCTTTTGTAATGTTGGATATTTTGGCTTTGTTCCTCCCTTTTCTCTTTTCTCCAATGAATTTATGGAGTTTTCAAACCTTTCCATGAATCTGTAATGTAAATTTTTGCCATTTTGGCCATTGTAATGCTTTGTATCAATTTTGTGGAGCAATAAAATAAGTCTGTGGGTGATTTTCAGCCCTTTTCTTACATTCATTGAATTCATCTGATCTTTTCATTGCAATTTGGTCATCTGTGCATGGTTGCAGTATTACATTTTTTTTGGGTCTCTGTTTAAACAACAAAATCTATATTCATCATTCCTTGGTGCATCACCTTATTAGCTTTGATTAAATTTCATTTTTTATAATCTTCTTAACCTTGGTCCCTTAGAAAAGATTAGAATAGTTTGTTGAGTGAATCCATCAGTAAACTGAATGAATGCACCTGAACAGAGGAATAGGAACCAACCTTTAAACTGGAGAGTTTTCCCATCTTTGTAAAGTCCCACACTTTGGGGAAAACTCCATGTTAATCAAATCACACCCAATGACAAGTTTGAATCACTAAATCAAAGTGGTCATTTGGGGGTACTGTGATTTTGTACTAACATTTTTGGCACACTTGGTGGGAGCCATGAGAGGTCTCCACTTCATCATAGCAAGATTGATGTGCACTTGGTGCAATCTTCAGCTTATAAGAAGTTTCAAATTTGCATATCTAGCGACTCCAAAAGAGGAAGAAGCCACTAGTTTTATCAGCCCAAGCTTGGGAAATTTATGAGAATAACCCGGTCTATAGAAAGGAGAGAAGGTATATTTGAATAATTGCATCTATCCCCAGGTAGAGAAATGAGAGGAAGAAGAGTTCAGAGGTCTCCATCTCCACCAAGCAGAACCTTGTCAACACCTCCACCCACAAGGCCTTTCTTTCAGTCTGTAAGGGTTCTTAGGCCAATCAAAATGGCACAACCAAATCCATATGTTAATTTTACTAGCAGCAGTCCACTTGCTCTAAATGCACAGAATCTAGTTCTAATTGCAACACTAAAAAATATCCCATACTTCACTGGAGAAAATCAGACCACTCCTGGTGACCATGTTCAGGATATTGCAAATGTTTGTGAAATCCATGAGATTTTGGAGTTGCATATTACAGTTAAGTTGTTGGCTTCTTCATTCAAGGGAAAATCCTTACAATGGTTCAGAAGTTTGAGAGTAAGCTTCATTCAAAACTGGGACCAACTATGCACAACCCTTCATAAGTAGTTTGGAGAAAAGGGGGATAACTTATCTCTATTGGAGCAATTAACCACCATTAAGAGGGCTCCCAATGAGTAGCTAATAGACTTCAATTTCATATTTCAAAGAACATGGGACAAAATTCCATTGGCTATGAGACCAACAACTCAAGGTGCTTTCTTATATTTCCTTAAATCTTTAAATTATGATATTGTTGTTTCAATTCATTCCATGGGGGGTACAAATCTACCTAAAGCCTACTTGTATTTTAGTTAGAGATGAGAATTGTCTAATCTAGGCTGGTAAACTTGCACCCAAGCCACCTATGCCTCTTTACCTAGATTTAGAAAATCCAAATACTAGCCAAGCACCTACCCTAGCTCCCATTCCCACTCCAAGAAACTAGAGCTCAAATGAAGCCTCTACTTCATCTTCCAATTCCTCAAATGAGCTCCAAGAGGTCATGAAACAATTACAGAACCTAGGGAATGAGCTGGTCACACTTAAGAGGCAACAAGCTTAGAACATCAGACCTCCATATCAGCCTTATGCCCAACCAAATAGGCCTCCATATCATCCTAATAGACCACCTTACCTAACTACAAATCCAAATCAGGTCTAGACCTCCTGCTAATAGACCATACCAAACCTATAATCCCAATGTTGCATATGCATCTAAAGCCTTAGTGCCAGTACAAAAACAACATGGCTCAAGAGTATGATTGGTGTTTTCCATGTAATCAACCTCACAACCAATCAATGTGCTTCAATGGGGCCTTGAATCAATCTTTGATGGTAACAACATTTGGTGTAGGACAAGAGACAAATCAAGAAGGAAACCAGCAATCAAGAACATCTCAGCAAGATCCAAACCCAAATGAAGCCACACTTGTGAATTAGTAGGCTGAAGACTTCTGTGGGATGAACCAAATGCTTTCTAAAAGTACAGAAGCCAACACATGGTCTAAAAAGAGGAAAATTGGAGATGGACAACCACCAAGCTTAAATGATTCATAACCCTCCATCGTTACACAAGGTGTTAGCAATCAGAATGCATCTCCAAATGTGCAAGGGCAGCCGAAACTACCTTCTAGACCAGCTCAAATGCCAGCTATTATAACACATGTGCAAGAGAAAAATGTGTAGAGCAAGGGACAACAGAGAGATGTTTCATCTCCTTTTAATATCATTAAGAAAATGAAGAAGACCAATGTGAACATTTCCATGTGGGATTCATTAGCTATCCCAGGCCAAAGGGATCTCTTGCAAGCTTCCATGGTTAACTGCCTAGCATCAAGTCAGCCATCCAAAGGGCAAGAAAAGGTGCTTATTAACACATCTCAGCCTTGGAGTACAACAACATGGAGGTCAACCAAGAAATATTTTGAAACCTCCACCTTTCTATGTGTCATTGATTGTTGGAAATCACTTGGTACACAATTTCATGATTGATTTTGGGGTGAGTAGTTTAGTAATGCCAAAGTAGATAGTAGATTAATTGAGGTCTAAAATATGAGCCAGTGATGAAGGGAGTAGTGCAATTGGATGGCACAATAGTAGAAATTGTTGGAGTCATCAAAGAGATAAGTTTGACACTGCATGCATGTCCAAATGTCACAGTGTTGCAAGATGTGTCTATGATTAACCTTCCACCTCTCTCGTCATATGTTTGTCAAGGGATTTCACAGCCAAAGTTGGAGGCTACTTATTTGTTGATTGGTCACATATGCTGTTCAGAATGAGGTATGGAGCTAAGGCCACCATAAGGTCTGAACTAATTACTAATTTCCATATTGAAACTCACACACCAAGCCAAATTGATGCTAACTACTCAGCATTTGACCAAGAAGATTGTCCAAACACTTTAAGCTGACACCAAATTTGGATCAATTCCATATATCTAACTCTTGATGAATGGGAAAATAAGGTGCATGCTTTTGATCCCTACACAAAAATAGAAGAATATGAACTGGGCATTTACTATTTGCATGAGGAGAATCATCCGCTTCGTAGCATCACCAAACCAAGCCTCAAGGATGATAATGAAGTATGGGAGTTTTTCTTTGATGGTTCAAGGAGTAGACAAGGAGATGGAGGTGGTGCAATGTTGGTTTCACCATAAGGCATCAAGTATTATTCAACATTCAAATTCCAGTTTACATGCTCAAACAACACTGATGAATATGAAGCTTTGGTCCATGGTCTTCATTGGGAAAGGAAAAGGATGGTGAAGAACTTGCAGGTGTTTGGTGATAGTGAACTCATTGTAAATCAAATCAGAGGACAACATGCTGCTAGGAATGACCTGCTCAAAAGCTACAAAAATAGGGTATGGGATCTTATTGAGGATTTTGAAGCCTTCAACATTGTATCCATACCTAGGAAGGAGAATGAAGCTGCTGATAGGATTGCAACAATTATAGAAACTTTTGATGTGGTTGATAAAATTAAGAGAGAAAAAACACAACCACACATCCATGTGATTGTGAGGCTAGAAGTGCCAGACAACAACACAAGCTAGCAAGTGTTTGAGAATGATCAGTAGATCATTAATTTCTTGCAAGAGGAAGTTGAATTCTTAGCTAGAAATCAAGATAAATTGGAGCAGAAATATGGAGATCAAATAGTGCAGCTGAGGAAAAAAAGTTTCCAAAGGGTTTGGCGACTTTGGAATCTATCTTCAATCCCAATGATCAATTTTGAAAAGAGAAGGCTAATATACAGATCAAAGGAGAAGACTCAGAGTCAATTCTAGTTGGAGAAGGAAAAGCACTCCAAATTGGTAAGGTGGCCACCGAGCAAGAAAGGTATGAATTCATGCAACTCTGCCAAGAGTTTCCAGATGTATTTTCCTAGAAGTTATGAGGATCTAAGGGGGTTTAATCCAAAGTTGGCACAACACACAATTGAGTTGGACCCAAATGCTAAGCCAATCAGGAAAAAAAAGAGACCATTCAATCCACACATTGAGCCTCTTATGAAGAAAGAGTTGAATAAGTTGATAGAGGCAAGTATCATATTTCCAATCAAACACTCAAGTTGGGTTACAAAACTTGGTCCTAGTTAGAAAGAAGAATGGAGAGATTAGGCCATGTGTTGACTTCAGGGATTTGAACAGAGCATCTCTCAAGGATCACTACCCACTCCCCTCAATGGAGCAAGATTTTGCAAGTGGTGTCTGGATCAGAGAGGTTCTCTCTCCTAGATGGTTATTTGGGATACAATCAGATAATGGTGAAAGAGGATGATCAATTCAAAACAACCTTCACCACCAAGTGGGGCACCTATGCCTACAGGAAAATGCCATTTGGGTTGTCTAATGCCGGAGCCACTTTCCAAAGGGCAATGGATATGGAATTCAAGGGATTAATTAACCAAATAGTGCTGATCTATTTGGATGACATCACTATTTTTTCCAAGAATGCAGAAGATCATCTCTTCCATTTGAGGCAAGTTTTTCAAAGATGTAGGAGATTTGGGGTGTCACTAAACCCCAAGAAATGCATATTCTTAGCTCATGAAGGCAAGAATTTTGGGGCATATTGTGTCAAAAGAAGGCTTGGAAATTGACCCAAATAGAGTTGAAGCAATCAAAGTGTTGCCCTTGCCAAGCCATAAGAAGGCCCTTCAAAGTTTTTTAGGGAAGATTAATTTTGTGTGCAGATTTGTACCAGATTTCATTGCCCTTGTCAAGCCAATAACGTTGATGTTGAAGAAGAACATGGTGTTTAAATGGATAGTTGAAGGGAGAGTGAGATTTGAAGCTATCAAAGAAGCCATATCACAAGCTCCCACCCTCGTGAACCCATATTTCTCCAAGGATTTCACGCTCTATGCTTTTGGCGGTGTTGATACAATTTCTGCAATTTTGGTACAGCAGAACAACGAAGGTGCAGAGCAGCCAATTGCTTTTTTCAGCCAAGGTTTGGAAGGCTATGAAGTGAAGTATTCCTTCATCAAAAAGTCAGGTCTTGGTAGTGATCAGAGGGTTGAAGAAATTTAAACATCTGGTTTCAAATAATAAGATCCAACTGCTAGTCTCCCACACAGGAGTAAAAGACTTCCTTCTTAGCAAGGATTTGAATGAAAAGCATGCTGGATGGATTACTCATGTCATGGAGTATGACATTGAGATCAAAGTCACCAAGTTGGTCTGTGGAAAGGGACTGTGTGAGCAACTGGCATCTAATTAGAAAACTGAAGCAAGCATTGAAAAGGAAATTATTTCTGTCCTGCAAAATGGTCAAGAGGAAGAAGATGATGATGTGCCCATTTCTTGCTGGACTCAGAACATTATACACTTCTTACAAATAGGCCTATGCCCTCAAGAATTGAGCAAGGAAAAGAGAAGACACTTCAGGTTGCAAGCTATCCCTTATGTGCTTGTTGGTGGCATCTTGTTTAAAAGGGACATTAATGGCATTCTGTTAGGATGCATTGGATCAAATCAGATTGAGAAAATGTTGCAATAATTCCATGATGGAGCAGATGGAGGTAATTTTGCTCCAAGGGTGACAACACTTAAGATTATGAAGGTAGGTTATTACTGGCCCAGAGTGTTTAGTGACTGCTATGTATGGATAAAAAAGTGCAAGAATTGTGCACTCTTCAGAGGTAAAGAAAGGTTAACAACAATTCCATTGCATCCAATCTCAGTTGGCCAGCCATTCATGTAATGGGGATTGGACTTCATTAGACCCATCAATCCAAATTTGAGTCAAGGCCACAAATAGATTTTGACAGTAACTGATTATTTCACTAAGTGGACTAAGGCAGTGGCACTCAAAGAGGCAAATGAATCTAGAATACTAGATTTCTATGAAGGGTTAGTAACCAGATTTGGAGTGCCAACCACCATTATATCAGACAATTCTTTGGCATTTATAGGCTATAAGATCATATAATGGGCTGTTAAGAATGGGATCTATTTGAGCACCTCATCAAATTATTACCCTCAGGGTAATGGCCAAGTTGAGTCTACAAACAAAAATCTTCTAAGGATTATCAGGAGGACTCTTGATGAAAATTAGAGAACTTGGCATTCAAAGCTCAAATCAGCTCTATGGGCTGATAGGACAATGTCCAAGAGATCTACAGGCAGCTCTCTATTCAAACTTGTCTATGGGAAAGAGGTAGTGTTGCCCATGTCACTTGAGTTGCCAGCATTGGAACTCATGAAGCAGCTGGAAATGTCTGATTTTGAACCCATGGAAGCTAGGTATGCAGAGCTGATGGAGTTAGAAGAGGCCAGAGAACATGCAGCCCAAGCAATGGAGAAAGATCAGATATCAATCAAGAGATGCTTTGAAAAGAAAGAAAGAGCAAGAAATTTCCAAGAGGGAGGTCTGGTTTTGAAATGGGATGCAGATAGGAAAAAACCAGGGAGGCATTCCAAGTTTGATGCCATTTGGAGTGGCCCCTACATGGTCACAAAATGCAAAAGTAACAATGATTTCCAATTATCTGCATTGGATAGTGAGGAGTTGCAGATTCCAGTGAATGGAATCTATCTTAAGCATTGCTACTAAGAGGGAAAATTTCTTACCTTGTACATATTAGTTTAATGTTTCCCATTCCTCTAAGTTCTTGTGCATATTGATTTTTTGTATCTTAGGTTGTTTTATTCATAAGTGCTTTGCACACTCTACATGATCTACTTATAACATGTATGATCTCAAGTTTTGTACATAGTTTTGGTGTTGTTTTGTTGCTCTTGCACAGTTCACTTCAATGGCAGATTGGTGACACTTAGCCCAATTTAGTGGATTTCCAATTGACTCAGAGATCATTTTTTAAAGTTCACATCAGTTTTAGGTTATTACCGAGGACCCCATACCCAATGGAGGCTTCAAGGCAGCTGATCATTTCATCTAGTAGGAAGATGACCCCTCTAAGTCACCAAAATTGTTATCCAAAAATAAGCCCATGCTTATTTTTGGTTAACTACTTCTCTTTTCTCCTTGTTGGTACTTAAAAAGGATTTTTCACACACTTCAGGCATCCAAATAATTATGGAGATGGCTCTATCAGATAGATATTCTCTTCCCCTTTCCAGAAAGGTAAAGAACTCTTTCTAACTCCTTGTATTTTTTGAGTTATGGCTCGGCGGAGTTAGGAGAGACATTTTGCCAAGGCGAGCCCGCAGAGCTAAGTAAGAAATTTTTCCAAAGGAGATGGAAGGTCGGTAGAAAGTGGAAGACTTTTAAAACTTATTCTTTTTGGCTAAGAGGGCACAAAGGTAATTTTTCAGCCCGCAAGCCCTCAAAGGCACAAAAGAAGAAAAATTGCCTAAGGCCCAAGGAGGACACGTGGCATCATTTCATGCAATGGCGCTAAGGTGGGTTGGCAGAGGATTTTGGGGACTTGGAAAGTTTTTCCAAAAAAGTTTCTAAGTCAAAAAAATTGAACGCATCTCCAAAGGAACCCAAAAGTGACACAAGGAAGGCCTAAACCAAAGCGGACCAGTGGGGTATCGAGGTAAAAAGTGAAATTTTTCCATTTTCTTCAAAAGGCATAAAAACAAAGGGTGACCCATGGCCCCGAGGAATTAAGTGATGAGATGGCATATAAAATCTGTAGCGAATGTGGATCTTCAGGGGTAAAAGTGAAAATTTTCCTTTTTTGCCAAAAGGTGTAAAAAATCAAAAGGAAGCCCTTCCTCCGGTGACCCCAATGGATGCCACCGTCACTCTAGCGGAAGTGCCAGAGGTGCGGAGAGTTTTGGGAATTTTTTGCAAAAGTGCATAAAGTAAAATTTGGGCCCATGGATCCATTTTCAAATCTGATTTTCCACCATTTTTTCCCTAATTCATGCCTTGAAATTTGTGCTCAAATTTGTGCCCTGATTTTGCCCTAATTTTTCAAATGGGCATATCTTTCAATCCAGAGATCAGATTTGGGAAAGATCAAACTTGTTGGAAAGATCTTGATCCCCTCTATGCATTGGAGGCATAAAAAAATCATTTTTTTTATGGGTTTTGATAAAGGAAAATCTAGAAATGTCTTTCGTTCTTTCAATACAAATCAGATTGCTTCAAACAGGTCATTTTTTCTTAATACGCCATAGTTGCCTTCTCTCACATGCCAATGATGAAGAATCAACTCAATTTGATGGGGAAAAATCCCTAAAACATCTTCTCATGCCATTAATCCAAGATCAGATTTCTTTGATAGTTGTGCTTTTCTAAATTCATCGTTTTTTCTTCTAGCACGCAAAATAGAAACTGAGGAATCAATTTAACGGGTTTGCAGACCGATTTGAAAGGGATTAATGGTGGGTGGTTGAGTTAAAAGATATGATTTGCTTCCTCCTCTGTTTTCTCTCTCTTTTTCCTCCTCTATTTTCTCTCTCTTTGCTTCAACTATAAATGGAAAGGATTCAATCTTTTGTAATGTTGGATATTTTGGCTTTGTTCCTCCCTTTTCTCTATTCTGCAGTGAATTTTTGGAGTTTTCAAACCTTACCATGAATTTGTAACGCACATTTTTGCCATTTTGGCCATTGTAATGCTTTGTATCAATTCTGTTGAGAAATAAAATAAGTATGTGGGTGATTTTCAGCCCTTTTCTTACATTCATTGCATTCATCTGATCTTTTCATTGCAATTTGGTCATCTGTGCATGGTTGTAGTATTACATTTTTTTGGGTCTGTGTTCAAACAAAAAAAATATGTATTCATCATTCCTTGGTGCATCACCTTATTAGCTTAGATTAAATTTCATTTTTTGCAATCTTCTTAACCTTGGTCCCTTGTAAAAATATTAGAATAGGTTATTGATTGAATCCTCTATAAACTGAATGCATGCACCTGAACAGAGGAATAGGAACCAACCTTTAATCTGGAGAGTTTTTCCATCTTTGCAAAGTCCCACACTTTGGGGAAAACTCCATGTTAATCAGATCACACCAAATGAAAAGTTTGAATCACTAAATCAGAGTGGTCATTTGGGGGTGCTGTGATTTTACACTTATAGTAATTCTAGCCCGGACCAATTATCAAGGATTCAATCAGGGGAGGATACACAGACAATTGCAGATACAATGTCGGATGCATAGTTATATAGGTTACATCATGCACCTTCAGAATTGGAGGATATTGTTGTCTTTTTACGCACAAGTATGGCACTAGAAGGAATGAAAGCCTTAGAGAAGAAGAAGCTTTGCACCTTTCATGTTGATCAGTGGTGACTTATACAAACTAGGATGAGATTAAGTATTACTCCGGTGTGTACTAGAACATGAGCACATGGGTATTATGGAAGAGGCTCATGACAATATTGCAAGTGGGAATTATACAGGTGATGTCATCATGTGCAAGATTATACTCATTAGATTATGGTGGGAGACCCCGTACAAGGATTATAAAGAGTATTTTAAGGCATGTGATCATTGTTAGTGCCTTAGTAAACCTGGGCAAAGAGATGAAATGCCTTTTAGGCCTATTACTAGTGCAGAGCCATTTGAAAAATGGGCAATAGACTTTGTGAGTCCTATTTCCCCAGTCGCGTGTAGAACTAGATCATGCTACATAATCACTTGTACAAATTATCTTACAAGGTGGACAGAAGAAACACCTATAAAGGATTTCACAACAACTACATCAACAAGGTTCTTATGGGAAAATATTCTTACTAGGTATGGTTGCCTGCTGAGTTTGACAAGTGGCAGAGGCACACACTTCTTGAATGAGACAATTAGAATATTGTTGGATGAGTTTATGGTCACGAACTACAAGACTACACCTTATCAGCCTCAAACAAATGGGACTGTTGAGGATTTCAATAAGATATTGAGCTAGACCTTGACAAAATTTTTTGATGTTGGAAGGAAAGATTGGGATGATAAAGTTTCTGTTGTACTTTGGGAATATAGAAAAATATTCTGTCTGCTCAACACCAATTCTTATTTTGATGGCCTCGCACTACTCTTGATGTTTAGAAGCAACATTTTGACCAATTCCTCAAGATAGTCCATTTCATCATTATAGTAATTCTATGCTTGGATTACTAGGGTGGGGCATGCACCTATTATTTATTTCACTAGTGCCCCTACCCTGTCATAGGCCTCCTTTGTGTGCTTATGCTCCCCCTTGATATCATCCTTCAAGCTCTTTCCACTTCGTGCTCCTTATTCTTCTTTTCTTCTACCACAAGCCTCATGGTATCTCCCCTTATCCAAATTCCTATGTGTGTAACCTTTGTTGTAAGTTTATTCAAGGTGTTCACATGCCTGTTCATCATTCAGCCTTTTGGGGTCAAAATATTTTACTCCTTGGTTCCCCAGTTGATTGCTTAATCAACTCCAAGGTGGAGTATGACCTATTACTAATCTCAAACTCTTGGCTCTTCTAGTGCGTGTATGCATACTCCATGATAACATCTTTCTTCATGTATGATATCCCTCCTTCCTTCTTCCATTAGGTCCCATCCAAAAAACTTCTCTATACAAACTGCTCTATGAAATCTCACCCTCAACACCTTTGTAGGTTCATCAGCAAAACCCATATGTGGTGATTGGGGAGTTATTTGTTTCCTTACCACTTTATCCTTGGTCTGCGACTTCTTTGGTGTGAATGGCCCTGTGCTGGTATCACCTATGCCACCTTTATCCTGCCCGATGACATAAAAGTCATCATCTTCCTTATTTCCCTCCTCTTGGGTGATGCACTCTCTTGTTGCACTGGTGATTTCTCCCTGCACGGGCTTCTATGTTGTTCATCCCCTTTCTCCCGTTCTCTAGGCTAGGCTCCATCATCTATCTAGTGGCTCTCTTATCTCCTGTGCATGGACTTCTTCATGCCTCAACTCTTCTACCACCTTCTCCTCTAATTCTTCCTCATCATCAGAAACCACTTGGGCCCTTACGTGCCCCTTCTTTAGTCCTCAGTGGACTTACCTTAGTTAGATGAGAGGATCTTGTGCCCTCATTGTACTTCCTTCTTTTGTATTGCATCTCTTTTCTATGACCCTTGATCTAGTGCAACATTTTCTTCTTCTTCTTCAACCAGGGGACTCCTCTCGACTCCTCTTTGGGATCTTCCAGAGTGCTATTATTATTTGGCTTTGAGGCATATGAGAGTCACATATGTCAATATCTTCCCCATCCCTTGTCTTTAGGTGAAAACATCAACAAAAACCTTACATATCATTCCTCCGATTGTGGCATTCATCATGGGGTTCAAATCCAAGGTTTTTTACTCTTAGGTCTCCAAGTACGTTGGCCTCGTAGCATATCCAAAGGTTATGCGAAAGGTATGCCACTCTGAATCCACCTTTTCTACATCAAAGTGTCAACCCTTATGCACATCCTTATTTTTTTCACTGTGACATTTAAAGTATTTTGTTGTGAATGCAAATGATAGTTTGTACCACGAATCCATTTATCCATTAGCCATCATAAAATATGCAAGGCTAAAGTGTTGCATTACTGCAAAATTTTCCTAATCCCCAATCTATCCTGGTAACTCCCTTAGTATGTGTCATTAATTTTCAAATGTTACCTCACATCATGTTGTACCATTTTTCTAGTCATGCCTTGTACTGAATTTTGAATGCACCCTCGCACGTAAATTCTACAAATTAAACTCTGGGGGATTGATCTTCTATGGGGTGGACCCACATATATTCTTCTTGTCCATTCCTAGGACACCAACTTCCTAGAATACAATTAACAAGAGAATTGAAGCCCCACGTGATCTTCTCTCCTTTCTTAGTTATCTGCCTTATCCTTCCTTCAATAATCCCCTCGATAAATGAATTGTGTAATATTTTATTGCATTTTGTGTGCCATCTTGTGTGCAATGTATATGAATTTCTTATTCACTTACCCCCATCTCTCTGAGGCATCAAGCTTACAAATCACCAGTCTGTCTACTACCCTAGCTACGAGGTCTGTAATGTTTTCCATATCTATGACTCTACCCCCCTTTCATACTACAAATTGGTCACTAATTCATCAATCTTTGCCTCATATCATAGATCTAATTCCAGATCTTCTTTTATCTCTTATAACCCTATAAAATGCACCTAATCAAACAAGCCATGTAATCCTCATTCTTCAGCCAACAAAATAGAATTAATCTTCATGCACCCTTAACACTTAACCATTGGAAGAGGTTTGTAGGCCTCCCAAAGTATGGAAATCTAAAAAAATTGTAGGACCCCCACCTTCTCGAGACTCTTCCTTACATAGTCATCTATCAATAATTGAGATTATTGTTCCTAGTTCAGAAACTCTCGATAACATGTCCT
This sequence comes from Taxus chinensis, assembly GCA_019776745.2. NCBI lineage: Eukaryota > Viridiplantae > Streptophyta > Pinopsida > Cupressales > Taxaceae > Taxus > Taxus chinensis. The sequence goes on along the minus strand of CM034146.1, from coordinate 294,270,422 downwards.
TGTTTAATGTCTTCTCGTTCCCTTGCACCCTATGATTGAACTCACTGAATTTTAAATTTTGTGAGCTTTGAGGTTTACTATTTAGCCAAAATTACTTCTAGTGGATATAAAATTTCTAAGAACAGTTCCTCCAGTGGGTCATGAGCCTCAGTCTTCTTATTTATTCCCTTTCCTTTTCCCTTAGGTGACGTTGAGGTATCCTTCTTAAGTATCATTTATTGTTTTCACATTTTTACTTCAACCTGTGCCATAAGTATTCGTACTCCTCGAACCCTTGCACACAAAATCCTTGGCTTACCTTGTGTGCCATTACTTCACAATACTCGATCCCTGCAAACCCTAATTGTTCAATCTCTAACTTCTGCAAACCCTAACCTTCACGTGCCCTATCTTCTCACTCAAACTTTCTATAGTCTCAACCAAAGAAGTTCGTCTCTAAAATACTATTCACGTTGCTTAAGTTTGTTCCTTTTTTTATTCGCTTCGTTGTACTTGGTTTCTTAGTTTCTTGGTCACTCAAATATTTGAAATGCAAAGTGGAAAATAGCTTGATTTACCCCTTTTTATAGCTTTTTCGTACTTAGAAAATCCTCTGAATTACTTTTTGGCCTTTAAAATGACTTTTTCTCGCTTTTATTTTTTTAAGTAATTTTTCCATTTTTAAGACACCTTTTTCCTCCCAAGGTACTTTTTTCTTTCCTCCATGCCTTTCTTCCACATGTGACACTCATAACCTTTTAATGTGCATGTCTAACTACTTTCCGATCTTGCACACATCCTTGCACGCCCTTCACTTACACTGCAACCCATCTTCCTCTACGCCACATACCAAGTAGTATATCATGTTGCTACCTCCCTCGTGTTATACTGCATGGCCTCTTATTCACATGGATTCACAATCTAGAAAACCTTTTTAAGCACCATCATACCTTACCACCTGTAACACCTTCCTTTTCCTTTCGCATGTTCTCAATCAATATTTACCCAACACCTGTTATTTTACCAATTGTCACATGCACCTTCGTACTGAATCCAAGGCACATATCCCATCATCCAAGATTCCCTATTTAATAGTCACACCTACTTCCACCCCACAGTAAAATTATGTGTGGTCCTCTACGTATCATCTCAATCAATATTAATTAACTCTTGTACGTGAGCGCACTTATTACAACAAAAAAATGAAGTAGAAAAAAATAGGAAAGGAAAGCTAATATAAGTGGCAATACTACCTTATTACAAATACAACAAAGCTTATTTATAGCAAGTCTTCAAGCTACTCCCATTGAAGTAACCAAGAAACATGGTACCATCCAATACCTATAATTGATATGTGCCTAAGTCAATTATCTTGGTCACTAAAAAGGGTTGCAACCAATGAAACTTCAACTTCCATGTGTGGTGTTCAAACTTGGATTCATACAAAAGTACCATATTTCCAACTATGAAAGACTTATTCTTAATGTTTCTGTCATGTCAAGATTTCTATTGTTCCTTTTCTGTCTTCTGACACCAATGTGCGATTTCGTGTTGCTCATCTAATTGCATCAATTTATCAAGGCACTCTTCCACATCCTTGCCATCCAATAATCCACCTGCACGTGTAATACACAGGGATGGTAACATAAATTCTAACGGTAGTATAGTCTCTACACCAAACACCGATTGGAAAGGTATGCCCTTGTTCAAACATTTATAGGTTATGCTATATGCCAAAAGAAAAATTGATCCCTTGTCATCCCAATCCTTTCTTCCAACATCATATATCTTCATGAGTGTTTGTCCTAAGATCTTGTTGAAAGCTTCAATAGTGCCATTTTCTTGAGGGTGATAAGGGGTAGTATTATGGTGTGTTTACCATAAACTATGCTAATATAATTATATTGATTGTCTCATTCAAGAAATGAGTTCCTATATCAATTTTCAAGCTCAATTGTCATCCATACCTGTTGATAATATTTTCCCAAAGGAACCTTGCTATTGTTTCTACTTTGTAATCTTTTGTAGGCATGCAGCCTCTTCCCTCCGTGTTAAGTAATCAGTACATGTGATGATGTAACGTGCCTCAGTTATACGCATTGGTGGTGCAATAGGTCCTATAAAATCAAGAACCCATTTTTCAAAAGGGTTTGTGCTTGCGATAAGTCTCAATGAAATTTCATCCTTACTTCCAGGCTTTCCAAGTTGCTGACAATGATCACAAGATTTGACATAAGCCTTGGTATCCTTATACAATTTCTCCCACTATAGACTAGTTAAAAATATATTCACAGTCGTATCTCCTACACAATGTCCTCCTACAACACCACCATGAGCTTCCTCCATAATGGCTTCATTCTTATGCTCCAGAATACACATGTGTAATACCTCATCGCGACCCATTTTATACAAGTATCCTCTAATGAGTTGATATGGTGCAGATTGAATAGCAAGTTACTTCTTCTCTAATGTTTTCATCCCTTCTAGTACAAGTCCAGTATGCAAGAATACTGCAATGTCTTTCAAATATATCGGCACATGATTCAACCTAAACAATTATGCATCAGGTGTAGTGTCCTCAATACTCTATGTGTCCTCTCTATAATTAATCATTGATAAGTGATTAGGTTCTAGGTTGCTCTTTCCTATCTTGAATACAATTGTAAAATTGAACTCCTGAAAAATAATTATCCACCAGCAAATTTGCCCTTGCAAAATAATTTTATTGACCAAGTTCTTTAATGCCATATAATTTGTGTAGAAAATGAACGAGGTGTCGAAAAAGTACTATCAAAATTTATGAAGGGCATAGATCATGGGCAATGCCTCATGGTCTATTGTTGTATAATTATAATTTGATAGTGTCAACTTATTTCTTGCAAAGTATATGGGATGATGCACATCACCCTCTCTTGGTTGCACCAAGACTGCACCAATAGCCATGCCAGAGGCATCGACATGTATGTGGAAAGGTTTATTCCAGGAAGGGAAGTGTAAGATGGGAGCAATGACAAGCCTCTCCTTCAATGTTTTGAATGACTGTTGTCGTACATCTCCCCAATAAAACTTTTCTTTAGCCTTGAGTAATTCCTCCAGGGGCGCGACAATCTTTGCATATCCTTTGATAAACTTTATGTAGTAACCAGTATGTCTAAAGAAACCACACACTTCACTGTGATTAGTAGGATCTTCTAATCCCAAAATTAATGTAATCTTGGTTGGATCCACCAACAATCCATCCTTACAGATAATGTGCCTAAGTAGATTCCTAAAGGGTGTAACAAATATACATTTCTTAATGTTGAGAGAGATGCTCAACTACCTGCATCTTTCAAACATGATCCTTAGAATGTCACAGTGATCCTTTACAAGCCCATAGATAGTCTAGTCATCTAGGTAAACATGTAAGAACTTATGGATGAAGTCATAAAAATCCTGGACCAGTATGTGCGATAACACTACTGGTGCATTCTTCAATGCAAAAGGCATCACAATATATGCAAAACTTCCCCATTTAGTGGAAAAGGTAGTCTTTTCCTTATCCTTTCACACAATGTACACACGATGATACCCTAAAAATCCATTAGTAAATGAATAAATATTACGCCTTATAACTTCCTCAAGGATATCTTTTGTAAAAGGTGTAGGAAAATGATCTATGACATATGAGGTGTTAAGTTCCCTATAATCAACACAAATCCTTATCTTCCAGTCCTTCTTGATGTTAATTACCATGGGACTGGCCCACTCAAATTCCTTAATTGGTTCAATGATTTTAGACTTAAACATATTGTCTATTTATTCCTTTACCTTCACGTGCAAGTTTGACTTCATTTTATAAGGCCTCTTCTGAACTGGATGCATGCCTTCTTTCATCTTAATCTTCATCTCTCCCAATGAGGGATACAAACCTTTCAACTCATGGTAACCTCTTAATAATAAGTCTTGGAAGTTGCACAAGATTTCAATGATATTTTCTACCTCTTGTTCTAACCAATAATTGTGAATGATAACCTCCTTTCCTCAGTGTCAATCTTAACCTTCTTTGTCTTCATAGGAGCATGATATGTGTCAACCTTTTCGTCTACCAATTCCATCACCTCACGCACACCCTCTATATGGATATTATCTAAGTTCTCTACCTCTTCATCATCAATGAGGTATTGCATCTTTCCTTTTTATTTCTCTTTCCAAGTGCAACCCAACAATGTCTCATCTATTTCCAACATATCTATGCATGCCTCGGGGCCATGCTCTCTAAGTAACCGAATCATGGACTCATGTGATTTTGCATTACCCCCAGTGGGATGTGCTTCATAACCTATAAAGCCTCATGTACTGGTTATTTATTAGAAAAATAATCAAAAGTGTGAGCCATACCTTCAGTCATATCTCACCAACTTGCGGTCTCTTGCTTGAGCTCAGCATACACATACCACGCTTGTGTGCATCCGTGTAGAGTGGAGTATAAATTATGTACCCACAAATATGGTGGTAAAGCATCCTGGCCTTGTGTCCATTATCTCTCATGGTTATGAACATGTACCAAAGCATGAGTCTTCCCATCATACTCATGTATAACTGTAAGCACATTATTCTAGGTAAACCTTGTTGAAAAGGTGATTCTCACCTCTTTCCATCCCAAAAAGTTGTATATTTTTATTTCCCACCAAAGCACTGCTATTTGTTGTAATGTGTAGACTAGAATATTCCTTATATCACCTATTTATTCCATTATTCTTCCATGCAATCAAGAAAGAATAGAAATTTTCTTCACCAGTGTACCTACGTACCTAGGTAACTGAGTTTTTCCCAAGATGTGATCATGTGTGGCTTGATCATCCTAATGACTCTTACCCTCATCTCATGTTAACCATCTCATATGTGCCATGGGACCAATTTTCACAAGCAACAATGGTGGTGTTATTGACCGACTGTGCATCTTCCCACTAAAGTACACCTTTATTCGATGGCTCCACAGTCTCAGGGTCACACACTATGTGTGCATAAATTCTATTCATCTCTTCCTCACTCACTGGATCAATATATGGTACATCCATCACATCATCGAGAGGTATGATAACATGCTCATCATTGTTCTTAAAATTAATATATCCCTTATTGAAGTATATGTTAGTATTGTTCGCATAACACAAGGGTCACCCAAGTAATGTTGGAAATTTATCTTCCTCAGCCAACTCTAATATTTCAAAATCCCCAGTAAACTTGGCTCATTGAATGGTAATTAACGCATATTTCAACACCCTAATAGGCATGGCCCTTGTTTTGTTCACCATATATAACACATTAGAATATGAATGCAAAGGTGGTCTTCCCATATGGTTCCATGCATCCAAAGTCATAACATTTACCTCAGCACTTGTGTCAATCAAAATATTACTCACCAACCAACCATCAATTAATGCATCCAATGTGATTTCTTTATCATACTCATGGTTTTGTGGTGGAAAATTTACATGGAGGATATGTCACTCAAGCTCAACTCCAACGAGTGGTATCTTCTCGTGCATCCATTCCCCTAGCAGTGGGGTGATATTCTCTTGCCACAACATCTTGCATATCTCCTTCAAATCATCTACATCCTTCTGTGGAAGCTCAATGTTCTTCACACGTTCTCTCTCATACACTTGCTCCTTCAAGCACCAAATCTCACCCTGCAAATATCTGATCACTCCCATGGTATCTTGATAGACCTTCTGATGAAAAACATTTAGATACTTGACATGCATAATTTCCTCTCTCCTGATGAGTTTCTTAGCTTTAAAAGGCTCGCGCACGCATGCTACTTCTACATGCATAGTAACTAACACAGGAAGTAGTTCAAGATCAGGCATCTTCTTTGGTGTCTAGTGCTCATTCTTCACGCATTGTACCTTGATCATCCACATACCTTTGTCCTTTTTATTTTTACACATCTGCTCATAAAGACTAGGGAAATCCTCAATCTTATGTTGTTTTCCACAATGTGCACATACCTAATTCTAGGGACACTCACCCTGGTAATGATATGGGGACCCACAAATGTAGTAATTCTTGCACATAAACCTTCATCTACCATCACAACCTCTACTCATATATCCTACTCAAAACCTACCATCTTCATTATTACATCCTTCCATAGTTTGGGCTTCCTACACCTAAGAGCTACTAGCCACGATGGTTTGTCATAATCTAGTCTCACATGCCTCATGAATTTGGTCTATCAAATGGAAATATTTTGTATCATGGGTGTGTACGTGTAGATATATTACAATACATGGATACACTATTCTTATTTGTAGGTTGTAAGAGAGGAAAATTCTAGACATCATGATTCATGTGGAAAATCTCACAAGATTGTAAAAATGTGCGCACAGTCCTACGCATATAACTAACGTTTATATGTCCCTCAACATCACAATTAGTGCACCATAACCCACTGCACGTCTCATGTGCTAAATTGATAGAAATATTCTCCAAGTGCTTATCCATAGTTGTTATCTATGACTCAAGAAAAGGGCTCACTCTGGTGTCTGCACTCCCAGCTGCTTCATCACATAGGGAGCCTTGCATGGATCAATATATGTCTTATACAATAACTACATTCAAAATAGAGTCAATAATCCTCCAAGGAACAATTGTGCATGTTGGATATGATGAATATCATAAGATAGTTTGGACAAGAGGGTTATAAACTATGCATCATACTCCCACACACTTGTAGACAAGCCTTGCTTGATATCCTTGAGCATGCTAATGCTCTACTATTCAAACAATGGAAAGTGAAATTCGGCTAGAAATGTAGAGCACAATGCATCATAATCCACTGCAGTCTGGTGCAGATCATACTTTCTATACCAACAGTGTGTACACCCTTGAAGTGTGGTGGAAAACTTGTTTTCCTTTCTGTCAGGAGCTGTAATACCCTTTACTCTCCGTAGTAGTTCACACTTGTACACATGCTTAGCAGCATCCTCCACACCTCTATACTTTGGAAAGTGAAGTGACATCTCAAAATAGACTTGAGGTGTATGTTACTATGGTTATTGATGTGGTGTTTATTAAGGTTGATTCACAGGTGGCTATTATGGTTGCAGACCCTACCCTGGGTTAGAACCAGACCTAAATCTTGAGCCTCCACAAGTATTTCCTCCACGTGATGGCTAACCTAAACCTTCTGAGCCTCCCGCCACAACCTGTGGTTCTATAGATGAACTCCCTTGTGTCTCATGTTTTGTGCTGAAATGGACACCCATTGTTTGTGTTATAGCATCACCTACAAGATTACTTCTAATGGTCTGTGTGCCAACACTCTGTCTTGATGATGTGCCTCTAAAAACATCCTCTAAAACTACTTCCAAAAATTGGTGCCTACTACGCTGCCATGTGCACATCCCTAATTTGTTGCACTTATTGAGATGGAACTACAATATGTCTACCCATATCTCTTCCTTAACATGGAGATACTTCTTTCTTTCCTTCACTATGATTCTCTTCAACAACTACCTCTGGGTCTGGAACACCTTACGCAAGGGTCTAGGTAACCGGGTTGGATCAAATGCGTGCCTACAGTCCTCATTCTCTCCTCTGACATGATCTCATCAGAAGCCAATGGAGTCTCTCTACCATGCTTTACCAATGTGAGGAGGACATGATACTGTGGCTCCTTGTCTTCCACAGGGATTTAGCTATCCATAGGTAATCTCTCCAGTCCCAGTTCTACCATCGGGATCTTGATAGCTAAGAGTATCACGTGCAAATAAGATCCTATAGGATCAGGTAAAAACTTGAAATCTTCTTCCTCCGGGCATGAATATGTCAAGATTACATACTCTAGAGTATAGTTGCATAGTACACCTTCCCACTAATGATCCACGACTCTAGTCCATGTCTCAGTCAAATCGAAGAGAGTATAATGGTCTTTATGCGTATAATCTCTCTCCCTTAAGCAGAAAACTCTTTTTGATGCGTAATATGCAAACCACTAGTATAACTATACTAAGAAGAAGTTGACAAATGTCTCATAAGAAAATTCATATAGATTATCTTCCACCCACTTTCACGCATTAAAATAAGTTCTGGTTTTATATCTCTATGTAAATGTGTTTTTTCTATCTTCTACCCAACTCTCAATTCTATCCAAAGATAGTCAATACGCCATCTACATGCAACATCTTGGTAGACAAGTTGAAAAGAGGTCTCGACAATGAAACAAAAATATAGTCTTTTATTTACCCACTCAATATCTATTGGCATTGTCACTTCATCCAAATAGATCTGAATTCTCACCTAAAGCACTCGCAACCACCAGGTGCCTCCCTTGTTATGCCTATCAGAAGGTTAGCATGCATGTTGACCATATTCATAACCAAGACATTCATTCTTCCATAATAATCAATACATTCATTCTTCCAAAATAATCATCATAAAAATGAAAGTTTGGAATCACATATAATAAGGAAACAAATCATTCAAGAAAAACAACAACACTGATATTCACGAACACCATCATGAGCACAATTGTATTACATAACAAACAACTAATTACAATAATCTCAATACATTCATACACATGATCTGTGTGCTCTCATAAAAGTCCCAAAATCCATGACTACATATCCTTAGAACCCTCAAGAATATCTAACTTGCACACTCATCTTATCTTTCTCTCACTCTCAAAATAGTATTACATCATCAATATTTATAAGGTGCAGAATTTCCCTTCACCGCTCATGCACCTTCCTAATAATAGGTGTGCGTACAAAAATACTTTGCATGCTTTTTACATTCTATGCTAATAATAGATTAACCTAAATATAGGACTTTCTTCAATCCTATTATTATATCGACTTGTGTATGATCTTCTTTTGTCCCTGCATGTGTTTTTTCCAAATATAGCTCCCTTTGTGTGTGTCCCAATCTACCATGCTTTTGTCTATTTATAAACCTTGCTTGGATGTCACTCGTCTACTCTTCTATTTTTAGTCATGTCTTTGGAAAATTGGCTAAGTCCCAGACTTTTTCTGCTCATGCACAAACCTCTGTGCGTTGATACCTCCTTTGTGCGCTCACCCCTTTGCACACCCAGATGTGGCTAGTACTTAGCCACTCCTCTTGCTCAACATACTCCAAGCTCCCTAAACTAAAAAATAACTCATGCACATCCATTAGGGAAACACCCTCTACAGCTCTAAAATCTCCTTCCAGGTCTAGGAGTCTCCATGTTCTTTGTACAAGTAAGAAAAGTGACCCTTCCCAAGTATTTGAAAAAATGTGGAACTGAAGCAAAGCATTTTCAAAGCACGATTGTCAATTTTGGATTGTACTATGGTAGATATCACATGTAAGGAGAATGAAATAGATTTTGGCCCCTATTCAGAGTAGTGGAGACATTAATGGTGTATGGGGGTGCCCACAACCCACCTAATGTTTTTTGCAGGAAATCCTTGCACTACAAGGGTTCTAAGGTTTAAGCAAAGTTTACATAGTCATTATGAAGGTCATTGAAGCATACTAACACATAGTGACATTCATTTCCAGGAAGGAGAAGGACTTAAGAAATTATAGACCAGATTCCTATCAAGTCCAAGACCATATAGAAGGGTCAAGATAATATGGGTGTTCTTGACCTAGTTGTATGATTTTGACTAGTTAAGTTTCAAGTGCTAATTTTTGTAAAGACACATTTTCATTCTTAGATTAACATGTTCCTACATTCCGATCATTTAGTGTATTCCAGATCCACACAAAATTAGATAAGTGCAATTTTACCTTGTGTTTTTTATAGTTGTCAAATCAATAGTTACTTTGAAAAGAATTGTTCTAATTTATGCAATTAATGTTGGAAGTTAATTAAATCAGGGTATCTACCTATTGCATTATTTCATCCTTTTTATGTATGGTAACTAAAAATATTCTAAAAACTTAAAAGGGAATGAAATAGATTCACAAAAAAGTGAAATCATTTGGTGAACCTAACATTTTCTAATTGAACATCGTATCCCTAACCCTAGCGTCCTTAGAGTTTCATCTGACATTCAGATATGATTTTTAGGCATCAATGGCTTATCATGTTGTTCCTTTTACATATGCATCCTCTAAGAAATCTAACCCTCAATCTATCCTAAACTTATATTATGATATAGATGATTTTTCTATTGTTTCTTATTTTGGACATGAGGACACACATGAGGATGATGTTTTTGATCCACAATGTTCTATTGTTTATATATTCTCTAATGTTATCCTTATTCTTCACATTGATACTATTCAAGATCATTGCTATAATATCAATTCTAACAATCATACCCAAGACCTTCTTGAGGATGAGGAAAAACATTTGTATCATTTCTTACATGAACATATTGATGACATTAATCTTCTTATTTCTCTTGCATGAGATCAACTCAAGCATTCCTTTTTCAAAAAATCTACTATACCCACATCCATTATGCCTACCTCTTATGGAACACCTCACTTTCCAATGTAAAATGTATCTATGCATATTCTTGCAACCACTATTACTACTACACCTCACGTCTATCATCATACTTGCTCACATGCATCTTCATCTAGCGCATAGGATCTTCAACCCATTTTTCATTATTTACAAGCACAATTTTTACAATTACAATTTATTTCTCATAATTCTATTGTTATGGACTCCTATAAATTATTTCATAATCTACTTGTACCTAAAGTTGTTTCATATCATTTTCCAATCAGTTTTGTTATACTCAAGCTTCCTATCTATGATGGAAAGGGTGACCCCAAATATAATATTAGATCATTTGATGTTTCTTGGTTTGAATATGCATCCAATGATATATTGATTACTAAGCTATTCCCTGTGATCCTTAAAGAATTTTATTTACAATGGTTTTATGATCTTCCCACACATTCTGTGCACTCTTTTACTACATTGGAAAATCAATTTTTGGAAGAATTTTCAATCCAATGTTACATCATCACTCTTGGGAGCCTCTCCCTCCATATCAGGACCAGCCCCTTCATCTAAAACACCCATAATCACCCAATCCAAATCCAAGCAATCTAACCGCCTTTTAGATATAATCCTCCTTAAAAATCATCTAAGTCCCAAATCATCAAAACCAAATCATAGATATCCACTCCTGAAAAATCTAAATTTGAACCAAAGGCTCTCATGAAACCTCATCGAAGAGAATTGTTCTTATCACCTTCATCCACTGCGACCTCTTCTTGGAAAACCCCCATTGGGTCCTATACGGAAACCTTGGAATGCTTACTCTAAACATCAGTAATCACCCTTCCTTATATCAAACCTTTTGATCCACGTGGAAAAAACCCCATGTGGTTTGATTCTAACATCATGTGTACTTATCATCGCACTCCAGGCCATGATACTAAACATTTTAAGGCCCTCCAATCTCTCATCCATAATCTAATGATGGAAGATGATCTTCTCATCCATGAAGATCACCCTCTTCCTTCCATATCATCCACATCCAAATCCAATCCTTGAATCAAACCCTCACCTCCCAATGAATCTAAGTTAAGATATCCATCCAAATAATTCATCGTAATCCATCCTCCAAGATTTTTTTCATCTAAAGGGAGGCCCCCTCTCTTCATAGACGCCATCTACATTAATAATCTTCCTCGCCCTCATATTCCTCAATCGTATATCCAATAAAAACATAGAGGCACTATCACTACTACTTCTAGCGATCCTACCTAATCCCCCTTTACATCAATTAGTTTATCCATGTCTGTATCCAAGTTTCCTAAAATGATGTAGTATCTCTCGCTGGGGGAGAATCCACTCCTCTCTCTTAATCCTCTCACATCTCCTTCTTCATCCAACCATCCCATGGACATCAATGACACTCTGTCTTTTTAACTTGGCTTTTTTTAATCTCCACAATAAATCTAGGATTGATCTATTATCAAGCTAGGTCTCTTTCTAATCCCCATATTGTCTCATCTAATCTCTCCTAATCCCACCCAAATCTACTTATCCTTCATCTAATTTGTTTTCTCATCTTATCCAATCCACTTATATGTTATTGCATTAATTCCACCTTTTTTTGCCATGTTCGTCTTACCATGGACGCATATTTCCTCGTTATTCCAAAGATAATCCAAGTTATCATCTCATCCCATCCACTCTTGTCTCTAAAATAGTGCGACTTTAACATTGACAACCTTATCTTTAAAGGATATTAAAATGTCACTACCTTAGAAAGGAGTCAACAAGGAAAGTTTTCTCCCAACTGGATTGGATCATACATTACTATGAATCCGATCCTCTCATCTCTTAATGGTAAACAAAAAATGGAACCTCTTATCACATTACACTTGTGGCCATCCTACTATTAGCATATTCACCATCGTGTACTTCATCATCCTAGTGGTAATCCATCCATCATTAGCCTCTTCCATATTTCATCCCAATGATATGGAATTATGTGGTCTACCGTCATCTTCCAAGTGGGAGATTGTTGGTTGTGGAGGCTGATAGTGCCCCCATAAGCCACATTTTATATGTATTTATGCATTGTGAAACCTGGATCATTCCTTATTAGGTCACATATCTAACATGTGGTTTTCTATGTTTCCCTGAAATGTTAAAAACCCTAATATATTTAAAGGGTCGTTATGTATGAGGCTCATTGTATTAGTGGTGGCACTATGAGAGAGAGTTTGGCTGGACTGAATAAAAGGATTGGTTGTTTCAGGTGGATGTAGCCCATTTTGGGTGATCCACGTTAAATTTGTGTCTCTATTTTATTGCATTATTCATTACATGCTTGTTTATCTGTACAACTAGTATAATCCTAACAACCTTGAATATGGGCACCATGACTCTTCTCATAGCATATTCCTTATGGATAGGTTCTTCCTTCTTGTTGATAACTCCATGGTCATTACATTCATCACCCTCTTATTTACCTATTGGAACCATGCTAAGGGTCTATAAGGTGTCACTTGTATATTCTTTGATTATCACCTCCTAAAGTGGTCTACCTGCCTATCCCTAGCTCTTCCCCTTAAAAATTCAAAATTCCATGGATGCTCATATAAAAAATTCAAAAACAAACAGACTAATCCCTCACAGGACAATTTTTCATAAAACTATTAAAAATTTAAAAGTATAGAAAATCCCTCAAAGGACAATTATCATATATATTATCCCTGTCATCTGCAAAAAGCAAAAATCTCAAAGTCAAAAATCATAAATAAAAAAGTAGACCACTCCCTCGAAGGATGGCTACCTCCTTTATATCATTGGCAACAAAGGCTTCCCGCATTGATCATCCTTCTATCTTATAAAGCAAATAAAAAAATTAAAAAACAAGCATCCTAAGAAAGCTTCCTGCATCGATCATATTTCTCATTTATAGAAAACTTCCCACATTGATCAGTTTGTGTCTTATTACCCAGAGGTGGGGCATATACCTAGGAACACCCATCTATGGATAACCTATATTCCTGTGTACGAGTTACACCTAAACCCCTTATGTCATGTCGACATTAGGACTATAAGTTCACCATTCATACTTTCCCTTATGACTCTTAGGATCACTAACTGATGATTGTTATATGTTAACACATGCTATTGGCTACAAGTGCATTGCCTTAATTAGCTCCTTTTCTTGTTTATCTCCAATCCAGTTCGAAGCATCTTTTTTTACACACTCCTTGCTATGATTACATGTCGTTTATCTTGTTTTGGTTTCCTTTTATCTCCCTTTTTTCTCTCCTCAATCAATCCTTCCTTTCAAAATTATATTTTCTTCCACTTGTTCCTTAAAGTAGTCTTCATTTCGTATCCTTATTGTGCTCAACCCGGGATTTCTTATATATCTCATCTTTATTTTCATCCTCCTGCCTTTTTGGTCATCCTTGTGTTCCCTCTTAGGGCACCATTATTTATATATCTCTTTTTCCCACCACGAATGCACATTTTTTGATCCCATCATATCCTTTTGTCGTGACCTTTGTCTCAACTATTTTTACATTTATTTGCGCATAATCGATGTCTGCATTTGACCCATTGGTCACACGACTTGCACATTTATTTGAGTGGATTCCCTTTGGTTTCCCTCCATTTTGTAGTATTTTTTTCTAACTTACAGGCCCATATGATATTTTCATCATCTCCTTGAATACCGTCCTTTGTTCCCTACCAAAGTGACTCATAAATCACTGCATACCTTTATTTTACTTTTTATTTTTTGCATCTTTCTACATCTACCTACTTTACTTTCTATCAAGTGCGACACGCACAAGAGCCACCTAGGGAATGATTCCACACACACACACACATAGAACTAAATTGGATCTGAGATGTAGTGCAATGCTTAGTCACAAGATCACCACTGTGACAGCTGAGGATAGTCCGAGCCCTCATTTTACATCTTTCTTTTTTAGGATTTGATGTTATTTTGATAGTTTTATAGGTGATATCGTTGTTGCATGTTATCAGTGATATTCATGGGAGTTGTGTGACATACTAGCAAAAATAGGATTTTGGATCAACCAATGACCCTGCAAAATTAATTTTTGGACCTGCTGCACAGACCTTGATGCCTAGGAATGGATCCTAGAATCCAAGAACCCTAGTCCTTGCTCCTCTTGCATTTCTTCATTTTTTTGGGCTCGGTCATGACCTCCTGTGTTCTATTTTGATCAGTTTTCCACCTTCGCACATTTCCAAGAATATTGTGAAACCAGCTAAGTGTCTTAATTCTTCATTACACTTAGGGTTTTACTTTTATTGTTTGTTACTTGAGTCCTCTAGTGTACATTACTACCACATCTTAGAATTTAACCAAAGCAATATTATCCATTTAGATTATTTTTGTTAAATCATTTGGTGAACTTGCCTCATTAAAAGTCTTTTGGATCCTCATTTTTTAATTATATCATGGGTCATAAATTTCCTCAAATTTCTTTGTCTGATTTACTTAAAATGCATCCCAATTGTCAGGTTGTTTTGCAAAAATCCTTATACACCACGTATCTTCCTAAAGATACATCACCACATAAAATAAGTCTTATTTTTCGATTGTCTATCTGATGACCCTAGCCTTCGTGATCCTCCGTCCAATAAACCCATATTAGAGTTAATTCAAGCTTTGCATTATTTATTTTATGAAAAATTTCAGGCCATGGAATCCACAATTATATCTCTATAATCTGAAATCCAACATTTTAAGGACACTTCTCAAGCTCATGCCAGTCCTTCTTCTCAACCTCATTTTATGTCTTATAAATGTTTTTATATCAGTGAGCCTTAAGTCTTGCCATTACTAGAGCCTCTAATGTTCGATCACAATGCTAAAAAAATTGACATTCTTAATTAGCTCATTAGTCATCAATTGATCATTTTACCATCTACTCGTGGTTGTCCTCCTTATCGACTTGAAAAATATCAAGGTCTCCCATATTGCAATTATAATCGAATCAATGGACATAATGACAATGATTGTTGTTCTACAACAAATAATTAAGCATCTTGAGCTCAAGGCTTTATCTCATTCACTGCACAATGTTCTGCTATATGGTCCTCTCCACTTGTTATATCTCAATGGGTTCCTAAATCTGATGCGTCTATGTATAATGAGCATCATGTTATCACTTCTAAGGTGTCTTCTTCATCCAGTCAAGTGCCACTTATTCAATCCACTCAATCTCCTCTTAAGGTTGGTCCAACTCCTCCTCTACTCCAGTTATCTGTGACATTACCCAGTCAAGCTACACAATCACCTATAAGAGTTTGTTTTCCATCACCTCCTACTACTAAGTTGTCTACAATATTACCAAGTCAACCTAAGAAACATCATCTAAATCCCAATTCCACTTTACCTCCACTCAAGTCTTACATAGTGTTATCAAATAAGCCACCACCATGTAAGGTCCCTCCCCAATCTTCAGTTTAGCGTCTAATTACTTTTGTCAAGGAAAATACTCCTTACGTTGATCCACTTAGTGTCATCGACTAGATATCCATCACTTACATACTTGGGGGCATCATGGCTTCTCCCCCCTTACATTGTTATCAAATGTCTCTATCACCCCATGTAATCAACACTCTATAATCTATGTCTAATATATCTTTTGCATCAATGCACACCATTTGATACACTAATTGTATCAGCATTACCCTATGACACACTCTTGTGCTAAATTTCACAGTTGACTGTTGAGGGCATACTATACACGTGAACCTCACACATTACACATTTCACATATATGACGCATTCTTCTACACATTACACATCCTACACATATTTGACATCTTCTTCTTATATCTACTACATATCTTAGACGCTTTGTGCTTTCCACACATTACACATCTCCTTCCTCCTACACATCATACATATTGTGTTTTTTCTACATCTTCTTTTCAATTTTTTTTCTATACATCATACAAAATTTGTGTTGCACACTATACACTTATTTGACATCATCTTCTTACATATACTATACACCATATGCACTTTGCGCTCTTCTACTATACCTTCTATACATTTTTCCTTGCACGCTACACATCTCTACACTTGACACATTCAACACGCATCTTTCTAGTGTTGATGTAGACACCAAAATTTGGTATCACTACCCTTCACCCTCTATTCCCTCATGGTCACCCTCTCAAATTCTATCTTCCCCCTAAATTAAATTTATCTCATTAATCACCATTTTCCCACCTTTGTTCTTATATTATCCATCCTATTATTTCATCCCATTTATGCTAATTATTCTTAATTAGCTCTAACCCTCGTCTCATTATTGTATTCACCCTTAATCATCCCTAATCCCCACTTAATTTATTTATCCTCCCTAAATCCTCAATTTTACTCTTTCCAGGACATCATTTCATGTTTTTACGAACCCATGGCCTTTATTTACTCATTTCATCCATCCACCTAACCATTTATCTTCTTTATGTAACCTTATCTCATACATATCCATCTAAACCCTAATCCTGCTACTAATGGGCTCCATGTCTTGATCCTTTCACCCTTCCACCGCCAAAATGGAAGAATTTTTGTGATCGGCAGTGACCCATTTGGGTCACCATGGACCCTATAAGTCTACCCTCACCCTTTCTTGTTCAATGATGCAACTTTGAAATATTTAGCTCTCTTGTGATCTTTTCTTCATCTCTGAGTGCCTTTTGCAGCTGCTTACCAATCTTGGAGTCTTCTTAGAGCCTTTGGAAATCAACTTGGGATATTTTTGGAGTTATCTTTCCCCCTTTTCATTCTTCATTTATTTGTTGAATCTTTCATCCATTTTCATCTCTAACTTCTTGTGTAGGTTCAGGAATCACTAGGAACTTCATCTTTGTTTGTTTAGCCTATGTTTCCATCCACATGTATGTTTTTTCAGCCCATCCATTTTTGTCCAAGTCTAGCTCAGCCCCAGTCGCTATCAACCCAACCTCTATTGCATCAAGTTCTCTTCCATTTAGATCCATAGCCATCTATTTTCTATTTCTGCATCCACCCAGTCTCAAATCGAGTCATTATGCCCCTCTGTCATCCCAGATTCATTTTTTCAGCTCCTAGTCACCACCGACCTAGCCTAGTCATCACCGACAACATCCATTTTTTAGGTATTTACCGTTAGATCTCTAATTTTCTTACATAATTTCTATTTCCTCTTGTTTTAGAATTTTTTGTAGGTTCTTGTTTATCATTCCAGTGTTGCACCAGCTCCAGATTGACCACCAGAGCTTTCAAATCTACATTTTACATCACCATTTCATTCCATCTGCCCCATTCACCATTGTCTGGCCTGCTGCACTCTTAGGTCATCGTTGACCCCTGCCAAGTTTGATTTATTTTTTCATATTTAGATCAGACATGTGTTTATCATCTTAGATAAAAATTTCAATTTTTGTTTTGCTTCAGATTCTACGTTGATGCTACATCTAATTTATCAAATATCCATTTATTTTATCTATCTTTATCAAACACAAGGGTCAACATCCATCCTAGGAAGTTATTATTTCTCAAGACTAACTTTGTCAAGCAACCCTCCCATCCTATCTACTAATCCAATATTTTTCTATTGAGTTATCTTGATTTGTAGGTCGCTTAGCTTGATGTGAAGAAGGATCTATCATCTTGCACCCATCCACATCATTATTCCATATCAAGGTCCATAAATCCTTCATATTTTGAGTTGCTTTATTTTATTTGTTACTAGTTCATTAATCTGAGTAGGAAAGAGGAAATTCAATAAATAGTCACAATCTCAAACAACATACTACATGCTTACATTCTACATCTTCCTAGAACACCCTACTTACACATCTCACTATTACACTTCAACATCAAACCCTTACAAGTGCACACTACCTGACGACGCACTCTAGTTCCATGGTTCATACTTGACTGCTGAGGTTCTAAATCTGAATTGAACCTCACCTCAACACACTTACATCATCCTACACTTGGTCTTCATAATCAATCTATATATCTAGCTATCACATCATGTGGTGTTATTCTATAATTTACGCTCTATACTTCACAATCATCACTCTCTTACAATCTTATTCACACATTCTATGTTACATCATCAATCATTATAACATCTCATTCACACCTTCCTACATCCTAATTCAGTCTTATGCACGACATCATCATGAAATCTACATTTCATGCTCTATTCATCAACTTTTTCTTGCATACAACAACATCATTCAAACCATTTCTTGATGATGCACTCTTTCTATATAGTTCATTATTGACTTTTGAGGGGTCTTGTATAAATTAACCTACTCTCACTCATGCATACATCCATCCTCGTGGGGCACACTACCTCTATTACATTCACACTGCATTCCATTCCATCTCATCCACAACATGCTAAATATCTTAGATGCATTTATTTTTGCTTTCTTATGCTTACATGTACGCTTTATTACACATGCTAGATAGATATCTTATATGTCATTATCTTTATCATACACACATGTGTGTTCACTTGCCTTCTAGTTGTGATCAGATACTATACACAGATCGATACATGCAACATGGATGCTTGGCGTAGTACCTCATACCAATCCCACAGTGGCTCCCGAGGGCATCCACATTTGCACACATTATAGGTGTTACTGTTTCACTCTATTAGATTATACGTGTTTTGACATACTTTTTATATTTCTAACATGCTAATGGGGATTCATGTACAACATTTGATTTTCATGTTTATTCACCTCCATGGTTGTTTGATGTTTTCTTACCCTTGATTTCCATTGTTTGCGAGTTTTGCCCTATGCTTGGTCTTGTGTGCACATTGTATGATTTTTTCCATTGTGGCCTTGATTTTCTTGTGACATCATGAGTGATGTCCCATGTTTGTAACCCACTTTTCGCAGTCTACTTTATCTTCTTTCTTGGTAGATTATACATTGTTTTCTATATGTATGTTTATCTTGTTTGCACTAACACTTGTCTTCTAGACATTATTTTCATTTTCCTTGGTTTCTACCAAGAACATCCCCTCCTACATACCGGTATCAGTTCAACATGGGGTCATCTTTTGGTCTGCATCCTCCTAGCAACATGGCATGCACCCCAAATGAGGGGGGCAATCTATTGGGTGAATAAGCTACCCTATTTGGTAGTTATATTCATAGTTCAACGGTCTAAAGTCATAGTACAACACAAATTTAACACATTCTATAGAATTAGAATAGGATTAGAATCAAACTTGGGTCCTTACTTTAGCATAGACACTAGCACCCAAAATCAATATTGGGCTCCTAAGCACTTTTGTCCCTTCTTGGGCACCTGAGACCAGGGGAATATACACAGAGTTTTTTGATTCAATATAGTTTTTAGTATTGTCACAGAGGATTTTCACAGGATAAGTAGTCCTTCAACACTGGGCAATCACGTTTGGTCACACTTATTCGCATTGGATCAGACTTGTACACACCATCTGCAGTGGGTTTTTTACTTCAAAAAGTAGTCAAAGGTTCAATAATGAAACTAGACATTTCTCCCTACACTACTTTTTTCATGGTGTAGGATCACACAAAAAACCAACATTCAACATGGTCAACAATTTCAGGAAGAAGTCAAAGGTTGGAGAATAACTCTAGACCTTTCTCCCTACACTACTTCTATCATGGCATGAGATCTACCTAAAAACTCGCTCTTCATCAACATTTTCAGGATCCTCTCTACACTCTTTTACTCATCACGGATCAGGTGCACATGTTCCTTTTTCACCTTTTCACATTTTACATACTTCTTACATGCATTTTACACATTTTAATCATATATATGCATATTTGACTATTTGTTTGTTCTTCTCTTTTACAGGTCCATTCTTATGGGAAGCAATAGTTGACATCAACACACAAAAAATGTTGTTATCAACAATAGGTACAATATCAAAAATCCACATATGTGTTTCCACCCTAGGGTCATCATCGTCACTTTTCTTTTTACTTCCTCTTCTATAGTTTCCATGCTTTGCACTTTTTATCACTCTATGCTTTTCTTGTCTCGACACTCTTTTTCTACATCAATCTACATCGTTATCAAGTATGCATATCTATCTACTATATGTTACCGAGATTTTTTCTCACCAACATAAAGTGGGGGTAAATGCAGACACTAAATCACACACTTTGGGTATATTACTAGGTCCTGATCACATACTACTATTCAAATTCTTCAAACGGGATAAGAGTACTAGTGGATCACTATACTTGGCCTCTTAGGTTTCTTTCTAGTCTTCCTCTTTACCTTCCAGACCTCACTTCCTAGTCTGACCCTTCATACTTTACCTTTTCTAGACATGCAAACTAGTGCACAGGTGCCCTAGACCACTTTGTATTTAGCTCGCTCCTTTTCTAGTCATTTCTATCCATTGGGAATCCTTATCTTTTATGGGTTGGCCTTTTAGTGATCAATTACAAAATTTGAACAAGAGTAGCATATAAATATAAAGTTATGTGACCAAATTAAAGAGTCGTCAAAATCTAAGCATTTATACTATTACCTAAGGTTACATCTCACAAGCATCTAAAGAACATCATTGCATCCATCTAACACCATTACAAGGGACAAGGGATGGTTTTTTTCATCAAAATTCATAGGAGGGAAGTATATTCTATTCCATGCACACATTATTACATCTTTTATATATAGCTACTTTGTTCACTATCAAGTGTGACACACACAAGAGCCACCTATGGCACAATTCCGCACACACACATAGAACTACATTGGGTCTGAGATGTAGTGCATCACTCAGTCATAAGATCACCATTGTGACAGCTGAGGACTATTAGAACATTTACGGAAATGAATAATTAAATAATTATTAATCCATAATATAGATTATTGAAGATTATAGATTATGAAGTACAATAATTAAAACATAGCTTGAGATGTTAATGTTTGCATATTACAGAATGTAAATACCATGAACATAAAGTAAATAACACAATGACACAAGATATAAGTAGGAAAACCATGGAAGGTAAAAAACCCACTAAAAAATAACTTATATTTATTGAGAATATACTTTTACCCATCACTCCCACTATTTCACATACAGTTACACTTTCACTACGGAATTATGAACTACCTCATACATCTTCTCACGAGTCTTACAAATTTCTCACACATATAGCTTACATATAATGTTACAACCATGTGTAACCAATCCTTAAAGGATCACCTTGTTATATACAAGGCGGGTGGTCATGATCCACTCTTTAAAAGTCGACCCAAGTCATTTGGTGGGTTTTATAAATAAGTCATTTCCCACTTAATATTATAACCACAACACTCCCCCTTAATGTTAAGTGGGAAAAAATGCAAAACATGTTAACATTTGTTCCTTATGCCAAGTCAGCTTTTGGTACAAAAGGAATTACAATCCATAAATCAATTCATGATTTAGACTAGCATCCAAAAACACTTGTTCCACATGTTGAAGTTCCACGGTGCACTACAACAGATTCAAATCGGTTTTTCACTCCAAGTAGAATCCCTATGGGATTTTTTGCAACTGTAAACACATTAACACTTGATACAAGTTTTTAACGGTGCAGTGTCCCGTGAGACTTATACTACAAGCTCGTGGACATAAAACTATAAACACATTACATGTTTTTTAGAGAAGCCGTGAGACACTTTTTTTCCATGGTTCAAAACTACGTTCTACGGATTCTATAAAAACCACAATACAAAGGAACATAAACAAATTCTCAAGATAAAGTAATTAAGGATGAAGACTTACATCAAATTATGGATCCTTTTATAACACAAGGCATACCCATAACTAATGTTTCACTGGGAATTACAAGTAAACTTCATATACATGATAATTTACTTAAACAACATAGAAATATTCTTGGGAGTATCCACTTTGAAATATTCAAGTCATTAAGAGGCGGCATTGTCATGAACACTCCCCCTCAATGGAAACTCTGAAAATCCTAACAAGTCACGAAACTTGCAAAAATTCACAACACACAGTGGCTTCATGAAAATATCTACAACTTGATCTTCAATTGGACAGAACTTGAGATCAATATCACCATTTAGGACTTTCTCTCGAATAAATTGCATATGAACTTCGATATGCTTTGTCCTTTGATGTTGAACTAGATTCTTTATACGATAAATAAAGATTTGATTGTCACAAAGAATAGTAGTTATTCCTTTGACGACCATAAGGATTTCATCCAACAATATTTTCAGCCACATGGCTTCCTTTGATGCTTCCATAAAATTTATATACTCTGCTTCAGTAGAAGAGATATAGATTTTCAGTTGCTTCTTGTTTCTCCAATTGATGGCACTTGCACCCAACTTGAAAATATATCCAGAAGTAGATTTGATATCTATAGCATCACTAGCATGGTCAAAATCACAATATCTAAATAACATTGCATCATCACAAGAAAAATAAAACAGACCATAATTAATTGTTCCTTTAACATATTTCATATTTCATCATTCTTTTTTCCATTTTCCAATGATCCTCATAAAGGATCTTGCATAAATCTAGAGACAACTCCTACTAGATATGAAATATTAGGCCTAGTAATAGTCAAATAAATTAGACTACCAACTAGCTCTCTATATAAAGTAGGATCAAATTTAGCACATGCAGGTTTATGATCTATTTTAACACCAAATTCAATAGGAATGGCAATGGGCTTACAGTCAATCATGTTAAATATTCTAAGTAAATTCACAACATACTGATATTGAGACACAACAATAGATTTATGATCTTGAAATTAAACCATGCCTAGAAAATGATTTAACAAACCTAAATCGGTCATTTCAAAACGATGTTTTAACTTTTCCTTGATTTTAACAATTAAATTTTCATGTACAATAATCAAATATATCATAACATATAAGACAACAATAATGATAATATGATTATTTTCAAACTTAACAAATAAATCATTATCTAAAAAACAATTAGGGAAACAAATATCTTGAAAGAAACTATTAATTTTAGCATGCCAAGCTCTAGGAGCTTGCTTAAGACCATACAAAGAATTCTTCACCTTACATACATATAGTTCCTTACTAGATTCTTCAAGAACTTTAGGTTGACACATGTAGATTTCTTCTTTCATATCACCATTAATAAATACATTTTTAACATCCATTTGGTGAATCACCCAACCATTTTGGACAACCAAAACAAGAAGAATTTTGACAGTGCTCATTTTAGCTACAAAAGAAAAAGTCTCAACATAGTCAAGACTAGGTTTCTAAGTGAAACCATGAGCTACCAACCTTTCCTTGAATTTTTCAATTTCTCCTACAAAGTTATACTTGATCTTATACAACCACCTAGATCCTACAATGCTTCATTTAGAAGGAGAAGGGACTAGTTCCCAAGTGTTATTTTTAATTAAAGCATTGTATTCATATTTCATAGCCTTGATCCATCTGTCATCTTGACTATATTCTTCAAAATATTGTGGTTCAACCTCATAGAGGGTCATCAAGGCATGATAAGTATTCTGACTACAGGTAACCTTTCTCAGAATAACAGGATGAGAATCCTTAACTAGATTTTAAGCCCATTTCAAAATCTTGGGATGCAACATAATTTGAGATTGCTCCCCTTGAATATCCATAATATCTAGATGAGGATAATCATCCTCTTGAAATTTTGTTTCCATATTGTTAGGAGAAGGATTATTAGGATCTATTTTAGGAGAAACACAGGAGGGTTCATAAGAATCATCACAAAATGTCTTTTACAAAACATGAGCATTCCCGATTTCAACTACATCATGCTTGAAGGGGTCATAGAATCTCAATCCTTTAGTTTGACAACCATAAACAACAAAATAAAATAATAGGAGGTTCGGTCAAGCTTCTTCCTTTCAACTTTTGAAATAAAGATAAAAACATGACTACTAAATATTCTTAAGTGAGAGATATTTGGTTTTTTCTTTGTCCATACTTCATGAGGAGTAGCTTGATGAAGATCTTTTGTAGGATCTCTATTTAGGATATAGATAGTAGTATTCATAGCTTCTTCCCATCAAAACTTAGGCACATTTTTTGCATGAATCATAGTCCTAGCAATTTCTAAAATAGTCCTATTTTTCCTTTCTGCAATGCCATTTTGTTATGGAGAATAGGGAGTAGTCAACACTCTTTGAATCCCAAATGACACACATAACTCATCAAACTTTTTACTAACATACTCACATCCATTATCAGTTCTAATTCTTTTTATTTTCATATTAGAAGCATTTTCAACTAAATCTTTAAATTCTTGAAACTTAGACAAGACATCAAACATCTTAATGAAATAAGACCAGTTCATCCTAGAGAAATCATAAATAAAACATACATAATGCAAAGCACTACTGAGAGAAGGAACTTCAAGTGGACCTCTCACATCACTGTGAATTAGCTCTAATAGATGAGATGAATTTTGTTCATGATGTTTTTTAAATGGTACAATATGTTGTTATCACGCAAATAAATTTCACATTTTTCATGATCGTATTTCATCTTAGGGAGACCCACTACAAGATTTAGGTGATACATTTCATACAAACTTCTGAAATTCACATCACCTAATATTTCATGCCAAAGTTGAATATCATTCCTAGAAGAGGAAGAAAAACAAGATTCAGACACAAAACCAACAAAAATACAAAAGTCATTTTTCTGAATACCATAGGCAATAACATTATTGAGTTTATCTTTTACATACCATTTATCTTGTAGCAAAACAACTTTACAGTTTTCTTTAGTTAGTTAAGAGCAAGACAAAAGATTGTTTTTCAACTGAGGAACATACAAGACATTCCTAATTATTCCATTTTTTAGTTTAACATTTCCACAACTTTAAGATCTAATTATGGAATTGTCTCCTAGATATATGTTTTCATCACATTTTACAAAATCTGAGAGGATATCCCAGATACAAGCCATGTGTCTAGAGGCACCACTATCTAGAATCCATTCGTTGTCATTTGAAGTTGAGAGAGTGGTATACAGGGTAATAAAATGCTTGACATTATTTGCATGATTTTTATTTTTATTCTGATCTCTCTTCTTATTGTTAAATTTACTGATTTTAGTATTTTAAACAATTTTATTAGATTTCACATAATAATCAAACTCTTTATGACCAAATTTGCCACATTTTTTACATGTGCCATTGACGTTCACTTTAAAATGTTAACTGTTCGTAATAGAATTAGATTTAGGATAGGTTTTAAATTTTGATCTCATGTTATATTTCTGGTTGATATTATTCTTATTTTGAGAGGGTTTATGATTCTAAGAGAACAATGCCTGAGTGGAATTTTCTTTTGAATCAAAATTTGTCATTACAGAATTAAAAGTGAATAAAGAGTATCCAAATTAGGTAAATCATTCTCATTTTGATATTTAGAGTTAAGGATGGAGATATAAATCCTAAATTTTTCATGAATATTTATATGAATGATAAAATATAGTTATTTATCTTGAAACAATTCACAAATACATCCATCCAACTGAGATTTAATTTTTTTAATTTTAGCTGGATAATTAACAATTTTTTCATCCCCCTTCATGGGAGTTGTAAATAGTTCCATTATAATTTTAATTATTTTGTAGAGATTGTTACGTTCATGCATTATTTCTAATTATATCCATGTGTTAGCAATAGAATCCATATAACCTATATGCAATAGAAATTCATCCTTTATGCTTTGAAATAGGATGGATAGAGCTTACTCTGATATTTGAGAGAAGGAGCA
Organism: Taxus chinensis; assembly: GCA_019776745.2. NCBI lineage: Eukaryota > Viridiplantae > Streptophyta > Pinopsida > Cupressales > Taxaceae > Taxus > Taxus chinensis. The sequence goes on along the minus strand of CM034146.1, from coordinate 294,244,177 downwards.
AAGGTTTTTAGGATTTACAAGTCTTCCGGTGGGTTTTTTCTCCACAACAGTCACAAGATCCCATTATTACCTTGCCATGAAACAAGATTTTAACCTAACTCTCCAAATACTGTAATTTGTTCCATTTAATAATTGAGATTTATCCATTGAAAAACTAGCAGAATTAGTCATAGAAAAATTAAAAAAAAAACTATAGCGGATTATAATTTCAAATGAAACTTGATGAAAATATCCAAACACAGTATAATACCCAAGAAGGAAGGTCACAAAACACAAACAACAATTCGTGAAAGGCCGTGAAGTAGAGAAAATCAAGTTATAAATTTTTTAAATTTTTAAATCCACGGTCCAAGGGATGAGTGTTCTGTAGATGCTTAAAATCTTAGTGATCCGTGGAAAACTTAGGTCAACGGCCACAAAACAATGGGGTCTACATGAAAAGGAAAGAAGAAATCAAATAACTAAAATCACCACGCAAGTCTAATAAGGCGTAAAATAAAAAAAGTCGTTAAATAAGGACTTAAACTATTCAAATTAGTCACACAACTATAACGGCTATAAAGAACATGAAAATAATTCAAATAAGCCGCAAAAAACTGAGAAATTTTTTGAAGGACCATGAAATTTTTGTGAAGGCCCAAGAACTTAAAAAATCAAGATCGCAGATGGTGACAAATATAGATCTATGCACACAAATGATAGTAGAGGCTATGAAACATATCACAAGAAAGATATGACAAAATAATCAAACAATATTCAATATTTTGGTGGGAAATAGATTTTTCAACATGATTAGACTGGAATTCAGCCACAGAACAACTAGGATTTTACAGATTAAGAACTTTAAGTTTCTTCACACATGTGAATCAACAAAAACATCCAAATCTATCCTACACAAGCATAATCACCAGCTCTTATACCATGTTAGAACATTTACGAAAATGAATAATTAAAAAATTATTAATCCATAATATAGATTACTGAATATTATAGATTATGAAGTATACTAATTAAAACATATCTTTAGATGTTTATGTTTACATATTACAAAATGTAAATACCATGAATAGAAAGTAAATAACACAGTGACAAGATATAAGTGGGAAAACCATAGAAATTAAAAAACCCACTAAAAATAACTTGTCTTTATTAAGAATATAATTTTACCCAACACTCCCACTATTTCACATACAATTACACTTTCACTACAAAATTATGAACTGCCTCATATATATGCTCATGAGTCTTACAAATTTACTCGCACATAAAGCTTGTATTCAATGTTAAAACCATGTGTAACCAATCCCTAAAGGATCACCTTGTTATATACAAGGTGAGTGGTCATGATCCACTCTTTAAAATTTGACTCGAGTCATGTGGTGGGTTTTATAAATAAGCATTTTCCCACTTAATATTATAACCCCAACAAGGACAGTTCGACCCCTCATTTTTCATATTTACTTTTTAGTATTTGATGTTATTTTGAGGGTTTTTCATGTGATATATTTATTGTAGACTATCGGTGACATCCATAGGAGTTGTACAACAAACAAGCAACAAACATCGAGGGTTTCAGATTAACCAGTGATCCTGAAAAATTGATTTTTGGACCTCTTGCACATACCCTAGTGTCTAGGAAGGGATCCAAGTGTCCAAGCACCACAGTACCACACTAGGTGCCCCATTCCCTGATCCTCCTACACTTTTTCATTTTTCTTGGGGTCGGTCATGACCTCCTGTGTTCTAGTTCGATCAGTTTTCCACCTTTGCACATTACTAGGAATATTGTGAAATCAACTAAGTGTCTTAACTATTCATTGCACTTAGGTTTTTACTTTCATTTCTTGTTGCTTGAGTCCTATAGTATACCTTACTGTCATATCTTCTTACTGTAACACATATTAGAATTTAACATAATTAATATTATCCATTTAGTTTTTTTGTTAAATCAAACCCACAATAAAAGATAAAATTCTGAAGAAGTTTTGTTTTCTCTTAAGTTTTACAATAGATATGGTGTGAAAATGGATTGTAGATGAAGTATGGAATCACATGTACACATTGGTTTTTGGACATGGTTTATCCCTTAGGGGTTCTGTAAAATTAAATCTTGTAAGACTGATTTTGATGAGTTAGGATAGTTCTAGATGAGCTATTTGAAGAAGTGATCTTGGGCACTTTCATTACAAGTAAGGTTGTCTAATGGAGTTAGTGATGACCCTGAGGTCATGAGGTTTCTATTTATGTGACAGACATGCATGGTTGAGGTGATTTGATGATGTTTTTACTTCAATATGAGAAGACTAGTTTTATAAGTCACATACCTAATATGACTAAGTCCTAATGGGTTTCTTCATGACATGATATGATGGTGCAAAGTTGAAGAAGCATGTAGATATAATATATTGGACTTAGAAAACATTTTAAGTGGTTCTTGATGTTTTATGAAGGCCATATAGGCCAAGATTAATTGGACTTGGTGAAGGAGTTGTTTTAGGCATGTAGGTGTAATTGAGTCCTACTGAAGAAATGTGGGCGTGAGATGTTATTGCCAACCTAAGGAGGATTTTGTATGATGTTTTCATGATTATTTCACATTGATATAATGGTGGATGACCTAGATGTGTATTATGCTTAATTCATGTATAAAAGCATTTTCATGAGACTTATTTGTGTGTGCTAGAGAGAATGAAGAAGAGTGAGTAAGAAGGCATAATATATAGGTGAAGAAGGTATTTTTTGCTATCAAAGAGAGGGAAAATAATTTATCATGTAGATGTAATAGGTTTCGAGCATATGATTTTCAAGGTCAGATGACCTAATCAACATGGTAAAGAAGTTTGTTGTGTGAAGAAGCTTAGAAGGCAATTTTCTAAAAAAGAGAAGAAGGAAGAACTAAAGAAGAGCCATCATCTTTTATTGTAGCAACATTATGAAGGTGACAAACAGTATAGGTGGATGAGTCAGTGTTGATTCATCTAGGGGGTTGGTGCCTTCATGAAAGTTGGTTTTTGCTAAATCTAGGGGTTAGTGCTCCTTATGGGGTTGGTACCTCACTAAAATTAGGGGTTGATGCTCCTTGTGTGGTTGGTTTCTTATTAAAATTATGGTTTTTTGATCTTTGTGGGGTCGGTTCCTTACTAAACTTAGGGGTTGGTTCTCATTTTGGAGTTGGTGCTTCACTAAATTTGATCTTTTTTATAGGACATTTTTTCATTTAATTGATCAGTAGATTTTCTTCCTTACAAGTGTTTCCCACTTAAATCGGGTGTTCATGTGTTCTTTTTCTCCTTTTGCATGTGTTTAATGGTTATGTTTTCTTGATGATTCATAATGGATAAGTTAAATTGAATGGTTGATGGATTTTAAATGTATAATTTTTAATTCACACTAATTCATCCCATTCTCAGTGGTTGTGCTTCCAACAAATGGTATCAGAGTAAGATCTCTGAAGCAATCTTAACATCTTGAGGTGATCCTAAGAAGAACAAAAATGGGAAAGCTATTTCACTTAGATGTTTTCAATACATACATAAATGAGGAAGAGGTTGAGGTAGAATTAAGCTCATGATTTTTGCTTCAAATAAGGAAGAACTACAAACTAGGGTCAGTGATTAAATACTATGAAAAATAGGTTAGTAGCATGAGTGTTGAACATGATAAAATCATCAAAAATATGGAAAATCAATTTTTAGATATGAAAACTTGTCTCAAGGCCAATAAGAATGATTGCACCAGGTATGAAACTAAATTGGAGTCCATGAAAGGTGAGTTGGATCAGGTATATACCAAGTTAAATACCTATGATAATTTTGAGAAAATCACTTTGGCTCTAGATGGTATTTTGAGTAGTCAGAAGGTTGCAAATGAAAAAATTGTTTTTGGTTTCATTGGAGGTCACAAGAAGAGCTATGGAGGTACAAATTTAGGTCTTGAAGATAAAAAGGAGGATGCTAGCATGAGCAATAAGATAAATGTTAAGACCAATATGAATTAGTAATTGAGTTAGGCATCCAAATTCTATGAGGTATGCAAGTTCATTTCATGGTTATTGTTACTCATGTGTAGCTTGTTTGGTCATAGAGAAAGAGAATATATAAGTTCCTTCAAGAGTGAGTATTCATGGAGCAATGGAAGAATTCATTTCTCATATCATTGAAGAGGTAAGAGTGTTATTTGTTATAACTACATGTTAGAATTCAAGGATTCAACAATTTACAGATTAATTCAACATTAATGCTAAACATTAATACATTATGTAATGTTACCATAAATATTTAAATAAACATTACATCATCACATAAGTAAATAAAGAAATACTTACAGGAAATAAATAACACAGGTGACACAATATTTATAGTGGAAAACCCCAATAGGGTAAAAACCACTTTGAAAATAACCTTTTACTTCAAAGAACTTATTTTACATCTAGTAAGATCACCTCCTCCTTTGAAACCCTAATTACCAAGGGTAAAACCAAATCACTTGATTTTCACACCTTTGATATATTTCCCGAATATATCAAATGAGGACCTAAAGTAATTTTTATATAAGGTGATCGGGTATGTCTCTCGACCCACCTTTTCAACCTAAAATGGTTGACACATATACCTAGGTTAGTGTATTTAATAAATAGAAACATAAATGATTCACATTATTAAATACTTACCTAATGTATATTACCTAGGTATGAATATTTAATAATAGAAAATTATTTCATATTATTAAATATTTAACCTATATAATAGTGATGGACCCATATTAATTAAGGGGTGGCCAGCCCACTTAATCATTATGTTCCAACACTCCCCCTTAATGTTAAGTGGGATAACATATGCCAATAGATTACCTACCCATGGTACACTACAAGATTTACAATCCTTAAACCATAAAGGTTTTAGGCTAGCATATAGGTTGAAGGAATTATAACACCTTCATCATACTCAAGTTACCTTTTGGTACAAAAGGATTTGGAATCCCAAAGATCATCCCATGATTAGTGGCTAAGTATGATTTGTGAGTTTTACATGTTCTCACAAGTTCTCATAAAAGGTTACTGAACCCAAGCATATAGGAGCCTTTTATAACCAAGGACCTCCTTTACAATATGCTTGCACTGGATGTTTACCAGTAAACTCAATAGCACTAAAGAGTTTACTGAAGACCACCTTTAAGGTCTTTCTACACTTATTTCTAAAAAGAAGTTGAGGAGGTATACACATGCCTGAAGGTCTTTTTACACTTTCCTGAAGGTCTTTATACATTTTCCTGAAGGTCTTTTACATTTGCATTTTTATTTTACAAATACCAAGTTCCATTAGGAGGTGACATTGTCATGCACACTCCCCCTCAATGGAAACTCTGACAATCCAAGTTTTTCATGAAAGTGACAAAACTAAGCAGCACTCAGGGGCTTTGTGAAGATGTCAGCAACCCACTCTTCAGTCAGCATGAACTTGAGATCTATCTCACCACTTAGCACCTTCTCACGGATGAAGTGTATATGTATCTCAATGTGCTTCATCCTCTGATGTTGTACTGGATTATGTGCAAGAGATATGGTGCTCTGGTTGTCATAGAAAAAAGGAACACTACTTGGATCCTCCATCTTTATATCATCGAAAAACCTCTTTAGCCATAGAACCTCTTTTGCAGCTTCCATTGCACTTCTATACTCAGCTTCAGTTGAAGAGATAGAAACAGTTGGCTACTTTTTTCTGCACCAAGTAATGGCACCTGCACCAAATTTAAACACATAACCAGAAGTAGATTTTCTATCCAATACATCACCAACATGATCAAAATCACAAAATCCATACAAGTTAGCATTTTCATTCTTAGTATAATGCAACCCATAATTGATTGTTCCCTTAATATATCTAAGAATTATTTTTGCAAGATTCCAATGATCTCTATAAGGTTCCTACATAAACCTTGAAGCAATTCCTACTACATAGGAAATATCTAGTCTAGTTATAGTTAGATAAATCAAACTACCAACTAACTACCTATATAAAGTAGGATCAACTTTTTCACATGCAGGTTTAGGATCAAGTTTTAGTCCAACTTCCATAGGAGTAGAAATTGGTTTACAATCAATCATGTTAAACTTTTTCAGTACATTGGTTGCATATTGTGCTTGAGAAACAAAAATAGAATGCTTATCTTGAAATACAACCATGCCAAGAAAATGATGTAAGAGACCTAAATCAGTCATTTCAAAGTATTGTTTCAATTTTTCTTTAATTCTATGAATTAAAGCAGGACTATCACCAGTCATAAGAAAATCATCAACATATATACATACAATGATAATATGAGAGCCTTCTTTCTTAATGAATAGATCATTTTCAGAAGAACAAATTAACAAAACCTAACTATTTAAAGAAGGAATTAATTTTCTCATACCAAGCTCTAGGAGCTTGCTTTAAACCATACAAGGATTTTTTCAACTTACAAACATAGTTTTCTTTACCAATTTCTTCAAATCCTTTAGGTTGAGACATGTAAAGTTCTTCTTTTAAATCACCATTCAAAAAATAATTTTCACATCCATTTGGTGGATTTCCCACCCAAACTGAGCAGCAATAGAAAACAAGGCCCTAACAGTACTCATCTTAGCTACATGAGAAAAAGTCTCAACATAATCAATACCAGGTTTCTGAGTGAAACCTCTAGCAACAAGCCTAGCTTTATGTTTGTCAATACTACCATCAACATTATATTTTACTTTGTATAACCATCTAGACCCTATAATACTTATTTTCTCTGGAGGTGGAACCAACTCCGAGGTTTGATTTTGAGTTAGGGCATTATATTCACCTTACATTGCATTGATCCACTTCTCATCTCGAGAATCCTCTTCAAAAATTTGTGGCTCAGGTTCATACAAGGTCATTAATACATGGTACATATGATGGCTTCTGGTCATTTTCCTAAGGTCAATAGGATTTGAACTTTCTAACACAAATTGAGCCCATTTTGGTTTCTTAGCTAGGGAGATAGGAGATTCAGAAACATCCATAGCATCAACACAAGAAACATCATCATGACCATTTACCAAATTTTCACTATCAGAATCAAAACCATCATTAGAAGTATTGACAGGAATATCATTACCATTAGCAAATGAACAAAAAAATTTTTCCAACACAACAACATTGTGATTTTTCAGTTACTTCCCTTTTTACAGGGTCGTAAATCCTTAGACCTGTAATTTTAATACCATATCCAATGAAAATACAAGAAAATGAAGTCATATCAAGTTTATTTCTTTTATTTTAGGAATATATAAAGAAGCAGGACTACCAAACACTTTTAAATGAGAGACATCAAGTTTTTGATTGGACCACTTCTCTAATGGGGTCGAAAGGTGAATAGATTTGGTAGGGACCCTATTTAGGATGTAGACTGTTGTGTTCATTGCTTCTGCCCACAGAAATTTGGGAAGACCAATAGAATGAAGCATAGTTCGAGCCATATCTAAAATAGTCCTATTTTTTCTTTTTGTAACACCATTAGATTGGGGAGAATGAGGAGAAGTTAATTCCCTTTTAATACCACAATCAATACAGAATTTTTCAAATGTCTTGCTAACATATTCACCCCCATTATCTATTCTAAGTATCTTAATTTTATAATTTGATGAGTTTTCAATAGATGCTTTAAATTCCTTAAATTTTCTAAATACATCAGATTTATTTTTAAGAAAATATGTCCAAATCATCCTGGTGAAATCATCAATAAAATTCACAGCATATAAAGAACCATTTAACAAAGCTACTTCAAGAGGTCCTCTAACATCACTATGAATAAGTTCTAGAGGAGAAGATGAACTCTCCTCGGGATGTGAGTGAAAGGGTTTAGCACTTTGTTTCGAGTGTAAACACCCTTCACACGCATCATGAGAAGAAGACAACACAAGAAAACCTTTTACTAGATTATATCTAGACATTTCATATAAGCTTCGATAATTAACATGTCCTAACCTTTCATGCCATAGTTTTGAATTATTCAAACTTTGAGATACAAAACACGATGTAGAAGAGAAATCATAAAAAATATACAGACCATTTCTTTGAATTCCTTCAGCAATTATATTATCATCACTATCCTTGATGTACCAAGTATCCTTCAAAATTTGAATAGATAAACCATCATGAGTTAGTTGTGAACATGATAAATTTTCTTTTTAAGCTTAGGAACAAATAAAAAATTATTCAAAACACCATTTGCAAATTTTACTTTTCCTTTTTCTATTGCTTCTAAGGATGAGTTATCACCAAGATATACACGTTCATTGATTTTCATAACATCAAATAGAGAATTGGAAATACCAGTCATATGATTTGAAGCACCTGAATCTAGAATCCATTCAGAATTAGAGGAAGAGTATAAAGCAACAATTTTAGGAGCATCATTAGAACTATCCTTTTTCCTTAAATTATATTTAAAAGAGACAATCTGTTTTTGGTTTTTATGGATAGGTTTCTTAGATTTGCAATCTTCCTTTTTATGTCCAAATTTACCACATTTGTGACATTTACCATTAAATCTTACACGCAATTGTTCAGAAGAAAAAAAATTATCAGCAAATGAAGATTTAGTTCTACGCTTCTGATCAGGGAAGGACTTGCGAGACTTGAACTTCAAATTCTGAGTGAGAAGTTCTGAGGCATTCTCCTTAGAGTCGAATTTTTTCATCACTTGCTCTTCCTATATCAGAAGAGCACTCAAAGTATTTAAATCTTACAATTCATCTTCATTATGATATTTAGAATTTAGGATAGAAATAAAATTCCTAAACTTTTCATGAATATTTAACTAAACAATAAAGTAGATTAGTTTTTCACCAATTAAGTCACAATTGCATCCATCTAATTGTGCTTTAATATTTTTAATCTTGGCTAAGAAATTAACTAATTTTTCATCTCCTTTCATAGGAGTCGTAAGCAATTCTAAAACAAACTTAATAATCTTAGATAAGCATTTACCTTCATGCATGGATTCTAATTGTGTCCATACCTCTTTCAGATGTTCGATATTACCAATGTGCAGAAAATATTCATCATTCACATTGCATAGAATCATGGAAAGGGCCTCCTGCATACGCTGTGAGAATGCATTCATATTATCCGTAGTCACTTGATGACCAGTGGGCACAAGCTCACTTCCTGAAACAATCATCCAGAGTTTCCTTGCCATAAGTTCTGATTTAAACCTAATCTTCCAAATGTTGTAGTTGGATCCATTTAGGATTTCAGATTTATTGAGGGAAAAGTAACTAGACGTCATTGTTTTCCTGAACATGTAAAACACACCCCATTATAATATACAATGCACCACAGAGTTAGATACATATTTATCAAAAAAACTAAGAATTTTAATAGAATCAGATCTAAATTTTATAGATCTAAAGGAACTATTTGATCATAACTAATTATGTCATTAAAATGCATACTAATTAACCTCCCATGATCAAAATAATAACCCACAATATAAAGGGCTTTGCATTATACCCTAGACTTATATAAAAAAATTCTAACCATATAGAAGTGAAGAAGAAACCCCTAAGAATGCATAACAACTTCAAATTTTTGAAAAAAGTTAATGTAGACCAATATCCGGCCAACTTAAATTTGATGTCTAAATGACCTTCATTCTGCCTTATTTTTGGTCTGTCATGATGGGCATTTGACTTTGATCAATTTTAACTTCCGTAGTGAAAATTTCTGAAAATCTTACTAACTTAAATTTGACGTCTAAATGATCGTCATTCTACCTTATTTTTGGTCTGTCGTGACGGTCATTTGACCGTCAAATTTAATGCAGTCAAAACTTGTGTATTTCCAGAATGTGAAATTTCAGAATTTCTTCTTCTGTACAGTATTAGAGAGGTTATATTTTAATACATTATAATAACCTATTATAATTTATAATGTAATAAAAAATATAATATTATATATATTTATATATATATATATATATAAACATATACTTTATAAACCTTATAACTATAGTATATATATTTTAAAATAAACACATATAACCCTTATTACGGGGGCCCCTCATGAAAAAATATTTAAAACATTTACCAAGAAAGGGAATTTAAATTCTACATTAACCTTAGAATTTACAGAGGAGACAACATTTTTCACACTTCAAATGGAAAAAAATTCAAATCCTATTTTGATGGAGCTTTGTCTCCTCCTTCATTTACCATTGACAAAATTCAACCTACACATATTAAAACTATAGAGAAAAAATATTTCAAATATTTTACCCTTACCTGTACACAAGTTTTCACAGGAGGTAAGAAGTTTCTAAATTTTCCACCTGTGAATTCACTTTGATTCTTCACAAAGCAAAACTTTTAGGTTGCACAAAAAAATGGAAAGAAGGGGCCTGATTATTTTAAATTCCCTTCCAGGTTGCTTGAAAAAACCTGTAAGAATTAAATAAAATATTATTAGATCTAAACTATTTAATTCAAACCATGCTCTGGTACCATGTTAGAATTCAAGGATTCAACAATTTAGAGATTAATTCAACATTAATGCTAAACATTAATACATTATGTAATGTTACCATAAATATTTAAATAAACATTACATCATCACATAAGTAAATAAATAAATACTTATAGGAAATAAATAACATAGGTGACACAATATTTATAGTGGAAAACCCCAATAGGGTAAAAACCACTTTGAAAATAACCTTTTACTTCAGAGAACTTATTTTACATCCAGTAAGATCACCTCCTCCTTTGAAACCCTAATTACCAAGGGTAAAACCAAATCACTTGATTTGCACACCTTTGATATATTTCTCGAATATATCAAATGAGGACATAAAGTCCTTTTTATATAAGGTGATCAGGTATGTCTCCCGACCCACCTTTTCAACCTAAAATGGTTGACACATATACCTAGGTTAGTGTATTTAATAAATAGAAACATAAATGATTCACATTATTAAATACTTACCTAATGTATATTACCTAGGTATGAATATTTAATAATAGAAAAATATTTCATATTATTAAATATTTAACCTATATAATAGTGATGGACCCATATTAATTAAGGGGTGGCCAACCCATTTAATCATTATGTTACAACACGTGTGTAAAGTACAAATGAATATTTGTTGTGTTACAAGTAGACCTTGGTACAACTATAAAAGATAGTCAAGATGATTGAGGTATGCGTTTGTTGTCTTTATTTGATTCATGGAGTCATATTATTAAGAGATGAGTTTTAAGAATTTTTGTTGAGATATATGAGTGTGAAGGACAGTTAAGAAGACTTATTTTGTTATTAAGGGAAAAGAGGTATAAGTGAGCATCAAAAAGGTGTGTGAAGGCTTGGTAAGAAGAAAGTCAAACTGAAGAATGTATGACTACAATTAAGAGATCTAATTTAAGTTTGTTTGGTCATTGGAGTTACATCAAAGAAAGTATTTTGTATGCTTAGCAAGTTGTTTGATATGTTGAAGTGTGTAATGTGCATGATTGTAGTGAAGGTTTGTGTTCTTGATGCCTGACATGATTACATGTTAGTGTAGACACCAATTTTTGGTATAACACCCCTTCGTTATCTCACATTCATCCAACTTTCACTCTCACTTTTCTTTTTCTTAAATTTAAATAAATCCCATCCATTTACTCACCCAAATTTAAGTAATTATCAAATGGGCTCCATGTAAACCCATTTAATAATTGAATTTTGGCATCTCTCAAAATTATTCAATTCATGGGAAATAATACACCCATCTGACACTCCACTCTTAATTTCAAAAATGGAATCTATTATCTCACCTACCCATTCAAATCATTCTCCCCACTCCACCTAATAAGTCAAACCATGGGCCCCGTGTGATCACATAATGTCTCTTAACCATGGTTAATTTATCAAACCCTGGTTACTTGTTAAACCCAATCTAACCTCACCTCCAAGTTATAAATATGGTTTTTCCCCCCTCTTTCAAGGATAACTGAACTTAGACTAGACCCAAAAAAAGGGGAGGAAGAATCAATATGAAATCTCTGCGTATTGAAGTTTTTTAGGAGAGGAGAATAAAGTGCTTAATTAAGTTCTACAAGTTTGAGGTCAAGGAAAACATGTGCCATTGTTAGAAGTTAGAGGTGAGGAGTATGGGAGAAATATTTTCCATTGTTTGTCATCTTGCCATCCTGATGCCCATTTCATCTCCATATTAGAGCACAAGCTAAGTCTCCTCGTCATTTCAATTACTTGTCATTTTGTATTTCATTATTTCTGCATGATATATATTGTTCATCATTTATTGCTATCTTTCTAGACACGGGGGTTGACATCCTCCAAGGGAGTTAACATCCTCTTGGAACTGGGATTGTCTGGGAAAATGAGGTTGCCTTTACAACACATGTTTTTGGGTAGGAACAATTTGATTGAATTGTATTTATTTGGTGAGATATGGGAAACCCCACATATTGTTATCTAATCACGTATGTTTCTGTTTTGCAGATCAATCTTCATTTATCACATATCTATCTTCTTTGTGCCTGTAGATCCATATCTGCATCTGAGGTCCTAAGCCCTCCATCATTCAAAGTTGTTAGTGGCTTCCAATATCGGATTTCACCCACACAAGAACGAGATTTCCTTATCAACATTTTGGCACGCCTGGTGGGACCGGATCCCAGAGATGGTCATTTTTTTGTTATTTTACTCGTTTTGTTTAACTTGCTTATTTGCATGGTCTTAATATTTGTTGATATCAGTTTAGCAAGATCCATCGTTTGGGTCACCTTGGAGGTATGTGTTCTTCTTGTTTTCTGTTGAGTTCTACTTGCATGGCAAATGAATATGGAAATTAACCTTATCGCTTGGCTGTGTTTTGAAGTTTAACTGTGTAATTTGTTATTCTCTTAGTTGTTGTCACATGAAATATATTTTGTGAATGTTTTGTTTTCCCACTCACTTTCTTGTAACTATTTAATATTATCTTTGTCTGTTTGGCATGTTACTTACATTTGGTAACCTTTTTCCGTCACGAGGTAAGGGGTTTTGTGTGTCTGTTTTACTTTGTCTTCTGGTTTCGCATTATTAGGTTCCTAGATTTTATTTCATGTCCTATAGAAACAACACAAAAATCATTATTATTAATTAAATAAATGAATTAAAAAATAAATAAATAAAATGAATTTTTTTATTAAGTTCTAAAATCCTAAACTACCCATCCCCCATCTAACCTTTTCCTTACCTAAGCTCCTATCTACCTCTCCACCCGAGCTCCCATCATTCCCCTTCAAAATGATTCCCCTTTCCTCCTCTCTTCCCTACTCGACCATTACCACCCGATATGCCCCATCTCCTAACTCCCTACACCTAAGCTTCTACCCATACTTCTCTCATCTCCTCTTCCTTGCAAGTTATTTCCTTCTATCCTCATTGTCAACCTCACATATCCCTCAACTGAGCCCCTCATCCTACCCAACCCACCGGTCAACACTCCCTCATCCCACTCCCTGACTCGACACTACCCAACCTATCTACTGACTCGAACCTCTACCCAACTCGACTCCCATTCCCCCCATCTCCCACACCACTCTATAACTTGAGCTAACTCCCTTTCCTACCTAAGCTTCCACCTTCCCCTCAAATCGTTCCCAACTCCACAGCCAACACGATTCCCCACTCAACCCCACACAACTCTGCCCAAGCTCTATCCTCAACACCTCTCCCTTCCTCACCTCCGCCAAGCCATAGCTCCTCAACTGAGCTCCATTATACCTAAGTCATCTACGTCCATGTTGAAACTTTCTACCAGCTGTCGACTCACCCAACTCTGCCCTCTTCCTGAGATGCAATCCCCACTCGAGCCACATCCCACTCCTACCAATCTACTTTTCATTGCCTCCACTCCTGACACCATCCTGTGAACCATGTTCTCATCTCCTTCTCTTCAGTGAGCTATTTCCTTAACTCACTTCCTATCTCAATTTAGACAACCTTCTTCCGCCATCTACCTCTCTCCACTTTGTTCCCATGACTCCTTTACCACATCTTTTCCACTCGCCACACATCTCCCATCTCTATGTATCTCTCCCCGCCACCTCTTTCACGGGCTCTCCCTCGACCCAGATTCACACAACCCACTCCCACTTGCTTCCTACAGCCCTGGCCTCGGCCAAGCCATCTCTATCCACACAGGCCTAACTCGGCCACCTCCTCACACACCTCTCCCCAACTTCCATTTAACCCTTCATCCCCATATCCACCAAGATATTTCTCCTCTCCTCGGCCACTTGATCATTCAATCTACTCCCATTCATTCCCCCCTTCGCAAGCTCCCAGATTCCTCGTCTCAATGAACCTGCTCCCAACTTCAAATCTCTCCTCTCCACGTAGGCACTCCCACGCATCTAATGCTAACCCACCAAAAACAACCTGATCAAGAAGAATATCAGTCGACTCTCATTCCGATGATTGATGTGTGCAACTATTTCCAACCCAGTTTTAAACTCACACAAATTTTTTATGAATATTGATTGTAAATTATTTTATAGCAGCCGGTTTACATCTGTTATGAATTTCATTTGTTCCTTGCGACCGAATCATAAGATTCCAATGATTGATGCATCCAACTGTTTCCAACTTCATTTCAAATTCACGTGAGCTTTGTGGGTATTGACTGCAAAATATCATTATATCAATTGGCATACCGTTGTTTACACCACACACCACTATCTCTATCTCAATTTCAACTCCACGCAAGCGTTATGGGAAGTGTGTGTACAGTCTCCTTATAGCAAGTGGCTTACAATTATTTAAACAATAATCAATTTGCTTTCTAACAATCATTTCCAACTCAATTTCGAATTTATGCAAGCTCTGTGGGTAGTTATTGTACAGTCTCTTTATAACAATTGGATTACAATTCTTTAGAACACATTAGAGAAATAATCAACTTATAACTATTTCCAACTCAATAACAAATCCCCACAGGCCTTTTGGGTCGTGATTGTATAGTATCTTTGAACAATGAGTGGTTTCCAAATCTTTAGTATGCATTTATAAATAATGCTCGATTTACCATAGCCAAGTATATGTTTCTCGCTTAAATTCTTTGTGATTCTCAATATTTCATCTTTCATGTGAAAAGCCATGTCCATATACGTCGTCAACTTTTCACATCGGATTTGGCATCGTTGACTTTCACGTTCACTTTTCGGTCACCAACCTATCTCTGCCTTCCTTTATTCAACTAAGTCCAAAACTTAGGTCCATGATTTTCTCCCATCTCATTACATATTTCAAATCAAACTGCTTTCATCCTCCCCAAAGTCTTCATCATTAATATAAAAATCCACTCTCCCCACCCATTTTTGATCGTCACCTCTTAAAGTCTACATTCAATCATTTTATATGTTTATTCTTATTTATAGTTCACGTAAAGAAAATAAACAAACACAAAATGCACACGTTAATGTCTTGTCATTTATAGGTTATCTCATATCACCTCGTTATTAATAATTTGTCACATATTGTTGATTAGATAAAACACTTAGCAGAACTCACACACAGAGTCCACGCGGAAAACTAGGATGGGATTGAAGGCGTGAAGGAATAGGAAGGCGTCGCGTGTGGAGGTACAGAGTCAGACTTTTGGGACTTAGCCGATTTTGTAGATCAAGTCTATTTTTAGAGGCTGGCATGCGGAACACACAAAGCGATGCCGAGACTTGCGTGCCACGCTTTGTCTATATTTCAAGGATCATATCGAAGCACTCTTGCATGGAAGTAATCCAAGAATAGATTCATCACTCTAGTTAACTGTAAGTGATCTATAGATAGCATACTTGCATGTATGGCTATAATTGTAAACAACGCGTGGCTATTATTAGTGTGTGACCTATTTTTGGCATAGTTAGCGGTGAAGGGAAAGTTCCCTAACCTATATATATATGATAGATGAATCACCTAGTTGATATACGGTGTTGAAGGGTTAGAGATTCATGAGTGCATGAGACTGGATAATTGTAACAGATCCATGTGCACATGACTATTATTGTATCAAGCCTCTATATTGTTGTCATGTTTAATATATGAAGAATATTGGCTGAACTAAAGTGTCTTATATGTGTTATCATTACATGCTATTGATTTCTTGATGATTTATACTTAAATGCATGCCTTTATAGATCTGGTTTAGTATAACTGTGTAATGATGGATTAGTTTCTAACTATATGTCCTTATCGCTTCACCATGCTACCATCCTGCTATAACAACCCTAAAGAGGGACCTAGTACCTTGGTGCACTTCGGGTGAGTGCTCAGCCTATGCTGGGTGATGTGCCAGTGCGACTAGGTGTTATCTGAGAATTCTAGGCTGCATCATTGGTTCCGTTGTTGGGACCTCTTTTTCAATTGTTTTCAGGATGGTTCGCAATGAAGACATACCAGCTAACTTTGGTGAGTGTTGAAGAGTGGATTCACAATCTGGAGGAAGAATACACACGAAGGTTTAGCACTGGATCCAGATTTAATGCACGCACTTGGGTAGAGTAGAATTTATATGACAGTTTATACGAAAGCTTCTTTGCTATCTTTCTCGTAGAATTATATGAGTGGTTGACTGCATATGCGTCTAAGTGGAATTGGAGGTATCGCACACTTTTTTGGACACAGGAGGAATTTCAAACACTATATGATGCTGAATTGATTTGGACTCGTGTGGTAGATACCTGGTTTCGTGGTGTTCTAAACAGCTATATTCTAGAGTATTCAATTTCAACTTATTTGTGCCTAGAGGTAGCTGAGTTCTAGTTCCTATGGTATCCTAGAGGGACGTATTTGCAAGGTATTCCACCGGCGATCAAGATACTAATTGTAATGTTGAACTTGGAAGATAAGCTCATGGCAAGTTAAAAATCTCCATGCACGGGGGCAGGAATAGGATTGGTGAAAGATGGAAGACCTAATGGCAGCATGGTAGAGGGAAGAGAGGCGGTTGAAGTATGATGAGGAGCGTGAGAGGGAATTATGGAAGAAGCAAGAAGTTACAGAACAGATGGCGTTGTGGAGAGAGATGGCTCATGAAGGATTTGAGGCTCATGAGGATGAAGAAGAGATAGAGCATTAGGAACTCCCCCATCTAGGAAAGCATGATAGAGAACCCTCTTCGGCCTCACATGGAAGTGTGCCAACAGATATGACCTGGGCTATGGGCGTGCATCTAAGCCAACCTGCTGACCTATCCCTTGCGTTTGGTTTTCTAGTATCTAGTACAATAGGTAAACAAAGTTTCCATTTAGGAAGTGAAAGAGCAGAAACAAGTCAGACAACAAGTACATTAATGGCAGCACAGACTACTTTGTTATTCTTTGGGGGTACATTTTTAGGATCATCATCTGCATAGAATATGAGCATGCCAAATGTGGGATTCACCTCTGGAACTAGGACCACTTCACAGACTGTAGGGGTCCAGTATAGTACCACTGTCGGGACATAAGGGAGTGCATCTACGGGCCCTATTCAAACTTCAGGAGGAGGATCAAGAGGTATGGGTAGTTCTAGTTCTGGTGGTTCAGGTGGTTTTGGAGGTAGAGGAAACCAAGGAGGTTCTAGGTCAGGTGGTCAAGGCCCGCAGCAACCCCAGAACATTTATATGGAGATGTCTCTTCATCTCCCAGAGTACAGAGGTATCGAGGATGATGCTGAACATATTCATATGTGTGAAATATTGTGGCACGTGAAAGGTATCATGGCTTCTGAATGCAAGGCAAGTTAATTTTCTACTATGTTACAACGTGCGTGCACATCTGGTATAGGAAGTTTGATCCCAATTAAACTTATATTGATTATGCAACATTGAAAGATGTTTTCTTAAAAGAGTTCTATATCCTAGAGTTTGTGTAGAAGAGTATAAGTGCACTTAAGGATATAAAGAAAGGAACTACTGAAAGTGTACGTGAGTATGATGCCTATTTTAAAATACTTATATCCAAACTCTCCTATGATATACATGCAAGTCAGCATGCACAATGGTTTTTCAGGGGGTTGATTACTCCATTTCAAAGAGCACTGTTGCATAAGACTTATACCGACCTACGTGAAGCATTGGAAGTAGTTCTATGCACTGAGGTAGTTGGGAGTATTGACACTGGAGTTAGTCCATTCTTGGAGGCTCAGATAATAGCTATGGTGAAACAGTTAGAGAAATTATCAGCAAACTCAGCTCATGAGACGCGCTCAGGAATCTGGTGTACATATTGTGAAGTGGAAGGTCACACCAAGGATAATTGTCCTCACAGATCTGTATGTTCATTGTTGTTAGACTGTGAGATTTTCCATTTGAATCATGATGCTAGTCACTTCCCCTTACTACAACACGTGATCAGGAAGAATGTATCCTCTTTTTGTAAAATTTGTAGGTCCATGACCCATGATACTGAAGATTGTAGATTGATTGGCCATATCCATGATGCCATTGATATTGGGGTGTGACAGGCGAGTGTGGCTGATAGTTCTAAAGGAAAGAATGAGCATTAGGATAGGGATTATAATCAAGTGCGCGCTATGATAGGAATGATGGAAGATTTGAAGGAGGTCATGGAAGAGGACGAGGATATCAAGGCAGATATGGAGGACGAGGCCGAGGTGGGGGAAGAGGTGAATTCCCTTGAGGAACTTTCTATACATGCAGCTCACCTGACCATTATAGGCGTGAATGCCCGCAGAATATTTCCTGTTCATTTTGTGGAAAGGGGCATAGTTATGAAGAGTGTCCGGACTTGTATGAGCATCTCAGTAAGTAGCACAAGCAAGAAAACAAAGGCACAGGGATGGTTAGAATCCAACATGTGGTAGAGAATTAGTGGATGCCCAAGTTAACACCAGAACCCGAGGTAGTAACAGTCAAGATAACCGCACGAGCTGAGGTGACATGTGTGAAAGAGGTATTGCAACAGAAGCTGACAATCACTAGGGAGGAGGTTTTACATGCTAGGTATCCAGATCCAACTCATCAGAAATAAGTCTATCAGGAAACTATGGAGGTCCTTAGAAACCTTCAAGGTGAAATACAATGTTTGAAAAAGTAGTCTCAGAAGTTGGAGCATAAGGATACAGAAAAGGCCCCATCTGATATTGATGACATCAGAGAGGTATGTAGAATGTTGCACCAGGAGAATATTATTCCTTTATTGGGAAATTGGTTGAAGGGGAATACTCTGCATGTGGGAACTGAGACTGGAAGACAAATACTCCATGTGAATCTCCCCCCTGATAGCATTGACTACGACAAGGAGATCACTTTGAATGCTTGTTGTGGATGGTTGGTTGTTGAGCAATATTTTGATTGACACAGGTGCAGAAGTGAATGTACTTACATTGGATGCATGGGTACAAATGGGGAGACCTCCATTGTAGCCATCATCTAATGTATTGTTCATGGAAAATAGAACAAAAGCTACTCCCATAGGAGTTTTGAAGGATACATCTATCACTATACAAGGGGCCAAATCCACAGGGGACTTCGAAGTGTTAGAACTTGCAGAAGCAGATAGCTTCCCAGCTTTGCTTGGGCACCCTTTGTGTTATGTAAACAACGTTGATTTCAGGTTTAACAAGGGGTATATCAGCTTTGAGAACAAGGAGGAAAGGGTCATAATACCATTGATAGATGGGAAATCCATACCATATGTGGAACCTTTGAGTGAAGAGGACTTGAACAGAATTTATATACGCGCTATTCGGGACCCAGAGGTCAATGAGCCATCTAAGGAAGGAATCCTTCATTGGGAAGATTCTCAGTCAATCAGTGATACTACCAGTATTGCTTGTGATAATTGGGCTCATGGTACTTATGAACTAGTGGGGTGCAAATTTAAGCACGCGGTTGCTTGCAAAAAGGGTTTTTGCTCTGTCTGATGTATAGGTCGCTTAGTACCCTGATATACTGGATCTGAAGATTTGGTTGGATTCTTGCAGGGCATGGAGGCAAACTGGGCTGACCAGATTAAAAGATGAGATATGCTATCATATACTTTGGGTGGGACAACAACACGCTGGTGGGTGGTCCACAGGGATAATCTCTTGGAATGGGGAGAGATTGGGACCACCTTATCAACTAGGTTTTCAAGAAGTAATGCACCTACAAATATTTTCCCTTATCATGGTGATCAACCTGTTCAACATCATATCCAGCAGTGTGAGAGACTCTAGAAAGTAGGACAGGAAGCATTACCACCCTCACTTTGGGTGCATCAGTTTTATTTTACTCTACAAGGTTACGTGCGTGTTTGGTATGTATATGTTGAATTACATCGCGACACTGGCAATTGGTAGAATTTGACTGCAGGGATGATCCAAAATTTTGACTTCTTCTCATCTACACCACTGGTGAACAAGGCTTTAAGCTTTATCAAGCACTTAACCATGGGAGATAGTGGGAAAGTGGAAGAACTTATTCAGGAATTATTTGGTGAGACAGAGACAGGGGCACATTTTGAGGAAGAAGTAGATGATACCATACTACTTGAGTGCGCTTCTCTAGAAAAAGACAAGGGGAAGTTGGTTTACATAATTGATGATGAGGAAGTTGAGCACTTAGAATTTGATCATTCACATGGAGCACATGAGGTGTTAGACAGTGCGGATGTAGATACATGCACATATCATGAACCTATGAAGACAACAAAGGTAAATATTGGCACAGAAGCTGAACCTAAGGAAGTGATAATTGGGGATTATTGGTCAGAGTCAGAAGTGGCAAAGATCATAGAGTTACTTTCGAGACTATGAGGACTTATTCCCAAGAGGATACCATGAACTTAAAGGCGTGCATAAATCACTTGGAGAAATGAAGATAAAGCTTAAGGAAGGTGTGCACCATGTTAGGAAGAGACCTTATCGAATGAATCCCAATTTGCATGAGAAAGTAAAGGAGGAAATTGACAAGATGTTGAAATCTGGGATCATTCGACCATTGGATGAGTTAGAATGGGTCAGTCCTATGGTGATAAGTATCAAAAAGGATGGTAGGATTCGAATTTGTGTTGATTATAGAGAGTTGAATGCAGCATGTGTTACAGATCCTTTCCCTACACCATTCATAGAGGAAATATTAGAAGGAGTGGCTGGGCACGAGATATATTCATTTACAGATGGGTTCTCAGGGTATCATCAGGTTAGGATTACCCCGGAAGATCAAGAAAAGACCACCTTCACTACTGAATGGGGAAGATTTTCCTATACTGTGATGCCCTTTGGATTGAAGAATGCACCTGTTGTATTCTCAAGGATAGTGGTGCAAGCATTCAAGGATTTTATTCACAACTTCTTGCAGGTCTATCTTGATGATTGGACCGTTTATGGGCTAATTAAGGATCATTGTGACAATCTACGCTTAATGTTTGAAAGATGTAGACAGTTGAGTATCTCGTTGAATATCAAGAAGTGCATCTTTGCTACTCCCTTTGGCATACTTTTAGGACACATAATCTACAAGGAAGGGTTGTTGGTCGATCCAACTAAAGTTGCGGTCATTTTAGGCTTGAAAGCGCCCACCAGCCAGAGTGAGGTGCAATTTTTTTTGGGTCATACAGGGTATTACAGGAATTTTATAAAAGGGTATGCCAAAGTTTCCACACCCTTGGAAGAATTACTCAAGGGGAAAGGTACATTCTATTGGGGGGAGTCGCAGCAGCGCGCATTTGAGATACTGAAGAAGAAACTTACTACCACACCTATCTTGTGCTTTCCTTCATGGGATAAACCTTTTCATGTTCACATGGATGCCTCTGGCACGGCCATTGGTGTTGTCTTAGCTCAACCTGGAGAAGGTATAGTTGATCATCCCATTTGTTTTGCTAGTAGGAAGTTGACCCTTACAGAACATAATTATACCACTACAGAGCACGAGGCTTTGTCCATGATATATGCCTTGCACAAATTTTGACAGTATCTGTTGGCCACACCTTTTGTGTTTTATACAGATCATATGGCATTGAAGTATTTGGTGAACAATCCCATCTTACAGGGGCACATATGTAGATGGATACTCTTATTTCAAGAGTTTGACTTTACAGTTGTGGTAAAACCAGGGAAAAGTAATTTTGGACCGGATCACTTGTCTAGAGTTCAATCAGGTGAAGAAGCACAAACAATAGAAGAGACCATGCCTGATGCATAGTTGTATAGGTTACAACATGTGCCAATGGAATTAGAGGACATTGTTGTCTTCCTAAGGACGGGGATGGCACCAGAAGGCATGAGGTCCTTGGAGAAAAAGCAACTTGCTATACGTGCGGCGCCATTCATGTTAATCAGTGGTGAATTATACAAGTTAGGTAGAAATGAGGTGTTACGTCGTTGTGTATTAGAGCATGAAAGAAAGGATATATTAGAGGAAGCCCATGGTGGTATTGCATGTGGTCACTATGCAGGTGATGCTACAGTGCGAAAGATCCTACTTGCTGGTTTGTGGTGGGAAACATTGTATAAGGATTGTAAGGAGTATTGTAAGGCATGTGACCATTGTCAGTGTCTAGGTCAACTAGGATAGAGGGATGAGATGCCTTTACGACCAATTACAAGTGCAGAACCCTTTGAGAAATGGGTGATAGAATTTGTAGGGCCTATTTCACTAGCTACGCGTAGGACTGGATCACGCTATATCATTACTTGTATAGATTATCTTACGAGATGGGCAGAAGCAGCACCTATGAAGGACTGTACAGCGGATACAGTAGCAAGGTTCTTATGGGAAAATGTTCTTACCAGGTATGGTTGTCCTTTAAGTTTAACCAGTGATAGGGGCACCCATTTTTTAAATGAGACAATATGAATTCTGTTAGATGAGTTTATGGTTGCCCACCATAAGACTACACCCTATCACCCTCAGGAAAATGGAACTTTTGAGGCTTTCAACAAGATTTTGAGCCACACATTGACCAAGATTTGTGATGTGGGATGAAAATATTGGGATGAAAAAGTATCTGTTGTTCTTTGGGCCTACCGAACAACATATAAGAGATTGAACAAAGCCACACCTTTTCAGTTGGTGTTTGGCACAGAAGTTGTTCTTCCTATAGAATTTATGTTACCTTATTTGTGCATTGTGCATGTTGGAGGTCTAGCTGATGAGAAATATTTGGAAGAATAGATTGAGAACATGGTTCAACTAGATGAGCACCGGGCCATAGCATGATGGATTCAGAACAGGAGAAAGCACACCAGAAAGCATGGCATGATAGGCATATCAGGGATAAGAAACTTGTGGTCAGACAAATGGTACTTCTGTATGACTCTAAGTTTTTGTGCCATCCAGGGAAGCTCAAGGTGCATTGGTTAGGGCCATATGTTATAACTCACATACTTGAGTCAGGTGCTTGCCAGTTAGAAGAAATTGATGGAACACGGCTGCCCGGTTACTTTAACGAGAGTAGGTTGAAGCCCTACTATAAATAAGTCTTCTTGGTGTTTGTAATAAGGCAGTGTTGCTAGATAGATTAGGTTTCCCTTTCTACATTTCCTTAATGTGTTTCTTTCATCATCACTATGCTTTGTCAATTTAGTTCTTGTTTTTGTGTAATAAGCGTGCTTGCGTGCATGAAGCTAACTACAATATGAAGCATGTTGATGCACAGAGGACTACACATACTTTTAGTATGGGGTGGATTGTTGGTGACTCCCAGGTATAATGCTGTGAAGATTGGAAGGTATAATGTTGTAGATGTTGAGGAAGTAAGTTGCTAAAGGTGATTTACAAAGGATTGCTTCTCAAAAGTAACCAAGGATGGAGATGAATGAAGGAAAAGTATAACGGGAGGTAAGCGGCAGCCATGATAACTACTAGGAGAAGGTGCAGTGATGAGGTACTCGGGTGCTAGAGCTCGTGCTGAAGAGAAGTCTATGACCAGAAGGTAGGAAGGCATGCTAGAAGGTTATAGTTGTGGCGTGAAGATGTACCGCACAAAAATGACAAAATTGAGCAATAAATGAGAAATATTTGGTAGGTGGAGGAGTAATTAATGCATCAAAAATTGAAAATCTATATAAGGACGGGATGCAAATTCATTTCTACCCTTGCAACTATGAGAATTCGATGAAGAGCTAAGTGTGAAGAGTTGAGTAAGTGATTCAAGGTGCGAAGAGGGTGAAACTAGGCATGAAAGGAAAATCTATGTATTGGAGAAGCTTGTATCCCCATAGGAGAAGGGTTTGAATGAAGTAGATTGACAGAGTAGAGCTAGGGCACACAATTTCATGATTACAATTTAGGGCACGATTGAATCGGGTTAGGGTTTGAAGTAAACCATTAAAGAGTTACAGAAGAAGGTGTAGAAACACAACACAAAGGGAAGAATGGCTCCAAAGAAGGAAGCAATAGCAGCAAAAGGAAAGAAGAAGGTAGTAGTGGAAGAGGAGGAAGAGATGACTCCTGAGAGAAATTTTTCAGAGATGCAGTACTCTGAAGAAGTAATTGTGGGCCAGGAATGGGATTCCCACATACAAAAGAGAAAAATAAGCGAGTACAACCACCAAACTAAGGACAATCAGAAGAAGTTGGATGATTTACTTAACTCCCAAATGGACAGGAGAACTGGTGATGGGATGTCGATATATGATGACACAGGGGAGAAGTTACTAAAAAGGATTGGTGTTTACCAATTATATGAGCTCGCATACTTCGGGAAATATGTACCATTATACAAGTGGCTGATGAGCCGAGTCCATGAGGACTTCTTCTATTTTGCAGGACGAAGGGTAAGACTAACACCCATTTTAATTACCACGGTAACAGGTTTAAAGGTGACGGGTGAGGACATCAAAAATGACCTAACTGACAAGGTTGCCATATTGGAAACACACAAAGCACTAGGATACCAGAAAGGACTGCGTGGAATGGACATAAACAAATTACATGATTATCTGGTAGTAAAAGCAACAACGCACCTAGTTACAAAATTGAATGACCAAGATCATTGGTCACAAGTAAACTCAATGTGGCTGCATGTGGCAAAGCGCATGTCAGAAGGGGTTATTTACAACATTTTCGGCTTTATTGTAGAACAAATAGTAGAGGAAGCATGCACAGGAAGTAAGATAAGTTTTGGTTTTGTCTTACTTTCTTTAGTATTCATGGAGATTGGAGTACCAGATGGCCCGAAAGAAAATATATGGGAATACCCCATGAATAAAAAGTCTCCAGCTGAAAGATTCAGCAAGTATCTATGCAAGGGGTCTATGAAAGATGGGGTAAAGGAGAGAGCGGAGATGTGGTATGATAGGCTCTGTGCGGCTTTTGAAGAGGAGTGGCACATACCAAAGGAGTTGCCCTCGGTATTGGGGAAGCAGGCTAGGTTTGCTGTTTACCAACACTTTTGTATTGTGCATTTTCTAATGGTGGATGGATCTTGGAGCCCCTAGTGCAAACAACCGTATGCATTCACAGCATAGTATTTTCAAGCTTCCGTTCATCGGTTCACTAATACAAGGTGGATTGGGAATACCATGCCTTGTGAAAGAAGTATGGATATCCAGGGAAGAATGCTTACAATGAGAGTATTATCTCAAATATTTTGAGTATCAAACTAGAAACATTTGTTGTTGGGGATATCAGGGCCGTGCTCATATACATCCAACTTAAACCAAAGATGGAAAATAATAAGTATGTAGAGAACGAGTTCACAATCCCAGGACCACCAAAGGAGAAGCATACTATGGAAAACATCCTGGTTCCTAGGCCTTCTAAACCCATGCAGGATGACAAGGAAGAGGACGAAGAGCATGAGGATAGCGGTGGTTTGGTGTGCAGGAGGAAGCAACCATCTGGTGGACAAGAGGAGGAGCACATGACGGATTCACAAGGAGAAGAAAATATTGAGGTAGTGCAAGGCAACCAAAGGTTTAGAAAGGTGTTCAAGTGCACAAGGTCACAAGGAGATTCCCAACAGACAATAAGGAAGTCACTGCGACTCTCACCAGTAAAGGAACCTGAGGAGAAGAAGAGAAGGAGAAATCTCAAGCTAGATGAAGAAGCGGAAGAGTCTAAGGAGAAAGAACTTCCATCTCCAATCCATCATAGGGCAGAAGAGGAGCCTCAGAACGAGGAGGAGGAAAAATTGAACGGAGAGGAAGAAAGGGAGCAATCAGAAGCTACACAAGGCAAGGATGAGGATACAGCCAATATTCCTAACCTTGATGCCACCATTCCAAAAGGGCCAAGGTCCCGTCGGACAAGTGAGGATGTAAGGGTACAAAAAATGGGGTATGTAGAGGACCAGGAGATGATTGTTTGTGCTCAGTTCCAGAGCACCGTCATGCAAAAAGATTTATTCAGATGGGCGCTTATGGACGAGAACAAGGCGACATTACGAACATGAAAGCAACTTTCATGGTCGATGCATATGCATATGGATGAACCGGATTTTGATGTCTATGAAGAATCATGTGAGTCTAGGCAGTTGAAGAAGGCAACAGAAGTGCAACACATGACAATTAAACCAATTGTTATGATAGATGAGCAGGTAAGTAATGCCTTGGTGAAAGTATCTGCTGAGGCACCTAGAAGAAACATTGACAAATCTACTACAATTAAAGTGCTGATAGAGGAGCTAAAAGCAAAGGATGTGGAAATAGTGCATTTAGTGCAGGAGAGGGATCTGAGCAAAATAAAATATGAGACTTTTGTTAGTATGGCAGAGGAAATTGGAGATGATATACTAAATGTACACTTGCATTTGGAATCACAAGTACCAAAAGAATATCCTTCTGCGATGCACTATGAAAGAACAATGATAAAATTATTATTGGAGGCTGAAAAGGTGTGTGTACCAGAGCAG
Source organism: Taxus chinensis (assembly GCA_019776745.2). Classification (NCBI taxonomy): domain Eukaryota; kingdom Viridiplantae; phylum Streptophyta; class Pinopsida; order Cupressales; family Taxaceae; genus Taxus; species Taxus chinensis. Next base: position 294,217,341 of record CM034146.1, on the reverse strand, counting down.
CCCAAGGACCCAGCAGAAGAGGCATAAAAAGCATAAGCTGTAGTAGCAAGGAAGATTTCTACATATGAGGGCCTACTACAAGCACTCCAAGAGGAGCTGAAGAAATCCAATCATGCCTTAATGATATGCACAGCTCCAGATGCACTAATAAGCATAAAAACACTGGCAGAAGATAATGAGATGCAAAAGGCCATGAAGGATGACACACTAGGCTGCGCTGAACGACTAACTATGGTAAAGCAGAAGCACAAGGCATTCACTATGGCACAAGCACCGTATAAAGAGAGGTTAGATGAACTTGGAAAACTCATTGCTTAGAAGATGGATGTGCTGGAAGGGATGCATACATCTATGTCAAGCATAATGCTTGTAATATAGAATGAGTAAGGAAAACTAACTCAGGATGAGCTGGAATCTATCATTGTGGATGTTCCAGAGAAATCAGAAAAGGCATTAACAGAGTGGGAGAACTTAGAAGCAGACATAAAGGAGGAATATCTAGAGATGATACTTCAGAAAGAAACGGAGGAGCTTGAAGCCTGAATAATTCTTTGATTCTTTAATTTTTTTCTATTCTTTGTGTAAGATTCATTCAGCATTTTGTATTTCAACTATTCTTTACTCAGTCATGGACATCACCATTTTCGGGGTGACAATGAGATTAGTGTGGGGTAATGTTGATAAGATAAAACACTTAGCAAAACTCACACACAGAGTCCGCGTGGAAAAACAAGATGGGATTAAAGGCACAAAGGAATAGGAAGGCGTCGCACGTGAAGGTGCAGAGTCAGACTTTCAGGACTTAGTCGATTTTATAGATCAAGTCTATTTTTAGAGGCTAGCGTGTGGAACACACAAAATGATGCCAAGACTTGTGCGCCATGCTCTGTCTATATTTCGAGGATCATATCGAAGCACTCTTGCATGGAAGTAATCTAAGAATAGATTCATCACTCTAGTTAACTGTAAGTGATCTATAAATAGCATACTTGCATGTATGGCTATAATTGTAAATGGCATGTGGCTATTATTAGCGTGCGACCTATTTTTGGCATAGTTAGTGGTGAAGGGCAAGTTCCCCACCCTATATATATTAGATGAATCACCTAGTTGATATACCATGTTGAAGGGTTAGAGATTCATGAGTGCATGAGACTGGATAATTGTAACAGATCCATGCGTGCATGACTATTATTGTATCAAGCCTCTGTATTGTTGTCATGTTTAATATATGAAGAATATTGGCTGAACCAAAGCATCTTATATGTGTTATCATTGCATGCTATTAATTTCTGGATGATTTATACTTAAATGCATGCCTTTATATATTTGGTTCGGTATAACTGTGTAATGATGGATTAGTTTCTAACTATATGTCCTTATCACTTCACCATGCTACCATCCTGCTACAACAACCCTAAAGAGGGACTTGGTACCTTGGTGTGCTTCGGGTGAGCACTCAACATATGATGAGTGATGTGCTAGCATGACTAGGTGTTATCTGAGATTTCCAGGCTGCATCACATATTTTCATAATTTTATTTCACTATCTATTTCATTGCTTATGTAATTGTTTACTTCATAGTTTATTTTATCAGTTTTCTTTACCCTAATTAAATGCAAATTTCAAATTCCAACTTTTATTAATCCATTATATTAATTTCTTTTATTTTTTAATTTTATAAAAATACTTTTTGTACATAAGACATTTACGACAGGTATATTAGTTTAATCACATCAACTAATTACATTTATTTTCTTTTACACGTGTTATCTACAAAATCCACGAGGTACGTTCCAAAAACTTGCAAACGACATTACGTTGTCAAAGACAACCATTGAAACATAAACACACTAGCAAATCATTTTCACCGAACCCTTCCACAATTGTGCACAATGCCATTTTAGGGTACCTAGGCATTCTAGGCTACTGATTGGTGCTATCAAAATACATCACTATCAAGTGCAATCAAATAACAGGGAAAAGCATTCTCTAGGTTTTTCTCATTTTTCTCTATTTTCTCCTTTCTGCATTGTAATTCTCCTTTCCCAAGTGATTGTCTGCATCAAATGTCACATTTCATTTTGGTTTAAAAATAACCTTTCCTTTCTGCATCCCGCCTGATCACAGCCTAAATAAGGGGTCTAACCTTCTACATTTCCCTTATCATACACTGCCTAAAACTTCACGAACAAAATCAACACATCGAAATACTCCTCTCACCTGGTTAACTGATTGGGACTTGAACACCCAACAGGAAACTATCTCAGACATTTCCATAGTCAAAACTACCTGAAACTAGCATTTGACTTTCATTTTTTAGGCACCTTCATTATCCATTTTACTCTTATTTTCACATCTCATAATTAATCATGATGATAAAAAATATGTTGCTTGATTTGTTTGTTAAAAATTTACATAAACAAATGTTTATCTATTTCACACTTGTTGTCACTCTCTCTCCAATCAAAACAAAACAATAATGTCCTCCACCCAATAAAATTACTTCTCCTAATGATCTCTCCCAACAAGATTCTAAACTCAAAGCCATGTTGTCATTTACCCAACCTCTAGTCTCCATGACCTCGCTTCTTGAGAACCATTTCATGAATGATTATTCCTATCTTAAAACTAATCTTCATATCCCTCACCAAGACAATCTTCCTCAATTAACCGCATCACCATCTCCCGCTCCTCTAGAGATACTCGGGCCTCCTCTTAACCCCATATATGTTTTAGTATTTCAAAAATCCCCCACAATTTCTCAATCATCCCAATCTCCTAAATTAGTGGATCGTATTCAATCCACATCACATTTTGACAATTTTGTTTCATTCGCTACTAATATGTATGTCCATCCATCTCAACCTCTTCACTTTTATATTCCTACCCATCGTATGCTCCAACCATCTCAAAATATTAACACACATATCCCCGCTTATCATTCACCACAACAACGTACTCGACTTCAACGAACACATCATGTCCCTATTATTCAAATTCATCCTATGCAACAAACTCAACCCATGACACATGTTAATCCTTACCAAACAATTCCCCACACACCTACACACCCACAAGTTTATCAAGCACCTTATCAAATGATTCACCCAACACTTACATATACACAACCTTATCCACAAATTAGTGCTCATCAAATTACTTTCAAACCACACAAACAATCTAATCTCAACCTAACATCGCACCAAATGATATTATTCACGCTTTGATGAATCGATTGGTGAATTTATAAATCGCTACCTTGGCACCTAAGGATACTTTATCCTATGAAAAAATATCTGATGAACTAATTCATCCATCGGTTCCAATTGAACCCTACCCTCCTAATTAGAAACTTCCTGAGTTTACTAATTTCAACAATAAGGAAGATCCCCAACAACATCTCCTTACATTTAAACATGCATGTTGTCTTATTGCACATGATCATGATCTACTTCTTCACACTTTTCCCATGTGTTTGTCCAGTCCTGTGTTGGAATGGTATAATAGTATCTCGCAACATTCCATATTCTCTTTCACCCAACTTGTGTAGTTATTCTTAGAACACTTTTCTATCAATATTGCATGCAAAACTACTATCGCTGATCTATATACCATTCGAAAGTTTGAAGACGAGCCCATCATCGACTTCGTCGCATGATGGCATGGTATTATAAACCAACTGTCCTTCACTCTTCTAAAAACTGAACTCATCAAATTATTCTCACATTTGTGTGCAAAACATATATCGTCTACTTTACAAGTCTAGTCATTCTGAACCTTTGATGAAGCTTTCAAAATGGCTCAAAAATTTGAAACTCGTGCCATTGAGCAAGGTCATTTTAAACTAAGTTCAATTAAACCTAAAATTGAATCTACTAAACCATTCACACATAACGACAAATTTAAGGGTGTGTCCAACATTGTGGTCATCAAACCCTGATTTGCATCTATATCCAACACATGGCCTCAACAACAAGTCCCTCAACTAACAGTCAACTATACCCCCTTGGGAGAATCATAAAGTTCCATATTTGATAAGTTGGTGGTCATAAAATCCATCCAAATTCCACCCATATGACCCATGTACAATTCGCAAGCCAAGCCTTCTTGGTATCACAAAGCCCATTTTATTAAATATCATCGAGTCAAAGGTCATGACATTGAGAAATTTTGTTCCTTCAAAGATCATGTACAACAACTCATAAATCAAGGGGATATCCAAAGTGATAGCTCCACTACTCAAACTAATCAATCACTAACAAATCAAGCCACACCTTTTAAATCTCAACCATCAAATGCATATATGATTAACACTGTCAATCAAGATCTTATCTTATCACCGACTCCACATGTTTCCACCTTAGACATTATTCCCACTCCTTATGCATAACATGTTGCGCCCACAACTATCACACCTATGTCAACTTTTACTCCTTGTCCAGAACCTACACCTTCTCCTATCCTTATCACATCCACATCAAATTTGACTATACTGTCCACTTCATCCACTTCGATCATACCCCAATCTACCACATCAGATCCATCCTTAACACCTATTTCAGCCCAATTGATATCCACACATATCCCAACATCTCTCGTACCTATTCCTTCACCCACATCTTCATCAAACACACCTATTACTACACCTACATTACTCACAACCATCCCAACTAAACTTTGTTCTACTACATGTACCTTTACAGGCCTGCCTTCGACATCAAACCCATTAGCAAACATATCATTCTTACCCCTCAAAACATTTATGAAACAATCATTCCCACCTACTTCTACACCTGAAATTACTCTTGCATTACCCATAGTATCTACTTCATCGGTTACCACATCACCCACATCTCCAAATATTTTTAATATTCCTACATCCCTATCTATCCCAACTACCCCTATATCTATCATATCAAAAAATCCACCTATCCCTACCTTGACATTTGTACCTATATCCTTGCCCATGGCCACATCACCTGGTCTACCTCAATACTCCCTACTTAGTCCTTCTATCCCAACGACCAAATACTCTTGATCTGCAATCCTATCAAAGATACCCTTTGGAACATCTACTGAACCAACATCTCCACCTAAATCAAATAAATATGGTTTGCATTCTCCAAAATTAAATATTTCCTTGTCAAAACCTAAACAATCCACATCTCACATAGATCTCATTAATCGCATCATATAAACACTTATTTCTCCATTAACATCCTCATCTTACTTCAGGACATTTTATCCATTAATAACCACACCACCATTGTTAGATCCTCTGGTTGAGATTATTATTATCTCTGCTAGCAGTAAATATTCTCAGGTGAAGTCTAAGGTTCATGGAAAACATCCTTGACAGTCCCTTGTGTATCCTTGAAAACATTCATATTTTCCCTCTTCTCAATAATCCAATGCGACAACATCTATTTTAGGATCAGTCACTCCATCTACCACATCTTGCAATGATAAATTTATCGCCAAACAATCGAATCCTCCAATCCAATTCGATTTGTCATCTAAGACGTATAATTTACCCATCCAATGTACATCCTCACCTAAATTTGAATTCAAACAATACAATCCTTCGACTAAAGTTGATTTGCCTTCCAAAACACATAATTTACCTATCCAATCTACATCCACTTTTTCTCCTAACTCCAAGATGAGATATCATATTAAAACCCACAAGAGTTACCTTCCCCATGACACTTCAATGGGGTCTTACGCAAATATCCTTTGACATTTAACTTGAATATATGCCATTACACTTCCTCCCATTAAATCCTTTAATCCCTATGGTCCAAAGCCATCACGGTTCAATCCTAATTATAGTTGCACTTATCATCGTACCCTGGGCCATGACATCAAACATTGTAAGGAATTTTGGACGATCATCCACAACCTTATTAAGGAAGATGATTTTCTCATTCAGGATAAATATCCTTCTCCATCTACATTTAATCCAATTTGTATCCCATCTATTGAGTTTCCCACAGTTCCTACATCCACATCATCCCTTAATATCCCTCCTACACATGACATTTCTCTTAAGGAAGGTACTCCATTGTCAATCAATACCGCTTATCTTTCCAAGCACACTTGTGGTCTCCGATCATTTATCCCATCCGAATCCAAAACAATCTCATCTAAACTCTTTCGACATCCTTTAACTCCTTCACATTTAATTAATTGGGGGAGCAACCTTCCCTTGCCCTTGAATATAACATCCATACAACTCCCTTGTCACTAGGGGACTTCACTCGTTGACTTTTTTTTTAAAACCTTCTTCACATTCATCCAATCTAAACTAATTCTATCACAATCCTCATCTCATTCTAAGTCCACTATTGTGGCCATTTTTGTCCTTTTGTGAGGGACCATTTTTGTTATTTGTTTACTGAAGTCCACCATTGTGGCCATATTTGTGTCTCTTTTTGGGCACTATCTATTTCATCAAGTCCACATTTGTGGTCATTTTTGTCCTACCATATTTGTGTCTCTCTCTGGGCATAATTTATTTTCATCCAAATTCGTCGTCGTGATCATATTTTTGTTTCCTTAAGGACATAGTTTTATTTCTTGTTTGCATATCATTTCATCTTGTTGCAACTTAATGTCTTCTCTTTCTTGATAGTAAACCAGAAACATAACCTCTTAATGCATTACACTTATGACCAGTATATTGTTAGCATATCTACCAATGAGCACTTAGGTATATCCTTAGATCATTCCTCCATCCTTAGCACCTTCCATTTGTCATTGTAATGATATGAATTATGTGGTCTTCCTTCACTACTTTGATATGACCCCATAGCCATTATATTCATCACCTTCTCGTTCTCCTATTGCAGCCATGCAAAGGGTCTAGGGGTGTCTCTTGTACATTCATTATCCCCCCCTAAGTGCTCTACTTCACTATTCCCAGCTCTCCCCCATGTAAAGATAAAATTCATGAATGCAAAAGGAAAAATCAAAGTTATCAAAAACTGAATGATCCCTCGAGGGAAAGTTTTTCATGCAAAAAAAAACAAGAGAAAGAGAAAAAGAAAAGCATACAAAGAAAAATCATAAGAAATAGACCGATCCCTCTAAGGATGGCTATCATAAATATTATTCTTGCCATCCATATTATGTATAAAGTAGACCATACCCTTGAAGTATGGCTACTCTATTATTATGGAATTTAGAAGGTTTCCCACATTGATCAGCCTTCCTTTTATCAGCATTCTTAGAAATCTTCCCACATAGATCAATTTCCTTTTATTATTGTTCTTCCCCTTTCCCAAAGTTGGTGCATAGTTCTAGGAACAACTATCTATGTAGATCCCTCTTCTCACGTATAAGTTACATCTCCAATCCCTTTTTCATGTCAACATTAGGATTACGAGCATCTTTCATCCATATTTCCCTCACAGTCTTTGGTATAACTAACTATCGTTGGTTATATGTTAACACCTGCTATTGACTGCAAGTGCAATGTCTTGAGTGGTAACATTTCCTATTTATCTCCAATCCAGTTCGAAGCATGGTTTCCCTATATTCCCTTAAAACAACTTCATTTCATCAAGATCATATTTTATCAAAATCACATGAAATCTCACACCATGAATTATATATATATCCATAATATTCATGAATGCGCTCGCAAATACACTTTTCAGTTTGTGAATTCTACTTGATCACCATTGCAGTTTATGAATCCTACTTGAGGATCCTTCTCAAGGCAAGTTCATTATCATGCATCTTCTGATCCCCCAATAATTTTCAACAATGTCTTTGATCCATTGCTCTTCACTCCACATTTCCACTCATCACCATTTTTCTCCACATCATCCTTCTCACCTTTCTACCCCCTTACACCATGCTATATATCCTACTTGTCTTTCCTCTTGAGTTTCCCTTTCACTCTTCCGATTTAATTTTGAAAATCTTACTTAACCATCCATACACCTAGATAATATTAGTTAAGGTATATCTTCTTCCTTGGATCCTCCCACTATAGAAGCTTCTCCACCATTTCCTCTTTCAGCAGACGAAAATCACCACCACAAACTTATTTCCGCTCCTTTTTTGCTTGACACTCTTACATCATCACTCCCATCACGTGGGCATACCAATTAAGGATTTCCCTTACACTCTCCATCTACACTACATATGTTCCTCCATACACTCATGTCACACTCCTTTGTTTCCTTGTTAGCACCTTGATATCATTTCCTTTCATCTCTTATTCCATTTTGGTAAACAATGCTCAATATTTTCATCATTCTTCTTCTTCTTCGGCTTGGTGATCCTACTTAACCATCCCCGTCGCATGGAAATCTTACTTAAGAGTCCCTCATAAGAATGGTTTTCCATCTAACCCTTCCACCTCCCATCATATCTTCCTCATATTTTATTTCCCTCCTCTCATTGTACTCATCCACTCTAACCAACCATTCCACACATGTATCCAATACAATGTTGTCTTTCTCCTTTCATATTGCCACTATCAGTTTGGTGATCGTACTTAACTCCTCTTGCAGTATGGTGATCTTACTTAAGATTCCCTCTTGAGCATGATCTGTCATCCTGCACTCACCTACCACTCCACATTCTCACCATCTACATTTTCTCGTCATTCCCCATCATCACATCCTCTCACCTCCTCTTCCTTTCTTACAAACACCACTTCCTAATTATCCCCTTTTCATCTCCATCATCCCTCACTTGGTAATCTTACTTAATTGTTTCTTCCCCATTAATTTCGTGGCTTGTTTCTTCATATTTCTCTCATTAATTCTCATCCATTGTGTCCTCTCCTTGCCTTCATCTTCACAGACATTGTTATCCCTCCTTTCTTTACTTTTCCCACTCCATCTTCTAGAGTTATCCCACATATATACCCTCATACTTACCCGTCATTGTCATTGATCATCTCTTAACATTCTTTCATCATCATCTTTTGTTTTTACACTAATAATTTTCAGTGGACTTCTCCTAAAAATCACTCATCCCCATTCTGCACAGCCTGGATCCTTATCTTTGATTTCCCCCATTCTATCTTCATTCCTTTCTTCCTATGTGTCCTCTGATCATTATCAGGGGAATTCTCCTAACATCCCTTCATTGGCATTCCCCCTCTTCTCAAATTTTGTCCCATCCTTCCCTACTAATCGTTATCAGTGGATTTCTCCTAACATCCATTCACTGGAATTGCCTCTCATATCCCTTCCTCTCTTTTTCTTCACCACCTCTCCATCTTTCATTCTTCCTTGCCAATTTCTTCACTATCTTCATCATGCACTCTCTCTCTATTTTCTCGTCATCAATTTATCCTCATCTCACGCAGCTCCACATATTTTCCAATATGTGTCATTCCTTCCCTCCAGCTTCTCTTTACATTCCTTCTGCTTCTCACTCTTTATTGAATATCTTCGTTCTTGGTTCCCTTTATTTTGCATAATTTTCTTCATTTTTCTCTCCTTATTTCTGATCCTCATCTCATTTCACTTAATCTATATCATCTTCTTCCCTGTTTTACCTCACACTTCCTTCTTACTTCCTTATCAATAACCTGACTCTTCAACGGTGTCCCATATTTTTTATCATCCCACTATCCACATGCATTTCCATGTGGTTAGTTCCATATTATTTTCCTTGGATTTCTTCACTATGATCTGGTTCCTTCAATTTTCTATGCTTTATCATCTCTTTCCTTTTCCATTACTTCTCTACCTTCCTCTGTTTCACCCTCCTTCATGCCTTTCATTTTAAATAACTCTCTCCCTTTTTCATAATTTCACCCTTTGTTATGTCCTTTTCTTGTCTTCTCCTTGCTTGTCCTTCATCATTTCCCCCTTCCTCTATAATCCTTATTTGTTATCTTCTTCCTCCCCTTTCATTCCTTCTTTTGTGATGCCCGTTAAAACAACCCACTTGAGATCTAAGAAACAACCTAGGGTTAGTTAGAAAATTATGGAATAATTTTATTTTTGTTTATAAGTGTCCACAACCAGGTTGCAAGACAACAGTTGACACTAACAGGTTCCAAAACAAGTCTAAATTACTAGAACCTACTTTCTATTTATTAACAATTTTCAGAGGTCACAAGGTCCAAATTTTAGGGTTATAAGTTTCAATTAGGTTCAGGGGGTGAAATATCCCCATACCCACTCTCTAACAAGATCATAGTTTTAACTTGATTTTTCTCACACTTAACACTTAAAAAATTTCCCTAAATCATTCTCATTGGATAGGTAATTTTCTCACCTTTCAAATGATATAAATAAGTCCTCCTAACTCCTTATAGAACTCCAGATATGGGCAGGCATACTTTAGGGGTTAAATTTTCCCCCAAGGAGACACGTGTCGAGCGGGGAAGAAAAGTAATTTTTTTTTGGGTTGGCAGGTCGCAGGGTGGTGTATGAAATTTTTCTTACACGGGGAGAAAATTACCATTGTGCCCATGCCTTTGTTGTGCCGCCATGGACACGTGTCGGGCTCTGAGACATCACCAGGAGAAACGAGGGAAGGGCAAGGCGGTGGAGGTTAAATGGAGATTTTGCCAAAGGGGAAGAAAGAGCCACTTGGCGTCCATACACCCACGGATCCACCAGGAACACGTGGCGCTCCACAATTCAATGCGAGGAGAAGGAGAGGGAGGGGTGGAGTGGCGGGGTTAATTGGCAAAATTCACCAAGGGAGGAAAGGGGTTAGTTTGTCACGCGGGGCCGTGCATCTGTGGGGAAGACTTTCCATAGCAGGGGCAGGAGTGCGAGGCCACAGGGGTTACAAACCAATTTTTCCCAAACAAAAATTTCAAGGGAAAAATTCTATGAGGGTTTCACCCCCTCCGTTAGCACACCATGTTGCCACATGGCAGCCTGTGATAGGCTGCGGGCCGGCGGGGAGAAAGGTAAGATTTTCCCAAAATTTTAAAAGAAGTCCAAGGGCTAAAATGATGTTGTGCCTCCACCACTACCTCGTGAGGACACGTGGAAGCTTCGATTAGCTGTGGGCTGGCGGAGGAACAAGATAAAATTTTCCCCAAGAATTTTTCAAAAAAAATTCTAAGGATATTTTCGACGGGAAATTTTCGGGATGCGGGCCTACCAGGGAAAATTTTCCTAAATTGTCCCGCCAACGTAAGAAAACTTCAAAGGGCCATAAATTTGGATAGGAAGCTTGGTTTTGGGAAAACAAGGACTTTATGGAAAGCTCTCGATACCCTCTTTGCACAGGAATCATAAGTTTTACCTTTTGAAAGGTTTAAAGGGTCAATTTTACAAAAATGATATGCAGGCTTTTAAATAGCAAACTGGTAATTTCCAACTTATAAATTTGATTCAATTTGATCACCTCCTTCACTCAACATGTTGAAAAGACATGGAGGATTACTTTAGGAAGTATTTAGAATGTTTAGGGAAGGTAAATTTACTTGTTTGAGTTTCAATTCACATTTTTCCAACAATTGACAGAAAACGACTGTGGAAGGGATTAGGCTCGATTTTACAAAGTTTAAATTGTTTTCTCAAGTGTTCCTTGTCAATTTGAGCTCATTGGTGTCATAGCATGCCAAAATATATCATTTTCAAGTTGATTATTATATGCAGGTCTAAACTGTACATTTTGATTAACTTTATTGCCAGTTTTATATTTACAACAGAGATCTATTTCCTTTAAATCTATATATCAATTTTATCGTTCAAGTGTGGAATTTCATTTCTAATCTAATCCAATACATTCATTTATTTATAAACACACCATTTTAAAGCTAAATTGCAAGGTCTGATTTCTAATTTAATATATTTCCAAAAGAGACAAGTAATATAATTCCTACATACGTATTTCTTCTTTTTCCATTTTTCTCCACAAAGATTCAAATCACAATTTGATATTCAAATTCAACACAACCATGCAAATGAGAGAATATCTTGCAATTCTTTATTAATTTTAACATAAATACATCTTTCAAAGTTTGAATGCAATAAATAGATTTCTATTTCTTTCTTTCCAATGTACAGAGAAGAATGTAAACATCTTTCACATTTCGAATATACACTTTCATAATCAATTACAACATATTTTCTTCACAAGATGCATTTACAATTTCATCCACTTCAAGTGGGAAAGGTTACAATGAAGTATATTTCACAAGGTACAATCAAAATTGTCTTCTTCTGCTCCAGGACAGTAACATGTAAGTTTCCTTTTTCTTCTAATTTGATCACGACAAAAGTGGGGGAAAGGCAACGCTCTCCACCCAACCAAGACATCCAATGAAAGGAGAAGCCTTCCTTCATCATTGGTCCCCGAGCCCTAACTAAAATATAATAAGAGGTGTGATTCAACCCATGGCAAAAACTAGCTTCCACAACACACAACATTCTTTCAACATGCATAATACAACATAAAACACAGTCCAAACAAAAACAACAGTTTACAACTGCATTTGCAAACATTCAAACAAAACTCAGGCTTGATCATGCACGCCAAAGGAGAAAGGTCTATGGGGGAAGCTACTTATGCCTACCAATGGGAATTGAGCATCCACCTGTAACAAACCGCCAATGAATTTCACTAATCATATCCTTATGCCCCCCACAATCCCTCCTTATGCCCCCCACAGATTTCCTTATGCCCCCCACAAAGTAAGAAATGCAAGCTATTTCTTTTCCATGGTGGATCCCAAACCCAAACTCCCTCCACAAAATTCCTATTCCAATGGCATTCCCTTATGCCCCCCCCCACATGGATTCCCCATAGCCTTATCCTACACTATTCCTATGGCAGTCTACCCAACCAGTCAACAAATAAATCAAAACATGCACCATTCACACAACACAACAAGGAAATAATAGCATAGAATAAGAGTTAAACTCCTACTTCTCCATGGTAGATTTTGCTTCTAAACAACAAGTTCCAATGCCCAAAACACAGTCCCAAAACAACAATCTCCAAGCATGCAAATTTTCTCCAAACTCCTTCCAAAAGCAAGAGCTCCCAACACAAGAAAATGCGCCCCCAAGGAAGTTTACAAAATGATTCAACAACCCCCAAAACAAGTAAAGAGTTTGAATTTTATAGAAGAGGGAAGAGAAGAGGATGATGTGGATCCATGTAAGATGCCACATCACACATCCTCAACTCCAACACAAAAGTCAAATTTCATTCTCCCAAGCACAATAAAGAGGTGGGTGAAAATATGACAAGTTACTTGCACACTCCAAAAGGGCCCCACCGCAAAGGACTGCAAAATAAATAAAATGTAAGAGAGTACAATTAAAGACATGCAACATGATTTATAAAATGCATTATAAAAGTCTAAAATCACCCCTTCAACCATAAGTATGGTTGGTAAATTAAATTGAGTGGTATGGGACAAGTTTTACTTGTCCCACAAACCTCCAAAAAAACCCCCAAGGACAAATTCGAATTTTCAAGGAGGTGGAGTGTTTCATACTCCACAACTGACTTACACACTCTTACACAAACTTACACATCACTTACCGATTTAATACAACAGCCAACAACTCTTATAATTACTTTTCCCATATCCCAATTTGATTTATTTACATTTTAAACATATGATTTCTCACATTAATTTTCCACAACATAATTAAATAAAGAAAGGACACATCACTAATAAAATACATACAAACAATAACTAAATTTTAACCACATTAATAAAATACACAAACCCATGGTCACATATAAAGGTAATCCCCCCATGGGAATCCCTAACAAAAATACAATACACACACACAAAACAAGTTACCATGGTGACCTTTTCGAATTCACCTAGAATTCCATTTTGATTGGTCTCCAATCCCCCAATGTTTGTTATGATTTTTAACCTGCAAAACACAAATACCTCCTTTGGCCTTATGGCCATATCAGAACATCCAAAATGAATATAAATATAACCTCAAAATCATCTAACTATGTGAATCACCACAACACCAATGTAATTTAACATTATCACATACAATTTATTTCAAAAACTATATCATCATCATATAATATCCATTTTATAGATCTACTCATAATATCCAAAATCACATGTTTGAACAGCATTCAAACTATATCCATGTCAAATAATATATCATCATCCATATATAAAGTGTCTCTGATAATCATCATATATCATAACCAAATTAAGATCAACTATAATCCATGATCAAATGTCTAATAACATACTAAGTCAAAACATAATAATGTCCATAATGAAATTAACCGTATCAACATAGGTATCAAAAGGTGTCAAAGGGAAGTGGGCACTACATATTTTCTCATCCTCTGTCTCCACCCCTCTATTCCATACCTCTGTTGTCTTCACCTTCGACCTTTCTTGCTCTTCTCATAATCAACCACTCCTCCTTTCCATTCCCTTTTCTCTTTCTCATTACATCCTTCAACATATCCCTCAAACCTCTCATTCACGGTCAATGCCAATGTTTCTCCATTTATGTACCGTTGTCAATCTATTTCATTACCATTCTCGTTCTTCTCTTTACAACATTGACCTCTTCTCTTTTTGAGAACCATGTCACATATTTTATCTTCGTCGGTCCTCTCGCAGGGGCATCATCATTCCATTTCTAAGAATATCTTTCCATATTCCTTTGAAACTTTTGTCTTGGAGGATACCAAAATGGCCATCACCTATTTGATCTTGTTATTTTCCATGAATGTTTTCTTTGCTTTTGTTTTGTCGCAAAAGTATCTTGACTCCTTTTCCTATTTTTCAAAGAAGCGGAACTGCTTTCCTTTTTCTTTGCCACATTATTCATCTGCCTTCAACTGCAAACCTTTCTTAAGAAACATGATTTCAACATCCTATTTAACACCCTCTTGGGTCATTTTATCCGATCTGTTCTTCATATCCACATTCATGGTTGTACTCATTCCCCCTGGGATATTTTATTTCAACATCCATATCCCATTATGTCATTTTCATGTCCTATGTTGGGGCACCTTTTCATCCTTGTACTTGTCAACGCATATAACTCACTTTTTGTCCTTCTCATGCTCTGTGTTGGGGCATCATTATTTTCATCCTCATCGCTTTTATGGACACATAATTTTTCGCTCGATTCCTTGCAGACAAAGGATTTCGCATACATTTTGCATTTAGTTGTGCATATTTTGATGTTTTCCTATGACCCATTGGTCATCACGGTTTACATTCATACTTCAGTGGTCTTCACCCACTTACTGGCCCATAGAACATTGTCACATGTCTCCGTTAAAACCACAATTGTCCTCTACCGATGTGATATTGGAGTCACCTCCATATTTTTCATTTTCATTGTGATCCTTTTTTACCTAGGGCATCTTGCATTTGGTCATGTTGTTATTCACCCCCATCCCTTTTATAGACACATATTTCATCTAACCCTTTTTGTTTTTGTCTCATGGCTTGCTATCGCAAACCACTCAACAAAAAGGGACAAATGTAGACACCAATTTTTGGTATAATGCCCCTCCGTCATCTCACATTCATCCAACTTTCACTCTTGATTTTATTTTTCTTAATTTTAAATAAATCACATCCATTTACTCACCCAAATTTAATTAATTATCAAATGGGCTCCTTATAAACCCATTTAATAATTGAATTTTGACATCTCTCAAAATTATTCAATTCATGGGAAATAATACAGCCATCCGACACTCCATTCTTAATTTCAAAAATGGAATCTATTATCTCACCTACCCATTCAAATCATGCTCCCCACTCCACCTAATAAGTCAAACCATGGGCCCCATGTGATCACATCATGTCTTTTAACCAGGGTTAATTTATCAAACCCCAGTTACTCGTTAACCCCAATCTAACCTCACCTTCAAGTTATAAGTATGGGTTTTCCCCCCTCTTTCAAGGGGACTTGAACTTAGACCAAACCTAGAAAAGGAGGACGAAGAACCAGTATGAAATCTCTGCGTATTGAATTTTTTAGGAGAGGAGAAGAAAGTGCTTGATTAAGTTCTGCAAGTTTGAGGTCAAGGAAAACCTGCTCCATTGTTAGAAGTTAGAGGTGATGAGTGTGGGAGAAATATTTTCCATTGTTCATCGTCTTGCCATCCTGATGCCTATATCAGAGAACAACTTAAGTCTCCTCGTCATTTCAGTTACTTGTCATTTTGTATTTCATTATTTCAGCATGATATCTATTGTTCATCATTTATTGCTATTTTTCTAGACACGGGGATTGACATCCTCCAAGGGAGTTAACATCCTCTTGAAACCGGGATTGTCCAGGCAACCCCCGCATATTGTTATCTAATCACATTTGTTTCTGTTTTACAGATCTATCTTATTTTATCACATATCTATCTTCTTTGTGCCCATAGATACATATCCACATCTAAGGTCCTAAGCCCTCCATCATTTGAAGTTTTTAGTGGCTTCCAGTATCGGATTTCACCCGCGTGAGAATAAGTTTTCCTGATCAATAGTTAGGTCTGTAACTTTTGAGGTTAGGTGATTGGTC
Organism: Taxus chinensis; assembly: GCA_019776745.2. Lineage (NCBI taxonomy): Eukaryota > Viridiplantae > Streptophyta > Pinopsida > Cupressales > Taxaceae > Taxus > Taxus chinensis. The sequence continues at coordinate 294,200,859 of CM034146.1, read as the reverse complement.
TATTAGACCAATATTTTCTTGTGCCTTATAGCATTATACATGACTTGAAGACCATCATGGATCCATTGAAGTGTTTGTGAGGTCAGGATCAGTATGATGAAGGATGGATGCCATGACATAAGTTTCTCAAATATGGGTATGTATGTTGTACACAGTGAAATCGGGTAATTTTTCTGGGTTGAAGTGTTTTTGGGTATTTACATGTGAGCCTTATAAGTGATATGAAGAATCTAAATGTGCATAGGAGTTCTAATGGGTTATGATTAGTTAAATCAATTTTTAGAAATAACAAGATGACAGGTGACTATGTCACAAATATAGGTAGAGCATGATGTTCCTCTTCTATGCATGGTGATATTGATGCCTTGGTGATTTTTTAAACATGAAGAAGTTGTCCTAATAATGAATAGATCACGATTCCTTTTTTAGCATGAAGGTCCAGTATTCTTGGTTGCTTACTGTATTGTGTTGTTTTTGGTACCTTTGGAGTCCTGATATAGATCAAAGGAGAGTTTGTTGGTTTCTTGTGCAAGGTTCAAGGTATGCTTATGTTGTTTGAATGTGCATCCTCATGTTTGGGTATTAATTTGTAGGCAAAGCTAAATTTTTCTATAGTGTGTTAAGAAAGTTGTTTTAGCTCTAATTTGGTAAGTGAAGTTTTCATGAATAATTTTTGTAATCAATCATGTTGTCATAAGGTTTATAGGTATAAGGGGTATCTGAGTATGTGTATCTCACTCCATAGGTAGGTTACAAGTTCCTAGGAAAGTATGTGTGGTCTTGGAAATAGGTATGAAGACATGTTGGAGATTGGTGACAAAGCTAGAGGAGTTGATGGTGCTTGAAAGTTAAGAAAGTTTTCCATTGTTTCATGCATTGGTAGGAGTTGGTAGTGAATAGTATGGTCTATTAACATCAATTTTTTTGATTTATATGGTTACATAGTCAAGGTGAGTGGATTTATGGTCTTGAGTTCATTTGAGAGATTTGCGTTGAGTAAGGGGGGTTTTTCATGTACAGTAAGTTCAACATATGATTTCAAAGGAGGATAATGTTCAGCTCAGGGGGAGCGTGTGTTGGTTGGCTTGTCAATGTTTAGAAGTGTTAGTGGTATTAAGGATTCAAAGGGAGTCAATCAAGTACGTTATCAACTCAAAAGGTAGGTAAATAAGTTATTTGAAGGCATGCATGTGTTCAGGGGGGCTATGTTGCTCTAAATTTGTAAAGATTCAAAATAGAAATCAAGAGGTCAAATGGACCTTATTGTGTTTTGTTGATGTTTCCAACCAAATGGTGAGTCTTAATGTGATTAAGGAGAAAGATAACTAATATCTTGAAGGTTTTAACATTTTTCATTAATGTCAAAAGGGGGAGAAGGATCAGATTGAGTGTTTTCCATCAATGAAAAGGAGCAGATTGTTGGCATTGTGTTGTCATTGATGCCAAAGTAGGTGTTAAGTTGTCAATGGTCATAAAGTGGTAATTGATTTGTTTTCATGCGCCATAGTCCATTAATGAGAAAGGTGATTGACATGTAGTGTCAAGGTAAAAGTGTGTATTAAAGAACATGAAGACAAGTCAAATGGTCAAAAACCCTAGTCAGCATACATAAATGAGGATGGTATGTCATGGCATGTAGAAGTTGGCCAAGCATTGTGATAGTATGGATATAATGAGATGAGGTGTTAAGATACTCACAAGTGTTTCAAAGTGTGTATACAAGGTTTAGACCTACTTTCCAGGTCTGCATATAGACCTATTCTTGACCTTAGGTGGCCTAATGACGAAGGTTGGATAGATTTCATCATAGATATGCAAAGGTGATCATTGGAAAAGGTGAATAAGGTTATATTAGGTGTATATATGAATTTTTAGGTCTTAGGTTAAAGGAAAAGGCACAAAGTCAAGGTTTTCAGCTTATCAAGCTCAAGAAAGTGCAAACACCAAGCTCGAGAAGGACTTTCTTGTGCTCATTAGCACGTGGTAACTCTACATGGTGGCCCAAGATATAAATGGTAGATGAAGAATTGACCTAAGAAGTATCTCCAAGCATTAGTTTATAGAATAAATTCACATACTTTATGAACAATCGTTAAGAAGGTAAGATGGTCTAAAACCCTCCTAAAGCCTTACTAAGATAGTGATGTAGAAGATCTTGCTCAAAATGGACTAGAATGAATTGGGTGATGTTATTTGATGATTGGAGGCTCTAGTGGACTCCTCCAGCTTTCTTTAGGTGGAATTTTTGTGTCATGATAGTGAGTGGACTCCACTAATAAAATGTAATTTTCTGAAGAAGTTGTGTTTGATCTTAATTTTTGCACTAAACAAGGTGTGCAAATGGATGGTAGAGGAATTATGGAAGCCATACTACATGTCAACTAATAAGTTTTTGAACATAAAAAAACCCTTAAGAGCAGATCTATGCAAGTCAATTTGTATGTAAGAAAATAATTTTCAAGTGGTGGTACTACTAAGACAGTCATGTTGATGAGCATATATGAACTAATGTGATCACCTGTGGGCGATTTCAATGTGACCAAAGCATGCATCATGCAGCTTAGTGACCTTGGCAAAACCCTAAGGTCATGAGGTTGAAATTCTATCAAGTGAGATAGATTCCAAAATAAAAGTGATTTGAATGAATGACAAAGGTCTTTAATGTGAGACAGACAATTAGTTATAATAGCATGCAACAAGAGAAAAAAAGACTGAAGTCATAATGGGACAAGCTTCATGACATGATATGAGTGCATATAGTGTGAATGAAGGGATGTAAATGAGGCATGTCTATGGTGACTAAGATTAATAACAACATCTCTAAAATGTTTAGGTCTAGCCCATATGACTAAGTATAATCATACCCTAAGGGCCGACATAGGCTCTTAAGGAATTTCCTGATTTAGGCAAAGGAGAATGCATCAACATACCCCTACAGAAAATAAATGAGTTAGCAAGATGTAAGAAATATATTGGTGTATGAGGTGCTACTGCCCCAACCAAAGGAGGCATCACATGTCACATGATGTGAAGCACGATGATTTCATCTTCGGGAAAAAATTTCTCAAAGTAAATGACGTCCTGAAATGGAATGTGTATGTATGCTTAATTCGTGTATACCTACCTCATACTTACCTATTGAGTATCACTTCATCTTTCATGTGATGGGTGCTAGATAGCTACTTAAGAACCGTAAATAAGAAGGAGGAATAAAAAGGTAAACACTATAAGATGACCATCAATAAAGAGTGTAGACATAAATGTCCTAGCTAGAGTAGGCCATGGTGAGTGGTATATGAATTTCAAGAGGCATATAACAACACTGAATCAGACATGGTAAAGAAGCTAGTAGTGTAGATGAATCCTAAGGATGATACAGTGTTGATAAAGATGCACTAACTAGGACGTAGTGCTATAGAAGTTAGTGGGCTTGAGGAGATAATTGTACCAACAGTATACAAGGTAAGAAATAAATTTATGTCCCTGAGTTATTTCTAAGCCATCTATGGGTTTGGTGCCTCCATACAAGTTGGTGCTTACTAAATCTAGGAGTTGGTGCTCCTTGTGGAGTTGGTACCTCACTAAACTTAGGGGTTGGTGCTTCTTGTGGGGTTGGTTCCTCACTAAACTTAGGGGTTGGTGCTCCTTATGGGGTTGGTAACTTACTAAAATTAGGGATTGGTGCTCCTTGTGGAGTTGGTGCTTCACTAAATTTGATCTTTTTTATAAGAAAATTGTCCATTTCATGGATCAGTGGGTTTCTTCCCTATAAGGGTTTCCCACTTGAATCTGGTGTTCATGTGTTCTTGTGCTCCTTTTGCATGTGTTCAATGTTTTTTTTGTCTTGATGATTCAGAATGGATAATTTAAATTGAATGGTTGATGGATGTCAAATGTATAAGTTTTATTACGCATTGATTACCCCCCTCTTATTGTTGTGCTTCCAATAAATGTTACTTCTAAAGATATTGTCAATGTTGTTTCTCAACCTACTAAGATATAAATACAACCTACAAGACACCAACTTACATGGTTACATTATCCTCTAGACATGGTTTTATATAAATTACTTGAGTTCAGTCTCATGTCTATCCCTCCACTATTTGAGGTTAATACGAGCAAGAATTGAAGTAATACAAATTGATTCTCCCCCCTCTTAGTGGTTGTGCTTCCAACAAATGTTACTTCTAAAGACAGTCTCAACGTTGATTCTCAACCTACTAAGCTATCAATACAACCTAAAAGACACCAAATTACATGGTTACCTTATCCTCCACACATGGTTTTATATAAATTACTTGAGTGCAGTCTCATGTCTCTCCCTCTATTGTTTGAGGTTGATACGAGAAAGAATTAAAGTAATAGTTTCGATGTTAATGCTTCATGTAATTATTGTAGATGTATTGGTCACGCATTAGATAGATGTATTAAGTTATGACACATCATTAAGGATCTTATTGACTCTAATGTAATTGAATAAGATGAGCCCATGGAATCTTCTAATCCTACCAATACCAGTTCTAAGTTGAAAATATTCCATGATCCACTTCCTAAGCATACTAATGAAACATTTACTTCGGAAGTTCATAACACTCATCGTGTGGTTCCACCACCTCCCTCTTATGATCATCCTCTTGATGTTATGATTGGAACTATTACTCACACACTATCTCCTACACTAATAATTTCTTTTGATGATTATGATATAGATGACTTACTTATCTCTGATACATTATCTATTGCAATCTTTATTCATTAGATTCCTATTCGGGGTGTCTTGGTTACCCCACATAAAAAATATAATGTTTGTACATGGCCATTAATTCAGTATCATGGAATTCCTTTCGAGAGTCTTGTACTTGATTCTGATCCACATTTTTTATGTATTACCCTATCAATAATTGTTGGATCTACCACTACACACACTTCATTCTTGGTTGCTGAATTTATTTCTATCATTGTATTGCATATAGGTTTCCTTTGGTTATGTGATCTTAAGGATGCTCCATCCATTTTTCATCAATGTATAGAGTTTATTAGTCATTAGAAAGTTGTCACTATTCAAGGCATTCCTTTTTAGGATTTCTCTTCTAGCATACTTTTCCCTTATACAATTTCTAGTGCATCTATGGACATGTCTAGTGTTTAACACAACACTTCACATAACACTAGTCCTCCTAGATCTCATAATAGACTTTTGGTTACACATATGGATTCACATAATTCTAGGTATCCTAATAATCCTTTAGTTGCACATATTACACCACATAACTCTAGGACCTCTACGTCTCCTCCTAGGCCTTCTTTCATGCACATTGTCTCTGATGATTCACATTACCACAAAACTTTACACAAATATTCTATCTTTCTGGATCACTCCACAATTTCTCATGGGTTTTCTAGGATATCTCACTCTTCTAGTCCACCATGTAGGTATAACACATCACATTCTACTTAGTGTTATGATATTTCTATTTTTCCTCATAGGCCTTTCTCATCACATATTGCTACTATGGTTATGATTGCACTTGAGTCACATATTATGACACACTTGAGGCTTGGACCTCCATCTTCAACATTTATTTTACCTCCTCATAAGGTTTTCTTAGGTTATATCTCATTCTCTCCCCCCTCGATTCTTGATGACACACTCTGTTTATAGGTTCAACTTAACTATTGAGGCAGTGTTTCCATAACTCAACACCTCACTTTGCACACACACACGCACATTGGGGGCAATCTTGCTTCCCCATCTTTTAGTTGCATAATCTATATCTATTCCCCTCCATGGAGATGGAATTGTTAGATTAACCCTTCCTTATCTTCATAGAATAGGTTTTCATCTATGCCCTTAGGGAAGGGCATCAAAAACAAAAACATTCAAATATTTTCAAAAATACAAAATCAAGACCAATTATTATAACATACATTGTTTGCACTTTACATTATACATGTTGTTTGTTCCTTTGGTACAATCGATAACATTTATTCTTTACACACATGCGTTCACATGGTATATTGAGTCATGATGTAGGAAATCCACTTAATGATACATGATGGTTGGTGTTGGCATGCCACTTTACCTAGACTGTTAACCTTTGGGGGCATCTACTTTTGCATACATATATTCAGGTGTTATATTTCCATTATTAGTTCCTTTATTTCCTCATTACACTTGATTATATATTTATGTATACATTGTGTATTTGTCTATATTTCATGGACTAACAGGACTAAAACATGTGTCTTGTGCATAGCACTTACAATTATTTTTATCTCTTTTTTATACCATATGATATGTGTTTTTAATCTCGTTTAGATACACTTGCTTTTCCTACATGTATTTCTAGTTGTGAATGTGTGTGAATGCTTGTTTTATATTTTCTGATTGTGGCCTAAGGGCCTTGATTTTCTTCCAACACCCGTAGGTGGGCCAATGTTTGCAACATCATGCCTTGTATCTAGTTATGAATCTCTTGTTGTATAGGATCAAGGGCCTAGATTTTCTTATGAAACTATGGGTTGTCCCATGTTTGCAGGCAGTGTTTGCCTTTTGTGTGACATTTCTTGCCATTTTTGCACTTGATTCTGACATTATATGTACATATCTTCTACTAACACATCATTTTCTATTTTTGTTATTATCACTTTGTTGCAATGACATTGTTCTTGTTATTATTGTTCTTGTTGCTCTTGTTCTACGTCATGGTTTCTACCATTTGCACCCCCCTTTTTAAAGGTACAATTTCTTCTTGGTGGCTGACCACATCAATCATTTCAGAGGTTATCCATATTTTCCTAGCATACTCAAATATGAGTGTACATATTTTATTTTGATTTGTGCATTCAAAATTCTTCATCAGCACATGCTTTAAAATAGGAATAAAATATATAGGGTTTTATTCTACATTTCCAGCAGGTACACGTGCATTTGTTTGGGCACATGACATATACACAAGATAGATAAAAATTCCTCAAAACCAGACTCAGGCATAGGATAGTTAATAAAATATATAGGGGTTCATTACCATACAACGTAGTTAGGACCGTATGGATGGTTCTGACCGCATCATACGGTTTTTCCCAAGGGCATTTTCTTCAAATCTTTCAATAGTCTCAGTTTTTTCATCATTATTACAACATTTTCATAAGGTTTAATACTTATATTGACTTAGTTTGACATAGATTCAAGGGGGCTTAAATTATTTTGTTCTCTCTTTCTCCATAGTACTTAGTTTCATCTTCATTTTTGGGCACATTGGTGAAATGGGTCTCCTTTCTCCACTCATATTTTAGCATGTAATCAATTATATTTAGTTTCTACTCAATTATGTGGCACATGGGAAGAGTATGGGTGAACTTATTTCTATTTTATATTGTGTGTCCTAATTTAAAAAATTGGGCTTATATCCATCTATAGTGGTATGGTATATGGGGTTTTGGAAGGTATCCAAGTAGCTAAGTTATTTGTAGGTAGAACTTTCATATCCTCTTTGCACTTAAGGACAAGATATCATATTTTTTTAATGGACTTTGATACACGGACTTCCTCCTTGGTGGGTGTACTTTGGATCCTCTTTTTTGGTTCTTCTCTTCAGTATTCATGTGTTGGGTTGGTATACCTAATGTATCGACCTCTCCTTGACACAAATTATGGTACTTGATCAGCCCCTAATTCTTTGTTAGAGTTCACCAAATATAGAATATATAAGGAACAAGAACACGAGCACATTCCCTTCACAAAACAGACAAGTGTATTCCTTCCATGTTTTGCATCTCTTTTTGCATTTCTTGTTGCACATTTCTTTATAGTAATTTCATTACATATTGTAGTTAAAGTTCAATTTCCTATCTTAGGCATTGACTACACTTTGTGTTGCAGGTCTCATTTTGGAGTGTGTCAACACCAACACAACGGGACACTACAAAATAAAGTTATTGCGAGCAAATATAAAGTGTGTATACACACTCAAGTATTTTTTCCTTTAAGCATGCAATTTAATTTCATACTCACAGGGGGGGGGGAAATGTAGACACTCAAATTTGGAAATCTATCATTTGACATCTTTTGAGCTTGACATTGCTCACTTGCATGTACAAATGCACTCTCCTCACTCTTTCTTAACACACCATGTTAGTTCTTCGAATACTTGATTATCTTTGTACACCTATTTTTTGTCAATTTCTAAATTTTATCTAGCATAAAACACATCTAGAATCATCCATCCTTCAACCCATAAAGTTCAAAATAATGTTTTTACCCTCCCGAGTCAAAATTGTCATTTTCAGTCAGTTTGTACAATTCTACAAGTTGACCCTATTGTAGGGTTTTAGACCGACATACTTTGGGACTAATTCTTCCTATTATATTTTACAAATTTATGATAAAATACATCCCCATAGTCATCATTTCATGATGTAAAAACCTTCAGAAGATTATATATAAGCAATTCAAATCATACCTCATTTAAGGACCTGTCACTTTAAGAACTCCTTATGTAAAAGAAATCACAAAAGGCACTCCAAGAAATAACACAGAACAGAATACAAAATAACTCATAGCATATCCATTAGGGTAGCACCCTCTATAGGTCTAAAGTATCCTTTTAGGTATAGGAGTCTCCATATTCTATTTACGAGAAAACAAAGTGACCTTTCCCAAGTATTTGAGCAAGCGTGAAACTCAAGTAAAGCATTGTCAAAGCACAATTGTTAAGTTATGATTGCACTATGGTAGATATCACATCCTAGGTGAAGGAAGTTTGGTTTCATCCCTCCTCGGAGTAGTGGTGATGTCGTTCATGCACATGAGGTGCCTATAACCCACCTAATATGTTTTTACAAGAACTCCTTCTTGCACTACAAGGGTTCTAGGGCTTGAGCCAAAATTTACATAGATCCATTCTGAAGGTGAGTGAATAAGATCTAACACACCGCAAAACTCATTTCCATGTAATGTGAAGCACTTAGGTAAGTTGTACACCTAGATTCCTAGTAGTTCCAAGATTGTACAAAAGGTTTAAGAACGTACAGTACGCTATTGACCTAGTTATAACGGTTTTGACCAGGTCCACTCTCAGTTGTTCAGTTTCTATAATGAAGCATTTTTAGTCTCATATCATCTTGTTCTTACATTCAGATCACTCAGAATCTCTTAGACCCACACAAAATCATACTAAGTGCAATTCTCCCTTGTGATTTTTGATAGTTGTTAGATCAATAGTCACTTTGAAAAACAATATTCTAATTTGTGTAATTAATTTTGGAAGTTAATTAAATCATAGAATATCCACTCTATTACATCATTTCATCATTTTTATGTATGTTAATTAGAAATACTCTAAAATCTTAAAAGGGAATGAAATAGATTCACAAAAAAGTGAAATCACCTATGTAGTATAGAATTCTTTGGCAAAAATATTGTGATTTTTTATCATCATTTTTTTTATGTGTTTCCTATACTTGTGAGATGTTTTTAGAAACCAATATGATAGTGGAGCTCATATTCATTTGTTTGAATGCATATGTTAGTGGTGATTAACTAAAAATAGAATTTGATGGCTATTTCATAAGTTAATCTAAATAGAAACTAAGTGTTATATTGAAGTGATAGATTTAAATTTTTTTGCTTTAATATTTGAATGGATTGAAATAATGGAAATGGGATGGATATGGTACTAACCTTGAATTAACTTACCTCATTGTGTGCTAGACTATATCAAACTGGTACACATACTAGGAAAGTTGTGACTGAATTGCCTCGATAATGGTAGAAGTTGAATGTTTTTCTGTACTGAGGTGCCTCGAAGGATACTGGGGTGCCCCAAGGTAAATGGTTTGATATTTGGATGTTGTAGATTGCAAAAAATCTCAAAACTTGAATTCGACAGGGTCACAGTATCTCTGAAATACCTTCGCTCTTATTGCATAGGTGTCGCAGTAATGCCACTTATGGCATTGTGAATGTTATCTGAAAAACCATATCCAAAGCATCAATTCCTAAAAAATAAAAATGCATATGAATAGGTCAGACTAACCTCGACTGCCAAACTAGTGACCTTACGACTGAGTGTTGCACTACATTTTGGACCCAATGTAGTTCTATGTGCGTGTGTGTGAAATTTTGTGCTTGGAGTGCCCTAGCACCAATGACATGGTAATAAGGGGAAATAACTAGATGTAAAGTGCAAATGGTGAATGGAATGGAAAGAATACAACCCTTTCCTCTTATGCTTGTGTGTGATGCAGATGTAGAAGATGCCTAAATGCAATCCCTTGCCTTAGTAGATGGTTTCCCTTGATAGTGAGATGGCCACCCATAATGTAGTGAGTATGTTATTTTTATATAAGGATCTCTTGCTCAAATTATGACACTAGTGACTTGAAACAATCGACTATGACCTAGGGGAATACACGGGGTAACTGTTAGAACTGACCTCGAACAAAGAAATTAAGACCACAAATTATGATGACACAGGTGCCTAAAATCATGGACCATGGCGCTTCAGAGTGCCCCAATGCAACCCTAGGTGCCCCATAATATACCTAGAGATGATAACTGAGCAAATTACGACACCTAAGACACCCTAAAAGATGCCCAAAACTGTAAAGACAAATGATGATTGAACTAGACAAACAAAAATGACGTCTGACTCACAAGACTAAAGGAAGGTTCACTAGTGAATACTTTTATTATTCAAGATCCATATATAAAATAACATACCCAACAGTATTAATGTAATAGTAAGTGTGTGATTTTGTGACTACAAGTGGTAGTATTTATTATACACATATGGTGCCCTATTTACTAATTTTTTCTGAGATGGATGCTCATTTCTATACCTTTTGTTGAAGGGTAGGGCCACTATATGATTCTAGATTATGAAGGGAGATCCCTTGTGGTCTGTGGTTGGAGGTAAAATGCTCTAATGATATTCTCCACCACTTATATGGATATTCATTACACGCATTACGACATAATATAAATGTATTTATTATTGTTAGCATTATTTAGTGTAGAGGATTATTAGTGATGTAATAAATTATATTTTCATTTTGATTGACTAAATGGTATTTGGAAGAATCTATGAATGGATGTATTATTTCTATATATGTGATAAACATTGGATTGTAATTGGACATAGAAATGGAAGGATTTTATTATGAGTTATAAATGTCTATTTGTTCATTTTCAGTTACATAAGATTTCTACAAAATCTTAATTTCATATACCTTCTATTTTGCAACATTTTTGTACTTGTACCTCAACTAGTAGAATGTTAAAATAAATTAAACCGGTCCTTTGAAAATAAAAATCAAATAATTTAATCAAGGAGAATTCAAATTAACTAATTTAATATTAGCTAAATTTAACTAGGCAGGTAAGTAAATAATAAAATATCCTTTATTTTCACTTGTGTAACTTATATTGTTACATTTTGTTATCAAAGTTGAGTTTACAACTCTCATCCTGCTAATGGAAAGTTAAGTATTTGTCGATAAAATGGTTCACACCCATGTCAATGGCATAAACCTGAATCATGGAAATCCATATACAAATAGTGTTAGTTCCCAAGTAGTGAAAATTGATCAGATCATTGTCATGTTGAATGAGACTTGGGACCACATGGATTCCTTAGAGAAATAAGTTTTTGTTCCTATAGAATTTGACGAGGAGGAGAACCGGGATGGTGGGGATGAGGAAGAGTATCACAATGATGAAGATCAAGATGACCAAGAAGGTTCCATCTATGTGGGAAAAAACCAAGATCAAACTAGGGCTAAGAAGGCTTATTTGGCTACTGAATTAGCCAATGATCTTAAGAAAATCATTCCACCTAAGTGTTATGGAACCAATTTTAGGGATGTTGTTGAGTCATGGCTAAGATAAATGGAGAAAATTTTCAAAATTTGATATTTTTTTAAGGAAACAAAAGCACGTTAGTGTAGGTTATTATTTATCATTTTTATTTGTTTATTAGGATAATTCTTGTACTTGGGTTATCCCTGCACTTGTTGGGTTAGCTTGTTTAGGTGTATTAGTTGTGTGGAGTTAGCTTACTAGTTATGTTGAGTTATCTTACCAGTTGTGTGAAGTTAGCTTGTTAGTCTTGTGGGGTTAACTTAACTGCTAGTATCAATTAGTGGGAGTTCTTCACCACTGATCTAGGTAGTAGGTGCACTTCCCTCCTCCTATATGTACATCCTCATTATTGAGTTAATATATTGAATTATGATGGATTTCCATATATGATATTTTAGCTCTTTGTTTGTAAATCCTTTTGTAAGGTTATTATGGTGGATTCCTTTTAGTTTATCAAATGTGGTGTGTTAATATCATATGAGATCTTCATGTATTGGAACAATCTTCTTATAATTCCATTCATGGTATAAAATTAGTAGATGATGTAGACATCCATTTGTAAGTTTTTATTTGCAAGCAAGGGTTTACTTGTCTTATATTTGGAATTTGGCAACACTTTTCTATAGCTTGCTTTTTTATGCAAAACGAAGTGTGTCATTAGATTTGGAATGTGTCAAAACTCCTAGGTCAATTGTTAACTCAACCATTGATGACGACATATGGATTTGAAGTTGTATGGTTTTTGCAGAGTGGGTGAAGGGTACAGATTCCCATATAGATTTGGATGGGAAGCTACAAAAGGATTCCATGAAAACCCTTTCTATCTAGGGTATGATGGTCTTATCTAAACATTTTTTAGGTATTTTTTTTTGTATGCAGGTTATACAGATCCACAAAGAGGAGGTATTTTTTTGGTGCATGAGAAAAAGCCTCTAACACCTATATGAAAGTTGTTACTGCAACAAATTCGCAAGTTTCCAAAAATAGCATGTTTCTAAAAATCACAAAACACCTTATCCCTTGATCACATGGGAGGTCACATGAGGCCTTAAAAAAGGTGATTCATACTGGTGGTTGCTTAAGTGTAGCTCCCCCTCCATTTTTTTATTGGAAAAAGGTATCACAATTTTTTTTACAGAAATAGATGTTTAACTTAAAACAACAAAAATGCATTTTTAAATTTTAATGGACCATTAATGATGGGCTATTAAATCTATCATAAGTTTTGACCGGTAACTCAAAATTGAGTGTCTTTTTTTGCAAAAGTGTATTATTTTTTGTGCTCTTTCCATTAGTGTCATTTAATTTGTCAAATGCACTATTTTATGAATTGCCAACATTTGGGGGTGTTTTACTCGCACACAATTGTATTTTTGGCTGAGCTCGAAATCCTATGGTTTCTTTGCTATCACAAATTCTTACCCATCGGAGAATGAGATGATTTTCTCTAAAGTGTGTGGACTTCAGGATTACATAGTAAATTTTTAAAAAGAAAACAAATTTCTTAAGAAGCCAAACTTGCTTCTACATAACCTCATTCAGAACAAAGATAATCTCATTCACTCTGTGAAGTAACAACTTGCTCACTTACAACATCATCCTCACATTGTGGACTTTCATGCCCCTAATCATATTCCTATTCCACTTGTAGATATTGCTCTTATATCCACTGACCTTTTTTTGTCAGTTTCTACTCCTACTTCTACTTTTGATGCTCCTAAGCTTATTACCCTTTTTATTGCATGTTCTACTTCCACACATACACCTATCATTGTAACACATTATGTGTAACCCACTTCTTTTCACATGTATGGATCTTCTGAGAAGCATACCACTGCATTCGGTTCTCACATGCTCCATTCTGTGGGTTTCACTGGTGGAGGTATTGGGAGACTTTCACATGGTATTGCTTCCCATATTTAGCCTATTAAGTGGCACTCTCTCCACGGAATTGGTTTTCAAGTAGGTACTTCATTAGGATCACACATTGATAGAGATCTTATTTTTATTCGTTAGACTCTTTCCAAGGATCATGAGCTACGCATGAGTTATGCACCTTCACTCTGGATTGAGAGACATGAGATTTCAGATGTCAGACATGATTGACCTGGTACACACTCCAACATTCATATGCTTGAACTCGTTGTACATTTTGCACTGAATCATATGCATGAACATTTTTCATCCATTTGTGTTGATTTAGGGTGGATTTTTTATCACTTATGGTAGTGACATAGGCATTCATAAAGGACTCTATAGGCATGGTTCCTCCACCATTCGGCTTCTTGTTCCACTTTTTATACCATTTGTATTGTAGTGATCCTTGTTTTGAGAAATTTTCTTTAGCAAGTGTATTTTATCTCTTTTTTGTTAAGAGATTTTTTATCTGTATTTTCGATACTTTTAGGCACGTTGACAGTCTCTTTTTTGGGGGAGCTATTCTGGTAAATACCATTGTAAGTTTGTCAGTGTTTGAGTAGTTTTTTTGACAACTCATATAATTTTGTAGCATCACTCTGACCATTCAGTAGTATGGGAGGGTGTGGTGTTGATCTTGCTTCTTCAGGTCTTTTGTCTTTGCCTTGTTGCCTTTGTTATTATTGGATTATGGTACTCCTATTTCTTTGGATCTTGTTTCCTTGGTTATTGTTCTTGGATTATGGCACACCTATTTATAGCAGTTAATCGATTTATGTTTGGTGTTTTTTTCAGTTACGACATCACTCCATTGACAGTCTCCTTGTATGGAGCTATTTTTTTGTATCACGGTGTCAGTTGTTTTAGTTTTTTGATTGAGTAGTGGATGCAAACCATAGTGCACACCAAACTTCTTCATATTTGTATGATTTTTTTGATTCAAGTTTCTTAGGATGCCTTGCAGCATGATTTTTCTCTCTCTACTTTTTATTACTAGTTTTGGGTACCTTGCAGTGTTCCTTTTTGCCAGTTATTGTATGTGGCTACCTCATCCTGCCTTGTTGTCAGGACCCACATTTTTTTCAGCCCACCTAAGCTATGCTTATGAGGGTGCTAGTGTAGGTTATTATTTATCTTTTTATTTGTTTATTATGATAATTATTTCACTTGGGTTATCCCTACACTTGTTGGGTTAGCTAGCTTAGGTGTACTAGTTATGTGGAGTTAGCTTAATAGTTGTGTTTAGTTATCTTACTAATTATGTGGAGTTAGCGTGTTAGTCTTGTGGAGTTAACTTAACTGTCAGTATCAGTCAGTGGGAGTTATTCACCACTAATATAGGTAATAGTAGCACTTCCCTCCTCATATATGTACATCCTCATTATTTAGTTAATAAATGGTATTATGATGGATTTCCATAAATGATATTTCACCTCTTTGTTTGTAAATCCTTTTGTAAGGTTATTCTGGTGAATTCCTTTTAGCTTTTCAAATGTGGTGTGTTATTAACATTTGAGATCTTCAGCTTGGAACAATATTATTATCGTTCTGTTCAAAGCAATATAGGGAGTGTACCATATTTCTAGGGAGGCTTCAACTCCATGAGACAACAAGAAATTTGAGATGGGCTTAGTAGCAGCTACAGTGACTTGGAAACAATTCATGGCATTATTTTGGTAGAGTTGGTTGTCATAACTATACTTTGATCATAAGATGACAAAGTTTCAAAATATTTTTCAAGAATACTTGACTATGATCGAATACTAGGAGAATTTCATAAGGACTCTCAAATGTGTTCCTCAATACAAAAAGGATGAGAAATTTTACTTTCACAAGTTCATCATGGGGTGGAAACCCACTGTAGGAAAATAAGTTGATGTACATGGGCCAAATAACATGGACTATGTGTTTGAAAATTCCATAATACTAGAATAGAAACTCCAGGCTATGTTCAACATGTGAGAGGAGAAGAGGAAAGGCCAATATTCTATTGATTTCAAGAAAATTTGGTGGAAGGCTGAAAATAAAAAAGAGAGATCCTTCTAAATAAATACCAAAGGAAGTAACTCTAGTAGTAAGGAAAATTTCAACAAACAAGGAAATTATACTAAGTAAGATAATGATGGGAATAAATCAGCTAGGAAAAAGGGACCACCTAGAGGGCACTTCAAGTACAAAAGAGACCATTATGTTACTAATTTTCCATGGAGAGGTCGGAGAAGTAAATCCTTACCTGACCAATGTGAATCCCTCTAACAAAGGATTCACGTGGCAATTGACAATCATGACGTTGAGCACCAAGTCATGCCTATTGAAACAACATGTATTTTGTTTGGTTTACTAGTTATTATTTTATCCAATACTGGTTCTATTGAATGTCTCATTTCTCCTAATTTATTATCAAAATTTCCTAGAAGAGTTGGGTACATGAAAAGTAAAAGTAAATTCCTAGAAGAGCCTAAGTATTACATGAAGGGTTTTTGTTGCAGGATGTTAACATGATGAAGACTTAAAGCATTCATATCCATAATTAATCTAACATTCTATAGAGCATTTCCTAGTTCTAGATCTTAAAGTATCATGAATCAAACAATAATCATAGCAAAATCATTCATGTAGTAATAAACTATAACCATGATTAACACTTTGATTCAGCCATTAACATACATTATATTAAATACAGTAATACTCAGAAGCTTCCTTACAATAACAGTAGTATACACTCATGCACACATTAGATTTGGCAGCATAACCTCATAATAACTCAATTCTTACACACTACTATGCTACATAGTTCACTACATATTTATAAGTGTGGGGACTTGTACTTCACCACTTACCTAATCCCAAAATAGATCACATGTTATTATTAGCCATGTGCCGCTACAAAACAGCCACATATGCAAGTGTGCTAACAATAGACTGCTTTTAGTTAACTTCCAGTAGTAGATCTATTCTTAGCCTGTATCCATGCAAAGTGCTTCATATCCAATCCTCCAAAAATATCCAATGCATGTCATGTAAGTCTCTAACCGGTTCGTGTGCTCCACATGCTATCTCCAAAAATAGATCCTCATCATGAAAACTGCTAAGTCCCAAATTTGTCTCTCTTCTTCACGCACAATCCTTTCTTGAGCCTCTCATGCTAAGTGTCATACTTTAACTCATCAACATTACCCTACACTAATTACATTTCTACCCTAGTAATGGTTTGTTTCCAAAATGAATAAAAGAATATGATTAGGAGAATAGAAAGAATTTTGATGAATAAAATAATGTCGTTACCCTGTAGTATCTTCTACTTCAACCTGAAGAATTAACTCTTGATATTCTTCTTTTATTTCCAGCTCTAAAGTCTACTAATCATTAAGTGCAACTTCTACATTTTTGGGAGATCCACTGCAATTGAATCTAACTCATCTTTTGCAATCTCTCCTTTCTCATTCTGTAAGACTAACACTATGCTAGAAATTACAGTCATCCTTCTTTTTAATAAGTCGATATTTTACGCGATGAGTTTCCCAAGATCATCCAGCCTTTCCTTGTGTGGCTCTTGTGTTTTGGTAAGGGCCTTACACTTCTTCTTAACAAGTGGTAATAATTCTGTGTAGCTGAAGGTCTCATATTTCAAGGCCTTTAGGACTTCACTGTCTTTAAAAATGTTCCTAGTTCTTATAGTGTGCTAGTCTGGCATTCTATAAATATCAACGCTTGATCTGCCTAACTTTAATTCAGAATTACAAGCTCTAAAGATATCCTGATGTTCTTATAATGGCTTCCTTACATCACAAGTGTTGCAACATCTTGATCTGCCTTCTTTAATTGCCATCCTTTCGAAAGCATCTACAAGTAACCCCTCATCTGATGAGGAATCTTCCGTACTCACTGAGGAACCTTTCCTACTCTACTTCCTACGCTGGATCTTTTGGCCCTGGCATGTGTAGAGGTTCATCTTCAAGCACTAAGTCCACCAAGGTACTTATATAATGCATTTTTGAAGGAATTTTTTTGGGTACCTTTGGCTCCAAATGTGGATTTTCTTTCATGATATTTTCCCCAACTTCCTTTGCCATGCAGATGAAAACAACATTCTTCTTTTGTACCAAGTCTTTCTCTTACTTTAGGCATGGTATTTCTACATCCTTATCCTTTATCTCCTCTCTTAGTGCCCTAATTATTTCATCCTTATCCATATTCTTCCTTGCCACCTTTATCTAGACTTTCACCAAAGCATTTCTCACTTGTTCATCTAACATAACAGTAGGATTAACTATTATGTTTCTAGCCTAAGGTGTCTTCTTCAACCTCCTTAATATGCATGACTCCTCACACACATCAAAGTCTGGTTCATTTATGTGTGTGTGCATCAACCATGATAGTTGTTTCCTTTTTCAAATGGTTTCCATCTCTTTATCCATTAGCTCCCAGCCATAAAAACTCCTTGGGTATACGCCATTCTTCTTCAAATTTTGTATGGATCCTATCATACCACAACTCTTCCCTCTACTTAAATGGTCCTCCCATTGATCCTTTGCACTAGTATTTTATGAAATATTTCCTCCAGAGACTTATGTCCCATGGGTGTACTCCTAAATTTTTTCTTTTGGCCCATCAAGAACTCCAATCTCCATGAACACCAAAGACAATAAAATAGTGCCAAAACTATTCTTTCACTTGTTCGCACTTCCTCAATTATTGTCTCTTCTATGTGATCTGTGATATTATAGACCACTCCTTTAGACATCTTATTTGAAACATGTGGCCACATTGTGTTTACCTATGACCACCTTTCTGTGTTCATTCAACCTTTTCACCAAGTGTGCAGTTCCTGAACTATTGGGAACTTATTCATTCTGTCAATGTCCATGCCCACAAACCTTTGGTATACCCTAGATCCTTCCTTTTCTCTAAGATTGTGGCCTTATCAGTTAAATCACTCTCCAGATCCACTCTTGAATCCCTTAGTCCTGTTACTATTGAAATCAAGGAAGATGTGATTCTTACCCTCCATATGGTGAAGTAGAAGAAGTCCTCATGGACCTCTGTGCTCATTAGCCATTGATACAATGGTTCATACTTTTCGAATTATGGTAGCTCATACAACTAGTAGACTCCAATTTTCTTTAATAACTTTTAACCAGTGTCATCATACTCTTTGACATATCTTCTGTTGTGATCTTGTTCATTTTTGTGCTCAATAACACATTGAGATCCTTCTTTTTATCTGATGTTCTATGGTTGTAATCATTGATTTTACATTGATAGACGTGGGAATCCCATTCTTGTCCCACAATCATGCCCTATAGATACTACATTTCTGAGAAATTACTCTCGGGGGAAATTTCTTCTTCCACTTTGACCTTCTTCTTCCTTTTAGTGCCTGCTTGTGGGTGCTTTCTTTGGTGCCATCTGAAAAATATCTCTTTTCTTCCCTCTATAATCAAGAAAGCTGAAACCCTAGTTAAAATCTATGTGCCCTAGTGGAAATCGTGTTCCCTAGCTTGTTTGTAACATGGTTGTTTCACTCAAACCCTTCACCTATGGGAACGTAAGCTTCTCCTTCACACAAACCTCCTCTCCACATCTAGTTTCACACTCTTTGCACCTCAACATGATTTCTCAGCTCTGTCACACTTATCTCTTTTCAAATTCTCTTAATTGTAATGGTAAAAATGAACTCACATCTTTTCCTTATATAATTTCAAAAATTTAGTGCATTTATTGCTCCTTCACCTATGAACAATCCTCTCATTAATCAACCATTTTTCATTCTTTCCATGCGGTACATCTTCGTGCCCAAGCTATAACCTTCTAGTGCACCTTCCTACCCTCTAGCAATCGACTTCTCTTCAGCATGCACCTCCATGCGCCTGAGTACCTCGCCACTGTGCTTTCCCTTAGTAGTTCCCATGGCCTCTTCTTACCTCGTGTTATACTTGTTTCTTCATTCATCTCCACCTATGGTCCTCATTTCCAGAAGCAATTTTTTTCAATTCTCTAACTTGAATAGCACCCGTAACAGTTAGTTCCTTTCATGTGTACTTATTTTCATCAGTCTTGTACCTGGATATCAATAACCTACCCCAAACTAAGGGTATGTGTAGTCCTCTGTGCATAAAAATTATTCAAATAGGAATTAGCTTCTGGTGCACAAACGCGCTTTATTACACAAAAAAAACACCAACTAAATTTACAAAGCATAACAACGAGAAGGAAATACATTAAGGAAATGCAAAATTGAAAACCTAATCTAAATGGCAACACTGCCTTATTACAAACACCAAGAAGACTTATTTATAGTAGGGCTTCAGCCTACTCCTGTTGAAGTAACCAGGTAACTGTATTCCATCAAGCACCTCTAACTGATAAGTGCTTGTTTCAAGTATGTGAGTGATAACATACCGCCCCAACCAATGTACTTTGAGTTTACCTGGATGGTGTAAAAACTTAGAATCATAAAGGAGCACCATCTATCCTATCTCAAGCCTTTTATCCCTGATGTGCCTGTCATGCCATGCTTTCTACCTGGCCTTTTCTTGTTTTTAACTCCAACGTGCTATTTCTCGGCACTCATCCAACTTGATTAACTTTTCAATCCATTCTTCTAATGCTTTCTCATCAGCTAGACCTCCAGCATGCAATACGCAAATATGGTAACATAAATTCCATAGGAAGAACTACTTCTATGCCAAACACTAACTAAAATGGTGTGGCTTTGTTCAACCTTTTATATGTTGTTCTATATGCCCAAAGTACTGTAGATACTTTATCATCCCAATCCTTCCTTCCAACATCACATATTTTTGTCAATGTCTGGCTCAAAATTTTGTTGAATGCCTCAGCAGTTCCATTTTCCTGAGGATGATAGGGTGTAGTCTTATGGTGTGCAATCATGAATTCATCCAATAAAATTCTGATTGTCTTATTAAGAAAATGTGTGCCCCTATCACTGGTCAAACTTAAAGGACATCCATACCTTGTAATAATATTCTCTCATAGAAACCTAGCTAATGTACAATCCTTTGTAGGTGTTGCTTCTGCCCACCTTGTCAGATAGTCTGTGCAAGTGATGATATAGCATGATCCAGTCCTATGTGCGGCTGGTGAAATAGGACCCAAAAAATCTATAGCCCATTTCTCAAATGGTTCTGCACTAGCAATAGGTCTTAGAGGCATTTCATCTCGTTGACCTAGTTTCCCAAGATGTTGACAATGATCACATGCCTTACAAAATTCCTTACAATCTTTATACAGGGTCTCCCACCATAATCCAGTGAGTAGAATCTTGCACGTAGTGGCATCACCTACATAGTGGCCACCTACAATACCACCATGATCTTCCTCCATGATGTACATGTGTTCATGTTCTAGTACACAATGACGCAATACTTCATCCCTGCCTAATTTGTACAGGTCACTTCTAATCAACATATAGGGTGCCACACATATATCAAGTTGTTTCTTCTCTAAGGATTTCATTCCTTCTGGTGTCATGCCTGTTCGTAGAAAGACAACAATGTCCTCTAATTCTGATGGTGCTCATGTGTAACCTATATAACTGGGCATCTGGCATGGTATCTTCAATTACCTATGCTTCTTCTCCTGACTGTATTCTGGATAAATGGTCCGGTCCAAAATTACTTTTCCCTAGTTTTACCATAACTGTGAAGTCAAATTCTTGAAATAATAGTACCCATCTACATATGCACCCTTGTAAAATGGGTTTGTTTACCAAATACTTCAATGTCATGTGATCTATATAGAAGACAAATGGTGTAGCTAGCAGGTACTGTCTGAATTTATGTAGCACATAGATCATTGACAAAGCTTCGCGCTCTGTAGTGGTGTAATTCTATTCTGCAGGAGTCATACTTTCTACTAGAAAAACAAATAGGATGATCTATAATACCTTCTCCAGGATGAGCCAATATTGCGCCAATGGTCATGCCAGAGGTGTCCACATGTACATGAAATGGTTGGTCCCACGAAGGAAAACGTAGAATAGGTGCGGTAGTAAGTTTCTCTTTTAATGTCTCGAATGCGTGTTGCTGTGGTTCTCCCCAGTAGAACGTACCTTTCCCTTTCAGTAACTCCTCCAATGGTGTGGAAACTTTGGCATATCCTTTAATAAAATTCCTGTAATATCCTGTATGGCCCAAAAATCCACGCACCTCACTTTGACTGGTAGGCTCTTTTAGGCCTATAATGACTGCAACCTTAGTTGGATCAACCAACAAACCTTCCTTGTAGATTATGTGTCCTAACAGTATTCCAAATGGTGTAGCAAATATGCACTTCTTGATGTTCAAAGAGATACTCAATTGTCTACATATTTCAAACATTAAGCACAGATTGTCACAATGATCCTTAACTAATCCATACACCATCCAATCATCCAAATAAACCTGTAAGAAGCTGTGAATAAACTCCTTGAATGCTTGAACAACTATGCATGAAAATACAACAGGTGCATTTTTCAGACCAAAAGGCATCACAGTATAGGTGAAACTACCCCATTCAGTAGTAAAAGTAGTCTTTTCCTAATCCTCCTGGGCAATCCTAACCTGATGATACCCAGAGAACCCATCTGTAAATGAATAGATTTCACGCCCTGCAACACCTTCTAGTATTTCCTCAGTGAATGGCATAGGAAAGGGATCAGTCACACATGCAGCATTCAGCTCCCTGTAGTCCACACAGATCCTAATCCTACCATCCTTCTTGATACTGATCACCATTAGACTAACCCATTCTGACTCGTCGAGGGGCTTGATAATCCCAGACTTCAACATTTTGTCAATCTCTTCCTTGACCTTTTCACACAAGTTGGGGTTCATCCTGTAGGGTCTCTTTCTAACTAGGTGTGCACCCTCTTTAAGCTTTATCCTCATCTCTCCTAATGATTCATGCATGCCTTTAAGTTCATGGTACCCTCGAGGGAATAAGTCTTGATAATCCCGTAGTAGCTCTATGATTTTTGCCACTTCAGAGTCTGACCAATAGTCTCCAATTATGGCTTCCTTAGGCTCAACATCTGATCCAATATTCACCTTCTTTGTCTTCATAGGTTCATGATAGGCACGTGTGGTCTTATCTACACTGTCCAACACCTCATGCCTACCTGTTGAATGGTTTACATCCAGATTTTCTACTTCTTCGTCATCCACTAAGTAGACCATTTTTCCTTTTTCTTTCTCAAGGTAAGCACACTGAAGTAGTGTGGCATCAGCCTCTGTGTCTTCAACAAAATGTGCTCCTGAGTCTCCTTCATCAAATAACTCTTGAATGAGTTCTTCAGCCTTGGCACTATCTCCCATAGTTAAGCGCTTTATGACCTTTAATGCTTCCTCTACCAGAGGCTTGGTAGAGAAGAAGTCAAATGTCTGAGTCATTCTTGCAATTAAACCCTGCCAATTTCCAGTCTCTCTATGGAGTTCATCATAGACATACCAAGCACGCGTGTAACCTTGTAAAGTGGAATAAAACTTGTGCACCTAGAGCGAAGGTGGTAAAGCTTCCTACCCCTCTGTCCAGAGTCTCTCACACTTCTAAACATGATGCTGAATAGGTTGATTACCATGATAAGTGCAGATTTGAGTAGGTGCATTGCTCCTGAAGAACCTAGTAGCAAGAGCAATCCTAATTTCATTCCATCCTACAAGATTATCCTTGTGGACCACCCACCAGCACGTTGTTGTCCCACATAGTGTATATGTTAGCATATTTCTTCTTTCCAGTGGGTCTATCCACTTGTTCCTCCATGGTGTGTAGGAACACTCTAGGATCTCCTCTCTCCAGTGTAACAAGGTACTAAGTTATTACCTATTCTTCTGACATAACATAGTTTTCTGCCCTTAGGAAATATGCTCTTTACTTTTCACCCTACTAACTCATAAGTGTTATGAGCCCAATTGTCACAAGCAACACTTGTAGTATCACTAATAGACTATGCATCCTCCCACTAAATTATTCCTTCTTTAGATGGCTCAAGCATCTCTGGATCCCGGATGGCACGTACATAAATCCTATTTAGGTCTTCTTCACTCAAGGGCTCAACATAGGGCACAGATTTTCCATCTGTTAAAGGGATAATAACTCTTTCCTCCTTGTTTTCAAAGCTGATATAACCCTTGTTGAACCAAAGATCAACATTATTTGCATAGCACCAAGGATGCCCCAATAGAGCTGGGAAGCTATCTGAACTCTGCCAGTGCTAAAACCTCAAAATCTCCTGTGAACTTGGCTCCTTGTATGGTAATAGATGCATCTTTCAAAACTCCAATGGGAGTGGCCTTAGTCTGATTAGCCATGAACAATACATTAGAGGATGGATGTAATGGGGGCCTCCCCATTTGTACCCATGCATCTAAAGTAAGAACATTGACTTTTGTGCCTGTATCAATCAATATATTACTCAATAACCACCCATCCACAACAACATTCAGAGTGATTTCCTTGTCATAATCTAGGCTATGAGGGGGAAGATTCACATGCAGGATCTGTCATCCGGTCTCAATACTTGTGCATGGAGTGTTTCCCTTTAACCAATTCCCCAATAGTGGAATGATATTCTCCTGGCGCAATAACTTACACACTTCTCTTAAGTCATCCATATCAGTTTGGACCATCTCTGATGCTTTCTTTTGCTCCATCTTCTGTGATTGCTCCTTTAAATATTGTATTTCACCCTGAAGATTCCTGAGTACCTCCATGGTTTCCTGATAAACCTCCTTCTGATGGGTAGGATCTGGGTACCATGCATGTAGTACCTCCTCTTTAGTGATGGTAGGCTTCTACTGCAATGCATCTCTGGCACGTGCCACCTCAGCGCGGGTCATGATCTTTACTTGCAATGCCTCAGACTCTGCTTCCAACTTAGGCATCCACTGATTTTCCATAGCACGTTGTATCCTAACCATCCATGTGCCTTTGTTTTCTTATTTATGTTACTTGCTAAGATGCTCATACAAGTCTGGGCATTCCTCATAACTATGATTCTTTCCACAGAAAGAACATGTAACATTCTGAGGACATTCACACCTGTAGTGGTCAGGAGATCCGCATGTATAACATGTTCCACAAGGGAACTCACTTCTTCCACCACCACGGCCTCATCCTCCAAATCCACCATGGTATCCTCGACCTCTGCCATGACCGCCTTCAAAATGCCCTTCATTCCGATCATAGCGTGCCTGATTGTGATCCTAATCCTGATGCTCATTCTTTCCTTTAGAGTTATCTAAAACTCATGTCTATCATACACCAATATCTATAGCATCCTGGATCTGACCAATCAGCTGACAGTCTTCCATGTCATGAGTCGTGGACCTACAGATTTTGCAGTAGCATGAAACATTCTTCCTTATCATGCATTGTAGTAATGGGAAGTGGCTAACATCATGGTTTAGATGGCATATCTCACAGTCTAACAGCAGTGAGCGCACACAATCTATGTGGGAAAACTATCCTTTGTGTGACCTTATACTTCATAATCTATGCACCAAATCTTAGTGCGCGCCTCGTGTGCTAAATTTTTTGATAGTTTCTCCAATTGCTTTTCCATAGCTATGATTTGTGCTTCTAAAAATGGGCTTACCCCAGTGTCTATGCTTCCAACTACCTTAGTGCGTAAGGTTGCTTCAAGTGCTTCACATGGATCAGTGTATGTTTTATGTGATAGTTCCCTCCTAAAAGGTGTAATCAGTCCTCTAACGAACCATTGTGCATGCTGGCTTGCATGAATATCATAAGATAACTTAGATAACAACATGTTTTGAAATGGGCATCATACTCTCTGACACTTTCAGTAGTGCCTTGCTTAATATCCTTGAGTGCACTTATACTCTTCTGCTCAAACTCAGGGATGTGAAACTCTTTAAGGAATGCATCTTTTAAAGTTGTATAGTCTATGTAAGTCTGATCAGGGTCAAACTTTTGGTACCACATATGTGCGCACCCTTGTAACATAGTAACAAATTAGCTTTCCCTACACTCAAAATCCATGATTCCTTTTTCATTCCATAGTATTTCACACATGTGTACATGTTCAACAACATCTTCTATGCCCCTATACTCTGGAAGATGAAGAGACATCTCCATGTAAATATTCTGGGGTTGGTGCGGACCTTGCCCATCTGATCCATAACCTCTATGTTTCCTTCGCCTCCAGAACCACCAGATCCATTGGAGCTAGAGCCACCTATACCTCCTGATCCCAAACCTATAGCTAGGGTCAGACCAGAAGATGTACTTCCCTGTGTTCCAATAGTAGTACTGAATTGTACCCCGACAGTCTACGAAGCGTTACTACTCCCAGAAGAGAGTCCAAAAATATACATGCCTAAATTCTAGCAGATGATACACCCAAAAAGGTACTCCCATATAACAATGAAGCCATTTGTGCTGCCATCACTGTGCCTCTTATAAGACTCGCTCCTACTCTCCCACTACTTGAATTAGCTTGTTGACTGTTTGTTGTACTAGATGCTGGAAAACCAAGCACAAGGGCAAGGTTTCCAGGTGGATTCAGATGCATGCCCATGGCCCAGGTCATCTCTATTGGCATGCTTCTACATGAGGCTGAGGAGGGTTCCCTGTCATGCTTTCCCAAATGGGGGAGTTCCTGAGGCTCAGGTTCCACATCTTCTGCGTGAACTTCAACTCCTTCCCAAACTATCTTTCTCCACAACACCATTTTCTCTGCAACCTCCCACTGCTTCTCTACCTCCCTCTCATGTGCCTCATTATACTTAAGCCACCTTTCCTCTCTCTTCCTTTCTACCACTAGGTCTTCCATCTTTCACCAAACCTGCTCCTGCCCCCACGCGTGTGGTGAGGTTTTAGTTCGCCATCAGTTTTCTCTCCAAATTCAAAGTTACCATCAGGATCTTGATCACCAGTGGAATGCCTTGCAGGTAAGTTCCCCTTGGATATCATAAAAACTTGAATTCAGCTACCTCTGGGCACAAATAAGTGGAAATTGAGTACTCCAAGATATAACTGTTCAAAACACCATGGAACCACGTATCCACAATGTGAGTCCAAATCAGATCAGCATCATAAAGGGCCTGAAATTCTTCCTGCATCCAGACAAGTGTGTGATACCTCCAATTCCATTTAGACACATAAGAAACTAGCCACTCATACAATTCTACTAGAAAAATAGCAAAGAAGCTCTCATACAAACTATCATACAAATTTTGTTCCACCCATGCACATGCGTTAAACTCAGATCCAGTGTTGAACCTCCATGTGTATTCTTCTTCCAGATCATGTATCCACTCCTCAACACTTGCTAGGGTCAACTGGTATGTCTTCATCATGAACCATCCTGAAAACAACTGAAAAAGAGGTCCCAACAACAGAACCAATGATGCAGCCTAGAATTCACCAGTAAAATCCCAGGTGCACTGGCACATCACTCAACCTAGACTGAGTGCTCACCCAAAGCATGCAAAGGTACCAGGCCCCTCTTTAGGGTTGTTGTTGTAGGATGTTAGCATGATGAAGACTTAAAGCATTCAGATCCATAATTAATCTAACATTCTACAGAGCATTTCCTAGATCTAGATCTTAAAGTATCATGAATCAAACAATAATCATAGTGAAACCCTTTATGCAGTAATAAACTATAACCATGATTAACACCTTGATTCAGCCAATAACCCCCATTATATTAAATACAGTAATACACAGAAGCTTCCTTACAATAACAGTAATATATGCTCATGCACATCAGATTTGGTAGCATAACCTCATAATAACTTATCTCTCAAACCTCTCTCATGCTACACAGTTCACTACATATTTATAAGGGTGGGGACTTTCCCTTCACTTCTTATCTAATCCCAAAATAGGTCACATGCTATTATTAGCCACATGCCATTACAAAAATAGCCACACATGCAAGTGCGCTAACAATAGACTGCTTTTAGTTAACTGTCAGTAGTAGATCTATTCTCAGCCTGTATCCATGCAAAGTGCTTCATATTTGATCCTCCAAAAATATCCAATGTGTGTCGTGCAAGTCTTTGACTGGTTTGTGTGCTCCACACGCTATCTCCAAAAATAGATCCTCATCGTGAAAACGGCTAAGTCCTGAATCTGTCTCTCTTCTTCATGTGTGATCCTTTCCTGAGCCTCCCATGCTAAGTGTCATACTTTAAACACTAGGCTAAGGCTAATTATTATGCAAATGAGGTAGAGTTCCTTTTATATTATGGCCACTCAATGGTAATTTAGGGTATAAAGAGTAAAATAATCCTTAGATAGATCTTAGTATTGCATCTTAGTAAATCTCACAAGAAGGGTTGTAAAATTTATGCACTACATGTGGATGAATTCGATGTGACAAATATAACAACTATATAATATTATCCTTTCTTATTTGATTATTGAAATGTTTTCCCCTAAGAGTAATCTAGGATTCCTCCAAAGAGGGAATTCGACTTCGCAAATGATCTCGTTCCTGGACTAAAACCTGTTTCTTGAGCTCCATATCAAATAATAGCAACAAAATTTGTGGAGTTAAAATATCAACTTCTTGAATTGTTATCCAAGGGATTAATTAGACCTAGTGTATCACCATGAGGAGCTCATATAATTTTTGTCAAGAAGAAGGATGGTTCACTTCACCTTTGTATATATTATCAAATATTGACTAAGGAAAACATCAAGAATAAGTATTTGTTTATGCACATTGATGATATTTTTAATCGAATGTGTTGGGAAACCATTTTATCCAAGATATACCTAAGATCTAGTTATCAAGAATAAAGGAATGAGATATACCTAAGACAACGTTCATGACAACGTATGAGCACTATGATTTTGCGGTTTTATCCTTTAGATTGACTAATGCTCTCGCATCCTTCAAGAACCTAATGAATAATGTGTTCACGGAATTTTTAGATAAGTTTTTTTTATTGTTCTTAGATTAAATTATGGTATACTCCAAGAATGAAGAAGAAAATATGCACTATTTGAGATTGGTTATGGAGAGATTGGGACAACGAAATTTGTAAGGAAAGTTGTCAAAATGTGATTTCTTTCAAAGAAAGGATCGGTATTTTGGGCACATCATCTCCATAGATGGGATTGTCATATAACTAGTGAAGATTAAGGCTATAATGGAGTTTTCAACTCCTATGAATGTCCATGAGGTATATAGCTTCATGGTGTTAGAAAGATACTATAGGAAATTTGTTTTAGGATTTTCTAAGATTGTTAGTCTTATCACCTCATTACAAAAAAAAGGAAAGAAATATGAGTGGATGGAAAAGTGTGATCAAAATTTTAATCTCCTCAATGAGAAGCTAATAATGACACATATACTTCATGTACCCAATCCGAATGGGATTTTATTAGTTATCATGGATGCATCATGTGAAGGATATGGTGGGTTATCAATGAAGGACAAACAAGTGATTTCCTATGAGTCAAGAAAGCTTAAGACTTATGAACATAATTATGCTCTGCATGATGTAAATCTGGAAGTGATTTTTCATGCCTTAAAATTATGGAGGAATTTAATTTTGGGTAAACCATTTTAACTAAATACAAATCACCTTAGGATGAAGTATATCTTTACACATCCAAATTTGAACACTAGGCAATGCAGGTGGCTAGATTTTTTTTCTTAGTATTATTTCAACATGAGATACATTAAGGACAAGTAAAATAGAGTTTTTTATTCTCTTGGCCACATGAATTACATATCTGCAATTTAACGGTAAGGTCAAAGTTTATATTTTAAGTGTTGAGACAGTTGTTAGGGAACAAATTCTACTAGTAAGTCAGGAAAGCATTGGAGGTAAATCCTCATGATCATCATTATGATGATTATAAATTTAAATAATATGGACTTATTAAGTTCAAGGGCAATATTTATGTTCTAAACACAAACACTTTTTAATGCACGATTATGGAATAATTCCATAGTGCACCATTCTTGGGCCATCTAGGGGTGACTAAGATGCTAATGGATATGAAGCACTATATTTTTGGAACAATAATTTTTAACAAAATGTATATAATGTTAGAGATTTAATGTCAAGCATGTGCATTTGGTAGGACTCCTCTGCCCACACAATATACCCACATAGAAGTGACATGTTATCAATATGGATTTCATTTAAGGGTTTCTTATGTCGAAGAATCAACATGATGTTAGTTTGGTCATGGTGGATAAGCTGATGAAATTTATACATTTTATTCCTGTTAATCTCATAAATGATGTGTCAGCACTTTCAAGAAGGATCATAAATGAAATCTTAAAATTGCATGGAGTACCTGAATGAATTATCTCAAATAGGGATACTCATATGACTTCTCATTTTTGGAAAATACTTGTTTTGGCCATGGGAATGAAGTTGAAATTTAGTTTCACATTTCACCCAGAGACAAATTAGAAGACAAAATGTGTAAATCAAGTTTTAAATGACATATTAAGGACGTAATCCATGGATCAGAAGTACAAGTGGGAAGAGTATTTTTCTTTGGTTGAGTTTTCTTATAATGAATCATGTTATTCCATGCTAAAAGTGGATCCCTTATATGCCTTGTATGGAAGAATAAAATTTGAGACTCCGATCGGTTGGGATAGCATGGAGGATAGAGAAGTAATTGGAGTAGATATGCTCTTAGAAATGGAAGAGCAAGTTAAGCTTATAAGGAAACATCTTAAGGAAGTTATGGATTGACAAAATATTCATGCCAATAAAAAGAGAAATTATATGAAATTTTCAATTGGGGATAAATTATTCCTATGTGTTAAGACAAATAAAATCTTAATAAAGTTTAGTAAATCAACAAATTTGATAGCTCACCATGTAGGACCTTTTGATTTCCTAGAGATAATCAACCATGTTGCTTAATAATTAGCTTTACTGCCTGCCTCATCTCAATTACATGACATTTTCATGTCTCATTTCTCAAAAGGTATATTGCAGATGTATATCATGTTCTTGATTGGAAATCATTACTGGTGTAAGACCTCATTATGGTAACAACCAAGCCCACCATAAACCTTAATGTTCACAAGATTTGCTTGCAAAATCATGAAGTGGCTCAGTGCAAGGTTTAGTGGGACCGAAATTCCAAATATATTGCCACTTGGGAGGATCAATAATACATGTTTGTTGCTCTTACACATTTATTTTATAGTAGTCAAGACTAATTTTGTGGATTTATTATTGCTTTAGTATTTTTTAAAAGTTAAACATTAACTCATCCATGATGTTTGATACTTTTATTATGCTCTTTGATTAGTGATATATTTGGTAATTATGTCTTGAATTTATTGTAGCCATCGAAATTATGACTCTTCCTAGATGGGAGGGATGTCACAACCCATAAATTTTAATTTCTTTTATTGCTTAGAAATCATTAATGAGGGATAATAATTTGGTTTAATTATTGGATTCCTAGATGATTAAATAATATCATGATTATGAAGGTAATTCAGTTAAACATGATGATGTAATTTAAATGGAAATGCATGGATAATTAGTTATGATATATATGTTTTCATATTACAACATTTAAATAATTTATTTCAATTATGATTTATGAAAAAAAATTCATTTTTCGAATTTTATGAATTTTATGATGATGAAGCCTAATTGATTTTTATGCGCTTGAGTTGTGAAGTAGGAAAACAGGTACCCTCATGGAAACTTCGATACCCAGAGGGAAAATATCATTAAGGAGAGGGGTTTTAGATGCATTGTGGACCTCTCAACATAGGAAGGTAAATATGGGGACCATCACACACACATATGCAGATTAATTTCATTCTAGTTTCATGAGTATGTGTGTATTGATTTATTGATTTATCAACTGGTGTGTTTTTTCATTTATTATGAGTGTATTGTCCTCATGTGCTTGGTTATTGTTATGATGTCTTGTAGAACGAGAAGTGTTTCACACTACTATGTCTCATTTGAGTGATGGGGAATCACGCGGGGCATCCCGAGGAGCATGTATAGCTACTCATTGCTTCTGCATATCACTTATTTGATTGGGAAATTCACAAAAATATATTTTGTGATTAAAAATTAAGATAATATTTATTCTTAACTTTGGAGTTTAGACACCAATTTATTTAGCGGTATTGTTGAAATCATTTATTTAAATATTGATGTGTTGGGAGTGCATGAGCACTCGACCAACGCAGCGGATGGTATATTCCTACACAATGATATTAAACGTTAATTTATGACATGTACCACATTTAATGGTATTACAAATTATTGTAATGTTGTTGAATTTTTTAATAAAAGGATGAATTGTCTAAAGTGGTAGAGATTTTTTTTTAATTAATTGAATTCCAATCAACCATATTAGTTTGGAGTTGATTAAACATTTATTAACACCATGTAGTAGTGATGGCATGGTTAGCAAATCCTATTTAATATGATATTGATATTAAGTTTGGTTATGCCACTAAATGGCAACCACCTTGGATAACATGGAATAAACAAATAGGTAGTTGGATATCCACCCCAAGTTGGCAGTCATTTCATTTCTAAAATAATTTGTGCAAAATTCTAGGAGCATTAAAAACTTGAGTTGAAAGTGCGGTCCTTGTTGGAAGAGGGAAAATTCTGACTCTCCAATGCATGTTAACCTTACTTTGAATTATTTGTGATAGTTATTGAGTTCTTTCCCTAACACCTCTTATGCATGAGGAGAGGCAGTTTGGTTGTTTGGTATTAAAAATCATGAATTTTTTAAGAGAATATACAGTGCCATTTTGGAGGAATCATTGGGTTCATTTCTCAAGGTTTTTACTTTACAAAATATACACAGAATTGTGCATGGTTATTTTTTAAGTTAAGTTGAAAGGAAAACATGGAAATAATGTTGGATTGTGCTTCTTTTGTTGAGTATTCAAAAGTGTATTTTGTGTTCATTATTTTATCAGAGTTGAAAATTACTCGAGGAAATAGAGGTCATGGTGAGTTGAGTTTTGACTAAAATTTTGTGTGCACTTACTCAATCTTGAGTAAGTGGGAAGATTGAACAAAGTTTAATTTCTTAAATGAATGAATAAGAATATTCAATTATAAAACTATGAAAATGAAAAAAACATGGTCATTAAAACTAAAATTGGGTCTTACCCATTTTTTATAATATAAGGAAACATTATTTTCTTTAGAAAAATAAATATGGGTCTTCTAATCATGTCATTTTATGAGGGGGTAGTAAAAGAAATTAGGGTATGGTTCTAATTGTGTCGATTTATTGATAGATGTAAAGCTTGTTTACATGCTCGTATGGGAAAATTAATAAACTTTGTTGGAAACAGTAGAAAAATTATAAGCTACCTCCACGATTACATTATAAACCTAGTTAGTCAAACTAGTTTTGACAATTGACTTCCTTTTCATCGTGTCAAAAGTGGAGGGTTTTATTAAAAAGTTGAAATTTTAAGTTATATGGACTTGTTACCTTAATTGTGGCAAAATTTGGTTCACCTAAGTATTTTAAAAACTATTTTAAAAACCTTGTTTTTTTCTTTCTTAACTAAGGTTATTCTTTGAATAACAGAAGATGGATAAATAGGTCAACATTGAAGTTAATGTGAAAAGAGAGTAGAAAGAACTCCCTCTCAAGACTTGTTGATCTAAAACGTGAAAAATATAACAGTTGTAAACATGATTCTATCGACAATAATATTTTTTTGAATACTTTTTATTACGCATATAAACCATAGTTTTGATTATATCAAGTAGACTTGGTATAATTTATATTGTTGTTTCATTATATGACTCAGGTTGAAACTACCTACACTTAGTTTATTGTCTGCATAAAAGTAGTTTATCTTGTAAAGATAAGTTTATGAGCCAAAGAGAATGAAGTTATCATTTCTCTAATCTATATTGTGAAATGCATTATCATTATTGTTATTACATGTTATGGTTCTTAATGTAAAATTAAAGATAAATTAAGTTTCGTAAAGTTTTTAATCTCATTGTAATAATAACAGCTGAGACAGAGTTTATAATCACTTTCATATAGACATAGTGATGCAAAAGAACCTTGTTCTATAGCAGATTTATCTTCACATAGTACAAGAGAAGGTGTTATCTTATGTTGAAATATTGATGTTTATCAGGTAATAAATATTTAAAAAACTAAGTTTTATTTGCAACAGACTTAGGAGATATGTTTGAAAGGAAAAAAAACTTGTTTTAGGTCTAATATAATATTATTGAGTAGAATTATTACATGGTTTGAAATTATAAAGTTTCAAGTGTAAGAACTCTTTTAAGGGGATTAAAAACCCTCCTTATCAAGTTTACACTATTATTATGTATTTATGAGTAATCGGATGTGTTGGATAGCCTTGAGGTAAATAATTTTGGGTTACTTGTTACCTTATGTGATCATATAAATATAGAGTTGTTTCATGACTCATAATAAATTAGATGTATGAATTAATTGATTGATTTAGTTTACTATGGATTTCTTATAATATAGTAAGGCAACATTATGAGGAATGAAACCTTGTTTGTTTAATTTAAACCTTCTATATATCTCAATTGTATTAAGTGGTTTATTGTTTCAACTCGGAGCACACTAACTTGCATGCACACATGTGTGTCTGCATGCAGCTCCTTGTGCGAAATTAATTTCTTTTATTGTGATGACCCTAGAGATGAAGATGGGTTCAAGAAGATATTATCTACCCTTCTTGAGATCATCCTCCTCTCTAGGTCCATTGTAGTAGTTTGTTTGGGATAATTGTGTGTGAACAAAGACCTATCTAATTTGTTGTATAAAATTTGAGATATTGTAATACCTATGTGGTATAGAATGCTTTTTCCAAAATAGTGTGATTTTTTGTCGTCAAATTTTGTTATGTGTTTCTTATATTTGTATGATGCTTTCAT
Source organism: Taxus chinensis (assembly GCA_019776745.2). Taxonomy (NCBI): domain Eukaryota; kingdom Viridiplantae; phylum Streptophyta; class Pinopsida; order Cupressales; family Taxaceae; genus Taxus; species Taxus chinensis. The sequence goes on along the minus strand of CM034146.1, from coordinate 294,166,182 downwards.
AAACCAGTATGATAGTGGAGCTCATATTTCATTTATTTGAATGCATACAATAGTGTTCGCATTTAATATACACACATGGTTCCCTATTTATTGACTTGTTCTAAGATGGATGTCTATTTCTACACATTTCATTGAAGGGTATGGCCACTATACGATTTGGTATTGTGAAGGGGGGTCCCTTGTGGCTGTGGTTGGAGATAAATTTCTCCAATGATATTCTCCCTCAGTTGCACTAATATTTAGTACATGGATTATTACAGATTACAATAGTATTTGTTATTGATAGCATTATTTATTCACTTGAAATTTGGTTGTATTAATTATTGTAATACAAGAAAAATGGTACTTTCATTTATGTATTTTATTATGCAAAGGATTATTGGTGATATAATGCATTGTATTTTTTAGTTTGATCAACCAATTGGTTTTCAGAGAAATCTGAGTGGATGTATTATTTATGGGTATGTGATAAAGATTGTATTGTAATTGGATATATAAATTTAAGGCTTTTATTATGAGTTATGCATTTGTATTTGTTGATTTTCAGTCACATAAGATGTGTACATAATCTTTATTTCATATACCTTCTATTTTGACACATTTTTGTACTTGTACCTCAATTGAGAGAATGTTAACCTAAATTAAACCAATCCTTAAAAAATAAAAAAATAATAATTTAATCAAGATAAATTCAAATAAAATAATTTAATCTTACCTAAATTTTACTAGGTAAGTAATTAATTAATTAAAAAATCTTTAATTTTCACTTGTGTAACTTGTATCATTACAACTTGTTTCACCTTGATGGTACCCATATTTCCTTCATATTACATCTTTATATTTTCTTGTTGAATATGCTCAATTGTAAGTATTTACCATCTTATTTATCTCCTTTTCTTTCTTTTTTCAGGCATGTTGATGTTGTGACAGGAATTGGTGTTTAAGGACATTCCCCTATACCATCCATGCTTGAGTGTCCTATGAATATCTTGGCTTTCATGATGTCATCTCTTGATCAATGTTATCTTCTCTCACAGATTTTTCCTAAGTACCTTAGATATTCTTAGTGTTATATCCCAATGAATTATTATTTACAGGACAATTAGTTTGGTTGATTTATTTCATATTTAATAATTTACATCATATACTATATGTTTATGATCAGCATGCCTCTAAGTTCAATTGATTCCTTTTCCCAGCTAATACATTACATCTAATTTATAAATGTAGGCTAGTTAGTATGAGTTTTTAGATTACTGTTATATTACCTCCAAGATTATTAGATCGGTTGATTAGTTTCCCTACTAGATTGGTTTATAATCTATGTGTGTATTCTTGTATTTTTTCTCTCCCTGTTAGTTTTGCATCCACAAGGTTCCTTATAATATATACACCTTCCATGGTCGAGATGATAGGTAACATGCACTCTCGGTTGTGGAAAGGTAAGTATGAGGTATGTATATTTCATTTAGATTGAATTTATATTATTATCACTTATGTTGCTATTACATTTTAATCATTTTAATTTTGGTGTTGCATTTTTTTCTCAAAGAACATCTCATGTACACTTTTATCACACGTGCTGATATTTTATTCACCGTATGCTTCTTATTTTTCACTCTTACTAACTTTTGATCTTTGTAGGCACTATTAATGCATTGAGTTCCCCAAAGTGGTGTCCTTGAGGATATTTCTGAGAGTGGGGATAACCAGACATGGTTATATGGGTTGGTTAGTGGTGGTACTTGAGAGGGTGGCAACTAGGGGAGGGTGTAAGGAAAATAATGTTTAATGATAATACTTGTGTGGGATATTATGATAGTATTATTTTGAAAATAATGTGAGGTGAGGTGTAAGTATGAAATATAGTAGTGAGTTATAATGACACGAGTATTAGGGTTGAAACAAAATCCTTGATTATATGAGCTACTTGTCCTTTATATATGTATGTAATTGTTTGAAGAATAATATGAAGAGAATTGTGTTGTGTTAATTTGTGTTAAACCACATTTGGTATTAGAGCAGTGTCTAGTCCTTTGTAAAATGGAAGTATAAATAGATTTGAAAGGGGTATTCATTTTTATTTGAATTGGTGGATGAGATAATTTAGTTTATGGAGAATTTCATGATAGTATTTATTATTTTCTTGATATTTTGTGGTGTGTGTTTTGTAATTATACGTCCACTCAAGTATTTTTGTAAGGAAATTACTTGATAGATATGAATTCCATCATTAATAGAACACCAAAGAAATCCAATATAGAGAGAGACAAGATAACAATATGCAATTAAAATGACTTATACCCTTTGAGGGGACATCCTCCAAACCATACAATAAGACTCAAGTGTTCAATATGATGATCGATTACCAGTTATAACTCCTTATATATACTCTACTATGTTATATAAACCACTTACGCCAACCTACTAAACATATGAAAGAATAAAAAGATGACATATTAAGAAATCATGTTATCCACAAGTCATCCATATGTATTCTGATATATGACCTAGGATTAATGGGGTAGCATGCCCTTCATCTTCAAAGTAACATTGTCCCTAATGTTGGTAGTCTCTGGATGTTGTTGTTGGAATGCTTCATCTTCCCATGTTGCATATTCAATGTTCAAATTCTTCCACTTGATTAGATACTCAGTAATGATCCTTGTCCTCAACTTCTTAGTATGGGCCTGTAGGATTCCTTTGAACTCCAAAATGATTCATCTCTCCTCATCAAGCTTGGGTAACATTGATTGGGAAGAAATATTTTGTCCAATGACCTTATTCAAGTAAGAAACATGGAAAATTGGACGTATTTTAGTTGACTGAGGAAGCTCCAGTTTGTATACCACACTACCATTTTTTTGAAAAACTTGATGAGTGTCATAATATTTAGGTGAAATCATGGTATTTGTATTTGGTTGTTTCAAGGATATTTTTTGATATGGATGTAATCATACAAAAACAAAGTCTCCGACTTAAAATCTTCATTCACTATGGTGTTGATCAACTTGTTGCTTTGTGTGGTTTTTTTCCATTATCAAATTCTCTCTAAGGCTAGACAATACCTCATGTTGATGATGAATGTGTTCTTAAACTGCTTTCACTTTAGGTTGGACCCTCAAATTACAGGTGAGTGATGGTGGATGATGTCAAAAATAGAGACATTTTGGATGAGGTATGAAATGAAGTGTTATACCACTATTCTACAAGTGGTATGCATTGAACTCATATATCATGTTTATCTTAAGCAAAGCATCGAAGATACCCCTCCAAACATTTGTTTAATAACCCAGTTTGTCCATCAGATTGGGGATGATATGATGAATTTTGCACCAGTTGAGTACCCAAACATGAGAAAAATAAATCCAATAAATTGCTAGTAAATATAGGGTCATGATCATTTACTATAATCTTGGGAGTACCATGTAGCTTCTAAATTGTATCCATAAAATATATGGCGATTGTGCTTGTTGTAAAGGGATACAAAAAGGCACAAAAATGATCATAGTTGGTTATTCTAGCTAAAACCACCATGATTACAATGTTCCCCTCAAATTTTGTGTAATCATGTGATGAAATCCATGGAAACCTATGCCCACTACTCACTAGGAATAGATAAAGGTTGCAGATGACTTGGGGTCTTAATAGTATCTCCCTTGTTATGCTAATACACCAAGTTTTTTTCCACAAATTTCTAGACATCGCCTTTCAACCCTTCCCAAAAGAAATCCTAATTAATTTAGTTATATAATTTTCAAGAACCTAGAATGGACGCCCACTGGATAAGTATGGATCTCAGAAAGAAGCTAACTTTTAAGGGTAGATTTATTGCATAAATACAACTTATCATTGTACCACAATGCATCCCCATTCCACATAAATGTTTATGAAGTGATTAGATCATGTTGGATATTTTGAATGAGAGTTTGGATCTCTATACCATTTTTTTCATTATGATCTTTCTTGATATACCCAACATGACTGTAGAATGGACATGGCATATAACAATCCTTCTATTGACTCATCCTTCCTGGAGAGTGCATCAACTACCACATTTTCCTTTCCTTTCTTGTTTATGATGTCAAATTCATAACCCAACATATTTGTGACCCATATTTGATGTTCTTCATATGATAGTCATTGCCCCAAAAAGTATTTCAAACAGTCGTGATCTATCTTCACTTTGAAGTGATGACCCATGAGTATGGTCTCCATTGTTTGAATGCATGGATAATAACTATCATTTCCTTCTCATAAGTTGGTTTTGATAGGTTCTCACTTTTGAGTTGACGAATCTTGAATGTGATGGGGCATCCATCTTACATGAGTACTACACCAATGCCACACCCTAAAGCATCACATCCGACAATGAAGGTTTTGGAGAAATTTGGTGTAGTTAGAACTAGATTAGTATAAATGGCCTTCTTCAAAGTCTCAAATGAATGGGTTTCATCTTCATTCCAATTAATGGAGTTTTTATTCAGTATAGTTGTCAGTGGTGCTACAGTATTCACAAATATACGATACTAACTTGTAGGCCCTAAGAATTCCCTAAGGTTTTTGAGGATTTTAGGTATCTTCTAGTCCGCCATGGTATAGATCTTATGAGGATTCACTTTTACACCTTCATGAGAAACAATATGACCCAACTATTCTACCTCTTTGACTCCAAAATCACACTTGGAGGCTTGACATAAAGGTGTTTTTGTTCAAGAGTGTCCAAAACCTTATTGACATGATGTAACTGGTCCTCCCATGTTTTGTTATAGATTAAGATATCATTAAAGAATACCAAGAAAAACCTCACAGAAATGGCCGAAAGATAGAATTCATCAAATTATGGAACGTAGAGGATGCAGTCATAAGGCCAAAAGGCATCACAAAAAATTTATAGTGGCCCTTATGTGTCCTAAATATTTTTTTATGAATATCCTCGTCTCGAATTATGATTTGATGTTATCTTGATCGAAGATCTGATTTTTTAAAATAAACAACACAATGGAACTCATCTAGTAGATCATCAATTACAAAAGTAGGAAACTTTTATTTTACTATTTACTTTTTGACCTCCTTGTAGTTTGGGCACATGCACCAAGTTTCATCCTTCTTTTGTACCATCACTACTAGAAAAGAGTAAGCACTTTGAATATGGAAAATAATGATTTTGTCCAACATCTCTTATACCATTTTTTCAATCTCTCTTTTTGTAGATAGGGATACTGATAAGGGAAAATATTGGGTGGTTGTCTACTTGGTATTCATTGAATTTCATGATCATGATTTCTTTTGGGAGGCAAACCCTTCGACATATCCCCAAAATCAATTGAGTGGTCATTAATAATTACTTGTGGATATTATGGTATATGATATTTTAATTGTTGAACTTCTATTGAAAATAGTTGTGTTAAAAACACATACACACCCTTATTAAGCATCTTATGCATTTGATGAGAGCTCACCAACTGTGGAGCTTTTTCCATCATCCCACGCAACTCAAAAGCTCCCCCCTGAGAATGAAAACACATGAACAAATATTGGAAATTCATCTCAATTGTGCCCAAAGTTGTGAGCCATTAAACTCCCAATACAATATCTACACTCCTCATGGAAATGTCATACATGTACGACTATTTAGCAGATAATGCAATCCTCCATAGTGAGTTTAAGATTATGGCATTTTCTTGAGCAACTAACAACACCTCCTATCTGTACAACCAATGACATGAATATGTTAGGTGTTGGAGATAAACAAACCAATTCAAGCAGCGAGGCCAACTTATGATTGAAAAAAATGTTCAGAGTACTTCCTGAGTCCAATTAGTACAATCAACCTTCTAATTTTTCACAGGAACCTTACGATACCTTGATGATTTTGTGGGGTGTTAATGCCTAAAAGTACATAGGAAATATATAGTTGGTTGGGAATATCTTGACATCAACTTCATGCACCTCTTCTTCTTCATTGAATGCTTCCTACTCTTCTTCCTCCTAATTGGGCCCCTCGATGTATAGCAATTTCGTCTCAGCACATGTATGTTCGTAATTGTTACATTTGTCTGTCACATTTAAAACATACCCCTTTTTCCTTATTCATCTTAAATTTGATGATGTATTCAACCTACTTTGCCATGAGGGACTTATGGTACATAAGAGCTATTGGTCTCTAATGCTAGTGAATGTGAGTCTGCTTGGTGTCAAGGACATTGTCCTCTTTCCTTTTGTGCCATGATAATAGAATCAGAAACATTGGTTTGATAAAAAATTATTACCCCATGTTGGATGTGATCCTTGAGACCCCCTAGAAATAGGTAATTCATAGTTTTCCTCTGTGATTGTTCTCCACGTGTAAGTGACAATTTCTGCAATTATTGAATATAGTCCCTAATTGGTCCTATTTGTTGCCTCAACTTTTCTAATTGGATGAAGAAGTTCTCCATCCATACTACTACTATATTTGTTAGCAGCATCTACATTTCATCAATAAATGTTGATTAGGTAACAATAAGGACCTTCTTCTTCTTCTTCTAAGTCACATAACCAACATATACAAAATGAATTCCAATGGTCTTCGATACAAAGATACCATAGTACCACCTTTTGTGCACCACTTGGGTTCTCATGTAAATCATCAAAGAAATTCTCCATTTTGATTGATCCAGTGTGATTGAGTCCTTGCTTATTGAACTTGCACATCTACTACTTTTGGAGTAACATGTGTGGCCTATAATCTTGTATTGGAGCCCTAAAGTGAGTGTGATGTAGTATTAGCGTCAAATTGTGAACATATGTGGGTTAGATCCATTTTGAGGTCTATGTGATAGACTAAAATGGGAACTCATTTGCCTATGGTTGTGGGTGCATACTAGCCAAGGCCATCACAAGTTTTGTTCTCGTTGTGTTCAAGTCTCCTTGAATGTTGAGGTGGAACGCATCCAAATCACCTGTTTGTTTCATATTTCTTCAAGTGAGTATTGCATGCTCTGTACTTGAAATTATTGATTATGTGACATTTCACCAAGAAAATATTAGGACTGAGGATTCCAACCCATTCCAGTCTCGTTTTTGGATCTCATTGTCAAGAGAATTTTTTCCTGGGGTCGTATGTTACCCTTGCCTTCTGCCTCTAATTTGATGGTCCCCGTCATGGTTTAGGGATTTGCGGTTTAGGGTTTCGAATTAGGGTTTACTATTTGGGACAATGCCAATTCTATAGGGAAAAACACAAAGAACATACCGCAACTTAAGTTTTTGTGAGATTTCTAAAAATGTAAAGAAATGTTAGAGAAACATCTTGAAATTTGTGGCCTATGGAGTGAATTTGTGAAAAACCCTAAAAATGGCAATAACTATCGCACAAAAGATATCAGAAGAAGCATTTCAGAACGTAGCTTCTTGGTATAATTTTGAATTTGCAATAGTAAATTAAATATGGAAAAAGTAGTAACAGGTTTGCAAGATATAGGTGAATCCTAAAATTAGGGTTTCAACTTAATTTTGGCCCAAATTGAAGATATAATACCATTTATAAGGAAATTAATTGATAGATAGGAATATCAACATGAATAGAACATCAAAATAGAGAGACAATATCACAACATGCAAGTAGAATGAATTAGTCACTTCAAGGGGTAACCTCAACCCCATAAAATAAAACTCAAGTGCTCAATATGATGATCAACTAGTAGTTACTACCTCCTATATATGTTAGAATTTGAGGATTCTAATAAATATAGATTTAATCAACTTACATATTATATAATGTTACAATAAATATTTAAATAAACATTACATCATAACATAAGTAAATAAACAAATACTTACATGAAATAAATAACGCAAGTGACACAGTATTTTATGGTGGAAAACCTCAATAAGGTAAAAACCCACTTTGAAAATAACATTTTACTTCAAAGAACTTATTTTACATCTAGTAAGATGACCTCCTCTAAAACCCTATTTACCAAAGGTAAAACCAAGTCACTTGATTTACACACCTTTGATATATTTCCCGAATATATCAAATGAGGACCTAAAGTCCTTTTTATATAAGGTGATCGGGTATGTCTCTCGACCCACCTTTTCAACCTAAAATGGTTGATACATACACCTAGGTTTATAATATTTAATATTAGAAATATAATCATTTCATTATAATAAATATTTAACCTAAAGTATATACCTAGGTTAGCATATTTAATAATAGAAATGGACATATTTCATACTATTAAATATTAACCTATATATTAGTGATGGACCCATAGACATTAAGGGTTGGCTAGACCACTTAATCATTATGTTCTAACACTCTCCCTTAATGTTAAGTGGGATAATATAACATATGTCAATAGATTACCTTCCTGTGGTACACTACGAGATTTACAATCCTTAAACGATAAAGGTTTTAGGTTAGCATATCGATTGAAGGAATTATAACATCTTTATCATACTCAATTTACCTTTTGGTACAAAAAGATTTAGAATCCCAAATATCATCCCATGATCAATGGCTAAGTATGATTTGTGAGTTTTACATGTTCTCACAGGTGTCTCATAAAAGGTTATTGAACCCAAGCATATAGAAGCCTTTTACATCCAATGACATCATTAACAATATGCTTGTACTGAATGTTTACCAGTAAACTCAATAGCACTAAAGAGTTTACTAAAGACCGCCTTTAAGATCTTTTTATACTTCTTTCTAAAAAGAAGATGAGGAGGTATACATGCTCAAAGGTCTTTTTACACTTACCCGGAGGTCTTTTTACAAAAACCAAGTTCCATTAAGAGGTAACATTGTTATGCACATTCCCCCTCAATGTCAACTCCGACAATCCAAGTTTTTCATGAAAGTGACAAAACTTTACATCACTCAGGGACTTTGTGAAGATGTCAGCAACCTGCTCTTCAGTCAACATGAACTTGAGATTTATGTCATCACTTAGCACCTTCTCACGGGTGAAGCATATATGCATCTCAATGTGATTCATCCTCTACTGTTAAACCAGATTATTAATAAAAAGTAATACAACTATGGCCACCACATAGAAGAGGAATACTTCCTTTAACTTCCATATGTATCTCTACCACGGCCGCTACAGCCACATGGACTCTTTATTTCTTCCATTGTACTTTTCTGCCTCAGTAGAAGAAATAAAAACTGTTGATTGCATTTGTTGTTCTAAGTAATGGTTCTTACACCAAAAAAACTTGAACACATATTCAATACATTTTATAACACAACATCAATATGGTTAGAGTCACAAAATCCATATAAGATAACATTTTCATTCTTAGATAATGCAACCCATAATTGAATGTTCCTTCAATATATTTAAAATAAAAATTGTAAGATTCAAATGATCTCTAAAAAAGGTTCATGCATAAACCTTGAAGTAATTCCGACTGTATAGGAAATATCTAATCTAGTTATAGTTAGATAAATCAAACTTTCAACTAACAACGTATATAAAATAGGATCAACATTTTTCATATGTAGTTTTAGGGTCAATATTTATTCCAACTTCCATTGAAGTAGAAAATAATTTACAATCAATCATAAGAAATTTTTTCAATACAATGGTTGCATATTGTGTTTTAAAAAATAATACTAGAATGAAATACAATCATACAAAGAACATGATGTGAGAGACCTAACTCATTCATTTCAAAGTACTGCGTTAATTTCTCTTTAATCCTATGAAATAAATCAGAATTGTCACCAATCATAAGAAAATCATCAACATATATACATATGATGATAATATGTGAGTCTTATTGCTTAATGAACATATCATTATTAGAAGAATAATTAATAAAACCTAATAGTTTAAAAAAGGAAACAATTTTCGCATACCAAGCTCTAAGAGCTTGTTTTAAACCATACAATGATTTCTCAACTTACAAACATAGTTTTCTCTGATATTTTCTTCAAATCCTTTAGGTTGAAACATGTAAATTTCTACTTTTAAATTACAATTCAAAAAATAGTTTTCTTATCCATTTGGTGGATTTCCCACCCAAATTAAGTGGCAATTGCAAATAAGACCATAACAGTACTCATTTTAGCTAAAGGGGAAAATGTCTCAACATAATCAATACTAGGTTTTTGATTGAAACCTCTAACAAGTCTAGCTTTATATTTATTAATACTACCATCAACATTATACTTTACTTTGTATATCCATCTGGACCATATAATATTTCGCGGCCCAAGTTCATACAAGGTAATTAATGCATGTTACATATGATGGCTTCTAGTCATTTTCCTAAGGTTAATATAATTTAAACTTTCTAACATAGATTGAGCCCAATTTAATTTCTTATCTAGGAAGATTAAGTTTCAGAAACATCTATAGAATCAAAACATCATCATGACCATTTACTAATCAGAATCAAAACCATCATTTATAAACATTTAACGAAGTAACTTCAAGAGAAGAAGACAACACATGTAAACCTTTCACTAGATTATATCTATACATTTCATATAAGCTTCGATAATTAATGTCTTAACCTTTCATGTCATAGTTTTAAATTATTCAAACTCTGAGATATAAAATAAGATGCAGAAGATAAATCATCAAAAATATACAAACCATTTCTTTGAATTCCTTCAGCTATTATACTCTCATTATTATCCTTGATATACCAAGTATCCTTCATGCATGGGTTCTAGTTGTGTCCATACCTCTTTCGGATGTTTGATATTACCAATGTGTAAAAGGTACTCGTCGTTCACATTGTGTAAAATTATAGAAAGAGTCTTCTGCATTCGTTACAAGAATGAATTCATGTTATCTATAGTTGTTTGAAGACTAGTGGAAGCAACCTCAGATCTAGAAACAATCGTCCAGAGTTTTCTCACCATAAATTTTGTTTTGACCCAAATGTTGTTGGTTTCATTTAGGATTTGGGTTTTGTCAAGATAGAAATCATTGGACGTCATTGTTTTCCTAAACCTGTAAAGCACACCCCATTAAATATACAATGTACCACATAGTTAGATACATATTTATCGATAATAAAAACAACACTTTTAATAGAATCATATCTAAATTTTATATATCTAAAGAAACTATTTGATCATAACTAAGTATGTCATTACAATGCATACTAATTGAGCTCTCATAATCAAAATAATAACTCGCAATATAAATGGCTCTACATTATACCCTATATTTATATAAAAAATATTTCCTACCATATAGAAATGAAGAAGAGACTCTTAAGAATGCATAACAACTTCAAATTTCTGAAAAAAAAAATTAATGTAGACAAAGATCTGGCGAGCTTAAATTTGACTTCTAAATGACCGTCATAATGACTTATTTTTTGGTCTATCGTGACATTCATTTGACCGTCAATTTTAACACAGTGAAATTTTTATTGAACCTACATGTTTAAATTTGACGTCTAAATAACCATCATACTGTCTTATGTTTGGTCTATCGTAAAGGTCATTTGACCATCAAATTTAATGAAGCTAAAACTTGATGTGTATTTCCAGAATGTGAAATTCTAAAATTTCTTCTTCTGTATAATATTAGGGAGGTTATATTTTAATACATTATAATAAGCTTTTATAATGTAAAAATATATACATTTTTTTTAAAAAGATATATCGTTTATATAATGTAAATAAAAAACAACATATAGTTCATAAAAATTATAAAGCATAGTATTTTTTTTATATAAAAAACACATAACCCTTATTAAAAGGGTTTAAAGGACATAGACCAGGATAAAAATTTTTATCATGTGCAAGTAGATTTATGAGAGTATAGATTAACCTGCATATTTTACAGAGGTGGCAAGTATTTCCCCTGACCAATAAAATAAATTGAAATCCCCTATTTTCATGAACTTTGTCTCTTCCCTTCATTTACTCTTAATTTTACCCTGCACACATTTAAAACTATGGAAATATTGCAAAATTCCTTCAAGCTAAAAACTTTAAAAAATTTATGTGGCTATAACTACCAATATTTTAATAAATATTTATCACACTTCACGTGGGCCACCAATAAACTAGCTTTTTTTTAATTCACCATTTATACCCAAGAATTCTACATTTATACCTAATATATTATCTCATTTTATTCTCCATTCTCACTTTTATATAAAAGAAAACCTTTAAATATGTTTATTTATATAGTTTTTATAAACTATAAGATATAAATGAATGGGGCCACCTCATTACATGGATAATATAAATGGTTAGGGACACCTGTTAAGTTTTAGTCAATAAGTATCAAGATTTGAAAATAATATCTTCATGGCCAAGCAATAAACACGAACCTCCTTACTAAAAAAGTAAGCACTTAGTTTTTTTTAAAACATATATAGACAAAATTTGATAAAATTTATATTTTAAGCGGTTTAAACTAACCATATATGATATGATTCAAACTTGGATTTGTTTCTTTTTTAAAAAACTATATATGCCTAGATTTATAAGTTTAAATGATTTAAACTTAGGCTTAGAATATGATCTGTTTACTCTTCCCCCAATCCCGTGTAATTTTAATATGGTTTAAGGCTTTTAATATATAGTTTTTTTTAAACTATATCAGTTTTAATATGATGTTTATATAAATTATTATATAAACTTTATTCTTATTATACATATTTTTATTTAAAAATAATAATATAGTTTTCAAATTATATAGGATATAGTTATAGATTAACTATAAACTATAGTTCTTCAAATTAAATCTTTTAGAGGGGTCTAAAGAACATGGGTATGAATTTACCTTTCGAAATATTTAACCTGCAAACATTTGAAATTATAGAAAACATGAAAATTATTTCATATAGAAATAAATTATTTCATTTTCTGTATGTAATTTTCACGCAAGTAAATATTTGAAGCTCCTTTCACCTGTGCACACATCAATATCTAAACAAACATTAATTCTAAAAAAATACTGAGAGTTTAAATGCACAAATGTGATACCAAAATAAATTAGGAAAAAAAAGGGGACCAGATACTTTTAAATACCCTTTCCAGTTGGTTGAAAAAATACGTACAAATTAAATTAATTTACCTCGCTCTTTTACCATGTTAGAATTTGATGATTCTAATAAATACGGATTTAATCAACTTATGTTACGATAAATATTTAAATAAACATTACATCATAACATAAATAAATAAAAAAATACTTACATGAAATAAATAACACATGTGACACAATATTTATAGTGGAAAAGCCCAATAGGGTAAAAACCACTTTGAAAATAACCTTTTACTTTAGAGAACTTATTATACATCCAGTAAAAGCACCTCCTCCTTTAAAACCCTAGTTACCAAAGGTAAAACCAAATCACTTGATTTGCACACATTTGTGATTTGCACACATTTGATATATTTTCCAAATATATCAAATGAGGACCTAAAGTCCTTTTTATATAAGGTGATAAAGTATGTCTCCCGACCCACCTTTTCAACCTAAAATGGTTGATACATACACCTAGGTTTATAATATTTAATATTATAAATATAATCATTTTATGATATTAAATATTTAACCTAAAGTATATACCTAGGTTAACATATTTAATAATAGAAATAGAAATATTTCATATTATTAAATATTAACCTATATATTAGTGATGGACCCATATACATTAAGGGTTGGCCAGATCACTTAATCATTATGTTTTCACAATATATACCCTACTATGTTGTATAAACCACCTAGGACAACCTACTAAGCATATAAAAGCATAAATAAATGAGATGTGACATATTAAGAGATTATGTTAGCCACAATTCGGTCATATGTATCCCGATATATGACCTAGGATTAAAGGTGTAGCATGTTTGCACCTTTCTAGATCTATATTCAAACTTTTCTTGGGAAATCACAGAACTCAAGTGCACAAGCTCTACATTTCTTTAAATATTTTAACAATCTCTCCTCACATAATTGTTGCAACACTTATCTCAAGTGCATAAAATGCTCTATGAATCTCGTATTGTTGAAAATAAATATGTCATCTAAGTATGCTATAACAATTTTGCTTTGAAAAAGTTTCAATAAGCCATTCATGAGTCTCATGTGTTGGGGGTAATAATGTCAAGTCGGGATACCGTTTAGGTGGACCACCACTTCACACCCCATGTTATTTTAAAGTTTGTTCGATAAACTTTATTATGTCGGTCTTCCACAATTTTAGAGTGAAACGGTGTGACTAATTCACCCCTCCTATATAAATAGGATGATCCCTCACGGGATTGGTATCATGCTATATCAAGATCATTGTAATCATTGTATTGTAAAATTGTGAGAAATCGTTCTGCAACTATCTTTGTGAGACCGAGTGAAGTGGAAGTGGTGGGTAAAAGTGTTTGTGAAATTCTTAATAAATGAAGTGTTTTATTCTGAGTGGGGTTTTTTCCTTTGGGTTTCCCCACTATTAATCTGGTGTTCATGTATTTATTTACTTTCCTTGTTCATGTAATATGCAATATAAATATCTTAATCTATGTTTAATCGTTGCACTTCATAATCTATAATATTTGGCAATTATATTGTGGATTTGTAATTATTTAATTATTTATTCACATTAATTCCCTAACATGGTATTAGAATTTTTCGTTACATTTGTGTAGAGATATATCTGGATGTTTTTGATTTGCAAGAGTGAAGAAACTTGAAGTTTTTTGGATCTGTGAAACTCTAGTTGTTATGTCAACTTCAAGTTAATTAGGTTTAAAATTCCAATTCCCGCCAAAATATTATGAATATTGGATGATTTGTGGATTAAGATCTTGCTTGTGCATTTGTGTGCATAGATCTATGTTTATTTTCCTTATGTGGCCTTGTTCTTTGTTCTTCGTAGTTAATTTGTCTTGCGCAGTATTTTTAAATATTTCACGCTCTTTATATTTGTTATAGTTGTGCAACTTATTTGAATAATTCATGTTTTTTATATTATTTGATTGCGAAAAGAGGACCGGACCTGAAATTCATTTTATTTTGGCTCATTGCGGTGACTTCACGTCCGCCTAGAGTCATCTCTCAAAAGTGTGACGGAATATTGTCATCTATCCACTTCAATCATTAGATCTTTGCCAAGTGGTGTCTTCAGATTTGTCTTCAGTCTCAGTCTTCTTCTTTCGTGTCCTTTGTTTTTTCTTGCTCAGACCCGAAAGTCATTAAAATTTGACTTATTCCACGAGCTTGAGTTCCGTGGAGAGCGTCTTTTCTTGAAAGTGGCGGAATCCCGCCACATGTCTCCTCTCTCTTGTTGATCTTTTACGGTGTGGTTCTTTGTTTGTTTGTCGTGTACCCCGTTGACCTTGTCAAACCCTATTGCAGACCCGATAAACTATTTGTCTTAGTTTATTCTATGGACTTCACGTCCGTCGGGCGCATCGCTAGAAAAATGACACACGTCCTGTTGTTTTGTCTTGATCTATGACAAGTGTTACCTTATTTGATCGTTGTGTGTCATTTGACTTGTCAAACCCTATCACAGACCCGATAAAGTCGTTATTTTTTATTGATTCTAGGGACTTCACGTCCGCTTAACTCATTGGCTTGAGGAAGTGACAAAATTCGGCCACGTGTTATCTCTTTGTCGTTGATCTTGTGCCAAGTGTCTCTCTGGTTGATTATTTGTGTGTCTTATTCTGTAATTGGTCGTGTGTTTGCTCTTTGCTACCCCGTGTGACAGACCCGATAAACTATCTTTTTTGTTTAATTCCAGGACCTCACGTCCGTTGGGCTAATCTGCTTGAAAATTTGTCAGAAAAAATGACACGTGTCCTTGGTTGATCATGTTTGATCTTTGACACATGTCGTACCTTTCTTTTTTAGCTTTGTTGTATGGCATTTTTAAGATAGCTCGATCTTGACTTTGATTTAGAAAGCTCCCACAGTATTTCGACTTGGTCCAAAGTTCGGTCGATTTCCTTTATACCGTGAGTTGTAGTTAATTTATAGGCCAAACTGCAAATGTGTCCTTGTAAATCGAGTTGGGACCCGAACATAATAGCTCTTTTTTTTTACTTTGTTTGGCTCTCCTGTTGGGAGTTTGTTTGTTTAAGATAAATTTGTCTTCATAGTTGTGTGTGCATTTATCAATATGGCTAGTTCCTCTAGTTTCTCAATGGATAAAACTCAATTATTAAATGGAACTAATTATAGTCTTTGGAGAGTTAGGTTAAAACTTTGGTTCATGACTAGAAAATTATGGGATTTGATCACTGGTGTGGAAAAACAACCCACCGGAAGGCAAGCGAATCTGGAAAACATTAACTCTTTCTCGGTTAAAGATCACATAAAGCCCTGGTCCTATTGCATTGAGTATAAAAATCTATGAATTTTTAATGCATATAGGTCATATGGATTCACCTGTAGATTCATAGAAATGAATTAGAAACCATGTTTATGAAGGTTGAGTCAATCTATCCAAAATAATTAAGCTAAGTTTGGAATTGTTTACAACTTGCTATAAAGGGGGATGAGAAAGAAATTGATTACCTGGCTAAAATTAAAAATATTAAAGCTCACTGCTTGGATAGATGTAATTGTGAATTGTTTCAAACCCATAAGTTATTCTGTCATCTTTTATCAATACAGATAAATATTCATGAAAAGTTTTGTAGAAACTATATCTCCATTCCTTAACTCTAAATATCAGAATGAGTCCAATTTACTAATCTGAAGATACTTTGTCCTCTCTTCTAATTTAAGAAGAGCGTATTATAGAAAATTTTGATTCTAAAGAGAATGTCATTTAGGCACTTCTCACTCAAGAATCAAAAAGTAAACATTTTAGATTCAAAAATCAAAAATCAACTTTTAAAACTCCTAGTAAAGACAACAAACCAGGAGATTTAAAAGTTAGTTTTGATGGTAATTATCATTTCTATGAAAAATTTAGCGATAAGAAAGAAGAATGTAAATTGAAAAAGAAGTCAAATTTCAAAAATAAAAAATGGAATAAATTAGATGAAAATGAAAAGAATAATCATAGAGTTGGTGTAGTAACTCTATAAACTACATCTATCACCTCTGAAAGAAAAGCATGTCTTATTTTCTTGTATAATTTGATTATTTGTTCATATTAGTTATCTATCAAGTCTTATCTCACTATTTAAAGGCTTAGAATAAGATATTGAAGGTATATATGTTTTATAAAACATTTCCTAACATGGTTAGTTGCTAAGCATATTGTTATGATAGTTGTTATGCAACTAGTGATTAACTTTTACAATTGGTTAAAAGTGAAATCATATTATTTATATTATGGATATTATGACTCTAACCATGTTGATGTTGTGTTGGATATACATCTAGATTTGTGTTCAAGTTTTTTGGTGCAGGTGCCATCACTTGGAGCAGCGAAAAATCCATGTGGCTAAAGAGGTTGTTAAAAGTGATACACATGGGAGCTAAAGGAAGTATTCCTCTTTTATGTGAAAGTCAGATTGCTCTTGATAAAGAATTCAGTTCAACATCAGAGATCAAGTTGTAGATACCTTCACCAAGCCATTGTGTGCTATGAAGTTTTGCAAGTTTTGCGCCTTGTTGGGCCTATCAGAGTTGTCATTGAGGGGGAGTGTGCATGACAATGCCACCTCTTAACGTCTTGTTGTAAACTTCCAATACTTGCTCCATTTTGTCAATATCAATGTATGTAAATTAATGATCATGTAATGTGAGTTTACTTGTAAATCCCAGCAAAGCATTAGTTATGGGAATGCCTTAGTTTATAAAAGGCTCCATAATATGATATAAGTCTTCATATATAAAACACTTGTCCTAAGAATTTCTGTATGGGAAGATCTATATGATTTCCCTTGTTTACATGCTAGCCTGAATCATTGTAGATGATTTATGGATCTATAAATCCTTTTGTAGAAAAAGGTAATTTGGCATGTTTTGTTTTTTCCCCACTTAACATTAAGGGGGAGTGTTGGGGTAATAATGTCACGTGGGGATACTGTTTAGGTGGACCACCACTTCACACCCCATGTTATTTTAAAGTTTGTTTAATAAACTTTATTATGTCGGTCTTCCACAGTTTTAGAGTGAAACAGTGTGACCAATTCACCCACTCTATATAAATATGATGATCCCTCATGGGATTGGTATCATGTTATGTTAAGATCATTGTGATCATTGTATTATAAAATTGTGAGAAACTAATGAAATTATTTTGTGAGACCAATCAATTAAGTGGAAGTGTTGGGTAAAAGTTGTTTGTGAAATTCTTAATAAAGGTAGTGCATTTATTCTTAGCAGGGGTTTTTTCCTTCAGGTTTCCCCATTATAAATCTGGATGTTCATGTGTTCATTTATATTTCTATTATTACTATTCTGTTGTTCATGTCTGTAATATACAATATAAACATCTTAATCTATGTTTAATCATTGCACTTTATAATCTATAATCTTCCACAATTATATTGTAGATTTATAATTTGTTAATCATTCATTCTTGTTAATTCCCTAACATCATGAATGTACTCAGTGTGTTAGTCAACCCAAATGGCATTACTAGTTGCTCATATAATCCTTCATGTTTTGAATTCAACATTCCACTCATCACATTCCCTTATGCAGATTTGGCGATATTCACTTTTCATGTCTATCTTCGTGAAGTATTGTGTTCCACTTAAACAATGTGTCATATCATCTATGCATGGCAGTGGGAATTTGTACAATAGTTATCTTGGTCATTGCCTTGGAATTGTGCACATCCAACATTCTCCACCTTTATGAGGCACTTATAATGTTGGTACTGCACACAAGCTCAAGCTCCCTCAAATTAACCCTTATCCAACAATGCATGTGATTTCCTTTGTACCTCTTCATTTTATTTTGGATTGGGGGGTTGGGGCTCCCAACTCCTCTATTCCAATGAACCCCCTATCTATATATGGCTCAATACCAACACCAACTCTCAAATCATATGAGGTTAGAAAGGTAGGGGTTGGAGTTAGGCTCGAGAAACGGGTTCCACCTACCCTTCACTCCTCAAGGTCATCTAAACTGGGCTCAAGGTTGGGGTTCCACCTACTCTTCACTCTCATATTCCACCAACCCTTCACTCTCAAATTGGGGGTTAAGACAAACTCATTCTGGAATTAAGTCCATAGAGTCGACATCAATATCAATGAGCACTTAAAGGACCTCCCCACACCCCTCACCCTCCGCCTCCCCAAATCTCTTTAGTAGCAAGGTGGACTTCTCATTTATACACACCCTCTCTCGACTGAACAACTATAGAAAGGACCTAGCAGGAAGGCAGATTATTCTTTACCCTATCATCTCTGCTAGTGATGTATATCTATCATGGGTAGCAACCCATATGGTAAATCCTTATAAAGGACCTTTGCAAACTCCTTTATTAAGCCTTTCACTTAATGTGGAGGTAATTCCTCTTCTCATGTGCATTCAATGTGTTGGCTTAGTTATGAACACAAAACATGAGATTTCCCAACATGATCAATATCTTTAAACCATTTTCCACTTCCTCACTCTTTTCCTTCAACGGAATCAATATATGTCCTTCCCTCTTTCCCCTATGTATAGGTATTTGCATGACCACCACTTCATGCCTTTTTTGTCAAATTGCTAAGGTTCACCAAGTAACACATCAAACATCCATAGGCACACATTGCATGTAACTTCATCCTTTCATGCATCAATATGGGAACTCACCAAACATTGCTTATTCACTAGAATTTGATGTCCCTTCAAGAACCAATAAACCTTATGGGGATTTGCTTGTGCTATCCTCTTCAACCCTAGTGTGTCGATCATCGCTCTTGAAACAAAATTATTTGTGCTACCATTATCAACAATCAATTTACAAACTAGTAAAGGGTTCTAAATAAATTCATCCTCCATATTGGACCATTTCCCTCTTTTGTTGGTTTCAATAAAACCCTCATCATTATGAAAGCTTCTCCACTTTTTATCATTCTTCGTGATGATCTAATGCAATACTTTCCTCATCAGCATGCTTAATATGCACATTCATATCATTTCTTCTACTACTAATGTGGTGCAACACCCTTGTTTTAAGGTATAGCCCTAGGTAACTTATTTGCATTTTCTTTGCAATTCCACGAGTAAATGATTAGCATTTGTAGCCGAAACAAAGAAGCCCGCATTCAAATATTCACGCATGCACAAATTTGAATCAATTTATCGAAGAGAAAAGGCAAAGAATAGAATAGCAAAGGTCAAATTCAATGGCATGCTGTAACTTGGAACAAAATCAGCGAGCTAAGGACAAAAGCGCAAAAAAATCCATCAAACTTAACAGTTGATCAAACTTGTTGAGTCCAATTCTGAGCTGTCTATGACTGTGAGAGTCTATTTTGAGACTCTAATTAGGCATTCAATCAAGGTAGGGTCTTATGCTTATGTACCTTTTTCCCATCTCAATTTCAATCAATTCCACACTTAGATTCTGACTTTTACCCCTTTTCAACACTAGTCCTTTATCTGAATTAGGGCCTAGTTTTGTTTAATTTAGGCCTCTAAAACAGATTGCAGGCATTTAACCACACTATTTCCACAAACTGTAAATTGCAACCTTTTACAACCAACTTTCTTTGTATATCAATTGTTGCATGACAATAACGATTTGAACTCCCCTGTAATCAATCCTCGTGGATTAAGCATGTAAATTTTTCCACACTACAAGCATTTGATGCAGTAGAGACCAGTAGCAATAAATGTTTTTTGATAAAGTTGAACTTTCATATATTTGAATAGTTACTTGTTCTTTGATTTTATAGGCAGCATTTCAAGGAAAAACTGTAGTCGTCTAAACCAGGCACTGAGGATATACAACTAATTGAGGAGTTTTATCAAGTTAAGAGGCATTTTAATTTTACTTACAAATCTTATCAAAATGGAACCAGTTCAAGAGTAACTAAAATAAAAACGGTAGTCTTGTTGCTAAGCACACCCCACTCCTAAATTTTTCGTCTCTAACTTTGATATCAGTAGTAAGAGATTACAAAAAAGTTAAAAGAAACATGTTGAGAAAGAAGTAACCTCTCCTTGAAATCAAGCCAGTACAATATGGGTAAAAACTGAGTTATTCACATCATTTGTTTACAATTCGAGAATGATACCACAATCCTATGATCGTGCCTTTCAAGTTGGTTAACATGGGATATTAGTCTTCAACCGCTACTTAAGTCCTAAAAAGATAATCTTGCCATTGCATGGGCACATATTCCAAAGGCTTCCTATGGGCGCATAATTCTATTCAAAAAATGAAATATAGAGAAAAACACGAAATTGCCATCACTGCAATTTCCGTTGGGGGAATTGGAGAGACAAGCATCCTGATCATGGGGCAAAGTTGTTCCACCTGCTAATACCTTTATATCTAGTCCACAAGAAGTCTGCTACTAAATTACTTCAAAACCGTCAAATTAGGAAACCAGGTTCAATGGATCAATGATTACCTTAGTCGCTAAAACCATGACAGAACCACCAAAAATTAGATATAACATACAAAACACATCCTTACAAAGTTCATCCAAATTCTCTGCCAGTCTTGACAATGAGCTGCCAACTAAAAAGCTCCTATTCACAGTCCAGTGACAGTAACTAATTAACAGCAACTCGTATCAAGACCGACTCAGAATGAACACTAAGCATGTCGAACATCAGTAGCTATGGGGGTAGAGACCTCTCTCGTGACCAGTTCCTCTTCACACTGTCCTCTAAGTTTCAAATTAGGAGCACGAGGAGTCATCTTCTCAACCTCCTCTCGGGTATATATGAAAATCTTGCGCACAATGCTGCAAAACTCTCTGCTTTCAAGAGAAACAATTCAGATAAATTGATCAGATAATAACCTGGCTAGCTGGTATAAATAAATGACCTAGTAACAAACAAGCCATTTCTTTTATTGGAGTATTGGACACAGATACTTACTGCCATGGATCGTCTCCTACTAGCATCATATCTCCCTCATCATCTGTATAGACAACCTGCCAGCCTTTGCTAGGATCCTCTAGTTGTCCTTCAAAATTGAACATCACCTCAAGCTCACGGATGAGCTCTGAGTATCCTTCGAATTTCGTAAGATCCACAGCTCGCCCAAGAGCACTGCCCTGCTTATGTACCTTCATTGTAATGCAACACAAGCTTTTGAATTGTCAGAATCTCTCCAACAACATATAAAGCCTACGAAATTCTAATCTTGTCCAACAGAGATGTAAAATGATTGATACCTTAGTACAGCTCCTTGGTGGATTACTCTGAGCTCTGCACTGTGTGTCTTGAGATGATCTCCAAGATGATTTTTCTTGCTCACAGCTCACAGCAGGTGTATCGGACTCGGCCGTCTTTGTTGGCTCTAACTGCTGATCTGCCTCGGTAAATTGTGAATGAAGATCTTTTGGGGTATGAGCAGCAACATTTAGGTCTTCCTCATTCATACAAACTCCATTTTTGGATGGATTTAGCTCACTCCCTGTGGAATTGTCAATCAAATGAAAACCAAATAATTTGCAATTATTATCCGCAGGGCGTGTTATGGCTTCAACACCCTTATCTTTAGAAGCTTCCCATAGAGAAAAACTAGGCTGATGCTCTGTTGTTCCCAATTTATTAGTTGGCACATTTCTCGTTACATTTCTGTCCACACCACCATGTGCCTCTGAAAATTCTGACTGGTATGGTGATATCATATGCATTTTCCAGTTTCCCAATGCTTCCATTCCCAAGTTTGGAAAATGTGGGTACCCATTGAAGCCATTCCACCTTAGACTTCCACTGGGTTTAGGAGATGGTGCCATGGAGGTCAGATATTGTTTCCGATTAGCCTCACTCATTTCATGTAAGTTGTTGGGAAAATTTGTCACCCACGGGCCAGATGAATCTACAATTTTACCGTCCTGGTCCTGAAACTGTTTTCTGGAAAGCTTCATTTGCTGCGCCTCTTCCAGGGTACGATTTGTAAATGACCCAGTCAGTTCTTGCATTTCACAACTGCCCTGAAAACTGGGAAATGAATCTGCATATGCCGAGTCATGCCTCTGTAATGGCATCCAATTTTCAGAAACAAATCTTCTTAGACAGCCTACACCTTCTGCTTTGACATCATCTAGTTTTGGCCCCCATACAACCATCTTTTGACCACTCTCCACATCACTGTCACCCAAAGATCCTCCCAAGGTCATGACTTCTTGACCTTGCAAGACCCTCGTGAATCTATGAGACTGGGAGGAATCAACGGATGCCTTATCTGAAAGGAGAGAAGCAGAAAAAAGAACAAGAACAAATAAGAAAAAATAATTGACAGTGGCACTTAGCCAATTCCCTATTTATATCTGATATGCCAACAAAATCCTTACCAAGAACTGATAATTCTGGAGTGGAGGGCAATATATTTGGCCGAGGCCTCTTGTTTCTGGCTACTGGCAGAGGATTCATTGCTGCCGTGGTCAAGGCAGGTTCTATTTTCCATGGTGAAACCCTCTCTGGCCGTGGCATAGCTGATATTTCATCCCATTGCACCTGAAATTCACAAAATGAGCAGAGAGCAAAAATAAATATCAGCACAGTTGTGTAATTAACATAGGGGAAATCATGGAAACTTAAAAAAAACTTTCATCTATGCCATAAATACCTTTAGGCATCTCCACTTTGAACCCGGCCACCTCCCAGGATCAGCATCACCAAGCCCAATGATGGTACCAGTAAATCTGTCCGAAAGAAACAGCTATCAGCTATACCACACTGCGACAAGCACATCGGCTTTGGGAAGAAGGTTCCATTCCTAAACAATTGTGATTAACCTTCCATCCATAACATCCATCATACAACAACTACTTACTGGTGTTCTATATAGAATGTCACATGTCTATCTTTTAAACCCACAGGAATATGTGCATTTTGACTTCTATCAAATTAAATTACAATAAAGAACAGTTATTGGACATTATGCATGTTTTGACCACTAACCAAATAATATTAAAACAAAGAAAAGTTATTGACTGCTTTGCTAAATTGTATTACAACAAAGAACAGTTATTGAATGCTTGCTAGCCATTACATCATTTTACCCATCTAACAACACTTGTCTTGCCTAAATTACACCAAATTTTGAAGTCAAAGTGTTCAATAAGAAGACCTTTGCTCTGGGGATTCTTCTCCCTCAAATCTCATCTTGAATCTCATGCCAACTGAGAAATTACTGTTCATAGCCTCCATGTATTGATCATAAGGAATTATGAATTCTGATGGGCTAGTTCTGCACAAAATATAAAATATCCAGATATCAAATCAAAGATGAAATCAAAATTTAGTACAATGCAAACAATAAAAGCAATTCAAGTACCATGCTATCCCTTTCTCAGGATAACTAGAACAAACATAAAACTCCTGGGAAAACGAGGAAAGCAGCTGTCTATAACACTTTAACATGCATACTATAGAAGCTTACCAAACAAGTTCATATGATGGGAATAAAAGGTAGAGAATTTTGTCCATTTATCCATTTTGTGAATGTAATGTATAAAAATAACAAGAGCAAAATACAACTATGCAAGTACCTCATAACCTACTCGACAAACTTTCTAGTGACTAACACATACTCCACACCTGTGCCTACCCCTATCAGATTATTTTCCTAAAGCACTAATATGCATCCCACCCCCATCATTAAATAGTAAGGCTTTGTATAATTTGAGATCCTGCCTGGGTGTTTCTTTCACATTCCTTTATTTTACTAGAAAAACTATTAGGATAAAACAATATGAATGAGAAGAGCTTTGAAAAGTTCGTGGATTTTCACACATCATGCCTGAGAGTTCTTACCTTGGCTTGTAGAAGACACTAAACATGGTCCTTGTTGAAATTGCGTGTGATGCAGTAGCAAGGACACCAAGATGCATGCTGTGACTGGATATAACTGATGATGGAATGTTGCTTTGCTGGCGCATGGCACGCCTGACTCCGACACGTAGTTCGCCATTTTCCCCTCTAAAACCAAAAACATCCAACATAAATTATAAGAATGCAACCAAAAATAACATTTTTGAAAAGCTCCATACGAGTGAGAATGGTTAGGCCTACAAACCTCAGAAAAATGAAAGCGTCCCCTGCTACAAGCCTTTTGGAGCTAACAAAGACACTCCACCCAGTGGTCAGCAAATGCCTCCTTGGCTGACCTAATATTGGAAGCAAACAACTTTTAAAACGTGATAGTTGTGAAAAAAACTCATTTCTTTCCAAAGAACACCTAAACAAAAATATAAGCCTCTTCACATATTCTTATTCATTAAATTCAAATTTAAAAATTACTCATTTCATTCCCAATAACACCTCAGCTAAAATATAAGCCTCTTGAAATATTCTTAATTCATTAAATTCAAACACTCCAATGAACCTATTGAAATCAATCAAAAATCTTCTACAGTCTTGACGAAGACCACCATGTTTCACTACAAACTAAAGACAATCTGTGTAGCCTATTGTTAATCAATGTTTGGATCACACTCTGTGATCCATCTTCTATCATCCTGATGATGGATCAGACTGTGATCCAAAACGTCGATTAAAAATCTGCTATAGAATTTTACTTAAAATCTCTTTCTTAATGTTATAAACTATGACGACCTTACGTCTTTAATAAAAGTTAACTCTTGACCAGCAGGTCTCAGTAGCCACAGATTCATTTCTGCTAGTCATTGCATATAAATGCAATATAAATCCAAGCATTACACAGAAATAATTTGCTAATGATAGGAAGAATCAGTTTACAAAGCTCCAGCAATCAGCCTACAATGGTTTGTCCTATACTAACAAACATCTCAATCACAATAATAAAATGCTATTTGTTACCTAAAATACATTTGGATAAAAACAATTGCAACCCTCGTTTAAAATTGCTGGCTATATTGAATAAGATTTCAGACCAAAAAGTTCAACACTTCTTCATAAATTTCAAATCTAGTTCAATACAACTAATCAAAAAAATATGAAGAACACCCCACCACGAAATATGTGCCGGAAACGCCAATCATTTCCATGCAGATCTTTGGCAACTAGCTCTTGAGTTGGAGGTTGATGGCTCATGTCCTGTAAAAATGGAAAAATAAAATCATTAGAAAAATGAATAGGATTATGTTTCGTGATGTCTTCAATCAGGGCCCAAAGTAACATAATACGAATGCTCAAACAATTGTGGATTTGAAAAACTAACCAGAGGTGGAAGACATTCATCGGCATGTCTCCTGAGAACAGAAAACCCTCCATGTGTACTTGTGTCAGAAGCCGTAAGAGTCTTACAAAAGGAATGTACAGAAGGCCTTGGAGGCACTGGAAGAGGTGGATCCATGTCAGCAGAGCACTCGTCCTGCTGTAGAATGGGACAATCTATATCAGCACACCCGCTTCATGCTATATATATTTTTTGTGTAATTTTTTGATGTTTGGGAGCAAAAGTCTGAGACATAAGGTCATCCAGACCTATACATGCCAGACATGCCTTACTATAAGATAGATTGAAAGGCATACCTCTGCCTCGGGAAGCAAAGTAATATGAGCAAAAACTTCATCAGTGTCTGGTTCAGCCTACAAAAAATGTCTTCGAATGGTAAGAACAGTAAAACATAAGCTAAAAAGCTATAATACATAATTATTGGGGAATGGAAAAAGTTTCTCCTAGTCAACAAAGAAGAGGAAGCTAAACTCTACACTCCAGAACCATGCAAAATGAGGTAAAACCAACCAATGTAAGCACAAAAGAATTGATATTAATTTACCTGCAGTAGCACATTGATCACTCGGCAAAGGATTTTAGAGGGCAGGTTATACGAAGGCATCTGCTGTTCTGCCTCCTGGTTCGTGGATGCTTCAACCTGCAAGACATCACACAAAATTTGGCAAAACATTACTTTAAAGTTTAGACTAATAATCACTTCGTCAAAATGTTGATTTGTATACAGGAGGAATGAAAGGTGAAAAATTACAACTACATTTGCCAAGTGGTACATTACCAAAAATGATACATCAAAAAACAGTAGACCTCCACAAAGTATACAAGACTGGGGAAGCTACAAAACATTAATTTTGACAAAGCCTATTCTTGAAAACATGCAGTGTCCATTCTTTGGTGGCGTTTGCAGTTAACAGTGCGGAGTCAACATTCAAGCGGAATCATTCAAATGGAATCCGAAGTGTATCAGGTGGCTGATTTGACAAAATATGCCCACAAGAATATGCAGTGATGATGCTTTTGTGACTCACGGAGAATCCCCACAATGCCATAATACTTAAAATCACAGTAATAGTGTGTGCCATGTGACTGATCTGATAGTGCTACATTATGATGGTGCCTAATACTTGCATATGTATAGGGAAAAAATAAAAGGTATTCACGAACAATCTTGCACTAGAGAAAGCCACTATGGTGTGCCATGTGACTGATCTGATGGTGGGAACAGCTCCTAAATGAACATATTCATGAAGCACACCCTTATGCTGAAAACAGCTATGAGAGCCATAATAGTGCACCGTTCGATTGATCTAGTGGCGGGAAATGATCCTCAATATGATGGGAACAGTACAAACATGTCATACAAAACACCCTTATCCTAAAAGCAGCCAAGAAGAGCCATAAAGGAAACCATCAAGATTCGCAATCCATAAAATTACAACCAAAAGCTCCACAGGGCTATGCATGACACTTAAGGTCGACTTTCAATTCATGAGACCATGCACGCGTCTACATTGAAGTCAGATGCTACATTCCCCTGCTTGGAAAAACAACCAAAAAAACTAAGCCGCAGAAACATACAAACCTGCTCTATATGACCCTGAGGGAAGTAAAACACCCGCTCTCCAATCCTTGGCACAGTAACAAGAGGACCGGCACAGGCATGCCAGAGTTCTTTATAGAGCGCATCACTGGCATCTGCAACAGAATTCAAGAACGTCAACTGACAACTTCAAGCACTACCAGAAGCTTAAAAAACAAGTTGCTGAATGCATTTTATAAAAAACCCATGTGACCAAAGGCCCTCCCTACTAAAACAAGAACACCACCCATAAGGATCTACTAGCACCAGTATCGACAAACATCATACAACAAGAATAGAGATCCAAACATACCATTAAAACGCACAATGCACAACTCAACAAGAAGCGAGACTCACCTGTGCAAGAAGAAGAAGAATTCTGAAATCCATGTGGAGTCCTAGAACCAGGAGCCATGTGTCCTAAAGCAAGTTCGGAAGAATAACCACTCTCTACACAACCGCCATTGCTGCTGCTGTTATTGCTCTCCTTGGCCTTATTGGCCCCCAAAGCAGGAATCCTACAAGACAAGTGCCTAAATCCTTCAGCATAAGCCATTATCACCGCCAACCCTATCTACAGCTAAGAAACCGGGTCACCCATTCCTCCGTCCAAAAGCCACACACAGATCTATCCAAACCGCTTCCGCATGCCACACCTGCTACTAAAACATGAAGTTAAAAAAACACTCCCACTAATCGTGTCACAAATCCGTCAACTCAGCTCAGAGTTTGTCGCAGTACCCACTTGAAATTTTGACATAATCAGCACACCCATTAAACGATTTTGTGAAATCCTATCGGATTCCGTTCCTTCCATCCCCTGCTGTGTGTACCCTGGTAGCGGTACTAAGACCGGAGTAGCTAACCGTGGGGCAGAGTAAAATTATTAACCGCGGTCGGTGATTTTAACCCACCTGGCCTGAGCACCGGCGACAGCGGTTGGCATGCCGGGAAACCAGGGTCTGCCAGTGTGTGGTATAAAAAACCGAAAGTGACACGCTGGCAGCTTTTATACGAATGAAAGGCGGCTGCACGACCGGCTACCGCCGGTGTGCTCAGGCCCGTAATCATTTGCCGGGATCTCCATTAATAAATAATTAGTGGGTTTATGATTACTGACTTTAATTGTTTTCCACGCCTAAATTTAAAATGAATTAATTAGTGCATGTCTACCGCGCGGCAGGCAATTAGGTTGGCCCTAGTATACCCGGCAGCCCCCTCGTTTTAACCCCCCCTTTTATTAAATTAAAGGAGAACAATGACAAAATGGTTTTTATTATTGGTTCCTTTTTGCAACCTAGGTTTACGAATAATTGTGATTTTTTTATTGGTATAATGGTTGATTGGGTGCTAGATGAATATATTTGTTTGTTCCTTTATAATTGTTTTTAAACATATGTTATATTTTAGAATTGTTTATGACTCTAAAAAATGTATATATTTATTTTACGTCAATAGTCAAATTTGATTTTGTCTAATATTTTTTAGGTGGCGTTTAGTTGTAGTTTAATTGTGAAGATGATGGCTTGTAAAGTCATCCACATGGATACAAGTCGCTCTAGATACTCAACATAGAGAGTCAAATGGACAAGGTCATGATCGTTTTCTAAGTGATTCTAATGTATTGGATATCCCTGGTCGTTGATACTTAGCCAAAGGAAGGTTGTGATAAAGATATATATGTATTTAACAAGTGTAATCAACTCTATGTTAACTTCATTCATTACGGAGTAGAGATGTCAATATCTATGTAAAATTGTTAGTTTCCTTAAAAAAAAAAGAACCCTTCAAAAATACAAAAGAGTGTTATTTGTGTGTTATTAATAGCATATATATAAGATTATTCTTCGTTATATATTTTTGTGTATATTAATATAGTTTGTGTAAACATCTTTAGAAAAATGACAATCATATTTTAAATATGGTAAATTATATGAGATAATTAATTCAAAAATTTATAAATATTTTACTCGAAATATGTGTAAAGAGCCGTCAAAATTACCGCTTTCACGTAAATATATTCATCCTTCGAATTTATTTTTAATTTCATTTTTTTATTTATTTTCCAATGTGGTGATGAAATCTTATAAATTAAATATGAATAAAATTTATTTTAATTTATTATTTAATTATTATTAACGGATTTTTTAATTATTAATTTCCCATTAACATTTTTACTACTAGTAATTATACTAGAAGAAATAATACGACCTTATTATTAAAGATTGAAGAAATTATGCCCAAAAAAATATGGTGATGTTGATGAAATAATTTGTCGTGTTGCAAATTATTGTGTTCCCCAACAGTGCAGGGCTAAGCCCCTCCTTCTTGTGTATGGGGAGGCTCCCATTATTGAATGTAAACTATGTAAAAGTTATGGGGTGGTCAATAGGTCGGGGATCACACACGAACACTCCTCAGAACCTGTGGCAAAGTGCTTATACACGGTACAAGGGAGGAATTTGTAGCGAAGAGGGGTAAAGAGAAGTTGGGGAAATGAGGAGAGAGAGGGTTAATGTTGTGAGTCGGCACTAGTAGGTTTCACATACAATAACTAGAGTAAGTTTACATCCAATTAGAAGAACACAACAATGCAAACCATCGCAAGACATAACAAAGCATAGACAAAGACTTCCATTGATTCATTTATCAAAGGCGCAGACACCTTTCTTGGTTTTACAGGATTATCATATATGCAAAGTTGGAAAGGGAAGTATAGGAACATAAGACAAGAAATGGAAGAATTGCAGCTTTTATTGCTTGACGTAAAAGTGGTAACCTCAACAACATACATTCAATCAACAATTGCCAACCCCTTGGAATGGAGAAGTCATTCCAATTTATAGCATTACAATTTGCTCTTTCATCTACCCCCACATGACTCTTCACATGTCCTCATCACTTGTGACCTTTCATATTCCTAGGAAGTGAGTATTTTTCTTATTATTGTAAAAAGGACTTTTACAATGTTTAGATAAGTGTCACATATGTGAATAAGATGAAATAACAAAAAGTACATTCTTAATTAAAAATTGGGATATGGAAAAAGGAGGGGGATAAAGAGAATGGGTTGATTGATATGATGAAGAGAAGCTTTGTTGATAAAGAACTTATTGATCTGAGGCATGTTAGTCATAATTTCCTCCTTATGTAAGGTGCATGAACTCTTCAGACTGTTGAATGAGTGTTTAGAAACACTATTGTGAAGAATTACGATGCGAGTCTAAGATGACTACGGGTATTACTCATGATGGTTCTTTCTTGATCTCGCATTAAGAGTGAGGATCACTTTCTTGCTCCTTAGGCTTTCACAAATGACTCCAATGGTTATGAGAGACAACTCTACAATGCTCAAGCCTCTCGATGTTTGTCCTTCTCTTACTTGGATGAGTCTTCGTCATGTGAGTGAAATAATTACCCTTGAGTGAAATCCTTGAGAAGTGGGCACCGATCGGAATGGCCTTATTGGCCCCCAAAATAGGAATCATACAAGACAAGTGCCTAAATCATTCAGCATAAGCCATTACAACTACCAACTCTATCTATAACTAAGAAACTGGGTTACCCATTCCTTTGTCTGAAAGGCATTCACAGATCTATCCAAACCGCTTTCACATGCTACACCTACTAAAACATGAAGTTAAAAATACTCCCACTAATCGTGTCACAAATCCGTCAACTCAACTCAAATTACCCTTCACATAAATATATCCATCCTTCAAATTTATTTTTATTTTCATTTTTTAATTTCTTTTTCAATGTGGTGATGAAATCCTATAAATTAAATATTAATAAAAATTATTTCAATTTATTATTTAAATATTATTATTAACGGTTTTTTAAATTATTAAATTTCCTATTAACAATTTTACCACTTTTAATTATACTATGAAACATAATACGACCTTATTCTTGAAGATTGAAGAAATTAAGCCCAAAATAATATAGTGACAATAAAAATACATATAATGCCAATATCTATATTTAATACATAACAATTAGAAAACGTTATTTTTCTTCCTAATTGTCGTGTTACTAGCAATCACACGTGAGCAGTGCAATGTGAACGCCAAAAGAGAGGTGGAGGTGGAGTGTGCAGAGGGGGAATGAACAATATGAGAATTGAAAGACGAAATTTTTCGGAGGAGGGGAAAGGGGAATTTTTTTTGGAGATTGTTAATATGGAGGGGAGGATTGAAGGATAAGGGAATGGGGGGGAGAGGAGGAGGAAAATGAATGGTGAATATATTTATGAAAAGCGTAGAGAGAGAAAGAGGAAAGTAAATGAAGCAAAAAGGGAAGAGAAGAATTGTGAAGTCAGGAAGTGTAATAGAGCGTAAAATAAAGGGACAAAATATAAACTCATGAGTAACGAGGAAAGGTGGAAGGAGGTAGTTGACGATATGGTATAACAATTTATAAATAGAAGGCAAAAAAAGTAATATTTTGTATAGTATGATATGGTACAGTGCAATGAATGTAGAAAATAGAACCATATTATTTACCAAGTATTATATATTTATGCGGAATTGTAGAGGGATGGGGGTTACATCATGTATATGTATGTGCTGGGGAGAGAGTCTAAAGTCAAGCCTCTTCTTTGTTGCGAACATGCAAAAGGGGGCATCTAGGCATTTTACAAAAGCATTAGAAAGAGAAAGGGGGAAAGATATGTAGATTTGTTAGGGATGGCACTCTATAGATGGCAATGAATGTAAGCCCTTGTCTTTTTGTGTCACCAATATCAACAGTTGCCTTTTGTGGAGAAAGACCTTGGGCCTTGTGGATGGTCAAAGCCCACACCATTTTGATTTGCTTGTGATTTCCTCTGGAAATTGGAGGAATCGGAACATAAGATGGATTATGTGGATCCCAACATGGGCTAATGTATTTTTCAAAGTTAATGACAACAAATAAAGGTAAGTCATGAGGCGCAGAGGATACTATATCAACTATTTTCCTTGTTGAACCATTTACAAGCCCTGCCTCAACCCATAGGTTAGTTATAAGCATAACATTTTGGTTTCTGTAAAGAAGAACTTTGAATTACAGTTTTTCATCTTCTGTTGAAAGTAAATTCCCTCCTCTGGTGATTTGTGCAATGCAACAAGCTATTGGAACATTTAAATATTTTAGCATATGTAGATTGTGGTGGTCAACCAAATCATTTTTAGAGAAAAAGTGTGGGCAATCATGGAATGATTGAATTTCTTATTGTGTGAGACAAGAATTTATCCTTAACATAAGGAGTTCTTGGTCTTTCAAGGTAGGCTTTTTGTTTCAGACATTGAGGAGCAATGCTCGAAAGAAAAGTTGATCAAGGGAGGAGATTTATTGCCAGAAAATTCTCTCAAAAGTGATTGAATTATTAAAACCCTTCCAAAGGGTTGCACCATAGGAATGACTTGCATAAAGAGGAATGTCCATGACTTGAGGAAGTTGGCCCAAGTCACCGAAAAGAATAATTGACTTACCACCGAATGGCGATGTCTTTACATGCGGGAAAGCCTCTCATAAGCGAAAGTCCATTTTGGTCAGCAACTTTGGTCCAATGAAACTCATTTCATCTATAAGAACATACTCAACATGCTTGAGCGAGTCTTGAAAATAGGATAGAGATTGACCTTCTAATGGTTTGAGTTCCTTTATAAGTATACAAAGGGAGGCATGTATAATAGATGTGAAAATGTTGAATGTAAAAACACCTATAGGTGCAAGCAGAAACAAAGGTGATTTCTCCATATATGTTGCTTTGGTGAATGTTGTCATTACAACATTAATGAGATATGAATTTCCTGTTCCCCCAATCCCCTGAATTATTAATTTCAAAGGTGGAAGTTTTGTCTTGTTTGAGAAGTGATGGAAAATGGTATCATATACTATTTTTTGGTCAGACAAGAAGTTGTTAATAACTATTGTCGAGGATATACGAAGACGATCCATACATGTAATATTTATTTGCAATTCTATAAAAGAAGGACCTATTTCCTGCAAACAATGAGGAACGTTGTGCACATGCCAACTATGTTGAATATCAAAGTCACGATGTCCCAAAAAATGCAGGCTTTGAAGTCCAATGTTTTGCACAGGGTGCAACTATGAAAGAAATTGTCATTCATCTTAAAGATGTTCATTCTAGTCAGAGGGTTGTTCCAAATCTTGATCTGAGTCAGACAAATCTTCAAACGCATGAACAAAATGATGAGTATGCCACGGTTTGTCATTTCCATAGATGATGAGATGAGTATAAGCGCATTTGGAGGCTATGTAGATCACTCAATGTAGATGAGTAGTGGTAGATGATGATGCAAGTGATTATGAGATTGCAAAAAAAGATCCTAAGTGATTTATCAGAATTTAAATCTCATCATAGGACTGAGATCAAACAAGTATAACATTAATGGGAGAGATCTACCAAGAAATGACAAACAAGTGTGAATAATAAAGAGATAAGAATGACTTAGCTTGTATCTGAGTTCTTGGACCAATTATGGGTTGTAAATGGGTAGAACAAGTTGGATCTGAAATTAGTAAGCTTCATCTAGAAAAATGAGATCCACAAGACTTCTAGATAGATCCTCCTAAAGGAGGACAAGACTTCCCCAAGCACGAGTGTCCAAATTGGGTGCTAGTGTCTTGGCAATAGCTATGGATCTGATTTTTTCAAGGTTTGAAATTATCTTCTTCCTTTTTATCTTTGTCACTCTGGCTTCACTGTAGGTTTTTTAATGTCACACCTGAACCTAAAAAACAAACTATGGCCTATACAAGGCTTAAACACACATTAGATGGAATAAATAATGTATATTCTTGAGTTAGATTGACCTCAGTGGTCACCCCAATGTGATTTTCATTAAGCGGTGCACTACATTTGAGACTCAATATAGTTATTGTGTGTGTATGTGAGAGAGTGTGTGTGTGTGTGTGTGTGTGTGTGTGTGTGAGAGAGAGAGAGAGATAGAATCGTGTCCCTTGTATTTATGATGCCCTTATGCTAATCGCACCAAGATAGTGGGCTACAACTACTTTACCCTCAAGATGAATGTGTGAGATGAAATTCAAAAATAACCCTTTCCTATATAGTGAATGATGTAGCCCAAATTCAATGCTTGAATGTTTCTCTTTTTCCCAAGTAGTACATACGAAGTAATAACCCAAATTTCCTAGCCCCTAAAAAATAGTAAGTCATGTATATATATGATTCCCTTATTTGAATTTCATCATTAACAACTAAATAGGACGACCCAGAGTGATAGGTAGTAATTTAGAAAATATAATAGTCGACGTGGCATTTCAAATTTGAGAAAAGGAGGGAAAAGGACATAAGTGTCCAAAGGGGACTAGTGCTTGGGCACTTTTGTCCCTAATGGGAAGTAGTGTCTAGGATGCTCGGAAGATAGAAAAAAAAAATGAAGTCAGGTCACATGTTGTCCAAAAATGATAGAAATATAAAAAGGGTAAAGCAATGTAAAACTAAAAACAAGTATTGTTAATGTTTAGTTTCTTGCTTAGGAATCATGGATATAATGATGTACTTAGAGACATGATGTGAATATTAAGTGCATGATTTCTTGTCTACATTTTCCCTCACGTTATGTTGGTGAATGAATATTTGGTAGCAGAAAGTAGATAGGAAGAGTATACCTTGTGAAGAGCCGAAGGAGGTTATAGCTAATGGCGTGTTAGATGGAAATTGATAACGTGTCAGATGGAGTTGTAAAGTGTGTATTGCATAATCTAAAAGGGGATGAGGACCCTATGGGTGACCTTGTGTGTGTAGTAGAAATGATGCATGTGTTTGTTCCTTGAATATTGCCTTTATCTGAGCATCTTGTGGTTTAGATTGCTCCCTGTTCCATTTGTGTTGCCTTTGTCAGGATAAGGACCAACCTGTAACATAACATAAGTTTAGTTAATGCTCATGATATATGAAATTAAACTTTAACTTAGAGAAATCAACATATTAACATGTATGAAAATAAGTGAGTCAAGGATATAATACACCTAAATTTCATGAGAGAAGAGAAAGAATTGTTTTTGTGTGTTTTTGGATTTAGATATGGTTAGAAGAGTATTGAGGTTTTAGAAATCTTGTCACCATACTAAGGATTTAGGCATCTTGTCGCCATACTAAGGATTTAGGCATCTTGTCGCCATATTGAGGATTTAGGCATCATGTCGCCAAGGGAAGAGTATTAGGAGAGTTATAGGATTTTCCCTCCAACCGTTAACGCTTCCCCATGGATAAGTGCCACCGTAGATGGTCACAAACTCAATATAAAATAGCCTTAGATGACACATTGGTCCAAGCATATCATTTTCCTACATATATCGTAGGTGCCACTTCTTATTTGATAATGGTAGAGAAAATGTAAACTGAGAAAGAAGAGTAATTAGCTCCCTTGCTCCAAGTATGAAACTTGTTATTGAATTTGATCATGTTGTACCTAATAGTAACATGTAACTGAGTATGTGCTGCTGGAATTTGAAAAATCATGTCACTGAAAACCTATTGAACATGTATTGTACCTGAATCTACCCCAGGATAGAACCACTCAGGTGGGACACTAGCGCCCACCGCTCCTGTCTGTATTGGGTGCTTTTGTCCCTACTCTTTTTTTGGCCCAGATATGATTAAGAACCATTTTATTATCTTCTATTTGGTCATATTTTGATGTGTACCAATCTATGTATGGTTGTTATCCTACTAAGAGGGTGAAATAATCACCCGATAATTTCCCCCACTCATTTGAGGTGCATGAGATAAACCAATGCAAACCCAATTGAGGAAAGTTAAAGCTAGTGTGGACATTTGAAACAGAACTCTTGCAAGGGGAATAGGTAATTTGCATGGTAACAACCATGACACATGAAAAACAATGGGAAAAATCTATCATAAAGTGTTAGTGACAAAAAACATAGTATTAATAGAAACCAGTTAAAACATGTAGTAATATGACAAGAGATCAGAGTAGTAGCTGATGGAAAACATGGGACACCACTCAGAGGATGTCACAAAACACTCAAGGCATTGAAGTTCATTCAAGAAAATGAAAAATAAATCATAGGGCATAGCTCATAAACAAATCACAATCAAAGAAAACAAGACACAAGAAACTAATGTGATCAGAGAACTATGATTGGAAGTAGGATTGCAAGACAAATGCTACACATGAAGCACTCGTTAGCATGTTTGAAAAATTGATAGTATGTCACAATATATACAACTAAAAATATGAATGAAAGTAATTATATTACAATGATGTCACCTGAATATGGAGAAGTAGAAAAGGTAGATGCCCCTAAGAGCCTCAGTGGGACCAGTAGAGAACAATGTTAAACATCATGCATCATGTGATAACTGGTAAATAGCCTACATTCACCTCAAAAGTACCATGTGAACTTGCATATGTGTATGAAAAAAAGGATAGAGAGTAATATGAATAAAAGTAACATGATAAATGATGTGCAACATAGAATAGTATAAGAAAACAAATATACATTCTATTAAGCTAGTATTTTGGTATTTGTACAAATATTTGAATGTTTTTGAATTATTAGAATATGAAATACTATGACTAGGGGAGGGGAGTAAGGTTACCCCCCAATGTATGCGTGTAAATTCTTGGCATATAAAATGTCACTAAATTTTATTTGACAACCCCATTGAAACTTTTACCTCTTTTTGGTCAAACTGGTCAAAATAGCCAAATTTGTCAAAACTGTCTGCTTTTAAAGTTCAACTTTTGGGAAAGGTTTCGGGAGTCTCAGAGCATTTCAAAATTCCTAGTTATAGTCAATGGAATGGTCTCGAAGTTTTCTCCATGATGGTATGATTTAACAAACATTCTATGAGCTTATAAATGGCCTTGAGAAAGATTTCCCTGGTCGTTGCTACAAGTCACTCTAGATACTCAACATAGAGAGTCAAATGGACAGGGTCATGATAATTTTCTGAGTGATTCTAATGTATTGGATATCCCTGGTCGTTACTATTTGGCTAAAGGAAGGCTCTGATATAGATATATATTTATTTAACAAGCGTAATCAATTCTATGTTAACTTCATTCATCATGGAGTAAGATGTCAATATCTATGTAAAATCGATAGTTTCCTAAAAAAAAAAACACTCAAAAATACAAAAGAGTGTTATTTGTGTATTATTAATAACATATATATATATATATATATATATATATAAAGAGTGTTATTTGTGTATTATTAATATACATATATATATATATATATATATATATATATATAAGATTATTCTCTGTTATATATTTTTGTGTATATTAATATAGTTTGTATAAACATCTATATAAAAATGACAATCATAAATAAATATGTAAATTCTATGTGAAAATTAATTCAAAAATTTATAAATATTTTACTGAAAAACATGTAAAGAGCCGTCAAAATTATCACTTTCACGTAAATATATTCATCCTTCGAATTTATTTTTAATTTATTTTCCAATGTGGCGATGAAATCTTATAAATTAAATATGAATAAAAATTATTTTAATTTATTATTTAATTATTATTAACGGTTTTTAAATTATTAATTTCCCATTAACATTTTTACTACTTGTAATTATACTATAAGAAATAATACGACCTTAGTATTGAAGATTGAAGAAATTAAGCCCAAAAAAATATGGTGATGTTGATGAAATAATTTGTCGTGTTGCAAATTATTGTGTGTTCACCAACAGTGTAGGGCTAAGCCCCTCCTTCTTATGTATGGGGAGGCTCCCATTATTGAATGTAAACTACCTAAACTATGTAAAAGTTGTGGGGTGGTCAATAGGTCAGAGATCACATAGGAACACTCCTCATAACTTATGGCAAAGTGCTTGTACACGGTACAAGGGAGGAATTTGTAGCGATGAGGGGTAAAGAGAAGTTGGGGAAATAAGGAGAGAGAGTTAATGTTGTGAGTAGGCACTAGTAGAGTTCACATATAATAACTAGAGTAAGTTTACATCCAATTAAAAGAGCACAACAATGCAAACCATCGCAAGACATAACAAAGCATAGACAAAGACTTCCATTGATTCATTTATCAAAGGCACTGACACTTTTCTTGGTTTTACAAGATTATCATATATGCAAAGTTGGAAAGGGAAGTATAGGAACATAAGACAAGAAATGGAAGAATTGCAGCTTTTATTGCTTGACGTAGAAGTGGTAACCTCAACAACATACATTCAATCAACAATTGCCAACCCCTTGGAATGGAGAAGCCATTCCAATTTATAGCATTACAATTTTCCCTTTCATCTACCCCCACATGACTCTTCACATGTCCTCATCACTTGTGACCTTTCATATTCCTAGGAAGTGTGTCTTTTTCTTATTATTGTAAAAAAGACTCTTACAATGTCTAGATAAGTGTCACATGTGTGAATAAGATGAAATAGCAAAAAGTACATTCTTAATTAAAAATTGGGATATGGAAAGAGAGAGGGGGATAAAGAGAAGGGGTTGATTGATTTGATGACGAGAAGCTTTGTTGATAAAGAACTTGCTAATCTGAGGCATGTTAATCATAATTTCCTCCTACTGTAAGGTGCATGAACTCTCCAGACTATTGAATGAGTGTTTAGAAACACTATTGTGAAGCATTACTCATTATGGTTCTTTCTTAATCTTGCATTAAGAGTGAGGAACACTTTCTTGCTCCTTATGCTTTCACAAATGACTCCAATGGTTATGAGAGACAACTCTACAATGCTCAAGCCTCTCGATGTTTGTCCTTCTCTTACTTGGACGAGTCTTCATCATGCGAGTGAAAGAATTACCCTTGAGTGAAATCCTTGAGAAGTTGACACCAGTTGGAATGGCCTTATTGACCCCCAAAACAGGAATCCAACAAGACAAGTGCCTAAATCCTTCAGCATAAGCCATTACAACTAACAACTCTATCTGC
The DNA here is from genome assembly GCA_019776745.2 of Taxus chinensis. Lineage (NCBI taxonomy): Eukaryota > Viridiplantae > Streptophyta > Pinopsida > Cupressales > Taxaceae > Taxus > Taxus chinensis. The sequence goes on along the minus strand of CM034146.1, from coordinate 294,126,446 downwards.
AGCTAAGAAACCGGGTTACCCATTCCTCCATCTGAAATTCATACATAAATCTATCCAAACTGCTTTAGCATGCTACACCTACTAAAAACATGAAGTTAAAAATACTCCCACTAATCATGTCACAAATCCATCAACTCAACTCAGAGTTTGTTGCAGTACCCACTTAAAATTTTGGCATAATCCACATACCCATTGAACAATTTTGTGAAATCCTATTAGATTTATTTCCTTTCATCCCCTGTTGTGTGTACCCTAGTAGCGGTACTAAGACCAGAGTTGCTAACCATGGGGCAGAGTTAAATATCAACCATGGTCGGTGATTTTAACCCACCTGGCTTGAGCATCGGCGACAACGGTTAACATGTCGGGAAACTAGGGTCTACCACTGTGTGGTAGAAAAATTGAAAGTGACACGCTGACAACTTATACGAATGAAAGGTGGCTGCATGACCGGCTAACGCCTATGTTCTTAGGACCATAATCATTTGTCGAGATATCCATTAATAAATTAGTGGGTTTATGATTACCGACTTTAATTGTTTTCCACACCTAAATTTAAAATTAATTAATTAGTGCATGTCTACCACGCGACAGGCAATTAGGTTGGCCCTAGTATACCCGGTAACCCCCTCGTTTTAACCCCCCCTTTATTAAATTAAAAGAGAACAATGACAAAATTATTTTTATTAGTTCCTTTTTGCAACCTAGGTTTACAAATAATTGTGATTTTTTTATTAATATAATGGTTGATTGGGTGTGAGATGAATATATTTGTTTGTTCCTTTATAATTATTTTTAAATATATGTTTAGGTTCAATATATTTCTTTATATTTTAGAATTGTTTATGACTCTAAAAATATGTATACATTTACCCTACATCAATAGTAAAATTTGAGGGCTTGGAGATACCCGACACAGAGAGTTAAACAATTGAGGCCAGGATCATGCCCTGGGTGATTTTGATGGCGTGGATGCCCCTTACCCATAGCTGCTTAGTTGAAGGTTCTCACTAGTTTAGTTTCTTCACATTCTTTGTATTGTTGAATCTATATGTTCCCTTTGGAACTTAGGCAAATATGTCATTAAACTATGTAATTTGGTGCCCAATTGCATCGCCCATAGAGGTGCTCGATACAAAAACAAAAAATTGAGGGCCATTTATATTTGTTCAACAATTTTTAGGTGATGTCGAGTCGTAGTCTAATTGTGAAGATGATGGCTTGTAAAATCATCCACCAGGATACAATTCGCTCTAGATACTCAACATAGAGAGTCAAATGGACACGGTCATGATCATTTTATGAGTGATTCTAATGTATTGGATATCCCTCTTTTATATAGATATATGTTTTTTTAACAAGTGTAGTCAACTCTATTTTAACTTCATTCATCATGGGGTAGAGATACCAATACATATGTAAAATCGTTAGTTTCCTAAAAGGAAGTAACCCTTTAAAAATACAAACTAGTGTTATTTGTGTATTATTAATAAAATATATAAAAGATTATTCTCCATTATATATATTTTTATGTATATTAATATAGTTTGTATAAAAATCTATATAAAAAATGACAATCATATGTTAAATATGTAAATTATATGTCATAATTAATTCAAAAATTTATAAATATTTTACAGTTAAAATCACGAAAAATGTGTAAAGAGCCATCAAAATTACCCTTCACATAAATATATCCATCCTTCAATTTTTTTTTTTCATTTTTTAATTTCTTTTTCAATGTGGTGATGAAATCCTATAAATTAAATATTAATAAAAAATATTTTAATTTATTATTTAAATATTATTATTAACGGTTTTTTAAATTATTAATTTCCTATTAACAATTTTACCACTTTTAATTATACTATAAGACATAATACGACCTTATTCTTGAAGATTGAAGAAATTAAGCCCAAAATAATATGGTGACACATAAAAATACATATAATGCCAATATCTATATTTAATACATAACAATTAGAAAACGTTATTTTTCTTCCTAATTGCCACATTACTAACAATCACACACGAGCAGTGCAATGTGAATGCCGAAAGAGAGGTTGAGGTGGAGTGTGCAGAGGGGGAATGAACAATATGAGAATTGAAAGACGAAATTTTTCGGAGGAGGAGGGGAAAGGGGATTTTTTTTGGAGATTGTTAATATGGAGGGGAGGATCGAAGGATAAGGGAATGGGGGAGAGGAGGAAAATGAATGGTGAATATATTTATGAAAAGCATAGAGAGAGAAAGAGGAAAGTAAATGAAGCAGAAATGGAAGAGAAGAATTGTGAAGTCAGGAAGTGTAATAGAGAGTAAAATAAAGGGACAAAATATAAACTCATGAGTAATGAGGAAAGGTGTAAGGAGGTAGTCGACGATATGGTATAACAATTTATAAATAGAAGGTAAAAAATGTAATATTTTGTATAGTATGATATGGTATAGTGCAATGAATGTAGAAAATAGAACCATATTATATACCAAGTATTATATATTTATGTGGAATTATAGAGGGAGGGGGGTTACATCATGTATATGTATGTACTGGGGAGAGAGTCTAAAGTCGAGCCTCTTCTTTGTTGCGAACATGCAAAAGGGGGCATCTAGGCATTTTACAAAAGCATTAGAAAGAGAAAGGGGGAAAGATACATAGATTTGTTAGGGATGGCACTCTAGAGATGGCAATGAATGTAAGCCCTTGTCTTTTGTGTCACCAATATCAATAGTTGCCTTTTGTAGAGAAAGACCTTGGGCCTTGTGGATGGTCAAAGCCCACGCCATTTTGATTGGTAGTTGTTTGTGATTTCCTTTGGAAATTGGAGGAATTGGAACATGGGATGGATTATGTGGACCCCAACATGGGCCAATGTATTTTTCAAACTTAATGACAACAAATAAAGGTAAGTCATGAGGCACAGAGGAACTGTCGTAGACTATATCAACTATTTTCCTTGTTGAACCATTTACAAGCCCTACCTCAACCCATAGGTTAGTTATAAGCATAACATTTTGGTTTCTGCAAAGAAGAATTTTGAATTACAGTTTTTCGTCTTCTGTTGAAAGTAAATTCCCTCCTTTGGTGATTTGTGCAATGCAACAAGCTATTGGAACATTTAAATATTTTAGCATATGTAGATTGTGGTGGTCAGCCAAATCATTTTTAGAGAACAAGTGTGGGCAATCATGGAATGATTGAATTTCTTATTATGTGAGACAAGAATTTATCCTTGACATAAGGAGTTCCTGGTCTTTCAAGGAAGGCTTTTTGTTTCAGACATTGAGGAGAAATGCTCGAAAGAAAAGTTGATCAGGGGAGGAGCCTTATTACCAGAAAATTGTCTCAAAAGTGATTAAATTATTAAAACCATTCCAAAGGGTTGCACCCTAGGAATGACCTGCATAAAAAGGAATGTCCATGACTGGAGGAAGTTGGCCCAAGTTACCGACAAGAATAATTGACTTACCACTTAATGTTGAGGTCTTTGCATGCTGGAAAGCCTCTTGTAAGCGAAAGTTAATTTTGGTCAGCAACTTTGGTCCAATGAAACTCATTTCGTCGATAAGAACATACTCAACATGCTTGAGTGAGTCTTGAAAATAGGATAGAGATTGACCTTCTAATGGTTTGAGTTCCTTTATAAGTATACAAAGGGAGGCATGTATGGGAGATGTGAAAATGTTGAATGTAAAAACACCTATAGGTGCAAGCAGAAACAAAGGTGATTTCTCCATATATGTTGCTTTGGTGAATGTTGTCATTACAACATTAATGAGATATGACTTTCCTGTTCCCCCAGTCCCCTCAATTATTAATTTCAAAGGTGGAAGTTTTGTCTTGTTTGAGAAGTGATGGAAAATGGTATCATATACTATTTTTTGGTCAGACGAGAAGTTGTTAATAACTATTGTCGAGGATATACGAAGATGATCCATACATGTATTATTTATTTGCAATTCTATAAAAGAAGGACCTATTTCCTGCAAACAATGAGGAACGTTGTGCACATGCCAACTATGTTGAATATCAAAGTCACGATGTCCCAAAAAATGTAGGCTTTGAAGTCCAATGTTTTGCACAGGGTGCAACTATGAAAGAAATTGTCATTCATCTTAAAGATGTTCATTTTGGCTAGAAGGTTGCTCCAAATCTTGATCTGAGTCAGAAAAATATTCAAACGCATGAACAAAATGATGAGTATGCCACGGTTTGTCATTTCCATAGATGATGAGATGAGTATAAGCCCGTTTGGAGGCTATGTAGATTGCTCAATGCAGATGAGTAGTGGTAGATGATGATGTAAGTGATTATGAGATTGCAAAAAGAGCTCCTAAGTGATTTATCAGAATTTAAATCTTATCATAGGACTGAGATCAAACAAGTATAACATTAATGGGAGAGATCTACCAAGAAATGACAAACAAGTGTGAATAATAAAGAGATAAGAATGACTTAGCTTGTATCTGAGTTCTTGGACCAATTATGGGTTGTAAATGGGTAGAAAAAGTTGGATCTGAACTGAGTAAGCTTCGTCTAGAAAACTGAGATCCACAAGGCTTCTAAATAGATCCACCCAAAGGAGGATAAGACTTCCCTGAGAGCAAGTGTCCGAACTGGGTGCTAGTGTCTTGGCAATAGCTATGGATCTGATTTTTTCAGGGTTTGAAATTGTCTTCTTCCTTTTTATCTTTGTCACTCTGGCTTCACTATAGGTTTTTTAATGTCACACTTGAACCTAAAAAACAAACCATGGTCTATACAATGCTTAAACACACATTAGATGGAATGAATAATGTATATGCTTGAGTTAGATTGACCTCAGTGGTCACCCCAATGTGATTGTCATTAAGTGGTGCACTGCATTTGAGACTCAATATAATTATTGTGTGTGTGTGTGTGATAGGATTGTGTCCCTTGTATTTAGGATTCCCTTGTGCTAATCACACCAAGATAGTGGGCTACAACTACTTTACCCCCGAGATGAATGTGTGAGATGAAATTTAGAAATAATCCTTTCCTATGTAGTGAATGTTGCAGCCCAAATTCAATGCTTGAATGTTTCTCTTTTTCCCAAGTAGTAGATACGAAATAATAACCCAAATTTCCTCTCCCCTTAAAAACAATAAGTCATGTATATATGTATATGATTCCCTTATTTGAATTTCATCATTAACAACTAAAAAGGATGACCCATAGTGATAGGTAGTAATTTAGAAAATATAATAGTCGATGTGGCATTTCAAATTTGTGAAAAGGAGGGAAAAGGCCAGAAACGTCCAAAGGGGACTAGTGCCTGAGCACTTTTGTCCCTAATGGGAAGTAGTGTCTAGGATGCTTGGAAGATAGAACAAAAATATGAATTCAGGTCACATGTTGTCGAATGTCCAAAAGTAAAGTAGTCATTCTAGGAAAGTAAATGATAGAAATATAAAAAGGGTAAAGCAATGTAAAAGTAAAAATGAGTATTGTTAATGTATAGTTTCTTGCTTAGGAATCATGCATATAATGACATACTTAAAGACGTGATGTAAATAGTAAGTGCATGATTTCGTGTCTACATTTTCCCCCACGTTATGCTGGTGAATGAATATTTGGTAGCAGAAAGTACATAGGAAGAGTATACCTTGTGAAGAGCCAAAGGAGATAGCCAATGACATGTTAGATGGAAATTGATAATGTGTCAAATGGAGTTGTAAAGTGTGTATTGCAGAATCTAAAAGGGGATGAGTACCCTATGGGTGACCTTGTGTGTGTCGTATAAATGATGCATGTGTTTGTTCCTTGAATATTGCCTTTGTCTGAGCATCTTGTGGTTGAGATTGCTCCCTATTCCATTTGTGTTCCCTTTGTCGGGATAAGGACGAACCTATAAAATAATATAAGTGTAGTTAATGCTCATGATATATGAAATCAAACTTTAACTTAGAGAAATCAACATATTAACATGTATGAAAATAAGTGAGTCAAGGATAAAATACACCTAAATTTCATGAGATAAGAGAAATAATTGTTTTTGTGTTTTTTTTGCTTTAGATATGGTTAGAAGAGTACTGGGGATTTAGAAATCATGTCACCATACTGAGGATTTAGGATTCATGTCGCCAAAGGAAGAGTATTAGGAGAGCTATAGGATTTTCCCTCCAATCATTAACGCTTCCCTATATATAAGTGCCACTGCAAATGGTCACAAAATCAAATATAAAATAGCCTTAGATGACACATTGGTCCAAGCATATCATTGTCCTACATATACCGTAGGTGCAACTTCTTATTTGATAATGGTAGAGAAAATGTAAACTGAGAAAGAAGAGTAATTACTTGCCTTGCTCAAATTATGAAACTTGTTATTGAATTTGTTCATGTTGTACCTAATAGTAACATGTAACTAAGAATGTGCTACTGGAATTTGGAAAATCATGTCACTAAAAACCTGTTGAACATGTATTGTACCTGAATCTACCCTAGGATAGAACCACTCAGGTGGGACACTAGCGTCCACCACTCTTGTCTGTATTGGGTGCTTATGTCCCTACTCATTTTTTGGCCCAGATATGATTAAGAACCATTTTATTATATTCTATTTGGTCATATTTTGATATGTACCAATATATTTCTGGTTGCTATCTTACTGAGAGGGTGAAATAATCACCCGATAATTTCCCCCACTCATTTGAGGTGCACGAGATAAACCAATGTGAGCCCAATTGAGGAAAGTTAAAGCTAGTGTGGACATATGAAATACAACTCTTGCGAGGGGAATAAGGAATTTGCATGGTAACAACCATGACACATGAAAAACAATGGGAAAAATCTAGCATAAAGTTTTAGTGACAAAAAACATAGTATAATGTAATAGAAACCAGTCAAAACATGTAGTAATACGACACGAGATCATTGTAGTAGCTGATGGAAAACATGGGACACCACTCAGGATTTCACAAAACACTCAAGGCATTGAAGGTCATTCAAGAAAATGAAAAATCAATCATAGGGCATAACTCGCAAAAAAATCACAATCAAAGAAAACAAGACACAAGAAACTAATATGATCAGAGAACTATGGTTGGAAGTAGGATTGTAAGACAAATGCTACACATGAAGCTCATGTTAGAAAAATTGATAGTATGTCACAATATATACAACTGAAAATATGAATGAAAGTAATTGATATTACAATGATGTCACATGAATATAGAGAAGTAGAAAAGGTAGATGCCCCTAAGAGCCTCAATGGGACTGATAGAGAACAATGTTAAACATCATGCATCATGTGATAACTAGTAAATAAACTACATTCACCTTAAAAGTACCATGTGAATGTGCATATGTGTATGGAAAAAATGATAGAGCGTAATAGAAATAAAAGTAACATGATAAACGATGTACAACATAGAATAGTATAAGCAAACAAAGATACATTCGATTAAGATCTAAGCTAGTATTTTGGTATTTGTACAAATATTTGAATGTTTTTAAATTATTAGAATATGAAATACTATGACTAGGAGAGGGAAGTAAGGTTACCCCCAATGTATGCGTGTAATTTTTTGGCATATAAAATGTCACTAAATTTTATTTGACAACCCCATTGAAACTTTTACCTCTTTTTGGTCAAATTGGTCCAAATAGCCAAAATTGTCAAAATTGTCTGCTTTCAAAGTTCAAATTTTGGGAAAGGTTTCGGGAGCCTCAGAGCATTTCAAAAGTCCTAGTTATAGTCAATGGAAGGGTCTCAAATTTTTCTCCATGATGGTATGATTTAACAAACATTTTATGAGCTTATAAATGGCCTTGAGAAAGATTTCTTCCTAGGCACTTTTTGGAGAACGGGAGTGTGTATGCTTCATTGAAGATTCAACTTCAGTGAAAGGTTTTGGGAACCCCGTTGTAGTCACTAAATCAAGCACTTTGAGTCAATATTTAGTCCCAGTCTCATACTACTATTCATATAGTTTTTGAGTGAAAAGAGTACTAATTAACTCATATTCTTTGGCCATTTTAATTTACTTTCTATCGTCACTACCGACCTCCCGCACATACTTGCCCAGTTTTTTTTTGTCATTTTGCATCATTCTACCCCAAACTAGGGTGCTCAGGCCAGTAATGGGGCATCTCAAGTGCCTTGGTCCCATTCGGGGTGCCCTGATCCTTTTCCTACTTTACACACATATTTTGGGCACTTTCTAGCCATTTGAGCTTTCTATATTTTTGGTGGTCGGCCTCTTTGTGGTTAATTATGAAATTAGATCAAGAGAACCATATAAATATAAAGTTATGAGACCATAATGAGGGACCAAGAACTAAGAACTTATTATCACCATCTAGGGTTACATCCATCAAAGGCACTTAAAGCTACACTTGCATCCATCTAGCTCCATCACAAGGCACACAAGGTTAGTTCATCTACATCACACTTCATAGGAGGGGAGTTTATATTTTCCATGCACAAACTTATTACATTCTACACTAACACAATAGTAAACTAGGGCACGATTTGCACACACACACACATAAAACTACATCAGGTCTGAGATGTAGTGCAACACTTAGTTAGTAAGTCCACCATTGTGACCGTTGAGGACAATGTGACCCCTTCATATGCATATTTCTTTTTTAGGGGTTTGATGCTTGTATTGGGGTTTTAAAAGTCTTTCCTTCATCTCTGGTTCCCAATGACATGTAGCGCAGTTCAAAAAAGTTAGTGTGACAGGAAGCGAACACAGGTGACCATCCAACAACACCTTGGAGGAGGTTTGTAGAGCTTTTTCATAGACTAGGTCACCCAGATTATAGACCAAAAGTGCCCCAGGCACCCCTTTCCTTGTTCCAGGAACCCCGGTTCAACTGGACAATTCATATCTATACCTTCTCGAGCTCTTGTGCAGTCATTTCCTCTTGTTTATCCGGTCTTCACTTCGACAAAATCCCAAACAGTCGTCGAATCAACTAAGCTCTATTTAACCCTTCTTAAACTTTAGGGTTTCATATTTTCATAACTTAGATTGCTTGAGTCTATTTATTTAGTTGTTATTTATTGCTTTACATAGAATTATATTAGGATAATATTTCCCATTTTAGTTTAATCATTTTGGTGAACCCGTACTCGATCTTCATGCTCTTAAGGTTCTCATTCTTTGTTTATCATCCTTAAGTATAGTCATCATAAGTATCTCAATCAATGATTATTTGATCGCACATCCTAATGTAAGGCATAGAGTCCAACATCTCCTTGCTACTACTCACATTTGTGTTGATATGCATCCTGACTTGGTCTATCAACATTTTGTAGATGAATTTTCTCAACAAATAGCATTCAAGTCTAATCCTCCCATTGACCTTAACACTTTTGACAATGATCCACCCTTGCATATCATGATTTGAATTTACAATATGGGTGTTAAGCGTACATTAGTTGACAACGGATCCAAACTCAACTTATGTCCCATGTCATTCCTTGAGAAGATAGGTCTTTCCGCTTATGATGTTAGTCCATCATATCTCTTACTTCGTGCATATGATGGTTCAATTCACCCATGCATAGGTCACATTGTTCTTCCTATCATTGTAGGGACAAAAAATCTCAACACACTCTTCTTTGTCATTGACTTTTTGGTCTCATATAATTGTTTGCTTGGTAGGCCATGGCTTCATGCCATCCAAGCCATTATCTCTACTGTACACCATTGTGTCAAATTCATACATGAAGGTGTTGAATATACTGTGCTTCATGACCGTGACACTTATAAATATTGTGATCGAGATCTTAATACTACTCTTCCTATTCCATGCATTAATACTACAGATGACCCTCAACCAATGCATGAAGTACCTCATTTGCCACCACTTGAGGGTGTTATTTGTGTCATTGATGTGGTTCCTTCCACTCCACTACCTCCCCTACCAATACTACTGCTATGGTCATTTACCAAGGGTCTCTCTCTACATCAGATGTTACTTTGGATCCTCCACCTTCTTACATGACATCTTCATCACTGTGACCTCCCTTCACATGAACACTCTTCATGAATGATCAATATTGGGAACACATTTCATTTGATCCTACTTGTGATGACACTATATGTTCACATGATGGCTTAGCCAAACTTGGATTTACTTTTAAGGATCTTTATCCTCCAATGCATAATCCTCATCTATATTATGGATTCATCACTATTACTGTAGCTTATGGCCTGCGTGTATTCCATCTCACAATTTACCTCCTGCGTATACCTCCTTCTACTCCGCTCATATTAGGACAGTCTTGGCTTACATATATAGGAGGCACATTATAACGTGATCATACAAATATATCATTTCCCATGCCTTTTGGCCATGTGTTCATTTGCAACAGTTATATAGACACCTAAAATGTGCACCCTTCAAATCATCATTTACATTTACAAAAACCCTTATCCTAAGTCATAATCCCTTTGTCATATTTATCTCACGTAAATATTATTCTTACAACTATCAAAATCCTATCTTAACCATCTATAACCACCTTTAAATAAAAACAAAACACATCTTAACCATTTTATAACTCCCTTGACCATTATACCTCGTCCCCAACAACTTAGCAAACCATCTACCTGAATACAAACAAAAAAAAATCATTTGAAAGTGATTTTAACCACTTTTCCACCCTAAATCCCAAAAAACCCGGATCGTTGATGAATAAGGTAATCACCAGTGATTATAAATACAGGTTTTCCAGTCTTCCTTCGGGATCCTCAAACTTTTGATTTCAATACTGTCTTCCAACACCATGTACATCATCATTTAGCACCTAGACATCAAGATTATTATCAAGCATCATTGTGAACCATCGTCAAGCATTTTTCAAAGCATCTCAGAGCTCCTAAGGATCAGATTTTGCACCATTCAGCTTGCAGACTACATCAATTATCATCAGGTCATCCTCAAGCAAGGTTTGAGGCATCTTTTAGCTTCATCTTGGTCCAAGGTAATTATACAATCTTCATTTATCTCTTATCAACCATATTCAATCATTAATTAGTATGAAGCATTAATTTGGAACAGCAAACATTCATTTTTAATCATTTATCAAAATCTACCTGAATCGCCAATGATTGGCCTAATCACTAGTGATTTCTGTCAATTTTACCCCTTTATCAATCATTATCATTTTTTATCAAATTTATCATATCTATCATGTCATGCTTGTTGCTTCTAACATGTTGTTAAGCATGTATTATTGTTAGATGGAAATTGATGGCCAATCACATGAAATTACCAACATTTACAACCTTCTGATAGTTCAACACCCTTTCTTTTGGGAACAATACAATTTTCTCCACAACCTAACACTTTGTGCCATCAACAATGATCCTATAGAATAACTTGAAGACATATTTGAATTCCTCTAGGACATCCACCAAGAAGTTGAAGAATTTTGGTATGATTATATTGAGTGCGTATGGATTGCATCCACCCTTGCTTGGGCCACATTTGAAACTATACAAGACCTACCATTCAATCTTGAGTTCTAGTCATCTTTCATACTATTCTTGTATCTATCTACCTTATATTAGTTTATCATTGATTGATTATTCCTCAAAATTCACTTGATTGTTTACAAAGCGAGCTGAAATCCTTCGAGGAAGCCCTTTGGATTCTGGGAATCGGCCTTTGTCGAGTAGTTTGCCTATTTCTCTATCTAATCTAGTTTGTTTAGTGTCTTTAAGCGCATGTTTTCTTCACATGATAAGAGCTTGTACACACCTTTTGATGGAGCACAAATTCTATCAATGTCAAGCATCAACAACCATCATCTACAGGTATTGTTAAACCCTGCCTCTTCTGAGGTCAATTTTTATTTATTTATTCACTTTGTTCATTCAAGTAGAAAGGTAAAAACATCTTTGAACAAGTTCTTTTCTTAGCTATACACTGAATCTTACTCGTTGGTATGCACATGGGTGTCCCCTACCACCCTTCATTAAAAAATAATATGCTATGGGTATGTACAACCTACGTCTCAATGGCTCTTTGTACGACCAACTAAACACGATAGCTTATCAGGTTTCCGATGTAGAACCCTTTGACTTTGACTTTGAAGTTGATGATCTCTTAGATGAAATTACATGATCAATTATTCATCTTTGACACTTTGGGCGCATAACATCCACACATTTCCCCCCACCATCCTAACGTCAACACACATTTCATAATCTCATTTAAATATATCCACATTCTAGAATTTGTATAGTCATCTACACCACATGCATCGTCATTAACCTATGACGCACTCTCATGTTTTGGTTCACACTTGACTGTTGAGGGCATACTACACATGAAAATCACACACTACACAATAGGTATTACACATTACATCTCTTCACATAGCTTAGAGTACATCTCGCATTTTACAAGCTACGTCATTTGTATTTCAAATTTTGCACATCTATACATAATACTCACGTTCATCACACATATGTCACATTACATACTATTCATCATACATACTACTAGTGCACATTACACAATATTAGGATATCTACACACCTTGCATTGCATATTTACACATTTTGCTCATCACATGGTCATCTATTCTCATCACACGTACTACATCTTCTTCTATGTGTTACACTCACTACCTGATGACGCACTCTAGTCTCATGGTCCATAATGAACTGTTGAGGGTATACAACAAAAAATGGACGGCATCATGCTCACACATTCATCATTTAATATTCTCATGTGACATTCCTAGGATTATTGATATACGCCTTAGGCTATAAGGTCACTTCTTCTAGCATCATCTTGTGATAGACTACCTCATCACATTCGCTTACATTGTTTAGTGGTATACGCTTTAGGCTAAATCACTTCCTCTTTTCTAAGTCGTGATATATGCTTAAGCTACATAGTCACACACACGTCATTGTTATGTCACGCCTCACCACGACACACTCATCACAACACACTATACACAACACATAGTTCGACCATTTCCTGATGACGCACTCTTGTTTTTTGTTCATTCTCTACTTCTGAGGGGGCATACTAAATGAACCTCACTGCATATAACTCCATTCACTTGGGGGACATGCAGCTCCTATCATCCACACTACATTCCATTCCATCCATCCACAACATAATACATTTTATGTTTACATTTATTCTTGCTTGCACTTAATTTTACATGTTCACTTTACTAAACATGTTAGATAGATCTCTTGTATGTCATTATCTTAACCACACACACACATGCGCGTTCATGTCCTTTTCTAGTTGTGATCGTAGATACAAATCTTATACACACAACACCAATTCTTGAAACACTACCTACTAGGGGAATCCACATTCGTACATTACAGGTGATATTGTTTCCTTTTTGTTCATAGCACACTACTTTGGTTTATGCATGCTTTGACATACTTGTTATTTTCTAACATGCTAACGGGTGCTTCATGTGCAACATTTGTTATGTAGGTATATTTTCTTCCATACTTGTTTGTTTGTCTGCTATTATTTGTTTTGTTTGTGGGCATTTCCCTTTGTTGTGTGTACACACTTTCTTGTTTGCAGCCATGACGACCTTGAGTGTCTTGCAACATCGTGAGTGGTATCCCATGTTTGCAAACCACTTTGCACAGTCTATGATTATGTCTTTGAGTGTTTACATTATGTGCTTATGTTCTAACTTACACATTGTTTATTTTCTACATGAATTTTTGTTCATATTAACACTTGTTTTCTAGCCACTTGTTTGTGTGTGCCTTGGTTTCTACCAACCACATTCCCTTCCTCATTGCAGGGCACACTTTATGTGGTTGGTCCACTTTTGGGGCTGCATCCTCCTATCTATGACGTCACATGCGCCCCCAAAGAGGGGGGCATTATTTGGGTTTACACATGGTACTGATACAATAAGTCTATAGTTCAGTCTATAGTCATTGTCCATGGCACAGTTCAACTTACAACGAGTGGGTTCAGGCCAGTCTAAAAACCCCATACACAATGAATTTTACAGGGTAGATTGTCCTAAGCATTTTGGAGAGTAGTTACAGGTTAGAGGATACAATGGAATTTCCTCCATACACTACTTTAGCTAGTGGTGCTAGATCGCCAAAAAAACCATACATTACAAAGATCTCTTCACCAATCTCAGGGAAACTGTTACAGGTTGGAAAATAACTCAACTTTCTCCCTACACTTCTTCAGCCACAGTGGCATGTGATCACCCAAAAAACTCACACTTCACTGACAGTTATAGGATATCCTATCTATACCCTTTATCTCATCATGGATCAGGTGCACATGTTCCTTTTTCATTGTCATTTTTCGTAATATTTCTACATGTTTCTTTACATAACTTTTTTACGCATATACATGCGTATTTGACTACTTGATCATCTTCTCTTTTGTAGGTCAGTTCGTATGGGAAGCAAGCAGTCAACAACAACATACACATGATGAGTACATCACACACATGATATTAACCATGTAGGTACACTACACACATTGACATCTACACACGTGTTTTTACCCTAGGTTCAGTCTCATCACTTTTTACATTTTTTACATCTTTAGTCTCCATGCTCCATCTTTCTTTTTGTCACTCCACGCTTTGTCTAGTCCTTCGGCACATTTCTACATCACTTTACATGGATTATTAGGTATGCATCTCTTTCTACTTTATGTTACCAAGATTTTCATTCACCAACATAAAGTGGGGGCAAATTTAGTCACTAAATCACGTATTTTGAGTCAATATTTAGTCTCGGTCTCATGCTACTATTCATATGGTTTTGGAGCTTAATTGCTTCACAGAAAGCTTGTTTTTACATGTTGCTATATTTGATAGTGACTGACATCAGGAAGTGACCAGCATCGATCAGACAGTGACCGACATTAGTCAGGAAGTGACTGACATTGAATGGGTTAGGAAGTGACCGACATCAGGTCAGGCAGTAACCGACATCGGTCAACCTGTGCGATGGTGCTTTGTTTTTTGGCTGAGAATTAGAATAAATATTTTTCTTTAAAGATGATTTCTTGATTGTAAAAGCATAGTTAGTTTCCCAGAATAGATATATATGCATGTATGCATTGTATGAGGGTATGAGAGAAGAAAATAGCAATTGTTTTGCATGTTAGTTTTCTTGGTGAGAAAGAAAGAGTAGCTGAGTGAGGGAAAAATATTGAACATCCTGTGAGGTGTTGGAAGACAAAAGATCTTCATTGTATTTCCTCTGTAAAGCACTGAATAATAATATTGGCCATTTCTTGGTGGATGTAGCCCACACTGGGTGAACCACATTAAATCTGGTGTTATCTTTCTCTTGTTTATTTTATCTTCTGGTTTATTTCCGCATTCATTGCTTGTATGATTTATCTGATTTTAGATCTGTGCAACATTGTTATATGGTTAAATCCCAACAACTGGTATCAGAGCTTTGTTTGGAGGTTTTGTGTGTTGACAGGATTTACTCACAGAGGGTTTTCTGATTGAGTGGGAGCATAACAATGGTAGAAGATAGTAAATACCGAGTAGAGAAATTTGACAGTCGTAATTATCAACTATGGAAGATGCAGGTGGAGGATTATTTGTATCATAAGGATCTATACTTACCATTGGATGAGCATGCACAACCAGTCATGATGACTGATGAAGAATGGAAGGTTCTTGACAGAAAGGCTCTGGGATCTATAAGATTGAGCCTGACAGCATTGGTGGCTTCAAATTTTACAGATGCAAAAACCACGGTAGAGTTGATGAAATATTTAGAAAATTTGTATGAAACTCCTAGTGCTTCAAATAAGGTTTAATTCTAAGATGCAAGAAGGTGGATCTGTATCTAATCATTTGAATGATTTCTGATCTATTGTAAATCAATTAAAATTGGTAGAAATTCCATTTGATGATGAAGTGAAAGCACTTTTATTCTTATGCTCTTTGCCAGATAGTTGGGATAACTTGGTAATGGTTGTTAGTAATACAATGTCTGCTTCTAAAGGTTTGAAATTTGATGATGTGGTTAGTGTAATCCTTAATGAGGAAATACATAGGAAAATTTGAGGAGAAACATCATCTGGAAACACTTTAAATGTAGAAAGCAGGGGAAGATCTAAGGAGAGATCATCAAAGAGCAAGAACAATGGGAGATCAAAGTCAAGAAATGGCAGATCTAGATCCAAGTACAAAGATTTACTTTTTGGAATTGTGGAAAGAGAGGACACATAAAGAAGGAGTGTTGGTCCAAGGAAAACAAAGAGAATACATCAGAAAAAGGTAAAGAGGAAAATGTTGCAAGTGAGGTAAAGCAAGATGCCCTTATTCTCTCCTTGGATAATAAATTATAATCTTGGGTTTTAGATTCTGGAGCTTCTTTCCATGCTACCCCTAATAAGGGTTATTTCAGAAATTATGTTTAGGGTGATTTTGGACAAGTTTATTTAGGAGATGATGAGCCATGCAATATTACTGGTAAAGGTGATGTTCATCTAAAGCTGCAGAATGGAAATCCATGGGTATTGAAATATGTGAGGCATGTGCCAAGCCTCAAGAGAAATCTAATATCTGCAGGGAAACTAGGTGAATCTGGATGCATGGTTACATTCACAGCCAATTCTTGGAAGGTTACCAAGGGATATCTTGTTGTGGCAAGAGGTAAGAAGGTAGGAACTTTATATCTGTCTACCTGTGTTACTAATTCCTTTTTTGTGCTATCTACTACAGATTCAGATGCAACCATGTGGCATAATCGGCTAGGCCATATGAGTGAAAAAGGAATGCAGATCTTAAAGGCTAAGGGTAAGTTATCATATTTGAAACAATTAGATCTTGAATTTTGTGAGCATTGCATATTTGGAAAGTAGAAGAGAGTGAGATTTCTCAAGGTTGGGTCAACAAAGAAGGAGCAGAAATTGGAGCTTGTACACTCAGATGTGTGGGGACCAGCTCAGGTAGCTTCTATTGGAGGATCCCAATATTATGTGACTTTCATTGATGATGCCACAAGGAAGGTATGGATTTATTGTATTAAGCGTAAATATGATGTTTTTGAGACTTTTAAAAGGTGGAAAGCCCTTGTGGAAAATGAAACAAACTTAAAATTAAAGTGCCTTAGATCTGACAATGGTGGTGAGTACTGCAACAAGGCTTTCAATGATTATTGTTCAGTGAATGGAATACGAAGAGAAAGAATGGTTCCTAGAACTCCACAGGAGAATGGAGTTGCAGAAAGAATGAACAAAACAATCATGGAACATGCTAGAAGCATGAGGATACATGTCAGTTTTCCTTTGAAGTTTTGGGCAGAAGCAATGGATACAACAATGTACTTGATCAACCGTGGGCCTTCAACAACACTGGATGGTGGAATACCAGAAGAAGCTTGGTCTGGAAAAGAGGTAGATTTTTCTTTTCTTAGAGTTTTTGGCTCATAAGCTTTTGTGCATGTTGATAGGGAAAATAGGAAGAAGTTGGATGCTAAATCTAAGAGATGTACTTTCATTGGTTATGGCTCTAGTGATTTCAGATATCATTTTTGGGATTTAGAAGATTCTAAGATTGTTAGGAGTCATGACGTTGATTGGAATGAAAAAAGAATGTACATGGATCAGGTTTTGGTGCCTAAACATGAACAGGTTGATGAGATTTTGAAGGAAAATCAACTTTTGGATCTAAAACAGACATCCACAGACACCAACATCAATTCTATAGAAGATGATGCTAATCAGGCTAACCGGTATTGGTAGATAGGATCAGGTTTAAAAAACAACTATTGGAACTGGTGTCGGTACTCCTTGAACCAGCGGTGAGGCAACCGCAGTTGGTTGGAAGATAGAGGAACCATGATCAGTTACAGAACCACAGTCGGTATTAGGAGACTGATGTCAGTCACTGAAAGAGATTGACACGAATGTGCAACAGGCACAGAATGAGCCCCAGACACCCCAGATCTCAGTGAGAAGGTCACAAAGAGTAAGTAGACCTCTAGAGATATTTTCACCTTCCTTTTCTTATTTATTATTGACTGATAGTGGTGAACAAGAAAGATTTGAAGAAGCAATGTAGGTAGATACCCACATGTAGTGGGAGCATGACATGGATGAGGAGATGGACTCCTTGGAAAAAAATCAGACATGGGATTTGGTCAAGTTGCTAGCAGGTAAGAAAGCACTACAGAACAAATGGGTTTACAGGATCAAGGAAGAAGTGGGTGGACTAAAAATATACAAGGCAAGGCTTGTGGTAAAGGGATTTGCACAGAAAACATGTATTGAATTTGATGATATTTTTTCTCCTGTAGTTAAGATGACTTCTATTCGTATTGTTTCTAAGTTTGGTTGCAACAAAAGATTTGCATTTAGAACATCTTGATGTTAAGACAAATTTTCTTCATGGTGATTTGGAGGAAGAGATTTATATGCAGTATCCACTTGGTTATGAAGTCAAGGGTAAGGAGAAACTTGTGTGTAGATTGAAAAAGAGCCTATATGGGCTCAAGACAAGCTCCAAGGAAATGGTATTTGAGATTTGACAGTTTTATGCATGAGCATGGTTATATGAGATGTGAATTTGACCATTGTGTTTATTTTAAGAAGCTTGAAAATGGGAGCTATGTTATTTTGTTACTGTATGTGGATGATATGTTGATTGCAAGATCTAGTATGTAGGACATTGGTAAAATTAAAGAAAGGGTAGCTCACACATTTGCAATGAAGGATTTGGGAGCTGCAAAGAAAATCCTTGGCATGCAAATTCACTGAGACAGGAAAAACAAGAAGTTGTATTTGTCTCAGGAGCTTATATCAATAAGGTGTTGGAAAGGTTTAACATGCAAATTCAAAACCTGTTAGTACACCTATGGCTGGACACTTCAAATTGAGCAAAGATCAGTGTCCTTCATCACACGAGGAGGTTGAGTACATGACACGTGTTCCCTATGCTTCAGTAGTAGGAAGTCTTATGTATGCCATGGTTTGTACTAGACCAGACATTGCACAAGGCAGTGGGAGTTGTGAGCAAGTTTATGGCTAATCTAGGTAAAGAACATTGGAAAGTATGTCTAATGGATTCTCAGGTATTTGAGAGGGACATCCGACATGGAGTTATGTTATGGAGGGTCAGATACTTTTTTATGTGACTATGTTGATTCAGATATGGCTAGAGATTTGAATAATAGGAGGAACACCAATGGATATGTTTTCACAGTAGGTGGAACGATAATTAGCTGGATTTCGAGATTGCAGAAGGTTGTGGCTTTGTCTACTACATAGAGGTAGAGTATGTTGTAGCTACAAAAGCTAGCAAGGAGATGATATGGATGAGTAGGTTCATGGAAGAGTTGGGTAAGGAGAAAGAGGATTGCAGATTATACAGTGATAGTCAGAGCGCGATCCATCTGGAAAAGAACTCAACATTTCATTCAAGAATGAAACACATTCAGTTGAGGTATCACTTCATATGACAGGTGTTGGAGGATGGGAAGTTGAAGTTAGAGAAAATCCATACAGATGAGAACCCTGCGGATATGCTAATGAAGCCATTGGTAAAGGAGAAGTTGGAGCTTCACTCCACTTCTGTTGGTCTTCAAGTTTGAGACTTGAAGAGGAAGAAATGGGCCAAGGAAAAGGATCCAAGGATGGTGATGTACAGTACAATGCAACAATTGATCTCCAAGTGGGAGATTGTTGAGTGTGGAGCTTAATTGATTCACAGAAAGCTTGTTTTTACATGTTTCTAGATTTGACAGTGACATTGTCAAGCATTGGTTAGTCAGGAAGTGACTGAAATCAGTCAGATAGTGATAGACATTAGTCATAGTAACTGACATCAGTCAACCTGTGCGATGGTGCTTTATTTTTTGGCTGAGAATTAGAATAAATATTTTTCTTTAAAGATGATTTCTTGATTGTAAAAGCATAGTTAGTTTCCCATAATAGATATATATGCATGTATGCATTGTATGAGGAAAAGTAATAAGAAAATAATTTTTTTTGTATGTTAGTTTTCTTGGTGAGAAAAAAAGAGTAGCTGAGTGAGGGAAAATATTGAACATCTTGTGAGGTGTTGGAAGACAAAAAATCTTCATTGTATTTCCTCTGTAAAGCACTGAATAATAATATTGGCCATTTCTTGGTGGACGTAGCCCACACTAGGTGAACCACGTTAAATCAGGTGTTATCTTTCTCTTGTTTATTTTATCTTCTGGTTTATTTCCACATTCATTTCTTGTATGATTTATCTAATTTTAGATATGTGCAACACTGTTATATGGTTAAATCCCAACGCACACATTTATTACATTCTACATCTAGTTATTGCTCGCTACTTCACAAAGTGTGATTGGAACAAGAACAACCTAGGGCACGATTTGCACACACACACATAGAACTACACCAGGTCTGAGATGTAGTGCAATGATTAGTTAGTAAGTCCACCATTGTGGTTGTTGAGGACAGTCTAACACCTTCATATGTATCTTTATTTTTTATGGGTTTGATGCTTGTCTTGGGGTTTTTGCAAGTCTTTTCATCATTGCCAGTTTGCAACGACACCGTAGAGGAGGTTTATAGAGTTTTTTCACAGACCAAGGAGCCCAGATTGTAGACCAAAGCACCCCAAGTGCCCCTGTCCCTGTTTTAGGCGCCCTAGTCTAGCTGGATAGTCTAGATCTGTACCTTCTTGAGCTTGTGTGTAGTCATTTCCTCCTTTTATTTAGCCGGTCTTCACTGTGATAAAATCCCAAACAGTATTCGAATCAACTAAGCTCTAACTAACCCTTCCTGCATTCAACGACACCTTAGAGGAGGTTTACAGAGCTTTTTCACAGACCAAGGAGCCCAGATTGTAGACCAAAGCACCCCAAGTGCCCCTGTCCCTGTTCCAGGTGCCCTAGTCTAGCTGGATAGTCCAGATCTATACCTTCTTGAGCTTATGTGTAGTCATTTCCTCCTCTTGTTTAGCCGGTCTTCACTGTGACAAAATCCCAAATAGTAGTCGAACCAACTAAGCTCTAACTAACCCTTCTTACACTTTAGGGTTTCATATTTTCATAACCTAGATTACTTGAGTCTATTTATTTAGTTGTTATTTACTACTTTACATAACATTAGATTAGAATAATATTTCCCATTTTAGTTTAATCACCCATGTGGTGTTGGGAGATCATATCCTAGGCATTGGAAATCTTTTTGATCTTACTACATTGTGAAATAAGTAAGGCAAAGTTTTGGGGGTGTAAAAAGTGGAAACCTTTCTGACACTAGTGCAAGGTGGCCTTTCTGCAATATAATTTTTCACTAAAGGTTTCACACACCTCAATCAGATTTGGGAGCCTAAAATAATTTCAAGTGAGATCACATTCAATCCTCTTCATGATCCATAAGTTGGTTCGGTTCATTTTTATTGAAAACTCTTCGTTCAACTCGACTCACTAGCACACCACCCTAGGTAAAAATGGAGGTACAAGAAAAAAATGTTAAATAATCATTTTTATAATTCCTAAATAGGATAATTGGATTCATCTATCCATTTCCATACAAAATCATATATTATACGACCAAAATTGACTAAGTACGAACCCCAAGGTGAAGGAAATACTTCGTGTGCAAAACAAATGATGCAAATGAGGTCTTAAATTGTGCCTTGGCGCACTGACACACTTTACATGCACCATTACATGTTTGGACACTTTTGGGGTGTAATTTCACCTCTATCTGATTAGTGGATACAATACAATTGAAAATCCCAAAATACAAAGCAAAAACATAATGTGGAAGGCAAAAGTCAAGTTTCCCTTGCAAGTGGGACCTACTACACCCCCTATGGCACACTTTGAACCCATGAATACACCAAGGCACACTTTTGAGGTGTAATTACACCTCAAAATCACATCACAAGCTGGTGTAAGTTCCCATGGGGCATTGTAGACATAAAATTTATGGACTTGGGGTACATTTCTAGGTCTTAAAGCATACTAATGTATACATGATTCCTAAATAAGAAAACTAGTGGTTGACAACTCCTTTTGGCATTTTTATTACTTTGTCTATTGCACTTTATTGGCTTTACACATCTTACAGATCTTCCAGCACTTGATTGATTTATCTTTTGATGATCTCAGATACTAGCGCCCAAATAGGACATAAGTGCCCAAGTGCTCTTGTCCCTCTTGGGTGCTCCTGCCCTTCTTTATATTCTTCTTATTATTTTGGGTACTTTCCACCTTTTGATCACCTTTTAAAAATTTGGGCTGGCCTTTCAATTTTCAATTACAAAATTCAAACATGAGAATCATATATATACTTAGTTATTGCTCTCAAATAAAGGGCCAAGAACTATAAGCATTATCTATCATCACCTAAGCTTGCACAAAGGAACACAAGCACTACAAGGCATACATCTAGCACATCCATACAAGGGACAAGGGTTGTATGATTCTCCATAGACAACATAGGAGGGGAGTTCATTCTATTTTATTACACACATCTTGTATACGATGTACAATCTACACCTATCCCATTGTCAACGTGCAACTTGCACAAGAGAAACCTAGGGCATCAATTCACACATAAGCATGGATAACTACATGGAGTTCAAGATGTAGTGTAGCGCTCGGTCATAAGTTCACTCTTTGGGTGAGTGACGGGGTCAGTCCAACTCCCCATTCTGCATATTTTTTATTAGATTTAATGTGGTTTGTGGGCATGTGCAGGTAAATACTTGTTTTACAAGTTACAAGTATGATTGACAACATAACAGAGAAATCAAAGCGACAAAGAGTGAGTAAAAGTGAATATCTTCCGACCCAAGAAAGATTAGGTTCTAAGCATATGAGTGGATAGGTTCCCAGATCAGTCACTAGTGCTTAGGGCTCTCCTGTCCTCCTACATACACTTCTGTCCTGTGCATTCTTAGGGTTCCAAACCCTCATTGAGCCTTGGCGACACTATTTCTAGTGTGTTCTAACTGATACTCAATCTCGGTCACTCCTAGGTTGCACATAATCAATGAAGTCATCTTCCCCCCTTCATTTAATTAGGGTTTTACATTGTTGAATGATTATTTCTTATGCATACTATACATAATTATCAAAATATCACTTGCTATAGTAGTTACTTTGAATTAATATTTAATTCAATTTAGATTAAAACAAGCATACAAATGTAAAAAAGTGGAGATTCAATTTGCATTTCAAAGTGCATCCTCCACCAACAACAAAAAATTACCCACAACTTACTTTCCCCCAAATTTTTCAAAAAGGTCATTCAAAAACAACAATACATCCATTAAAGTAATTTTTAAAGTTGTTTATTCATCCCTCAATGCTTGCAAAACTCCTCATGTGCCCTAGGGAGACCAAGAGTTGTTTTGCACATATCTCATGATCTCGTGGACCAAATCACCTCAAATTTTAACCATAAAATACTATTGAAAGGCCCTTCATGATGATATATGATTTATGGCATGATATTCCTCCATTCAAACTTTATTAATGACTATTTTTTCCAGCCATCATACCCTATTTTTCCTAAAATTGCTGGTTTTACAAATGATATTGTGAAAAATCCCTGCACAGGAAGACTATCAAACTTGGAGCATATTTTATTCTCATGCATACATTTATATTGAGACATTAAACATGATATAAGATGAATTATTTATGGAATTGTGAGAAAAAATCACTATTCTTTGCTGCGGCCACTTGCAAACCCCATGTGCTAAGAAAAATGTTTTGACATTTTCTCTCAAACACTGCGAAAGAATTCCTTCAAAATTGGAGAATTATTTCCCCTCTCCAATACCATTCCAATGAATTAAAAACCACTCAAATTGGATAATAAATGCTTCTGCAGTCAAAAATTGAATTTTTTTCCCTTCCTCAATTAATGCCATTTTGTAAGCTTTCCCCTTCAGTTATAACTTGTTTTTGAATTTCCCATTGACTCCGATGAAGGAATCTCACCAAATTCAAAGTGTTTACTCATTTTGGGAATAAATTTACAATGAATCAAGTCACGTCTAATTTAGATTTGATTTGATCTCATTTTCCCCACAATATGGATTCAATTACCTGTAACATTAAAATTCATTAAAATTCATTCAAATTTATAGACTTTTAAAAACTATTGTGGAATCCATTTCCCTTACACCATAACATTATCACCACTTTATAAGACTAGTAATATTATAAAAAAATAAAGTTCCAGTATTCTAAACATGATCCCGTTTCTATTTTAGTGTTTAAGTACCCAGAAATTGGGGACAACAATGTCGACAACATGGACTTCGAAGACTTGAGGCATAGAATGGAAGAAGGAACCCATACACTCTTAGCTAATAGGATCTTCTATAGTGGGATATACCAAGATTTTGGATTTCCTCTAACCATTCAGGACTTTGAATTCATTCTGTCCTACACCAAGAACTGTGAAGCTGAGAGCCAAACCATCACTGTTGATGAAGACTCAAGCATTGTTGTACTATCTCAAGAAGGAATTTTACGATGCCTCTATATTTCGAGGCCCAATAATTTTGTGATCCTGAACAAAGAAGATGAATTGGATGAATGAGAAAGGAAAGAGTCATGTTTGCAAGGGATGATCATTAGAAACTGGATGAAGACATGGTGTAAACTCTTACGATTTCTAAAGACTCTTACTCGATCCAAGTTCATTGAAGAGATATCCGATTGTATCATGCTCCTCAACAGGCTCATGGGAGAACCATCAACTAAATAATTCCATCCATGGATGTCACAATTCATATTTATAGCTACTAAGACATCCCAAACATTTTATTGGAGTCAAATTATTAGTGATAATTTACATTCCCAGTTGATCAACCTTGAAGGCACAAAGAAATTCAACATGACTTCATTCTTGGTATATGTCATTACAACATTGCAAAAGTGGCTTTGGCTGAATCCAGAAAGAAATGTTCCAAAAAATGTGTTGGTATATTGAACCTACCCTTAGTTCATGTTGAGGAAGTATAAAATACACTATACAAGGTTAAATGTTGTATCCATGTTGTACTTGATCAAGAAGATGGAAGATGATACCAATCACATGTTCTCAATAGAATCTTACATGTTGATAAGTAAGTATGGGATCTATTTTATGTAGTTCAGGACCTTCTCCTACATCCACATTAGAAGGATTTGATTATGCTTCACTTAGAATCCCACAATACCTGAGAAAAAAGCTGGTACTCATCGAGTTGTGTAGATAATGATCAAAAGTACACATCAAGTGTTGAGAAAGGAAAAGGAAAGGGGTAACATTCCCAATTCATCTGGGAATCTATTCTTGCAAAAATTATAGGATGTAAGTAACATTCCCTTAGATCCTTCAATTTATACTCTTATTTAGCAAGGATATCTTTTAACAGTAAATAGTACATATAAGGCTAACACAAGTATCTCAACCCGTTTAATCAACCCAAGCTAGAAGAATACTGGGAATATTGTGTAAACGAGATAGAAGTTGGGTAAAGAGAGTTATCAAGGCTGAAAATACAACAAATGAGAGACTTTTGGATGGAATGGGCTACTACGGATATTGAGGATAATGGGAGTTATATATTTCAACCTGAGTACTTAGAATCCATTTGATTTGAACCTATTCACCTTGTGGATTGGTTAAAGGTGGAACCCATTGATATCTTGACCCACATCACAATGGTTCTACATAGGTCAAAACATTGGTACTTCAAAAGGTTTCATGAGCTAAGTTACACCCCTTCTTCATCCTACAAGAAATCAAATAAGGCAGAGAAAGAATTGTACGTAAGAGAAGTGAGAGCCACAAGACACGTGGAAACTTCCCAAGCCAGGAAAGTTTTGCCACATGCATCACAAGAGCCCTCACCTATACCTGCTCGTAAGAAATTATTAGTGATAAGATTTGATTTAGGTGTCATTAAGCCCAAATAGTTTGTTTTTTATCCTACAAGGAACAATTCTAAGTCTCAGGAGTTGTCTGCACATTCATCTCATAGTTCCATCATGCCTCTAATGCAATCTTACGAAGATAGTGCTCACAAATCCTCTCAAGTGTAAAGTCAAGGAGTAATAGCAATGCTTCCTATAGGTATCCCACTGACACATGCTTCATCTTCTTCTCTAGGAAATGTGTTCTCATGGGTGCAAGATATCATTAATGACCACCAATGTAGCGTGGCCAAGATGAAAAATCCAATGGTCATGATCTCTCTCAAACTTTGGAAGTGTACTTCTCATTTGCAGAAATCCAAGTGACTTATCGGCTCATGATGGATGCCTCAGGGTCTCAATTCATTGATTTTACCTGACCCATAGTGGAGAAAGATGAAGAAAATATGAGAATCTTCAATTATGAAATGACATGCTATTCTCTTGGAGAGCTCAGATCCGAAGGACACATCCATAACTGTGTGATAATTTTGTACTAATATGGTTTGTGTCTTATAGGTGATAAGGATTGAAGTGTGATCATGGATACATCGATATGCACTTTGACCCACAATGTGCTCTTAGGAATCTTCGTAGGAGGAGGGATTTTGGAGAGACTAGATCACATTACCGGGGAACATGCTCACTTGTTTGATCCTATGGCGGTGGTGGAAACCATGTGTTTAGTGTTGTATTCATAGAAATATGAGGTGAAGATAGAGTTGTTTTGAGTGAGAGAGGATATGAGATGAGATGGTATAGTGTGGAATATGTTCGAGAGATACATGGAGCTTCGACACCAATATAGAAATGTGGTGGCCGAGGTGGCATCTCTATAGACTCGGCTAAAGAAGAAACACTCTCGAGCATAGAGGAAAAGAGAAAATATGGAGGCTTATAGTTTGAGAGATCCAATAGTGGCCTTTAGTAATAGTGAGGAGGACGTAGGATATGATTTTTATTGGGCATTATCACGTGATTTTGTATTATGAAACTTTCAATATATATATATATATATATATGATTAGAGCATGGTTGATATGATGATGTATAATTTTGGTGATATATGAGTTGTTAATTACTTGATTTGATGTGATGTGATATGTGTTGAATTTGTGACAATATAGTTGTATATGTTGTGATGGTGTTGTAGAGTAGACTGTATATGTTGATAGCATAAATGAAATAGTGATGATAATAACATAAATATTAGAATGATGATAAAAATGACTATGATATGATAATTGAATTAAGATTTTAGTAGATATGATAGAAATGGTGGAGAAAAATACTTAGTGGCATACATTTATAGAATAGGTGTGGAATCATGTAACAATAAAGAACATACTACATCTAGCTAAAAATAAGGTGACGACTACGCACAAACGACTCAAATGATGTAGTGTCATGAGTATAAGTGTCAAATGATAAGTCTGAAGTGATCGTAGAAACACTAGGAAGATGGGAATCATGTAAGGGAAATTGATGCTCTTTTGGGACCCATTTTGGTTTGGGTTGAATAATTAGTGGGGCAGTCATCCTAGGTATAGTCAAAACCAAGGGAGGAGGAGAAAAAATGACCTTATGTTGATCAAAGATACTTGTCAAAGATCACACAAGGAGTCCGCGCGGGGTAGAAGGCCAGGATCAAAGGCGCAGAAGGACATAAAGGACCCATGTGTGGAAGGCAAGTTTAGCTTTTAGAACTTAGCCAATTTTGAGCATGAAGACCTATTTTTAGAAGATGGCATGTGGAACACACCAATGATACAGAGACATGCGCACCATGCATTATCTATCTTTAGAGGAGTGGATCAAAGCGTTTTTCATGGAGACGAGCTAAGAATAGAATTAATACTTTAGTTAACTGTAAGAGAACTATAGATATCACACTTGCATGTGTGGCTATGATTGTAAACGGTGTGTGGCTATTAATAACATGCAGCCTATTTCTGGAATGGATAAGCGGTGAAGGGCAAGTCCCCACCCTATATATAAATATATATGATGATTAGGTACATAGTAGAGGCATGGTATGTTTTTGGAGATATGTAAGAGTATGATATATGAATGTGTGTATCAGATCCATACGTGCTTTGGTATAGATTGATAATACTGTAAGGAGCTTCTATACTTAATAAAGATGGAAGATATTGGCTTAATCTAAGTGTAATTATGTGTTTAATTGAGTAGTGCATGTTATTAATTCAATCATGATTACTGTTTAAGCTTGTTCTTTCATAGATCTATGGGTAACATGCATTAGAGAATGATGGATTAGTTATGAGTCTATATGTTTCTTCCTTCATCGTGCTAACATCCTGCTACAACAACCCTAAAGAGGGACCTGGTACCTTTGCACGCTTCGGGTGAGCACTCAGTCTAGGCTGAGTGATGTGCCAGCGTGACTAGGGTGTTATCTAGTGAATTCTAGGCTGCATCATTGGTTCCGTTTCTGAGACCTCTTTTTCAGTTGTTTTCAGGATGGTTCGTGATGAAGACGTACCGGTTAACTCTAGCAAGTATTGAGGAATGTATACATGATCTAGAGGAAGAATATGCATGGTGGTTTAGCAGTGGATCTGAGTTTAACAGACTCACTTGGGTAGAACTAAACCTGTATGACAATTTATATGAGAGCTTTTTCATTATCTTTTCAGTAGAACTATATGAGTGGCTTACTGCTTATGCATCTCAGTGGAATTGGAGGTATCATGTACTTGTTTGGACATAGGAAGAATTTTAGGCCCTTTATGATGTTGATCTGATCTAGACTCGTGCGGTGGATACGTGGTTTCCTGGTGTTCTAAACAGTTATATTCTGGAATATTCAATTTCAATGTACTCTTGCCCGGAGATAGCTGAATTCCAGTTTTTGAGGTATCCAAGAGGAACATATTTGCAAGGTATTCCATTGGCGATCAAGATCTTAATGGTAACTTTAAACCTAGAAAGTAAACCAATGGCTAACTAAACTTCGCCACGCCTGAAAGTAGGAACATGTTTGGTATTAAGATGGTAGACCTAGTGGCATAAAAGTAGAGAGAGGAAAGGTGGCTTAAGTATGATGAGGCATGCGAGAGGGAGATAGAGAAGCAACATTCCATTGTAGAAAGTATGGCATTGAGGAGAGAGATGGCTCGTGAAGGATTTAAGACTCGCATAGAAGACATGGAGCTAGAGCATCAGGAACTCCCCCATCTTGGAAAGCATGATAGAGATGCCTTCTCGGCCTCACACAGAAGTGTGCCAAAAGAGACTACTTGGGCCGCATGTGCGCATCTTAATCCACCTTGTGACCTAACCTTTGCACTTGGTTTTTCAGTATCTAGTACGACAAGTAACCAATAATATAACTTGGGAAGTAGGAGAGCAAGAGTAAGTTAGGGATCAAGTACATCAATGACAGGACAGACAACTTCAATGTTATATGGAGGAGCATTCTTAGGCACATCATCTGCACAAAATGTGAGCGCATAGAATGTTGGATTCACCTCTGGAAGTGGAGCTACCTCACAGACTGTAGGGGTCCAGTATAGTACTACTGTCAGAGCACATGGGAGTACATCTACAGGTCCTACTCCAGCTATAGGAGGAGGATCAGGAGGTATAGGTGGTTCTAGTTCCGGTGGATCTGGTGGATCTGGAGGCAGAGAGAACATAGGGGGTTCTGGATCAGGTGGTCAAGGTCCAAAACAACCACAAAATATCTATATGGAAATGTCTCTTCGTCTCCCATAATATAGAGGTATAGAGGATGCTGCCGAACATGTGCATATGTGTGAAATCTTGTGGCGCGCTAAAGGCATCATGACTGCTGAGTGAAAGGCAAGTCAATTCACCACTACATTACAAGGGCGTGCACATAGCTGGTATAGGAAGTTTGACCCTGATCAAACTTGCATGGATTATGTAGCATTGAGGGATGCTTTCTTAAAAGAGTTCCACATCCATGAGTTTGAGCAGAAGAGTATAAGTGTGCTCTAAGATATCAAACAAGTCACTACTGAGATTGTATGTGAGTATGATGCTCATTTTAAGACACTTCTATCTAAGCTATCTTATGATATTCACGCTAGCTAGCATGCACAATGGTTCGTTAGAGGATTGATTACACCTTTTAGAAGGGAAGTGTCACATAAGACATACACTGATCCGCGCAAAGCACTGGAAGTAGCTTTGCATGCTGAGGCAGTTGGGAGCATTGACACTAGAGTTAGCCCATTTCTAGAGGCATAGATTATAGCTATGACAAAGCAGTCAGAGAAACTATAAAAAAATTCAACGCATGAGACGCGCTCAGGAATTCGGTGTACAAATTGTGAAGTGGAAGGTCACACCAAGGATAGTTTCCCTCGCAGATTTGTATGTTCATTATTGTTGGACTGTGAGATTTTCCATTTGAATCATGATGCTAGTCACTGTCCTTTGTTACAACGTGCGATAAGGAAGAATGTATCTTTCTTTTGCAAGATTTACACGTCCACGATCCATTATAATGAGGATTATCAGTTGATTGGTCAGATCCATGATGCTATAGACATTGGAGTACGACAGACAAGTATAACAGATAATTCTAAGGGTAGGAATGAGCACCAGGATCGGCACCAGGATCAGGATCATAATCAAACTCGCTATGACAGGAATAAGGGGAGTTTTGAAGGAGGTTGTGGAAGGGGACATGGATATCATGGTGGATATGGAGGATAAGGCCATGGTGGCAGAAGAGGTGAGTTCCCCTGGGGAACATGTTTTACGTGCAGATCTCCTGACCACTATAGGAGTGAATGTCCTAAGAATATTGCATGTTCTTTCTGTGGAAAGAACAATAGCTGTGAAGAGTGCTCGAACCTATATGAGCATCTGAGTAAGCAGCATAAGCAAGAAAAAAAAGGTGCCAAGATGGTTAGAATCCAACGTGCGGTAGAAGATCAGTGGATGCCCAAGATAGCAGAAGGACCCGAGGCATTGATAGTGAAGATTACTACACGTGCTGAAGCAAAATGCATGAGAGAGGCATTGCACCAGAAGCCTACAATCACCAGGGAGGAAGTTTGTCATGCAAGGTACCTAGATCTTGCTCATCAAAAGGAAGTTTACCAGGATACCATGGAAGTGCTAAGGAATATTCTGGGTGAGATACAGTACCTAAAGGAGTAGAAGAAAGCATCGGAGATAGTCCAAATTGATATCAATGATCTGTAGGAGGTATGCAAAATGTTGTGCTACGAGAACATTATTCAACTATTAGGAATTTGGTTAAAAGGGAACACTCTGCGCGTAATTCTTGAGACCGGACGATAGATTATGCATGCAAATCTTTCCCCTGATACAATTGACTATGAAAAATAAATTACTCTGAATGCTATTGTGGATGGGTGGTTGTTGAGTAATATATTGATTGATACAGGTTCCGAGGTAAATGTGCTTACATTAGATGCATGAGTACAAATGGGGAGGCCTCTATTGTAGCCATCATCTAATGTGTTGTTTATGGAAAACCGGACTAAGGCCACCCCATATGAGTTTTGAAAGATGCATCTATAACTATACAAGGGGCTAATTTCACTAGGGATTTTGAGGTATTAGTCCTTGCAAAAGAAGACAATTTGCTAGCCATGCTTAGATGCCCTTGGTGTTATGCAAATAATTCTGACTTGAGATTCAATAAGGGGTATATCAACTTTGAAAACAAGGAGGAAAGGGTTGTGATACCTTTGACAGATGGGAATTCTACACCCTATGTTGAGCCTCTAAGTGAGGAGGACTTAAACATAGTCTATGTATGCGCTATTCAGGACCCAAAGGTCAACAAGCCATCAAAAGAAGGCATCCTAGAGTGGGAGGATTCTCATTCTATTAGGGATACTACGATTATTTCTTGTGACAATTGGTCTCATGGTACATATGAATTAGTAGGACATGAGGTGAAAAGTGTGGTTGCACGTAAGAATGGACTACGTTCAATTCGACGGATAGGTAGCACAGTACCTTGGTATACAGGGGTAGAAGATCTTCCTACATTTTTGAAGGCCATGGAAACATAGTGGAAAGATCAAATTAAGAGAAGAGATATGTTAGTATATACACTAAGCAGGACAACAAAGCACCGATGGGTAGTCCACAGAGATAATATTATAAACTGGGAAGAGATTGGAGTTGCTTTGTCTACCAGGTTTGTAAGGAACAATGCACCTACATAGATTTACACTTATCACGGTGATCAACATGTTCAACATCACATTCAGTAGTGTGAGAGACTCTGGATAGTAGGACAGGAAGCATTATCACCTTCACTCTGGGTGCATTGATTGTATTCCTTGCTATAAGGATGTGCACGCGCTTGGTATGTATATGCATAACTACATAGAGAGACTGGAAATTGGTAAAGTTTGACTATAGGAATGATCCAAACCTTTGACTACTTCTTGACTAAACCTCCTATCGAAGAGGCATTAAAATTTGTCAAGCGCTTAACTATGGGAGATAGTGCAAAATCTGAAGAGTATATTCAAGAATTATTCGGTGAGGTAGATTTCAGAGCATGTTTTGAGCAGGAAGAAGAAATGGACTCCATACTACTTGAATGCACTTGCCTTGAGAAAGAGAAAGGAAAGATGGTTTACGTCGTGGACGATGAGGAATTTGAGAACCTAGATATTAAACATTCACAAGGGGTGCACAAGGTCTTGGATAGTGCAGACAAGGATACGCGTGCCTACCACGAACCCATGAAGACAAAGAAGGTGAATATAGGTTCGGAGGCTGAGCCTAAGGAGGCCATAATTGGAGACTACTGGTCAGACTCGGAGGTAGAAAAAATCATTGAGTTACTCAGGGATTATCAGGACTTGTTCCCTCGAGGCTATCATGAAATAAAAGGCATGCATGAATCACTTGGAGAAATGAAGATCAAACTTAAGGACGGTGCATGACCTGTTAGAAAGAGGCCTTACAGATTGAATCCTAATTTGAGTGAAACGGTAAAAGAAGAAATTGATAAAATGTTGAAATCTGGCATTATCAAGCCCCTTGATGAGTCAGAATGGGTTAGCCCAAAGGTGATCAGTATCAAGAAGGATGAACAAATTAGGATATGTGTGGACTATAGGGAGATGAATGCTGCATGTGTCATAGATCCATTCCCTACGCCAATCACTGAGGAAATACTAGAAGGAGTTGTAGGGCGCGAAATATATTCTTTCACAGATGGATTTTCTAGGTATCATCAGGTTAGGATCACTCAGGAGGATCAAGAAAAGATAACATTTACTACTGAATGGGGCAGTTTTGCCTATACTATGATGCCTTTTGGATTGAAAAATGCGTCTGTTATATTCTTGCGCATGGTTGTTCAGGCATTCAAAGATTTTATTCACAACTTCTTATAGGTTTATCTAGATGATTGGATAGTATATGGGCTTGTGAAAGATCATTGTGACAATCTGCGCTTAATGTTTGAATGATGCAAACAATTGAGTATCTTTTTGAACATCAAGAAGTTCATATTTTCTATGTTTTTTAGGATATTGTTAGGACATATAATCTACAAGGAAGGTGTACTAGTTGATCCAACTAAGGTTGCAGTCATTTTAGGCTTGGGAGTGCCTACCAGTCAAAGTGAGGTGTGCAGATTTTTAGGTCATATAGGATATTACAAACAATTCATAAAAGGGTATGCCAAAATTGTTGTACCCTTGGAAGAATTACTAAAGGGGAAAGGTGCATTTTATTGGGGAGAACCGCAACAGTGCACATTTGAGATATTAAAAGAGAAACTTACTACCGTGACCATTCTATGCTTTCCCTCATGGGATAAACCATTTCATGTGCATGTGGACACTTTTGGCATGGCCATTGGTGCTATTTTAGCTCAACCTGGTGAAGGTATTATAGATCATCTAATCTGTTTTGCTAGTATGAAGCTGACTCTTGTTGAACGTAATTATACAACTACAGAGCACAAATATTTTTCAATGATCTATGCATTGTACAAGTTTCGATAGTACTTGTTAGCAACACCATTTGTGTTTTATAAAGATCACATGGCATTGAAGTACTTGGTAAACAAGCCCGTCTTACAAGGGTGCATATGCAGATGGGTGCTCCTATTTCAAGAGTTTGACTTCACAGTTGTGGTGAAGCTAGGGAAAAGCAATTCTAGACCATACCATTTATCTAGAATCAATTTAGGAGAGGATGCACAGATGATTAAAGAAACAATTTCGAATGCACATTTATATAGGTTATAATGAGCACCCATGGAATTAGAAGACATCGTTGTCTTTCTACAAACATGTATAGCACCAGAAGGAATGAAAGCATTAGAAAAGAAGTAGCTTGCTATACGCATGACACTGTTTATGTTAATCAGTGGTGACCTTTACAAGCTAGGCAGAGATGAAGTATTACACCGTTGTGTGTTAGAGCATGAGCACAAGGATATCATGGAAGAAGCTCATAGTGGTATTGCAGGAGGCCATTATGCAGGTGATGCGACTTCCCGAAAGATCTTAATTGTTGGATTATGGTGGGAGACATTGTATAAAGACTGTAAATACTATTGTAAGGCATGTGATCATTGTCAGCGCCTAGGAAAACCAGGGCAAAGGGATGAGATGCATTTGAGACTGATTACTAGTGCCAAACCATTGAGAAATGGACCATTGAATTTGTAGGACCTATTTCTCCAGCTACACATAGGACTGGATTGTGCTATATCATTACTTACATAGATTATCTCACACGGTGGGCAGAAGCAGCACCTATGAAGGATTGTACAACTAGGTTTATATGGGAGAATGTTCTTACATGATATGGATGTCCCTTAAGTTTGATAAGTGATTAAGGTACACACTTTTTGAATGAGACAATCAGGATCTTATTAGATGAGTTTATGATTGCACACCATAAAACCACACCTTATCATCCTCAGGAAAATGGAACTGCTAAGGCTTTCAACAAAATTTTGAGCCAAACTTTTACAAAAATATGTGATGTTAGAAGAAAGGATTGGGATGACAAAGTGTCAGCTATTCTTTGGGCATATAGAACAACTTACAAGAGATTGAACAAAGCCACATCGTTTTAGTTGGTCTTTGGCACAAAAGTTGTTCTCCCTATAGAATTTATGTTACCTTCTTTGCGCATTGCATGCGTTAGAGGTCTAGCTGATGAACAAGCTTTAGAAGAGCGTATCAAAAAGATGATTCAACTGGATGAGCACCAAGCCATAGCACGATGGAGTCAGAAGTAGGAAAAGGCCAAGCAGAAGGCATGACATGACAGAAACATAAGGGATAAGAAGTTTGAGATTCGAAAAAAGGTACTTCTTTATGACTTAAAGTTCTTATGCCATCCAGACAAGCTCAAAGTACATTGGTTGGGGCCATATGTTATCACTTCTATACTAGAATCAGGTGCTTTCCAGTTAGAAGCACTTGATGGAACACGACTACCTGGTTACTTTAACGGGAATAGGCTGAAGCCCTACTATAAATAGTATTCTTGGTGTTTGTAATAAGGCAGTATTGCCATTTAGATTAGGTTTTCAATTTTGTATTTCCTTAATGTATTTCCTTCATTGTCGTTATGCTTTGTCAATTCTTGGTGTTCATTGAAGCTAATTACTATATGAACAATGTTTATGCATAGAGGAATGCACATATGTTTTGTGTGGGGTGGTTGTCATTATCTAAGAAAAATACTATGGGATTTGAAAGGTGAAAGGAATAAGATGCTACGGGTGTGCTTTAAGTCAAAAGAATATTACTTCTCAAAGGTGACCAAGGATGGAGATGAATGAAATAATAGTATAACGTGAGGTAAGAAGAGGCCATGATAGCTACCAGGAGAAGGTACAATGATGAGGTACTCGGGCACAGGAGCGCACACTGAAGAGAAGTCTATGACCAAAGGGTGGGAAGGTGTGCTAGAAGGTTATAACTGGGTGCAAAGATGTACCATGTGGAATGAATGGATTTGGTCAATGAATGAGGGGATATTTGGTAGGTGGAGGAGCAATAAATGTATCAAAATTTGAAAATTTATATAAGGATGGGATGTAGATTCATTTTTACCGTTACAACTAAGAGTATTTGAGAAAGAGCCAAGTGCGAAGAGTCGAGTGATCGAGTTAAGGTCTAAAGGGTGTGAAACCAAGAATGACAATCATATCTGTGCAACAAGAATTTTGCATCCCCAGTGGTGAAGGGTTTGAGCAAAGCAGGGAGACATAAAAGAGTTAGGTTACAAAGTTTCCACCTAGGGCATGATTGGATCGAGCTAGGGTTGATTTGCAAAGTTTTAGAGTTGAAGAGGAGACATTTGCAAGGTAAAAATGGCACTGAAGAAGGCATCTACAACAGCAAAAAAAGGAAAGAAGAAGGTGGTCGTCGAGGAAGAAGAGATGGTACCTGAAAGCCATTTTTCAGAGATGCAATATCTAGAAGGAGTCATCGTCAGCCAGGAATGAGATTCACCCATTAGAAAGAGCAAAGTAAGTGTATACAATCATAAGACTTCGGAGAACAAGAAGCAGCTTGATTCCTTACTCACTGCTAGAACGAACAAACACACAGAGGATGACATGCGAGTTTATGATGATGTGAGTGAGAAGCTCCTAAAGAGAATTGGGGTCTACCAGTTATATGAGCTTCCATATTTTGGGAAGTATGAGCCCTTATATCAGTGGCTCATGAGCAGGGTGCATGAATATTTCTTCTACTTTGTAGGATGTAAAGTTAGAATTTCATCTACGCTTATCTCATCAGTTACAGGTTTGACGGCCACAGGAGAAGATATAAAAGGTGACCTCATAGATAAATCCGTGATCTTAAAGGCCAAACAGGAGTTGGGATACCTAAAGGGTTCGTGCGGAATGGACATAGACAAATTGAAGAACTTTCTAGTTCTACAAGCTGTAACACACCTTGTTACCAAGTTGAATGATTAGGAGCGGTGGTCACAGGTAAACACTATGTGGTTACATGTGGCATGTAAGATGTTAGAAGGGACAATCTACAACATTATAGACTATATTGCAAAGGAAATAGTTAAAGAAACATGCATAGGAGGGAAGATCAACTTCGGGGATGTTCTACTATCATTGGTCTTCACGGAGATTGGAGTACCATACATACCAAAGGAGAAAGTATGGGAATACCCCATGGAGAACAAGTCCCCAGTTGAAAGATTCAGTAAGTACCTATACAAGGGGACCATGACAGACGGAGTAAAGAAAAGGGTGAAGAAGTGGTATGACAGGCTCCGCGTGACATTTGGGGAAGAGTGGTGCATCCCAAAGGACCTACCAGCAGTGGTAGGGAAACAAGTTTAGTTTGTTGTATATCAGCATTTCTACATTACACGCTTCCCAATGAAATATGGAGTATTGAGCCCTTGGTGCAAATTACCTTACGCATTCACTGCGAGGTATTTCCAAGTGTCTATTCATAGATTTATAGACATGTGCCGAATGATCTTCAATGCAGATAAGGTAGACTGTGATTACCATACGTTGAGGAAGAAGTATGTGTATCTTGGAAAAAGTACTTATACAGAGAGGATCATTTCATAGGTACCAAATATCAAGCCAATAAGTCTGGTTATAGCATATGTGCGGGCAACATTGGTGTATCTCCAGTTGAAGCCAAAGATGGAGAATAAAAAATATGTGGAAGGAGAGTTCACACTTCCAGCACCACTAAAAGGGAAGCATACGATGGAGAACATCCCAATGCCTAAGCCCACAGAGCCAATTGAAGTGGAGGATGAGGAGGAAGAGCGCAAAGATAGTGGTGGTTTGGAGCATAGAGGTAGGAGACATCCTACAAATAAGGGTGAAGTTGAGCATGCCGTTACACTACCTCAGCCACAAGAGGGGGATGATGAGGACTTGAATTCAGTCTAAGGGGAGAACATGTTTAAGAGGGTATTTAGGAGAACAAGGACCCATGGTGCTATTCCAAACACTGTGCGTAAATCACCCAAACTCTCTCCACAAAAGGAGGTGACTGCGTAGAGAAGGAGGAAACTGAAGCTGAATGAGGAGGCGAAAGAGTAAGAGGAAAGCATGCCTAATTATCCTACACTTCAAGAGAACATAGAAGAACATGGTGAGGCATCCAAGGAGAAAGAAGAGGATGAGAAAATACCAGAGGAGATAGTTGCAGAGAATGTTTAGGACATGGAGACACAAGTCCCCAATTTGGAAGCTAAAGTTCCTAAGCAGAAAAGGTCTAGAAGAACAAGTGGAGAGCACATTCCACCAGCCATGGGGTATGTAGAGGATGCAAGAAAAATTTTCTGCACCCGCTTCCAGAGAACGATAGCGCAGAAGGATTTAATTGGCTGAGAGTTAATGGATGAGGATATGGTGATTGTGTGTACTCAAAAGAAACTATCGTGGTCGATGCACACCCACATGGATGAGCTTGACTTTGATGTGTGTGAAGAGTCATGCATTTTGAGATGACTGAAGAAGGCACCTCAAGCTAGACACATGACAGTAAAGCCTACTGTCATGTCAGATGAGCATGTCAAAAATGCATTGGTGAAATTTTTTGCTGAGGTGGCTAGAAGAAACATGGACAAATATGCCACGATCAGAGCGTTGTGTAAGGAGTTGAAGACAAAGGACATAGAGATAACACACATAACATAGGAGAGGGACTTCACGTAGAAGAAGAATGAAGTGTTTATCAGTATCACATAGGAGATTGGAGACAGTGTCATTAAAGCAAGGCCACACTTAGAGGCCAAGGTACCACAGACATTTCCTTCAGTGATACAATATGTGGGAAAGTTGGTGGACTTGGTTCTTGAAGATGAAACTCTACTTATGCAAGTACTAGAAAGGTCAGAACAAGATGCCGAACAAGAGAAAGCATCAGTGATGAGAAAAATTACATCTTATGAAGGGCTGTTGTAAACATTACAAGAAGTATTGAAGAAAACGAACCAGACTTTAAACATATGCAAAGCTCCGGAGGTGCTTATCAACATCAAGACCCTAGAAGAGAACAATGAGGTCCAAAAAGTGATGAAATATGAGACATTGGGCCGTGCAGAAAGATTGTCAATGGTTAAACAAAAGTGTGAGGCTCTAACAGCAGTACAAGAGCCACACAAGACTTGGCTGGAAGAGCTTGGGAAGTTAATTGCTCAGAAGATGGATCTTTTAGAAGGGAGAATGCCATCAATGTCCAGTGTTGTGTTGGTTCTATGGAATGAGAAAGGAGAGATTGTGAGTGATGAGTTGGAATCCATTGCTATGGACATCCCAGAGAAAGTAGAGCAGGCACTCACTGAATGTCAGGTTTTGGAGGCCGTAATAAAAGAGGAGTATCCGGAGTTGATACTGCAAACTGATACAGAGGAGGCTGCCTCATAACTTCATAGCAATTTTTTATTTATATGCATTCTTTCATTCTTATTCTTCTATTCTTTACTTTAATTTTTGGAGATACCCATTGTTGGGATGACAATGAGATTAGTGTGGGGTAATGTTGATAAAAGAATACTTGTTAAAGATCACACAAGGAGTCCACGTGGAATAGAAAGCCATGATCAAAGGTGTGGAAGGACAGGAAGGACCCATGCGTGGAAGGCAAGTTCAGCTTTCAGGACTTAGCTGATTTTGAACATGAAGACCTATTTTTATAATATGGCATGCTGAACACACCAACGATGCAGAGACATGCGCGCCATGCATTATCTATCTTTGGAGGAGCGGATCGAAGTGTTTTACATGGAGACAAGCTGAGAATAGAATTGATACTTCAATTAATTGCAAGAGAATTATAGATGGCACACTTACATGTGTGGCTATGATTGTAAACGGTGTGTGGATATTAATAGCATGCGGTCTATTTCTGGAATGGATAAGTGGTGAAGGGTAAGTCCCCACCCTATATATATATATGATGATTAGGTACATAGTAGAGGCATGGTATGTTTTTGGAGATATGTAAGAGTGCGATATATGAATGTGTGTATCAGATCCATACACACTTTGGTATAGATTGATAATACTGTAAGGAGCTTATGTACTTAATAAATATGGAAGATATTGGTTGAATCTAAGTGTAATTCTATGTGTAATTGAGTAGTGCATGTTATTAATTCAATCATGATTACTGTTTAAGCTTGTTCTTTCATAGATCTATGGGTAGCATGCATTAGAGAATGATGGATTAGTTATGAGTCTATATGTTTCTTCCTTCATCGTGCTAACATCCTACTACAACAAACCTAAAGAGGGACCTGGTACCTTTGCGTGCTTCGGATGAGTGCTTAGTCTAGACTGAGTGATGTGCCAGTGCGACTAGGGTGTTATCTGGTGAATTATAGGCTACATCACCTTAGGAGGAAAACAAGTAGTCAAAGTAATGGATACTGGTGTTCAGTGTCGTGGCACTGGAGAATGTGATCAATCAACATGACATGCACACAAAATAATGACACATTTATCCTCAAACAACTGAAGCCTATCATGGAGTGCATACCAATCTTTATCTCTATGACCATTGATCTTATGAAAATTACAAAAGAGGTGGTTATGGTTTCTTCGTAACCAATGAGGAGGAGGATGCTTCTTATAAGGTAGCCTAATCAACCTCTCATCAATCAAAGCATGTAATATGGAGATGGAACGTGGTGGAGGTCTACAAAAATGAGATGAATGATCATGAGTATGTCTAGTAAGAGATGGAGAACATGGTGGTGGTTTACAAAAATGAGATGAATGATCATGAGTATGTCTAGTAAGAGATGGAGAATGTGATGGTGGTGCAATACGAGGAAGAGAAGATGTACTAGGTGGAGGAGTGGTATAAGAACTAAGAGCATGTGCAACAGATTGTTCATTAAGCATCTCTTGTTCTAACTGTATAATCTTAAGACAAAGAAGTGTACAAGATTCACATGTATCATAAAATAATTTTTCTTTCAAAGGAAGAATCAAGCCATGACAAAGATATATTACATTTCTAGATCTATAGGATAATAAAGTAAATGATACATGCAAGATTTGAAATGTAAGATGTAATTAGTAACAGGTTCATTCTTTCCTTAATGCAAAGAATGAAAATGCTCAAATGTAACTTTAGGACCATTATTAGAAATAAAACACATAAGATATGCTTCTTCCATATCAAGATATGTACTAATATATCCACTAGGAAAATGATGAAACCAATGAGAGGCAATATCAGTAAGACTACTAGGAAATACCTTGAGAAGTAATCTATCATTAGAATGTGAAGCCATAGTTATCGAAAGGCCTTAAGATGCATGTAAGGATTACCATTTCCATCAATTTTTTTAAAAGTAGGCAAAGTAAAACCCTTAGGAAAAGGTGAATTGTAAATCTTCTTAGGAATATGATTGTCATGAAGAGAATTATTATCAGTATTAGCAGAGTAGGCCCGACTCTCAAGGGTAAGGGTATGGATCTTATTTTTTAAATCACCTACAACATACATAAGAGACAAAAATTCTTAGGGAGGAATGACATAAACATCAAGGGGTTGAATCTTGGCATAATGAGTAGCCATAGGTACACTATTTGGTTGAAAGGTAATCTTAGGATCAATAAGTGGATAACTAGAAGTAGAAACATTGGAAGAAGAACCAAGAGGAATATAATTTTGCATGATCTTATAAAAAATATTAGTGAAAAAAGGAATACAATCATTAGTAGCAATATGTACACTATCCTTATGATCATCATGATGTATACTATCATTTGAAATATCAAGAATATAAACACATGCATCATTAAATTTTGTAGATTTTAATATATCATGAGAATAAATATGAGTACTAACATTACTAGGAAGAACACAAGAGGTGGATGAATAAAGATATGTATTTTGAGGTACAATATTCAATGAACAAGCACTTGATTAAGAATAGAGAGAGGGAACCTTAATATCGGTATCAATAACAATAAGATTGACTCTAAGGATTTGTGCATATGTAAGTGAAGGAGAAGAATAAGTAGGGTAAGGGACATTAAAGATAACATCTACAAAGTTAAAAAAAATAGGGGTATCACAAACATCATGAACAAGACCTTCCTCATCTAAAAAATTAACCAAATCCTCAACACATGTATCATTTGGAGCAATAAAAGCAACATCACTATCATAGTCACAAAAACTAGTAGCCTCAGTAGGGGGTAGGAGTGAAACATTGGGATGAGGGTTTATAATCTTTGTGGTGACAAGAGGAATTTAGGGCTGAAATGAAGGGGTAGTATGTGACTTACGGTATAAGGAAAATTCTTCTTTGGCATTTAAAAAACAAAGATGAAGACTAGTCATAGGAAGAAGATCATACTTGAGGGAAAGAGGTTTGGGATGATGTGTTCATACCATTTTTTGGTAAGCCATTATAAAGCATAGAATGAGAGATCCTAGGGTAAATAAGGGTTTGATCAATAAATGGATTCACCAAATGACTTATCATAATTTAAATCTTATCAGAGGATTGAGATCAAATAGATATAATAGTAATAAACAACATATACTAAGCAATGATAATCAAGTGTGAATAATGGAGAGATAAGAGTGACTTAGCTTGTATTAGAGTTCCTAGACTGATTTTGGGTTAGAAATTGCATAGAACATGTTAGATATGAATTGAGTAAACTTCATATAGAAAAATGAGATTTGTAAGGCTTCCAAATAGAACCAACCAAAGGAGGAAAGGACCTCCCCAAGCCTAGTGTCCAAACTGGGCACTAGTGTCCTGACAACAACTCTGGATCTAATATTTTCAGGGTTTGAACTTGTCTTCTTTTTTCCACTCTTTGTCACTCTAAATTTGTTATAGGTTTTTCACTGTCACATATGAACTTGTAAAATAAACCCTAACTACCCGCACAAGGCTCAATCACACATTAGATGGAATAAATAATGCAAATTTTTGAGTCAGACTAACCTTGGTGGTCACCCCAATGTGATTTTCACTTGAGCGTTGCACTATATTCTAGACTCAGTGTAGTTCTAGTGTGTGTGTGATATAATCATATCCCTTGAAGCCAGGTTTCCCTTATGCCATTTGCACCAAGATAACGGGCTACAACTACTTTTCCCCTAAGATGATTGTGTGGGATGGAATTCAAAAATATTCCCTTCTTATGGAATGAATGATGTAACCAAATGCAAGTATTGAATGTTTCTCTTTTTCCCAAGCAGTAAATAGGAAGTAATAACCCAAATTATGCATCCCCTAACAATAGTGAGTAAGTCATGTATATATATTAGTCCTTTGTTTACATTTAATCATTAACAACTAAAAAGGTTGACCCAAAGTGATAGGTATTAATTTAGAAAATATAATAGTCAATGTGGCATTTCAAATTTAAGAAAAGGAGGGGAAAATATAGAAGTGCCCAAATGAGACAATAGCGCTTGGGAACTCCTATCCCTAATGAGCGGTAGTGTCTGGGATGCTTAGAGGATAGAATGGGAAATAAAAAGTTGGGTCACATGTTGTCCAATGTCCAAAAGTAAAGTAGTCATTCCTAAAAAGAAAATGATATAAGTATAAAAAATGGTAAAGTAATGTAAAAGTAAAAACAAGTGTTTTTAATTTCTAGTTATCTTGCGTAGGAATCATACATATGATGACATCCTTAGAGGTGTGATGTAAATAATAACTGCAGGATTTCATGTCTACACTAAGAACTAGGATGTTGAAGGAAAACATGTCGATGTATTGGAGGATCAGTTCTTGTAAGTAATCACAAGGATTGGAAGTAAGGAAAATGTAGGTGTTCCTAGTTACTCTGGGAGTATAAATCCTAAAGAACTCATCAACCAGATTATTGAGCTAGAGAAATAATTTGAGGATGAAGGTATAGAAGATCCCAAGAAGTAAATATTTGTTCTTACTAAGTTGAAAGGTCATGTATCTTTACAGTGGGAACATGTATAAACTGGAAGATTAATAGACACGAGGATGTGATCAAGCCTTGGGATAAACTCATTTAAAATTAAAGGATAAATTCATTCATGTATATTTCCATTTGAATTTTCTTAAGAAGTTTTAGAATTTTCATCATAAGGAGTTGAGTGTGTAGGAATCTATATAAGAGTTTTATAGACTCATTGTCAGAGCAATTCATGTGGAAGATGATGCATGAAATATCTTGAGG
This sequence comes from Taxus chinensis, assembly GCA_019776745.2. NCBI lineage: Eukaryota > Viridiplantae > Streptophyta > Pinopsida > Cupressales > Taxaceae > Taxus > Taxus chinensis. Next base: position 294,082,369 of record CM034146.1, on the reverse strand, counting down.
TATGTTATTGGATTGAGTATTTCCATTTAGTATAATTTTAACATGATAACAATAAGTTATATTGAAGAAGCCTATCAATTTGCATTGAAGGTGGAAGAAAAAAATTCATGTAGATAACAAGGTGGTGCACGAGGGAAAGGAAACTTCATGTATAGAACCGATAAGAGGATTTAGATATAGCTGGGGGGAGGAGAGAGAGGGCCCCTATTTAGAACTATAACTACAAACTAGTTCAGGATAAGGCCACCCTATATAGAATTAGGCCAACACTCGAGGTATTACATTTGTGTTTGTCTCTCGACTGCTTCTGAAGTATCAAAACCATGAGTTAACATAACACTTGGTGTGTTCATTGCATAAATCCCGACTCAACCCTTATATAGAATTAGGACCATTTGTTCCCCTCTCTAATCCATATATGGGGCACCAGATGCATGAATAGTTCCCAATATGATTTGGCTAGGTTCAATGTCTAGTTCATATTCACCTTTTCTTTGTACCATCTATTCCAAGCTTATATTATACCATCCATTATAAGATTAGATTGCACCATCCATTTTGAGTATCCCTACCTCATCTATTAAATGGGAATTGGGTTGGGCATAGAATGGCCCTACCTTAATGTCCCCTCTCCCCCTTTGAGAGAAAGAAAGCCCCCCAATCCGTCCTATCCTAATAGAGTTACCCGTCCCATATCCTCGTATCTATATAGTTCCGAGGGTATACCAGATTGGAGATATAGGGCCCTAATCATAGAGTAGAGTGGTACAAAATAGGACCCCAAAAAAGGAGAAATGTAATTAATAACTGATTGGGATGGATTAAATTTGCATCTTTTTTAGGAGACATTAAATTTATTAGGGCATTGTTTTAGTGGGGAATCTCATAGGCAAAGTTGATTGTGTTAGATGGGGTAGGAACAAGAATCTAGGAGTGAGGCAGGTAGTACAAGAAATATTATGTTGTGAGTTTGACTCTTCCTCTTTCTGAACATTACAAAATGACATGAAAAATCATGCACATGAAGGTGAAGCGAGTTTCTCGCATGATCAATGTTATGCATAAAGATGCGGAAGTAATTCTTATTTAAAAGGAAAAGGACATGAAATATTTATCGGATTTAATAGAACATTTTTATGTCACAGAGAAGTCACACATCGCATGTTTGATTTTTCACAAGCAACACAAAATAGTAGTGCAATGAAGAATGTTGATATTAACCATGTTGCACAACATGTAGGTACAAATAATACTATAGAAAATATTTACACTGAAGATATGAATTACAAAGAAGAAATTATGATGAAGAGAGTGTTATTGAAGCCTATGAAGGTAAATAATACACCTGTATAGAGATATAATCTATTCATAACCATATGCAAGTATGGAGGTAAGTGTTCTAAAGTCATTATTGATAGTGGTAGAAGTGATAATCTTATTTCTAATAAGATAATTAAAAAGCTTGGTCTAAAGAGGATTGTGCATATGAATATGTATAAGGTGTCCTAATTGTTGAAGGGGAACCAATTGCTTGTGAATGTTCAATGTAATGTGCATTAGAGATTGAAACATATGAATATGATTTACTATGCAATATAATTCCCATGGACATATGACATGTGTTGCTTGAATGACCTTGGCAGTTTAACAAGAGAGCACAAGATGATGGTTGCACAAATACTTACATTTTTTGAAAGACAAACAATAATGCACTTTAAGTATAGAGGTGGAGAGAGGTTCTAAGATATTGCTAATTTTGGGAAAAGCATTCTTGAACAAAGTAAAGGGGAATAATGGATGTTTTATGTTAATTCCAAAGCTTGCATAGAAAGAGGAGGATGATACACTGATATGCAAAGGAAAACTTTCACATGAATTGAAGGAGATGATAAGTGAGTTTGTATATATCATGACACATGATATTCTAGAAACTTTACCACTTATGCACAATATCAGTTATCATATATGTATGATTCTAGGATCTATTTTATCATGGAAGGAAAATATAGGTTGGCATATATAAAGAGTGAAGCAATAAAGAAGCAAGTTCAAGAGTTGATTGAATAGGGTTCAATCACAAATTATCTCATCCCATGTGAAATGCATATAATATTAGCACCAAAAAAGGAGGCGAGTTCAAGGTCTGCATTGATTTTAGAGACATCAAAAAGAGTACCGTCAAGTATAAGTTTCCATTAGCATGCATGGATGATTTTATGTATTTTTTGAGTAGAGAATAAAATAATTCACAAAGGTTGATTTGAATCTAGTGGATATCACTAGATCATGATAAGAGAATGTGATGAGTGGGAGACTCCTTTCAAAATGCAAGATGGTTTATATGAATGGTTGGTCATGAAATTTGTGCTAACCAACACACTAAACACGTTCACATGGATCATGATAAATTTTTTGAAGCCTTTCCTAGCAATTTAACATTATCTATTAAAATGAAATTCTAATTTTTTAGAAAAATACAAGAAGAACACTTGGTCTATTTACATGTGTTAAAATATTTACGCAATGAAATTCTATTGGTGAATATGAAGAAATGCAATATTATGAAGGAAGAGTTGGTGTACTTGGGATTTGTAATATCTCAAGCATGATTGAAGATGGATTATGAAAAGGTGTGAGATATATTTGAGTGGCCACCACCCAAGGGTGTTTTTGAAGTGCAAAGTATTCCTAGTTTAGCAATATTTTATAGAGAATTTACTAGAAGCTTTAATAATATTTGCACAATAATCATATAGGTGATGTAGGGACATAATAAATAGTTTATGTGGGCCACAAACATAGAATATGTATTTTAGAATTTGAAGAATAAATTGACAAAGTAATCAGTGTTGGTCTTTCCTGATTTCATCAAAGTATTTTAGGTTAATTGTGACATGGGAAGAATAGCCATAGGGGCATTATTGAGTTAAAATGGGAGACCCATCACATTTTTAGAAAGAAACTAAATGATGCATGGAGAATATATTTATTTTATGATCAATAGTTTTATGTTATAGTGTAGTGCCTAAAATTTGATTTGAGCACTTGGAAATATGGTATTCGGCACTTATTCTAACATTTATCCCTTATACATGCATACATACATACATACATACATACATACATACATGCATACATGTATGAATGTATGTATGTACATGTGTGTGTGCCTATATAATAAGCAATTTAAGGCACCCTCCTACTCTATCTTGCATCATATTCCCACTAGATGATAATTATTCTTTTAATAAGCTCCTTAGGAATCATTAGCCATATTAAACAACATCTATATAGACTCTTAATTAGAACTAATTATTTTCACACCCTAGATAGGTTCGTAGCTCCAAGATAGGTTTGGAAATGAAAATTTTCAACCTTCATGAACATATCTATTTCTCTTCTAATGAACACCTTTTCAAAAGGGAAACTTAGCTTAGCTAACCTAGGCGGTACTTAGAAAAATACAAACACACCCTAATATATTACGAGCATATAAGGATCCTCTACTCTCACCCTAAGAAGGCTAAGAGAAAAATATTGAATTATTATGTTCCTTACAAAACATATCACAGTAACAAGCTACCAAAATTTAAAGTCATCTATATTGTTTCCCTATATCAATGATGAGAAAAGTTTGAAGTAAAATTGTTTATTTCCAAGTGTGATGGTTGATTCAAGGGCTCCACATTTATTTTTTATTATATATCACGTGTATCATCATAGGGTTGGGAGAACTACATGTGGATTTATCCTTCTTTGAAGTAGTGGTATGTAGAACAATGCTCATCACATTAGTGGGGGTATAGTGAGGCAAGCCATCCCAATCATTATTGACCCCTTTTTAGGTTTCTAGCACAAGGGGTGGGGTTTCAACATAAGGATAAGACATTTCTCATCACAATATAACCATCACATAAATATATACCTAGAAAATAAATCTCTAAACACGAGTGAATGATATTATAGTTACTAGATCTGTTGTGCATATGTAGAGACAACTTTATAGACCCTGAGACAATTTTTATGGCCTAACGTGTCCTACTTCCAAAAAACTTGTCCTATATTGAGTATCAGATCAAGATGTTTGGTGAACAACTTATCATATTATGATTGGAAAAAATTGTTAGCAAAAACAAGAACAAAATGATTTAGAACTATTAGGATAACTTGTCTTAATTTTAAATTATCATTATTCAACATTATATTAAATTAGGAATAAAAGTCCAATTTCATATTACATTTTGGTGAACCTACTTCTTTTACCCTTAGCATTTTACATTTAGTTCTAAATTATAATTTTTCATGATTGAATAAACAAAATCTCATTATCATTATTTTCCTTTGAGTTTCATGATTTTTCTAGCATTAGGGTTTCTTCCATCAAGGTTGTTGTTTACCTTAATAATTTTTGGATGATATTTGATTGAAAATGAATCTATTTTAAAGTAGATGTTTTCCTTAGTCGCATTTAGTTGATCAAAAACCTCTTTTTATTTTGTAAAATTCATCATAGATTTTTTGAAATTAGGGTTTCCTTATTTTCAATAAAATCGGTCTAAACATGTAAATGATTTATCTATTTCTAAAAATTTTAGAGGTTTTTCTTAGTTATATTTAATCGAACAAAACCTCTTTTTGTTTCCTAATATTTCTCATGTATTTTCTTGAACATTTGTTTCTTTGTTTTTACCTTTTAAAACTACTTTGAATATATTGGTTCACATTTCTCTATGCCTTTAGATTTTAAAAACCTCTTTCAAATTCATAAAATAGTGAGGAAAATTTCACATTTTATCTCTTTTATATATTATTAATAGTATGCATTTATCCTTTATTATATGGTAGGGTTGCCCTTCCTTTATATGATAAGATGAACTAAGTTACACCCCATAACTCCTCCCCTAAACCTATCTTGCATGTAGATGAGCCTTTGTGGGGTCTTGTCTCTTAAAGATTTTTTTTCTTTTTAAAAAACACTTTAGTGAATTTCAAACATAAATATCTCACATGGATTTATAATTATATAAATTTTTTAATAAGCTCATGCCTTGTAATCAAACCCCTTTAGATATAAATGTCGTGTTTTGTAAGGTGGGTCATTTATATGGCCATATCAACTCAATATTCCAAGATAAGAAGTCCCCTAAAGGGAAAACATTTCATACTTCGTGTAGACACCCAAATTTGTTCATTTAGAATTTGATAATGTGATTTTTGATTTATATCCCTTATACATGACTTGTACACACAAAAAGAGCTCAACTACACTATCATAAGGCTTGTAATCCCTCATTCCATTTTTCAAGCACCTACATGAACACCTTTGTCAATAAAAATCACATTATATCTCTTTTATATGATTTTCTAAACCATAAAATGAGATTTTTTACCCAATGGATAGAACTATCCAATGAGGATAGGATCGACTGGTTGATTTTGTCACTAATGTTCAATCTTGTCCCTAGTTTTCCAATGGTCATTTTTTCAAATGGGAATCTTCTTATGAATAGGTTTTTCTCCTCTAGGTTAGTATTAATATGAAATATTACCCTTGGAGTCATATAATTACAAACTAAACTCACTCATTTAGTCACTTAGCATTTACTTGGTCACCACTTGGAAATCATTGATCAACAATTGGTATTCCTATTCAAAAGAAAGTAAATTTGTCATATTCTTCTCTATTATAGGATCTTACACTATGAATAAACCTTATACAAGTCTAAAATAATCTAAATATAGCCAAAATTATTCCAAGACAATTTAAAAGCATTCTAAGATTAAAAAAAACAAGCATTATCAAGTGTTCAAGGGATAAATTATAATTGCAAACATGTAGTTGAAAGGAGCACAATTACACATCCACTAGCTGGGAGAAATACATTTGAGTTTGTGTTCTACACAAGGCTATGTAAGTGACTTAAGGGTTCTTGAACTCAAATATTCCTTAACCATATTCCCCTTATCACCTCTTGAGATCTAGGGTTTTCTATTATAGGAACATTCCCACACATCTAGAGTGAACACAAGCATTTAAGGGAAAAGTAAACTAATAAAAAATGTACAAGATGAAACTTAAGTGTCGAAACCACCTGGATTCTTTTTATAACTCTACATAGGTTGTAGAAGTTGATCCTATCCCAAATCAGATACAAACCTAATTTAAGAAACAAAGCTAATAAATAATCTTTCCAGCCTATTACTCTAGTTTTATAGCCCTATCAATCGTCATAATCTAAAAATGCTAGGTTCATCATCCTCTTGTCAATTTTATATATTTATCATGTTCCTTGATCAAGTTGAATGCACTAAAACATCTATCATACTTTCATATTTTTGTATGAATGTGTAGTTTATAATCTAAATGCACATACTTTATAGATTTTAATCCTAATTACACATAATACCTCCTTAGGACCCTTATTTTCTAAGTTACAATAAACCATTTGGTGAATTTGCTAATGATTGAACATTCTTAGTAATTCTTTTCAAAATGGTCCTTTTAATGCAAACTCTAGCTATCATTCACGTTTTTGTGTTAAACATAGTTTGTACTTTACAATCTATTTTTCTTTATAATAAGGTTCATGCCAGTGTTGTATATTCTAATAATTCTAGTAAATCCAAGTATATCAATTATGAGTAGGGCATACCAAGTCCCCATAAAATTCCTATGTTCTATTATTATTCTAATAATATATAGTCCAATGTCGTTCTCCTCACTAATCAAAGCTAAAAATCATGTATGCAACCTTTTCCCCCGCCTCTCCCTTAATCTCAAAAATTTACTAGCTACCTTCTTGCTCTCATTATTCCCTCTAGGCTTATATTGGAATCAATGGTCCATGTTTAAATCAAAGATGAGGAAGACAATCAACCAGGGGCAATGGGATATTATATATTGGATCAACTATGTAAAACTCTTGCTAATTTGTTTATTTTAGAATGTTTACAAAGATTAATCACATAGAAGAAAATTTTATATGAGGCACTACAACGTACTACTCTCCCAAGTAACACATAACCTATTGATTTCATTTCTATTATAAATGAATAAGAGCATTGAAAAGGTTATTACCTTTGACCATACAAATTTATCTCCAAAACACATACAAGACCAATATCAACCATTACACACTATAGTCTACATTCAAGGTTTCTTAATTAAAAGGGTACAAAAAGATAATGGATTGGCCTTGACTATATTTCCTCACTCTTTATTACATCAAATGGTATTCACATGAGTGCCACTCAAAAATTGTCTCAAATAATCAAGGGATTTGACAATATTACATTATCTATGATGGGAAAGATTACATTACATGTTTCATTCGAGCTCAAAATAATTCCATTTACATTCCAAAATATGGATATCACCTTATATTACAATCTTATACTGGGCTGGCCTTATATCCAAAACATAGAGGAAATACCTTATACACTCCATGGTTGTATGAAATTCCTCCATGATGGACATGAATACACTATCACAATAGATGATACACCTTTTAAGTATTTAAAAATTGAACACTCATTCTCTCAAAATCCCTTTATTATAGCTCAATCACAACTCATTCCAATTGATAAGTTACACACTTATGAGGTATGCCAATGAAGAAAAACAAATGATAATGAATCCCTCATATACTCACAACAAGAGTAATTATTGAAACAATAATTAGTAAGTGAGAAAATTGTGTAATTAAGGATAGATAAGTAGCAATTAGAGAAAGCGTGAGTATTTTTTTAGATAAGGTAAATAAAATTTGGTTTTAAAGGGACCAATAAACCCTTTATAAAAAGAGAAGCAAGGTTAAACAAGTCAACCAAAAGAGAACCAAGGGATCCATGTTAAAAAGAATTGACAAGGGGAAACCCTCAAACAAAGCCAAACAACACACAGTCTGCAATATTAAAAAACCATTTTTTATAAACAGAGATACAAAAAATAGAAGCCATAATAGAAGTAAGGAACAAGAAAAGCATAGACCAAAAGGTCAGCCAAAATCCACCATCATTTCACCTTAGTAGTAGGATCCTTGCTATGAGTCCTGGTAGTTGGCCCACTATCCTTCAATCCAATAACCTTTATGGTCACCCTCTTAGGCCTTTTATTCACTTTGTCTTCAATCTCTGTGTCCGAGGTGTCTTCACTATCAGAACTGATCAGAATGAGCCTCATTTTCTTGCTACCCTCGACCTTAACGACTAGATCTTGCAGAATAGATATCCTCTACTATTACATAATGAACTCACCATACATGCCTCCAATCCTCTTATTTAGGACATCAATTTTATGGTGATAATCTTTGACCTCATGAACCAAATTATTGTTAACAATGAGGATAGTATCAGTATTTGACTCCATTCTCATTAACTTGGCTTCCCATTCCACCAAATCCCTTTCTCTCTCTCTTTGCTACCAGAACCCTCTCCCCTTTCATGGACCCATTTTTTCATGTTGCATAGGACATCCATAATCCCCTTCAAATTATCCTTCCCACCCTATTTCTTGAGATGTTTCATGGCAGTCGTGAGGGTTTCATTTTTGGACTCAGTATCACTGGTAATCACTAGTTGGGAAGGGATTAGAGCTTTTCCATTTTAAAAAATAAGAATAATCAGACCATTATGTAGGGGGACATCAATTTTATTGTTCTTAAAGTCAACAATGGTGGACTTCAGAAACCTAAAAAGGAAGAAGGCTAAGCTTATAGATTGATCCCTTCACAAATAATTAAGGATATAAAGGTGATAAGAGAAAATATTCCTAAATTTTCCCTCCAATGTCAAATACTTCATCACCACAAGACAAACATCAGCCCAATGACTAGGAAGGCAGGTGCGAGTAATGCCATCGTCATACGACACAATATGTTCACTTGGGCCAAAAAAATTATCAAGTTCATGCTTACGCCTAGTTTTGTCTTTGAAAATTTTGAGACCCTCCATAGTTAAGAATAAAATATGGAGAAAGCATCAGTATAATTAGCCCAACAATAATTAAATATGGAAAATTTGCACAAGGAATAAAATAATAATTATTAAAAATCGATCAGTTAGCATAAATAACTATGCCACAATTACCATTAGGGAATAACATACAGAAAGACTTTGAGGTCATCCCTATTTTACTAACCCTATCAATCATTTTGAAATGAAAAGATACTAGAGAATACATTAGTATGATAGTGATGATGATGTTTATGATATGGTAGATAATACACACAAAATTTGAATTTTAATCCTATCAATGGTCAAATGAATCTCTTTTCCACTCTTTGTTTACCTCTTTGGGTCTAGGGAAATACCAAGATAATTCTTATAAGGCCAAGACTCCAACAACATCTCCTATTAAGGACAATAGTAAGAAAGAAAATACATTCATTAGGAAAGAATAAAATCATATATTTACCCCTTTTCTTCTCCCCTATGGGCACCATTAAGCAGTTCATAAATCAAGTATGACTAGAAAGAAAAACAAACATACATTTCTAATTCAAATAAATCTACAGGTCATTATTTAGTTAATAGTATTGATTTTGGTGATTGTAGACACAAAATTATACACTTAGTACTATTACTTCGTGCCTCTCGTATGTCATTATATGCATGATTCCTAAGCAAGAAAACTAGACATTAACAACACTTGTTTTTCTTTACAATGTTTTATCCTTTTATACTTTCATCCTTTGCTTTTATGGAACTACACATTTACTTTTGGACATTGAACAACACATGACCCATCTCAGTCTTTCTTGTTTTATCCTCGAAGCCTTTTAAACACTAGCGTCCAGTAGGGACAGGAGCACCCAGATGCTACTATCCCCTTTGGGCACTTTTGTCCTCTTTTCTACTTCTCTTATGTTTAAAATGTCACACCGACCATTATATTTTCTAAAACTCTTATTACCACTTTAGGTTGGATTTTAGGGTGGTTGATGAAAAAATTCAAGTAAAGGAATCATATATATATACATGAATTACTTTTCTCTTGGGCAGTCACACAACTAGGCAAAAGGGGCTATTACTTTCTATCTACTACTTGGGCAAAGAACAATATTAAAAGACTGCATTTAGGTTGTATCATTCACTGTATAGGAATGGAAAATTATGAATTCCATCGCACACATTCACCTTGGGGGAAAAGTAGTTGTAGTTGGATATCTTGGTGCGACTAGCACAAGGGCAACCTAGCTTTGAGGGACACAATTCTATCACACAAATAAAAAATACATTGAGTATGGAATGTAGTGCAACAATCTGTAACAATCACATTGGGGTGATTGTTGAAGTTAGTCCAACTCAAGCACATGTATCTTTTATTCCATCTAATGTATGTCTACACCTTGTGTAGGTAGTTAGGGTTTGTTTTATAGGTACAAGTGCGATAGAGGAACCCTACACCAAAGTGAATGTGACACAAAGTAAAGTACATGTGACATGATCAAACCCTAAGAAAACCATATCCAGACTTACTGCTAGGACACTAACACCTAGTAAAAATATTGTCCCCTTCTAGGTGTTACCATCCAATATACTTTTTGATCTTTGTTCTATAAATGAAACCTATACAACTTAGATTCAACCTATTCCATAGTTTCTCCAGCCTAAATCTGACACAGACAACAAGTTATTAGATAAGTCATTCTTATCCCATTGTTACTTGTACTTGCTTGTCATTGCATGTTAGATCTTGTATATTTATGATATTATCTATTTGATCTATCCTCTGATTAAGATTTAATTCTATTAAATCATTTAATGAACCCTACCCTCTCATCGAACATCGTATCCCTAACCCTAGTGACCTTAGAGTTTCTTTCTTTGGTTGCGGATTTCAATATATTTCATTCATCATGCCAAATCTCATGGATCATTATCAATATTTAGCTAGCTTTCCTACATCTCCTAGGTATAATAGCTCTCATGTATCTTCATCTAGTGCACAAGCTCTTGAGTCTATTGTTCATTCACAAACAATAGTTGACAATCCTCACCCACTCTATATTCAAGTTCACATTCATAATATGCTTGTTAGTGTGCTTCGGTTGATCATGGATCTAGTCTTAATATATGTAATGTCTCTTTTCTCCATCAAATAATACTGTCTACTGTTGACTTAACTCTATTTAATCTATGCATTTGTGGTTTTGATAATACACCTGATAGAGTGTTGGGAGAAATCACTCTATCCATTACTGTAGGACCTTAAAATCTTAATGTTCTATGCCACGTTGTGCCTAATAATCTCACTTATGATACCCCTCTTAGGTTTTCCTTGGTTACATACTATGCACACAATCCCTTCTACCCATATCACAGCATGCAAGGCCCTTGCAACACCTTCTTCTATGGATAATGCTATAATAAATTCCACACTTCATGTTGCTAATCTTTGTGATATCCCCTTTCACAATGTTACCATGATCATGGATTTCAAATATGCTACTTAGTACAAATCTGAATGCAAATATAATGATTATATGCTTACTGATTCTAATGTGCCATCACTTGCTGCAACATCATCACCAAAAGTAAGAACACAATGTGCTGATTTGAAAATGATTCATGATGCTATTCACTCTCTCACTTTCCAAAAGTATATCCATGAATTATATGCTATGGATGCAAATCATCTTGTTTCATTCATGGGGGCAATCAATTCCCCTCTTTTCACATTTATGCCTATTATTTCTTCTATAGTCACAAGGTCTAGCACATACAACGTTAATGTTTGCAATCTTCCCAAAGTGCAACCATTACTTATCAATGTTCCACATATTCTAGTTTTTTCTAATGACCACCCCCTTATTGTTTATATCATTACACTTGTTACTCATGCAGTTGGGATCTTGGACTCCATAGGATTCTCCCCTCACTATGTTGACATTGTTCTATGGTAGCTCTTGTGTTACCCTTGCTACCCAATGACACACTCTTGTTCTAGGTTCAAACATGTATATTAAAGTCACACTTACCTATATGAAACTCAATTTTCACACATAAAATAGGGGAAACCTTTTTTCCCTAGTCATAATATTTCATATTCTAAATAATTCAAAAGAACCCACATATTTACAAAAAATTAAAAAATAATAGCTTAGATCTTCATTGGATACATCCTTGCTTGTTTATACTAATCTATTTTGCACTTCGCTTATCATGTTACTTTAATTCATTGTATGTTATATCATTTTACATATACTCATGTGCATTCACATGGTGCTATGATGTGAATGTAGGCTATCTACAGGTTATCATATGATGCATGATCCTTGACACTGTTCTCTACCAGTCCCACAGAGGCTCCTAAGGGCATCTACCTTTCAATAATTTTTCCATATTCAGGTACTATCATTGAAATATATACTAATTTCATTTCTATTCATCTTTATACATTGTAACATACTATAAATTATCCTAACATGTTAATGGGTGCTTCATGTGTAGCATTTGTCTTGCAGGCTCACTTTTAACCATGGTTATCTGATTTGCTTGTGACTTGTTTTTTATACATGTATCTTGATTGTTATTGTTTTTGGGCTATGCCATATGCTTAATCACTTGTATGCTTATATGTCCTTGAAGGCTTTGAGTATTTTGTGACACTCTAAGTGGTGTCCCATGTATTCCACCTGCTACTTTTTGTCTCTTTCCTATGTTATTGTGTGTTTGACTAATTTATATTACATCATGCTATGCTTGTTTGTCACTAACAATTTATGCTAGATTTTTCCATTATTTTTCATAAGCCATGGTTGTTATCATATACATTCCCTATTCTCCCTATAAGATTTCTATTTTAGATGTGCACATTAGCTTCATCTTTCCTCATTTAGGTTGTGCTCACATTAATTTATCACATGCACCCAAACGAGCGGGGGTAATCTTCAGGTGATTATTTCACCCTCTTAGTAGTCCAGAAACTAAGGCACAAAATGGTACACAACAAAATCTGACCAAACAAGAGCTAATAAAATGGTTCAGAATTAGACTTGGGCTAAAAACATCATAGGGACAGAAGCACCCAATATAAATAGGAACGTTGGGCACTAGTGTCCTACTTGGGTGGTTTTTTCTTGGGGCAAAAATTGGGTACCTTACATGTTGAAATGGTTCTCAGTGACAATTTTTTTATCAAAATCCAACATCAAATACTTAGTTGCATGTTACTATCCAGTATAACACGAACAAAATCAGTGTAAATTTTCATAATTTGAGTAATGGAAATAACTACTCTTCTTTCTTGGTTTACATATTTTTTATCGGTATCAAATAAGGAGTGGAACCTAGGGCATATACAAGAAAATGATATGCATGGAACAATGTGTTATCCGTGACTAGTTTCTATTGGGTTTACGACCATCTATAATGACACTTATCCATTAGGAAGCGTTAATGGGTGGATGGAAAATCCTAAAAAATATCCCAATACTCTGCCTCTGGCAACATGATGCCTAAGTACTCAATATATTTAAACCAGTTTGGAAATTGATCATTCTCGGCTCTTCCAACCATCTACAAGGTAACAAACATACATGAACAATTATATCTTTTCTCTCACGACATTCAGGTGTATTATATACCTGATTCACTTATTTTTCATATGCATTTCTATTCTCATATTCATTCAGTTAAAATTCAATTTAATTTATCATGAGCATTGATTACACTTATATTCTTTTGTAAGTCCATCCTTATCCCAAAACAAGGGTAAAACAAATGGACCAAGGAGTGATCTCAAGCACAAGATGCTCAGGAAAATGTAATGTCAAAGTTACAAACATAGGCATCATTTCCATTATGTGCACAACTTCACCCCTAGGAGTATCATCCCCTCTTAGATTCCATGGTATACATACTATGATCTCCATTCAACATGATATTAGTTATAACCTTATTCATCTCTCCAAAATGTATGCTCTTCTTATCTACTTTATGCTACCAAATATTGATCCACCAACATAAAATGGGAGAAAATGTAGACATAAAATTATGCACTTAGCATTATCACATCACACCTCTAGTATGTCATTATATGCATGATTCCTAAACAAGAAAACTAGACATTAACAACACTTGTTTTTCTTTACATTGTTTTATCCTTTTGTATGTTCATCCTTTGATTTTCTAGAAATACACCTTTACTTTTGGACATTGTACAACATGTGACCCAACTCAGTATTTCCTATTTTATCATCGGAGCCTTTTGGAAACTAATGCCTAATAGGGATAGGAGTGCCCAGACACTATTGTCCTCTTTGGGTGCTTCTGTCCTCTTTCCCTTTTCTCCTATGTTTAAAATTATGCATCAACCATTATCTTTTCTATTACTCTTATTACCACTTTGGGTCATATTTTAGGGTTGTTAATGATGAAATTCAAGTAAATGAATTAGACACATATACACATAAACACACACACACACACATGACTTACTTACTATTCTAAGGGTGACCACACAACAAGGAAAAAGGGGCTATTCCTTTCTATCTGTTACTTGGGAAAATAATAACATTCAAGGATCGCATTTAGGATGCATCATTCACCGCATAGGGAGGGAAAAACTGAATTCCATCACACACATTCATCTTGGGGGAAAATTAGTTGTATCCTGCTATCTTGGTGTAACTTGCAGAAGGATAACCTAGATTTAAGGGACAAAATTCTATCACACATACACTAAAACTACATTGAGTATGAAATGTTACACATTTCTCAATAATAATCACATTGGGGTGACCGCTGACTTCAGTCTGACTAAAGCATATGCATATTTTATTCCATCTAATGCGTTCTTGATCCTTATGCAAGTAGTTAGGGTTTGTTTTACATGTACGAGTGCAATAAAGGAACCCTACAATGAAGTGGATGCGACACAAAGTAAAGTAAACACTACACAATCAGACTCTAAGAATACTAGATCCATAATTAATGCCAGGACACTAACACCTAATACATATATTGTCCCCTTCAGGTTGTTACCATCTAATATACTTTCTAATATCTATGCTCTAGACAAAACCTATACAACTTAGATTTAGGTTGTTTTATCATTTCTCTAGCTCATATCTGGCACAAACAACAAGTTATTAGCTAATTCATTCTTATCACATTGTTACTTGTACCTAATTTCCATTGCATGTTAGTTCTTATGTATTTATGATATTATCTATTTAATTTCAGTCCTCTGATTAAGATTTAATTCTATTAAATCAGTGATGTAACTAACTTTAATCAAATATTTGAGAAGCAAGTGTAATGAAATTACTTGTATAATTCAGATCATGAGTAGAAATATAACACCAAATAACACAATATTCCAGAATAATGATCTCAATATGCAATTAGAATGGCTTCGCCACTTCGAGGGGGCAACCTCCAAACCATACAATAATACTCAAATGCTCCAATGATGATAAACTACTACCTACTAACCTCTATATATACTATTCCTATGCTATGGCCAACACCAAGGCCGCCCCACTAATGAAAATATAACATTTATGAAAGAGATACATAATGATAAGAAGTTATGATAGCCACA
Source organism: Taxus chinensis (assembly GCA_019776745.2). NCBI lineage: Eukaryota > Viridiplantae > Streptophyta > Pinopsida > Cupressales > Taxaceae > Taxus > Taxus chinensis. The sequence goes on along the minus strand of CM034146.1, from coordinate 294,066,819 downwards.
AGTCAGCTATATACATCCAATATAAGATATATGATTAAGGACGTAGCATGCCCCTCCCCTTTGAAGCAACATTGTCCCCAATGTTGAGAAGATCTGGATGCTGCTGCAAGAAATTTGCATCCTCCCAAGTTGCATCTTCATCGTCTAGATTTTTCCACTTGATCAAATACTCAGTGATGACCCTTATCCTCAATCGCTTCGTATGTGTCCGAAGGATGCATTATGGTTCCAGGATGATTTTGCCCTCTTCATCAAGATCAGGTAACACTTTCTAGGTTGATATTGTTTGTCCAATTACCTTCTTTAGGAAACATATATGAAAGACTGGATGAATTCGAGTAGCCAGAGGAAGTTCTAGTTTGTATTCTACATTGCCAATCTTTTGTAACACTTGATAAGGGCCAAAGTACTTAGGTGAAAGCTTGTTATCCTTTTTGTGTTGTTTTAAGGACATTTTCTTATATGGTTGTAAATGCACAAAAACCCAATCACCGACTTCAAAATGTCTTTCACTGCGATGTTGGTCTCCCTGCTGCTTCATGCGGTTTTGTGACATGGCCAAATTCTCCCTGAGACAAGAAAGAACCTCTTATTGGTATTGAATATGTTCTTCAACTGCTCAAACCTTTGGCTGGACTCTCAAAGATGAAGTGATAGATGGTGGATGGTACCCATATAATGCCAAGAAAGGAGACATTTTAGATGAAGTATCAAAGGAGGTGTTATACCACCATTCTGCTAGTGGTAACCATTGGACCCATCTCACTTGCTTATCTGATGTAAAACAACGAAGATATCCCTTCAAGAACTTTTTTACCAACTCTGTTTGCCCATCAGACTGGGGATGATAAGAGGAACTACAAGCTAGTTGTGTGCCCAAGCATGAGAACAAGTCAGTCCAAAAATTACTAGTAAAGATAGGGTCTCGATCACTTACTATAATCTTTGGTGTCCCATGTAGCTTCTGAATTGTATCCCTGAAGGCCGATGCTACTGTAATCACAACAAATGGTTGTGATAAAGCACAAAAATGGGCATATTTGGTGAGTATATCCACCACCACAATGATTACATTTTTACCTTTTGATTTAGGCAATCCTGTGATGAAGTCCATAGACACCTCTTCCCACCTCTGGCTAGGAATAGATAGAGGTTTTAAAAGACCTGGGGACTTAATTGTTTTGCCCTTATTTTGCTGACAAACCATGCATTCTGCCAAAAACTTTTAGACATCTCATTTTAGCCCTTCCCAAAAAAAATCATGCTTGATTTGATGATAAGTCTTTAAAAACCCAGAATGACCCCCTACTGGAGAAGCACGGAGCTTAGATAGAACCCTATTTTTAAGGATTGAATTCTTACATAGATATAATCTATCTTTATACCATAAAACATCTCCTTTCCATAAAAAAATTTCTGACATGTTTGGATCTTGTTGGAGATTCTGAATGAGATTTTGTGTACCTGGGTCACTTTTCCATTCAGACCTTACATCCTCTATCCAATCCTCCTGTAATACAGATATGGCACACAACAATGCCTGGGCAGATTCATCCTTCCGAGATAAAGCATCATCAACTACATTCTCTTTCCCTTTCTTGTATATTATCTCAAAATCATACCCCAAAATTTTTGAGACCCATTTCTGTTGTTCTTCTGATAATAAACGTTGCTCTAAGAAGTATTTTAAACTATCATGATCTGTCTTTACTTTGAAATGTTGTCCCATTAGATATGGTCTCCATTGTTTCACTGCATGAAGTATTGCTAACATTTCTTTCTCATAAACTGGTTTAGAGATATTCTTACCTTTGAATTGGTGGCTCTTAAAGGAAATGGGTCACCCTTCTTGCATGATTACTACCCCCATACCATACCCTGAAGCATCACATTTAACAATGAATGTTTTTGAAAAATTTGGGGTGGCTAGAACTGGAGTGGTGCACATGGCCTCCTTTAACTTCTCAAAGGCCATAGTAGCTTGCTCGTTCCAATGGAAAGATTCATTCTTCAATAAAGCTATGAGTGGTGTTATGATGCTGCCATAATTCCTTACAAATCTATGATAATAACCTGTAAGCCCCAAAAATCCTCAGAGATTTTTTAGGGTTTTGGGAACCTTCCATTCAAGCATGGATTTTATCTTGTTAGGATCTACTGTAACACCTTCATAAGAGACAATATGACCCAGATATTCAACCTCCTTGACACAAAAAGAACACTTAGAAGGATTTACATACAGTTGATGTTGTTCAAGAGTTTCCAACACCTTATTTACATGATGCAGGTGTTCCTCCCATGTTTTACTCTAGATTAATATATCATCAAAGAACACTATAACAAAATTTCAAAGAAATGGCTTAAAGATGGAATTCATCAAGCTTTGAAATGTAAAGGGTGCATTTGTTAGTCCAAAAGGCATTACCAAGAACTCATAGTGTCCTTCATGTGTCCTGAAGGTTGTTTATGAATATCTTCATCCTTGATTCTAATATGATGATATCTATAATGAAGATCAAGTTTTGTAAAGTAAACATCACCATGTAACTCATCTAGCAAATCATCAATTACATGAATAGGAAACTTATTTTTAACTGTGTACTTATTGAGTTCCCTATAATCTGGACACATGCGCCAATTGTCATCTTTTTTCTGTAGCATCACTACAGGAGATGAGTAAGCACTTTGACTATGACGAATAAGTCCTACTTCTAACATCTCTTGAACTATCTTCTCAATCTCACTCTTTTGCATATAGGGGTACCTATAAGGTCTGATGTTGGGTGGTTGGCTCCCTGATACTAGCTAGATGGCATGGTCATGGTCTCTTTTTGGAGGCAAACCCTTGGGCATTTCTCCAAAAACCACTGAGTGCGCATCTATAACTGCTTGCATATTTACGGGTATAAATGTATTCGAATGATGTGATTCCAATGAAAATAGTTGTGCTACAAACCCTTCTGCACCCTTTCTAAGCAATTTTTGCATATGACGAGAACTTACCATCTATGGGGACTTTGCTCTTAGTCCTTTTGTTTAAAATTCCTCCCTTCTGACTGAAATTGCATGAACAACTCTTGGAAATTCATTTCAATGGTTCCCAAGGTGGTAAGCCACTGAACTCCTAACACAATGTCTACTCCTCCCATGGCAATGGCATACATATTGTTAGTTAGCAAGTAATATCCCATGGTGAGATTAATGTTATGGAATTTTCTGAAACAACTAATAGTTTTCCCATCAGCGATCATGACTTAACATTCTGGAGCTGGATAAACAAAGCAGTTCAAGCGTACCGCTAACTTATGATTGCTGAAATTGTGAGTACTTCTCAAATCAATCAACACTGTTACCCTCTATTTTTTTAAGAATCCAACTACTTTGAGAGTTTGGGGAATGATAATACTAGAAATTTCATGGCATGATATTGTTGGTTGGGGATCTCCTAATTCCTCCTCTGGCTCCACCTCTTCATCTTCTTCATTTTCTTCTTCAGTAGGTCCCTCAATTTATAACAACTTCTTTTCCACACACTTATGTCTTGGTCCAAATTTGTTGTCACAATTAAAACATAACCCTTTGGATCTCTTTTCTTCAATTTGTTGAGGTGTCAGTCTCACTGGCTGAGGGAATGATGGTGGAAGGGTGCTACGATCTCTAATAGTACTGATAATTTGTTTCCGACTTGAAAGAAATTTTTCCTCTGCCCTACGTGCCATGATCATAAAGTCTTAAACCTTATGAGGATTAAACATACGCACATCAGTCTCGATTTTTTCTTTAAGACCCCTAAGAAATAAGTCATTCAAATTATCTTCAGGAATATTTTCCACCCGTAAGGAAAGGTTTTGGAATTGATGGATGTAATCTTTGACTGTTCCTGTTTTTCTGAGCTTTGCTAATTGGCTGAAATAATTCTCTGACACACTAGAACTATAGTGTAATTGCAAATCTTCGGTGAATACTGTCCATGTAACATTAAGGCCACTTTTTTTCCTTTGAGCACATAACCATCGATACCAAATGAATTGGTCAGGTTCAAGATACAACGATGCCATGGTAACCTTTTGTCCTAATGGAATCTGATGAAGATCAAAGAAATTATCCATCTAGTTAATCCAATTGAGTGGATCCTTTCCATCAAACTTACGCATTTCCACTTTTGGAAGCATGTTACAGGCTTGTAGAGTGTTTGTATTTGGATTGGTCATGTTTGTAGATCCGCCCTGGCTAGTTTGTTTATTACTTTGACCTAAAGATCCACCATGATTAATATGAGTATGATTGAGTTGTGGCTCATTAGGAATGATATGATGACCCATGATATTGTAGCTAAATTGTTGAATGAAACCCTCTAATCGTTGTCTAATCTTTTCTACATCTTCTTTGCTGGCCACTCTACCTTTGAGGTTTCACAACTCTAACTCAAGATAGCTGACCTTATGGTCAGTTGAAGTAAACCCTAACCCTGAGGACTCTGTAGATACCCCTTCTAACTCTAACTCCTCAACTATTATCTCATCCTTATTAGGGGTTTTACCCAGAGTGATGGGATTATTTTTTCCTCTTGTCGAAGGCCCAGCCATGATGCCCCAAAATGGTAATATTTAAGGATCAAGGTCAAAATTTAGGGTTTCAGATTTCAATAGGAATTTAGATTTTTTTTATAAAACTTGAAGAACAAACTCAAATTTATTTTTAATATTATTTCTGGAAATGTAAATAACTTTGAAAAATTCCACAAATTGCACCTTATGTAGCCGAATTATGAAAAAACATAAAACCGCTATAAATTTTGCAAAACAAGTCAAAAATTATTAAATTTTTTAGGGAATATTACTTGACTAATTTTTCCATACCACAAAAAAATTTGAAGAAAAATTAACTACCGATGTTGAGATATGGACGAACCTTCAAAATTAGGGTTTAACGCAGTGCTGGCCGAGTTCAAGCTCTGATACCACTTGTAATGAAATTAATTGTATAATTCAGATCATGAGCAGAAATATAACACCAAATAACACAATATTCTAGAATAATTATCTCAATATGCAATTAGAATAGCTTCGCCACTTTGAGGGGGCAACCTCCAAACCATACAATAATACTCAAATGCTCCAATGATGATAAACTACTACCTACTAACCTCTATATATACTATTCCTATGCTATGGCCAACACCAAGGCCGACCCACTAATGAAAATATAACATATATGAAAGAGATACATAATGATAAGAAGTTATGATAGCCACAAGTCAGCTATATACATCCAATATAAGATATATGATTAAGGGCGTAACAACGAGACACACCATGACACATATCGCCACTTCTACTTGATCATGGTTCACTAATATTATCAAATATATGCCATTGCATGACTAAAATAATAACGAAGTAGGAAGGAAAACCCTATTCTGATATTTATGATTGTATCATAGACCATGACATGACTCAATGTAAAATACTTCTAGTAAATATTAAGATGCTCAAGGATAAGGGTACAATCTAGATGATCAAATATAATTAAGAGAAATTAAATTACCACTTAAGTGGTAATATCTATGGATACACATGACCTAGACACCCACCGAAAACATGTTGAATTTATAATGATAATTTATATCAATGGAAAGTATTGGGAACACGTCTTGATCAACAAGAGCACAACAAAAAATACATGTAACATTCATGCATTATATGAGATTGTGATTAAGAAAATATTGAATGAATAAATGCCTAAGCCTAATGAAATGTAGCAGTAAATGATTAAGTAATGAAGTACAAAATTGACCTAAGAAAATTAAGCTAGTAAAATAAGCAACCCTAGTTACAAGGAAGGAATAAGAAGACTTAGCTGATTCACAACCAAATCTGTACTATACCAAAGTGCTAACCAGGTGAACAACAAGGGATATGTGTCACACAGAACCTCACAAAAATGTGTGAGTTGAAAATCTTCTTGGGCTATGGCACTTGGAAAGGGGCAGGGGTGCATGTGGGCACCACATACCAGTATTGGGTGCCGGTGACTGCCAAAATACTCAAAACACCATCTTTGACTGGTCATAAGGTGTTCACTATCCTTCACCTTTGGTCACTAATATGTCACATAATGATCCCCAATGTCATTGATAACATACAATGAAATATTGAACTATAAAACCCTAAAGAGTGCATCAAATCCCAAAAAGAAAAGAATGCAAATGAGGGGTCAAAATGTCCTCAGCTGTCAAACAAGTGATCTTTTGACCGAGCGTTGCACTACATTTCAGATCCAATGTAGTTCTAGGTGTGTGTATGTGTAATCATTACCTAGGTGGCTTTTATGCATGTCACACTTGATAATAAACAAATATCTAGATGTAGAAGATGTAAGTAGATGTGTGCATCGAATAGAATGAACTTATCCTCCTATGAAGTGTATGTAGAAGAATGCAATCCATTACCCTTGAATGGATGCTTGAATTCTCTTGAATAGCCTTTGGATGCAACCTTATGTGGTGATAGCTAATGCTTAGTGTTTGGTCCCTTATTATGATCACATAACTTTATATTTATATGATTCCTTTGCTTGAATTTCATAATTAACCCCAAAAAGGCTGACTACTAAACAAATAAGATGCTCAAACAGCTAGAAAGGACTCAAAATATGTGAGTAAAGTACAAAGAGGTTAGGGGCACCTAGAGGGGACAGGAGCACCTGGCGCTAGCGTCCTGGCTGGGCATCAGTGTCCAAACTCAGAGAAACTGAAGGGTTGGAGGTCAGGTTGAGTAAGAAGGTGTGCAAGACCAAAAGTGGCAATAGAAAGAAATCAAAGCTGGCCAAAGACATGGGTTGATTATTAATTTTATTACTTAGGAATCATATGAATAGTAATATGCAATTAGGACTAGATAATTACCCAAAGTGCGTGATTTTGTGTCTACAACTTGGTTTCTCTCTTCCAAATGTTATGCATTTCCCTGAATCAAAAATATCATGAGTCTATTATCTTCCTTATCACATGTGGTTTGCATATTCTAGTAAAAATAATTTTGGTATACAATTCTATGCAACAAGGCTCCTTATGTTTGGCATAACTATGGTTATGGAACATGTGAGTCACTATTAAGGAACAAAAAGCTATCTATTACGTTCCTTTAATTTAGTGCTATAATTATAATTTGGTATGATAATAATCATGAACACCAAAGGAATATGACACATTGGAAAATAGTTTTGATAGAAAAAGGTCCACCAAACATGGATGAGGAATACATTGTGGGCATATACAAACTTTGATAAGGTGGAATATTTAATTCTCCTTATATTATAATGTTTTATCACCTCAATGATCCCCAACTAAAGGATTTCATTTATGAGGAGGATGATTTACTATATGATTGATCATACAGTTCTAAAAAAACAAAATTTTATGAGAATGTGGGATAAGATTGTGTACTGATAAAATAAAAATGCACAAATAGAGTAATGTTGTGTGTGAGAGGAACCAAACATGTGCCAAAAGACAAATTGTATTCAGAATGCTTAACAAAATAACTTTACAAGATGTGTATAAATAGGAAGTGGGGAAGTGTAACTATCACATAAAAGGTGGAGAAGTGTAACTCCCATATATCTCAATGAAACCTAAGAAATCTAAATACATGTATAGGAAAACCCATACAATGGAACAAAAAACCTACACTAACACCCCCATTAAGCATAACTTAGGTGGGTAGAAGAAATGGGTCCTAGAAATAAGGCTTGATAAGGTACCCAATTATAAAGGAAATTAATCATAAAGTAGAGAAAATAAGAAAACCTATAGGAAAAAATCCCCCCCAAAAGAGAGAAAATAGAAGTGAATAGAGAATATCCCTCAATAGATAAGTCCCTTAATAAAACATAGAGAAGACCCCTAGAAATAGTGAGAGAAAGAAGAGAAGAAGAGAGGATTAGGAAACCCCTAGAAGACGATGCTTCATAAGCTCCCAATATAGATCACGTTGATGCGAAATCATGCTATCAGAAGAGGAAGCGATGTATACTAAATCCCAATTATAAATTCCAAATGCTGCACTATAGTATATACTCGAGGAAGAGGTAAAATGAACATGTGGAATATCCTGGAACTGTGACTTTGTCTACTTGTCATCTGATGGATCACTAACCAAATCATCTACATCATGTAGTGTTTTTCAAGTCCAAATTATTATAGAATTTACAATGTCATAAGGAAGTGGTCCATAATTGTGTAAGAAAAGAGGACGTGGATGTGAAGATGGATAATTTGTAGGAGATTCATAAACCTTTGATACATGAATAGGAGAGAAGCGAAGAAAGTCAAGATAGGTGTAATCAACCTTTGAAACATGGCTAAGAGAGGAAGGAGGAGAGTCCTGATTTCCTCTCTCATTGTTTGGACTAAAATTTGAATCTTCATCATCAATACTCTTATCATCTATACTAGAAGAATAATTGACACGAGTCTTCATTAGTGAATCCAAATCCTCATAACTATCATCAATACCTAATGATTACTATTTGAATGGAAATGAAGTGTCAGGATTCAAACTTGAATGGCTCTCCTCATCCATAGAGGACTCATCATTAGGAGTAAAGTGTGAGAATAGATATACCTGGGATTTGTGATCTCTTCTCCCCACCACCACTATAAAATCACTTTACAAATCCCTAATAATCACATAATCTAGAGTGAACTCAACCTAATTGCTTGAACCACAACATGTGATCTAATATATTGATAAGAGACTAGTTAAAAATGAAGGTACAAAAAAAACATCCTAAAATGTCTCATCACTATGTCAATAGAACCTCTCCTAGATACCTCATCAAAAGTGTGATCACCCATCAAAATAGTCGACTTAGAACATAGCTCTAAGGAAGGGATGTATCTGGTATAGAATATGGATCTAAGGAAGTGAAGGAAACTTATGATGTGAAGTACCTGAGTCAATAAAACATGTGATAGGATGAGATACAACTATTATAAGAGAATTTCCCATAACTTCTCCCTTATTGTTTTCTTTTATCTTTGTAAATTTCTGAACTAGTTAACTTTGTGTGTCTAAACTAGGAAGCCTGGTATTGTTCTTCTCTAGATTGTGTCAGGTGATCAATATGTTTTTTCACCCACTTATGTTCACCATGTCCAATTTTTCTACAATAAACACATTTGACCCTCCCTTTATCAGGTTTGGATTTAGAAGAGGAGGTCTCATTTGTTACTTTTTCATCCTTCTTTTTCTCATTGTCATGTTTGTTTTTTTTCTTTTCTTTGATATTTGAAGCCTTCTATTTTTCTATCCAGTAAATAGGGCATGCAACTTATAAAAGTTTAGAGTACCCATATATACACGCTTATATTTCTCCCTATTCAAGGAGGTAGAAAAATCATCTAAGGAAGGCATTTTCCATGTGGCTCCAAGGGAACTCCTAGTGGCATGGAAGGTAGAAACAAAAAGTGAATAGTCAGGACCCAACTTGGAAAGAATATAAATAATTAGTTGTTCATCATTTTTTTTACTCCACATTGTTTCAAATGCAATCTAAGTGATTTGAATTTTGTGAATAAGTCATGTATAATTCCATATCTATCCAGACTCAAACTAATGAGCTCATTCTCCAGTTTATGACCCCTCATTACATATTCCTAAAAATCCTTTTCATTATAGTCCAAAATTCACTAGGTGTGCTAGAATATTCTATATGAAAGAGTAAATTGTCATATAAAAAACAAACATAATAAACCATATGCCTCATGAAACCGATTAAACCACTTAACTTTAGTTGCATTTGATGTTGGTTCAGTTTCAATACCCACTGTAATCGTGTGCAAACCCTTTCTCCTCAATAATATTTGAAATTTTATTTCCCACTCACGATCTTTAAATGGTGTGAGAACCAAATTTTAATCCTTAATGTAGAACAAGAGATTACAAAAATGAAAGTTCATGAGATAGCCCCTTGAAATTATTAGCAATAATTCCCCAAGGTTGACACTTTATAATTTAATGTTATACAATTATTGAAGGCCAAAAAATATTGATACATGATGAATAAGGAAATGAAAGTAGCACCAATGCTAAGAGCTCAAAAAAATACACACTTTCAAAAAAATTGATTCCTCAAAAGGAGTTTCTAGTAAAAATTTATGCCTCTTACAAGTTTTTTATACTTTCTAATTATAATACTTGTTAATGTGCCTACAGAAAATATGTGTCCCTTGACCTCTTACAAATTTCAACACTTTCATGAGAGTTTTTTAAAAAAATATTTTATCTCTCATGGGTTAATCCCTTTTGGGTTGGGAGTGACCAGGGGTTAAGGCTATAAAAGTGGTGGGGTGCCTTCTCCAAATTTCCAAGATTTTGAATAGAATTACCCCAACTTACAATCATCACCTCAACCTCCATAAATGTAGGTAAAACCAACCAACCAAGTAGTAAGAGAATCTAAATAATGAGTACAACCTCATGCAAACTAGTCTAAGTGTGTGAACCAAACTCACCTCATTGTCGAGTACACTGTAAAATATCTTCTAAAACTAGATTTGCAACAAACATCTAGAAAATATACACAATTGTATTAAACCTATGTTGAGATATGTAGAATTGAACAATAAAATGTTTTTTTCTAGAAAACCTAGAAAACCCAAACTTTGGCACAATAGGAAATTTCACCAAATAGCCCAAAGATGTCCAAAAAACCTAAAAAATACTATATTTGGCCTGCTTCATAGCATATTCAAGTTTACTATCAATCCTATGGTTTTGGCATGATCCAAACTCAATGACACATTCTGTTTCTCTAGAAAATACATGGAATGAAGAGTGTCCTACAAAACACACTTATATAAGGATTTCCCATTCTTCTTTACTAATTCTTCAAATCATCCAAAGATGTGGAAGAAGAGAATACTCAAAGACAAAGGAAATAAAACAAAAATCTTGAGATAAATCAAGATTCTAACACAATAAAAAAACAAAAAAGCGGCATTTGATTACCGAAATAATCTTTAATATCATATGAGAATGTGGGACAAGATTTAACACTGATAAAATACGAATGCACAAAGAGAGTAATGTTGTGAGAGAGAGAGGAACAAAACATGAACCAAAAGATAGTTTGTATTCATAATGCATAAGAAAAGATATTTATAAGAGGTGTGTAAATAGGAAATGAGGAAGTGTAACTACCACCTAAAAAGGTGGAGAAGTGTAACTCCCATCTATCTCGATGATACATAAGCAATCTCAATATATGTGTAGAAAAATCCATGCAATGGAATAAAAAACCTATAATAACATATTCAAATACAAAACAAATAATATGAAAAAATACACAAAAAAATCAAAATATTCAAAAACCAAGACCTCAACATGACTTGAGTTACTATTTCTACTTTACATGTGTTGTTTATCACATGATTTTGTAGAAGTGTAACTCCCATCTATCTTGATGATACATAAGCAATCTCAATATATGTGTAGAAAAATCCATGCAATGGAATAAAAAACCTATAATAACATATTCAAATACAAAACAAATAATATGAAAAAATACACAAAAAATCAAAATATTCAAAAACCAAGACCTCAATATGACTTGAGTTACTATTTCTACTTTACATGTGTTGTTTATCACATGATTTTGTAGATAACATATTCTATTTTTCTATACACACATACATTTCACATGGTATGCGAGCACGATGCAAGACACACATGATCATATATGGCTTTAAGATACTTACCTTTCCTTTTTTCCAGTGGCCTTGCCTTACTAGGGACATATTTCAATTCAAAGCACACTATACAAGGTTATATATTTTATATTATTTCATAGATCTCTTTGTTTCTATCACATCTTGATCTTGTTTATGTATTACATTGTATCATGCTTCTACCATATTTTTACTAGCACATATGGATTGTATGGACTATTTTTTACTTTTTTGCACAATGATTAGGTATTTATTATCTTTCGTGTATGGCCTTTGGCCCCTTTTTGTGTGCAACATATTATTGTTCCTTATTTATAGCCTCAATAACCTCTCATATGATTGGGATTGTGTGCTAGTTGTGCTTATTACACTTATTTCCAATCTACTCTTTAGTGTCATTATTGATATCATGCACTCCTTGGAGTGACAAATTACATATCATATGTGCATACATATGGTTAATTTCCACATGCATGTATGATCTTACATGTTATTATCCTCCTCCACATGATATGGTACAATTCATCTTTTCTTTTGAGATGAGTAATCTATAGTATATCTCCCTCACCTAAAAAGAGGAGGTATTTAGTGGGATTATTATAGAAATACAATCTTATTTATAAAAAAATACAAGGCACATGATACAAAACATAGTGAATATAGTACACATATAGGTAACAAGTTATAAACAAGTTACAAATACAAAGTTCAATGATGGAATTTTTTTTTAGGTTTGGATAAGATCAACTATTTGATTTTGTCATCTATTAACCAATTATGTCCAATGTAGTTTGGACAATCAATTTCAAAAGTTTTTACAAAATACATAATACATAATAGTTAAAGCAGTGAATTAAACATAGAGACATAGATTCAATACAAACACACTATATTTTGTTACAAATATAGGGGGCATGATACTAATTCAATAGTCCAATATATATATATATATATATATATATATATATATATATATATTCTATGACACTTATTAGTCCCTTTGAATAATTATCAAATACTGCATTATGGTGGGGGCATAAATTTACTTTTTTCCCATTTGATCGTGCAAACTTAGATCCCAGATCCATTTGTAACAATGTGGTTTAGTTGGAATGGTTGGTTTTTGTTGGTATCTTGAAACCCATTAGCCTTAACATCATTCATACTAGAATTGTGGTGGTTCTTCTATATTGAGTGGTACATTGCATACTCCTCAAAATTATGAATTTTGGGTCTATTGCACCCCTAACCTCATTGGCTAGTGTAGGTTTCTATAATTTGGGAATTAATCACCATGTTCTCCATATTGTTTGAAAAGAGTCTCCTTATCCACATGCCTCACCCAAGGGGAAACATATTCTCCAAATTCTTCACCAAGAATTTGTAATCTTCAGAGTAAAACAATTGGTTTCTACACATACAAATGTACTCCTTACTTTGTCTTTTTAATTTGAAATTTAAATTTCATAGTTAAAGTTTCAATTTTCATAATATGGACATTTAATACAATCTTATAGTGTAGGTTTTTATTTTAGACACCTCTCAAGCACTAAGCAATAAAGCACTTAAGTATTTGATAAAATACAAAGAGTGTGTGCACACTTAGGTATTTCCTTTAACTAATAAATTTATATACTAGATTAACATGGTATAACATAGACACCAAAATTTGGTCATTTAACGTTTTATAATGCAAGTTTTAGATTATATCTCTTATGCATAAATTACGAGCATGAATAAATCTCAAACACACTATCCTAAGGCATGTAATCCCTCATTATAATTCTCGTACACCTATAAGAAAACCTATGTCAATTAAAAGCACATTAAATTTCATATAAAAAAATTCTAGACCATCAAATGAGATTTCTTCCCCATTGGACGAAATAGTCTAATAAGGATATGATTAATTGGTTAATTTTGTCCTTGTTATTCGATCCTATCCTTGGTCTTCCAATGGTCAGTTTTTAAAATGGGAATCTTCTCATGATTCAATATTTTCCCTTTAAGTAATTCTTAGTACAAAATACTACCCTTAGGGTCATATAAATACAAATCAATGCCACTCATTTACTCACTTGGAATTAAGTTGGTCACCATTGAGAAACACTTGGTATTCCTCTCTAAAAGCAAGAAAATCTTTCCTTTTCTTCCTTATTACAATATCTTACTCTAAGAACAACCCCTATGCAAGTCTAAAACACTCTAAATCAAGCCAAAAACAATTCAAGCCAAGTTAAGAGCATTCCAAGCCTAGTCAAAAAATTATTATAAAATGTTCAAGGTCTAAATTCTAGTTTCATGCATGTCATTAAAAGAAACACAATTACACTTACATTAGTTAGGAGAACTACATTTGAGTTTGTGTTCCAAACGAGGCTACGTAGGCAACACAAGAGTACTTCAACTCAAATATTCCATTAACCCTACTCTCCCCATCTCATCTTGAGATGTAAGGTTTTCTATTACAGGAACATTTAGACACATCTAGATTAATCACAAGTGGAAGGGTACAAAAAATTTAGAGGAATACGTTGTAAATTGAAATACAAGAATAAATTTCTTGGATAAGTTCATGTAACTCTAGACATGTGTTGGTCGATCCTATTTTAGAGTAGATACAAACCTAGTTCTAAAAGTGAAGCAAATATAGAATCTTTCTTGCATACTACTCTATTTTCACAACTAAAATTGTTGCGAGAACATAAAAAAATTAAGTGCATTATCCTCTTGTTAATTTTCTATATTTAGCATGTTCCATAATTAAATTGGATGCCCTAAATCATTTCTTGTACTTTTACATTTGTGTATAAATGTGTAATTTTTTATTTAAATGTATATAGTTTTTTAGATTCGAATCGTAATTAGAGAGAAGACCTCCTTAGGCCCCTTTTAAAAAAAAATCAAGTTTTCATAATATAATGCCTATATATCAACCAAGTGCTTCTTGTAAGGGTTACTATATAAGGACTTATTACATTACCTTCTACTATATTTCACCCTTCATATTCGTTAGTACAACAACGTTGTAGAATCTATTTTGATTATCATATGATCAATGCACATAATAAAAATGAGTGTTGTTCCTTGTAAATCATGATTAAGAAACTTATTCATAATGGCCACATTACAATAGATCATTCTGATAAAAACTTAAAAAGTCTATAGATATGGATGCCAAAACAAAAAGAACATATTGGGAAAACATCCTCACTAATAGAGTCAACCATAAATCATGTGAAATAAAAAGAGTAATCAAAATAATATTTTGTGAAACATTCCAATGTGCACACATTTGAGGAACTTAGCAAGATACGTGAGAAACTCTACAACTATAGTGATGATTCATATTTATAAGAAGATTATAATATACCTAATTTTTAAAATGAGTAATTCATAGGGTTGTGTTTGATAACACCTTTGATAAAATTTAGCTAATTTACCCTCCTAACGATTATGAGATACCTCATGTGACTAGATCGCATACAAAACTTGTGATGACTATAACAAAAAATCAACCTCAATAAGATAACTCTTTCCATAAATATTTTGTTAATTATATCCAAATCCATACACATGAAGCAACACATATTTCATATAGTATATTTAATTAATATAAATATTCTTTACCCTCTCATAAAAAGAAGAAGAGAAAGCTACAAAGAAAGAGGATATTAGCATACCGACCAATCACATGTAGGTCCTAGTTTTGTATTTATTCCATAAGAGAGCTTGAAAAGAATCTACCAATGTGTAATGTACTGGGGTCCCTAGGTTATAGGATGCAATAATGGAAGAAAGGGGATGAAGTCCAGGGTAATTATTGTTCCCCTAATAATCACATCAAACCCTTGAAATGTGTTGAATCATTAGGGTTTTCACATATCCATAGAATATAGATGTTAGAAGTATGAGTATCATGCTATGCAAAAATTCTATTAACAACTAACTAGAGGAAGCATATGTGCATAAAAGAACCCATGTACAAGTGATTGATTTCAAAATGTGAGTAAGTCACAAGAGGTTATCCTATGATATCATCAATGTGATGATCATATAGATGTCATGTATCAAGTGGTATGGTATGTACATGATATAAATGAGTGATGTTTGAGATAATAGAACCATCATCTAAATTTAAGTTGTATTCATGTGTAATATAGTATCCTAAGATGTCAATATTAGTATCTTATGTATGTATAAACCATGGGTCAAAAATAGTCATAATGACACGAGGATCTTGATGTGTATGTATAAAGTACATCAATATTTTGTATAGGTCAAAATCATAAGGCTTTAAAAAAACATGGTGAATCACACATGACTAGGCGACATAGGGTGTACTTACAAAGTAGAAGATATCAAAAATTGTTCTTGATGAGGTTATATCGATTAATGTTGTGAATTCTATTTAGCAATATGATTAGATCATTGAATGGGTTGTGTCATGGTATGAGATAATACCTTTTGGTGTTGAGTTGTGGAGCTCAATTACTTAAGTTTAGCATGCTTTATCAACTTGCTGGAAAACACAGTAACCAACATCGGTTATGTAGGGACCGACATCAGTCACCTAGGACTGACATCGGTCAGGCAAGAAGGAACCACTATTGGTTAGGGATAATCGACATCAGTTACCTGTGCATGAGTGCTTTATTTAACTCATGAGAATTAGATCTAATTTTAGTATTAAAACAAATCTATTGATTGTAATTGCATGACTAAGTGCCCTAAGTTTATATTAGGTATATTTAGCTTGGTAGCTAGGGTTAGAGTAGTAAGTGGAGAGAGAATTGATGACTATTGTGTAAAATAATTATGAGAGGAAATTATTGGAGAAGAAGAATAAGGAGAATTTTGAGAGAAATAAAGTACTGTACATCGTGAGAGGTGTGGATATTGTAAATCTTCATTGGATATCTTCTGAAAGATTTATATAATAGATTTGCTTGTTTCTTTGTGGACGTAACCCACATTGGGTGAACCACGTTAAATTTGGTTTTGATTTATATATCTTGTTTTGTATATTTCTTCTGGTAGAATATCCACTTTTATTGCATGTATGCTTAAATTTTATATATTATCTGTAAAACCGGTGTGCTAACCTCAACCTTTGGGATGGAGTATTAATGGGTGATGTGATATGGTGGAAGGGGTATTAATAAAGAACACCATGAATGGTATTTACTACCTTATTGTATACAAAAGTACCCAACATTTGAACCTAATGTACTTGGGAAATAATCAGTTGGAATTTATTCCAACATTATACCATTCACATATTTATTAACTTAGTTCAAAGGCATCTTTATCAATCCACACACTCTAAGTGCATTAAGTCATTAATACTCTTAAACTTAGCACATCTATAACCAATAAAACCTATACAAAACAAATCTTTAGAATCTAATCTATTACCCTCATGTCTTTGATTAGGTTCTATCTTGAGCCTAGATGGGATCACCAACTTATGAAATAATTGGTTGATGATTCTATTTTTGGCTAACAATACTATCCATTACACTAGCAAAAATCAAAATTTCAAATGTATTAGTTACTTTAGTCAACTTAAGGTCAATTGAGTAGTAAATCATTTATACAAGTCATCTATATAATCACATGCATCCTAACCTATTAAGGAAATCTAGAGATTTCATATCCAAGCACACTCTAAGAAGGAATCTCGGACTTGTGATAGTAAAATTAGGGGTAGTATAATTGAGTTACTAAACAATTATGTTTTAATGATAATACAGGGGCATCTTCAAATGAGACCAACCAATGCAATTCCATGGTTATAAGGTCAATGAGGTCAAATTGAGCATGTGGAGTCAAGAGGAAGAGCATCTTAGGGGTTGAGAGTTTGAAATTTCAAATGGTCCATTTCCCTCCTAAATATAATTTCAAATTCTAATGCATGTAATGAGTTAATTGTCGAATTTTCAAGAGAAGTAAGCTGTCTGGTCATGTTTTAGGGGTTTGTCAAGGGTTGTAAGTGTCTTTTTGGGGTGCGAGGATGTGTAATAAGTCTTTATGTGAGAATGTGGATCATGAAATGTGTGAAGGTAATGCAAACTACCCAATTGTGATGATGGGCACATAATGAGTCATTATAGTCCTTAGTGAGTAGTTACATTTGAATAATGGGAGTTATGAAATAGGTAGTAGATGGCATGCATGGAAAAATTAAAGTGTAGAAGAGAGTAGAGGTCAGTTCTAGAGGTCATTCCTTGATGGAGGATGAAGAAAATATGGAGTGAAGAGAAAATAACAATTTATGTATGTATGTATTCTTCATAAAATTACTGTGATTCTTCATACATAAATTGTTTGTTATTTTTTATATATATGGAATTATTATATGTGTATATCTTGTGCTTTAGGAGTATTTCTGATTTTTGACTAACAAATAATGTTTCCTCTCTACAATGCATGAAGGAGCCAATGGTGTGACAGTCAACAAGCTTTGAATGTGTTTTTCTAGGTTGATATTTGATCTAATGCTCTATTTGGGATGGTGTTAAGACTATCACATGCATAAGATATGCTGGTATTAACTCATAAGAGGTAAAATGGAGAACTTATTAGTGATGCAAGTGGAAATAGGTATATGAGATGAAGTTGGGTGATCTAAATAATTGAATGCTTGATGAAATACATTACAGATGCTCTAGAGTAATGGTTTTGTGGAATTTGTACTCAGTTTGAGTTATGTTGCAGTCTAGGCATGTACATAAGAATCATATGGCAAGAGGATCTTATATGTTCATTAGAAGTGAGATTATCAAGGGTCACATTGCGTGAATATTTTAATAAAAACATAACTAAGGAGAAGAGGAAAATTATTTCATTCTATTGCTTAACAGTGAACTGTGTGCACCTACAGGGTAGGATACAAAGGAAAAAAAGTAAAGAATAGTTTTACATGTTCTTCAACCCCTACTGATAAGGGATTCAATTTAATTTTTTGGATACCTAACTTCTTGCAAAGTTTGGAACCATAAAAATGAGTTTTAGTGGAATTTATAGAAGGAAGAAGCTTCTCGGGCTAGGATAAGACATAGTTAGGGTTTTAGGAAAGAATGTATGACAAAAACCCTTAATCAAGGAGTTTAGATTTGAAAATTGTAAGAAACCATCATGGGGGAGTCATTAAGGGGTTAAAGGAAGAATTTTGAAATTCCATTGGTTAGAAAAGAAGTTTTCCATGACAGTCTAGTGAAGGGTAATCACGCACAGTCAAAGGGCTAATTGTAAGGATCATTTAACAAAGGAACCATGTTGTATCTTTTAAGATAAGTATGTAGACACCTAGATTTGGTATCTTTACCCTTGTCTTCCCGCATGCACATATTTCACCTTGGTCTTTATCTATCCCCCCCTTAACTTAATTCATTCCCCTTTTTTATTTAACTTAAAATTCCCACTCAATTATCCTATCCCCTTTAATTCCCATACAATTCCCATTAATTAATCAAGCCACATTAATTAATTAATCAATTAATATCTCAAATTCCCTAATCAACCTTATATTTAGGATAATTTTATCCTAGCACATACATCCCTTTACTTTTATAGCTTTCTTATCTTACCTATCTTTATCCTTTAACATCCCTAAAAATACCTTGCCTGCCTATATGCTTTAAAACACTCTTCTAACTCTTAAATGCAAAAATCCCGATCAAAGCACAAAAACAGCCCCATTGGGGAAACTTTCCCCGTAGTCAACGAAGACCCATCCCAGTTGCCATCGACCTTATAAAACCGAGTCTTTTCTTTCCATAATCATTAGATGCATGTAAATTTTGGAGCTTCCTTATGACCTGTGAACCTTCCTCATGTTTGAGCATTCCTACAACAGTTAAAAATCTCCTAGACATCATTTCAACATGCTTGCATTGCTCACAATCATCCTTCGTGAGATTTATCATCATATTCATGTTATTTATGCAATATTCATCAAATTATATTTGTATTGTTTACATCTAACATTTTGCAGGTTCAGATCAGCCTCTGCAACACCCATAACTCAATTACCAACCTTCTCTTTCAGTTTCTTTACTTGTAGGTCTCCCATTTTATCCTTTTGACCTCAGCCTTACCCAACTCTATTACAGTCGCCATTGACTCAACCTAGTCACCGTTGACCAGGGTCATGCCTGCTAATAGATCCTTTCTTACTGCTATTTCAAGCCATTCCTTGGTGTTTTCTAACTCTGAGAACATTCTGCAGGTCATCTCCCAACATCAACATACCTCTTCTACCTTTTAATTTACACTCAGGATTTTTCAGGTCTGAATACTTATTCTACATTCCAAATCCATTCTCCCAGGTTTCCGTTGACCCAGACCAGGTAACATTTAATTTACAGTTATTTCAATTAGATCAACTTTTAGATCAATCTTAGTCATTTTGAGATTCAGTAATACTTCTGTTTCTGCATGCTATCTACTATTTCATCCTTTACTCCACTTTCTTTTATCAAATGGGGGTTGACATCTGCCAAGGAAGTTAACACTTCTTAGATCCTCTTTGTTGAGAAACCCCCACATATCCTATATAATCCATTATTTGTTTAGTGATTGTTATTTGTAGGTCATCAACTTGTAGGAGTGAGGATCCATCATCACTCTGCGCCGGTTCATCCATCCCATTACATTAGAGGTACCATAAACCCTCCATGTTATGAGTTGCTAGTTGCTGTCATTACTAGTTCATTCATTTGATTAGGAATGAAGAAAATTGTCCAACATTCTGGCACGCCCGGTGGGATAGCCCTTTAGGTGATCCCTTACATTTCTTTTTTCTGCTTCTTCTATCTTCTACTAACACTGCATCACAAGGCTGCACTTTTGTTTGCTAGTGTCGGTTCATCTGCTTGGATTTCTCTTCCTACTAAAGTTTCAGATAAAAAGGAAAATATGTTATCCAGGTATTCCTCATTTTCCCCTATTTTCTCCTTTTTTCATCGTATTTCCCTTTCCTGCGTGCATCCTCATCAAAAGATCACACTTCAATTTGGTTTAAAAAGAACCTTTCTTTTCTGCATCCTACTTGATAACATGGCTTAAGTACGGGTTAACCTTGCTGCATCTCACATCCTATCACACACAACCTAAAACTCATACATTCAAATTAACACATCTAAACATCTTCCTACCTAGTAGAATGATTGGGATTTCATCACCCAACAGGAAGCTACCCAAGACCTCCCTAGCCAAAACTACCTGAAACCAGCCTTAGAGTGTCATTCCTTAAGTACCTTCGTTATCCACATCCCCTTTTCTTTTTTTCACATTTCTTAATTTTTAATGATGATAAGAAACTTATTGCTTGATTTATTTGTTAACAAATTACATAAACAAATGTTCACCTATTTCATGCCTATTGTTACCCTTCCTCAAGTCGAGGTAACACAAAAATCCACTCCATCCAATGACATCCCTTCCTCTAATAATCCTCCCAACAAGATTCTAAACTTTGAGACCACACCTTTAGTTACCCAACCCCTTGTTTCCATGGTCATCGCTTCCTGAAGACCATGTCATCCAAAATCATCCCTATCTTGAAAACCAATCCTTGTATCTCTCACCAATCCAACCTTTCTAGACCAACTACACCCCCATCTCCAGCTCCTTTAGAAACTCTTGCACCTCCTTCTATCCCCATGTATGACTTATTATTCTATAAATCTCCCACAATCTTCCAATCCTACCAATCTACTCAATTAGTGGATCCTATTCCACCCACGTCACTTTATGTCAACTCTATCCCTATTCCATCCATACAAGTATGCCTATCCAATCATCTCCACCTCTTAACCCTTACATTCCTACCCATCATATACTCCCACCATCTCAACCTCTTAACAATCATATCCTCGCTCGTCCTTTACCACAACAACTTGCCCAATCCCAATAATCACATCACATCCCTATTTCTCAACATCAATCATTTCCGTAACTTATCCAATCTCAACCCATGAGATATATTAATCCTTATCAAATGATTCCCCAAACATCTGCACATCCAAAAACTTATCAACCACCTTATCAAGCTAATTTCCTTGCCACACAACCACAATCCCAACCTATCATCACATCGAATGATCCTATTCATGCCTTAATGAATAGGTTGGATAGTCTAGAGGCCACTACCTTGGGACCCAAGGTTACATTATCTTACGAATAAATATATAATGAACCCATTCATCTATCGGTTCCAATCAAACCTTACCCTCCTCATTGGAGATTCCCAAGTTTACCAAGTTCAATAGCAAGGAAGATCCCCAACAACATCTCTGTGCATTTAAACACACATGTTACCTTATTGCACATGATCAAGAACTTATGCTTTGCACCTTCCCTATGTCTTTGGTCAGTCCAACATTGGATTGGTACAATTAGATTCCTCAACATTCCTTATTATCCTTTAACCAGCTCACACAAGTGTTACTAGAACATTTTTAGATTAATATTACACGTAAAATCACTATCAATGACTTATACGTCCATTAAAAGTTTGATGACGATTCTATCATATAGACTTCGTCACTCAATGGTGTGGCATTATAAGCCAACTATCATTTAATATTCTATAAGATGAACTCATCAATATCTTCTCACATTCTTGTGCGAAGTATATTTCTTCTACATTACAAATTCAATCTTTCTAAACATTTGAAGAAGCCTTCACCATGGCTCACAAAATCAAAACTCATGCCCCCTTGAGCAATGCCAACTCAAACTTAAATCAAACAATCCCAAGACTGAGTTCATCAAACCCACTACACATAACGACAAGTCTAAAACTACCGCCAATACCATCACGGTTCAATCCCCATCCACATCTCCCTCTCACACGGAGTCTTCGCAAAGATATTTTAGACCATCTCCTAACTATACCCCCTTGGGGGAATCCTATAGTTCAGTATTTTACAAGTTGATGGCAAGTACACTCCATCCAACTTCCTCCCATATGACCCATGGATGACTCGTGACCCAAGCCCACTTGGTATCATGAATCCCACTATTGTAAATATCATCAAGTCAAAGGTCATGACATTGAGAAATGTCATTCCTTCAAATATCACATCCAAAAACTTATAAATCAAGGGGATATCCAAATAGATAGCTCCACTGCTTCACCTAGCCAACCCCTCAACATAATTAAGCAACCTTTTCCTAATCAACCACCAAAAAATCAAACAAATTATTCCACATCTCAACTACAAAATGCTCACACCATTAACACTGTTAATTAATATCTCATATCATCAACAACTCTGTGTGTTCCTACCTTAGACATTATTCCCACCCCTTATTCAAGAACCTATCGTATCATAACTATCACACCTATCAGCTTTTATTACTTGTCCTATACCTATACCTAATCTTACCCTTACCACATCCACATCAAATTTGACTATACCCCCTACTTCATCCACTTCGATCATGCCCCAATCTATCACATCAGATTCATCCTTAGCACCTATGTCTACAACCATCTCAACCATACACTGCTATCACTACATCTCTCACATCTGTTCCCACCCACATCTACATCAAACACACCTATTACTACATCTACATCACTATTTCCACATCAATCCCAACTACACCATTTCTATCCATATACTTCTCTGCACAACCCACTTATAACTATCCCAACACCTATCTCGACGCATGTACCTACATCTTTACATATGACTACATCATCCATTCCATCCCAATCTTTTACACCCACTCCTTCTCCAACATCCATTCCTATATCTACATCTATAACCTCTTCCACACTAGTCACATCCTCTCGATTTGTGTATATATCAATGATACCCCTTACAAAATTTATGAAGCAAACACCTCCATCTAAGACAAACACAAGGGGGATTCATTCTCCCTCTTCAAAATCAATTGTTTCTACATCAACCAATCCCAAACCTACACCACAATATTTAAATCCACTGGTTGAAATTATAGTCATCCCTGCCAAGGGTAAACCATCTCGATCAAAATCTAAGACTCTTGGTAAGCATCCCCAAAATTCTCCCATGCACCCTCATAAGAAATTATACCTTACCTCTCCTCAACAATCCAATATTACAAAATCCATCCTAGGCACACCCTCATCTATTTTAGGGCCAGCCCCTTCATCTAAGACATCTCGTAATAATAAATCCCAATCCAAACAATCTAAATCTCCTCCCAAAGTTGATTCATCTTTCAAGATGCCTAATTTACCCATCCAATCTACATCTGCACCTAAGCCCAAACATCCTATTAAAACCCACAAGAGTTATCTTCCTCTTGACACTTCAATTGGGTCTTATGTAAAGATCCTTAGACATTTAATCCAAATATCTACCATCACGCTTCCTCCCATTAGATATTTTAATCCTAATAGTAAGAAGCCATCATGGTTTGATCACAATTGCATTTGTGCTTATCATCGTACCTCGGGTCATGAAATTGAGCATTGTAAGGCCTTTCAGACCATCATCTATGACCTTATTGAGAAAGATGATTTCCTCATTAAGAGGGAACATCCTTCTCCATCCACGACCAATCCAATTCGTGTCCCATCCATTGGGTTTCCTAAGACTCCTCCATCCACATCATCCCTTAGGATCTCTCCTGTACATGTGAAGGTCCCCCTTTGTTCGTTAATATTGTTTGTCTTTCCAATGACCCTTATGATCTCCAACCATATATGCAATCCAAATCCAAGATGATCCCATCTAAACTCCTTCGGCATTCATTATCTCATCTACATCTAAGTTTCCCAACACTGGGGGAGCATACACCCTTTCTTTTTGATCCCCTTACATCTTCCTCATCCATACATGCTAGGGGACTTCATTCTAAGATCAGCCCTCTTACGGTTTGAATCCTTTCCATCCTTGGCATCATTTTAAGCCCACCTTTTATGGCCATTGCTTGAAATGTGTATTTCTTGATCCCTCACCGTTGAGGAGTCACACATAATTTATAATCTTCATCCACCTAGGACCTCCAAAACTCAAATCTTCTTATCACCTCGTCCTTCCCTAGGAGGACCATATCTTCAAAATCCACCACCGTGGTCATATTCATCCCTCCCTTGGGGGACCATTTACTCATCTCGTTAGGGGCCATATTTCTTGCTTCCTTCAGGGTAGCATTCTTCTCTTCATCTAAGTCCATCTATGTGGCATCATTTTTCCTTTCTTTTGTAAGCTATCATCCTCATTCCGAATGTGACTTTGATCAGAATATTATGGAAATTTTTTCCTCCTTATCTTAACCACTGGAAGTGGAATTTCTTGATCTTAACATTTTCACCCCACAAAAATTTTTCAACCATCTATTGCACTTAGTCTATCCTTAGATGATTCCTCCATCATTATTCTTCCATCTCTTCACTCATAATGATTTGGAATTAGGTGGTTTCTATTTCATTCAAGATATGACCTTTAAGTTTTTTTATCCCATGTTCTGGTACTCTAGAAAATATTAATCTTATGGAGAGGTTCTCCTCCAACTAGATTGGACCATAATTTAATCATACACATTATGTCTATCAGGAGCCTATTGTTGGCTTCCCTTGATGGTAAACCATGCAAAGTGGAACCTCTTAACACATTGCACTTGTACCATTCTACTATTAGCATGTCTAAATGAGATCTAGTGTATATCTTAGCATATTCCTCCATCTTAGCCTCTTCCATATTCATTGTGATGATTTGGAATAATGTGGTCTACTCACTTCCTAGATGTGACCTTAAATATGGGCATCATGGCTCTTCCTATAGCATATTCCTTATGGATAGCTTCTTCCTCTTGGTGAGAAATCCATGATCATTACATCCATCACCCTCTTATTCACCTATTGGAACCATGCAAAGGGTCCAAATACATTCATTATCCCTCTAAGTGGTCTACTTAGCTATTCTAGCTCTCCCCCATGTAAATCAAAATTCATGGATGCTCTTCTCAAAAATAAAATTATTAAAAAGTAGACTAATCCCTCAAAGGATAGGCTGTTCATCAAAAAAAGAAAAGAAAATGGCAAATAAAATTCAAAATAAAAAGGAATATACCGATCCCTTGAAGGATGGCTATCATATATATTATTCTTGATCCATCTATATTATGTATAAAGTAGACCATACCCTCAAAGGATGGCTACTCTTTTATTATGGCATTTTAAGGCTTCTCGCATTGATCAACCTTCCATTTTCTTAGCATCCTAAGAAAGCTTCCCGCATTGATCAAATTTCTTCTGGAAAACTTCCCGCATTGATCAGTTTTCTCTTTCCCCTTCCCAAAGATGGGGCATAGTTTTAGGGAACACCACTTATGGAGAACCCTCTTCCCATGTACAAGTTACATCTCAAACCCCTTTTTCATGTCGACATTAGGTTTATGAGTTCATTTCATCCATGCTTCCTTATGATCTTTAGAATGACTAACTATCATTGGTTATTTGCTAACATTTGTTTTGGTCACATGTGCCTTACGTTACCTAGATCCCCTTCTTGTTTACCTCCAAAACATGTGGAGGAATATTTTCCTCATATGATGTAGTTTCATTACCCATTTATATGATTAGTGTCATTTACACCTCATACGGTGCTATCGTTAATTTTAAGTCCACCTTATCTCTCTTATCCCTTTAGTACCTCATCTGATCTTATCCAATCTCTATCATCTTAAGTCCACATTTGTGGCCATATTATATTCTCCCTTTGAGAATTTTTGTTTCAATATTTTGCAAACTATCCTTTCCTTTTTTTCCCCTCTCAAATCCACATTTGTTTCCATATTTATTTTCCCTCCATCCTAATACAACATTTCACAACTTGGGCCATTTTACTATCAAACCATCCTTTATGCACACAGTTCCAACTTTGTGGCCATATTCATTCTCCTCCATTTGTGGCATTTTTTGCACAATCCTATCCAATCCATATTTATCATTCAAAGTCCACCTATGTGGCCATACTTATTCCCCCCTTGGGGCATTTTCCATTTACTTCCTATTACATCTGCACACAAATTCCTTTGGCCATACTTACTTCATGTTTGGGGAATATTATTTCATCACCTATTTTTTCACTTCACCTTCTTGGCCATTTTTCGTGTGTCCTATGCTAGGGCATCATACTTTTCATCCTCGTCCCTTATGGATGCATACCTATTCACTCGATTCCTCATGTACGAAGGATTTCACATACTTTTGCATTTAGTTTGCATACTTTGATGACATGCATATGACCCATTGGTCATCCTGGCTTGCATCCATACTGCAGTGATTTTCACCCACTCATTAGCCTATAGAACATTGTTTAGCCATCTCCATTGAGACCACAATTATCCCCTACCCACATGTGATATCTGGAGTCACCACCCATAGTTTTTATTGTTATTGCGATCCTTTTTTACTTGGGGCATCTTTCCTTGGTCATCCTTTTACCCATTTTTCTTCACCCACCCACCCTTCATCATCTACCCTTTTCAAACAGGTCATCGATTTCCCATGGTGCATCATCGATCCCCCATTTGAGGGGGAGCTCATCATCTACCTTTTTTCAATCCTCATCATACTTTTCCTCTCATTATTTTTGTCTCATGGCTTGCTAGTGCACACCACCACTCAACAAAAAGGGGCAAAATGTAGACACCTAAATTCAGTATCCCTACCCTTATCTTCCCATGTGGGCATATTTTATTAGGGTCACCAATCTAGGCCCCCTTTAATTAAATACATCCCCCCTTATTTAATTAAAATTACCTTATCTTATTATCCTATCACCTTTAATCCCCTTTAATTAATTTAATTAATTAGTTCCTATTAATTAATTAAATAATGTCCACATATCAACATGCCCTAATCCACTTTCTATTTAGGATGTTTTTATTCTAAATATACATCCTTATGCTTTTTCTAACCTATATTTATCTACTTTTTATTCTTCCCCCCTTTTTAACTACCCATTATTTCATCGCCTAAAAATCACCCCTTCCTGCCTACATGCTTTAAAGCACCTTTCCCATATCATTAAAATCCTGAAATCACACCAAAATCATAAAAAGCTAGCCCATTTGTGAAACTTTCCCCGCAGTCGGCAGCAACCCAACC
The DNA here is from genome assembly GCA_019776745.2 of Taxus chinensis. NCBI lineage: Eukaryota > Viridiplantae > Streptophyta > Pinopsida > Cupressales > Taxaceae > Taxus > Taxus chinensis. The sequence goes on along the minus strand of CM034146.1, from coordinate 294,038,965 downwards.
CAGTCATCATCGACCCTATAAAACTAAGTTAAATCTTTCCATAAAGAATTAGAAATCATGTATGCAAATTTTGGAGCTTCCTTGTGACATGTGAACTCTTCCTCGTTCCTGAGCATTCCTGTAACAGTTACAAATCTCCTGGACATCATTTCAACATGCTTGCATCACTCATGATCATCCTTCATGAGATTTATCAATCATATTTGTGTTGTTTTATGCTAAGATATTTATCAAATTACCTTTGTGTTGTTTGTGTCTAATATTTTACAGGTTCAGATAAGCTTATGTAACACCTAGAGTTCCCTCAGCAACATTATTTTCCATCTTCTTTTCTTGCAGGTCTCCCATTTCATCCTTTTGACCTCAACCTTACCTAACTCTGTTACAGTCTTCATCGACCCACCCTAGTTATTGTTCGACCAAGGGTCCTTCTTGCCAATCAATCCTTTCCTTACTAATTTTTTCTGCCATTTCCTTGACATTCTCTACCTCTAAGAACATTCTGTAGTTCATCTTCATAACACCCACATATCTCTGTTACCTCCCATTTTTCACTTAGGATCTTACAGGCCTGCATATTCCTTTTACATGTTCAGATCCATTCTCTCCTAGGTCACCGCCGACCTGCTTCTGCATAGTCTGGGTCATGGTCGGCCCAAAATATGTAACCTTTCATTTACAATTATTTCAATCAAATCAACTTTCATATCAATTTCAATTATTTCTAAGATTCAATAGTCCATATTTTTCTGCATGTAATTTACTATTATCAATCCTTTACTTCAATCTTTATTTTATCAAATGGGGGTTAACATCCATGAAAGTAAGTTAACGCTTCTTGAATCCACTTTTTCGGGAAACCCCTGCATATCCCATCTAATCAATCTCATTTTCAATGATATCTTATTTGATAGGTCATCATTAGCTACAACGAGGATCCATCATCACTTTATGCCCATTCATCCATCACATCACTATTAGAGGTACCATAAACCCTCCATGTTCTGAGTTCCTAGTTACTTTCATTACTAGTTCATTCATTTGATTGGGAACAAAGAAACTTATCCAAAAAAGTCTTGAAACTATTCTTACACCAATAAATCATTAATGGGTGCTAAAAAATATTAATTTTGTTCCTTGGAATCTTTGACATCAAGAGTTATGGTTGCAAATTTATTGTCTCAGACCTAGTTGAGGGTTTGTAAGAAAGAAAGAGAAAGTGAGATAGAGAGAGAAAGGTGAAGAGTTAGGTCATAAAACTTGGTACACACCTTGGGGTGGATGAAGAGGTGCTAATGAAGTTGATAAATTGTTATGGGTACTACTATATCATTCTATCCATGATTGTTGTAAGCATGGTGTCTTAAGGGCATCTAGTAAGAAAATTTGATCAAGAAGGATAATTTAGGGTTTTGGGTAATTTTGAATCTTTGAGATGATTGAGATGAGCTTGTTTTAAGTATGGGAATAGGGTTTAGGCCCTAAGATGTATTGGAAAATCAAAATAAGGATAAAATTACACATTAAACCAAGAACTTGTGCAAGAGACCAAGAGCAAGTTAAAAGAAGGTGAAGGATTATGAGTTATTTATGAAAGGAGAGGAGTTAGGGAGTTGAAAGGTCAGTTCTTAAGAAAGATAAGATATATTATGTTGATGTTGATGCCATTCATGATGATATTTGTCAATATTACAAGTTATTAAGACATTTAAGCTTTTATGGGATCCTCTTTTGAAGAGATAATGAAGTTGGTTAATTGAAATCTCATTGTTTCAGTAGATATATTGTTGAAACTAGTTTTTCTATGCATCATTTGGTATCAGAGCATGGAATATGGGAGAAATAGAGAAGTTGATGAAGAATATGAGAGAGGAAAAATAGAGAAAGAGAAAATAAGAAAAGAAGAGAGATATGGAACAAAAGCAAGAGTTGTGGTTTGAACAAGAGCTTAAGGATCTTAAGGAGGATGTGAAGAGGTTAAGAGAAATGATAGAAGATACAAGCATGGAGGAAAGAGACAATAAAATTTTCTTTGAGATGAGAATAGGAGTTAAGTGGCTAATAAAGCTACTTGTAGAGAAGAAACAAAAAGAGAAGTTGAGGAAGATTATAAGAAAGGAAGAGAGAGATTTGAAGATGATAGAGAAAAGGATGAAGAAACAAAACAATAAGTGGTAAAGAAAATTATACATTAATAATTTTAGAGCTTGGATGAAGAAGAGATAATTGCAAGCTTCTTAGTTTGTCTTGGAAAAGAACAAGAAAGTGAAAAAGAGGAGCAAAAAAGTGATGAAGAGGAAGAGATCACTAATGGAGCTTCTCAAGAGGTGTAATGGCCTCCAAGTTTTAAATCTGATTGTGTATTTTTATGTGTGAATGAAGGTACCAAAAGGGAAGAAAAGAAGGCAAGAAATGATGCCTTGAATGAAGAGATAAAGAAGATGAGGGAAGAAAATTTTGAGAAAGAAGTTTTTGGGCAAGATCAATCTCACTATGAACCAGTCAAGAGTGAAAGTGCAACAATTAATGTGATGAGAAGATCATGGAGAGATCTCATAAGCATGCGGAGCTGGATAAGTGGAGAAGATGAGGTGAAATCTAAGGAAAATGTTAGATAAATAAGGGAAAGTGAAGAAGACAATGAAGATGAAAGTATAATGAATATTCAAGCTGAAGAAAAAAAACAATAATATGATGCTTTATAATAAGATACAATGCTCTTAGCAGAGAAACAAGTGAACGAAGATAACAAGTTGAAAAGAAGAGAGGACAAGGAATGGACTAATAGTCCTATATTTTTGCAAATTAAGGTGGCTTTTAGCTTTGTTTGTGCAGGTGATAACCATGACATGGATGAGAAAAGGCAGTGGAGCCATGAGGAATAAATTGAACCAGATTTGAGTAAGATATGGAATGAAGAAGATAAAGAAGAACCTTATTTATCGAGACAATTGAAAGCAAAAGAGACAAACAAGAAGAAAAGAGAAGACAGAGATAAGAAAATGAAGCTAAATAAAACAAAGAAAGAGTGAAGAAGACAAAGCTAAGAGAGAGAAGAATGAGAACTCATAAAATAAGGAAGGAGATGAGGTCAGGAAAGAGAAGAAATTGGAAGAAGAAAATAAAATAGAGCTTAAAATTTCTCCCCCTTGGGAGTATGATGCAGGGGCATCTTCAAATGAGACCAAAAAATGTACTTTCATGGTTAGAAGGTGAATGAGGTCAAATTGGGCATATGGAATATCATAATAAGGGTTGAGATTTTGAAATTTCAAATGGTCCATTTCCCTCCTAAATATAATTTCAAATTCTAATGCATGTAATGAGTTAAATGTGTACTTGTCAAGAGAAGTAAGTTTTCTAGTCATGTTTTAGGAGTTTGTCAAGGGTTACAAGTGTATTGTTGGGGTGTTAGGATGTGTTATAAGTCTTTATGTGAAAATGTAGGTCATAAATTTTTTGAAGGTAATGTAAACTTCCCAATTGTGATGATTAACACATAATGATTCATTATAGTCCTTAGTGAGAAGTTACATTTGAAAAATGAGAGTTATGAAATAGGAAGTAGGTGGCATGCATGGAAAAATTTGAGTATAGGAGAGAGTAGAGGTCATTTCTAGAGGTCATTCCTCGATGGAGGATGAAGAAAAGATGGATTTAAGAGAAAATAACCATTTCTATATGAAGAATCATAGTTATTATTGTGTGTGTATATCTTGTGTTTCAGGAGTATTTTTGAGTTTGGACTAAGAAATAATGTTTCCTCTCTACAATGCATGAAGGAACCAATGGTGTGACTATCAAAAAGATTTTCATGTGTTTGTCTAGGTTGATATGTGATCTAATGCTCTGTTTTGAATGGTGTTAAGACTATCACAGGCCTAAGATATGATGGTATTAACTCTTAAGAGGTACAATGGAGAAATTATTAGTGATGTATGTGGAAATAGGTATATGAGATGAAGTTGGTTGATCTAAATAATTGAATGCTTGATGAAATACATTATAGATGCTCTAGAGTAAGGGTTTTGTGGAATTTGCACTCAGTTTGAGTTATGTTGTAGTCTATGCATGTACATAGGAATCATATGGCAAGAGGATCTTGTATGGTAATTATAAGCGAGATTATCAAGGGTCAAATTACAAGAATATTTTAAGAAAAACATAACTAATGAGAAGAGGGACATTGTTTCATTCTATTACTTAATAACGAACTGTGTGCACCTACAGGGAAGGATAAGGATGAAATAAAGTAAATGTCAATTTTACATGTTATTTAACCCCTACTGATAAAGGATTCAATTTCATGTTGTGGAGACATACCTTCTTGCAAAATTCGGAACCATAAAACGAGTTTTAGTGGAAATTATAGAAGAAAGAATCTTCTTGGGTTGGGATACAACACAATTAGGGTTCTAGAAAGAATGTATGGAAAAAGCCCTTAATCAAGGAGTTTGGAATTGAAAATTGCAAGAAACCATCATGGGGGAGTTCTTAAGGGGTTAAAAGAAGAATTTCGAAATTCCATTGGTTATAAAAGGATTTTTCCACGACAACCTAGTGAAGGGTAACTACACACAGTTAAAGGGCTAATTGTAAGGATCATTTAACAAAGGAACCATGTTGTATCTTTTGAGATAAGTCTTGAAACTATTCTTGCAAAAAGAAATAATTAATGGGAACTCAAAAACATGATTTTTTTTGTCTTGTAATATTTCACATCAAGAGTTATGGTTGTAAATGTACTATCCCAGACCTAGTTGAGGGTTTGTAAAGAAGAAAGAGAAAGTGAGATAGAGAGAGAAAGATGAAGAGTTAGGTCATAAAACTTGGTACACACCTTGGGATGGATGAATGGGTGATAATGAAATTGATAACTTGTTCTGGGAACTACTAGATCACTCTATCCATGATTGTTGCAAGCATGTTGTCTTAAGGGCATCTAACAAGCAAATTTTATCAAGAAGGATAATTTGGGGTTTTGGGTCATTTTGAATCTTTGTGATAATTGAGATGAGATTGTTGAAGTATGGGAACAAGGTGAAAACACTAAGAGGTATTGGAAAAGAAAAAGAAGGATAAAAGTACACATTGAACCAAGAACTAATGCAAGAGACCAAGAGAAAGCTAAAGGAAGGTGAAGGATTATGAGTTTTTCATCAAATGAAAGGACTTAGGGAGTTGAAAGGTTAGTTCTTAAGAATTCTAGGAAAAGGTAGGTTATTGATGCCATTCATGATGATATTTTTCAATATTTCAAGTTCTTAATACATTTAGGCTTGTATCAGATCCTCTTTTACAGAGATAGTGAAGTTGGTTGATTGAAATCTCATTGTTTAAGTAGATATATTGTTGAAACTAGTTTTTCTCTGCATTAAATGATATAATATCATATTACATTGAAAATCACAAAAATTTATATCCTAAATCATATTTAGGTAAAATAAATAAAAAAGAGTATGCCGGTTTGGGTCTAAAGGATATAAAGAACATGAATTATGATCTTATGGAAAAAGTTGGATGGAGATTGATGAATGAGGAAGGTTTATGGACTAAGATTCTAAAAGCTAAGTATAGGTGGAAATGATATTCAAGAAGATTTTTTGGGCCAAAATCTTTTGGAAGGTTCTTTATTTTAGAATGGGCTAGTTAAATGTCATCCTCTTCTTCTTTTGGGTGTCAAGTGGGATTTGGGGGATGGTTCTAGAATTCATTTTTTGGAATATTGGTGGTTCAAAGAGGAGCCTATTTATAGCATTTTTCATATGAATGGTTTATATACTGGTTTCATAAATTTTGTTGGATATTTGGTGAAGGACTACTGGAGAAGAGGAGAGGAAGGGTGGGAATGGGAAAATCTATTATGGAATGGGGAAAATCTTCTTATTCAAAGGGATATTGATATGTTAAACAAATATCTAGAATGAATGCACATCCTAGAAACCATTTCTCAATATTCAATGGTGTGGTTAGATATGAATAATGGGATTTATATTGTGAAATTTGGATACAAGTTGATCAACAATTTTGATAGACTTGATTGAATATGAAATTTTTTTGGGACAAGATCATCCTACCTAAAGTGAATATGTTTTTTTAGATTTTCATCCATGATAAAATACTCACTATGGATAATATTCAAAAACACGGTATGGTTATACCCAATAGATGTGTTTTGTGTGCAAATAATTTGGAAACAATGAACCATATTTTCAAAGAATGGAGTTTTACTTATTCGGTTTTTTTCTTTCTCTTGAAGATCTTTGAAATTATTTGAGTGCTCTTGGAAACTATTCCTAACCTAGTTTCACATTGGAATATTCTTTGTGTTTCTTCTTACCTTCGAAAAGATTGGATAATATTCCCTCCCCCTTTTTTTTGAGTGGTTTGGTAGGAAAGGAATAGGCACCTTTTCAAAGGTATAAATATATCCTCATCCAAGGTTGGGGATAAGGTGTTTGTTGAGCAGGAAAATGGTTAAGTATGAGCCATGCATGGAGGTTTGGGGCCGCACGCAAGGGAGGCGTGAAGGGGCACACACAAGAAGGTTGGAACAACACATGAAGGTTTGTTCCCGAGCAGAAAAAGTTGGGACTTAACCAATTTATTCAGTGTATGGATAAAAAATAGAAGAACAAAGGAGGAGTGGCGTCCACACACGATCTATAATTAGATAATATCAGGATGGCTTGGGATGCACAGAGAGGGAGTTAAAGATAGGAAAATAATATGCAGAGATTAAAAGAAGATCATGTATAGATCAACCAAATAATAGGATCAAAAGTAGGACTTATCTTTAGGTTAATATATTCTTAGGATTTTTGTAAAATCATGCACGTTTTATGGATATTTTGGGAATTTAGTGCATATTATCTTTTTTGAAAGCACACCTATTTTTAGGAGAGAGCATCGGTGAAGGGAAATTCCCCATCCCAGTTTATATGTAATGAATGTACTATAGAATGTACCATGTGGATGAAGGATATAGTTTTCATGAGCAGTCGATATTATGCTGTAGGGTTTTACACATGGATCTATGAACTGAAGTAATAACTGACCATGTATTCAAATATCTTGTGATGTAATGAATTCTACTTTATGATGGATGATTATGGATGGATTATAATTATTTACATGTCTGAATATGGTGATCTAATCATTCAATGGATCTTTGTTATTGTTTAAACTATTAGTTCTCTTTATTATATGTGTTTCCAAAGTGACTTGAATGCAATGGTTTTTATACTTGAATGGTTTCATGGTTAAATATGATTATAAAAATGCATGCTAAATTCCTATCAAGCATATCAAAGGATGTACTTGGTAGCTGCGTGCACTTTGGGTGAGCATTCAGACCTCTGTGAATGAAGTGTCAATGCACATAGCCTTTGAAGTGAAACAAAGGACTGTAGTGTTGTGGGTTGTCTTTGAAAATATCTCTTTGAATTGTTTTAAGGATAAAAAGATGCCTCCTTTTCATGAAAGTAATAATTTAAAGTATTTGGATTTAGCCAATATCTATATTTTTTATTTTTCCATAGGATCTCAGGTGGTGTGGAATAATCCCTCGCTTAGGTGGGTTAAGTTGAATTTCGATAGATCCTCGAAAGGTAATCTAGGAGTGGCAAGTGGTGGCAGTACCCTTAGATATTTTGAGGGTGATTTTTTGGCCACCTACTTTGGCCCATTATGGGTTGTTTCCAATCATGTTGTCGAGGATATGGATGCTCTTTGGGAGTTTCACTTAGCAGCTGATTGACATATCTCTAAGTTGGTTGTGGAGGGGGACTCTCTCAATATAGTAAATTGCATAAAAGGGGTGTCTCAGGACAACGTTTCTATAAGAAATATTATTTTAGATATTTCTAATCTTATTCTAAGTTTGATTAGGTGCTATGTCTCCACGTGTTTTTGGAAGGCAATAATTGTGAAAATGCCCTTGCTAATCAAGGTGCTAGACTTATGAATAATTTTTTTTGGAATGATCCTGAGTCTCTTCCCATTAGTGTTAAGAAAATACTTACTAAAGATAAAGATAAAAGGAAGTCAAGGAGTGATGTGCCATAATTTTTGTGGGAGATCATGCCTTTTGTTCAAGCATGTGAATAGCCTTTTTTGGGGATTTGCTTCTTCTCGAGTTCTCTCTATTCGGGTGTTAGTTTCTTTCATTATGGCGTTATTTTTATATAGTTATGAGTGGTGATAGGTTGAGAGTGGATCTGTTGTCCTATGTTGCTCTGCGAAGAGATGATGTAATTTGGTTGATTTTTAAGAAGGGAGGTTTAACAAGTTATTTGATGAAATTAAAGGGCAGTGACCCAATTCTCACTTCTAATTTTTCCACGTACTGGGATGAGGGATTTTTTTCTTTAAGCGATGTTTTTATTAAAGTTTCAAAGGATACGATAACAAATGTTACAAGCATGCTGATGTAGGGATTGAAGGTATTTAAAGAAAGACGGTGCAAGAATATGGAAATGGAGATGTTTTCCCTCCCTAAAGAACATATCATCACCATGGATGATGGATTTGACCATTTGTCTTTTCCTGATAGGTGACCGGAAGTATGATTTCATTTGATGAAGTATGTTACTTTAGATGACAAATTTAGAAATATTCACACCCACCACCTCACCCTTCTTAATCATTTGAGACATCAAAAGATGATCAATTTTCCCTATTTTATCTTCTAATACTTGTGTGCTTCTATGCAGGAATTTCAATATGAAAACTCTATTTCTCCCCTACATCATGGTATGAATCTGTTGTTGTTTAAGGCAGGAAAACCTATTATCAATAAATAGGTAGAAGTTGAGGGACTTGGAGGGGATTTTGATGACAATGTTCCTTTAGCCCAGCTTAAGGAGAAACATAAAACCCAAATTTATGGTCATGGTTTGGATGGGAAGGATTATCATGAGGTGGATGAGAATTTGTAGAATATGACCATGGATAGTGATCCCTCCAAAGGTAGGCCTGTTTGATTTGAAGGATTTTTGGTCTCAAATTATATCTCTTCTAATGATCATCTGAAGAAGAGAATCGAGTCACTAGAAAAGGTGGTTGAATCTCTTCTACATATCATTTAGAAGGTGGTGGGGGAGTGTTCTACCTTGTCAAATGATATGAAGAGGGTCAAAGTTGATGTGGTGATGTAAGGGAAGTGCATTTCTATTCTATAGGAGCGGTTAGCTGGTGGGGTCAAAGAGAGAAGAACCATGAATTTGGTTCTCAATATCTTTGATGATGAATTGGAGGTGATTTAAAAGGATGAGGAGATTCAAGGAAATAAAAAAAGGATCTATGATTATCTGAGAACTTGTACTAGAGGCCTTGCTAAAAATCTTAGGTATTAAGTGTTGAATTTTTGTTAACCTGGGGTTGGATATGCTTGTGGATATTTTGGGTTTGGTATTTTTATTTCCTTCTTGATTTATATGTCACGAGGTTGTACTGTTTTTGGTATTTTAATGGATGTAATCTTGGTTATCTTTGTATATATATTTTTAAAATAGCTTAGTATATTATACTTGATAGTAGCATGTAATTTGTGGGTCAAGCCTATTTGACCCTTTGTGCCTTGCTAGTTTTTCTTGGGCAGTTCCATTATTGAATATCTTTTGGTTTGTATGGTTCATGGAACCTTCTCAAAATTTTACTAATAAAAAAAATTTAAGTAAAATACAATAATGTGCACTAGCATATATGAGTTAACTAAGAATGTAAAAACTAGGGTTAGAGAGGATTGCACTAGTATTTTACTAAAATTGAATGAAAATGATATGAAAGAGTGCATGAGGGTTGTGAAAGGTGTCATGAAACTATAATAATTTTTTGGGGGTCTAGAACTATAAATAAGAAAAATTCACTTGTCTTAGACAAAGTTACTTAGGTGAAATTTTCCTATATGAATGGATTTATCCTATATGATCATGATCTAAATTCTAAATATTCCAAAATATTCATCTATAATTTATAAGTAGTGTCCTACGTATGGTTGTTTGAGATATCACATCTGTAGCTGATTTAGGGATTCTTTTTTTTATCAAAACCTATATTCTTCCTTTTTCTTGAAAACCTATAAAAAGGGGTTAATACACAATGGTCAATAAGATGGTTACATAGAATTACTATGAAAAGGCCTTAAATTGATGTACTTCTCCCTCCCAGTAGGTGCGTGAGAACACTTGATAATTAATGCAACACTACATGTTGTTGATGTGTATTGGCTATACATCCAAAGAAGGCAAATGACATCTTACGTCCTCCTCATTTTAGAGTCAAAATATGACTCAATGCATGATCTAAATGAAATTGAGCTTCCAAGATCAGTGAGGGGTGTTTTGCTCGATTTTTAAAATCCTTCTAGCATTACTCCCTACATCTCTTCATCAAATTTATTTCTATAGTATTCCCAAGTATTATCTAACTAAACGATATTACTCAAAATAAAATCAAAAGGGGATAAGGTAGAGAGATTTTTTTTTGTAGAGATCATGCTTCATGAGAGTGACATTAAATAACTAAATATTGTATGCTTAAGGTAACTAGGAGCACTAAATTTAGTTGATATGAAAATTAACATGCTACTGGTGTAGAGATTCAAAGGACATTAAAATAGTGGTTATAATAGATAAGTCATGACCTGGAAAAATTATCTAAATTGCTTGAGTGCACATCTATTAATTTGTCAAATTAAAACTACTAACACATCTTCATTAAACTTGTAGAAGAACAATTTAAAGACCACAAAATGCATATAAATGATTTTAATATCAATAAAAATTCACAAAGAAATCTACAAAAAATAGAGATGAGAGAAAATAATTTCAACTTGCATGGATCAATTTAAACCAAATTGCATTCACTAATCAAGAAATAACCTCCCTTAAAAATGGAGGTATACGTGCACATTTATAAAAAATAATGTAGTCTTGTTTTTATACTTAAATGCCTAGGCACACTGGCACTTCACTCAAATAGGTTTGAGCACTCACCTGAAGCGCAAAAAGCCTATCAGGTCCCTCCTTGCTAACAAAATTTCCATATGTTAGCATGCATGATCCTATTAACTATTAACACATTATATAACTAAGTGTAAAGCAAAACATGAATCAAATCACAACCATAAAGTATAATGAATCAAACCAAAATTAAGATCAAATTAACCATACAACCATCATGTTTAGATTCATCAATTACTATAATCCATCCACAATACTCCATTGCACTAATTAATTAACATAAGTTGTATACATCACAATAGTTACAAAAAATCATGCATGCTTGGAAAATTAGGGTAACATAACTTTTTAATACATGATCTCCAAAAATATGCAAATCAACTACTATATATAAGGGTGGGGACTTTCCCTTTACTGCCCATGCATCTCAGAATAGACTGCATGCTCAAAATAGCCATGTGCCAACAACTGCATGCTTCTACAAGAAGGATAATAATATATTAACCTATAATTAAGCTTTATCTTAATCCTATTATTAGCACAAACTATGCATGGCCTTTGCTCTTCAATTTTTTTCCCAAAATAGCTCTTGCTTCTCCGAGAAGTATTCTTATTCTCATATTTTCTTGATCTCCACTTGAACCTATTTTTATCCTGTTCCCTACAAAAATGGCTAATTCCCAACCTTGTCTTTCTCCATGCACCCCTGTTAACTACCAGTTGCATGTGCATATGCACCCTGTTTGTGCACCCTCTAATACTTAGGCAATTTCTCCAGCCCAACATTACCCCACACAAAATACATTACTTTCCTTGGCAATAGGGTTGTTTAACTTATCTCTCTAAAGAATCAAATAATAAAGAATGAATTATGAATGAATGAAATAATGACCAATGAAAATAAGAGAAGGACGATCACCGCACTTTACTCCTCTGCTAGAAAAATGAGTTCAGGGTAATCTTTCTTAATGTCAGCCTCCAACTTATTCTAGTCACTTAGCCCTTTCTTCACCTTTTTAGGTACATCACAAAGTACATTATTAATTTCCTCCAAGGTCATATCTTCACCCTTGTGTTTCAATTCCATTATCACTCCAACTAGCCCTGTAATCATGCCATCCATGTAATCCATTCTCCAAGCAACTAGTGTTCCTAACTCCTTTATTTTCTCTTCATGAGCATACCTAGCTGCTTTAAGTGCATCACACTTCTTTGATACTAAATCCAAATCCTTACTCAATGTTTCATCATTCTTAGCTGTAAGAAAATCATTCTCCTCCCATAAATTCCTTGTTCTAAGGATCTATTCAGGATCCTCACATATTCTCAGTGCCAACCCTACTTTCTGCATCTCTTCCTTCAATGTATGAAGTACGGAGTCATACTCCAGAATCCTACTTGTAATTAATTTCTTTGTCCTCTCCCTCTTAGCTTAAGTAGTTTCATTTGTCTCTTTTGGCACCATTTCCTTCTTCACAAGTAAGAGGTGGACACACTCCTGTAGAAAGTGCAAGGATGAGGGGTATGTTTGAATTTTCTACTCATCAATCTCTGAATGTGCCGCTATAATTTCACCCCCAATTTCTACAGAAAAATCCAAAATCTATGGTTTCCTCTCCTTATCCTTCTTGCACACCTCAGTCAATTCCTCAACTTGTTCCTTCAAATTCTTGTTATCTTATAGCAATGACCTCAGCACGAACTCTTTATCTAGGTTCCTGCATGCCACTTCTACTTCCATCTTAGTCAAAGCATTACTTTCATGCTCATCACTGAATTCTGTTGGATTCACAGTCATGTGTGTGGATTATGCCCCCTTCTTCATTTTTTCAAATGCATGCTTCTTCCTTCATGTCAAATTATGGATCATCCATATGGGTTTGCATGCTTTAAGATATTTTTTTCAATGTGCGCATATTCGTAGCTTACGGGTCCATAAATTCTCATCCATACAACTTATCAGGCTCAAAGTACTTTGAAACCTGACGCGAATGATTTTGGAGGGGTCATTAATATACCCCAACTTCCACATCTTATATATCTCCTCACCCTTATTTCTCCTAGATCGACGTTGTCTAGGAATATGCATCTCTGCATTATGAATCGAGCCTTCATGTAATGTGCCCCTAGGTTTCCCAGTAGGCTCACCTGACGGTTCACCTATTTTATTTTCTTTCTCCACTTCTTCACATGTGGGGCATTTTCCTTCCTCGCGCTCCCCAAGCACCTCTGTATCATCCTTCATTTCTTCATTTCTAGGCCCTTTTTCTTCTTCTACATCAAAAACTGGTGTGTCCTATACAATGCACGCATCCTCATCAAAAATTTCTTCTTCATCTTATTTCCTAGGCATGTCCTTACACCTTTTCATTTTCTTTTTCTATGGGCTCAGTTTCACATGATACATCCTCAATGATCTCCTTGGTGGTTGAGAGGGTCCCATGTTAGTGCCCTCTATCCTTGTTCTCCTTAAGACTCTCTTGAAGCCTTGGTCTTCAACGCCACCTTCATTATTCTCTACCTCCTCAACAATAGTATCATATTTCACTTCTTATTCTTTGTCCTTGGGAGGGGAGCATTCGCACTACCTCTTTTGACCTGCAGTTGGTTGTTTTTGCGATCCATGATCCAGTCCACTGTACGCCGGAAAAGCGACAGGCCAGCGTGAGAATCTACAAGTGACTCTTCCGCGTACCTGACCTCCTGAGGTCGTGCCGAGACAGCCGGTGGGGATGGAATATGCAGACAAACTAGTTAGGCAATCTAATGTCTTCGACACGCACTAGTGGAATTTGCGAATCTAAGGCAAAGAAGGCCTTTCTAACTTGGACTGGTGTGATAGATCGATTAGCGAGGATGACTGCTCGAAGGCTCCAATCAATATCGAGCTTTGGCGTGATTCGATCTATGGGTTGTGGAATGCGTGGGAAATGACTCGGGATTGCTTCGTGTATTTCTCCTGATAAGGTCATATAGTGGATGATGAATACAATCGATTCTATGGATGATTTTCTGGCCTAGTCCAGAATTCCCTAGCTTCGTTAGCCGCTATATCTAGTAAGGACAGTTGTTCGATGATGATAGGTGGAAGTGGGTTGGACTGAAATACTAGTGTGTGTAGGCCAGTGTCTATATCTAAATGACTTGTGGATTCGTTGGGCTATGGGATCTGTGGATCACAACCGTAGACTCTTGGTTGTTGCGGTCCTATTATGGTCATATGTGAGATCAAGTTCTAATCCCTAGTATCCAGTAATCGTAGGCCTTTTCAGCTTCTATGTTTAGAACCAATAGTTGTGTGATCTTCTCAGAATACCTTACAGGCGTTCTCGCGACTTGGATTCTTAAGCTGGTATCTATATCTACAAGGGTGTCTCTAGCGTCTGGCTATGGAACTAAAGGATCACACCCGAATGTTTGTTCTGTTTCGAGCCCCTCTACAGTCATGTGGATGTTTTCTAGAGTACTCTGTAGTTTGGCTGACTTGACCAAAACGCATGTGCTTGGTCATCTTCTATGTTTAATCCTCTTAACTGTGAACTGATCAGTTGTAAATCTGTGGTTATTCGGAATACTTGTATCCTGAGATTTTGGTCTATGTCAACTATTGCTGTGACTAGGTTTGGTTGAGGCATAATTGGCTCAAATATATATTCCCTAGGCTCTTGAGGTCCCGTGATTGTCATACGAAACAAAATGCAATCTAACTGTAATGAAACAAATTCTAACTAAGTGAAATAAATCTAACTACATATAACTCTTATTTTTCTATGAAATATTCTAACAATTCTAAGAAAAACAAACTATTTTAAGCGTATCTAGAAATAATAACTAAACAATAATTTAAAACAGACAAGATAACCGAGTGTGGTTATTTGCCTGTGTGATTTGTAGAATTATTCTAAATAAAATAGCCTATCTAATCTACCTGCAAGATTCTCAATCCTACCTCAGAAGTGAGGAGTGAATCATAGTTTCTCAGAAACTATCAATCCCCACAGCTTCCCTGGCAATATCGAGAATAGAATGAAATGAAATAAAGTGATTTAACTACTCTATTTGATATGAATCTGACTAGAACTTTGAAATTTAAAACCTGGACTCCGCAGAACAGTGGCGAATCTGATGGTGTATGTGATCTCGTCCCCTCAGTATGATCTTCTCGTTCTTTCGTGTTCACTTGGATCCAGAAAAGCGTGTAATGCTAGCACCGATAGGAGTAGATTTTGGGACAAGGACAGCTCAGAATGCAGACCGAGAATGAGATTAGGAGAGGGATAGCGCAAGAGTACAGAGCTTGGCTTATGTGATTCCTAGCGGGATTTTACTACGAGTCATGCAACGTGAAGCGACCAAAACCTTTGACTATCCTATACGAAGAGAAAAACCTGTAACTTTAATGGCTTCCTAAGCTATCCTGTTCCAAAATAAAGACACTGCTTGCACAAGTTGGATATGTGGCTTACCAACAGCTGAATAATACTAACCAGGTATATAATGAATTGAACTAAGAACTCTAAGTCACAGTAAAACAAATCTACAACAAAGAGAAATTCAGAGGCAAGCTTCTAACTGGATTGGATGAAATGATAGCACTGCCTGCACAAGATGGGTCTATGGCTTACCAACAGCTGAGTAATTTAACAAAAGATGCAAGTGAATTCAAGCTATGGCTTTTAAACAAGCTAACTAACTAAAGCACTAAAATGAGGGAATGAGAGCAAAGATCAAACTTCAAAATCTAGCCAAGCTTCAGACCAAAAACTCCAGACCAAATTCTTCACCAAAATCTTCACCAAAATCAGACCATTTGCATGTACACAAACCATGCATTTATAGGAATTCAAGCATCCAAGAACCAAAACCAAATTGAACTCCTAAACAATAAACAAAGGAAAAACACTGTTCCAGGGGACCAAAAAACATTAATGCATGCTCAAGTCGGCAAGGAAAGCTGGTGAGTCGTGATATTTCACGCGGGTCGCGTCAAAAGAGCATTCTAGAAAACGTGCACAGGACCGCCGCTCTGAGCAGGGCGGCGGTTACAGGACCGCCGCCTTGTTCAGGGCGGTGGTTTCGTCACTGAAGGTTAAGAGGCCAAGGAAAGAGGGAAAAAGGGGAAAACAAAGGGCGCGGAGGCTAAGTAGGGCATGCGGGATGTTAACGCATACTCCAAGGGCTTTTCCGTATCCCGAACACCTTGCGAGGAGACCTGTATCATCATTGGGGTATGTGTAACATCTTTCCGGTGGTGCAGTACATACAATTTTGGGTACGTACATATTGCCCCCTCGGAGAAGCGTTTTAGCCATGAAGAGGCATAAAACATTGGGTTTGAGTATGGCGGTACCAAAATGGGGAGTTAGAGGCTATACCTGACATGCCCGTGTGTCGAAATGCCGCCAAATTTCACATGCTTTTCAGAATGTATGCAATGGATGACAAGTGATAACAAATGTTAAACAGAATGTTTTTACTTTATTTTCTTTTGCAATGCTGATATGTGATGATAAACATGTTGTAGCTTTGAACTTTTGGCCTCTTTAGACAATGTCTGTGATTTCTTCTCATGTTGGTAAAACGTGATGAATGTATAGCGATAAAGAGATGAACTTGCCCCAATCCCAAATCCACGCAACTAGTAAGATGTGAGGGCTCAACACCAAGTATTGGGAAGGGCACAAGTTGTATGAGTTTGATTTGAGTGGAATGATGAGAGACATACAAAACAAGAACAAGAAACAAATTTGGACCTACACACGCACCCTACTCAGAACTACTACCAAGCTTAGAAGGCCACTTACTTTTCAGTTTATCTAGACTTAGATTCATAAATGGTAACCTGGTTGACAAAATCTGGTTTTGACGATTTGATCTTTTTGGAATTTAGATGTTTGGATATTTGCCTTCTTTTAACAGAATTTGACTTGTGTTTTTAGCATACCAAGATTTGTTAGTTTGTGTGATTGGACCCCCCACACCTTGCCTCACGCCACTAGTAAGAAGCATGGGTTTGTCACCAAAGGCAAGATACAGGCGAGTAAGGGCACTTCTTTCCTTTCCCAACCTCACATCACCAGTAAGAGATGTGGGCTTATCACCGAAGGTTGATGGGGCAAAGAAGTGTGTAAAATAAAATATTTTGTTTGCTTGGCGCTTTTGATTTCATTTGATTTTGAAATTTCTGATCTATGACTTTGGGATATCCTTTTGTTCCAAGAGATTTTAAGAGGGATAGATGTGACACCAAGAAGCTTCTAGAACATACCGTAGGCAAGGACAACTTTACCTAGTAGAAAGAAAGAGCAAAGCCAAGTATGTAGGTCTTGGTATGGTTTCCGTCAATGTTTGTCTGTCAAACTTGATGAGAAGATTTGAAAGTACTTGATGATGTTTGAAGAGATGTGATTTGAATATTTTTGCCAATATCTTCAGAAATTTGTAACAGATTACTTAAGAGTAAGTTCCTGGACTACAATATTTATGAAACGAGTGAACAAAATGAACCAACTAAATTACTAATGTAATGCAACTGCAACCATGTACATATGAAAATGCAGGTGGAACTATATGTCATGATGTCTAAGGTGAAGAAAGTTGACGAATATCAAATTCTTCACCCCTAGAAGTACACAGCGAAGAACCATTATCCTCAAATTTTTCATTTTCTTGACGAGGGCCTACCATTCTAGGTTTGAACTTACAACCCTTGCCTAAAGGTGTATATGTCCCATTATTAAAAATATTTTTCTGAAAGAGGCATTCGTGTACCTCTTTGTCATGTTTTTGAGAGATGGCATGTGGGTGAGCATGACTATGCTGCTCGACCTTCTCTCTCATAGTGAGCATCGTGTTAATGATGAGGTCTTGCCCCATGGATAGGGAAAACTTATCTTTAGACACACATGGGTCGAAGCTAGAATTTAGAATAGGGTAGTGCCTAGAGATGGTTTTGATAGGCATCGTTTCAATTTTAAATTTCCCTTCTTCGTTTGTTAATTCTATCATGTTTATATCTAGATTTAGGTCATCGGCGGGAGGAGGTGCTATACCAAGAAGACCACCCATTCCTTGTGGTTCGAATGGGAGAAAGATTGGCTTGTCATTCTCCAAGAGTTTCATAATTCCTGCTGTGGTTTTAGTGGAGACTGTTTCCACAGAAATTGACTTATCTTTATTTGTCTTTGCCACCTCGTATATTAAATCATAGGATCCTACCGATTTAGCATTTGTAGGAACTTCATCTCGTGTGGAGAAAATATCGGGTAGGGGTCATGAAACATAATCCTTTGTTCGAGTTGTTGCATTAATTTCACACTCAACTTCTAGCTCAACTAATCCCAAGATTTTTGTATTACCATTTGAACCTAGGTTAGGAGCAACCTGAGAGTTGTCAGGAGTTGAGGCGTCTTGATTGTTATTTCTTATTATGATACCTTTGTTTTTCCCGTTTGGATCTAACCTGTTATTGTTAGAATGATTTGGGAGAGGATCATTGAAGATCTTGAGAGGTGCATTTTGAGTGGAAACTGATCCCATACCAAGTGGCAGTATAGGATTTTCCAAAAACATATCTACAAAGAGTTGTTTTTGCTCTTCTGGTAGACGTTGTAAGAATTTGTTGCAGTCATGGCAAGTCCTAGTATCATGACCCCTGATTTTATGGAAACCACAATATAGATTGGGATTATAGTTCCGTGGTCGTCGGTTTGAATCCTGTTGTGGCCCAAAGTTCTGATAGGCTGTTGTTTGTTATAGTTGAAATTTTGAGGTTGTGGCCTTTGGCTTTGGTTTTTATATCCATCTGGGCCCCGAGCAAGGCCTTGTGGCTGGATTTGCTGTTGTGGAGGATGATTAGAATCCACCATATTGATCACCTGGTGTGAAGTTATTATTGCGTTGATTGTTAGCAGGTGTCCGGGGTGTTCCACAACATTTGGTCCTTTGACTTGATCAGTGACTCCATCTATTGTAACCCCCACGGTTTTCATAAGGATCTTGGGTCCTTGATCGGTATTCGTGGTAGTAGGATAAGTTGTAGTGTTCTAGTTGGAGGTGATTAACCTCCCGTTTGCTCCATATGTTTTGCGGCCACTATCAATTGCTGCTTGATCTATTCGAAGAGAACTCTCAAGTACTTCATCGTAATTTCTTAGTGGGAAATTCTGGACTTCTTCCTTCACCTCTCTGCTGAGAGAATGAAGGAATAAATCACATAGTTCCATCTGATCCATGTTTGGAGCACTTGCTGAAGAATAAAGAACTGTACGCCAGCTCTGGATGAAATGGGTGACAGATTCGTTGTGTTCTTGTTTGATATGCAAGAATTCCCTGATTCCTGTTCTCAATAGTTTGTTCATGTCAAAGGCTTTGATGAACTCTGACACGAGTTGTTTAAATGAATGTATGGAAGCTTCAGGTATTCTATAATACCAGTTCGAGAGTGATGCCTTCCAAGGTTTTGGGGAAATATTTTAGCAACAACCCCATCCCAAGGGAGTAATTCTCGTATGGCTGTAGCGTAAGCTTTGATATGTGCCGTATTTGGATCTCCCTCACCCTTGAACTTGGGTAAATCAGGAAGAGGTCTTGGAAGCATGACGCTTCATATGGTGAAGTCTAAGGGTTCCTTTAGATATTCTGAATAAGTCCCTATCGCATAGCTTTCGACCATTGATGGTGGTTGCTGAGGGAGTGATGGTGGGATAGGTTGTTGATACGGTGTAGCGTATGTGTTGGCAGGGGCATAAGGAGGTCCCTGCGTTTGAGAAAACATGCCGGGAGAGGAGAAAATATCTCCTTGTGGTGATTTGGAGTACATATTTAAGTATGATGGGGTATTGTCAAGGAATGGATTGTTTGACACTAGACCGGCGAGGAATAGTGTTAGAGATGACAGGCCTTGTTGGCGTTTGTTGTGGATAGTGAGGCGACATGCCTAACGTGCCTACTCCTGTGAGGAGATCTACTTGGCCAGAGTGGTATGGAGGATTGGAGCTTCCTGTTTGTATGAATGGAGAATTTTGACTTGCCTGAGCGAGTTCTAACCCTCTCGCTTTTTCTACTAACGTTGAAATGACTTCATTTGGTGAAGTCACAGTGTTTTTCCTGAATGGCATTCATTGTACACCTTGGTGTTGTAAAGGCATGTGATATCCTGTCATAAACTGATTGCTATCTTACCAAGTTTCTCTGAGAGTATTTCCTATATGCAGTGGCATAGAGGTATTTTCTTGAAAAGAGACCTCAGGTTGTATTTGTAGACCTCCTACAGGTGGGTACATGCCTCAGGAATGTTGTTCACCTCCTAGGATAACGCATTGACTGTCCATCATCCAAGACCAGGTATGGATCTGATTGCCTACTAATTTGTGGTCTGAAGTAACATTTGAGGAGATGAACCAGATTCTCTGGTAAACGTCATATTGTTTTGAGCCTGAAGGCTCTGTTTGTTGCGTTCGAAGGGGTTGATATAACTCCTCAGTTTAAAAAGATGAACTATATCTGATTCTTGGGGGTTTGTGATGCCAACTTATTAGTTGAATAGTTTGTCACCCCATACTGAGAGCGAGGGTGATGATTGCCTATTCTGTTGGGCGTAGTAAGCCTCAAGACCCAGGAGGGGTCTGCCGTATGCATCAAATCCTAACATATTCGGGGGGTATATGAATACCCGCAGAATAATGGGAAAGAACGAAGGTGATTTGTGAAAGAACACGTGATACTATGACTCCGAACGAGAAAGTAGGAAGTTTTACGTCAGCTTCACTAATTTTGTTTGTTTCACGTCGGGTTCACCAATTTTGTTGGTGAAACTGATGTGAATGCTAATGAGGTACAAAAGGTGAAATAGTTGTTTGTTTCACGTCGGGTTCACTAGTTTTGTTGGTGAAATTGTTGTGAATGCTAATGAGGTACAGAAGGTGAAACAATTGTTTATTTCATGTCGGGTTCACCAATTTTATACGCCAGAAAAGTGACAGGCGAGCGTGAGAATCAACAAGTAACTCTTCCATGTAACCGACCTCTCGAGGTCGTGCCGAGATAGCCAGTGGGGGTAGAATTATGCGTGGGATGTAGACAAACTAGTAAGGCAGTCTAATGTCTTTGACACGCACTAGTGGAATTTGTGAATCTAAGGCAAAGAAGGCCCTTCTAACTTGGACTGGTGTGATAGATCGATCAGCAAGGATGACTACTCAAAGGCTCCAATCAATATCAAGCTCTGGCATGATTCGATCTATAGGTTGCGGAATACGTGGAAAATGACTTGGGATAGTTTTGTGTATGTCTCTTGATAAGGTCATATAGTGGATGGTGAATATAATTGGCTCTACGGACGATTCTCTGGCCTAGTCCAGAATTCTCTAGCTTCGCTAGCCACTATATCTAATAAGGACAGTTTTTCGATGATGATGGGTGGAAGTGGACTGGACTGAAATACTAGCGTGTGTAGGCCAGTGTTTATATTTGATTGACTTGTGGACTCGTTGGGTTGTGGGATCTGTGGATCGCAACCATAGATTCTTGGTTGTTGTGGTCCTATTATGGTCATACGTGAAATCAAGTTCTAATCCCTAGTATCCAGTAATCGTATGCTTTCTTAGCCTCTATGTTTAGGACCAACAACTGTGCGATTTTCTTAGAATATCTCACAGGTGTTCGCGCAACCTGTATCCTCAAGCTCGGTGTCCTATGTCTGTGAGAGTGTCTCCTGCGTCTTGGTTGTGGGACCAAGGGATCACAACCTAAAGGTTTGTTCTCTTTCGAACCCTTCTATAGTCATAGTGGAGTATTTTACCTATGGTAATCTGTAGTTTGGTTGACTTCGACAAAAATGTGTGTGCTTGGTCGTCTTCTATGTTTAACCCTCTTAATTGAGAACTGATTAATTGTAAATATGTGGTTGTTTGGAATACTTGTATTTTGAGATTTTGGTCTATGTCAAACTATCGCTATGGACGAGGTTTGGTTGAGGCACGATTGGCTCAAATATATATTTCCTGGGCTCTTGATGTCTCGTAATTGTCATACGAAAGCAAAACTAACTGTAGTGAAGCAAATTCTAACTACGTGAAATAAATCTAACATATATATCTTTTATTCTTCTAAGAAATATTCTAACAATTTTAAGGAAAGCAAACTATTTTAAGCGTATCTAGAAATAATAGCTAAACAATAATTTAAAACAGACAAGATAACCGAGTGTGGTTATTTTCCTGTGTGATTTATAGAATTATTCTAAATAAAATAGTTTTTCTAATCTACCGGCAAGATTCTCGATCCTACCTCAGAAGTGAGGAGTGAATCATAGTTTCTCAGAAACTATCAATCCCCACAGCTTCCCTGGCAATGTCGAGAATAGAATGAAATGAAATAAAGCGATTAACTACTCTATTTGATATGATTCTGACTAGAAATTTGAAATTTAAAACCTGGACTCCGCAGAACAGTGGCGAATCCGATGGTGTATGTGATCTCGTCCCCTCAGTATGATCTTCTCGTTCTTTTGTGTTCACTTGGATCCAAAAAACATGTAATGCTAGCACCGATAGGAGTAGATTTTGGGAGAAGGACAGCTCAGAATGCAGAATACAATGCGAGTAGGAGAGGGATAGCGCAAGAGTACAGAGCTTGGCTTATGCGATTCCTAGCGGGATTTTACTGCGAGTCATGTAACGTGAAGCGACCAGAACCTTTGACTATCCTATACGAAGAGCAAAACCTGCAACTTTAATGGCTTCCTAAGCTATCCTGTTCCAAAATAAAGACACTGCTTGCATAAGTTGGATATGTGGCTTACCAACAGCTGAATAATACTAACCAGGTATATAATGAATTGAACTAAGAACTCTAAGTCACAGTAAAACAAATCTACAGCAAAGAGAAATTCAGAGGCAAGCTTCTAACTGGATTGGATGAAATGACAGCACTGCCTGCACAAGATGGGTCTGTGGCTTACCAACAGCTGAGCAATTTAACAAAAGATGCAAGTGAATTCAAGCTATGGCTTCTAAACAAGCTAACTAACTAAAGCACTAAAATGAGGGAATGAGAGCAAAGATCAAACTTCAAAATCCAGCCAAGCTTCAGACCAAAAACTCCAGACCAAAATCTTCACCAAAATCTTCACCAAAATCAGACCATTTGCATGTACACAAACCATGCATTTATAGGAATTCAAGCATCCAAGAACCAAAACGAAATTGAACTCCTAAACAATAAATAAAGGAAAAACACTGTTCCAGGGGACCAAAAACATTAATGCATGCTCAAGTCGGTAAGGAAAGCTGGTGAGTCATGATATTTCACGCGGGTCGCGTCAAAAGAGCATTCTAGAAAATGCGCACAGGACCGCCACTCTGAGCAGGGCGGCGGTTACAGGACCGCCACCCTGCAAGGCGGTGGTTTCGTCATTGAAGGTTAAGAGGCCAAGGAAAGAGGGAAAAAGGGGAAAACAAAGGGCACGGGGGCTAAGCGGGGCATGCGGGATGTTAACGCATACTCCGAGGGCTTTTCCGGATCCCGAACACCTTGCGAGGAGACCTGTATCATCATCGGGGCACTTGTTACACTGTTCTGGCAGTACTGTACCTTACAATTTTGGGTACGTACAGTACTATTATTTATTTCTTATATACTATAGACCTTCCTCTAGCAGGATTCCTCCTCACATATGTGTTTGGATCAACCTCTATACGCATTGATGTTTTCCCTCCTAGCACGCTAGGAATGAGAGTCTTATCCTTACTTCCTTCTTCACTTCCATTGAATGTGATATTTTCATCATGCCCTCATTTATTTGGTTCAACCTTCTTTCACATGGAAGGTCCTTCAGTCTGCATCAAATATTAACCTGCACATATTTGAGAATCTATTCACATAGGCTTAAAATTAGCGCACCACCGCTCTACCGGGACAAATTTTGGGAAACATAGAAAGGCTTGGGGAGGTTGGGACCTAGAGGGGTTGGTCTACCAAAGCTACCATGTCATGTAATGTAAGCCCTTATATTCGATATACAATTATAGATGCTTCCTTATGATACTTATTTCCATCGAAGTCATATCGCGTATGCTTACTATGGGATACATAACGTGAATGTGGATGTAACATGATCGGATCGCATGAATTGAATCTAAGCCACCCCACCCCCTACTAAATCTAGGTGGGAGGTGGGAGGCGGCCGAGGAGACCTATCTATCTATGGGGAGCCAACTATCTCTCTATCTATCTATAGATATATAGGCAGGGAGAGGGCGGCTATATATAGAATATATCTAATCCGTATAGTCAAGCCCAGATGAAGGCATAAGGGATTTTACACGATAGGGCTATTAGTACCCATCAATTCAATGTAAACCTCCCAATACAAAACTGTTGATAGACTGCCAACTCCGAAATCCCATCTTGTCCAAGAGAATAGGTAGCTCATTTGGAATCTTCCACTCATACACGAATGCATCATGTGCATCCATTTATACCATTTATCCACACCTTTGTTTATAAGTACCATTGGTAGTCACAAAATCACAGCAATACTTTGGAAAACCATTTTTCAAGGGAAGGATTTATTCTCCTCAGGGATACTATCTATATCTTGTACTTCGGACTATTGGGCACCCCAATCTCAACATAACACTATTGTCTAATAGAATAGTTTCCAAAGACTAATATTTTCTCCTTCACGGTGCAGCGTTTATGATCTATTATGGTCTCATACAAGGAAAGCAGAATAATTTATATATCATTACTTCTTCATACATCTTCATGCTACGACATGTAGTCATCGTCTTATTTACCCAGCTCTAGTGCTCCATGATTTATTATCCATTTAACTTTTTGAGTAAGCATGTGGCAACAATCCTCATGACTAGATGGTCATTCCAAGTTTAGTGAAATTCCATCAGTGCACCCTATCTTTTTGCATACTGCGAACTCTAATAGAGGCAATATTTCTACCTTGCGTCGTCATTCATTAAGGTCACTCATCAATTGCATTCCTTGAATGCCAATCAAACCTAGTCAATATCTCTTGATAAAGGGTACATGGTGATGTGCACATCCTTCTTCTTGCGAAAGTATAAAAAGTCCTCATGGACGCGTAGAAATCAACCGTTGATATAATCTCTTATAGGATTCCCAAAGTATACAGAAGCTCATATAACTGCAATAGTGTTTCCTTCTCCAATAACCTCTTCCCCTTGCATCATCATACATGGGCTTATGATCATGGGGTCTCTTTCGCAGGTCCGTATTAGATGAACAAGGCCTTGTTTCCATGTCACACACCATTGAATCTATCTAATGGTGTGGTGATTATCACTCACTGACCATGCTTCTTCTGACATGTGTGACACCCATTCCTTTCCCCATTAATCACTCCATCAGGGTAATACATTTTTGAGTACCATATACTCTCAGGCTAGATGTTTATGGTAGGTGTCAGATTTCCATTTTCACTTCTCCCTTCTTACTTTGGGTAGATGCTCCAGGTCTTTGCTTTCCTTGAGTGCCATTTCCATCGTGCAATCTCAAAATATCACCTTGTGCCTTGCTCTACCCTTAGTACTTTAAGCCTCTTTTCACAAACCTTTGAATGCAACGCTGTTATACTTCCCTAGTTCATAATTTTTTATGTCGTGCCCTAATTATTGAAACCCTAGCTCCAGAGAAGTCTTGTTTCCTTCTAAATTCACACCATGCCATCTGAATCAGTCGGATTCCCTCTAATGGACACTCACTCCTCAATCGAGCTCATGTTATCCTTCACACTTTGGTTCAATATTCTTCAACTCGATACTCAAATTGCTCACCAAATTGCTCAAGTTTTCCCTCTGGTCACACAAAATTGATAGGTCATAAATTTCACGTAAGGACATAAGGTAAAAAATGATTTTACTCTTGAGCACTCATAATTATAAAGTTTCCAAAGTTTTACCTACATTTATTACTCCTCACAACTACCACCATACTTTGACCACATTTAATTCAAATGCTTCCACTTTTTTTCAACCTTTTCTACTAATTTTTCATCGCGCTTCCTATCGTGCTTAACATTTTGTGTTCTAGTTGCAACCTTCAAGCACGGCAAAATACTTCCACTATTATAGACACCTCCTTATGCATGCTCCATGTGTTGAAGTGCAATAAACCTCTGTGCATTTTATACCAAGTGGTTACCCATATTACTTCCTACCTTGCATTACATTGTGGGCTCACTGATTCTACTACATGGATTTTGAATCTGGGAAAATTTCCTTATTATCAACCATCCTTCTTATGACATCCTTATCATTGTTTTCTATCAACCAATATGTATTCTATGCGACATGTTCACTCCTTTAGTTTCTTAGGGCACCTGTTCAAGTTCATCAACAAATATATGTCACCTCTATAGCACTATTTTTTGTAATCTATGTGTGTTTCTTTCTTGTAATACACCCCACACTAAAAGTATGTGTGGTCCTATATGCACATGAATTCACTTAGATAGTAATCAAGCTTACTGGCATGCAAGCGTGCTTATTACATAAAAAACACTAAACTAAATTGACAAACCATAGTAACGAAGAAAGGAAACACATTATAAGGAAAATTCATTAAAAGGAAATCTAATCTAAATGGACAATATTGTCTTATTACAAACACCAAGCATACTTATTTATAGTAGGGCTTCAGCCCTACTCCCATTAAAGTAATCAAGCAATAACAGTGTCATCCAGTGCACTTATAACTAGACAAGCACCTGATTCCAATATCTTTGTTACTAAAAAAGGGTCCCAACCAGTCAATTTTCAACTTCCTAAGGGTGGCGAGACAAATTTTGAATCATATAGAAGAACAATCTTTCCAACCTCAAAATTCCTTATTCCTGAATATGTCTATCATGTCATGGTCATTCTATCTTTCTTTTTCTATCTTCTGGATCCACCGAGCATTAGCACACCGCTCATCCAACTGCATTACTTTGTCCATGGGTTATTCAATATATCTTGTTCATCATCTAAGGCCTCCTAGTTGTGAACGCAATATGTAGGGATGACATCATAAATTAAATCAGGCAGATACAACCTCTGCATGAAACACCAACTTAAAGGGTGTAGCCTTGTTCAACCATTTTGTAAGTAGTCATGTATGCCGAAAGTATAGTAGATACTTTATCATCCTAATCTTTCCTTCCAACATCACAAATCTTTGTCAATGTATGTCCTATAATATTTTTTGAAAGCCTTAACAGTACCATTGGCCTATGGGTGATAGGAATTCATTATTGTGGTGTGCCACCATAAACTCTATCCGGATAAGGATTCATGATAGTCTCATTTAAGGAAATGAGTGCCCCCTATCACTTGTCAAGCTCAATAGAAACCCATACCTATTGATAATGTTTTCCCATAGATAATATTGTTGTTGTAGTTTGCATGTAACACTTTATAGGTGTTACTTCTACCCACCTTATAATGATTGTCTGTACAAGTTATAATGTAGCCCATGTCACTAGTGCTACGCGTGGGTGGGGAAATAGGACCTACAAAATTCAATCACTTATTTCTCAAAATTTTCAGCACTTGCAATAGGCCTCAGAGGCATCTCATCTCTAGATCCAGGCTTCACAAGATGCTAAAAATGATCACACGCCTTGACATATTCTTTAATATCCTTGTATAATTTTTCCCACTAAAGGCTATCCATCAGAATATTGTGAGTGGTGACATCTCCTTCATAATGACCTTCTATAATTCCACCATGAAATTCTTCCATTATTGCCTCATGCTCATGCTCCAGTACACACTGACACAAAACTTCATTACTGGCCTAACTTATACAAATCTCCACATTAATTGGTAAGGTGTCATGTGTATTGAAAGTTGCTTCTCCTCTGGGGTATTCATTCCCTCAGGTGCCTGGAAAATGTGCAAAAAGAGTGTCATATATTACAACTTGGTGGGCGTGTGATTTAATATAAAGAGTTGTGCATCCGGCATTGTGTCCTCAATGCTCTACACATCCTCACCATAATTAATTCTTGACAAATGATTAGGCCTTGAGTTACTTTTTTCTAGTTTCACAATCACTGTAAATTGAAACTCTTGAAATAGTAGTATCCAACTGTAAATTTTCCCTTTTAAAACAGGATTATTGACCAAATATTAAAGTGTCATATGATTTGTAAAGAATATAAATGGTGTAGCTAATAATTATCATCTGAACTTGTGCAGTGCGTAAATCATGGAAAAAGCTTCACACTCAATAGTTGCATAATAGTTCTTTTCAGCCAGTGTCAACTTCTTGCTTGTACAAAACAAATAGGGTGGTTTACATTATTCCTTTCACCAGGTTATGCTAGCACTGGCGCCAATCGCCAGTCCAAAAGCATCCACATGTGAACTTGAAATGGTTATGTCCCATGAAGGAAATTGATAAAATGGGTGCAGTGGTCATCCTTTCATTTAGTGTTTCAAAACACTTATTGTTGCGTCTCATTCCCAATAGAATTTTCCCTTAGCCTTCAAAATTTCCTCCAGGGGCACAACAATCCTTACATAGCTCTTAATGAATTTTCTATAATACCTTGTATGACCAATAAATTTGTGTACTTCACTTTTATTGTTTGGTTCTTCCAATCCCAAGATCATATCAACCTTGGCTAGATCTACCAAAAATCCTTCCTTACAAATAATATGCCCCAACAAAGTGATAAAAGTTGTCATAAAGATACATTTATTAATATTCAGAGAGATTCTCAACTTCCTGTACACCTCTCAAACATAAGCCTCAAATTGCCACAATGATTCTTAACCAAACCATACATTGTCCAATCATTTAGATGTACTTATAAAAATATTATGAATGAAGTCATGAAATGCTTGCACAACAATGCACGAAAAGACTGTAGGCACCTTCTTCATTCCAAAGGGCATAACTGTGTATGAAAAAATTCCCCACTTAGTGGTGAAATTTTTTTTTCCTGATTTTCCTTCACTATGTGCACTTAATGATATCTTGAAAATCCATCAGTAAAAGAGTATATCTCACACCCTTCAACTCCTTCTAGGATACCCTCAGTAAATGGGGTAGGAAAAGGATCAATAACACATAAAGGATTCAAATACATGTAGTCCACACATATCCTTATCCTCATATCATTTTCAATACTAATTACCATGGGACTCACCCACTCAGATTCCTCAATGGGATCAATGATACCAGAATTCAACATCTTATCAATTTCTTCCTTCACCTTGACGCACATATTAGGATTCATCCTGTAAGGCCTCTTCCTAATTGGGCACATGCCTTCTTTAAGTTTGATTTGCATCTCTCTTAAATAATGGTGTACTCCTTTTAGATCATGATAACATCTCAGAAATAGGTCCTAAAAGTCGTGAAGCAGCGCAATAATCATAACCAACTCCTACTTAGACCAATAATCACCAATAATGTCCTCCTTAGGTTCTGCATTTGTCCCAATGTTAACCTTATTTGTTTTCATAGGCTCATGATATGTGTGTGCCTTCGCATCTAATTTTTCCATCACCTCATGCATACCCTCAGTATGGTTAACATCCATATTGTTTTCCTCATCATCATCATCTAATGTGCATACCAGTTTACCCCTTTCCTTCTCTTCCTATGCATGGATCATTTCTTCTTCTTCAGTCTCTTCAAGGTCAAGCCACACCAAATCCATCTCTCCAAAAATGAGTAAAATAATTTCCTCAGCCTTCGCACTATTTCCCAAAGTAAGACGCTTCATAATATCCAATGCTTCATGGACTGAGGGTTTAGTAGAAAATTAATAAAAAGTATGGATCATACCTGATGTCATCTCTTGCCAATAAATTTTCTCTCATTTTCACTCTACATGGACACACCATGTGTGCATGCAACCTCTTAGGGTGGCGTAGAACTTATGTACCTAGAGTGATGGTGATAAGGCCTTCTGCCCCTCTGTCTAGATTTTATCACACTTATGAACGTGGTGTAAAGAAAAATCATTCCCTTGGAATTTACATATTTGTGAAGGTACATTACTCCTTAGAAACCTAGTAGAAAAGGTGATTCTCACCTCTCACCATTACAATAACTTATCTCTTTGTATATTCCACCAATGAGTTGTTGTCCCACACAGGGTATAAACCAACATAATTCTTCATTCACCCTCATCCTTCCACTGGGATTCCATGGTGTGCAAAAATACATCATGGTTCCCTTCACCAATGTACCGAGGTACCTGGTTATGACTCAAGCACCTAACCATGTGAGGCCTAATCATGGAAGTATTTTTAACCTCTCGCCCAACTATTTCATATGTTCCATGTGCCCAGTTGTCACAAGAAATACTTGTAGTGTCACTAACTGAATGAGCATCATCCCTTTGTATCACTCTTTCCTTAGATGGATCAATTACCTCAGGGCCTCTAATTATATGTGTATATATATTTTTCAGGTATTCCTCACTCAAAGGATCAACATACAGGGCATCCTTTGCATTTGTGAAAGGTATAATGACATGCTCTTCTGTATTCTCAAAGCTGATATACCTCTTTTTGAAGCAAAAAACTACATTATTCACATAATACCAATGGCTCCCAAGTAACATTGGGAAACTATCTTCCTCCACAAGCTCTAGTACTTCGAAGTTCCCAGTAAAACTGGCTCCCTGAATCATAATATTCACATCTTTCAATACCCCAATGGGATTAACCCTAGTTCTATTTGTCATATACAACACATTTGAGGAAGGCTACAATGGTGGTCTACCCATCTGATTCCAAGAATCCAACGTGG
The DNA here is from genome assembly GCA_019776745.2 of Taxus chinensis. NCBI lineage: Eukaryota > Viridiplantae > Streptophyta > Pinopsida > Cupressales > Taxaceae > Taxus > Taxus chinensis. The sequence continues at coordinate 294,008,207 of CM034146.1, read as the reverse complement.
GTACATTAACTTCTACACTTGTATCTATCAAAATGTTTCTCATAAGCCATCCATCAACGAATGTACATTCAATGTAATCTCTTTATCATACTTGTGATTATGCAGGAGGAATATTTGCATGGAGGATATGCCTCTCGTGCTCATTACCTGCACATGGTAATTTCTCTCTCAACCACTCTCCTAATAAGGGAATTGTGTTCTCTTGACATAACATTCAACACACCTTTAAATCATCTACATCCTTATGTAGAATTTCAACCTTCTTTTCTCGTTCCATCACACGCACATGTTCCTTCAAACTTTGAATCTCTCCCTACAAATTCCTGATAACATCCATGGTTTCTAAGTAAACTTCTTTCTAATGTTCAGCATCAAGATATTTTGTATTGATCACTTCTTGCTTTGTTATATTCATCTTATACTTAAGAGGTTCATGGGCATGCATAGCCTCAACACGTGTGGTAAATAACACTGGTTGTAATTCAGATTTAATCCCCACCTTAGGCATCCACTAATCTCCATCTTTGCGTTGTCTCTTAATCATAGTTTCTCCCTTATCTTGCTTGTGTTTCTTACTCATATGCTCATAAAAGTTAGGACATTATTCAAATTTATGTTGTTTTCCATACCAGGAGAAAACCACGTTCTGAGGGTACTCGCGTTGACAATGATCAGGATATCCAAAAGTAAAAAAATTCCTCTAGGAAATCCTCCTCTTCCACCACCATGACCTTGACCTCTATATCCACCACGGAAGCCTCTATTCCTGTTATCCCCATTATTGTGTCCTTCATTATGATGTTCCCCTTGTTCCTTATATCCACTTCCTACACTAGTCTAGTGCATACCAGTTTCAATGGCTTCATGAATATGATCAATCTCTCTACAGTTATCGGTATCATGAGTATGAGTTTTTTCATATTTTACAATACATAGATAAATTCTTAATGATCCTAAGCTGTAAAAGAGGACATCTACTTGCATCATGGTATAGATGACAAATCTCGTAATCCAAAGACATGGCATGCACTAACTTGCGAGGACATTTATCCTTAATATGTCCTTCAACCTCACAATCTGTACACCATATCCCATTGTGTGTCTCATGAGACAAATTAATAGAGAGCTTCTCCAACTATTTTTCCATAGCTACAATTTGTTCCTCTAAGAAAGGGACTCACACTGGTGTCCACACTCCCAACTACCTCAGCATGGAGAGTTGACTTCCAAAGTGTCACACGGATCCGAAAAGGTCTTATGAGATAACATCCCTTCTAAAATAATTAAACAAACCAACCAACAAACCACTGTGCATGTTAATTAGGGTGTATGTCATAAGACAACTTTGACAAAAAAGTTTTAAAATGCACGTCATATTCCATCACACTCTCAGATAAGAACCTGCATTAATGTCCTTAAGTGCACTGATACTTTTATGTTTAAACTCAGGAATATGGCACTCTACTAGAAACGTAGAATGAAAAACATTATAATCCACCATAGTCTAATGTGGGTCATAATTTATGTACCAGCTATAAATGTTAAAACTACTAGAATGAAAATGTAAGAAAACAAAAAAATTTGATTTCCTACTCCAAGCTTCCTAGAAAATACCTCAGATAGAGAAATATCTTGAAAAGAGGAGAGAGATTATACAAAAACTTACCTACAAGATTACAAACTCCTCTGAATTTCTTGGATTTGCTCTTGGATTGATTGGATTGAACTTGATTTCTTTAGATTTGTGTGGACAAACTTGGGCAACACCTCCCCTTTTCTTGATTGGTGAAGGATGAATTTGATTGTAGATGATGGATTAATATAATGATGATAAAATGGATTGATTGGATGAATAAAAGAGTAGAGTTTTGATATGGTATTTTAATACTGTGCTAAGCTAGCTCTCATGGAGGATGAGAGCTCAATTTATAGCTTGTTGGTGGAGGATTGTAGGGTTAAGATTTATCCAAGTAGGATGAGGATCAATGGTGGAGGATTTATGAGAATAATGAAGGATTATAGAGTTGAAGTCTCTAAAAATTTGAATTCAAAATTCATGGAGGGAAGAAGCTTCCATTGAATTAAAAATTCAATGGAAGGAGAAGGTTAGAGAGGCTTCTAGATTTAGAAGCCTCTAGATTTAGAGGTCATGACGTGATTAGGATTAGGATTAGATTAGGTTGATTAATGATGATTAGGGGTGTGATTTGATGGAAAGGATAGGTGTAGGGATGTGTAGGGTAAGTGGTACGTAAGATGTAGGAATATTAAATTCCTAGAAACTATTAAATAGGATTTAAACATGATAATTTGATATAATAATGAATTAATGAGATTAATGATAAAATGGGATAAATGATAAATGATGAAAGGGGAAATGTGATAAAAGGGATTTTTAATGGGATAAATGATAACTCAAAATAATAAGATAAATGATGAAATATTAAAATAAAGGGATTAATCATGAAATTAATAATAATTAATCTTGTGATTAATTATTATATGGATTTAGATGATGTTGTGGGACAAATTAATCGTCATTAATCATGTTGAAAATTTAGATGTCTACATCAGATATGCACACGGCCTTGAATACTAGTAGGAAAATGAATTGCTTTTCTATCTAAAGTGATGATTCCTTTAGCGCGCCATAGAAGCTCACACTTGTGTACATCCTCTACAACATCTTCAATACCTCTATATTATGGCAAGTGGAGAGACATCTCATATTATACCTATTGTGGTTGATGAGGGTGTAGACCTTATCCACCAGATCAGAAACTAGAACCCCCACTAGTATTTCTTCCACCACCAGAACCACTTAATCCACTTGATCCCGATCCTCTTGATCCTCCAGATCCACATGATCATCCTTCTATAATAGGAAACAAACCAGTGGATGTACTTCCTTGAGTCATAATAGTTGTATTAAACTGAACTCCCACATTCTGCAAAGTTATGCTACTTCAAGACGTATTTCTAATGTTCTGTGCACCCACACTATGTCCTGATGACGAGCTATAAATTATTCCTCCAATCGGTCCCCCAAACAAAGATGATGTCTATGCTACCATAGGTGTATGTGTTATTTGATACACTTCTGTATTTAAAGGAAAATGATATCTAATTGTAACTACTAGATTACCTACACTCACCTATTTATCAATGATTACTTTTGGAACTGAAACACAAAGCGCAAGGGCTAGGTCACCAGGTGGGATCAGATGTGCACTTTCAGTTCTCAATATTTCCTCCTCTAACACACTCTCATAAGAATCCAAAGGGGATTATTTACTACATTTTCCTAAGGTTGGGAGAACCAGATGCTCCAGCTCCACATCTTCCACATGAGCTTTAAATCATTTACGAGTCATATGCCTCCACAACTCCATAGATTCCTCAACCTCACGCTGCTTCACCAATTCCCTCTCCTACACTTCATTATACTTAAGTCATCTTTCCTCTCTTTGTCTTTCTACCACTAGGTCCACCATCTTTCACTGCACCTGTTCCTTCCCCTATACATAATGAAGGGTTTAGCTAGCCATGGGTAATTTATCCAAACTCAGTAGCACCATCAAGATCTTAATTTCCAAAGGAAAGTTGTGGATGTAAGACCCTATGGGATTGTAAAAAAATCAAACTCAACAACTTCCAGACATGAATATGTATAAACAACGTACTATAGAGTATAAATGTGCACAACACAGGCTCACCAATGATCTCTAAGCATGCAAAGCCTACCAGGTCCCTTCTTTGTAACAACTTGTCCATATGTTAACATGCATGATCATATTAACCATTAATAGATCAAATAACTAAGTGCAAATCATAAAATGAATCAAATCACAACCATAGAGCATAATGAATCAAACTAGAATCAAGATCAGATTAACCATACAACCACCATGTTCAGATCCATCAATTACTATAATCAATCCACAATACTCCATTGCACTAATTAATTAAGTAACATAATTTGTATACATCACAATAGTTACTAAGATTCATGTGCAATTGGAACATTAGGGCATCATAACTCTGTAATACACGGTCTCCAAAACTATGCAAATCAACTACTATATATAGGGGTGGGGAATTTCCCTTCACCACCCATGCATCTCATAATAGACTACATGCTCAAAATAGCCATGCACTAACAACTGCATGCTTTTACAAGAAGGATAACAATAGGTTAACCTATAATTAAGATTTATCTTAATCCTATTATTAGTGCAAACTATGCATGGCCTTTTCTCTTCACTTTTGTTCCCATAATATCTCTTTCTTTGTTGACAAGTATTCTTGTTCTCATATTTTCTTGATCTGCACTTCAACCTATTTTTAGCTTGTGCCTTGCAAAAATGGCTAAGTCCCAACCTTTTCTTCCTTGGCGTGCCCCTATTAACTACCACTTGTGTGCACATACACATCATGTTTGTGCGCCCTCTAATACCTAAGAAAGTTCTCCAACCTAAATAATATGGGGCCTAATTTCACTGCCCTTACAATATTATGATTACTTAGGATAAAGAAAATATGCTTAGACAATTAGCCTATTCAAATATCTTAATAGATTTGAGTTACAACTGATTATAAAGCCATGCATGCCTCTAGAATATTCCTAAAAATCATTTTATTGTTTTTGTTTTAAAATGGCTCCCTTTCGAGTTGGGGTTGGTAATGTGGATCCCTTCTTGGAAGCTGCTCAGGAGTCCCTATAATTTTTTTAGTCTCTATTGAGCTTGATGAGGTCTATTATGGGATTCATAAAGATCATGGGGGATTTATATAATAGGACCCTTTGGGAGGCCATACATTTCCTTGTAATTTTCTGTAAAGTCTCGATCTTTTGGATTTTCTCCTTAGTCTGAGACACAATTTAAATGACTTTCGTTTCCTCTACCTCATTTTCCTCTACAATTTTCTTATGGAAATGGACCATGAAATATTTTAGTATCTTTATAAATTCTCCCATGGTTACCACCTCCTAGTTTTGTATGAAGATACATATGATTGTTGCCTCTATAAAGATTTGGCTTCCCCTTGACATAACATAATCTAATTGTGGGGGTATCCTATTCAGTTACTCTTCCCAGTCTTCTAGTGCATTCTTGGTATAATTGGAAAATTTATGACATAAAATAATATCATCAATTGTGAGCACAAAAGGATCTTTGAAAACTCCTTCATCCACAACCCTTTTTATGACATGGAGCATCTATTGTAGGACATCCATTTTATTTAGGGTTATACAAGTTTTTCTTGAGAAGGCTTGTCCTTTATTTATCATTTTAATACTCTCCTTTATCACATCAAATAGGAAAAACAAGGCCTCTTCTACATCATTGAAAAAATTATTGGGGACTCTAGCCTTGCCTTGTGTTTCTAGTGCTTTGTTTCTTGCTTGTATTCCTTGAACCATCTCCACAACAACTTCTGTCGAGGCTTGGATAAAAGAAATTATATCTTCTTGATACTAAAGCACTTGGGAATTTTTTTTCGTTCTCTTCTTTGTAAGAGAGAATAGGTCCTCAGAGGTTTCATGCCAGATAAGGGCTTGATGAGTGGACATTATTTTCATCACTACCTTTCTTAGAGTGTTTATTTTTGGATTAGATTATATTTTAATCATAGGGTCCTCTTGAGTAACCCAATCTGATTGTTCATTGTGTAATTAGAGCTTGTTCCATCTAGCGCTAATGAGGTTTTTGAGGAAGTGTGATAGTCGTAGTTGATTTGTCTTGTCCAATAGGACTCTACTCTACCTCTTCAACTGCTTGGACTATAGATCCCTCAATTTTAGTTTCCTTGGTTACTTCTTCATCATCTAAAGAAGAAACTTCATAAGAAACTAAGGAAGTACTAATGATTAGTTCATGAATTATTTTATGAAATTATGTGGTGGATTTTTACTTAGTTGGCCCTAGGGAAGGAGTGGGAGAAACATGACCTTGAGGATGTCTAGGTGGCTCCACGTATGCATGTGTGCTCTCTTTGTGAAATCCATTTCAATTATTCCTCTTAGTGGAGGAACTTCACATGTGGTTTTTTATGTTTTTTAGAAGATATTGTCATCCTCTTAGGTGAACCACACCTAATTATTCACATCTACTTCATGGACATATGTGAAATTGATTTTCCCCTTAATTGAATCCAAGTGCTTAACAACTCTCTTCCTTTGGTCATATTTTCATGCAGGATGCTCTGGAAAATTAAAGGAGTTTCTGTGGGCAGCTGTAGCCTTGAGATCCGACCATCTCTTGAATTCTCTACATCCTACTACCAAAGACGAAGGATGGGTTTTGAGTTTCTTCTCCTTACACTTATTGGCAACGCCATTGCAAATTTGGAAGGCAAATTCTTGTTCAGCCAATTTATCAGGCACATAGTAAGGCAACTGCAATGGCGGAGTCAACAATTCCTCAATCATAATCACTGTGTATTTGGGGTAGAAGAAAGCATTCCCCATCTATCTGGTAGACTTGAGCACTCCTTCAAAAATTCTTGGCATTGGTGTTTCCATAATCAGCTTGTATACTGAGGGGTAGAAGGAGGTGCATATATTTTCGATATAATACCTGAATTTGTGGGCATAAATGTCTGAATACTCTTCATTCACTTCCCTAGGGCATTTGGGTTCCCACGGGGGACAAAACTTAGGACACTTTAGTATTCCACAGATTGCATCCAGTAGATAAGAGGCCACGAAAAATGATTTCTTACCATTGACATAAGAATGGAAAGTAGGGGAAACCAGGAAACATCTAACTTTCTAGTGGAGGATTTTCCATACAATTGGTTCATCAAGGCCATGCCAATTCTTACTCTAGGCCTGAATCTTTGGATGAGAATGTTGTTTAAACCTTCATCATCCATGTTGTCAATTGAGTCTTTTGCCCAATTCTGTAAAATGATTCTCACTTGGCATGTGGCCATCCATGATTCAACGACTGTTGAGTTATAGACAGTGTCGGCCTCGGGCAACTTATAATAGACCTTGAAAGCAAAACCAGCCATAAAAGCTAGCCTATTCTTTTTAGTCCAGGAATATAATGTCCAATATTTTTCTTCAACATGAATGAGAATGGGGGAGAGTAATTATGGACATGGAAATACATCTGCTTTAGCCACAATTTGATGTAGCCCGGTTCTTTTCAATGCCCTAATATCAGCGTCTCTTTGTGCTTGGTCTAAAGGCATTCCCGCTTCATCAATGGCATCCACCGAAATTCTCTCCCTTTGGATTGTTGAGAAGATGGCAGAATAGTGTGGGAATTCATGATCTTGCGCAGCAGGGTCGAAAATCATATCCCTCGATATCCTCCAGTCCACGTACGAATAGAGGAAAGGATCCACATTTGAGGATTCTAGTTCACCCGCCATTGTTGAAGGAATTTAGCTTGCAATATTACCACAAATTGCTTAAAATTTTCAGCTCTTTGTGAACTTTGTAGATTCGGCTCTCACAAATGACTTCTAAAATTGGAACTTATTGAACAGTTTGGATTAATGCACTATCTTTGAGATTGGACAATCTTTCATCCAAATCGGTGTGCTCTGTATTAATGGCACATAATGCATGACTTGATGTATTTTGCCTAAAGAACGTTAATTTTTGAAATGCTCAGCCTTTTGAATGTGATCCATACACCTGGACATGTCATATCTAATAATAGCTGTCAACTTTAATCAGTCACTTGATTTTTGTATGCCATGCAATGGTCCAAGTGTAATATTGGGATTGGCTCATTATTCATTGGATGTTGAAGTGTCTGTCTTTTTCTTTGACTTTATCCTTTTCTTCGCATTTGTTAAGTGCGAATCCATGCGACCATGAAGTGCGAGGTACAATCTTTTAGACTTTGGCTTCTCACATTTGCGAGACATAAGTTTTGAATCCTTGCATCCTTATAGTGCGACTATTGAATCCTCACACTTATGAAGTGCGAATATCGAATACTCGCATTTGCGAGATGTCTCTTTTGAATTCTCGCACTTGTGAAGTGCGAGTCTTCGCTCTTTTGACTGCGAGAAAAAGTCAAACTTAAAGTTAGCAAAATCTCTTAATAAATCCTCGCAAATATGAAGTGCGAGTTGATATTTTTGAGAACTGTGAGCAAAAGAAAGTGCAACTGCCAAAGAAAACACAAGTGCAGGCTCTTTAATAAATCCAAAGTGTGAGCAATTGATATAGTGCAAGACTTTAAGTTTTCTGAAGTGCAAATGATGCATAAGTTTCAAATGTGAGAAAACTTTGAAGTGTGAGTGCAAGGATTATAAAAGAACCAAGTGCAAGCTCTCGCAAAACATGAAGTGCGAGTACCTAATTTTCAAAGTGTGAGTACTAAGTAATTCCTAAGTACAAAGACTTATTATAATCAATGCGAGTACTAAGCGCTTTCAAAATGAGGGTACTAAAATAATGGCTTAAGGAAAAGAACATTTTTTAAGATCAAAGGCAAATGCCTAAGTATTACCTATCTATTTCAAAGCAAAGAGGGTCCCCATTTTTAAAAGGAAACCATTTTGAAAATGGGGGGGTAGGTGTGTTAAGCAGTAACAATTGGCGACTCAATGGGGAAAATACTACTAAGTATTTAGAACCTAGGATCTCTGGTTTTGAAAACTTTCATGAAAGATCATGAATTTAAGACCAAGTATTATCAAATTAAGCAAACATTTTGAAACCAAACACTTACTCATACTTAGCAACATACTAAGTTCAGACATCAAGAGAAAATGAGTTGTGTATGTTATGAATTTATTGACCTTCTTCCTTTTGAAGCATGATGTTATTGTCAAATAAAAAGCTTGTTTGATAGTTCATCGCCTTGTTTATTTTTCATACTTCACTTTTCCTTGGGATGGCTCAAGGAGAGGAGTGCTTGGGCATTGGTTTACTACTAGCCAGGCGTCCATAGCCCCAACAGAGATACCTTTGGTTCCTTTCATGGCTTTGCTTCACTGCCAATCAAGCGTCCATAACCCTGGTGGAGATTACCAGAATCATCTTTTAGGAAAGGCCTTTTATTTTCATTTATTTGAACATTTTCTTGACCTTCCTCTAGATATTTTGGAACCAAGTTAGCAAGGTTTTACAATTTTTCAGATAAATTCATCCGGGCACTTCTCTTTGATAACAATCATGATCAAGCATAACAATTTTCTGATGTGTTTTAAGTGCAACTCAATCCTTCTAGATAATTAGAACTGTTCTAAAATTCACTTTGTACTTTGGGCAGTTCAACATCTTAATGCAAACTCTATTCAAAATACTGAAACTTACTTTCATTTTTTTTCCATTAATGTTGCCTACCAGTTATTTCAAATTTCAAATATATTAACCATTTTCTATAGAAGCAGTCAATCTGTTTTCACTTGATTTTAATGCAAGGCAGGCCAGACCAAAACAAAACAACAAGAACAAACAGCAAACAAACTAACAAACTAATCTAAAAAGCAGAGAAAGAAAGAAAAGGAAAACTACTCTAAGGAAGCAAGAAAATGCAGAAAGGAAACTATTCAACTTCCCTGTTATGGTCATTCCGTTGGGACTTGAGATGGAGCAGGAAAGAAATAATGCTTCAGAAATTCTCCATTGACTGGCAGTATCATTTCTTTTCCTTGCAATTTGAAAGTGTTCTATCCTAATATCTCAGTTATTTGGTAAGGTCCAACCCATAGTTGCTTAAATTTGCTGTGTTGATCTTTCTTCTCATGGGCTTTGTCCCATAACAGCACAAGATCTGAAATCCTGAATGTTTTCACTTTAGCCCTTTTGTCAAACCATCTTTTGACAATGTCTAGATGCTTGTTGAAGTTTTGTAATGCTGCATCTCTGGCATCCTCCATTTGAAGAATGTTCAAGATCCTAGCCGCAACTTTGCTATCTCCTTCCATGTACTCCTACATAAGTTTATAAGTAGGCACTTTGAGGGTGATTGGGAATATTGGCTGCTATCCATAGCCCAGTAGGAATGGAGAGGCTTTTAGAGCTTGTTTGTATTTGGTTCTATCAAGCCCATAAAGCATATTTCAAAAGAGAATACCATTCTCTTGGTTTCTTGTTTGTTGATTTCTTGATGGCATTGATGAGATTGTTGTTTGTTGATTTTGATACTCCATTGCCTTGGGGGTAATAGTTAGATGAACACTTGATGATTATCATGTTATCATATGCACATTCAGTGAATTCAGCAGAAGCAAAGGCTGGTCCATCATCACATATGAGAGAAAATAGGTAGCCAAATCTGGTTATAATGTTCTTCTCAAGGAATTGGACAACATCAATTGTCCTGCAATTCTTGGTAGCCACAACTTCAGTCCATCTTGTGCAATAGTCAGTGGTAGTTAACACAAACTTGTGGCCTACTGATGAGTTTGGGTTGATGACTCCAATGAAGTCCACGCCCCATTGCGCAAAACGTCTGCTCTTAATTACTGGTTGCAGTGGCATAGCTGAATGTGTTTCCCTATTGGAAAAACTCTGACATTGGTGACTTCTTGAATGGACATGAGCATCCTTGAATATTGTTGGCCAATAATAACCAGCTTTCATAATCTTGTGGGCAGTTGCTCTACCTGTTGGATGACCATTTCCCAACTTTTCCTGAAAGTTGTACATTATGTCTACAACTTCTTTAGAGACACATCTCAAATAGATCCCTTCATAGTTTTTTTTCTGTATAGGATTCCCTTTTTTATCATAAAGTTTGGAGGCCTTCAATCTTAATGTTCTCCTTTGTTCTCTTTTCAATTCGGGTGGGCATGTGCCATATAACAAATAATGAATAATATTGTCATACCATTCATTTCTTTGAATATTGTTTTCATCAACTTGCAGGATGTCAATCCTTGGATATGCATCTACTATAAGTTGTACTAAGCCTTGTCCTCTGACCATCTTGGCAAGCCTAATATCCAAGTCAAAGTCTTGCAACTTAGTCATCCATTTTCCTCTTCATTTACCCAGCTCATTCTATCCCAACATCAATTTTATAGTTAGATCTGTAACAATGACATGAACTTTATTCCTGAGGATGTAATGCCTGGAATTCTTAATTGCTTTAACCATTGCAAAAGTTTGTTTATCCATCATAGAATATTTGAGTTGTGCATCTTTCAGGTTAGTGCTCTTGAAGGCAATTTGATGTTCATTTTCTTTTATTTTCTAAGTGAGCACGGTTGCAATGGTATGTTCAAAAGCACATGAATATATGTAGAAATCCTTTGTGAAATCACGACTCGTGAGCACCATTGCTTCTTTGATATCTTGAAAATATTTCTTAGCATCAACAATACATTCAAATTTTGTATCCTTTTTCAACATAGCATTCAAAGGTATGCCAATTTATGCAAAGCCAAAAATGAAATTTCTTACAAAATTGATCTTACCAAAAAAAGATTTTAGTTGTTTTTTACTATTTGCATGACCAATATTTGAAATACTATCTATTTGTTGGACATTTTATTTTTATTTTTTGTCATTGATGTCAAGTAACATTAATGTTAAAGGGATTCTTGGAGTGCATGGTTTTGTCATTTATTCTCATTGATGTCAAATAAGGTGAAATGAGTGAAGGTTGATTGGTAGTGAGGTGTTGTGATGTCATGAAGTGTTGTAGTGACATGGTATCTTGGTGCATATGCATGTTCTTGATTCATGGTCAACCAAGCAGGTGTTGTGAGTGACCTCCAAAGGTGGTTAGAGGTTTCTATGATGTCTAACATGTTTAAAGAGATGTGTCAGAGGTATTAATGAGTATGTAAGATGGATAACATGTCAATTCACTTGAGACATGTGGTGGTACAATCCTATATAGGCCTAATCCTAAACCTAGTGTATGCATAACATGAGGTATGAAGCAAAGTAAGCCAAGTAAAATTAGTGTAAGCATGTGAGGAGTATTGTGAGAGTGCATAGCATGTATGAAAATTGTACAAGGTCATATTTAAGGTCTTTAGTGCATGTTTAAGGTCCTTTAGAGGCAAGTGCAAGAAGATAAGGCAATAAAACATGGGAAAACTAGTAGCATGATGATTTCTAGATGAATTTGAGCATGGATGAGCATTGCAAATCATGGAGGTGGTCATTACAGAGGTGTGAGAAATTTTGAGGTCAGGAATCTAAAGGCAAAACATGAAAAGTTGTTTTTGGCTCTACTAAGCTCTCAAAATAGTCATTCCCAGCTCGATGAGTTTGAAGTGCTCACTCACATATGAAATATTTACATGGGGGCTTGATCAATTAATCATTGTTAAGGCATGGAGTTAAGAGTCATTTTGAGTTGGAATGAGGTAAAATGATTCCCTATCCTTTATGAACGATTGTTCAGAAGCCAATATAAACCTTCCCTAAAACCCTAGTTTCAGAGTGATAGGAAAAATATGAAGAGTAGGCATGTAATGACTTGGGAAGGTGGGTATAAAGATCCAATCTTGTAGATAATACATCAGAGATCATTTTGGTAGTGGTGGATGCTACAGGTATGATGCGAAGCTACAAAAAAACACTTGTTTTGTGTAAATGTGCATATATAAACATTCTCAGTTTTGAGTTTACTCCAAACTATCAGATAACCCCTACGAAATTTTTTAAAGCTGGTTTTGAAAAATTACCTTTATTAGAGAAAGTCGGGTTTTTGGGTTTCACCAACAGGTCAACATGTGTTTTGAATGCTTTATGTCTTGTGTTTCCCGAAACCCGAAACCCGCTTCAAGTGAGTCGAGTCGGGTTTTTGGACCTTCGGCGCATCGGGACATGCCTTATTCGGAACATGTTTTGTGTCGCCTGTCTTCCGATACCCGAAGTCCGATTTAGTCCTTTGTGTCGGGTTTTCGAAACTTTGAAGCATCTAAACATCTCATGCTTTGTGTCAATTGTTTCCCGCGACCCGAAACCCGAATTACTCTACACACCTTTGTGTCGGGTTTTCGGACCTCCCGAGCATGCTGACATGGCGTTAATGTCGAGTTGTCGGGTGAGTTGGCACGTGCCAGCCGAGGTGTATTAATTACAAATTTTCTTATAAATATGTGGATTTACACGTCATTTTCACCAGATGTGTTTTTAACTCGTGGATTTTCACGCATGCTCTTCCAACCTCGAAACCCGAAAGCTCACCTATGCCCGATTGAATCGCCTGTTTTCGATCTTTCCTTTCTCTGGTTGAAGGTATTTCTCTCTCCATTCTTTGTTCCTAGTTTTTATGGATTGATTGCGCGTGGATTCTTCTCATTTTCTTACCGGGTTTTGTGGGATTTTTATTCTTCTTCTTTCTTGAGTTGTTTTCTAAACGGGGTTTAGGTTTTAGGGTCTATCTCTTCGAAATTACCACTTGGTGTTATTTCCTCAGAATTTTCTTGTAATCAAAATGTGCTTGGTACATGAATGGTAAAAAAAGAGATTGCATGTTTGAAATTCAACAAAAAACCCTATTTTTCTCTTCTCGGGTTTTGAAGGGTGTTGTGCAGTGTCAAAGACCCGAAGTATTTTGGAAGGTTTGGCGTGTCGGACTTTCCAGAGTTTCCGACATCATCACAAGTGCCAGACTTTCCAGAGTTTCCGACATCATCACAAGTGCCGGACTTTCCAGAGTTTTCGACATTCTCAGCGCATCGGGTTTTCTGGATTTCCCGACATCCTCCTCAATGTGTCAGACTCTTCCGTTCTTCCGGCATATCCAGTAGGTCAGGTTTTTCACAGTGTGTGACATCCCCTGATCTTCGAAACTTTCTTCCTTCGACATCCTTCATGTCGGACCCTGGTCCATCTCAAGAAAAGACTGAGAAGTCAGGAAGAATGAAATACAAGTTTAGAAAGGTGGAGTCTCCATCATATATTGATTGCAACTACGACATCCGAGATACAGAGCTCGGGAATATAGATATTGAAGATTTCTAGAGTAGGGTAAGGAGTTCCTCCCAAACTCCATGGATGAAATCTATAGCCGATAGTGGCTTACCTCTCGCAGCAGGTTTTCCCATGGCCGCTCAGTGCCCTGAATTCATTTTGGCCTGTGCCTCCAGTTATGACTCGGCTTCTCGTTCTGTGAGGAGTCAGGCAGGAGAAGTAGTGATCAAATTGGATGGAGGTTACTTTGATGACCTCCTCAAACTGCCCAATTTTGAAGAGTATGGAGAGTTGGACATCAAGTCAGCTCAGAAAGCCTGGGATAACGATCAGGAAAATTGTATCAAGCATGTAAATAAGAAGTTCCTGATCAAGGCCAAACCGGCTGTCTCCAGATTCCCAAGACTTATCCCCAGGAGTGATTTCATCCAAGAAATCAATGACATCATCACTCTGCTGAGTCGGGTTTTTGGTTTACCCGAATCGAATGTATTCCAAGGGTGGATGTATCAATTCATGATCACTATCAAGAAGAATCAACAAGGGATTGACTGGGGCACTCTCATTAGTAATGAGATAGATTCCCAACTGACAACAGTCTTGTCCACAGGGAAATTTTATATGTCTTCATATGTCACATATGCAGCGGCCGGGATGAGGAACTATTCCGGATTGGATACTAAGGGAAGCAGGACGGGGAGTCATGTGTATCAATACTTCCCTCAACTGACAAGAAAGGGATCCCAAGATCAATTCAGAAGGGTGAATGACGCCTTCTTCTATGAAAACATCTGCAGGCTAAACCCTGAATTGAGGAAGACAAGAGTCTCAGATGAGGCCTGGGCTGAAGTTTCCAAATGGGGATGTGTCTTCTTACAGTTCAAGAAGTTCACATATCTTCGGGTGGTCATGTACTCGGGAGATCCTTTTCACCTGCCCCGATATCCAGGGGATAAACTGATATTGATGGAATTGGTTAGGCAGCTGTTGGATTTCCATAAATTCCAACAAAGTAAACATAAGGCTGCTGTATCCTTCCCAATTTCTATTGGGAGATACACTTGCTCAACAGTGGTGAAGGCTAAAAATGTTGTCCATGAGCTTCAGGACAAATTGAAGAAGCATATGAAGCCTCGAGACGGTTTTGACATCCGAGGAGTGCTCAGGGCGTATGGAACCCTGCATCTGCACAGGCCAAACATAGAGGATATTTGGATTGATCTGCGTAATGAGGTTGCTGTTCGCAGAAAGGATAATAGCAGATTGACAATTGCTGAGATTCAAACACTTGAGCTTGCTGATTTACCCGAAGGTACCAGTGACAATGAAAGTGTTTTGGATCTTTCCTATGATGGACTAAATGAAGATCAATATGTTTTCCCACCTATTGATTGGTCAATCAGTGAAAAAGCCTCCATTACAGATAGGTCGGCTCCAATTCTTGCACGCACCAAAGCATGGCTCTCCTCTTGGGGAATGAATTTTAAAGATGATAAGTTTTCAAAGTTGGCTGCTTCAGAGGCGGGGCCCTCCAAAAAGGAAAAGGACAGAAAATCTTCTAGGGGGCCTATAAAGGTCAAGATTGTCAAAAAGAGGAAAGAAAGAGAAATCTCTTCAATTGTTTCTCCAGTTGAAACGGTGAATGTGCCAGAATCACCAACGCCACCAGAAATAGGAGAAATTACTTTGGAAGGAGAAGGAAGCCAGCCTCTGGTTTCACCATTTGCTGATTGCTCAACTGAAGAGACTTTATCTCTTGCATCCAAGGCTTTGGAGTCTGAATCTGTGCCTCTTTCCTCACAACCACTCCTACCTCCTTATTCTCCATCAACTTCTTCAGTAATGGCCAATATTTTCTCTGGACTTTCACCCCTCTCTGCTGGGACCCAAGTGATCACCAACACGCCCCCTCCTGTGCCTCTTTTTATTGGATCTACTACCACGTTGGTAACTATTCCTCCTCCACTAGTAGAATCTTCTCCCCTTGAGAGTATGATACCAGCTTCTACAACCGTGGCAACTCCCTCTGATACGCCGCAATGGCTACTCGAGCAAACTCCGAGGAAGAGGAAGGTGATTGTGCCCCTACCAGCCTTTGATTTCAGCTCACTCAAGGCTCCTACTGCTAAATCAGGCAAGAAACCCAAAACAGTTTCAAGGGTTTTGGTGGACGCTTCAGGAGATAAGTTCGCAGAGATAGCCACTCCCGCGACTGACAAAACTAAAGAGGACATAACAGCCTCTGATTATCAGATAACCAGGGTGGCTCTAGGAAGAGTGACAGCGGAAGGGGCGCAACAAGATGCGCGGGATGCCACAAACGTGTTGTGCCAGAAGTTGAAAGAAACAAAAGACAGCAGAGATGAGCTTAAAGGAAAAGTGGAGCAGTTGACTGAGGTTTTGCTTAAACTCTCAAAACCCCTTGAATCCATACCATCTTCTTCTGTCCCTGTCGGATTCGATTTCTCATCAGTACCTACAATTGAGAAGATTGCTAAAAAAGGAAGAGTGGTCGATGAATGGATCCAAAGGTTACTCCAACAGGGGAAGGAGGTGATACAAGACGTTGTGAAAGTTCATCAATCTGTGGGGGATATTCAGAAGGATGGAGAGAAGATGGATGATGAGTTTTCTCAAGAAATTAGACATCTTGATTTGACTTATGAAGCTCTCCAAGTATTAAAGCAAATACCAGCACATCTCTTGGTAGAAGAAGGCATTATCCCACATACGGATAAGCATTTTCAGCTGACTAAAGCCATCAGGTTCAGGGTGAGGATTCTCAACGAAGCCTGCGGTAAGTTGAGAGAATCAAGGGATAAATTGATTGATGGAAAAAGTGATTTGGAAGAAGAGTTGCTGAAGATTTGTCCAAAGGTGTCAGTTGGAAACTCAGGTGTCCTATCAGCAGATGATCTTTTCAAACAAGTCCAAGAGTCTGTTCAGCATGAACCAACGCACGGATTTGGTATTGAGATCATTGATCGATTTGTAAGAATTGAACATTCTTTTGAGGCCTTGAGAAAGCTCAGCAAAAGATTGAAAAAGCTTCCCGGTGGTGCTAGTGATATCCATGAAACCTGTGAAATTTGGAATGATCATTCTACTGCACCTGACGAAAACGAAATGCAAGGCATAATTCAAAGGTTCCAAGAATTTCGGAACAAACAGGTGCAGCTGGAGGAAGAGAAAGATGAAGGAGTGAAAGATGATGATTCAGATTAATTCTTGATGTTTCATGTCATTTCAATCTTGAAATTGACATGTCTTTTTCATTTCTGTTTCGTCATATAGGAAGCAAATTTTGACTTGGTCTCCTGCGTGAGGATCAAGCAAAATAGAACACTGTTTAAAGAACACTATTTTCTGGGATTTATCCTATTTTCTCTCGTTCCCTTTTATTATAAATAAGGGATGCTTATGCATTCCAAAGGGTCGAGATTTTTGTAATATTCGGAGCTATTGGAAAGAAGAAAAACTTTGTGTTTTCGTTCAATCATTTCGAAGAATAGAAGTTGATATTATTTTACAAACTTTGTGTTGTGGGATATATCTTTCTTAAGACATTGTTCTTACGTTCATGATCTTAAGCTATTCTTTGCATAGCATCTTATTGTTTCTAATCATCTCAGACATTATATTTATGATCTAAAGCTCGTATGATTATTTCGTGCTCTGCGTTTACTCGAAAGAAAATATGTTTCTCTCATTTCCTTTCCATTGTGCTTCTTTCATTGTAATAGTTTCTAACCCCGTTCATTTACGAAAGCAATACCTTTGAATCGTGTGAATGCGGATTTCAGGATTCTATCCCAACCCCCAATGGTTAGATTAGTGTGAATACTGTATATATTGTTTTCGCTGTGTTTTAGATTAGTAGCAAGCAGGCAGCCTCACCTGTCTTTGAGGAGGGATTTAATCCCATATACTGTGGTTGAACCTCATATTTTGGGTTGACAAAATATCCAACCAACAGTTTTTGGTGACTCCGCTGGGGAATACGGATTTATAGTATAAAGCTTATCCTCTTGGTGTCTGGCGACTCCGTATTTGCCTTATTTTTAAAGGTCTCTTTCCCAGTTCAAGCTGGCCAGGAAGATCTTCACTCGGTCCCGCTGAGCCCAAGGTGAAATTGACCCACTCTTTGAGTTGCTACAACAGCACAATTTCAGCCTGTCTCCCAACAGCATTGTTTCTAACCGAACCAGAAGTTCTTCACCTGTTCAGAGACACCGGATCCCCGTGGAACGGGAAGCGTCTGCAACTTGTCGTGCATTACTCTTGTCTGATACTCGGATCCCTATACGTACTCTTTTCAGAAGGATGGCAGTGCAACCTGTGCCTTGGGGTGCAGTTATTGGTCCTCTTTCTTTAACTCCACCATTGCATGAGTTACCACATGGATCACGTAAAAACATTCCCAAATTTAATGGGGATGGGAAGTAGCATCCTGATGAACACGTTGCATCTTTCTTTGTAGCGTGCGGCGTTCTTGGAGTAGCTCACGAAGATGTTTCTGTTTGACTTTTTGTTGAGACGTTGCACGGTGCAGCAGCTGAATGGTTTTATCATCTTCCAAATGCATGCATCACAAACTGGACTACCATGCGGACCAAGTTCGAAGCACGTTTCAAACCAGCCGAAGATTCTCATGCCTTGTTAGCTCAACTTACTCATATGAAGAAGGAATCTCATGAACCCATGCGGGACTTCGTGGCAAAGTTTAATAAACTGATTCAGAAGATTCCGGAGATAGCTGTTCCAACTGCGGAGAATCAGAAATGCTTCTTCATTAATGCTCAGCCTCCTGATGTGAGATTTTTATTAAGAAGATCGGTTATCCCAGATTTGGCTGTTGCTCAGTCAACAGCTATTGAAATAGAGGATGATCTCATTTTGGCTGGAAGGATCAAGAAGGACATACCCAAACCCAAAAATCAAGGTTCTTCTCAAGGTAATACTGATCCTATGTTTCAGAAAATGGCTAATGATTTGATCACTTTAAAAAAGCAAATGTCTCAGCAGGTGAACAATGTTCCGTATCGGGATATCCCTCGACGGAATTTCAATAACAATAATGGTGCACTTGCAAGGGATAGGCCACGATTAACTCCTGCTCAACCGAGGCTAGAAATTGAAGCTCCTCCCGTCAATGCGACAGTGGAAATAGTTGAAGAAGATGAAGAACCAGAAGAACAAGATTCTGCGGAGGCTTTTGAAGCTTCAGGATATGCCGATGAGTCTTATGATGATTCGGCTGGCGACTCCAGCATTGGGTATTTGGAATATGATGAAGATGAATGTGCACCAGATGGTCAGTCATTTTCTGTCTTCACTCGATCCCAATCTCAGAATCCCAGAAAACCTCTTGAAAACACTAAGGAGAAGAATAAAGAACCTCCCATAGCCATAGTTAAGAGAGGTACTCCTATCTCAGCACAAACTAAAAGAGAGGTCACCAAAAAGGCAACTGCTCCTTATTCTCCTTCTCCTAAGATCAGTGCCTCAACACAAGCTCATGTGATTAGAACTGAGCCTACCATCACCCCTTCTTATACTACTTTTGACATCATTGATCATGCAAAGAGAACCAAAATCCAAATGTCGGAAGCAGAATACCTTCAGTCAAATCCTGAACAGTTTGAAAAACTTGCCAAATTTATCAGAAGTAAAGTAGTTGTTCCATCACCTTCAAAAGGTCTCCTTCCAAATCCTACTCAATCCCCATCTCAGAACAATCTGACCTCTGCTTCTTCTTCGGGAAAGATTGAACCATTTTATTTGTCTTTACTTATAAATGGGTTTAAACTCAGCAATTGCATCATCGACTCAGGGGCCTCCGACAATGTTATGCCCGCAAAAGTAGCCCATGCTCTTGGGCTTACTTTAACTAAGTCATATGGATGGTGTTAATCTATGGAAACCAAACAAGTTCCTTTGATTGGTCAAATCAAAGATGCACAGTTCACATTTGTTGCTTTCCCAGAAAAGAGAGTGAAAATGACCATTCTAGTTGCTGACATCCCTGCAGCTTACGGTATCCTCTTGGGTAGGGGTTTTTGTAAAGATGTCGGAGGAGAGATTAACATGGATTGGACCAAAGCCAAGATCCCAGTCAATGGGGTTCATTAGGTTCTCCATCCTGAACCGCAGGTGAGGTATTTGGTAACTAAATCAGATGATCCTAAAGCTCAAATTCTTTTCGAAGATGCTAGCTTTGGAAATTATTTCATGACTTCAGAGATACCCACTGTAGATGTCGAGGAAGAAGATCCTAATGCTATTTGGACCCTCGAATTCGATGGTAGCTGCTCAACCACCAGATCAGGCGCTGGTGTTGTTCTCATATCTCCTAATTCAGAAATTTTCCCATCAGCTTACAAGTTGCAATTTGATAATACTAACAACACGGCTGAATATGAAGCCCTGTTATTAGGATTAGAAATGGCCAGACAGAAGGGAATCTAAAATCTCAAATTCTAAGGGGATGCAGAGCTGATTGTCAACCAGGTCCGGGGAATCTATCAGGTGAAAAATGATCACTTGAGACATTACAGGAACAAAGTTTGGGATAGTATAGAATGCTTTGATGCATTTTCTATTAAGGCAGTTTTGAGAGATTATAATGACAAGGCTGATTCTTTAGCCGTGTCTGCATCCCTCCTTCTTCCTCATCCTCATTTCAAGCAAGATACATACTCCATCGAGATTGTGTACCGTCCCAGTATCCCAGATAATGTAACTCACTGGCAAGTGTTCAATGATGATCAACAGGTGTTAGCTTTTCTAGAAAAGGCTGACAATTTCAGTGAGTTATACTTTGAAGGTTCGGAATCAGCCTTCCATGAAACTATCTCAGATCCATATCAAGAGGTTGATGGTGAGTTTATTCAGCTTAAAGGCAACAAGATACCAAAAGGTTTGGTTTCTTTGGAGGGTTTGTTTGATAAGCATGATCGTTTTATTCAAAACAAAAGGCAAGTTGAAGGAGCTTCTTCCTCTGAAGTAGATCAAATCAATCTAGGTTCGTCTGATCAACCTCGGATGGTGAATATTGGGAAATGTTGTTCCCCTGAAGAAAAAGAAAGATTCACTTCACTTCTGAAGAGATACATGGATGTGTTGGCCTAGTCTTATGCAGATTTAAAATCCTTCAAGCCCAAAGACGTACAGCACAGTATTCCTTTGAAACCTGATGTGAAGCCGTATAGGCAAAAGCAAAGACATTATAATCCCAAGATCTCAGGGACTATCCTTGCGGAAATTCAGAAGATGTTGGATGCCAGGATTATTTTTCCAATCCATCACTCCACTTGGGTTGCTAACATCATTCTTGTCAGGAAGAAGAACGGAGAAATCCGAATCTGTGTTGACTTCCGGAACCTGAATCAGTCTTCGTTGAAGGATAACTATCCCTTACCTATCATGGATCAGGTACTACAAACTATTACTGGGTCTGAAATGCTATCCATGCTCGATGGATTTTCAGGATATAATCAAGTTGAGGTAACTACGGAAGATCAACACAAGACGGCCTTCACAACCCCATGGGGTACCTTTGCTTACAGGAGGATGCCTTTCGGCTTGATCAATGTCGGAGCTACCTTTCAGAGAGCTATGGACTTGGCATTCAGAGACCTGATGGGCAAGGTCATAGTTGTGTATTTCGATGACTTGACCATTTTCTCTAAAAAATGGAGTGATCATTATGATCATTTGGAGCAGGTACTTTTGAGATGCAGGCGTCACGGGATTTCATTGAATCCCAAGAAGTCTATGTTCGGGGTGACCGAAGGAAAATTTCTGGGTCATATCGTGACTAGAGAAGGAACAAAAATTGACCCAGAAAGGGTAAAGGCCATTCAGAGCCTTACCCTACCCACAAGTAAAACTGGAGTTCACTCTTTCTTCGGAAAGGTTAATTTCCTAAGAAGGTTTGTACCTGATTTCGCTGACAAAACCAAGGATATCCTTGGGATGATGAAAGGCAAAGTTCCATTTCGATGGAGTACAGAAGGGAAGCTTGCATTCGAAGAAATCAAAAGGGCAGTTGCTGGCGCTCCTATCCTAGTATGTCCAGACTTCAAGAAAGATTTCATCATGTACGGCTACGCCTCTGCTCACACAGTGTCAGCCATCCTGATGCAGGAGAACAGGGAAGGCATTGAAGCTCCCATCACATTTATGAGCTGCCCATTGAAGGAGCATGAATTGAAGATGTCTCAAATTGAAAAGCATGCTTATGCGGTGGTGCGAGCGGTGAAGCATTTCAGGTACTATGTGCTGAATTCCCATACTCTCGTTCTCGTTCCCGACACTGCCGTTAAATCCATTTTGACTCAACAAGAGCTGGGGAGTCAATGAGGTACCTAGATAGCTAAAGTTCAGGAGTACGACTTGGACATCAGACCTACCAAGTTGGTACGAGGAAGGGGCCTGTGCCAATTGATTGCAGAAAATCATGTTGAGGCAGAATGTGAAAAGACTCAAGATGCTTCTTCAGAGCTGCCCTTGGTGCTTTTCGTGAGTACAACTGATGAATGGTACACGGATATTGCTTTCTTCCTAACTTATGGTGAATTCCCCCCGCATTTAAGCCATAAGGAGAAGAGGACAGTAGAGCTGAGATATGCAAAATACCTTTTATGGAATAACGAGATATATAAGAAAGGTATTGACGGTGTCTTCCTGCGTTGTGTTGATAAATCACAACAGGTAAAGTTGTTAGAGTCCTTTCATAGCCTAGCATGCGGAGGACATTTTTCATCTTCTGTAACAGCTTATAAGATCCTATGGGCTAGGTACTATTGGCCTATTCTCTTTCGGGATTCAGTAGAGTGGGTGTCCAAGTGTGAAGCTTGTCAACATTTCGTTGGTCGTCCCAAGTTAGCAGCTCTTCCCCTGAAGCCCGTAGTGATTGAAGAACCTTTTCACCAGTGGGGAATTGATTTCATTGGAACATTGAATCCTACCTCCAATGCCAGACATAATTATGTGCTGACTGCTACAGACTATTTTACCAAGTGGGTAGAAGCCGCACCAATCAAGCAAGCAACCTCTGAAGCTGTTTGCAAGTTCCTTAAAGAAAATATAATTGTCAGATTCGGTGTGCCTCATAAGATTGTAGCTGATAATGCTTCTAATTTCTCGTCACATGAGTTGACAGAATTTTTCTATGGATTCGGCATCACCCTGGCTCACTCATCTGATTATTATCCCCAAGGCAATGGGCAAGCTGAATCCAGCAACAAGAACCTGGTTACCATAATTAGAAAACTAGTAGATGAAAACCAGAGGACATGGCACAAAGCATTGTATGATGCATTGTGGGCTGATCGGATTACCCCAAAGCAAGCTATAGGAATGTCCCCTTTCCAAGTATTGTACAGGATTGATGCTGAGATCCCTATTTCAGTAGAATTGCCAGCCTTACAGTTGGTAAAATCAGTTGAAGATACGGCCTTTCAAAATTCTTTTGAGAAGAGGGTTATGTACCTAGCCAGGCTAGAAGAGGAATGAAGCAAGGTGGTTGATCGCATCGCCAGCATCACCAGAGTAGAGTGAAGATAATTTTTGACAAGAAATCAAAACAGCGTAATTTCTAGATTGGAGACCTGGTGTTGCTTTGGGATAAGAGGAGGAAGCAAAAAGGAATTCACGGGAACGTTCAATTCTTTGTAGAAACGGCCTTTCAAGATCCATGAGCTAAACGGTGAAAATAGTTTCCTTTTATCATATTTGGATGGAGGGTTATTCCCTTTCCCTTTTAGTGGACAACATCTAAAGTTGTTCAATCACTAATGTAAGATGTTGTCTTGCATTGTACATACTTTACTTTTTGTTGTGTGTTTGCTTTTGGTTTTCTTTCTTTCTTCGTTTTGTTTTGTTTTGGTTTTCTTCTATTTAGACTTCGTAGCCCAATGGATAAGACTAGAGATTCTGAGTTCTCTTCCTTTGGTATTATAAAGAAAATCCCTAGCTGGAGCCAGCTCTTATCTCAGTTTTTAGTTTACGCCAAAACTATTAGATAACCCCTATGAATTTTTTAAAGATGGTTTTACAAAATTGCCTTTATTAGAGAAAATCAGGTTTTTTGGGTTTCACCAATAGGTCATCATAGTGTTTTTGAATGCTTTATGTCTTGTTTTTCCTTGAAACCCGAAACCTGCTTCAAGTGAGTCGAGTCGGGTTTTCGGACCTTCGGCACATCGGGACATGCCTTATCCGGAACATGGTTTGTGTCACCTATCTTCCAATACCTGAAGTCTGATTTAGTCCTTCATGTTGGGTTTTCGGAACTTTGGAGCACCTAAACATCTCATGCTTTGTGTTGATTTTTTTCCACAACCTGAAACCCAAATTTCTATAAACACCTTTGTGTTCAGGTTTTTGGACCTCCCGAGCATACTGACATGCCGTTAATGCCGAGTTGTTGGTATGAGTTGGTAAATGCCAGCTGAAATTGTATTAATTGTAAATTTTCTTATAAATATGAGAATTTCCACATCATTTTTACCGGACGTATTTTTAACTTGTGGATTTTCGTGCATGCTTCTCCAACCCTCGAAACTCGAAACTTGCCTGTACCCAATTGAATCACCCGTTTTCAATATTTTCTCGCTCTAGTTGAAGGTATTTCTCTCTCCATTCTTTGTTTTTGGTTTTTATGGATTGATTATGTATGGACTTCTTTCCATTCCCTTACCAGGTATTGTGGGTTTTTTATTCTTTTTCCCTTTTGGGGGTTGTTTTCCAAACAGGGTTTATGTTTTAGGGTTTATTTCATTGGAATTACCACCTTGTGATTTTTCCCCAAAATTTTGTTGTTGAAATTAAGATATGTTTGGTATATGAATGGTAAAAAGAATTTACATGTTTTAAATTCAACCAAAACCCTTGTTCCTCCTTTTCGGGTTTTGAAAGGTGCTATGAAGTATTAAAGACCCGAAGTATATCAGAAGATTCGAAGTGTCGGGCTTTCTCAAGTTTTCTGACATCTTTCAGCATGCCAGGCTTTCTCAAGTTTTCGACATCTTTCAACATGTCGAGCTTTCTCAAGTTTCTGACATCTTTTAGCGTGTCAGGATTTCTCATGTTTCTGACATCTTTAAGCGTGTCGGGCTTTCTCAAGTTTCTGGCATCATTCAGCGTGTCGAAATTTCTCAAGTTTCCAACATCTTTCAGCGTGTCGGGATTTCTCAAGTTTCCGACATCTTTCAGCGTGTCGGGCTTTCTCAAGTTTTTAACATCTTTCAGCGTGTCGGGTTTTCTAGATTCCCCGACATACTCCTAAGTGTTTCAGACTCTTCCATTTTTCTGGCATCTCCAGTAGGTCAAGATTTCCACAAGTGTGCAACATCTCCTAATCTCTGAAACTCTCTTCCTTCAACATCCTTCATGTCAGACCCTGGTCCCATCGCAAGAAAAGGCTGAGAAATTAGGAAAGATGATATACATGTTTAGAAAGGTAGAGTCTCCGTCATATATCGATTGCAATTATGACATCTGAGATACAGAGCTTGGGAATAAAGATATTGAAGATTTTTTGAGTAGGGTAAGGAGTTCCTCCCAAACTCTGTGGATGAAAGCGATAGCCCGATAGTGGCTTACCTCTTGTAGCAGGTTTTTCCCATGTCCGCTCAATGCCCTGAATTCATCTTATCCCGCGTTTCCAGTTATGAATCTGTTTCTCGTTCTATGAGAAATCAGGCATGAGAAGTAGTGATCAAAATTGGACAGAGGTTACTTTGATGACCTCCTCAAACTGCCAAATTTTGAAGAATATGGAGAGTTGGATGTCAAGTCAGCTCAGAAAACCTAGAAAAACAATCAAGAAGATTTTATCAAACATGTAAATAAGAAGTTCCTGATCAAGGCCAAACCGGCTATCTCCAGATTCCCAACACTGATCCCCAGGAGTGATTTTATCCAGGAGATCAATGGTATCATCACTTTGTTGAGTCGGGTTTTCAGTTTACCCGAATCAAATGTGTTCCATGGGTGGATGTATCAATTCATGATCACCATAAAAAAGAATCAACAAGGGATTAACTGGGGCACTCTCATTAGTAATGAGATAGATTCCCAACTGAAAACAGTCTTGTCCACAGGGAAATTTTATATGTCTTCAATATGTCACATATGCAGCGGCCAGGATGAGGAGCTATCTCGGGTTAGATACCCAGGGAAGTAGGATGGGGAACCATGTGTATCAATACTTCCCACAAATAACAAGGAAGGGATCCCAAGACCAATTCAAAAGGGTGAATGACCGCATTCTTTTATGAAAACATCTGTAGGCTAAACCCTGAGTTGAGAAAGACAAGAGTCTCAGATGAGGCCTGGGCTAAAGTTTCCAAATGGGGATGTGTCTTCTTACAATTCAAGAAGTCCACATATCTTTGGGTGGTTATGTAATCGGGGGATCCTTTCCGTCTGGCCCGATATCCAGGGGATAAACTGATATAGATGGAATTGGTTAGGAAACTGTTGGATTTCCATAAAGGTCAAGATTGTCAAAAAGAGGAAAGAAAGAGAAATCTCTTCAATTGTTTCTCCAGTTGAAACGGTGAATGTGCCAGAATCACCAACACCACCAGAAATAGGAGAAATTACTTTGAAGAAGAAGGAAGCCAGCCTCTGGTTTCATCATTTGTTGATTGCCCAACTGAAGGGACCTTATCTCTTAGCATCCAAGGCTTTGGAGTCTGAATATGTGCCTCTTTCCTCACAACCACTCCTACCTCCTCATTCTCCATCAACTTCTTCTGTAATGGCAAGTATTTTCTCTAGAATTTCACCCCTCTCTGCTGGGACCAAGTGATCACCAACACGCCCCTCCTGTGCCTCTTTTTATTGAATCTGCTACCACATTGTTAACTATTCCCCCTCCACTAGTAGAATCTTCTCCCCTTGAGAGTATGCTACTAGCTTCTACAACCGAGGCAACTCCCTCTGATACGCCGTAATGAGCTACTCGAGCACAACTCCGTGGAAGAGGAAGGTGATTGAAACCCTACCAGACTTTGATATCAGCTCACTTAAGGCTCCTACTGCTTATCAGTCAAGAAACCCAAAATAGTTTCAAGGGTTTTGGTGGACGCTTCATGGAGATAAGTGCGCAGAGATCACCACTCCCGTGACTGACAAAACTATAGAGGACATAACAGTCTCTGATTATCAGATAACCAAGGTGCCTCTAGGAAGAGTGACAGTAGAAGGGGTGCAACAAGATGCGTGGGATGCCACAAATGTGCTGTGCCAGAATTCTGAAAGAAACAAAAGAAAACAGAGAAGAGCTTAAAGGAAAAGTGGAGTAGTTGATTGAGGTTTTGCTTAAACTCTCAAAACCCCTTGAATCCATACCATCTTCTTCTGTCCCTATCTGATTCGATTTCTCATCAGTACCTACAATTGAGAAAATTGCTAAGAAAAGGCAGGGTGGTCGATGCATGGATCCAAAGGTTGCTCCAACAAGGGAAGGAAGTGATACAAGACGTTGTGAAAGTTCATCAATCTATGGGGGATATTCAGAAGGATGGAGAGAACATGAATGATGAATTTTCTCAAGAAATTGGACATCTTGATTTAACTTATGAATATCTCCAAGTATTAAAGCAAATACCAGCACATCTCTTAGTAGAAGAAGGCGTTATCCCACATACGGATAAGCATTTTTAGATAACTAAAGCCATTAGGTTTAGGGTGAGGATTCTCAACGAAGCCTACACTAAGTTGAGAGAATCAAGGGATAAATTGATTGATGGAAAAATTGATTTGGAATAAGAGTTGCTGAAGATTTTTCCAAAGGTGTCAGTTGGTAACTCAGGTGTCCTATTAGCAGATGATCTTTTCAAACAAGTCTAAGAGTCTGTTCATCACTGAACCAACACACGGATTTGGTATTGAGATCATTGATCGATTCGTAAGAATTGAACATTCTTTTGAGGCCTTGAGAAAATCTCAGTAAAATATTGAAAAATCTTTCCAGCGGTGCTAGTGATATCCATGAAACCTGCGTAATTTAGAATGATCATTCTACTACACCTGATGGAAAATGAAATGCAAGGCATAATTTGAAGGTTCCAAGAATTTCGGAACAAACAGGTGTAGCTGGAGGAACAGAAAGATGAAGGAGAGAAAGATGATGATTTAGATTAATTCTTGATGTTTCATGTCATTTCAATCTTGAAATCGACATGTCTTTTTTATTTCTGTTTTGTCATATAGGAAGAAAATTTTGACTTGGTCTCATGCATGAGAATCAAGCAAAATAGAAATCTTTTTTAAAGAACACTATTTTCTAGGATTTATCCTATTTTTTCTCATTCCCTTTCATTATAAATAAGGGATGCTTATGCATTCCAAAAGGTCAAGATTTTTTGTAATATTCGGAGCTATTGGAAAGAGAGAAAAAACTTTGTGTTTTCATTCAATCATTTCAAAGAATAGGACTTGATATTATTTCGCAAACTTTGTGTTGTGGTATATATCTTTCTTAAGACATTGTTCTTACGTTCATGATCTTAAGCTATTCTTTGCATAGTATCTTATTGTTTCTAATTATCTCAGATATTATATTTATGATCTAAAGCTCGTATGATTATTTCGTGCTTTACGTTTACTCGAAAGAAAATGCATTTCTCTCATTTCCTTTCCATTGTGCTTCTTTCATTGTAATAGTTTCTAACCCCATTCATTTATGAAAGCAATACCTTTGAATCATGTGAATGCGAATATCAGGATTCTATCCCAACCTCCAATGGTTAGATTAGTGTGAATTACTTTATATATTGTTTTAACTGTGTTTTAGATTACTAGTAAACAGGCAGCCTCACCTGTCTTTGAGGAGGGATTTAATCCCATATACTGTGGTTGAACCTCATATTTTGGGTTGACAAAATATCCAACCAACAAGTTCTCAAGAAAATATTTGGATAGGTTCTATGCAATAAATGAGTGAAATATCTCTTCCAAGTTGACCTAATACTAATGGCCTAAAGGGTTAAAACTAGTCATAGAATTCCAAGAGGTGTTTGGTAGAAATTCATGTTATAGTAGTGAATATTGAACATGGATAGATTTTAGAGGTCTGATATGATGTGATTGAGCTTTTGGTGTGATTAGTTGAGGTTTATTTTTTCGTAATCCCTAATTTCCTAATCAACTCTATTAGGCTTGTCAAGAAGGTTATTAAAATAGGTATGCAAGTGAAATATTCTTCATGTGACATATACATGTGAGTGTTTAAGGAGGATTTTCAGGATGGTGGTGAAGTGTCACAAGTTATTTTAGTGCTTGGAAGTTTCTTTGGAGGTGCTAGAGGTTTATGAGCTCAAGACTGGTTCTTGAGACCTAGAAGAAGGTTTGAGAAGTTTAAGTGAAGAATTTTGGTGTTTTATGACCTATTTGACGGTGTCTCATAGATATGGAGAGGGTGGTAGGATCATGGTGTATCAATAAAAGTTCCCAAGAAGTCTTGACAACATGTTTTTATATGTGAAGTTGTTCACTTTTGAGTGTAAATTAGGTGCTTAAGACCTAATAGGTAGTGCTTACCAAAATGAAGTGAGTCATGATGAAGATGAAGGTTGAAGAGTTTTTCAAGCTTGTATATAGTGTTGAGAGGTTATTATTGATATTTCTAGAGATGATGGAGTCATGGTGGAGCTTCCTCATGATTTTTAAATTCAAATTGTGACTATTGGAGCTATGATTAGTGTTTTAGGCCTAGTTGTGCAAGATTGCTTTGTAAGGATTATAATGACTTATATGGTCCCATTATGCAACTTATATGAGCATGAAATGAAACTTATTATGTTTTTTTATGACTGAACTTGTATGTTTAAATGGTTTATTTCCTACCTATATGGTTTTGTGGCTCGTGTCATGTATATAAGGAAAAGTGTATTTGCTTATTTGAGTGTGTGGAAAAGGATGGAGTTGTGAGTGAGTTAGAAGAGGTATGTGAGAGTGTTATAAGGGATATACATCAAAGAATAGAAGAGTATGAGAATATGAGAAGGGTAGAGGAGAATAAGTTATAAGGTCACTTGATCTAATTAGCACATACATGTGCATGCATGAGTGAAAAAGGAGAGAGATCAGTTTAAGAGGGTTTTGAGTGGAGAGAGATGAAAGAGTGATCACAATTAGTTGATTAAGAAACAAGTACATCAGGTTATCTCTATATTCAGGAGGCTAGGTGGGTTCTTGGTCATGTTAGGGGGTTGTATCCTTTGTGTAGACTGGGTGCTCTACTAAATTAGGGGTTGGTGCCCTACTAAACTAGGGGTTGATGCTCATTGTGGGGTTAGAGCCTCACTAAAGAAATATTTTGTGATTTTTAATATTCACAAGATTCCTTTGGGTTGAGTATTATATACAAAGGTTCAATGGGTCTTCTTCCCCTTGAGGTTTTCCCAATTTATATCTTGTGTTCATGCGTTCTCTAATGCTTCATGTTATTATGGATGGCTGTTATATGATTAATAATCTCATACTGGTTAATGAATATTGAATGGATGTTTTGAATGATGTATGCAAGTTAATATAACTAAAGTAAAAGTGTGAAATGACTGATTCATCCCCCTCTTAGCCATTGTGCTTCCAATAATTGGTATCAGAGCAAGGTCCTTATGAAGCAAGTTTAATAGCTTGGAGGATATATTTAAAGTGCATGTATGGCATGCCATCTAGTTTAATATGGAAAGACACTCTTACTCATTTTTGGAATTTACTTGAAACCTTTGGGGATTGATATATGGAAATAATTCCTTTATGTCTACAATCCCATCACCAAGTTTCAATCTGATAAGAAAATTTATGAAGATGAAAAAGGAGATAAGAATGAGCATGTTATGTTGTTAGGTCTTGTGAATGGCAAGATAAAACAAAAGGAAAAGAAAGAAGAATGTAAAATAGACCAAATTTCTTTCCACACTGAAGATGAAGGTTTGGTATGGTATATTAACAATGGGTTCCCATGCCACATGAATGGAGACAAAGGTAAGTTCATTTTATTGAAAAATGCATCAGGTTCAATTAAATTTAGAGATAATACAATTGTAAACATTGCTAAAAGAGGCACATTAAGTTTAGACAATGGAAAACACTAACTAAAAATGTCTTGTATGTTGAGGGACTAAAACATAATCTACTTAGTGTGAGACAAATGTGAAAACATGTGTATACTCTAAATTTTAATGATAAAGAGTGCTAGATCATGAAAATGAAATCAAGTAAGCTTGTAGGAAAAGCTAAAAGGACTAAAAACAACATGTACATATTGAAGGAGATCAACAAGTATAAGTGTCTCATGAGTAAGTTAGAGAAAAATTGGTTGTGGTATAGAAGACTGCGACATCTGAACTTTGACAATCTAGACAATATAAGCTCTAAGGAATGTGTGAGGAACATGCCAAAGACAAGTAAACCAAAGAACACTCGATGTAAAGCATGCTTACATGGGAAGCATACAAGGAGAAGGTTCAAGTCCAAAGAGAATTACTCTAACACAAGGCTTTTGTAACTGATTCATACTAATCTTTGTGGACCCATGAGGACTGAAATAATGTCAGGTGAGTATTATTGTATGTTTTTAATATATGGTTATACAAGGTACACTTGGGTTGCTTGTTTGAGGAACAAATCAGAAACACTTGATACATTAAATAAATTCAAGGCACTTGTTGAGAATGAGAATAATGGAAGGATAAAAATCCTTGGGTCATATATAGGAAGTGAATTTTTGGTCTTGAGCTCTTTGATTATTTTTTTGAGACTCGTGGTATTAGGAGGCAATTCTTATCTTCTATGACACCTCAGCAAAATAGTCTGGTGGAAAGGTAATAATATGATTGTATTGAAGAGATGGCTAGCACTATGATCAATGCATCCAAATTATCTTGATGGATATTGGAAAGAGGGAATTTGTATAGCTTTCTGCATTCTTCAATAGATGTCAAACAAGGATAAATAATGAAGAGACCTCCATATGATCTGTGGAAAGGCATACCTAGAATGTATAGAACATTTTAGGGTTTTTTGGGTTCATATGATTCATCAAGAGGAACGAATAAATCCAAGGAAATTTTAACTCTAGATCTTATGAGGTCAAATACTTAGGGTATTCCTTAATGAGCTCATCTTATATATGTTACAACAAAATGTTGCAAATAGTGGTTGAAAGTGAAAATGTGAAGTTTAATGAGTCCTATCATATGAGATCTATCCAAGTCAAAAGAGACATCACAAAAGATAGAATCTAAGGAAGAAGAAGAGGTTATAAAGATAGTTGAGAAAGAAGAAGCTGATGAATAAGAGAGGAAATATATGATAAACACCCATGCTTGGAGAACTAACATTATTTCTAGAGAACTATCATGAAAATCAAATTAATAGGAAAGGAAGGATGTTATTCATATCAATAAGGATAAATACTGGTAAGGATATTAGAATGAAGAAAATATTTCAAATGGATCTAAAATTGAAACAAAAAATTATGTAGAGGACACCTATGGATCAGTGTTGGGATGCAATGTTGATGAATGAAGAACTTGATAAAACACCAAAAATAATCAAAACTTGGGAACCAGTACCTAGGTCCATGATTGGTAGCAAAATTGTTGTATGTCACCAAATTCTGGTATTCATGAACAAATTAAATGACAATGGTTGAAGGTCATAATGAACAAAGCTAGGCTTGTTTGCAAAGCATGATCCATAAGTTGAAGAAATATATTTTCAAGTGATAACGAGGATCTTGCACTAGTATCTTAGGATGGAGGCCATTAAATACTATGGATTATGGTACCATATAGAAGTGAGAAAGGTTTTAAGGTATGCCAAATGGCATGTTGAATGATGCCTAATCTTGTAATGGTATCCTTGATTATGGGAGAAGCACAAGTTGAGAAGACCTGATTCCTTTTCATTGTAAGTGTCGTGAAATCTCTATGTGACTAAGATAGAAACATTTAACTTTGTGCCTTAAGAAAACCCTTACTTGCTGAATATGAGTACATAGTAGCAACATTATGTTGTCTAAACAAGATTCTATGGAGGGTGTAGACATGCCAGTAATTTAGACATTACAAGGTATGAAGGTGGATCGACCCACTCCTTGTGTTGGTTTATTTAGATGATATCATATCCAGCGCTATAATTAAGTCTATGACACGTCCTATGTTTCATAAGTTATGAATAAGTTGATATGTCCAATGCTTAGAGAACTGTCACTCTCTCTAAGGGACTATAGAGTCATTCAAGAAAAGGATTAAATATAGAACACGCGTCCATCATAGGAAGAGATACATAAAGGATATGTTGGCCAAGACCAGTTCCCAAATCAAGGACTGTAATATTTTTGAGACACCTAAGGTCACTAGATGCAAATTGGGAAAATATTCCTAATCACCCTGATAGTCACTAAAAGGGTAAAATACAGGTCAATGAGGGAGCAATTCAATGTTGTATATCATTACTCCAAGGCCATACATTGTGTAAAGGTTATAGGTCTTGAAGATATGTTTTCAATTTGAGGATCAAGTATGTAGATACATTATGGAATTTGAGTAAATAGGATCTTCAAGTATGTAAAGGGGACTACAAAGTGTGAGATTATCATATCTCAAGAAGTGAGATGAGTTTGAATTCAACATATGTTTACTACATGAGTAATTGGTATGAACATTTTCTTTGATGATAGGATATGTTAGTTAGCTGGTGGTTCCTGTATTTACTGGTAAGTATCTTGTCTATGTTGTTGAGGATGCATCATTCAAGGGGGGTTGTGTTAAGTACATGATATGTTTCCTGAGTACATATGGTTGACAAGGTTGAGGTTGTGCATAAGTTAATATCTTGTATGGAGGTAGACCCTAGAAGACTAAAATGATTAGGGTATGTTAGATCCTAGGAATATTTATAAGTGCTTAATATCACTGTTAGGAATGTGTCTAAGAAGTAGGTTGTATTTCATTCTAAGGAACCATGAGAATGTGTCCAAGTATATATCACTTCTTAAGGTATCAGGTATGGGATCACAAGTTTGCAAGTTGGAACATGTGTCCAGCTAAGAAGGAGATGACAAGATTGATATGGAACAAACCACTCCCAAAGGTAGTATTTGAGCACCTAAGGCAAAAATTGGATTTGTTTTCTACCCCTGGAAGTCACTAAAAGGGTTAAGAATTTTGTCTAGGGGGATTGTTGTGAAGATCAAAAATATGATCCAATAAGTTGTTCAATAAGAGTCAAGTAAGGATGGTTTGCTAGTATCACTACCTCCATGTAGAGATCATTAGTACTAATTTAAGGATGTCTACAACTAGTGAGAGTTCATTATTGAGTCCTAAAAAGGTTGCTAACAGATGGAAAATTGTGGTGAAGTACTCAACAAATTCAAATCAAGGATGAATTGTAAGCAGAGGAGAGTTGTAGGAGGATACACCATCTTAGGGGGACATGGTTTTGGTCATGTATGTTAAGCAGGTCCAAAGTGTAGTCACAAGAAACACGTGAGGTAGAGGTAAAGGTCCAAAATATTATATACATCAAACATGAAGAAAAAAATTTGTATGTGTTTTTTTAGGGGGAGTAATGAGCAGGGTTGAAGACCATGTCCATGGATCATTAGCAGCATTTGAAGTCAAGAAGGTGAATACAAAATTAGGGGGAACAAGTATGTATATGTGCATTACTGCATTTATCCTGTCAAAGTTGTTATATAAAACTTTTTCATTATATATTAAAGGGGGATATTTTACTTAGAAACAAGAATTTTGAAGTCAGGAGGTGGTTACTAGATTGGTTTCCATCAATACTTCTAAAGGTGGTTGTCATCAATGAAAAAGGGGGAGATTTTTTGGAATTGTGTCAATTTTGTCATTGATTTCAAGTAACATTTATGTAAAAGTGGATCTAGGTGGCATATGATCTTGCCTAAGGTGTAATCTATCAAATAAGATGAAATTTCATTAGTAGTGAAGTGATGATGTGTCATGACATATTGCATTGGATAAGTGGCATCATGTCTTGGTGCATATAGCATGGGTTGATGCATGGTTCAAGAAAGAAATATGTAGAAAATGAGCTCTAAAGGTTGTATGAAGTTTTTACATTGTCCAACATGTCCAAAGAAGTGTTTCATATGTGTATTAGGGTATAAATGATGGTGAACGGGTCAGTTTGTGTGATACATGTGATGGTACAAGCCATTCTAGGCCTAGTCCTAGACCTATTGTGAGCATGACATGAAGTATGAAGCATGGTTGCATGAGGAGTCCGTCAAGGTTGTATAACATGGTAGTGTAAGTATGTGAAAAGTGTAAAGTGAGGTTGCATAGCAATGTTGTGAAAAAAAATTCTAGTCAAAATGATGAAGACAAAACAAGAAAAATTATTTTTGTCTCTATCGAGCTCTTAAAATACTCATTCCCAACTTAAAGGTCAAGTTTGGAGTGATCAATTGCACATGAAATATTTGCATGGAAACCTATTCCATTCATCATTATTGAGGCATAGAATTAAGAGTGTTTTATAGTTAGAATGTTGGAAGTTAAATGGATGTCCTATCACTTAGTGAATCAACTGTTAAGAAGTGAATTTGGTAATAATAGACCCTGTGTGAAAACCTTCAGCATTAGGAGTGATAGGAATTAAATGAATGGTATGGCAATGAAATTATTTGGAGAAAGTTGGTACTGATGATTATGGGTTCTAGATAATTCCTCTGAGATCTGTTTGGTGGTGGTTTCATGTTCCAAATGTTTTGGGAAGCTCTCACGGACACGTGAAATATTTGTATGTGAAGAGTTGATCCATTCATTAGTTGAGTTACAGGATTCATGGGGTGAAAAATAATTTTTTTATGGTATCTTTGTATGTGTGCTAGATAATGATGCCATATCCTTAAGGAACCATTGTTTAGTAGAATCCAATTGGGTGAAAAACCCTCCTCTAATGTGCCCTACCGCTAATGGGCTTGTGAGTGCAAAATCAATCATGATGATATGAGAATGAGTGCATCATTTTTCATATTATAGTAGGGTATTTTGAGTTTGGATAGTGTTTTCAAAACCTTGTAGATAATGTCATTAGAGCTCTTGGAGTGGTCAGATGAGGTGGCTTCATGTTGAAATCCTATTGACCTAACATTTCCTTATTAGGCCTATCAAGAAGGTTTGTGGAACAAGTGTATAAGTTTGTATTTCTTCATATGACCTATGCTTATTGTGAAAGACCAAATGTGGGAGAAAGCTTGAGATGTGCTCAATAAAATAATTGGATAGGTTCCATACAAGAAATGAGTGAAATATCTCTTCCAAGTTGACCTAACACAAATGCACTGTTTGATGGTGTCTCATGGATATGGAGAGGGTGATAGGATAATGGTATATCAATAAAAGTGACCAAGAATTCTTGACGACACGTTTTGACATGTGAAGTTGTTCCCTTTTGAGGAGTGTAAATTAGGTGCTTAAAACCTAATTGGTAGTGCTTTCCAAAATTAAGCGAGCCATGATGAAGATGAAGGTTGTAAAGTTGTTAAAGCTTGTAGATGGTGCTGAGATTTGTTCCTGATGTGTATAGAATTGATGGAGTCATGGTGGAGTTTCCTCATGTGTTTGAAATTTAAATTGTGACCGTTGGAGCTATGACTAGTGTTTTAGGATTAGTTACACAAGATTGATTTGTAAGGCTTATGCTGACCTATATGGTCCCATTATGTAACTTGTATGCGTATGTAATGAGTCTTATTATGTTTTTATGACCTACCTTACATGGTATAAATGTATATTTCCAAACTATATGGGTTTTTAGTTCATGTCATCTATTTAAAGCAAAGTGTATTTGCTTATTTGAGTGTTTGGAAAATGATGGATTTGTGAGTGAGATATAAGAGGTGTGTGAGAGTGTTGTAAGGGATATAGAACAAAGAAAAGAGGAGTATGAGAATCTGAGAAGGGTAGAGGAGAAGAATCTATAAGTTCACTTTTCCTAATCAACACATGTAGGTGCATGCATGAGATAAGAAGGAGAGAGATCACTTTGAAGGGTTTTGAGTGGAGAGCGTGATCATAATTAGTTGATTGAGAAACAAGGACATCATGTGATCTTCATATTTAGGTGGCTAGGTGTGTGATTGGTCATCTTAGGGGGTTGTATCCTCCTTATAGAGTGGGTGCTATACTAAATTAGGGGTTGGTTCTCCTTGTAGGGTTGGTGCCCTACTAATCTAGGGGTTGGTGGTCCTTGTGAGGTTGGTGCCTCACTAAAGAAATATTTCTGATGTGTAATATTCAAAAGATTCCTTTGTGTTGATTAATATATGCAAAGGTTCAGCGGGTTTTCTTACTCTTTAGGGTTTCCCACTTTATATCTTATGTTCATGTGTTCTCTCATGCTTCATGTTCTTATGGATGGTTATTACATGATTGATAAGCTCACATTGGTTAATGAATATTGAATGGATGTTTTGAATGATGTATGCAAGTTAAGATAACTAAAGTAAAACTTTTAAATGAATGATTCACCCCCATATAATTCATTGTGTTTCCAACACTATTCTTTTAGGATAAATAAATATACCTTACTTTTTGAGCACATGTCCAAGAAATTTACTTTCTGTCACACAAAATATGCTCTTTTTCGGGTTCATAGAGATACCATACCTTCTTCATCCTTTGAAGATATTTTGTAAATGCCCTATGTAATATAGCCAATATTTGGAAAACAAAATTAATTCATCCATATAAACGATAATAACCTTATCATTTAAACCTTGGAAAGAACGATCCATGGATGTTTGGAAAGTTTCTCCAACTTTTGATTAGGCCAAATGAAATTTTCTTGTAGGAAAACATTCCCCATTTTTTTGTGAAGGTAATCTTCATCTTATCATATTTATCTACCAATCAACATTGATAAATCCAAATGGAATTTTCTTCTAGGTAAAAATTCTCCATTTTGTTCTAAAGGCAGTATTCATCCTGTCATATTTTCCTACCAATACTTGATTATATCCTAAAAGTCCATCATCTCATAATCACTTACTATTTGTATGACCTCATATAGAGAAGGGAGATGATAGTTATCCTTTTTGGAGGCTATGTTCAAGTTCCTAAAGTATATACACAGTCTAATTTCTCCATTTTTTGTACAGGAACTAATTTAACCACCCAAATTGAGTATCTAATGGGAAACATTATTCCAACAATAAATAATTTCTGCACCTCTTTGTGAATCATAGGTTCTAAAATTGGGTTAACTTGTCTTTTCCTTTTATCTAAAAGGTTTATGGCCCTCCATTAGTGGTATGGTATGAGTGATAAATCTAGGATCAAATATCTAAAAGTTATCATAAGACCAGGATATGAATTATTTATAGCTCTTTAGGAGAGTTGTTATCTTGTTTCTCTCATCATTTTAATATGCCAAGCCTATGTTAACAAACTTAGGCTATTCTTTGGTCCTAAGGTTTACCTAAGTATAATCCTTATCATTTACTTTGGGATTTATAATGTTTATGGTTTGGATCAAATAATATTTCAAAGGATACCATTACCTCAGGAATCCTATTTTCTGTAAGGTTCAAGATATTGTCCTCAAGTAATACATTCATATCCTTTTCATCAATGATTTGGGACTCAAAAATATATAAACTATTCATAAACTGAATGATTTGGTGGTCATCATTGAATACCTGAAAATGATATATGATGTCTATTATAGAGGGTGTGAGAACCATTTTTACCATCATCCTTTCTTCTTTCAACTCTTGGGTGGGTTTAAGAGTCGTAATAGAAGTAGCTAATGCATCAACCTAATGATTTTTCTTCTTAGACACAAACAAAATGTTAAAAACATCAAAATATTCAATAAGATCCCATACTTTATGCTTGTACCTTTTGAGATGTGACTGTTTACATTGATAATTTCTTCTTACTTAATTAATTACAAATTCTAAATTTCCAAAAACATTTAACTCTTTGATCTTATGTTTAATGATAAATTATAGTCCCAATACTAAGGCTTCATACTCAGCTAGGTTGTCAGTATAAGGGAGCTATATTTTTTATGAGGAAGCATGTTGCTTGTATTTAGGGACTTTTAAGACAAATTTTACTCTAGATCCGTGTTTAGAGAAGGATCCATCAAAGTGTAATCCTAAGATATCTTGGGTTTCTTCAGACAGTTTTGTTTCTTTCATGTCAAGAGTGTAAACTCCTATATCAGTTAAGCATAACTTATTCAATTTTTAGCATTCTATTATGTGATCATGTGCTTCATCTTGGGATCTATTTATATCTTTATCTAAATTTGGATGCCCTTCCATAACAACCACATATGGGAACAATCAGTGGACATGTACCCATTTAAAACTCTTGACCAATCTCAACTTAACAAAATACTAGGCCTTAGGGATTTCTACAACTTGTATGTCCATGAATTACTGAATCCTAGGCTCAAAGGCTAACTACACGTGTATATTATGGATCTCACCTATCAATTCTACTTTGGATTTATCCAACTAGACTACCACTTTGTCATAATTGATTGGGGTCAGGCCAAGATTTTTACACATAATTTACAAATACTTGAAGGCATGATATTAGTAGAGGCCCCAGAGTCTACTAGAAAATTATTTAGGTTCTTCCCAAAGTTCCTAACAACAAGTAAGAAAAGAGGAACCTCAACTTTAATTTTATACAAAACTACTTTGGTATGGGGAGAGTTTTATGGGTCTTTAGTAGCTTTTCTAGTCACAAATTTCAATAACAAATCCCTTTGTTATGTGATTTAGGTAAATTCTTGTAGGGTGATATTTGCTTTAATATTATTCATATCCTCTACAATATTATACCCAATTTTATAGGTGCTTGTATTATTGAGGATGTAGATCAATTCATTTTGGAGGAGGAGGATCATTGTTAGCCTTTGGGTCTAATGGGGATAAAATGAAATTTTGAGGGATTGAAGTAGTGTTATTTTTCCTACTCCTCAATGCATAGTTTCCCTTCTGGTATTGCTGAAAGGCATGTACTTCACATGTATTTTATTTTATTTCATTTTCCTCCTGCGAAGGAAAATAATAAGTATCCACCATTATAATAGTGCTAGGTGGCTTTGCATTATCATATGGGCTAGATGAACTAGTAAATATCTCATAATTATCTAGTTCATTTTGGAAGAATTCAAAAGCATGCCAAAACTCAATACAATCTAATTCA
Organism: Taxus chinensis; assembly: GCA_019776745.2. NCBI lineage: Eukaryota > Viridiplantae > Streptophyta > Pinopsida > Cupressales > Taxaceae > Taxus > Taxus chinensis. Next base: position 293,968,118 of record CM034146.1, on the reverse strand, counting down.
CCATGCTTAGATACAATTTGCACTCTACACCAATTTAGAAATTTAATTTCACAAACATTTATCTTTGGTGTTTTATTTTAGGAAGGCTATACCTGGTTGCTATTCTTATTGAAGGGCCTATTATTGTACCTTTGGTAAATGAAATTCTTATAGAATTACCTTCTCCAATATTTCATACTTGTCTTTGCAGATTAAGGAAATCATGGCCCAATTTTCTAACCATCCTTTAGATAGAATCCAATTCTCCTTTTACATTCTCTTGACTTGTCATTTGGGCATTGGAATTATTAACAGGGACCAATGCTTGCCTGTGACTTACTTTTGGATCAATCAAGGGCGTAGGATTAACTAGTCCTTGTTGATTTGGGGCTATATAGATAATTAGAAAATCATTAAAGACTGGTGTTTGTATGAGATTTGACACAATTTGGATGAATTGAGGAAAATGGTTGAGATGTGGATTTTGAAAAGTGAAGGAAAAATATCCATGAGGGTGCATTTGTTCATCTATTTGGATTGCCTCGTTATATACAACTGTCAGGGTGTTGATGTTCTAAGACCTCTTCAAAAATATTGAGGTCATGGGATCTAAGGCACTTTTGTAAATTCCCTAGGTTAAGTTAGTTTTGGGCTTGTATGGATCAATGATAAGACTGTCGATCTTTTAAAAAATGGAATTGAAAGCTCTAATGGGATCTTTGGTATCCCTTTGTAGGGTGAAAAACCTATAATACAAGATTATTGGTCTGGTAATTCTTCCAAACATGGCAATAAAGATAACATGGAAACCTTGCCAACTAGTGATGACATCTTTGTGTAGATTTAGGAACCAATCATATACAAAAATTCAAAGTGAAAATGGGAAGAGCCTATAAGATACATATTTATGTGTTATATTTAGAATCCTTAGAGATGATTTGAAGGTCCTAATATGTTCCTTAACAAAAATACTACCTGAAGGGTTAAGTACATGAAGGTATTTTTCTAGATTCTTAGGTAAGTCATGGACAAGGCCAAGTATTAATTGAATATCCGACCAGCTAAGCCATTGTGGGCACAACCATGAAATATGGATTGATTGGTTTAAGAGGACTTTGTGGTTTACTTATTTTAGGAGGAATTGGTGGTACATTTGGAATCTTTTATTTTCCTTTATCAGAACATGGCCTCTTGTGATAATCAAATAATATTTTAGATAAACTTGAATTAGAATAAGACCGAGTGACAATTCTAGGTAAATCTAGTGTATATACATAATTTAACAATAAAAAATCATATAAACTATAATTTCAAGAATAAATGTGTGTTAGTGAAAATAAATGTCCTCTATCTTTGAGATTAACAATGAGGCCCTCCTTCTAGCACCTCTTTTTTCCCTCTCCTATTGATGTGTATTGACTATACATCCAAAACAAGGAAATGCCAGACTATTATGTCCTCCTCGTTTTAAAGTCAAAAGATGACTCATTGCATGAGATGTAGGACATTGAGCTTCCAAGATTAATGAGGGGTGTTTTGCTAGACTTTGAAAATCCTTAAAGCACTATTCCTTGCACCTCTTCATCGGATATTTTTCTATAACATTCCCAAGTATTATCTAACTAAACAATATTACTCAAAATAAAATTAAAAGGGGATAGGGTAGAGAGAAAATAAAGTTATGTAGAGATCATTATTCATGAGATAGATATTAAATAACTAAATACTGTATGCTTAAGGTATTCAAGAGCACTAAATTTAGTTCAAACATAAATTAACATGCTATTGGTGTAGAGATTCAAAGGACGTTAGAACAATGGTTGCAATAGATAAGCCATGACTTGAAAAAAATATCTAAATTACTTAAGTGCACATCTATTTAATTTATTAAATTAAAACTACCACCCATCTTCATTAAAATTGTATAAGAACAATTTAAAAACCATAAAAAAATGCATAAAAATGATTTTAATATCAGTAACACTTCATAAAGAAATCTACATAAAGTGGATATGAGAGTAGATAATTTTAACTCACATGGATTAATTTAAACCGGCTTGCATTAATTAATCAAGAATTCACCTCCCCAAAAATTGAGGTATACATGTGTAATTATACGAAATAGGTCCTAATTTCAATGCCCGTACAATATTATGATTACTTAGGATCAAGAAAATATGCTTTAGATAATTGGCCTATTCAAATTTCTTAACAAATTTCAGTTACAATTGATCACATAGCCATGCATATCTCTAGAATATTCCTATTAATCAATTTACTATGCTTGTTTTATAATGGATCCATTTTAAGATGATTTTTATTCTCCATCGAGATTGATGATTTCTTATGGTATTTTAAAAAATCACGATGGATTTGTCTAGTAGGACCCTTTGGGAAGCCATAATTTTCCTTGTAATTTCCTTTAGATTCTTGATATTTTGGATCTTCTCCTTGGTATGGGACACAATTTCAATGAATTTGGTTTCCTTTGCATCATTGGCCTCTGCAATGTTCTTATGTAAATAGACCATGAACTATTTCAATAGCTATGTAAATTCTCCCATGTTTACCATCTCTTGGTTTCGTGTAAAAACCCTTATGATTTCTTCCTCTGAAAATATTTGGATTCCCCTTGAGATAACATAATCTAATTGTGGGGGTAGTTTGTTTATTTTCTCTTCCCATTTTTCTAGTTCCTTCTTGGTATAATTGGAATATGTATAACATAAACCAATATCATCAGTTATGAGCATAATAGGATCTTGGAAAACTCCTTCATCCATGACCCTGTTAATGACTTGAAGCATCCACTATAAGAAATCCATTTTGTTTATAACTATATGAGTCTTTCTTGAGAATTCTTGTCCTTTATTTTTCAATTCAATACTCTCCTTTATCACATCACAGAGGGAAATCAAGGCTTATTCTACATCATTGGAAATATTCTCAAGGACTGTGGCCTTGCCTTGTATTTCTTGTGTCTTTTTCCTTTCCTACATTCCTCAAACCATCTCCACAAAATTTCTAACAAAGCTTGGATAAATGATACTAGATCTTCTTGATACTCATCCACTTGTGAACCTTTTGTATTTCTATTCTTGGTAAGAACAATCCCTCGTAGATTTCATGACAAATAAGGGCATGATGAGTGAATACTATTTTCCTCATTACCTTTCATAAAGTGCATGTTTTGGATTGAATTATATTTTAATCAGAGGGTCCTCTTGAGTAACCCATTCTGGTTGTTCCCTCTATGCAATTATATATATTTTAATCCATCCCTGCTAAGGTTCTTCATAAGATGTACTAGTAGTAGCTACTTGTTATTATCTAATAGGTCCATGCTCTACCTCTTTAGCTATTTGGACTATATCTCCCTTAATTGCAGATTCCTTGGTTACTTCGTCATCATTTGAAGAAGACACTTCATAAGAAACTAAGTAAAAACCTATAATTGGTTCACAAATTAGTTCTTGAACTTTTGTGGTGGCTTATTGCTGATTTGGCCTTGGGGAAGGAGTGGGAGAAGTAAGACCTTGAGGATTTCTAGGTGGCTCCATGTATGTAGGTGCCCTCTCCTTCTAGATTACCTTTTGATTATTCCTCTTAGTGTAGGAGCTGCACTTGTGCTTTTTTGAGATTTTTTAGATGATATTATCATCCACTTGGGTGACCCGCACTTAATAATTCACATATGCTTCATGGGAATATATGAAATTTATTTTTCCCTTAAGTGACTCCAAATACCCAACCACTCTCTTCCTTGGGTCATATTTTCTTGCAGAATGCTTTGGAAAATTAAAGGAGTTTATATGGGAAGATGCATCCTACTACCAAATTCAAGGAAGGATGGGTCATGAGTTTATTCTCCTTACATTTGTTGGCAACACCATTGCAAATTTGCAGCAATTTCTTATTCAAACAATTTATCAGGGACATAATAAGGTAATTATAGTGACAGAGTTAACAATATTTCAATCATAATTATAGTATATTTAGGATAGAAGAAGGCATTCCCCATTTTTTAGATGGATTTGAGCACTCCTACAAAAATACTTGGCATTGATGTTTCCATAATCAACCTACATACCGAGGGGTAGAAGGAGGTATAAATATCCTCAATATGAGCCCTGAATCCATGGGAATACAAATCTAAATGCTATTCATTCAATTACCTGGGGAGCTTGGGTTTCCAAGGGGAAAAAATTCAAGGCACTGCCGGACTCCAAAAAACTACATCTATTAGATAAGATTCTATGAAAAATGATTTCTTACCATTGACATAATAGTCCCTCCGTGATAGTATATAATAAGTAACTACATTCCCTAAGATAGGGATCTTTCCTTCATCTATGATCTTGAAAATCAAGGGAATCAAGGAAACATATAACTTAGTAATGGAGGGGTTTCCATACAAATGGTTCATCAAGGCCATGCTAATTCTTACTCCAAGCCTAAATATTTGGATGAGAATGTTGTTTATGCCTTCATCATCCATTTTATCAATTGGGTATTTTCCCATTTATGTAAAATGGTTCTCACTTGGAGTGTAGTTGATGCAGGAGCATCACTGTGAGGGATTTTTTTTGGTAATTTTATATACTTAAGGAATGAAAAAGGTCTTAGAGGTCATGAATAGATGGTTTGTTGAGGTTCTATACCCTTTGTGGAACCTTCATGTGCATAATGTTTGAAATCTCATTTTCCCTTCAAAACCCCATTCTTGCAAATTTGAAATTTAATAACAAAGTATAGAGGTTTAAAGTGAGTGTTAGTACTATTTGGAAATGTAAGAGGTCATTTAAGACCTTATAAGAGGTAGGTGAAGTGTTATCAACTTTTGTGATAGGGTTCATCAATTAAATCAACCCTTAAACATAATGAGTTAAGAGATCAAGTGTAACCACCTTGAGTTAAACATACATAAGGAACAATTCGAATTAGTGAAGGTAGTTATGAATAATAGAAGAGAGGTTTGAAATGAAAGAACATGTGGAATATCCCTAATAGGCTTAAAGAATCTGTAAATGTCATTGAATGCTTAATATCATAGATTTATTTGTGGAAGGATTCATAGATTTCATGCATCTTGCTTGATTATGGGTATGAGTAAGTTCTTATATCTTTTTGTGTTTAATTAATGGTTAACTACATGGAATGAATGATTATGTGATTTTTCAAGTGAGTTTTAAGGGGTGAAAAGGTTTTATGATATAGGGTTGTCTCAATGGGTCTGTTATACAAGGTTTTAATAAGATTTAAGATAAGATTAATAGCTCAAAGTCATGATTAATAGCTCAAAAGGGTTTATCATAACCAAAGGAATGTAAATATTCATAGATTAGGTACTCTAGAGGGTTTGAGAGTTCTGACATAGCTAGTAAAGGAAGGAAAATGTTATTAATGGAAAAATATGAGCTCTCAGGTTAAGAAACATAATAAGGTTTGTAATTAGGTAAAAAAGAGTCATTTATTAGACTTCATGATTGAAAATAATTAATTCTTTGTGATAAGGTTGAAACAGGTTGGTTGAATGTATTTTCAGGATTTGGGATAATATGTAAGAGCTTTGATATTTTTTTAAAGCAAAACACAATTATCATAGTCCATGCACCTTATTTTGAAGGTTTGTGCTCAAGTTGTTCTTGATTAGAATCATTAATTTCCTTTATGATCATGATTTTTCTTATACAAGGTTGAGGAAGAGTTCATATATATTAGGTGACAGAGAAGTTAGAGATTATAGCACCAAGTATATGGACCACTGTGAAAACTTAGGGTTTTGACAGTGAATACCCAAGTTAGAGGGTTTTGGTAGAACTTTGTTTATGTTTCCTTTTAAGCTTATCCTTGGTGTTATCTATGAGGTTTTTGAAGTATTGAAGGAAGGTTAATGTGTGTTAGAAACCTTGGAAAATCATAAAATAATTTGACATTTTTCATAACTCTATTTTACTTGATGAGGAAACTGCACACACGTATTAAAATCAGATTTTGGAGAAAAGTATGAAGTTCAAACTTTGTTTCAAAAGGAATTGATTTTTAGTAAAGGTGTATTGATGCTTTTACAAGGAAATAGAAGTGAATGGAGGTCATAGGTGGAAGCATAATGAGGATGAGATCTTAAAGTACAGTCAAGGGTAATCAAGCATAAGCAAATCCCATATTAACAACTCAAGTTCCTTAAATTAAGAACCTATTAACAAGACTTAAGGAGTATAAAATGTATGATTAACTAGAGGGAATGATTTAAAGGAGAATGAGAGGATCATTAGAGAGATCTCAAGTGATATGACCATGCAAAGAAACAAAAGGACAACTAGGGTACTAGTGATATAGTACTAGAGAGGACAGTGAGAAAGAAGAAATAAGTAAATGGGAGAGTCTAATTAAAAGGGAGAAGGGACATAGAGGGAATGAAAATGTATTATGGATATTATGGAGAGGTGATTAAACTCAAGGAAGGTTAAGATAATGTATGAAATAGAGTTGGGTGGATTGTAGCTACTTAGAGCTAGATTAGAGAGTTATTAAACAAGTTGGGAGAACTCAAAGTGAAAGATGAGAGTTTAAAGAAATATGAAGATGAGTAGTATGGAAAGGAGAATAAGGAAGTGTGATGTAATGAGTATGTGTTGAGACCAAAATTAATAAAACCAATGTTAGTCTAAGGAGACAAAAACAAAGTGGTTAAGGAATAAGAGTGCAACAAGAATAGAAAGCTTGCTAAGAAGCCTCAATAAGCAACATTGAATTGAATGAAGAGGTAAGTAATTGGATGTTGTGGGAGGAATGAATAAGGTACATTTAAGTGGGAAACATTGATTCAAGTGTTGGAAAATAGTGACAAGCATTAAACCCTAATGAGCTACTTGAAACCATAGTATGCCTAGTTATCTAGTGAAGGAAAGGTGAATGAGTGCGCTGGGAAGAATAGGTAATGAGTTGAGAAATGAAATTTTTCATGAAGTTTTAAGGCCAAAATAGGTACTAAAAAAGGTGAATATATCAGTCTGGAGGTTTACTAATTATTCTAGACACTAGGCTTTATCAATTTAAAGGGCTAATTGCTAGATTTAGGCTAAAACGGTACTTAGAGAATAAATGAACATTGGATTTGAGTTATGGGGTGAAACTTTGCAGTATTCATAAGGGGCTTAAAGGGTATCTTAAAACCTTACAAATTAAGTGAAATTCATCCTATTTTGTTAGTTTCATGAGAAAATGGTAAATTGCAGGGCTACAAGCCTAGGTGGAGGTCTAAATGGAAAATGATGAAAATTGAAGGTATGATAATTTGAGAAGTGTATGTTCATGATTATTTGAGGTGACTAAGCATGTTTGAAGTGAATTAAACCTTGAGTTCATTATTTTAGTGCATTCTTGGTGTTTGAGAAATTTATTAGCCTCTTGCAAAAGAAGTTCTTGGATTGATGTTGATGATTACTCTTGGTTCATAAATGTTGAGTTTATGATGCTCCTACTCTACATAGTATTGGTATTAGAGTGCGTATAATAGAGAGAATAATAACTTAACAAGGTTTGAAACAAGGATATATTGTTTAGTTTTACAGGTTAACTCTAAAAGAAGGACTAAAGTCATGAAGACAAAAAGTGTGTGTTAAGAATTCTAGGAACTAAGAGGGGAGTGAATAAGTGCTTATATAAACTTTTGAAACAATCTATAGTTTTCAATAATCCATAATTAAAAAATCTTAACTATGATGTATCATGACCATTTAACCATGAGAGATAGAGAGAGAGAAACAAGCACACATGGGAGACAAGATTTAATGTGTGAAACCCAATAAGGGAGAAAACCCACTAAAAGGAGAAATCAAATAAATATCAAGAAAAATTGTCCAACAAGAATTACAGTGATCTCACCAAGTGGCAATCATCCACTCACCCTGAAGCTCTAACTCCATTTTTAAAGCACCTACTTCAATTCAAAATCAAGCACCCACTTGAATACAATGCCAATCACCCACTTGATTGATTTTCAAGAACCTACTTGCAAGGAAACAACCACTTCCAAATCTCTGAGCAAAAACTCAAACTTTAAACACATAATTTTTATCACCCTCAAGTTATTTTCTTACATCAACAAACCGTGATCTCTGTTTCAGTTCATTAATTCATTTGCACTCCTCAATACATCAATCTTCTCTTTTTATTATACAATTTATATCAGGTCTTTAAGAAATATTTTTGGACTTAACCAAGCTCTTTACTTCATGAAAATGGTCCTCTCAAATTTCTATTGCACTCCAAATTGACTTCATCTCACTTTCTTTATCCAAGATGACCTCTCTCATCAACAAGACCCTCTCAGGTTTCAACATGAATAAGAAAACATTATTTCATACACCGTGGAGCATATATAGACACAATGATACCTAACTTTCATGTCCCTTACACTTCACATTCCCACCCATCCAAATTTACTCTCCTCTCATCTCCAACTAAGGAGACCAACAGTAAAGATACAAACTATCATATCTCTCAATCATAACTTCTACCATGTTAGATTCCATATCCCTTTGTTACACCACTTTTTCATACATCCCGACACATGAAAGTGGAACACATAACTCGTTTCAAATCTCTAACAATCAGTTACCAACTTAAGGAATCCAAATCAGAGCTCTATAGATTTTCTGAATTAGTAGTTACACAAAGTTTTTTCTTCTAGTGTGGTGAGAATAGGTTTGTATTATACTTATCTGACCATGTGCAAACTATAATGAGCATGTACCCACATTACTAAGTGGTCTAAGATGCTATACCGAATCTTCAACTTCTCTATTTCTCTCCTTTCTCCTTCCATCTTCATCTTAGACTAAAGGGGTATGAGAATATAAATTTTATGATCATTGTTATGAGCTTGAGGAAAGGTGAACTTATCAAACCATGACATTACATATTTTTATGGTCCTTGAACCTGCAGGAGATCTTCATAAAAAAAAACTTGGATATCATCACAAATAGAGGAATAAGCTCTTTCTCTACAACGGTTTCTTCAACCCTTCAACTTTATAGACACAAATCTACATGAGAGTGATGGGGGGATTGATTGATCACACACATGATATTTCAAGAGCCTATATAAAATTTAACAAGATGTATGGAGTTTTAGATTCAATTCTCAACTATCAAAGGGAGCATGGTATTCTCTACTTACTCATAGAGCGTGCATTTTACCAAAAGATCACTGATTTTCATGTACAAAACTGTACCTTCGAGATTTGACTCATACTATGTTAAAATAAGTCAAGTATGACTTCAAGAACACCATTCAAGAAGTATAAAGTCCTTGCATAACTATATAGGTCCATAATTTGTCTAGAATCATGCCAACAACATCAAATGAACTTGATCTTTTAGGACTGTGTATAATGAGGGCTTTGGGATACAAACCCTAGGATTATATTAGTAAGCTTTCATTACTTTTTTCTTCATATTCATATCATTGTAACTATATGAGCACTTCCTTAGAGGTCCCTTTAATATACTCAGGTATTCTTTTGTATTGAATAGTAGGATATACTAAAGTTTTGAAATCATAGTCACAATTCTCCATGAATGTCATAAGAGACTGTAAATCCATTTTTTAAGACAAATATGTTTTCCTTGGTTTGTAATTTTTCTAAAGCATCATAGGTGCATCTCTGAGAATCCCTCAACCTCTTTAAACCTACCATACCATGTGCACCACAAAAAAATGAGAGAGTAAAGGTATGATAAGCAATCAAATATGGACTATGTGCATTGTGTGTTAAGAAAACACAAATCAATCTTAAAATGGAGGTCTCCTTATAACTAAAACTTAACTTGGATGAATATATATGATAAGAGAACTTCAATGAGAGGATAATACACTACCTTCAAGGCTTGAATGCAAAGTTTTTAGGCGTAACTCAGTCCACATAATTCTTGGCAAGACCCTCATAAGGTAGTTGAGAAATCATGAAAACAAGTACCACATCTCACTTCACCAAAGAAAATGATAGCTCTAAAAACAAGTCATTTATGACCTGTAGAAAGTTGTTCAAAACATTTCTTAGCTCAAAGGCATGCTTAAACCAAAAATTATTTCTTTTAGCACATTCACATGCTGGGTTTGAAAGTTCCTTTGATGGTAGAGAGAAAAATGATAGAATTTGCACTAAACCAACACTAATCATGCTCAGATATCATGACATCAGATACCACCCTAAATTTCTTCTACCACAATAGGAAATTCAACTTGGACTCTTCAAACTAGCAATGTTTACCTAAAAACATGCAAGACAAGGTCAAATAATATGGACTGGTTTGGGTTGAAGAGAAATAATGCCACCTTTTTTACCTTAAAATAATATTTTACACTTCTAAGATGTTTTACTATCTTATATATTTGATTTGGAGTCAAAACACCTCATATTATGCCTATTGCTCCAAGGAGTCCCGAAGAGAGAAAACATTGCTAGTAAAATGCATAGAACTTTTTTGTTTATTATCCAATTTTTCCTGAAACGTTTTTAAAAAGTTTATACCTATATTTATTTTCAAAAATTACTTCTATGATTTATCTGAAGGAGGCTTGAAAATTTTTTTTAGATGCTAAGAAGACAGGTCACTGCTCAATTTAACCGTCTTTGATTTTAGTCTGGTTTTGGTAAAACTTGAATAACTTGAAAACTAACTTCTTCAAAATTGTGATGAAACTAGAAATAAAGCACTACAATACCTTCCTAGACATGCTCCATAGATGGTTTCTCAATAAATGATGATTGTATATCCTAGTACAATATCATTTTCCTAATCTTCCAATACTAGTTCTCAAGGGTAGTATTATGGTGAAAACTCAAATTTTTCCTCAAAAATATAACGTAATGCCTTGTATCTACTCATAAATACTCTCGGAAATGTTCACTAGGATCTCCTCCAATGATTTACCTAGGATTTTCATAACCTTCTATTATGCCCATGTCACCTCATTAGGCTCTATAACTAAGCCTACATGAGATAGTTTCAACTGCGACTTTCGAAAACATGATCTGATACTCACTCTTAGAAGCTCTTACACATCCTTGAAACATCATTTTTGACATGTGGGACACATGATCCAAACACACCAACCATCTCCATACCTCTATTGGGAATCACCTACCTCACTGTACCAAGCTTGTAGCACCCATAAAAACATCCTTGAATCCTTTATGTGAAAACTCCAGACCACTCATGCTCCATTAACAGGAACCTCATCTTCACCAGACATTTCAATTCTATTTTACCATCAATGCCACCTGACATCAATGACAACACCAACTAATGCACGAGGGTTCAATAGTGTGAAGCAATCTCCCCTTTTTTCAATGACGGAGAGATATCATCCTCGAGAAGTAATTTCTATGGTAAAAAACACACCACGCATATTTAAAGCATTCATACCTTTTTGTGACAAAGAAGTCTCAACTAGCTTTATAGACATCTATGACAAAGAGTTTAGTGACATGGCCAACAGAGTAAGCAACATGTGAGGTAATGCATGAAGATAAAAGCAACATACTTACCTCAATTGAAGCTACCCTTGAGGTCAAAGACTTACTACCTTTCCATCTATTCCTTGAGGATAGATGCATGAATTTCCATATGAGTACCAAGAAACGTCACTGCTCCCCCTAGAACCTGATTCTCTTCATATTTAGGAGTATCATCAATTCACTTTGCTAAGAAGAATGGAGAAGCTAGGAAATATTCCTTAAGCTAGTTGCACTTAGTGCTATTTGGAGATACTAGGTCCGTTTGGAATCAACTTTTTTACAAGAATGAGAAGCCATCTTAGCCCAACTTTGGCACATCCTATAATTCACCTATGTACATCATGAGCCTAAAAACTTCATGTGCCTCCCCTTGGGAACATTTCTATCATCCTTTATCTAAGGAACTGTAAGCATATGTCAATCACATTACCTTACACTTCAATGGCATAAGCCATAGGATCAATCGAATCTAACCAGCCCTAAAGAGAAATCCTTTATCAGTTATCTTTATTATCTCATTCCTTAGCTATGCACTAAATGAGCAAGACATCATTGATCCCCCCTTGAAGTGTACCATCTTATATTTGATTGTATGATGATTTCAGTTGGCTTATTCAAGGTTTATAGGACACCCTCAAGATTCACTATTGGACCCATTCTCAACTTACTTGTTAGGATCAATAAGGGATAATCATATCTGGAACAATCCCACATGCAAATCTGACAACAGGGTTTATGAACACTAATTCGATGCTCTGAGAAAATATCACAGATCTAAAATAAAAGTGCTTCAGAAAATAAAATATTCACTTTGGAACACAGGCTTAATCATCATTAGACATGGTTCAACCCAATTTGGGCTACATTTCTTCCAAGAATCACTCTGCTCATATTTTAGTTGCATCCACCAAGAATGTACTCTCAATACAATACCCATATATGTTTGGAGTTTTTCTCAAAAATGACTCTCCTAAATTCACACTTATAAGACTCATTTTTCATTGATAAGAAAAAGAATCATTTTCCCCTAGGAATATGCCCCAAGGTCACAAGTAATAAGGAAATAGATTAAAAAATTTTACAATACCATGTGGAGACCAAAGGACCACCCCATAAACCTATAGGGTTGGAATAGATTATCCATTCCCAAGGGTATGAGTAATTGAGCACATTTCTGTGAGGTTGTCTAACATGTTGTATCATTGCTGCAACAAGAAACAAGAGTTATGAATAGTGTACAATACCTATTCTTATGTTCCTATACAGTCTCTCAACACTTTCACACATTGAAAACAAGCTGATATTGTAATAACCAATATCCCACTTGGAGATGGTTTTGTCCTTGATTAATGAATCTACAGAGCGAATGCTGTCACTAGTCATCCATGTTATTCCAAACAAAGTCTAAACATAGATTTCAATCTTCTCCCTGAATGTGGACCTACCTTGGTTGCTGTATGCAAACTCTATAGGAATACTGACTAGTTTGAACCCTCTCTCTCCTTATCTTCTCCAACTTCTCTTTACCTCTTAAGTTGTCATAATGAAATTTCTACTCTTGTACTCTATATAATGACTTTCATCATAGGTTTGTGGAGTATTCAGGAGTGATCCATAGTCTAGGTGCCATAACATAGTTTAAGGTAGTTTACATTCACTAATGGGAGCTTCCCTTCTTCCTTCTTATTTCAAGAAGAAGGGGCTTAGCCAAGTGATTTTTAGTGTAAACCAAATCAACTCTTTGTTTTCCCTTATGGTAGCAACATTACTTCACCACATCCATGGTTGAAAAATCCATAAGATTCTGTAAGATATTAAAACACACACTTGGTTACACTTCGTAGGAACTAGATCACACACTTGGGTACACTTCTAGGAACTAAAATCAGATGCATTGTAATTAATATGTTTTTAAGGGATAAAAGTATTAATTAATCACTATACTTGGCCATCTTAGGTTCCCTTTATAGATCATCCCTTTTGGCCTTACGAACCTCGACTGACCCAATCTGAACCCTTCACTACTTTCATTCCTTTTCTAATGCTCTGGACACCAGTTTTGCAGCCAAGACATACAGTTGAGCTGATCTTGCAGGTGGCATAATTGACCCAATATTTGAAGAGCAATAGTAAGCTGATTTCAGACTTCTCATAGTTTAAATCATTTTTGCAAACCGATCAAGAGTCCTTTCCTATCCATTGAGCATCCTTAATTTCCTCTTTAAGGGTCAACCTTTGTAGAATAAGATGTAATTACTAGACCTCATTGCTCTTGAATAAGAAAGATCATATAAGATACTAGATGAATATGTGATCAAATTAAAGGACCATTGCCTTAGAAGCACAATGGGGATTAAGAGGGGGGGTGAATCAGTCCATTGGAATTAAATACACCACTTCATGAATTTCTAAAAGGATCAAGAATTTTTTTTCTCAAATTCTATGGAGATGGAAAACAATGTCCAAATGATCATATCATAGATTTTATCACAACTTTAAATGTGTCTTGGAGTACACATTGTTTCACCCCATAGGAGCATAGGTGTATGACAAAAACGTTTAAGGTAGAAGGATGGGTATGTGAGGAATACCTGGAGGTCATGAAGAGGTTACACACTGTTGAAGACCAGGTCAATCGTAGGGCACTCTTTTTTGTTTGGGAAGGATTACCTGAAAAGCAAAGCAAAAGACGACGAGATAGAATTAAAAGCATAGGTTGGTGGATTTCCTAGTGAAAGCTAGATCTGGGAAGTGGGATACTTTCTAGAAGGATGTTAATCCACATTTTAAAAAAAATGATGATAAGAACATGAAATAGAGAGTCCTACTGTAGTTGTATAATTTAGGTATCTCACACAAGCACAGTAAATCAAATCCAATCTAAATAGTGAACACAAGATTAAATCTAAAGTGGGTGATGGGTTGTTAAGGTCTGTTTAGGCATGACATAGGGGTATTATGGAGGTCTGGGTGAAGTTTTGGGAGGTTTTGAGGGTTTTGGGTTAGGGTAAATAAGCTTGCTGTTCTGAGGGAAAAATATGCCAGACAAAGAGACTGATGCCAGTTGGGGAACTGATGTCGGTCACTGGTTTTAGCTAGGATCGGTTGGCTAACTAACCATGGTAGGGGAAATTAGGTGTCAAAGGTGAAAAGGGGTTGGTTTAGGCTCTTTTTGATTGACATAGAGTGTTTGGAAGACTTAGGATAGGGTATTGGGATTTAGGTGAAGGCTCAATAAGGGTAAAAGGTGATTGGAAAGGAATAGAGAGGTTCAAGTTGGTAGGGTATCGGGTAGATGGGTGACAGATGGTATTCAGGTGAGAAAGAAGTAGTCATACAATAGAAAAAATAAGAGATCTAAGACCAAAGATAAGAAACTAACAACATGGTTAAGATACTTATTTGAAGATATGGATATGGTAGATGACAGTGGTTGGTGGGTGCTCGTAGAAGAAACGGGTCTAGATCTAGTGCCACGGAAATGAAGCCTACATGTTTCTCCATGTGAATGATCCGAGGCTATGGAGCAAGAGGTTGGTTTCTAGTGAAGACCTTGGATGCTCTGGCGCTTTGTTTGATCATCAATTGCTCAATCTAATGCCATGATGTGAATGAATAATCCAAAACGAACCAACGTAAAAGAAGAAGAACCTAGGGAAAGAGTTGGAAATCCTTATTTACAAGAACCAATGGTGGTTCCTTGACAGGAGATGATCGAGGAATAATCAGCGTCGGTTAGGGAGAAATAATCAAATTTTCTGAAAAGATCTCGTTTCTTTCCTTCTTGGCATGGTTCAATATTGGAAATGGGTTAGGAGTCTTGGTTCACACTTAAACACATGGGAAATCGATGGAAGAGGGAGTTGACAATAAAATTTAGGTTTAGAATAAGTCTTATTTAGTTAAATGAAGTGATGACATCAATGCTTAGGAGTGATGGGGACCTAGTCTTAGCTAGTTAAATGCCCTTAGAATGGGTCCAAGAGTGAGGTGGAGGGGTGAGGTGGTAATTAACCTAATATTAATAATTAGATTAATAAAAATGTGTGAAAGGGGTCATGGTAAGGGGGTGTGTTAATTGAAAGGGGCTTAGAAGGCTGCGACCTCATTTTGGGTGTTTACATTTTCCCCTTTTTGTCATAAATAATATTTTGTACTAAGTAAGTGACCATGAACTCCAAAAACATAGAAATCTCCTTAGAATCACCAACAATACATGAACCACTGAGGTGATCCCCCTCAAACACTCAAATCAATGATACGTAAGTGGAAGGAATCAATTACTAGGTTGAAAGGAGAGATTGAGTAAGAAGTGGATAGGAAAGATGAAAAATGAAGGTGAGGTCCCACATGGATAAAATGATAATCATGACATCAGGAAGGATAGGAAAATAGAAAATGAAAAATGTATCATGCCTGGTAGATATTAACAAGGCACAATTCATTGAACTCGTAGTGGAACACTATAACAACCTCAACGGAGACTGATAGTTTATCCATAAACCTGTGAGTCAGAAAATGTCATTGCATGATCTAGGTATCCAATGGTAATCAGGATTTGATTCACTAAGAAAAAATGGGTCATCAGGAACCATGAAAACACATTGGTAGGTGAACATTATCATGACATTTCCAACAAGGTGTACTTTAATGTTACATACCCACTTTATCTTCAAAAAGATAAGTGTAAGGCATTCGGTAGGACGAATCTAATCTATGAGTAGTCCATTTCAGGATTGATAGTGACTCAAGTTTTGGGACCAATCTTGATTTTTTAATACATCAGGGTCGGTTATGGCAAAATTAACAGGTGAAAATGGTTAAACATGACCTGACATAATATCAAGGGCAAATTTTACTAACATGTGCTAGCCTTAAGAACCATATGCCAGGGATGTGAGAAATCTAACCCAACACACAAGTCTCTAGTAATCAAAGAGATTTGAAAAGTGATGGCTAGTTGGGTTTCTAGATAGGGTAAGACTGAAAACTATGGTTCACCTAAGAAACCAGATATCGGTGGTCAGAGTGACATCTGATATCTGGTGATTAAGGGCACGACTTTCATGACCGATACATATGGTCACAAAAATGAAGAAAAAACCAAACTCACTGCAAACCAAGTGACTAGCATTTGAGCATTATGGGTAGACACACAAGTCTGAAGTGGAAGAAAATCATAATATGATAAGCACCATTGGATGAGACGGGATAAAAGATAAAAATCTAAGAAACCTACCTCGACGGTTTTTATGGCTTGTGGTCAACAAAGAATGCACGGTCTCCCAACAATTGACTAGGAACAACGTTGCCTATTTAAACGATCCTAGACGGTCGATCTCAGGCTCATTTGAATGACATGATTTTGACAAGTGAGAGCTTTAACCCATATAAAAGTCTGAGATTTTGAGTGAAATGGAGGCCCAATAGAGGAGGACTTGAAGTGCCAGAGGTATCATTGAGCGGTAAACTTTTAAATTAGAACCTATTTTTGTTATGATTCATAGTTTTTATTTTTATTTTTTTTACTTTTTTTTTAAATTTTGGATAGAAATGCCAAGGGTCAGCTAGTGGAGATTGGGTATGTGTCTCCAGAATTTGACTGGGGGAAAGGTCACATCTTTGACTCCAAGTTAGGTTTTCACATCGACTAAGGTATGTAAGACAAGAATTTTATTGAGTTAGTTTTAGATGAAAAAAGATGATTGTTTTATAGGTTGGATGTTAAGGGTTACTGTATTTGATGTGATAGGTACATGCCAGTAGACACTTTATATGTGAGAGATAGAGTCATTATCCATGTTGTAAAGTGACCTATTTTAGGGTTGATGTCATAGGTGACATAAGTGAGATCATTATGGATACAGTTGTAGATTAGGATAAATTATTCCATTAGCATGAGGATGCCCAAAGACACATGGCTATATCATAACATTGATAGATAGATGATACCTAAGGACCAATATCCTCCTGGTTCCAGAACTAGGAAGAGATGACCATCACATTGGAGGATGTGTCTCATTTTTTTATATTTCCGATTCAGGGGGGACATGATAGTGTTGATTAACTCTATTTTGAGGGTCAGACTGAGTGCTTTGAACTATGACTATAATTCCAACAAAGGCAACACAACATGCATGCTTGATGTGTATGTCTATCTGAGACTATTCACATTAAGACTCAGTATCATCCTGAAGACAACATCATTGTAATCGGATTAGATACTCCCTGGAGAACATGATGTGTTTTAGTATATCCTACTACGAGACTTCCATATTCATCTGATAAGGCTAGATTCTCATGTGGTCACCCTATAAGTCTATACATGGCTAATATCCTTGAGTCTAACTAACTTATAATCTTCATGGTCGTATTTGGGGCATACTCTCCTTGATACAAGTGTAGTCAATGTGCTATGGATTTATGTCAGACCTCTGAGAGGACTTACCAGGTATGCATGTAAGATTTTTTAACAAAATTATATGGGCCTATGTCTGAGGACATAGACTATGTAAGTTGTATATGTGTATTGACAGTGTTTTAAGATGGATGTGGAGGAATAAATGATACAAATTTGACAGTTTACATTCAGGAGATGGATTTCAAGAACCCCCCTGTAATGGAAATTAGGGGTAAAATGGGTGAGCAAATGGTACACAAAACCATACTTGGGGAGCTTGGATAGCGAATGTTTTGACATAAAACGTTTCATGGAAAATGTGACTATGGCAGGGCATACATTTTCTAGGCCCTAAACACATAGTTGTAGCATGGTGTTATATGGTCATCCATTGGTAAGCAACCCAACCAGTAATTGGATGGATTGTCCTTTAGGCCTCTTGTACAACCTAGGTTAGATGATAGGAAATGGATGTTTCTATCCAACCTTACAGTTGGACCCTGGACATCCCAGTCGCTATTTTCCTTATTGGATCATTTTATGTATCTAGATCACCCCTTGCAATGCCTAACCAGGATAGGAGCGCCCATACCACCCCTTCCCCCTATTTTGTACCCCTTTTGATTATAAGCATTGGTGAAATCGCATACACTCACTTCATTTTTAGGCCTCTTTTAATCCTTTGGCAAATCTTTTTCCCTTATAGCAAATGGCCTTCTAGTTGATCAATTACAAAATTTTGGTGAACAAGGTGAATAGCCGACTAATGAAAATTCACCATAGTCCAATGTGTTCAAAATAAAGGACCTTAATATTTGTGAGCATTTACTGAAATCACAACCACTAAATTTTTGCATGTCTACAATAGGCACGTAAAGGAGCTCTCAAATCATACTATCTTCATTTGCAATCCATTCTTGTTATGTTTTCATCATTGTACTGCAACATACTTTGCATTCTACAACATGAGGAAGGAGGAAATTTCATGATTTTCCATCCACACATTCTACTACATTGTTACATTTAGATACAACACTACTAAGCAAAGTGGTTTTAACTTGCACAAGGGATAGATCTAGGTGCACAATTTCTACACACACTCTTGACAATGAACCTTACATGGAGTTTATATCAATAAATAGCCTCTAGGGCAACACTCAGTGTTGCATGAGTTCAAGATCTGTTAGGGAATGAACTGTTGAAGGGTTAGTTCAACTAAGGAATTTTGAATTTATGAAAATTAGGTTTGATGTGAAACAATGTTGGGCTTATATAAGTTCTTTACCTATTATATTTTATATTTTATATGTTTCACTTGTGGAGAGTGGATCATAGTTATTGACAGTCCCTGTCTAAGACATCATTTGGAAAAGTCTACAAAGACCCTAGTTTAGAGGGTTAGTTCACCAGAAGGAAGTTGCCTATAGCTCATGTGTAGTTCAAGCTTGAACACCTCAGAAGTTGTCAACAACATGGCTTAGTGGGTTCCCTTGACATATCCTAGGCACCCGTTGTCTTGACCATCATTTTAAAAAAGGACATTTCATGAATTCATAATGAGCATTCTGTGGCACTCATGCCTAAAAAGGAACTGTTAGAGCATTATTCCTAGTAAAAGTGAGATATAGAGAACGGATAGAGAATATGGAATCAAATAAGTCTTTTCATGCTATCTTAGGTGCACTGAAGGGATGCTCATATTGACACTATACATCTCCCGTAGTATGGGTCAACCGCTCAAGTATATGTACACCAAGCATACATGATCGTCTATCTCATTGTCTCTATTGGGCATATAATCCTCCATCTAACTTTGGTCACCCATAGTAGAGTCAGTTTGAAAGTGATTTGGGTCATTGTTTAATCCTTTTGATGAAAAAAGTAAAAAACAAGATACGGAATACAAATGATTAATATATCTTAAGAGTCCTGGGGATCCAACATTGAAGGAAAAAAATCCCATGCTAGTTATTCTTCTACATTGTCATTCTACTTATATGACTTCTACATGTGCTCATTTTAGTGAACCCCAAGTACTTGCCACTTCTCATGCCTCTCGTAGTCTTGATATCAATGATAAGCAACATGATATTCTTCCTCGACTCCTCCCTCTTACAATTGATCAACTCAACTATACTACTCATTGTTATTTTCCAATTATTAAGCTTAGTCAAATACCACAGGTCTACCCTTTTTAACAATTAATCATCAGAGGGATTATCATGGACATCAATGTGGGTGGGTGATTTGGTCTAGCCGCTTTAAAATGAAAAATGAAGCACCTTGAGTGATGCAACCTAGAATTTACCAGATAACACCCTAAACGCGTTGGCACATCACTCAGCCTAGACTGAGTGCTCACCCGAAGCACACAAAGGTACCATGTCCCTCTTTAGGGTTCCTGTAGTAGGATGTTAGTCATGATGAAGGAAGAAAACATATACATCCATAGTTAATTCATCATTCTACAATGCATGCCATACCCTCATATCTATGAAAGAACAAGATTTAAACAGTAATCATGATTGAATCAATAACATGCACTACTCAATTACACATAGGAATGAATCTTAGATTGAGCCAATATCTTCCATCTTTATTAAATAAACATAGAGTCTCCTTACAATATCAGGGTCAATCTATACCAATGCGCACATGGGTATGATATAGTAAACCAGATCATGTGCGCATATTCTCTATTACATTCATACATCTATCTCTCTCTATGTATATATTTAACTATATTCATTCATATCATATATATAAGGTGGGTACTTGCCCTTCACCGCTTATCTATTCCAAAAATAGGCCGCATGCTATTAATAGCCACGCATGC
Organism: Taxus chinensis; assembly: GCA_019776745.2. Lineage (NCBI taxonomy): Eukaryota > Viridiplantae > Streptophyta > Pinopsida > Cupressales > Taxaceae > Taxus > Taxus chinensis. Next base: position 293,947,375 of record CM034146.1, on the reverse strand, counting down.
TATTTACAGGCATAGCCATACATGCAGGTGTGCTATCTAAAGACCTCTTGCAAGTTAAGTGAAGTGACAATCCTATTCTTAGCTCGTCTCCATGCAAAATGCTTCGATCCGATTCCGCTAAAGATAGACAATGTGTGGCGCGCACGTCTCTACATTGTTGGTGTGTTCTGCACGCCATCTTCTAAATTATAGGTCTTCATGCTCAAAATCAGATAAGTCCCAAAAGTTGAACTTACCCTCCGTGCACGGGTTCCTTCCTGTCCCTCTGTCACCCTTGATCTTGGCCTTCTCTTCCTGTGTGGACTTCTTGTGTGATCTCTGAACTAGTATACTCTAGATCAACATTACCCCACACTAATCTCATTGTCATCCCGACAATGGTTATCTCTAAAAATTGAAGTAAAGATTAGAAGAATGGAAATAATAAGAATGAAAGAATGTAGATAAATAAAAAATTTCTTATGAGGCTATGAGGTAGCCTCCTCTGCATCAGTTTCAAGTATCAGACTCTGGATACTCCTCTTTTATTTCATGGCCTCCAAGGCACTTACCATTCAACGAGTGCTTGTTCTGACTTTCTCTGGAATGTCCGCAACATTGGATTCCAACTCATCCCTGGCAATCTCTCCTTTTGCATTCTATCAGAACCAACATAACACTAGACATCGACGCCATTCTTCCTTCTAGAAGATCCATCTTTTGTGCAATGAAATTTCCAAGCTCTTCCATCCAAGTCTTCTGCGGATCTTGTGCTGTTACTAGGGCCTCGCACTTTTGCTTAACTATTGAAAATATTTCTACATGCAGCCCAATGTCTCATCCTTCATTTCTTTTTAGACCTTATTGTTTTCTTCCAGGGTCATTTATATTGATAAGCTCCTCTGGAGCTATGTAAATGTTCAAAGCCTAGTCTACTTTCTTCAATACTTCTTGTAATGCACTTGCAGTATCCTTTTATAGGATGCAATATTTTGTATCACTGAGGATTTATCTTGTTCTGCCATCTTGCTCTGAGATTCCCTGGCACTATCAATGCACAAAGGTTCATCTTCAAGCACCCGGTCCGCCAACTTTCCTACATAATGTATCGTTGAGGGAAACATATGTGGTACCTTGGTCTCCAAGTGTGGCCTAGCTCTTAATGACATTGTCCCCAATCTCCTCTGCGAAGCTAATAAATACTTCATTCTTCTTCTGTGCACAAAGTCCCTCTCTTGCGTTATGTGTGTTATCTAAGCATCCTTTGTCTTTAGGTCCTCACGCGTAGCACTCTGATTGTTACAAGCTTTTTCCATGTTCCTTCTAGCAACTTCAGTAGAAAACTTCACCAATGTGTTGCTAACCTACTCATCTGACATGACAGTAGGCTTAAATCTCATGTGTCTAGCTTGGGGTGCCTTCTTCAGTTGTCTTGGAACACATGAATCTTCACACACATCAAAGTTAGGCTCATCCATATGGGTGTGCATTGACCACGATAATTGCTTTCGAGTGTGCACATTTTCCATATCCTCATCCATTAGTTCCCAACTGAATAAATCCTTCTGTGCTATCATGCTCTGGAAGCGGGCATGGAAAATTTTTCTTGCATCCTCTGTATACCCCATGGATGGTGGAATGTTCTCTCCACTTGTTATTCTAGACCATTGCTTCTTAGGAACTTTAGCTTCCAAATTTAGAACTTGTGTCTCCATGTCCTGAACATTCTCTACAGGTCTCTCCTCTGGTCTTTTCTCATCCTCTTCTTTTTCCCTTGATTCCTCACCCTGTTCTTCTGTGTTCTCTGGAAGTGTAGGAGATTTAGGCATGCTTTCCTCTGACTCTTCCACCTCATCATTTAACTTTAATTTCCTCCTCCTTTACACTATTACCTCCTTCTGTGGGGAGAGTCTGGGTGATTTTTACACAGTGGTTGGAGTAGCACCTTGGGTCCTTGTTCTCCTAAACACCCTCTTAAACCTGTGCTCTCCTTGGACTGCATTCAAGTTCTCATCATCCCCCTCTTGTGGTTAAGGTGGTGTAATGGCGTGCTTAGCTTCACCCTTATTTGTAGGATGTCTCCTGCCTCTATGCTCTAAACCACCACTATCTTTGCACTCCTCCTCCTCCTCCTCCTCCTCCACTTCAATTGGCTCTATGGGCTTAGGTGCTGGGATGTTCTCCATTGTATGCTTTCCCTTTGGTGGTGCTGGAAGTGCAAACTCACCTTCCACATATTTGTTATTCTCTATCTTTGGCTTCAACTGGAGATACACCAATGCTGCCCCCACATTTATTATAGCCAGAATTATTGGCTTAATATTCAGCACCTCCAAAATGATCTTCTCTGTATAAGCACTTCTGCTAGGATACACATACTTCTTCCTCAATGTATGGTAATCATAGTCTACCTTATCTACATTGAAGAGTAGTCAATGCGTGTTTGTAAACCTATGAACAGATGCTCAGAAATACATTGCAGTGAATGCGCAAGGAAATTTACACAAAGGGCTCCAGACTCCATCCTTCATTGGGAAGTGCATGATGCAAAAATGATGATATATAGCAAACTGAACTTGTTTCCCTACCACTTTTGGTAGGTCCTTTAGGATGCACCACTCTTCTCCAAATGCCGCATGGAGCCTGTCATACCATTTCTCTGCCCTTTGCTTTACGTCATCTTTCATGGCCCCTTTGCATAGATACTTGTTAAATCTTTTAGCTGGGTGACTTGTTCTCCATGGAGTATTCCCATACTTTTTCATTTGGTCCGTCTAGTACTCCAATCTCCATGAAGACCAGTGATAGTAGAATAGACCCAAAGCTGATCTTCCCCCCTGTGCGTGCTTCTTTGACTATTTTCTCTACAATATAGCCTACAATGTTGTAGATTGTCCCTTCTGACATCTTACGCGCCACATGTAACCACATAGTATTTACCTGTGACCACCGCTCTTGATCATTCAACTTGGTAACAAGGTGTGTTGCATCTTGCACAACTGGACAAATCTTCAATTTGTTTATGTACATTACATGTAGACACTTAATGTACCCCAAATCTTGTCCTGTCTTTAAAATCATGGCTTTATCTACGAGATCACCTTTGATGTCCTCTGTTATGGCCTTGAAACCTGTAACTGATGAGATAAGCATAGATGAGATTCTAACTCTGCGTCCTGCAAAGTAGAAGAAGTCCTTATGCACCCTGCTCATGAGCCACTGATACAAGGGCTCATACTTACCGAAATATGGAAGCTTATATAGTTGGTAGACCCAAATTATCTTCAAGATATTCTCACCTGCATCATCATACACCAGCATATCATCCATTGTGTGCTTGTTCGTCCTAGCAGTGAGCAAGGAATCGAGCTCCTTCTTGTTCTCCGAAGTTCTGTGATTGTATTCACTTACTTTACTCTTTCTGATGGGTGAAACCAATTCCTGGCTGATGATGACTCCTTATAGATTTTGTGTGCCATCTCTTCCTCCTCGATGACCACCTTCTTATTTCCTTTTACTGCTGCTGTAGATGCCTTCTTAGGTGCCATTTTTACCTTGCAATTGTCTCCTCTTTAACTCTACAAATTTGCGAATCAAACCCTAGCTCGATTTAATCGTGCCCTAGGTGGAAACTTCATAACCTAAAACTTTTTTGTCTCCCTACTTCACTCAAACCCTTCACCACTAGGGACACAAGCTTCTTGTCACACAAATCTGGTTGTCACGCTTGGTTTCACACCCTTCACACCTTAACTCAATCACTCGGCTCTTCGCACTTGGCTCTTTCTTCAAATACTCTTAGTCGCAATGGTAAAAATGAATCCGCATCCCATCCTTATATAATTTTTTCAAATTTTGATGCATTTATTTCTCCTTCACCTACCAAATATCCCCTCATTCATTGACCAAATCCGTTCATTCCACGTGGTACATCTTCACATTCTAGCTATAAACTTCTAGCGCGCCTTCCTATCATCTGGTCACAAACTTCTCTTCAGCATGTGCTCCTACACCCAAGTACCTCATCACTGTACCTTCTCCTGGTAGCTATCATGGCCTTTTCTCACCTCATGTTATACTGTTCTTTCATTCATCTCCATCCTTGGTCACTTTTGAGAAGCAATCTTCTTTGGACTTAAAGCACACCCGTAGCAACTTATTCCTTTCACCTTCCAATTCCCATAGTATTTTACTTGGATAATGATAACCCCCCCCACACTAAAGGTATGTGTAGTCCTCTACACATAGAAATTCTTCACATAGTAATTAGCTTCATGCGCGTAAGCGCAATTATTACACAAAAACAACTAAATTGACAAAACATAGCGATAATGAAGGAAATACAGATTTGAAAACCTAATCTAAATGGCAATACTACCTTATTACAAACACCAAGAAGACTTATTTATAGTAGGGTTTTAGCCTACTCCCATTAAAGTAACTGGGTATCCATGTTCCATCAAGTACTTCTAACTAGAAAGCACCTAATTCAAGTATATAAGTGATGACATATGGTCCCAACCAATGTACTTTGAGCTTTCCTAGAAGGCGCAAGAACTTTGATTCATAAAGACGTACCATTTGTCCATTCTCAAACTTCTTATAATTTATGTTTCTATCATGCCATGCCTTCTGTGTGGCCTTTTCCTACTTCTAACTCCATCATGCTATGGCTCATCACTCATCCAGTTGAATCATCTTTTTGATACGTTCTTCTAAATCATGTTTATCAGCTAGACCTCTAGCGTGCGTAATGCACAAAGAAGGTAACATAAATTCTATAGGGAGAAAAACTTTTGCGCCAAACACTAACTAAAATGGTGTGGCTTTGTTCAACCACTTATAAGTTTTTCTATATGCACAAAGAACAACTGAAACTTTGTCATCCCAATCCTTTCTTCCAACATCAAATTTTTTTGTCAAATTCTAGCCCAATTTTTTTTGAAAGCCTCAACAGTTTCATTTGCCTGAGGATTGTAGGGTGTAGTTTTATGGTGTGCGACCATAAACTCATCTAACAAGATCTTGATTGTATCCTTCAAAAAGTGTGTACCTCTATCACTTATTAAGCTTAAAGGACATCCACATCATGTAAGAACATTCTACCATAGAAACCTAGCTGTTGTAGCTGCTGTATAGTCCTTTGTATGTGTTGCTTCTTCCCACCGTGTGAGATAATCTATGCAAGTAATGATATAGCAATCTATTCCTGCGTGTGGCTAGCAAAATAGGTCCTACAAAGTCAATGACCCATTTCTCAAATGGTTTGGCACTAGTAATCAGTCTCAAAGGCATCTCATCTCTTTGCCCTGGTTTTCCTAGGCGCTGACAATGATCACATTCCTTACAATATTCTTTATAGTATTTATGCAATGTCTCCCACCATACTCCAACAATTAAGATCTTTCAGGTAGTCACATCACCTGCATAATTGCCTCTTGTAATACCACCATGAGATTCTTCCATGATATCCTTACGCTCATGCTCTAATACACAACAATGTAATACTTCATCTCTACCTAGATTGTAAAGGTCACCCGTGATTAACATAAATGGTGCCACACGTATAACAAGCTGTTTATTTTCTAATGTTTTCATTCCCTCTGGTGCCATACCTATTCGTAGAAAGGCCAAAATGTCTTCTAATTCCATGGGCATGCGTTGTAACCTATATAAGTGTGCTTCGGACATTATTTCTTCAATTGTATGTGCATCCTCTCCTGAATTGATTCTAGATAAATGGTTTGGTCCAAAATTAATTTTCCCTGGCTTCACCACAACTGTGAAGTCAAAATATTGAAATAGGATCACCCATCTGCATATGCATCCCTATAAGATGGGCTTGTTTACCAAGTAATTTAATTCCATGTGATCTGTATACAACACAAATGATGTTGCTAATAAGTACTGCCAAAACTTTTGCAATGCATAGATCATTGACAAAGCTTTGCACTCTGTAGTTCTATAATTCCATTCAGCAGGAGTCAAATTTCTACTAACAAAACAGATTGGATGATCTACAATACCTTCGCCAGTTTGAGCTAACACAACGCCAATGGCCATGCTAGAAGCGTCCATATGCATGTGAAATGGTTTATCCCATGAGGGAAAATGTAGAATGGGTGCGGTAGTAAGTTTCTCTTTTAATATCTCAAACGCGTGCTGCTGTGGTTCTCCCTAATAAAATGTACCTTTCCCCTTCAGTAAATCTTCCAAGGGTGCAACAATTTTGGCATACCCTTTGATGAATTTTCTATAATATCTTGTATGACCTAAAAATCCATGCACCCCACTTTGACTGGTAGGCACTTCCAGGCCTAAAATGACTACAACCTTGGCTGGATCAACTAGTAAACCTTCCTTGCAGATTATATGTCCCAACAGTATCCCAAATGGCGTAGAAAATATGAACTTCTTGATGTTCAAAGACATACTCAATTGTCTACATCGTTCAAACACTAAGCACAAATTATTACAATGATCTTTCACAAGCCCATATACTATCCAATCATCTAGGTATACTTGTAAGAAGTTGTGAATAAAATATTTGAATGCCTGAACAACTATGCGCAAAAATATAGCAGGCACATTTTTCAATCCAAAAGGTATCGTAGTATAGGAAAAACTACCCCACTTAGTAGTAAATGTTGTATTTTCTTGATCTTATTGAGAAATACTAACCTGATGATACACGGAAAACCCATCTGTGAAAGAATATATTTCGTGCCCTGTAAATCCTAGTATTTCCTCAGTGAATGGCATAGGGAATGGATATGTGACATATGTAGCATTTAGCTCCCTGTAGTCCACACATTCTAATTCATCCATCCTTCTTGATACTGATCACCATTGGGCTAACCCATTCTGACTCATGAAGGGGATTGATAATGCTAGATTTCAACATTTTATCAATCTCTTCCTTTACCTTTTTTCATAAATTAGGATTCATTATGTAAGGTCTCTTTCTAATTGGCCGTGCACCGTCCTTAAGTTTTATCTTCATTTCCCCAAGTGATTCATGCATGCCTTTAAGTTCATGATATTCTCTAGGGAATAATTCCTGATAATCCTTGAGTAACTCGATGATCTTTGCTACCTCCGAGTTTGACCAATAGTCTCAAATTATGGCCTCCTTAGGATCAACCTCTGAACCTATATTCACCTTCTTTATTTTCATGGGTTCATGATAGGTGCGCGTATCCTTGTCTGCACTATTTAAGACCTTGCACACCCCTTGTGAATGTTTAATATCCAGGTTCTCAACTTCCTTGTCATCCATTATGTAGACCATCTTTCCTTCCTCTTTCTCAAGGTAAGCGCATTCAAGTAGTATGGAGTCCATTTCTTCTTCCTTTTCAAAACATGCTCTGAACTCTGCCTCATCGAATAATACCTAAATATGCTCTTCTTCTTTTGCGCTATCTCCCATAGTTAAGTGCTTGAAATTTTTTAATGCCTTTTCTACAGGACGTTTAGTCGAGAAGTAGTCAAAGGTCTAGATAATTCCCGTAGTCAAACCTTTCCAGTTTCCAATCTCTCTATGTAGTTCTACATATACATACTAGGAACGTGTGCATCCTTGTAGTGTAGAATAAATTCGATGCACACAAAGTGAAGGTGGTAATGCTTCCTGTCATGCTATTCAGAGTCTCTCACACTATTGAATGTGATGCTGAACAGGTTGATCACCATGATAAGTGCAAATTTACATAGGTACATTGTTCCTTACAAACCTAGTAGATAAAGCAACTCCAATCTCTTCCCAGTTTATAAGATTATCTCTGTGGACTACCCACCAACGCACTGCTATCCCGTGTAGTGTATATACTAACATATCTCTTCTCTTAATTTGATCTGTCCATTGTGTTTCCATGGCCTTCAAAAATGTAGGGAGATCTTCTGCCTCAGTATACCAAGGTACTGTGTTGCCTATCCGTCACACCAAACAAAGTACATTCTTGCACACAACCACGCTTTTCACCTCACTTCCTACTAATTCATATGTACCATGAGCCCAATTGTCACAAGCAATACTCATAGTATCACTAATAGAATGAGAATCCTCCCACTATAGGATGACTTATTTTGATGGCTCATTGACCTTTGGGTCCTGAATAACGCGTACATAAACTCTGTTTAAGTCATTCTCACTTAGAGGCTCAACACAGGGTGTAGACTTCCCATCTGTCAAAGGTATCACAACCCTTTCCTCCTTGTTTTCAAAGTTGATATACCCCTTATTAAATCTCAAGTCAGCATTATTTGCATAACACCAAGGGCATCCAAGTAGGGCCGGAAAATTGTTTGCTTTTGCAAGTGCTAATACCTCAAAATCCCCAGTGAACTTGGCCCCTTGTATAGTTATAGATGCATCTTTCAAGACTCCTATGGGAGTGGACTTAGTTCAGTTTTCCATAAATGACACATTAGATGATGGCTGCAATGGAGGCATCCCCATTTGTACCCATGCATCTAATGTAAGCACATTTACTTCCACACTTGTATCAATCAATATGTTACTCAACAACCACTCATCCACAACAAAATTCAGAGTAATTTATTTTTCATAGTCAATGCTATCAGGGGGAAGCTTTGCATGTAGAATCTACTGTCTGGTATTAATACTTGCGCATAGAGTGTTCCCTTTTAACAAAATTCCTAATAGTGGAATAATGTTCTCCTTGCGCAACATTTTGCACACCTCTCGCAGATCATCGATATCAGTTTGGACTATCTCCGATGATTTCTTCTTCTCCTTTAGGTACTGTATCTCACCCTAAAGATTCCTTAGCACTTCCATGGTATCCTAGTAAACTTCTTTCTGATGAGAAGGATCTAGGTATCTTGCATGCAAAACCTCCTCCTTGGTGATTGTAGGCTTATGGTGCAATGCGTCTCTTGCGTGCACAACTTTAGCACTTGTAGTGATCTTCACTGTCAATGCCTTGGGTCCTTATGCAATCTTGGGCATCCACTAATCTTCTATCGTGCACTGGATTCTAACCATCATGGCACTTTTGTTTTCTTGCTTATGTTTCTTACTCAGATGCTCATATAAATTTGGGAACTCTTCATAACTATGGTTCTTTCCGCATAAAGAACATGTAGTATTCTAAGGACATTCGCACCTATAGTGGTCAGGAGATCCAGACGTATAACATGTTCCATGAGGGAACTCACCTCTTCCTCCACCATGGCCTCATCCTCTATATCCACCATGATATCCACGTCCCCTTCCATGACCTCCTTCAAAACGCCCCTCATTCCTATCATAGCGCATTTTATTATGATCCAAATCTTGGTACTCATTCCTACCCTTAGAATTATCTGTTATACTTGTTTGTCATACTCCAATGTCTATAGCATCATGAATCTCACCAATCAACTGATAATCCTAAGTATCATGGGTCGTGGACCTGTAAATCTTGCAAAAGTAAGATACATTCTTGATTATCATGCACTGTAACAAAGGAAAGTGACTAGCATCATGATTCAAATGGAAAATATCACATATTAATAGTAATGAGCATACAGATATGCGAGGGAACTATCCTTGGTGTGACCTTCCACTTCACAATCTATACACCAAATTCTTGAGCACGTTTCATGGGCTGAATTTGCTAATAGCTTCTCTATTTCTTTACCATAGCTACAATATATGCCTCTAGGAATGGACTAATGTTAGTGTCAATGCTCCCAACTACCTTAGCACGTAAAGCTGCTTCTAGTACTTTACATGGATCAGTGTATGTCTTATGTGATAGTGCCCTTCTAAAAGGTGTAATCAATCCTCTAACAAACCATTGTGCATGCTGGCTAGCGTGAATATCATAAGATAACTTAGATAGAAGTGTCTTAAAATGAGCATCATACTCACGTACACTCTTAGTAGTGCCTTACTTGATATCCTTGAGCACACTTATACTCTTCTGCTCAAACTCAAGGATATAGAAATCTTTCAAGAAAGCATACCTCAGTGCTACATAATCCACACAAGTTTGATCAGGGTCAAACTTCCTATACCAGCTGTGTGCATGCCCCTATAATGTAGTGGTGAATTGACTTGCCTTTCACTCGGCAACCATGATCCCTTTAGCACACCACAAGATTTCACACATATGTACATGTTCAGAAGCATCCCCTGTACCTCTATATTCTGGGAGATGAAGAGACATCTCCATATAGATATTCTGTGGTTACTGCAAACCTTGACCACCTGATCCAGAACCCCCTATGTTCCCTTTGCCTCCAGAACCACCAGATCCACCAGAACTAGAGCCACCTATACCTCTTGATCCTCCACCTATAGCTAGAGTAGGACCTGTAGATGTATTCCTATGTGGTCCGACAGTAGTACTATATTGAACCCCTATAATCTATGAGGTAGCTCCACTTTTAGAGGTGAATCCAACATTGTGCATGCTCACATTCTGTGCAGATGATGCACCTAAGAATGATCCTCTATATAACATTGAATTTTTTTGTCCCACCATTGATGTACTTGATCCCTGACGTTCCTCAAACTCCTTTGATTTAGATCTAATGCTTGCACAACTATAGAGGTTTAGATCCTAATCCTACTCTAAATTGCAAGGAGACAGGGATAGAAGTGCAAAAATTGAAACTAACTAAAGATGGTGATGCACCAAAAAGGAGTGGTGAATATTTTTGTCATGCAAATAGACACAAACCAAAGATTGCAACATAAAACATACACAGGCTGATAAGATATAATTTAGGATCTGAAATGAAGCAAATAATACAAACAAAGGACTGAAACCCATTCACAAAGCTTGCATTATCATTTCCAATGTCAAAACCACTGCATTACAACCTCAGAGAGGTAGAAAAACTGTTACAATCTTTGAAGAGGTCTGATTCTTACAACAATCACTTGTTGGAGGTGAAAGAAGAAGTCTGCTATGCCAAAAATGTTCCCCCTTTAGAAATGAGCCAAATCTGGCTTTTACATTACATGGGTCGAGCCCAGGAGAGAGAAAATGTACAAAACGTGGGAGCCCATTCCTCATTGACTACAAATGCATTAAAATGGCATGGGGGACCTTACAAACCCATACCCTGCCATTTTTGACCAAATTGGAGGAGAATGTGACCCATTCTGCATTAAATTTGGTCGCTGAAATGTCACTTCTGGCCATGAACACGCGTCAGAGCTGTTTCTTAACTTTCTCTCTCCAAAATGAACCAAAATTCAAGATTGACCCTAGAATCATGTAGAGAATTTTATAAGCTTTCCAATGATATAAATAACGTGCAAATCTGAGCTCTGGATCAAAAGATATGGCGATCTGAAGATTTAGGGCACAAAACAGGGAAAATGGGTTTTAAAATTTTTTCCCACGCTCTGCCACCTGGATGACACGTGTCAGGCACTGATTGGATGAGCAATTCTCTCTCCATTCCTTACCCGCAGGTTTTCCTTGAAAGTTTTGACTTTTTGTGATTTTGGAACATTTTCCATTTTTTCCCCGCACCCCGCCACTTGGGACACGTGGCATGATTTGGTTGGAGGACAGGGGCGTGGGGTCATCCTTTGCTTTTAGTTTTTTGGCCAAAATTTTGCCAAATTCTCTAAATTCCTCCCTGAGCTCCACACTTTCTTGCTCCATAGGACACGTGTCCTCTTTTTATTGGCTCGGGCCAACGCTTCAAACCTTTCCCTTTGAAATTTTGGACGTTTTCCCTTGTGACACGTGGCATTTCCTGATTCGTCCGTGGGCCTGCCAGCTTTTCACGTCCCTCGCGTCCCTTTGGCTCGGATGTCCCAAACTGTCTGGGACAAATTCCTCTGATCCGCCTGATTCAGGCTTCCCTGTCCCTCTTTGAGGCTGATGACACACGTTATTTGATTGGCTCTCGGCTCCTTCGGCTTTCTGCGTCCCACGCGTCCCTTCTGTCCCAACTGTCCCTGTGCAAAAGTTCTCATTTTCGGCTGATCCGGGTGGTTCACATCCTTCACGTCCTCACGGCCCAGATGTCCCAGCCTATTCTGCAGTAGTTAGTCAATTTTCTCTTTACCTTCGGCCAGTTCGCCCTTTCGCATCCCACGCGTCCCCATGGTCCCAACTGTCCCAAGTGCTGCCTGTGGACCGCCTGGAGGATTTTCAGCCGGTTCGCGCCCCGACGTCCCAACTGTCCCAAGGGCCGCCTGGACTAGGACTTAGCCAATTTTCATGATTTTTTCTGCCCCAAGCTTGTTTTTTGCAACTTTTTCACCCTTTTTTAGAACTTGCTCCTTTCTTCTTGGACAGGAGTGTTAGAAAAAATCTGAGGGGACCCTAGAAACATGATTTTTTGCCTTGAATCAATCTATTTTCCTGGGACTTGAGTATTCTGATGCATGTTATCAAATTTACCCTGGGGGTGAATTTTGGATAACAATTTGGTGACTCAGCGGGGTCACCTACCTGCTAGGTAGAAGATACCAGTTGCCTGAAGCAGTCCATTGGGCATGGAGTCATCAAATATTCTGTTTAGAACCCCTAACTGACTCAGAATGTGCAAGGAGGAAGATGGAATATCACCTGATGGAAGCAAGGACTGCAAAACATCTCCATGGACAGCAAGCTGTGCCAAAGCACTTAGGGAAAACAAAACTAACCTACAGCAAAACAATGTGCACAAGCACTTGGAGGAATGAAAATCTAATCTAATATTTACAAGGTAGTGAATTTCCCTCTAGAAGCAACGCTTGAGATAGATTCCATTGACTGGAATCTGCAGTTCTTCACCATCCAATGAGGCCAATTGGAAAGCATTGTTGTTCTTGCACTTCGTGACCATGTATGGGCCACTCCAAATGGCATCAAATTTTGAATGCCTTCCCGGTTTTGCTCTATCCACATCCCATTTCAACACTAGATCTCCAACCTGAAAAGATCTATCCTTGGCCTTCCTATCAAAGGTATTTTTGATCAAAGCTTGATCCTTTTCCATTGCTTGGGATGCCTGATTTCTGATCTCTTGCAGCTCCATCAACTCTGCATACCTCACCTCCATGGGCTCAAACTCTAGCAACTCCAGCTGCTTCATGAGTTCCAATGTTGGCAACTCAAGTGACATGGGCAAGATTGCCTCTCTTCCATAGACAAGTTTGAATGGAGAGTTACCTGTGGATCTTTTGGGAGTTATCCTATCAGCCCATAAGGCTGATTTCAGTTTGGTATGCCAAGACCTCTGATTCTCGTCAAGAGTCCTCCTAATGATCCTCAACAAGTTCTTGTTTGTAGACTCGGCCTGGCCATTACCTTGAGGGTAATAGTTTGATGAAGTGCTTAGGTAGATACCGTTCTTGACAGCCCACTCAGTCACCTTAGATCCAATGAATGCCAATGCATTATCAGAGATTATTGTAGCAGGTACACCAAATCTGGTTGTTATCCCCTCATAAAAGTCTAAGATGCTAGACTCATTTGCCTCTTTGAGTGCTACTGCTTCTGTCCATCTGGTGAAGTAGTCCGTGGCTGTCAAAATCCATTTGTGCCCTTGGCTTGAATTGGGATTAATGACTCCAATGAAGTCCAAACCCCATTGCATGAATGGCTGGTCAACTGAGATTGGATGTAATGGAAGGGCAGCAAGTCTCTCTTTTCCTGTGAAGAATGCACAATTCTTACACCTCTTGATCCATGCATAGCAATCACTGAAGATTTTAGGCCAATAATAACCAGCCTTCATGATTTTTAGAGCTGTCACTCTTGGTGCAAAATGACCACCAGCTGGTCCACCATGGAACTCTTCCAACACCCTTTGAATCTGATTTGTGCTAATGCATCTCAGCAGCACTCCATTCACATCTTTCTTGAACAAAACTCCATCAACAATGGCATACGGACAGCCTGCAATCTGAAGTGTCTCCTTTGGGTCTTGTTCATCTCCGGAGGGCATAGGCCTGTGCCTAGGAAGTGTATAATGCCTTGGGTCTAGCAAGGAGTGGGGGCAGCATTGTCTTCTTCTTGATTGCCACTTGGCTCATGGCTGTCCTGGACTATCAAAACAGCCTCTTCTTCATTGCATACTTCTTTTTGCTTCCCCAAAACCAGCTGCTCACACAATCCTTTCCCTCTTACCAGCTTGGTGATCTTGATCTCAATGTCATACTCCATGACACGGGTGATCCAACCTGCCCTTTTCTCATTCAAATCCTTGTTGAGGAGGAAGTCCTTGACCCCAGCATGTGAGACCAGCAACTGGACCTTGTTGTTTGAGACTAAATGCTTGAATTTCTTCAAGCTTCTGATTACTGCAAGTACATGCTTCTCAATAAAAGAGTACCTCACCTCATAGTCATCTAGGCTCTGGCTGAAGAAGGCAATTGGCTGCTCATCATTATCCTTGTTCTGCTGTACCAAAATGGCAGAAATAGTGTCATTACCTCCAAATGCATAGAGGATGAAATCCTTGGAGAAGTCCGGGTTGATGAGAGTTGGTGCTTGAGAGATGGCTTCTTTGATTGCTTCAAAACTCTCCTTGCCTTCTGCTGTCCACTTGAAAGCCATGCTCTTCTTTAACATTTTGGTGATGGGCTTGACAAGGGCTGCAAAATCTGGGACAAACCTCCGAACAAAGTTTATCCTTCCCAAGAAACTCTGAAGGGCTTTCTTGTGGCTTGGCAATGGTAGTGCTCTTATGGCTTCAACCCTCTCTGGATCAATTGCTAATCCTTCCTTGGAGACAATATGGCCAAGGAGCTTTCCTTCATGTGTAAGAAAGATGCACTTCTTAGGATTCAAAGACACTCCAAATCTCCTGCACCTCGTGAAGACTTGCCTCAAATGAGAGAGGTGGTCTGCTGCATTTTTGGAAAAAATAGTGATATCATCAAGGTAAATCAGCACCACGTTGTTAATCAAACCTTTGAATGCCATGTCCATTGCCCTTTGGAAGGTAGCACCAGCGTTGGACAGCCCAAATGGCATTTTCCTGTATGCAAAAGTTCCCCATTTGGTTGTGAAGGCTGTCTTGAACTGGTCCTCTTCCTTCACCATAATCTGATTGTAGCCTAAGTAGCCATCAAGTAGTGAAAACCTCTCGGAGCCAGCCACAACTTGCAAGATTTGCTCCATGGAAGGGAGTGGGTAATGGTCCTTGAGAGAGGCTCTATTCAAGTCTCTGAAGTCAACACACAATCTGATCTCTCCACTCTTCTTTCTGACTGGAACTAAGTTGGCAACCCAACTAGAATGCTTGATTGGGAATATGATCCTTGACTCAATCAGCTTGTCCAATTCTTTCCTCATGAGAGGCTCCATGTGTGGATTGACTGGTCTTTGTTTCTGCCTGACAGGCTTAGTATTTGGATCCAATTCGATGGTATGCTGAGCTAAGTTGGGATTGAAACCTTTCAAGTCTTCATAGCTCCAAGCAAACACGTCAGGGAACTCTTGACACAGTTGTATGAACTCATACCTTTCTTGTTCAGTTGTCATCCTTCCAATTTGTAATGGTTTGTTCTCTTCTACCAAGATGGATACTGAATCCTCTCTCTTGACCTGAATGTTTGCTTTTTCCTTTCTAAACTGATCATTGGGGTTAAAAATGGACTCCAAAGTGATAAGTCCCTTGGGCAGCTTGTTAGTTCTCAGCTGTACCACTTGGTCACCATACTGCTGTTCCAATTTTTCTTGATTCTTGGCTGAGAACTCAGCTTCTTCTTGCAAGAAATGGATGATTTGCTGGTCATTTTCAAACACTTGCCAACTGAACATTGTTATCTGGCACTGAAGGCCTCACAATCATGTGGATGTTTGGCTGTACCTTGTCTTGTTGAATGCTTTCCACAATGTCAAAGGCTGCCCCTACTGCTGCAAGCCTGTCAGCAGCTTGATTCTCTTTCCTAGGAATGGATTTGATGCCAAAACCCTCAAAATCTTCCATGAGGTCCCACACCCTGTTCTTGTAGCACCTGAGTAGATCATTCTTGGTAGCATGTTGTCCCTTGACCTGATTTACAATCAATTCACTGTCCCCAAAGACTTGCAAGTTCTTTATTTTCTTCTTTATTGCCCAATGCATCCCTTGCACTAAGGCTTCATATTCAGCAGTGTTATTGGAGCATGCAAACTGAAATCTAAAAGCTGAATAGTACTTTACTCCTTGAGGTGAAACAAGCATAGCTCCACCTCCTGCACCTTGTCTACTCCTTGATCCATCAAAAAACAACTGCCATACCTCATTGTCATCTTTGTGGTTTGGCTTGGTGATGCTAGGAATAGGCTGATTTTCTTCGTGTATGCAATAGACCCCTAGCTCAGATTCTTCCACTTCTTGATAAGGATCAAATGCATGTATCTTGTTTGCCCATTCATCAAGAGTTAGATCCGGGATGCTTCCAACCTTAGTGTCAGCTTCATCAGTGCTTGGGTGATCTTCTTGATCAAATGCTGAGCAATTGGCATTAATCTGACTTGGAGTGTAAGGCTCAATATGGAAGTTTGCAATAGGTTCTGACCTGATTGTAGCCTTAGTTCCATACCTCGTTCTGAACAGCATGTGTGACCAATCAGTAGACAAATATCCCCCAATCTTGGCTGTGAAGTCCCTTGACAAGCATAGGGCAAAGAGTGGTGGAAGGTCTATGACTGATACATCTTGTAAAACAACAACATTTGGACATGCATGCAAGGTAAGACTCAAGTTTCTAATCACTCCAACTGTTGCTACTGCTGTCCCATCCAGCTGCACTACCCCTTTGGATATTGTTTCATACTGGAGCCCTAGCTGATCAGCTATCTGTTTAGGCATTACTGAGCTACTTGCCCCGGAGTCTATCATGCAATTGTGCACTAGCTGATTTCCAATGATCAATGAAACATAGAAAGGAGGGGGCTTCAACATTTTACCTTGCTGTCCTCCATGATTTCCCTCAGGCTGGGTAGCATTTGTAAGCACTTTGTCTTGCATCTGAACTTGCTGATTCAAAGTTGGCCAGTCCTTCATGGCAGCTTGCAGTAGATCTCTTTGGCCTGGGATAGATAGGGATTCCCACATTGATATATTGACATTTGTCTTCTTCATCTGATCAATGATACTGAATGGTGATGAAGGATCTCTTTGCTGTCCCTTGGTTTGCACATTCACTCCTTGCATGTGGGCAGCAACAACTGGTATTTGAGTTGGCCTAGGAGCTGTTCTTGGCTGCCCTTGTGCATTTGAAATTGGATTTTGCTTGCCAATCATTTGTGGAACCATGGAAGGTTGTGGATTGGTTGGGGCTAATGGCTGTTCTTCACCCAAATTCCTCCTTTTTGACCTTGTGTTGGCTGCAACACCTTGAGAAACTGCCTGATTCATGCCACAAAAATCTTCTGCTTGCCAGTTTACCAATGTGGTGTCATTTGGGGCTGATTGCTGTTGGAATGTTTCTTGTTGTTGGCTGTTTCCTTGACTGCCCTCACCCTCCACACCAGTAGTTGTCACCATTAATGCTTGATTCAAAGCACCATTGAAGCACATGGATTGGTTATGAGGCTCATTGCATGGAAAACACCAATCATACTCCTGGGCAATGTTGTTTTGTGTTGGCACCAATGCCTTAGAGGCAGATATGGCATTTGGATTATAGGGCTGAAATGGTCTATTGGCAGGAGGCCTTGTTTGATTCATATTTGCAGCTGGATTAGGTGGCCTTTGTGGTTGGTATGGCTACCTGTTAGGCTGAGCTTGGGGTTGATAAGAAGGTCTAAAACCTTGGGCCTGCTGCCTTTTGAGAGTAACCAGCTCATTGCCTAGGTTTTGCAATTGCTTCATGACTTCTTGAAGCTCATTTGGGGCACTTGGAGATGAAGTGGAAGCTTCATTTGAACTCTGATTTCTAGGAGTGGGAGAAGGAGCCAAATTAGGTGCTTGATTGGTGTTTGGACTCTCTAAACTTGGAAACAATGGCATGGGAGGTCTAGGGGCAAGTTTGCCAGCTTGGATCAAACAATTTTCAGCCCTAATGGCAATGCTATAAGCCATAGGGATAGTTATGCCTCCCATGGACTGAATTAACATAGAAATATCAGAATTTAGAGCTTTGAGATAGTAGAGAAAAGCACCTTCTGCTGTTGGCCTGACTGCCACTGGAATTCTCTCCCAAGTCTTTTGAAATCTGAAGTTGAAATCAGTCAGCTGCTCATTGGGAGCTCTCTTGATGGTTGTCAGCTGCTCCAAAAGAGACAAGTTGTCTCCCTTTTCTCCAAATTGCTCATGAAGTGCTATACACAGCTGATTCCAATTTGTGATAGAACCAGCTCCAAGGCTCCTAAACCATTGCAATGCTTTACCCTTGAATGAAGATGCCAGTAACTTGACAGCCACTTGCATCTCATTGATTTCATGGATTGCACAAAGGTTAGCAATATCTTTAACATGATCACCTGGAGTAGTCTGATTTTCTCCAGTGAAGTAGGGAATGTTCTTCAAGGCTGCAATAGGAATTGGATGTTGTGCATTGAGGGCAAGTGGGCTGCTGCCTGTGAAGTTGACATAGGGGTTGTTTTGTGCCATTCTAATTGGTCTTAAAACCCTTGTTGACTGAATGAAAGGCCTACCAGGTGGAGGAGTTGAGAGAGTTCTGTTTGGTGGAGATGGAGACCTTTGAATCCTTCTTCCTCTTTGCCTTCTTCTTGGAGATAATTGCAGGTATTCAAACAACACTTCTTCTTCTCCAACTCTTGACCTTGTGGTGATTCTTCTCATGAGTTTTCAGGCCTGCACTGCTGAAACCAGTTGATTCTTCCCCTTGGAGTCACCAGATATGCAAATAATAGCTCTTTTTAAGCAAGAAAATTGCAGCAGATGCACATCAACTTTGCTGCAATAAAAATGAGACCTCTAGTCCCACCGGGCGTGCCAAAACTGTTGTGCAAAATCACAACACCCCTGGATGTTGATCAGATTTCTAGGTTGATCACTCTAGCATCCAGTGTGATTGCACAACATGGAAACCTCTCTCCAAGTGTGGGACTTGTGAAACTGAGAGAGGAATCTCCAGATTAGAGGCTGGTTCCTCAAACTCCTCTGATTTAGATCTATATTTGCACAACTACAGAGGTTCAGATCCTAATCCTACTCTAAATTGCAAGGAGACAGGGATAGAAATGCAAAAATTGAAACTAACTAAAGATGGTGATGCACCAAAAGGAGTGGTGAATATTTTTGTCATGCAAATAGACACAAACCAAAGATTGCAACATAAAACATACACAGGCTGATAAGATATAATTTAGGATCTGAAATGAAGCAAATAATACAAACAAAGGACTGAAACCCATTCACAAAGCTTGCATTATCATTTCCAATGTCAAAACCACTGCATTACAACCTCAGAGAGGTAGAAAAGCTGTTACAATCTTTGAAGAGGTCTGATTCTTGCAACAATCACTTGCTGGAGGTGAAAGAAGAAGTCTGCTATGCCAAAAATGTTCCACCCTTTTAGAAATGAGCCAAATCTGGCTTTTACATTGCATGGGTCGAGCCCAGGAGAGAGAAAACATACAAAACATGGGAGCCCATTCCTCATTGACTGCAAATGCATTAAAATCAGCACGGGAGACCTTACAAACCCATACCCTGCCATTTTTGACCGAATTGGAGGAGAATGCGACCCATTCTGCATTAAATTTGGTCGCTGAAATGTCACTTCTGGCCATGAACACGCGTCAGAGCCGTTTCTTAACTTTCTCTCTCTAGACTGAACCAAAATTCAAGATTGACCCCAGAATCATGTAGAGAATTTTATAAGCTTTCCAATGATATAAAGAACGTGCAAATCTGAGCTCTGGATCGAAAGATATGGCGATCTGAAGATTTAGGGCACAAAACAGGCAAAAATGGGTTTTGAAATTTTTTCCCGCGCTCCGCCACCTGGACGACATGTGTCAGGCACTGATTGGATGAGAAATTCTCTCTCCTTCCCTTACCCGTGGGTTTTCCTTGAAAGTTTTGACTTTTTGTAATTTTGGAAAATTTTCCATTTTTTCCCCGCGTCCCCGCCACTTGGGACACGTGGCATGATCTGGTTGGAGGACAGGGGCGCGGGGTCATCCTTTACCTTTTAGTTTTTGGCCAAAACTTTTGCCAAATTCTCTAATTCCTCCCCGAGCTCCACACTCCCCTTCTCCTTAGGACACGTGTCCTCTTTTTATTGGCTCGGGCCAACGCTTCAAACCTTGCCCTTTGAAATTTTGGATGTTTCCCTTGTGACACGTGGCATTTCCTGATTCGTCCGCGGGCCTGCCAAATTTTTACGTCCTTCGCATCCCTTTGGCCCGGATGTCCCAAACTGTCTGGGACAAAAACTTCTGATCCACCCGATTCGGGCTTCCCTGTCCCTCTTTGAGGCGAAGACACGTGGCGTGATTTGATTGGCTCTCGGCTCCTTCGGCTCTCCATGTCCCACGCGTCCCTTTGTCCCAACTGTCCCAGTGCAAAAGTTCTCTGTTTCGGCCGATCCAGGTGGTTCGCGTCCTTCGCGTCCTCATGGCCCAGATGTCCCAGCCTGTTCTTGCACAGCAGTTAGTCGATTTTCTCTTTTACCTTCGGCCGGTTCACACCTTTTCACGTCCCGCGCGTCCCCATGGCCCAACTGTCCCAAGTGCTGCGCAGACCGCCTGGAGGCTTTTCGGCCGGTTCGCGCCCCGACGTCCCAACTGTCCCAAGGGCCGCCTGGACCAGGACTTAGCCAATTTTCATGATTTTTTCTACCCCAAGCTTGTTTTTTGCAACTTTTTCACCCTTTTTTAGAACTTGCTCTTTTCTCCTTGGACAGGAGAGTTAGAAAAAATCCGAGGGGACCCTAGAAACATGATTTTTTGCCTTGAATCAATCTATTTGCCTGGGACTTGAGTATTCTGATGCATGTTATCAAATTTACCCTGGGGGGTGAATTTTGGATAACATTATTACCACAAAATAGCAAACTAAATTGACAAAGCATAGTGATGGAATAAGAAAATACATTAAGGCAATACAGAAATGAAATCGTATTCTAAATGGTAAACACTACCTTATTACAAACACCAAGAAGACTTATTTATAGTAGGGCTTTAGTCTACTCCCATTGAAGTAGATGAGTAACCATATTCCATCAAGAATATCTAACTAGAAAGTGCTTGATTCAAGTATATGAGTGATAATATACGGTCCTAACCAATGCACTTTAAGCTTTCCTGGATGGTGTAGAAACTTAGAATCATAGAGAAACACCATATGTCTTATCTCAAGCTTATTTTCCCTGATGTGCCTTTCATTCCATACCTTCTACCTAGCATTTTCCTTCTTCCGACCTCCAACATACTATGACATGCCTCTCATCTAACTGTATCAATTGATCAATTATTTCATAAAAATATTTCTCATTAGCTAGACCTCTAGCTGGCATAATACGTAAATAAGGGTAACATGAATTCCATAGGAAGAATACTTCTGCGGGTAAACACCAATTGAAAGGGTTGTGGCCTTGTTCAACCTCTTGTATGTTGTTCTATAAGCCCAAAGCATGGTAGAAAATTTATCATCCCAATCTTTCCTTCTAACATCACGATTTTTTTGTCAATGTCTGGCTCAAAATCTTGTTGAAGGCCTCAACAGTCCCATTTTCCTAAGGATGATAGGGTGTAGTATTTTGGTGCACAATCATAAATTAATCCAATAGTATCCTGATTGTCTCATTCAAAAAATGTGTACCCCTATCACTTGTAAATCTTAGTAGGAATCTATACCTTATAAGAATATTTTCCCATAAGAAACCTGACAGTTGTAGCTGCTATACAATCCTTGGTAGGTGTTGCTTCTGCCCACCTTGTAAGATAATTAGTGCAAGTGATGTGAGACCAATGATGTAGCCTAGAATCCACCATGAAAAACCTAGGAACATTGGAACATCACTCATCTTGAGATGAGCCCTCACCCGAAGCGTGCAAAGGTACCAAGTCCCTCTTTAGGGTTGCTGTAGTAGGATGTTAGCACGATGAAGGAAGAAACATATAGATTCATAACTAATCCATCATTCTATAATGCATGCTACCCTCAGATCTATGAAAGAACAAGCTTAAAAATTAATCATGATTGAATCAATAACATGCACTGCTCAATTACACACAAAATCACACTTAGATTTAGCCAATATCTTCCATCTTTATTAAATACAAAAGCTCCTTACAGTAATGTCAATCTATATCAATGTGCGTATGGATATGATATAGTAATTTAGAAATATACGTATATTCTCTGTTACACACACACACATATCGCACCCTTACCTCCCTTTATTATGTACATAATATCATTTATATAGGGTGGGGACTTTCCCTTCACCGCTTATCTATTCCATAAATAGGCTGCATGCTATTGATAGCCACGCACCATTTACAAGAATAGCCACACATGCAAGTGTGCTATCTATAGTCCTCTTGTAGTTAACTAAAGTTTCAGTTCTATTCTTAGCTCATCTCCATGAAAAAATGCTTCAATCTGATCCTCCAAAGATAGACAATGTATGCCGCGCACATTTCTACATCGTTGGTGTGTTCCACACACCATCTTCTAAAAATAGGTCTTCATGTTCAAAATAGGCTAAATCTTGAAAGCTAAACTTGCCCTCCCGTGCGCGTGTCCTTCATTTCCTTTCAGGCTGTTGGTTCTAGGCCTTTTATCCTGCATGGACTCCTTGTGTGATCTTTGACAAGTATTATTTGATCAATAAATCATCCATCTAGCACTCACTCAAGGGACAAGGGATTGTATTTTCTACATACACACATAGTATGGGAAGTTCATTTTTCCATCCACATATCTATTTACATTGCTACATTTATCTATCGCTTGTTATCAAGTGTATCTTGCACAAGAGATACCTAGGGCATGATTTTTACACACACACATAAGAACTACATGGAGTTTGAGGTGTAGTGGAAAACTTGGTTGTAAGATCACTCTGTCAAGCGATTGTCAGGGTTAGTCTAACTCCCCATTTACATATTAACTTGGTTGTAAGATCACTCTGTCAAGCGATTGTCAGGGTTAGTCTAACTCCCCATTTACATATTTATTTTTTAGGATTTGATGTGTTTTGGTTTTTTGTAAGATATCATTAGTTTCACATGTTATAGGTGAACTATGTGATCATCCAAATACATAAAAGGGACAAATAGTGATGGTTAACGACCATCTTATGACACAAGAAAAACCATATTTTGAGCTCTTGCACAGTAACAGGTGCCTGATAGAGGTCTCAAGTGCCTAGTCAAACTCTCCCCTAGTCCAGGAACCCTATTCCACACTCATCTAGTAATTACCAAAGAATATGGGTGTGATTGCGATAGTTTCCTCCTCCTGTTCATCAGTCTTCTAATCCAGAACACTTCAGGATTTATGGTGAAATAATCTAAGTCTTATATTCCTCTATTACACTTAGGGTTTTCATTCTCATTGGATTATTACTTGTGTCAGATATGTTCTTTACAATTTGTTTTATCATACGTGACTCTGAAATATTTAGGGTTTTACAAATTTCTATATTTGTTAAATCAACAACATCCCATATCATACGTGACTCTGAAATATTTAGGGTTTTACAAATCTCTATATTTGTTAAATCAACAACATCCCATATAACAAGGTTATCTAGTCCAATCAAATATGAGTGATCTTGTCACAGGATCTGACACACTAGAGATGGGTCCTCATCCATCTCATGCTTATCCTACGTAAGGGTTGGCCGAAAGTACACTCTGAAAGGTCATTCCTCATAGAAATACAAGGTTCCTTGGTTTTAATCCCACTAGCCAATATCCTAGTGTTGTTCCTACTTACCTTCATGTGTATTTAAAATCTCCCTAGATGGACATGTATAATTTTCCTTCTCCTTACATGCAGCATCAAGGAAATTCATACGTCTCGGCCAATGCTTACGATGTAACTTATCCAGCTCCTCCTCCCCCTCATCAGGGATATTCAATGGTGGAATCTTATGTGATGGGAACTTACATTGAATACTTGAAGGAACCCCTTGACTTCACCATACAAGGTGTCATGCTTCCATGCCCATTGCCTAATTTTCCTAAATTTAAAGGAACCCCTTGACTTCACCATACAAGGTGTCATGCTTCCATGCCCATTGCCTGATTTTCCTAAATTTAAAGGATAAGGAGACCCAAATGCTCATATCAAGGCCTACGCTACTACCATTGTGGAATTGATTCTTTGGGATGTTGTAGCAGCTAAAATATTACCAAAGAATCTTGAAAGAATTGCCTTGGATTGGTACTACTAGATCCGTGAAGCTTCCATATATTCCTTTAAACACCTAATTTCTAAATTCATCAAATATTTTGACATGAGAAAGTTGTTTCGAATGGGGATTATGGAGTTTCTGCATATTAGGTAAGAAAAAAATGAATCTAACATCCATTTCATTCAGAGATGGCATCAAGTTCTTCATTGTCCTTCATTGTCCACATTGTCCTTCATTGCATTCATATTGTCTTATCACATGTATTATCATTTTGTTAAAATTGTAAAATGGAAACTTACTGTTCAAGTAATTATTTTACTTTCAAACATTAACAAATCTCTCAATCATGTACCTATTTCATCATTATCCTCATACATCCAAACTATATGATTGTTATCATCGCTCTTCATTCGAGATGACAAGTTATCACATTTCTTTATAAATACTAATAATACTTATTACTTCTTCATGGTTGCTTCAAGATAATTGGATTTTTTTTTCAAACATATAACAAATCTGTCAATCATGTACCTATCTTGATGATGATTATCCTCATCCATCCAAACTATATGATCTCTATATAACAAAAACATTCTAAACATTTCGACCCAGAAAAGTTGTTCACCTTTCTCAATCTATAAATACTTGAGCCCTCACATCTTACTAGTTCATGTGGGGCTTCCGATTTAGGGGAAGGTTTTTCTTCCCAAAAATCATAGCTGTAGAAGCTTCAAGTCATGATGATGATATACACACACACACACAATAACACAAATCTATATAACAAAAACATTCTAACTACACTTCTCATCCCTACCAACCTTTGGTGATCAACACTATCTTTCTTACTGGTAGCATGAGGTTGGGAAATGAGGTCACATCTTACCTTACTTATCTATTTCTTGAGGTCCTCGGTGATGAGGTGTTGCTTCCCAATTAATACCATAGGGTCAAGACTTAGTCAAGTCATATATATATACACACACACACACAATAACACAAATGTTATCATTAGGAAATAACTACACCTTCTCATCCCTACCAACCTTTGGTGATCAAGAAAATGACTTCTTAGATGTAGCATGAGGTTAGGAGATGAGGTAACTATTACTTTACTTACCTATATCTTGTCCTAATAAATGAGGCCATAAATCTTATCTCAATACTATGGGTCAAAACTTAGGGGGGTCGCATTAATTCATTTCAAAATTTGGTTAAGTTAACCTTGGTTTGGAAATAAAATTATAGGTTTAAAAGGTCCCAAGTAAAATGACTTAGATGTAAATGTTAGGAGAGACAACTATTCTCATCATCCATCATTCACATTCTTTAAATCATATAGTCTTTCATTTTTCTTGGCTCTCGGTGGTGAGCCCTCACATCTTACTACGTTACGTGGAGTTCAAGAATGAAGTAAGTTATATCTTGGTCATCATGGGTTCACATTCAATATAGGTTTCTCCAATGTAACATCCTTGAATTCTAAAAATTACTTGTAAAAAAAAGTCATCATCCTCATTCACATTCTTTAAATTACATATGTCTTTCACCATAATTTTCTATGGCTCTCGGTGGTTTTGCCCTATCACATCTGTATCAGTTACGTCCAGTTAAGTATGTAGTCAAGGATATCTTATCATCATAGCATTGGATTCAATAAATTAATCCAATGAGTAACAGGAGATTCTAGAAATGAACCATTAATGAAAAGTTTCCAAGTCTTACGAAATAATGTTGAACCATAATCATATGCATATCAATATGTGTGTGTATCACATTTGTATCATTGTCCATAGTGTGTAGTCAAAAACTATCAGGATGTCTTATATGGATAATGATAAATCACATCTGTAGAGTACATAGATGAGATGAACCATGATGAAGTCAACTCATTATGATATCAATAATGTTGAACCAAACATATGATCAATATACATGTGTGTTTATGTGTGTGTGTGTGTGTGTGTCTATCAGGATGCCATATATATAATATCCATCCCTCACTGTAGACCTCTAAAGAAGTGGTCAAATTACTCATGATGATATCAAGATACAAAAAAAATGATATATACATCAAAAATCGGTATCTCGAAGAAATACATGCCATAGGCCTATCCATCCCTCCTAGACCTCTATGAAGGGGCATGATGGGGGATCATGCTGCGATGAGATCAACTCGGTGTAGTGTGGGATCTTATGTGTGTCAATCGGTGAGAGTTTCCATGTGATTTTTTCATATTAGTAGCTCTGATATGTGAGCTTCCTCGCCACCTCTCTCGATCCTCGTGTACAAAAATTTTTAGTTCTTAACTAAGACATCACTGCCACAAAATGCCACGTTGGTGCCCAAACACTAATCAAACACCTAATTTAGCTCCTATTCCCACTCCTAGAAATCAGAATCCAAGTGAAGCTTCTACTTCATCTTCTAGTGCCTCGAATGAACTTCAAGAAGTCATGAAGCAGCTGCAAAATTTAGGTAATGAGCTGGTTACACTCTTGAGGTAACAAGCCCAAGGTTTTAGACCTCCCTTCTAGCCTCAAGCTTAGCCTAACAGGCAGCCATATCAACCCTAAAGACCACCCAATCCAGCTCCAAATCTAAATCAAGCAAGGCCTCCTGCCAATAGATCATTTCAGCCTTATAATCTCAATGCTACATCTTCCTCTAAAGCATTAGTGCCAGTACAAAACAACATAGCTCAAGAGTATGATTGGTGTTTCCCATGCAATGAACCTCACAACCAATCCATGTGCTTCAATGGTGCCTTGAATCAAGCATTAATGGTGACAATAACTGGTGTGGAGGGTGAGGGTAATCAAGAAACACTCCAGCAGCAGTCAGCTCCAAATGATACCACACTTGTAAACTGGCAGGCAGAAGATTTTTGTGGCATGAATCAAACGGTTTCCCAAAGTGTTGCAACCAACACAAGGTCAAAGAGGAGAAATTTTGGTGAAGAACAGCCATTAGCCCCAAGCAATCCTCAATATTCTATCACTCCACAAACTATTGGCAAACAAAATCCAATCCCAAACATTCAAGGACTGCCCAAAACAACTCCTAAGCCAACTCAAATACCAGTGACTACTACCCATGTGCAAGGAGTTAATGTGCAGGCCAAGGGATAGCAGAGGGACACTTCATCTCCATTCAATATCATTGATCAGATGAAGAAGACAAATGTAAAAATATCAATGTGGGAATCACTATCTATCCTAGGCCAAAGAGATTTGCTACAAGCTGCCATGGAGGACTGGTTAACTTCAAATCAAAAAGTCCCAAACTTGGGGAAAGGATTCAATGTTGTGTAATCACACTGGATGCTTAGGATGATCAAACTAGAAATCTAATCAACATCTAGGGGTGTTGCTGATTTGCAACAACAGTGACACATTTACTTATTACAAAATGGAGGAAGTATTGGAAGTTTTCAACATGCCATTGAGAGGTGTCATTTTCATGCACACTCCCCCTCAAGGGAAACTGTGATAAATAAGGAATGAAATTTGCAAAAAATTATAGAACACAACGGTTTTGTGAAGATATATACAACTTGATCTTCAGTTGAATAGATTTGAGATCAATATCACCATTCAGTACTTTCTCTCTAATGAAGTGCATATGAACTTCAATATGCTTAGTCCTTTGATGCTGAACTGGATTCTTTGCAAGAGAAATGTAGCACAGAATGTCACATAAAATAGTATTACTCCCTTTAACACCCATGTGCAACTCATCCAACAGTATTTTTAGCCACATAGCTTCTTTGGAAACTTCCATAACACTTCTATACTCTGCTTCAGTAGAAGAGATAAACATTGTTGGTTGCTTCTTGCTACTCCAAGTGATGACACCTCCACCCAACTTGAAAAGATATCCATAAGTAGAATTCCTATCTGTAACATCACCAACATGATCAAAATCACAATATCCAAATAATTTTACATCATTATAATAAGAATAAAAAAGACCATAATTGACCATTCCTTTAATATATTTCAAAATCCTTTTTGCCATTTTCCAATGATATTCATAAGGTTCTTGCTCAAATATTGAAACTAATCCTGCTGCATAAGAAATATCAGGTCTAGTGATAGTCAAATAAATTATACTGCCAACTAGCCACCTATATAGAGTAGGATAAAATTTAGCACAAGCTGATTTAGGGTCTAAATTAACACCAACTTCAATAGGAATGGCAACATGCTTGAAATCAATCATGTTAAATCTTGTAAGAAAGTTCATAGTGTACTGAGATTGAGACGAAACAATAGACTTATGATCTTGAAATATAATCATGCCAAGAAAATGATTTAATAAACCTAAATCGGTCATTTCAAAATGATTTTTTAACCTTTATTTGATTCTAGAAATTAAAGTTCTATCACTACTAGTAATCAAAAGATCATCAACATACAAGACAAAAATGATAATATGATTATTTTCAACTTTAACAAATAAATCATTATCAGAAGAACAATTAGAAAAACCAAGATCCTGAAAGAAACGATTAATTTTAGCATACCAAGCTCTAGGATCTTTCTTAAGACCATACAAAGAATTTTTAAGCTTACATACATAAAGTTCCTTGCCAGGTAATTCAAAGCATTTAGTTTAACTCATATAGATTTCTTCTTTTAAGTCACCAGTTAAAAAATCATTTTTAACATCCATTTGGTGAATCTCCCAACCATATTGGGCAGCCAATGCAAGAAGAATTCTAACAATGCTCATATTAGCAACAATATAAAAAGTCTCAACATAGTCAATTCCTAGTTTCTGAGTGAAACCATGAGCTACCAGCCTTTCCTTGAACTTTTCAATCTCTCATAGAGAGTTATATTTAATTTTGAACAACCACCTAGATCATACAATCTTTCTCTTAGAAGGAGGAGGGACTAGTTCCCAAGTGTCATTTTTGATTACAACATTGTATTCATCCTTCATAACCTGAAGCCATCTATCATATTTAGATGCATCTTGAAAGGATTATGGTTCTACCTCATAGAGGGTCATCAAGGCATGATAAGAATGTTGACTTCTAGATAGCTTTCTAATACTATCAGGATGAGAGTATTTAACAAGATGTTTATCCTATTTAAGAATATTAGGTTGCAAGACATTTTGGGATGACTCCCCCTCAATATCCATCATATCTAGATCAGGGTAATCAACCTCTTGAACTTTTGTTTCCATAATTTTAGTAGGAGGATTATTAGGATCTATTTCCAGAGCAGTAGAGGAGGGTTCATGAGAAACATCAGAGAAGGTTTTCTCTAAGACTTGAACATTTTTGTTTTCAACAATTTCATGCTTGAATGGATCATAAACTCTTAATCCTTTAGGTCTACAACCATATCCAATAAAAATACAAGAGAAAGAGGTTAGATCAAGCTTCTTCCTTTTTTCTTTTGGAATGAAGATAAAAGTAGGACTACCAAATATTCTTAAGTTTGAAATGTCTAGTTTTTTCTTTTTCCATACCTCATGAGGAGTGGTTTGACAAAGAGATTTAGTAGGTACTCTATTAAGAATATAGACAACATTGTTTATATCTTCAGCCCATAAGAACTTAAGCACATTAGATGTATAAATCATAGTCCTAGCCATTTCTAATACAGTTCTATTTTTTCTTTCTGCAATGCCATTTTGATGAGGGGAATAGGGAGTGGTTAGTTCTCTTTGAATCCCACATGACACACAAAAATTGTCAAAATTTTTTCTAACATATTCACCTCCATTATCAGTCCTAATTCTCTTAATTTTTAGATTAGAGGCATTTTCCACTAGAGCTTTAAATTCCTGAAATTTAGTTAAGACATCAGACATTTTCTTGATAAAATAAGACCAAGTCATTGCAGAGTACTCATCAATAAAAAAACAACATACAAAGCACCACTGAGAGAAGGAACATCAAGTGGACCTCTCACATCACTATGAATTAGTTCTAATAATTGAGAATAATTTGGATCATGATGTTTGTGAAATGGTTTAGCATGTTACTTACCACATAGGTAACTTTCACAAGTTTCATGTTCTAACTTTATCTTTAGTAGACCAACAACAAGATTTAGTCTAGACATATCATACAAGATTTTGAAATTTACATGACCAAGTCTTTCATGCCAAAGCTGAATATAATTCCTAGAAGAGGAAGAAAAGCAAAACTCAGACACAAAACCATCAAAGATATACAAGCCATTTTTCTGAATGCTAGAAGTAATAACATTTTAAAACTTATCTTGTAGAAAAATAACTTTACAATTTTCTTTGGTTAGTTGAGATAAATACAAGAGATTATTTTCAATATAGGAACATACGATACATTCCTAATTACACCATTTGATAGCTTAGCATTGCCAAAACCTTTAGATCTAATGATTGAGTTATCTCCTAAATAGATGTTATCTTCACATTTAACTACATTTGAGAGGATAAAAGGAGTACAAGTCATGTGCCTAGAGGCACCACTATCAAGAATCCATTCATTATCATTTGAAGCTGAAAGGGAAGTATAGAAAGCAATAGAATTTTCAGCCACATTTGCTTGATTTTACTTCTAATTTTTCTCATGATTATTAGGCTTGTTGTTTTTAGCATTCTTAGCTGATCTGTTAATCTTTACTCTACAATCAAACACTTTATGTCCAAATTTTCCACACTTATTACAAGTACCATTAAATTTAACTTTAAAGTTCTGATTGTTCTTGACAACATTAGTCTTAGGATTTTATTTAAATCTAGATATGATATTAGATTTCTGATTTGGATTGAAATTAATCCTATTATGAGCAGACTTATGATTATGATAGAACAGAGCTTGAGATGTAGTCTCTATTGAATCAAAATTCTCCATGAATATCTCATATTGAATCAATAAAGAAGACAAAGTGTCTAAATTAGGAAGATCATTCTTATTCTGATACTTAGAATTAAGAAGTGAGATGTGATGTCTGAATTTTTCATGAATATTAATCTAAATTATAAAGTAAAAAATATTATCTTGAAATAATTCACAGTTACAAGCATCTAATTGAGTTTTAATGTTCTTAATTTTAGCTAAATAATTGACAATTTTATCACCCCTTTCATGGGTGTTGTAAACAACTCTAAAACTAGTTTAATGATCTTAGAAAACCTACTACCTTCATGCATGGTTTCTAATTTCTTCCATGCATTTACAGGTGATTCCATATGGCCTATATGCATAAAGAATTCATCTCTAATGCTTTGTAATAGGATGGACAGAGCTTCCTAAGATCTCTAAGAGAAGGAGCTGAGGTTTTTAGGGATAACATGTCTCCCTGTGGGATGTTTTCTATACTAGTCACAAGATCTCAGAGCTTTCTAGCCATAAAACAAGATTTTAAACACACTTTCCAAATGATATAATTTGCTTTATTCAAAAGATGTGACTTATCCATAAAAAAAATGATCTAAATAAAACGTTCGGATCCAAAGTCAAAAAAACTGGATCTAAATAAAACTATATTTATCTCAATTTTTGTCTGAGCATTAAAATGGCTAGATCTAATAATTTTTATGGGTAAGTCACATATTTTGAATGGAACAAATTATAGCTTTTGGAAAGTGTGTTTAAAAGCTTGTTTTATGGTTAGAAAGCTCCAGGATCTTGTGACTGGTATAGAAAACATCCCACAAGGAGACATGTTATCCCTGAAAACCTCAAAAAAATTGGATCTAAATAAAACTTTCGGATCCAAAGTCAAAAAATGACTCTAATGGCTGTAAACGATGCAAAAAATTAAAATAAGCTCATTGATGATGGATTTAAGTCGTAAATGATAGAAAATAGATCCAGAAGCAAAGATCTAAGCATAAAAGAGATTCAAACATGATCTAAACAACCATTTAGCCCATATTTCAAAAAATATTTGGGTGGGAATTGGAAGTTTAAACCTTGTTTTCTTGAATACGATTGTGGAAATTTTAAGGTTTCATACATCCGTTGATAAAATTCAAGCTTCTTCACTCTAGAAAATTAAAAGCTCCAGATCGAACCTACACATGCATTATCACCAGATCTGATACCATGTTAGATTTGGTAGGGGAAATGTAATCCACAGATCATATATCTAATATTAATTCTGAAGATTATAGATTATGATATGTAGTCGATTTAGACACAGAGATAGCTTGAAAGAGATAAGGAATAAAAAACATAATGAGAAAGAGCTGAAAGAAAGTTAAAAATAAGAACAAAGACAAATGACACCTAATTTAAGTGGAGAAACCTGAAGGAAAAAATTTCATTGGTAAAGAATTGTCTTTATTAAGAATTCACACAATTTTAACCCAACACATCCACTTCCAGTTTATAGTCTTTTACAATGTCTACAGAGCTATTTTTCTTGATCAAATCATACGATGATAATCAAATGTATCTTATAATAAGATCCTAGTCTTTAAGTCAGTTTGTACAACATGTATACGTCGGAGATAGCATATCCCGAGAGGGATCACCCAAATCAATCTGGGTGGGTGAATCGGTTAAGCACTTCACTCTTAAATGTGAAAGACCTTCACAATAAATTTTTATGAACAAAATTTTAATTTAATTTTGGGGCGTACTGTAGTGGTGGAATCCACTTAACATTATCACCCCAACAATTCCACCACCACAAGTTATATCTTTGGATTGATACAGAGAGGTTGTGGCCAAGGCTAGGTATTATGAAGACTAGATTACAGAGTTTTGTCTCCCTATTATCAGTTATGCTACCTACAGATCTCAGCAGACAATCATTCAGAGGTCCATCTCACAGACCCATAGTGCCAGTAGCTTAGGGAGCCACGATAGTTGTAGGCAGGGCCAGCAGGAGGTGACCAATGCATAGAGACAAAGTCCATTTGAGGGGACATGAGAGAGTGCAGAGGTTTCGGTCCCTCCCATGGATGAGGAGATTATGGGGATTGTGTTGGATTTTTGAGTTAGGACTTATATATGTACTAGCCTGTGTACCGAAGAGGCAAGTTATACATGTGATTTTTGGAGAGATATATTTATATATCTGTGTAGAGAGTGTATTGATACACAAACTTTGCAGTATATAGATGATCGAATTTATATATGTTGTGTTTTTTTTATTTCCATTGCATTGTTATTATGGAAACTAGTTGTAGGCATTGTTGATGTTATGGTTTGGTTTGATTTCCAATGTATTGATGTTATTTAAATTAGATGTATAGGCATGGTAATGATGTATGGTTTGTTTGGTTTAATTTCCAAGTTATTGATATTATGGAAACTAGATGTATAGACATGGTTATGATGTATGGTTTGTTTGGTTTAATTTCCAAGTTATTGATATTATGGAAACTAGATGATAGGCATGGTTCGGTTTAATTTCCAAGTTATTGATATTATGGAAACTAGATCTGTAGGAATGGTTATGATGTATGGTTTGTTTGGTTTAATTTCCAAGTTATTGATATTATGGGAACTAGATGTATAGGAATGGCTATGATGTATTGTTTGTTTGGTTTAATTTCCAAGTTATTGATACTATGGAAACATGAGAAAGATTAGGTAGTAGGGACAAATAGTGGAAAAATAGTGAAATATGGTAGAAAAATGGTGACCGAGCTAACCTATGAAGACCCCATGTCCTTGAAGTGCTGCCTACATAGCCCTTGCAGAAGGGGCCTCAAGTCGATGTAGTTCTCCCATAGGATAGGGAAGAATAAGATTTTTGATAGGCAGGTAGGTAAGGTTGGGCAAGGTAGATTGGGTACTATTGGGTAAGATAGGTTATGGTAAGGTAGGTTGTGGTAAGATTGGGTGACGTTGATTGTGTAAGATAGATTGTGGTTGGTAAGTGTACAATGTTTTTATGGGAACTAGATGACGGGCATAGTTTTAGGTGAGACAAGAATAGAACTAAGATATACAATGTCAATGGTCTCACCCTGTTGAAGAAGTAATAAATAGTTGTAGGAGAACAAAAAAAAGTGAATGCTCCATAGTTGGAAAGGACCATAAGGGCCATACAAATAGGCTTATGAACATAAACTCCTTGATAGGTCTATGGTTGAAAGAAGTTTCATGATCAAAAAGTCTCACATGAGCGCCATGTCCCTTGAGTGGATAGGAGAAAATAAAATAAGGTAGAATGGAGTGGTTTGTCTAGTGTAACCTTGTTGTGGGACATCATGCCCCTTCTGCAAGATACCCAAAACCAGCAGAGGCAAGCCCATGGCCAAAATTTTGTATCTTTCATGATTTTTTTCTTTTACGTTTTTATTTTTGTATTCATAGACTGATCGATATGAGAAGTATATATTGGTATGAATAGTAAAGTCTCCTTGAGGTCTTCATGAAGCTGATAGATGCAGGAAGCTAAAAACAAATGTGTTTTGTTTTAACAAATATAGATTAGTCTTCTTTTTGGATAGACTAATTACAACATGTGGCTGGATTTTTATAGCCATCCTTCGAGGGATAAGTCTTCTTATAACAGAAATAGAGAGGCATAGATGTTCATTTGAGGGAATCATATATTTGCAAGAATTTTGACTCAAGGAGTAGAATTTTTGCTATCCCAAATTTTTGCATTATTTTGGAATTATAGTCATGGACAATACTGTAAAGGAGTATAGGCCTCTTTTATGAAGGAAAAACCATAAAAAGATAAAGGTTAGCTATGAAAGAGGGGTTTTAAGTGACGAATGAACATGGGATTCCATCCTAAAAAGGAAGAAAAATATCCATGATAAGCATGCCGTGAGTATAGCTGTGGTACTCATATTTAATATAAGGATGAATGGTGATGGATAATCACATAATTCTATTTGAGTTGTTGGTCATTAAAAGAGGCAGGTGGAAGGAGAGGTTTTCTCAAGGGATGAGCATATATGAGACATAAAGTGATGTAGTACTTTATTAGACAATAAAATGGTCGAAGATGCAAGGCATTAAGGGGCTCAGGTTCAGGTTTACCCTCAAGAGAAGATAAATGATAATTTCTTGATCCATAGGTATTAGTGACAATATAATGCCCAAGCCAATTAGGAGCAAACATGTCGCGTTTAATTTTCTCCATTTTGGTTACATGTTGATTTTACTTCAGGACACGATCACCGATCTTGAATATTCATTTGTGAACGCATTTTTCATAGGCATGCTTGATGCACTTTTGGTAGATTTGAAGGTGGTTTAGAGCGTTTAAAAAATGTTCGTCCAATAGCTCAAGTTGTGCCAAATGTTCTTGGAAAAACTCATCATCAGAGAGAATATCTTTAAGAGATATACAGAGAGATGGAATTTGGTTTTAGAGAGGTAATATGATCTCTATGCCGTAGACCAAAGAGAAAGGTGTGACAATGGTAGAGGTGTGAATACTAGTATGATAAACCCATAAGGTGAAAGGAATGTGCGTGTGCTAATCCTTACCAGATTTGTCAACTACTTTCATATGAATTTTCTTGAGAGTTTTGATAGAAGATTCGACTTGACCATTTTCTTATGGGTAATATGTTGAAGAAAAACTAAGTTGAGTACCAAATTTGTCACATAGTTTGCATCGGGTTTTTTTTAAATTGTTTTCCATTGCCAATGATGAGGTGATGAGGAACACCAAAGTGACAAACGATATGGTGGTTGATAAATTCAATTTTTTTTCAGCTTTGGTAGAAATGAGAGGGATGGCTTCCACCCATTTAGTGTAATATTCTATCTCCGTGATGATCCAAAAATGACGTTGTGAGGAATGAGGGTTAATATCACCGATGAGATCCAAACCCCATTGAGAAAAGGGATAAAATTCTTTGGAAAATTTTAAGGCGTGAATAGGAGTATGATGAAGGTCATTATGTTGTTCAAACTTCACACAACATGTAACATAGTCACAAATAATATTGGTTAAGGGTTGGCCAGTAGTAGCCAAGTTGAAGGATATGCTTCACAAAAGTGAGGCCACTAAAATGCCCCCCACAAATCCCATCATGAATTTATTTGATGGTGTAAGGGATTTCAAAATTGGTGAGGCATCACTGGAGGATACCGTCAAAGCTGAATTTGTAGAGAAGTCATCCCATGATGACATAACAAGAGACACTTTTTAGGAAGGCTCATCATCCATTGTGAGTGAGATTCGGAGGTAGGATTGAAAGCAAGAGGTAGTCAGTGAACTAATTATACCAAATGTCACATGGGTTAGTATCGAAGTTACCCACAAAATTAACATTGGGGATAATATAAGAAGGCATCTACAATGGTTTGATTGTGATAAATATTTTTGAGTCTGAAGGTGATGCAGGTATTTGAGAAGGAAGAAAATCCATGGTATCCACAAATTTATTACTGGATTGTGGAGTGGCTTGAATGAGGTAGTGATCAAATGTAGTCAAAAGTAGGTGCACATGATGTCTATAATTTTGAAGTTCATCATTACAACACTAAAACAAACCATTGACTTGGTTCACAACTAGTTGAGAATCACCAAATATGTTAATGTATTTGACATCAATGGCAATGGTAGTTTGAAGACCTAACACAAGAGCTTCATACACAACTATGTTATTTGTGTAGTCAAAGTCTAGTTTAAAAGATAATGGCATAGGATCACCATAAAGAGGAATGAGGATGACCCTTGAACCTTCCCTGTAGTGACATTTGGATCCATCAAAGAATATTGTCATTTGAAAAAAAATATCCTCAGTGGAGAAGGTGGCGATATATTCTTCGGGAAAATAAAATTTTGAGGATAGATTCTCATGAAGAGAATCATCTGTAAGTTGATCCGCGATGGTTTTTCCTTTGACATACTTTTGATGAATGAAATCTAACTCCAAGTCTGCAAGAAGCATGAGCCAATGAGTGGTGCATTGGTGTTGGTAAGGTTTGGCATACATGTAATGAAGATGGTTGGTTTTGGTAATGAAAAATGTTTTGTGATTAAGAAGGTAGTGGAAAATTTTGGTGGCCACAACAAATAGGGCTAATAAAATCTTTTCAGTGTGAGTATATCAAGTCATGTCATCTAGAAGAGTGTGACTTATGTAATAAACCACTTGTTCCCTGTGCTGCTCATCACGATGAGTGAGAATGGCACCCAAGGTATGGTCGGTAGAAGAAATGTAAAGGTAAAAAGGTTGATTGTATTTAGTTGGAATGAGAAAAGGTGGTTGAAGAAGGTAGTTCTTCAATGCTTCAAAGGCTTTATGAAACTCTTCATTCCAATGGAAAGAAACGTCCCTTTTAAGGAGATGGTGAAATGGTTGACATCGATCTAAAATTTGAGAGATGAAACATTGGATGGATTAAAATTCACCTTGCAAGTTATGAAGTTGCCAAAGGTTAGTAGGTGGTGGCATGTCAAGAATTTCCTTGATCTTAGCAGGATCAACTTCGATACCCTATAAAGAGATGATGAAACCAATGAGCTTATCTGAGAGAACTTTAAAAATAAACTTCTTTAGTTGAAGGTGAAAAAAATATTAGATAAGGCAGTAAAATATAACTTTAAGAACAACTAGGTGTTCGGTACGACGCTTGGACTTACCAAGAAGGTCATCGACATAGTCTTCTAATATGTCATGGAAGATGTAAGTCATAGTACGCTGATAGGTAGCACTAGAATTTTTCAAGCTGAAGGGCATGACATGATAACAGAAGGTCCCCCAAGGGGTTATGAAGGCAATTTTTTGTTAATATTATTGAGCGACTAATATGTGGTTATAACCTGAAAAACTCATCCATAAGAGATAACATCTCATGGGTAGCTGTAAGATCAACTAGCTGGACAATGCTTGGTAGAGGAAAATCATCTTTTGGACAGGAAAGGTTGAGGTCACGAAATTTAGTGCAGATGTAAAATCCCCCAATCACTTTCGTAACAGGAACAATGTTGGAAATCCATTGTGGATAGTCAATAGGTAGGATAAAAGAAACAAAGAGAAGGAAATGAAGTTCTTCTTTCACAAGAAGAGAAATGTGAGGATGCATTTTATGCAGCTTCTGTTTCACTGGTTTGGCATCAGAGATACTTATGATATTATGGAGCATTATATTAGGGTTTATACCTTGCATATTGTTAGAGGACTAAGTAAATGATTTGCTATGATCATGAAGAAAAGAGGTGAAAGATTCTTGTTCTGCGGAGTCTAGAGATTTTCCTATCTTTATAATTCAGGGGTCATTGTGAGTTTGAATGTTGATTTCTATGGTAGATTCATTCAACATGGTTTGTGTGTCAGAGGGTAACAAAATTTGAATATAAGAATCCTCCACACCTAAACATGTAGAATAGAATCATTGTCTTGACATTAAACAACATTTATAGGTGTATCATCATCCAACATATTAGGGTAAAGAAGAGGAAGAGAAGACAAAACCTTGCCATCACGTTGATAGGTCAGAGGTCCTAAGGAGATTGTATCCATGAAAAAAATTAAGTGAAATGGATTCAAGATCCATAGATTCTATGGGTAAAGGCGGTGCGATAGGTGAGGAAGGTGGGGAAGGCTTTTCATCCTCTAGGAGAGCGATTCGGGCCTTCTTAGGAGGAGGCTTCTTAGGAAATACAAGACCACAACAATATTTTTGTTTCTTAGTGCTACATAGTATGATGGTGTGACAATATTGTTCATAATGACCAAAGACGAAGCCTTTTCAAGCACAATGGTGAAGAAAAGTGAGTGCGAAGCTGCATTTGGTGAGGTAGGAGAAGTCGGATGAAAAATGTCTGGTTTAGAAGGGAGGTTCAATAGAATAATAGAAAGTGTTGAGCCCCCCATAGGTTAGGTTGGTGCAAAGGTGGGGAGGTCCATATGGTATGACCTCACCTATATGATGATTATAACGTGGGTGTTGGTGTAGTTTTCCATACTCCTAGGTTGTAAGGAATGTGTCAATGCCGAGGAGGTGATATTCTCTGAACGAAAGGCATTGAAAAATTCCTACCAAGGTGTCTATGGTTGGTTTTTGGGTAGAAGGTATAGATGAGGCATATGAAGCCTAAGAAGGTGGGGCATCATTAGAGGGTAGAATATGAGGGTCGATAGGTGGGATAAATAAGGAAGGTGAAGCGATAGAAGTGGTAGATGTGGTAGATGCCTTAACTAGGATTAGGACATAATTTGGATGGTAAAGCATATTACAAGTTTTGAAGAGGGAGGGATCTACCTGAATGGTGTAAGGTTCCCCTTAATATTCAAATTTAAGGAAATGGTGGAAGGGACACAAGCCATGACATGAATCTAGGGATGATCCAACAACATATTATACTAGAACTCTCCTTCAAGGATGTAGAAGGGTTCAAGAATATTTCAGGGACCCACACAGATGTGGAGGATAACAGTGCTGAGGGTAGTGGTCATGGCATCGTTAAAAGATCAAATCATGATGACATTGCTGGACATACAATTAGGTGGTATGCTTATTTTTTCATAGGCGTGAGAGGAGGTGATGTTGATGCTAGTGCCCCCATCAATCATGATGTGTTTAAGGAGAATATCATTAATGTAAGTGGAGATGAAAAGAGCGGGGTCAGGATCATCAGGTTGTGAAGGGGAAATATCTTATTTGGAGAAATTAATGGAAGCAATTTGATGAGGGATGATGAGGGTGGAAATAGGTGAAGTGTCATTGGGTGGAACCTTGATGGACTGTAAGACCTCAATGAGGCCCTGGCGATGAGAATCAGAGGTTTGAATCAATTCAAATAAAGACATCTTCAAGGGGGACTGGTGAAGTTGTTTGATCATTAAACGATGTGTAATCCCAGAAGAAGTAGGTGGAACTGACCCAAGGATGGTTATCTTTGGGGGAGGGGCAAGTGTAATGGTAGGTGAAGGTGAACTAGAAGGGTTACTGAATTTTTAATTTCCTTTTTCTTTCACAGTTTGTGACTGAGTGGCTCCATGCACCATGTTAATTTCAAAGATAGGGGGAGGAAAAGAGGGTTGTGTGGTGATGATTGGAGAAATAATATAATCCTCCTCAAACAGATCATCTTGTTTGAAGAGACCATCAAAATCGCAAAGCTGAAGGAGAATGTTTTTAAGGGCCTTAGAACTCTTGACATCATGCCCTAGTGAGTGATGATAGGAAAAATATTTTTTGTCATCAAACCCTATTGGTTTAGGTTTGAGAGGATCATAAGGCTTGATAGGTGGAAGTGATATAGCATATACATCTAACAACTGAGAAATGGCATTAGAGTAGGATATTTCCAAAGTATCACAACGAGAGGTGAAGGTTGTCTTGGGAGAAGGGGTAGGTGACCTTCGTAAGGAGGGAAAGGTGAGAGATCATGCTGGTGTAACTACCTTTTTAGTAAGTAGTGAAGATTGGGGTTTAGGCCGTGCCTTCTTAGATAAAGGTGGAATAATAACGTGGTAGGATGGTGTAGGTATCAAAGTAAGCCAAGGTGAAAGTGGGGGTGTTAAAAGGAGTGAGGGTAAAGGTGGTGAATAAAGTGTGGGAAAAACAAGAGGTGAAGGCTAGGGCATAGGTTATCACACTTTAAATTTACCTTGGTGAAAAGGTAGGTTAACCAAGGTTGAAGGATGTGGGCCTAAAATCGAAGGCAAAGGAAAAGGTGAGTGAGAAGGCGCGGGAGATACCGGGGTGCGAACCCTAAAAGGTTGGGTCTTCCTTTTAGGTGCCAAAGTAATTTTTGTGATTGGCGGTGAAGAAGTTGACAAATCTAGCTTCATAGGGGGATGCAACAGATTTGGTACAAGTAAAAACCCTAAGGTGGTAGTAGGTTTTTGAGCTGACAGAGGCTTGAGTGAAACGGTTGCTAATGAGGAAGGGGCTAGAACCATGGGCTTAGGTGTAATATTCTTAGTCATTTTGAATACCTTAAGGTAAATGGTCTAGGTATCTAGGGATAAAATTTGAATTTGGGTAGAAACTGGGAGTCTAAGGTGCCCCCATAGGGTAGAGTAATCGACATACTCCATTCAATCAACCAAAAGAGAGAATTGATTTAATTTAGATGAAGAGGATGACTTATTAGTGCTAATCCCCGTGATGAGCTTTGAGGTTTGTGAGATAGGGAAGGTATTGGCCTTAGATTTGGTAGGTAAGAGTGAGGTAAGAAGAGTAATGGGATTTACGAGGTCCTTCGGCAAGGTATCACTAATAGGAAGAATAAATATAATCGGCTCCTTTATGGGTTGAGGAGGACACAAAGTGGGTGATGTAGGCTCCTCTATGGGTAGAAAGGATGATAAGGTGGGTTCTTTTATAGGTAGAAGAATAAGTAAGGTGGGTTCCTTCCTGGGTAAAGGAACAGTAAGGTGAGATCCTCTATGGGTTAAGGAACAGGTGAGGCAGCCTCCTCTATGGGTAAAGGGTGAGGTAATGTGGGTTCCTCTATAGGTAGGAGACTTCGTGTGAAGATTTACTCAATAGTTGCTACAGGAGGAGACTGGGTAGAAAGATCAAACGCTGTGTTGAAAACTACATGAACCAAATGTACATTTGTTTCTTCTTTAGATGTCTCACCAGTGTGAGTTGATGAAGGGACATGGTTAGTAAAATGCTTTCTGAAAATGTCCAAATTTTCATTAGCATGCGTGTTAGGGTTTTCAAGGACAAAATCACCACTATATAACATTCATTGGAAAATGTTTTTAAAGGTTTTGTAATTTCTGTCACTATGTCCTCTTACTTAGTGGTAATTGTAGAAATCATTTTCTTTATACCAAGCTAGTTTGGGGTGAGAAGGATCAAAACTAGTATGTGATTTGATGGGAGGAAGAGTGATGGCTCCTGCTTTCAACAACTTGTCCAATATAAAAGAATATGGCTCTCTGATGGGAGTGTAACTCCTAGGTTCATATTTGTATTGAAAGTTTTGAACAGGTGAGATATTGGAAGGAGGTTTGGGTTGATTGGATGGATGAGAAGGAAAATCCTTTAGAACCACCACATCGGTAGATCCTTTAGGCTTGGAATGGTTTTTAGGTGGTTTAGAAGAAGATTCATTTAATTTGAAGGTGACATTTTTTTTACGCAGTTTTTCCTTGTCTTCTTCGAGGGCGCGAATCTCAAGCTTCCAAGCCATAGTGAAAGTCTCATAAAACATACATGTTTGAATCTGAAGATTTGGGGTAATGTGTCTAGCACATGCCCTGGTAAATAACTCTATGAACTTAGGATACAAGAGAGTGAAGGAGAGATGATTGATTAGGACTCGTCACCGCGTGTGGAAATCAACGATAGAATCATCGTCATATTGGCGAATAAAATATAATTTTGTCATAGAGACATTCTTAGAGATATTGATTGAAAAGTGATCACGGAATGTCTAGGCTAATTGGTTGAAGGAAAATACCTAGTGCATGGGTAAAGGACTGTCTAAGGTAGGTCCCGATAGGGACATGGGAAACATTGAAAGGAGTAAGGAATTGTCATGGCCTATCAAATAACAAGTGTGCCTGAATGAATGCAAGTGCTATTGGGGGTCCTCCTTATTGTTAAAATGGTTGAATTTGGGTAGCTCCCATCACACGAGATAGGAATGAATAAGTATGGAGGGATGGATGGGTTCATTAAAAATCTCATCATAGGTTAAGACATTACGAAATAAAAAATAGAGGCCTCAAGAATCTACATTTTATCCATCATCATTTTAATGAGATCCGTGGTGGGGTTTGATTGAGGGATGCCCCTTGAGGTATAAGGGGCCTGAGAAAATGAATAGGTCGTAAAAGGTATACCTGTATGTGGTGGTGCTGAGTAAGTGAACTAAGAGGTAGATATTGTTATCCCAAATCCACCCCTTGAGGTAATTTAGATAACATACATAATTACTTCAGGATTGAGCAAGTATAATTGGTTAAGGACAAAATTCAATTTTTTTTTGGGTGCCCCTTTGCTTTTCTCTAACTTCCCTATCCAAGGAAAAATCCAAGAAGATAGAAAGATTTGAAAAAATCTGAAAAAATGGCTTGTTTTAGTGTATTGCGGAAGTTTTTGTCCCGGGCAGTCCATGGGACATTGGGACATTCGGGACCTGAAAACTTGAAATAGCCGCTGCCTTTGTAAAGTAGAAAAATCGAACAAAAATTGTCCCAGGCGGTCCACGGGACATTGGGATAGTTGGTACCTGCATTTCCAAAATCGCTGAAATAAAAAGGGAAGAGACATGTAGGTGGCATGAATAAATCAGTCCGAAACATTCGGGATGTTGGAACACGTGGGACTCGCAAAGCTAAAATAGCTAATCACAAAGCAATGCGGGTGGAATGGAAGTCAATGGCCTTCACGACCTCGTCAACAACGGGACAACAGGGAAATCCAAATCCAAAATAGCCACACTAAGAAGGAATAATTTTTTTCAGAGAAAATAATCCCACATGGCCCAAGTGCAACTGGGACATGTGTTCCCCAAAAACTTGAAATAACCGTAATGTAAAGGAAACAGTGTATGCCTGACCTCCGAACTTCAAATGACCACAATTTTTGACTCAGAGCTCCGATTTTCATGAAATTTGACTTTATGGAATGGACACAATGTCCTCTCCACTCAAGTGTATGAAAATAAAGGAAACATCTCCATATTTGATAGATTAAATGCTCATCCCCATTAAATGACAGAAATGCATTGCAGACCCAAAACAACTGTCTACACTCAGATTGCCATATCTTTTGCAATTCTTAACAAAAACGCACAAAATTGGTATCATTGGAATTGTGGCTCCAATTCCAATGCACATAAATCAATAAATTCAGAATTTTATGAAGAATAGATGGAGAGTTTTCTGAAAACGTGGCCAGGTTCAAAACAATGTTTTATTTGGTAGTTGAGATGCATTCAATGAAGCATGGGAAGACATTTCTCATTGCTGTAAGTTATGGGACAGTATGGGGGGAATTTTGAACGCAACATAACATAATTTCACTTCATTTATGACATCTTGCAAGTGGTGTGAGGAAATATTTTGGGATTTTCTCCTCTCTCTCTCTCTCTCTCTCTTCTTAGAATTCTATAAATTAGAGCATTGGGCTCATTGTAAAGGGAGATAGTTTTGACTAGTAAAATTATGTCAAATTTTCTTTGTGAAGACAATGTGTTGTAGGACCTTGTAGTGGAATCCTTGCATGGTGATCTAGGCCCTTATTTTGTAATAGATTGAACTATTCATATTCATGAAAGCAATAGATACAAGTTTGTGGATATATCTTCCCCTAATGTGTTTGTTTGCATTATTCTTGGATTTTCAATCTCATTGCCTATATATTGTGTCTATTCATTCTCTTGTAGGGATTCATTATCATTGTGTATTGTATGGAATATTACTGTGAATGCATTTTCTAGACTG
The DNA here is from genome assembly GCA_019776745.2 of Taxus chinensis. Classification (NCBI taxonomy): domain Eukaryota; kingdom Viridiplantae; phylum Streptophyta; class Pinopsida; order Cupressales; family Taxaceae; genus Taxus; species Taxus chinensis. The sequence goes on along the minus strand of CM034146.1, from coordinate 293,902,856 downwards.
CGGAGAACTGTTATCACCCCTTCTAGTATGCACTTTTCTTTTACTTTACACACATTGGAAGACTATTCTCATACCCTCCTTTTTTGGTGTATCAATGCTTTAGTGTAGGCTTTGTTTTCTTGCATTCTCTCTCCTTGGTCCCTTGGAAAGTTAGATTAGGACAAGTTAATTTTTTCCTGCATTAGAATAGATTGTGGTTGGTGGTCTAGGAGTAAGAACCAACGTTCTCTGGAGGTCTATCTCAAGTAGCAAGTCCCACAACTTGGAGATAGTACCCATGTTATCCAATCACATTGTTAGCTCAAGAACACACACTTGTGCAAACCATAGGGTGCTGTGATTTAGAGATAATAGGTATGTAGGCAATGGTAGAAGAGGAGGGAAAATACCCTGAATATGAATTGGAGGCGATGGGCTGTGTCTGAGGTAAGGTGTAGGTGGGAGGAGCTTGTGGAAAGATCCTCGTAGAGACAGGCGGAAGGGTTTAGGGAGTAAAAACCACCAAAATATAAAATAGAGTGGAAGATGTTGACATAATTAGCGGCTGTGTAGACATAGGTACATAAGGTAGTGATGATGAAGGTAACCCTATAAGAGGGGCCATGGTTAAGGGTATGGCAGATGTATAGGGGATGACAAATATCAAAGGTGTAGAGGTCACTTGTGAAGTAGGTAGTTGTGAGATAGGGTTGGTTGAAACTAGAGTAGTTTGGGTAAATACATTAATGTTCTCTGATATGGTAGAGGTGGTAGAAATGGGGGGCATGGAAGTGAGCATTCCATAAAGAAGCTGACTTGATGAGTCACGGGTGGAAGAATTATCAAGGTAATGTTGTAAGGCCTTGGTGTTATGAGAAAGGAATCTAGTGAATTGCTCGTCACCCTCAGGTATGATTGAAGGTGTATTATGATCCATTGGAGACAAAATGGAAGGTGGCGAGGGGGTAGTAGGTAATAATATACAAATCACATGAAAATTAAGAGCTCATGCCTGTTGGTTAGTACAAACCATACGAAAGGTGGAAAACAAGTACTATGGGTTTTGCAGAAGTGACATAAACTCATAAACAAATTTTTGAAAGAGTTTGGTAGGTGAAAATAGGTTGAGGTTTTTGACAGAAATTAAAAAACAAAGATATCGATACCGGTCAGTGAACTGGTGCCGATTAGATGAAAGGACCGATATTGGTTATAATCGATGCCGGTAGTAAGGTGACCGATGTCGGTTACTGTGAAAATGGATAAGTTTGAAATTTTTGAGTTAGATTTAGTCAAAAGAAATCAAGAAAGAGGCTATGTATAAAAAATCTAATCTAACACACTCAGAGAACTAGAATTAATTGTATGTGATGATTGAGTGTGAAAAAGAAAGAAAAGTGATGAAGTACGAACTAACACCTCAAATAACAAAAGACAAGAAGTAAAGTAAAAAATTCAACAAGTAAAATCTTTCAAACACGTTATCTTAGGAATGATATTTTAGTGTTTTGATGGCTTAAGCCTTAGGACTAACTATGAATAAATAGAAAATAGTGGATATAAGATACCTAGAAGCCAACTATGGATGATTTTAAGAATTTTTTGGTGGGAGAATCCTCGATATACCTTTCAATACATGATTTTTCATCTCTGATATGAAAATATGGCCAGAACACAGGTCAGGGCCCTCTATCAACAAGTGTTTAAATCCTTGATAGATTCTTCTTGGGATTTGGGGAATGTTTAATAAATGTGTTGTTTGTTTGAGTGATTTGGGAAAGTGTGTGCAAGAGTGGACTACACTTAATTACCAAATCATCATCCATTCATAACCTCCATTATATTTGATTGCTAATTAAACTATGTGATCTAAATGCAAGAATACACAAGATGCAATGCAATAATTTTAAGACCAAATCAAAAAATGGAGATTGGATGAGAGCAATAGTGAATAGGAAAAGAGTATGATTTTCACTAATGCAAGAAAAAAAGAAAGAATTATTTGTTTTAATTTTCACCAAATGAAGTTTTTCCTTTAGAGAAAATAGAAGAAAGAGAATGCTACTAAGGATAGATTTAGTGAATATTTCAAAAAAGAAACAATAAAAAATGCAATCCTAAATGAATATAAAGAACCCACAAATGATAAGGGTCCCACTGGTCATGCCAAAATGTTTCACCAATAAGAGCGTACGTATGAGAAAAACCTTTAAGGTAGAAGGTTGGGTATGTGAGGAATACCCGGAGGTTGTGAAGAGGTTGCACACCATTGAAAACCAAGCCATTCGAGAGCACTCCTTTTTTTCTGGGAAGGACTACCTGAGAAGCAAAGCAAGACCACAAGATAAAATTAAAAGCATAGTTTGGTGGATTTCCTAGTGAAAGCTAGATACGAGAAGAAAGGTACTTCCTAGAAGGCTATCAATCCACATTTAAAAAAAATTAAATGCTGATAAGAACATGAAATAGGGAGTCCTACTGTAGTTGTATAATTTAGGTATCTCACACAAGCACAATAAATTAAATGTAATCTAAATAGTGAATACAAGATTAAATATAAAGTGGGTGGTGGGTTATTAGGGTCTATAGGTTTGACAGAGGGTATTATGGAGGTATGGGTGAAGTTATGGTAGGTTTTGGAGGGTTTTTGGTAGGTAAATTAGCTCACCGGTCTGAGGGAAAATACTAGACATAAAGGGTGATGTCGGTCAGGGAACCGACGCCAGTAACTGGTTATAGCCTAGGATTGATTGGATAACCATGACCATGGTAAGGGAAAATTAGGTGCCAAAAAGGTGAAAAGGGGGTTGGTTTAGGCCTCTTTGTGGTTACACAGAGTTTTGGGACAGACTTAGGCAGGGTGTTGAGATTTAGGTAAAGGCTCAGCAAGGGTGAGAGAGGTGATTGGAAAGGCAATAGAGGTTCAGGTTGGTAGGGTATCAGATATATGTGATGATGGATGGTATTCGGATAATAAAGAAGTAGTGACATACAACATACAATAAGATATCTAAGACCAAAGCTAAGAAACTAATAACCCAGTTAAGATACTTATCTGAAATATATGGAGATTGGTATGATGGTGGTGGTTGGTAGGATGTTTGTAGAAGAAATAGGTCTTGGATCTAGTACCGTGGAAACAAATCTTGTGTGCTTCCTTGTGTGAATTATCTAAGGATTTGGAGCAAGGGGTCAGTTGTTGGTGAAGAACTTGGATGCTCGAGTGCTGTGTTTGATTATCGGGATGCTCAATCGAATGCTATGATGCGAATGAATAATCCAAAGCCAACCAAAAGAAGGAATCTGGGGAAAGATTTGGAAATCCTTATTTAAAGGAAACAAATGGATGGTTCCTTGATCGGTGCCGGTTGAGGAATAACCTGATATCGATTAGGGATAAATAGTCAATTTTTCTCAGAATGGCTTTGTTTCTTCCCTTTTTGGCATGTTGGTCAAGATTTGAAATGTGGTCTAGGAGTCATGGTTCACATTTAAAAACATGGGAAATTTATAGAATAAGTGAGTTATAAATAAATATTAGGTTTATAAGATAGTCTTAGTTAGTTAATTGAAGTGATGAATCAATGTTGGGAAGTGATGACATAGTCTCAATTAGTTAAATGCCCTTGGAATGGGTCCAAGGTGAGGTGGAGGGGTGAGGTGGTAATTAACCTAATTTTGATAATTATATTGGTAAAAATGTTTGAAAGGGGTCATGGTAAGGGGGTGTGTTACTTGAAAGGGGATTAGAGGGTTATGACCTAATTTTGGTTGTCTAAAACAACACAAAGATGTTGCCATATAGTTATTCACAAAATCATTGCACAATGTTTCAATGGACTAGTTTTACTACTTGCCATCACACTCAATTATTGATTGGAAGGATATGAAAACCAAGTTTTATGCAAGATTCAAGATTGGAGAATATTCGCATGCCCTCCTTATTCAATTTTCTTAGATGAAGAAAGAACCATAATATCCCATGAGAAAATTTGTAGCAAAGATCAATAAGATAATAAAAAATATTCCTATTGAAGCTTGTCCTAATGTGGATTATCAAATATGTTCTTTGTGAATGCTCAATTACCTGAAGTTGGTTTCATACTACACAGAGTGCAATTGAATAATTTAAAAATTTCTCAAGAACTTTCCATCAATATAGAAGACAATATTATCATGTCAGGATATATCAAGAACCATTTAATGAAGGATACAATCCAAATTTTCAAAGATGAAAGAGCTGATCTATATTGTAAAATTTGGTCAACAACTTGACTTCATTGAAGAAGGAAATTTCTCAACATGCCTCGCATCAAAATAGGAAATGAAATTGATTGCAGGAGAACCCTGAAGTCTTACCTTGGAAGCCCCACCAATTAATGTAATATATGGGACCAATGAAAATGAAGGAGGATAAATTGTTGAATAAGAAAATGAAGAAAAAGAAGAAACTGGATGTGCTAGGATTGGGTATTTTGAATACTCACTAGATGGAGATCTTGAAGAAACCATGGATAGCTACACGTTTGCAGTATTCAATCAATCAAAAATGGTGAAATAATCCTATTCATCCACTACCCAAGCTAAGCATTTGGATCCTTAAAGGGAGACTGTATGAAAAATTAAAACAAAAGAAGATCATTGCTATCTACTTCTATAGGGTCATCTAAGAAGAAGCCCAAGACTACCTTGTTCAAAAATCCAATCACCTCTTCAAGTAAGTATCTTTCATATCCTCTCAAAAAATAAGCTTTTTCCTGTATTGATCCTAAAAATAAAAATATTTCTCATGCCAAGGATATCATAGTTCCTAATGTGCTTACCACTTCCACACCTTTTGACATCATCTACCATTGCAAAAAATCCAAAATTATGATTTATGAGTTTGAGTACTTGAGGACTTATCCTAAGTAATTTGATATGATTTTATAATTCATTAGAGAAATTAGTTAAAGTTCATGTTCCAAAAATGACACTTCCAAAGAACTACCTCCCACCCCTCACACCACTCCTCAAAACCTTCTTGCTTCCAAACCCTCCACCACTAGGAAATTAGAACCTTTCTATCTAGCCTTGCTAGTCAATGGATACAAGTTGAATAATTGTATTATTGACTCTAGAGCCTTTGAAAATGTCATGCCTGCAAAATTTCTAAAGCTATTGATATATCTCTCTCTCTCTCTCTCTCTCCTACTACTGACCATTGTTACTCCATGGAAATGAAAGAAGTGCCTCGTGCTTGCTAGGTCAAGGATGCTCAAGTAGAATTTGCAAATTTTCCTGACAAGAAGATCACGATGAAAATACATATAGTAGACATGCCATACTCATATGGTATGTTGTTTAGCCAAAGATTATGTTGATGTGTTGGGGGAGATATACAGATTGATTGGTCACATGCTAGCATTCCAATCAATGGTAAGATGAAGAGGCTTCTTCCCATAAGGAAAATGAAATACACCATTCAAAGACTAGATGCCTCAAGGGTAGATATCCTATTTCAAGATTTGGGGTATTACAAATTTTTCATAGCTTCAGAGGAAGATGTTGAGCTTCCCATGTTGATGGAGGAGTACCTAGGTATGAAAGAGACGATCATAAAACATCACAGTGATTCAATGGAATCATAATTTGAGAGCATGTACTTTCCAATGGAGGTGAGCATGAATACAATTTCTCTATTAGGTGGTGATGATGGTCATGTAAGTCTTGACTTGCAACAAAGTAACCTCAAAATGATGAACAATGCGAATCAAGAAGAAAAAAGGATGACATCAAATAACTTCTTAGTAGGTGATTCTGATGTTTCCAATCACATTCTAAATGTTCAACATGAAGTTCCATTCAATGATTATGATTGTGAATATGAATCTTTATCTTTCCCATCGAGAGAGAATGAATATTACAACAAGGAATGCATGAATGAAAATTGATTTAGCTAATTGAAGTCAAGTCTACTCAAGAAGAGGTGAATTCATCATGAAAAAAAACTCCCTAGTTCATGGTGGTTAAGATTAGGAAAATTCCAATCCAAATATTTCGGCCCTAATCTTGTGCTCATTCCCATTTCACGAAGATAAAAACCTTCACAACAAGGAACATGTGAATAAGAACATACTTGCATCTTTCAAGGTCAAATCCTCTCAAGATAAGGTTGTTTTCATGATGGAGCAAGATTTTGAGGCTCGAAATGACCAATACGGGGAAGGTGATATTTTTCGTTCTTCATATGTTAGCTTTTTTTCATTTTCTTTTCAAGATGATGAAGTAATGTGCACACCACACCATGTAGATGAGTGGAACAAAAATGAAAAAATTTGTATGAAGGATGGTTGCTTGGAGAAATTGAGAAACATAGAACACCAAGAAGCTTGTGATAGTGTTGTAAAACATATGCTGAGAATAGAATCATACAAATAATGGTCATGAAGTAGATGAAAAATGAAATTATAATTCCCATTAGAGATCACGAGCATCATTATGGAAGCAACATGATCAAGACTCATCCTCATAGTAGTGAAGAAAAATAAAAAAATGAAATGAACTTGGGAATTAATGAGTAGAAGGAATTAGATTGTCAAAGCAAAAAAGTAATGAAATGACTAAGTGGATCATCAATTGTGAGAAAAATCATACAAGTTTTCTCAAGAAACTGAGACAGGGGTCATATTTCAGTGAGCCCGTCAATGGATTTATAGAAGAAAGGAAATCAATGATACCTATGTATGGGTAAACATTCAGTAAGAATTACTTCTACAGTGAAATTGGGTTGTCCCACACATATAACTTAGGTGATTTATAGTATTTTATCATGGTTCCCATTTTTTTGTGTATATACCTTTTTTTTCTTATGTTTCCTTTCCCTATGGTGCATTGGTTGTGTTCATTCCCTGGTTGTGTTTGTCTCTTTTCTTATTAATTGGTGTAATGAATATATTTCCAAATGTAAACAAACACTAGTCTACTTCCCCCAAGATAATTATGAGTCTATATATTTCCCCTTATAGTCCAATTTCCTTGATCAAGAGCCAACTATTGTCATGCAAAATAACTAGCATGACAACTAGGCTTCGCAGTCTCTGTGCATCCTTCCTCTGGCTAGATTGCACTCAATTCCACCTTCACCCCAAATTAAAGGAAGGTAATAAAAAGGTTTTCAAGTTTTAGGATTAAGGAATAATTACGCAAGGTGATAAATTAATTCAGTAAGATTTAGTTAAAGATAACTTCCTCTAGAGTCCCAAAAAGGCCAATTTTGGCCATTTCGCAATTGGTAAATGCCCTTCGGGAAAGTTCATGGAAATTATATAACATCTAAGGGTGTTATTGGAGAGAATGGAAGGTTTCTGAAGTAATTTAGGAAAATTTACAAAAAACTCATTCAGGAGCAATATGTGCAAGATCGAGTTTCTAGGTGCAGGGAATAAATATTACTAGGTAAAAATATGAATTATTTGGATGATTTTCAAGAGTTCTAGAAGGATTTATGAGTCAATAAAATAAGAATTATAAATCTATGGTAATCCTATACAAGGTGGATACATCATATTTGCTTCAAGGCTAAATGAATTCCTAAGGTATTTCAAAACTCTGCAGCTATCGCTCTAAGTTCAAATTAAAATAGGACCTAAATTTTTAGTTACATGAATAATTTTCTTTTGGTAATTCTTACATTGATATTGTAATGTAATTTAGAGTCAAAATAATATAATATTTTACCCCAAAACATTCTTCTAAGCCTCCGACGTGAAAAAATCAAATTTGGTGTTTAAAAATGGGCATCCAAGGCAAAATTAGTATTCCAAATTAGACACAATCACACTTTGTACACTCGCGTGTCCCATTTTTACCCTAGGGGAAAATAGGTATACAAAAGTGTGATCTACTCTTCCTCCCCAAGTCACACACAACTTAGTGTCCCCACTATCCCATCTATCCCCATGGTGTAAGGGGGATAAAAGGGACATCAAAGTGTGACCTCACTCCTTCACCCATGTAGCACTTTGGTGTCCTTAGTGTCCCCTCTATCCTCTATATCCACTAAAGGAAAAGGGGGCCAAATTTTTTTAACCAAGGCATGCATGTAACTCTTGGACCCTCATATAACCACATTTAGCTCTATTGGTGCCGTTTCCCATCCCTCAGACCTCACTTTCAACCCCTACACACTCCCATGTCATACTTTCAACACCCCAGTGTCCATCCTATCCCCTCTATCCCCTAAGTGAGATATAGGACACAAAATTGTCACCTCACCCATCATATACATAGTTTTCTAACTCCAAACAAGATGTCATGGCCATGAACAAGTCGAAAACTGCACAAAAACTAGAATAAATATTCCTCTCACAAAAAATGGTATTTTTTCTTGCGAAGTCCTATTGAAACCTCTCTAAACTTTATCAATGGATTAAATTCCATAAAAAAAATGACAAAAATTTATTTTTTGATTTTATGAAGATCCCATAGGTGAAATCATTTGAAACTTGGAACAAATGTTCCTCGAAAAATCTATTTCATCTGAGCCATTTTTTGTGTTATGAGGTGGATGGTTTTTGAGCTATGGAGGATTGAGTTTTCAATTATAATTCTATCATCTTGGAAAAATTTATTTTTTTCCCACCAATCCGGACAATGGAATCATCTAAAAATCAGAGGAGATAATCTTGGAGTAAAACCCATAATTTCAAGACTAGTTTCATATCAACCTAAAACATGTAAGTGCCATTTATAAAAATAATAGGTGTTCATGGCTGGGCATGTATAAAAATAGTAAGTTTTCAAAAAGGTGAATTCTCAGCATCCGCAACATCCCAAACAAGAAAGAAACATCAAAAGGAGAAAGTTGTGAAAAATGGCCAAAAATAGTAAGTGTTATAATTGAGCTTAGAAATATGTAGTAACTCCCATTTTTCTTATCTCTTTTATTTTTTACCACCATTAAAAATCCAGGAAGGTGTCTCTTGGTCCAAATAAGAAAGAAAAATCCCCTCAATCTCTCTTAAAGCATCAGTCAAGAGGTGATTTCTGCAAGGCATAGTTTGATGAAAAGGGACTATATGGTTCAGATCATCCCAATTTTGGCAGAAGAGATTCATCCTAGATGAATCACACTATGATAAGGGACACATAAAAGTCATAATATGTGTGAAATGTGGTAACTTGGATAATAGGTGAAACTAGGAACATTGTGAGGTATATGGAGGATCTGAAACATCAAGAACCTCATTGTAATTCAAGCAAAAGGGTGACCAGAGTCCATAAGTATGATTCCACTTATGTGCCATTGTTTCACCAATAAGTTGAGTAATATAGATAAGGTAAGAGGTTAGGAGGAATACTTGTAAAATTGAAGGTGGGAGGTAGAATGCGCATGTTTTTGACATTATTCAAGCTTATCGTAGAGAAATCCTTTTTGTGTTGGAAGGACTAACTGTAAATACAAAACAAGACCAAAAAAGAGAATTTAATATCATATAAAAGCGTACTACCTAACATATGCTAGATCTAAGAAGCATGATGCTTCTTAGAGAGGCTGTCAATCCACTGTTTAATTTAACATAAATAAGAAACTGAAATAAAAAGGTCCTATTGTAATGTAATGATTTAGGTTTCTAAATACAAAAAAATATGCTAGAATTAATGTTAAATACCAAATGTACACTAAATCTAATGAAACAAAGGTTTTTTCACGCTAGGCAGGTTTTTCAGAGGTCTGGTAAAGGTCTAAGACTGATTAGGTGAGGTCTGGGTTGGTTTTGGGTTGAATAGAAGGCTTGCTAGTATGAGAATATAAAATAGCACAGAGACCGGTATTTGTTGGGTGATTGATGCTAGTATAGGGATGAAACCGATGGTGGTAAGGTAAACTAACAGCGGTAGGGGAAATGGGTGATAAATTATTAAAAATGGATTTTTAGTCTCTCCGTGATTGCACAGAGAGTGAGGAAGGTTTGGTTAGGCTCATAATATGGCTGAGAAGACTCAGGAATGCAAAGGAAGAGGTTAAGAAAGGTGGAAAGGCTTGAAATTGTTGGGTAGGTGGATTGGTGGGAAGATGGAGATATCCATGTAATAGTAGAAATGGAAATACTGAAAGAAGTAAAATATCTATAGTTAAGTAAGCAGAAATGATGAAAACCACGTTACTTATTGCCATGAATATCTTGTGAATGAAGGTGGTTGGTTCAGTTATGTGGCAGTGTAACTTGTGTGTTCCCGTGAATACTCCAATGCTCTAAAAGAGAACCTGTTGCTTGTGTTGCACTCTGGTGGTGTGTCATTTTCATTTAGATGTAGAAATGGCTTTGAGACCCATGCTTGATTGCCATAGAATTCCCAAAATTGAATGACTAACCCATGTAAAGAGTTGTAAAATTGTATATAAAGGAACCGATGGTGGTTTTGGTGACCGACGTCGGTCGATAATAAACCAGCGCCAGTTAGGGTGAAATAGTCCTATTTACCAAAAATAGGTAGATATTCCTAGATTTTGCATGCTTTTCTTGTTGGGTCCGGTTAGGGAATTAGAGGTCATGTGAGAGAAGGAATGAATATCTTAGAAGAAGTTCAATTAGGTTTAGAAGAAGTCTTAGTTAGTTAGGTTAAGTAGTGACTCGACACTTGGAGTGATGACTCAGTGTTGAGAGTGATGACTTGGTCACTGTGAGTTAAATGCCCCTAGAATGGGTTCATGGTGAGGTGTCATGATGAGGTACAGGTGTGAGGATTAAATTAAATTAATTAAATTAATTAATAACGTGAGGATGCATATTAATATGGGGTAAAGGGGTCATGGTTAGTTAAATACGTTACGTTAATTAATTAAAGGGGACCAAGGGGAGTGTGACCCAAATTTGGTGTCTACAGCCATCTTGGTTAGGAAAGTGAAATGTGAAGCTCAAGGAGTGAGTTCAGGATCATAATATCCTAACTCCACCATCATGTTCAAATCTTTTCAAGGAACAAGTCAGGATGAGCTAGTCAGGCCACTGAGGCATCTAAGATCATCTTGTATACAGGATTAAAACTCATCCATTCCCATAAGAGGTATATGAGAAAGAAGGTGAGGATTCTAGAACAAGAAAGGGAAAGGGACCGTGTTTGCAAGAATGAGAAACCATCTCAATTTCACATGCTGTAATTCACATAGTAATGTTCCTATACACTCATTCATCACATGGTAGTGTGATCAAACCTTAAAAAGAAAGAAGAATGTGAAATCACCTCATTTTGGTTCAATGGATGGCCATAGGACATTAATATTATCTAGGGATAAATATTCTATCTAAAAAGTGAGGATCTCATTTCAATAAGAAGTCGACAAACATCAAGAGGATCAAGCATCATAGAGTTGATTCATGGTCACAAAAGTGAAATGTGAAGGCCTAGAGAAGTAAGAAAGTGACCCTCACTAATTCCTTATAATAATAAGAGATAATCATGTTCCCATCACAATGAAGATATCATAATAGGGTTTTTGAACACTTCTTCAATGCTCTTGAATATTCCCATATCTCTTAGTGCTTCAGGTCAACAATTTCCTCATTAGAAAATACTTCATCATCATCATATTGGTCAACCCTTCTCTCTCTCTCTCTCTCTCTCTCTCTCTCTCTCTCTCTTCCTGCTTCTCTCTCCATATTTTAATTTTTCACCTTGAATGTAAATTTTCCCTATTTTTTCTTATTTGGTTAAGTGACACTCAATTCAACATTGTAAGAGTCTTTTTTCGTCAATAAGAAAAATACTCACTTCCTAGGAATGTGGAAGGTCACAAGTAATTAGGAAAGGTGAAAAGTAATGTGGGGGGATATGAAAGGACATTTTGTAATGCTATAGATTAGAATGGATTCTCCATTACAAAGGGTTGGTAATTTTGGATTGTTGTATTTTGTTGATATTTGTATCACTACTACATCAAGAAATAAGAGCTAAATTTGTTCTAATTCCTATACTTATGTTCCTATACTCTCTACCTACTTTCAAAATTTTTAGGCAAGGTGATCTTGTATAATGAAGAAGGAACTTTGTGCCCTTGATTAATTAATCTGCAAAACTATGTGTCTTTATTTTGTTAGTCTTATTGATTGCTTGTATTGTTACATTCTTCTAATTGAATGTGGACCTACTCTGGTTGATGTATGTGAATTTTGTAAGCCTACTCACAACATTGAACCTCTCTCTCTCTCTCTCTCTCCTTATTTCTTCAACTCCCTTTTACTTCCCTTCATAGGAAATTCCTCCCTTGTACTCTCTACAAGCACTTTGCCACAATTTTAGTGGAGTATCCCTATGTGATCCCCGACCTAATGGCCACCCCACAATTTTAGGTAGTTTACATTCAATAATGGGATCCTCCCTATGCACAAGAAGGAGGGGCTTAGCCTCGTGACTGTTGGTGAAAACCAAAAATTTTCACTACAACAAATTATTTCTCCAACATGAAGGAATCTCCAGAGCCGATGAAGGCATCTCTAGAGTTGATGAAGACATCTTCAGAGCTAATGTAGTGATGAAATAAAAGTCTCTAGAGCTAATGTGAGAGGTGTTAGAGATCCTCTAGGGATAGTTGTAGCTGGTGCTTATTTATTAAAATCCTTTATTTGAAAATTATAGCTGTATGGACTACATCTGCACAAATTGACATCTTTTGTCTAATAATCATTAAAAATACCTAACAAAATAATAATATGAATTTTAAATAAATAACCATGATATATACTCTCTATTTTATTATAATAAACCATAAGTTAAGACATTACAATTAGATCTAGTTGTATGTAATTTATGTAAGGAAAAAGAATATTAAATCGTGTATAAAATGGGCCATTTTTTAGGCTCATCAATTGATCATGATCCTATACTTGTAATTTTTGGACTGATTTATTCTCATGTTTGGGTACTCAAATGGCTCATAGTTCATCATTAATATAATGAATAAAATGAGGTGGTAATTTTTTTTGGATTGGTATATATGATGCTTTACTTTAGATAAGTAAGAGAGATGAGTTCAGTGGCTACCACTTCAATTCCTACTTCATCCAAAATGTCCCCATTCTCAGTATTATATGGTTACCATCCACCATCACTCACCTCCAACTTGAGGGTCTAATGTAAAGTAAGAGTAGTTGAAGAAAATTGAATACAAAAAGGATGTGCTCTCTAGACTTAAAGAGAATCTGGTAATGGCACAAAACCATATGAAGCATTAAGTTGATTAGCACCGTAGTGAGTGAAAAATTGAATTTGGAGACTTTGTATTTGTAATACTATAACCATATAAAAAACTATATTGAAAATAACAAAATGAAAATATTTAACCTAAATACTATGGCCCTTATCAAGCGTTGCAAAAAATTGGTAGTATGGCTTATAAATTAGAGCTTCCTCATTTAACTAAAATACATACAATTTTCCATGTTTCTTGCTTGAAGAAGGTCATTAGGGAAAAGGTGTCTTCTCAATTAGTATTACTAGAGCTTGATGAGGAGGGACACATTATCTTGGAGCTTAAAGGAATCCTAGATATTCACACTAAGAAGTTGAGGAAAAGGGTCATCACTAAGTACCTAATCAAGAGGAAGAATTTGGAAATTGAAAATGTAACATGGGAAGATGGATCATTCAGGAAGTAACATATAGAGATTACGACCATTGCAGAAAATATTATTTTTAATGGGAGGTGAATGTTATGAACTTAATACTAGGTCATATATTAGGTTATGAATGGGTGACTTGTGGTTAACATAATATCTTATCATTCCATTTCAAATTATCATTATTTTATGATTTCATATACTTAGTAGGCCATCCTTGGTGCTTTGCATAACATAATGGGATATATATATATGAGTTAGTAGCTAGTAGATACCTCCAAACCATACAATAAGACTGAAGTGTTCAATGTGATTATTTACATCTGCTAGCTACTAACTCATATATATATATATATATATATATATATATATATATATACACCATACAATAAGACTCAATTGTTCAATGTGATTATCTGCATCTGCTAGCTATTATATATATATATATATATATATATATATATATATATATATATATATATATATATATATATATATATATAATAGCTAGCAGATGCAGATAATCACATTGGACACTTGAGTCTTATTGTATGGTTTAGAGGTTCCCCCCAAAGTGATCAATTCATTCTACTTACATAATGTGATAATTTCTCTAAATTCCGGTATTAGATTGCTGTTGATATTGAAATCTATCTAAGTAAATACATTACACATTTAATTTACTTTTCACTTATTACACATTATTATACTTGTTTGACTACTATTGGCTCTAGGATCTTATTTTTGGCTATCTGACATCACTTCATATATCATTCATCTCTTAGATACACATTTTTTGACTCATGTTTATTTCTGTATGCTCTATGATCCTTTATAATTTTATGCATTGTTATGATTTATGGTTTGTTTTTTCATGCACTTGTGTACCCTCTGTTTGTTTGTTCTATGCACGCATATGCTTCATGTTATGTCTTCGCTATGAAATTGTATGCTCTAGGATATGTTTTCTATATGCCCTTCTATGCTCTATACTTCGATTTATTTTATGCACTTTATGATTTATCCTATATTTTCTCAATGAGATTGTATGCTCTATGCTCTACCCACTATATGATTTTGTATGCTCTATGTTATATCTTATCTATCTATTGATTTTTCACTACCTATTTTCTTTATTTTTAATTATAAACAATTCGTGTCAGCCATATTATTTCATTATTTCTTAGACACATTAGTTGCTACATATTTAGATTGGAACACATATATCATGACACATTTCTTTAAAAATATCTTTCTTACGCTACTCCATTTAGACACATGTTGCTTATAGAACACATTGTTTAGACCACATGACTTATAGACACACTTTCTCATAACATGCCACTTTTTACATATATAGATAATAATAAATTGGTTGAAAAATATTTCAATATTTATCATGCTCATAACACATTAAATATTGTATATATTTCTCATATCGCCTTAGTTGACACATATTTTGATCTATATCTTACTCATGACACAATTATTGTATATATTTCTTATAGCACATGGGTTGAAACATATTATGATTTATATCATGCTCATGACATAAATTTCTCATAAAACATGAGTTGAAACATATTTCAATCTATATCATTCTCATAACACATTGCTTGCTACATATATTTATCTTAACACACTTGTTTACAAATTTCCCACGGATTTTTTTTACACACACTTGTTTTGCACACACAAATAACAACTACTAACTTCAATCAAGTCATTTTTTCTTGTCAGTTATATTTATTTTTTCTAGTCTATCATGTCGTGTCGTGTCATAGGTTCTAATGGATCCATTAGGCATCCATTTGTGTTTTATTGTCTTACTACCTTGTTAATAACCATTATATTCTTAAATATAGATTTCTCAAAATTATTAGATACATTTAAAATATTCCTAATGATGAGATGAAACCCATTACTTGTTTAAAAATGATCATAGCTTATGCACATTGCTTATATCATTGTGTTTAATTTATATGCTATATATGGTTCACATCCTTGATGACATGATTATATGATTTTTACAACTAGCACTTGAAGATAAAATGACTTGATAAACTAATACAAGAGAAGAAATACTTAAAAAAAAATGTAAGCTAAACAAAGTAGAAAAATTTGCATACGCAAGATTACACAATACACAAGTTTGACAATGTCATGGGGAAAGCTTCAATATTTAAGGAATTAGATGTAATTTTTATACGAAGGGTTTTACAGTTGTGATTGATCTTCGATATGAAAAATGAGTGTGGCGAGAGGTGAAGGTAAGGTAAGAGTATCCTAAAATTAATTTTATATTTTTCTTCGAGTAATTTATTAGGTAAGAAATGTGTTACTATGGCGATTAAAGAGTCATCCATGGAATTATTAGCCGGAGCAATGGAATGAATCACAAAGGAGGTAAAATGAGTGGCTAACTTGATAACTCTCTTGTGATAGGTGTTAATAGTTTCACTTCTATATTGGTATTCTCCATTAGCATTTTTGTATAAAATATGTGAGTCACCTATGACATGCAGATAGATGACATTGTTGGTGATAACGAAATGTATACCAAGTATGGGTGCTTTATAATTATCCATGTACTTAGTGACCTTGAAGATAAAGAAAAAATATAAGGGACCGAACTTATACAATGGGTCAGTAAGAATACATCTTTCCTTATCTCCTTTATGAGATTTTAATCTATCAAATTAGATTGTATAAATATCCTCATGGAGTTCAATGATGATTTCTTCAATCTTTTTAATTTTAAATCTCAATTTTTTGGTTGTGGGTTCTGGTTTATTTATTCAAGGGTTGGAACCTTGAGATTGTTGGAAATATAATTACAAGGGGGTGAATCAGTCATTTAAAAACTATCATTCAATTAACCATGCACAATTGAACCTTTAAGCATATAGATGATTAAACCATGCACATTCAAACATACACATGAGAAAATGATACAATGACACGAGATATATAGTGGGAAACCCTCAAGGGGAAGAAAACCCACTGAAACTTTACATATATTACTCAACATAAAGGAATCCTGTGGATATTACACATCACAAGATATTTCTTTAATGAGGCATGAACCCCATAAGGAGAACCAACCCCTATTTAGTAGAGCACCCACTCTATAAGGAGGCTAAAAACCACCAAGATGACAAAGCACCCACTTAGCCACCTAAATATGAATATAAATTGATGAATTTTTTTCTCAAGCAATTGAGTGTGACCACTTTTTCAGATATCTTCACTCACAACCCTCTAAAATGCCTCTCTCTTCTTCTTCACTCATACATGCACCAAAATGTGTTGATTAGGTCATATGATCTTGAATATCTTCTCCTCTTCTCTTCTCAACTTCTAATGCATCTTATCTTCTCTAATATAGATTCATCTAACCTCGTCAAACTCTTCCTCTTGCTTGCTTAAACCTCTATCATCATCACTAACTTAAATGAGAAAATACAACTTGCTTTAAATACATGAATGCTGCCACAAACCACTCTAGGTCAAAAGATATAATTAGACCATGCAATTTCAGTCATAAAAAACATGAATACACATTACATGACTATTAAAATTTTATTTCAAGACTCATTAGGTCGGAAAATACCATTAAAAACACAAACTTGCACAACTAGGCCTAAGAATTAGGTCTTCATTCTAATGGTCACATTTTGAATTTTAAGGGCACAAGGTAGATCCATCATGTCTCCAAAATATCTAACCATGTCATCAATAACCTCTTAACACCATCTAAAAGCATAAGAAACTTTAAAACCTCCATCTTAATCATGACTCACTCAACAAGGAAAGCTCCATCAATTAGGTTTCAAGCACTTAATTATCACTCTCAAAAGAGAACAACTTCATACATCAACACACGCCTTAAAGACTCATGCAACACTTCTTTGGAAAGGTCTTGACCTCCACTAGATCATACAAATCATATCAATCCTCAGTTACATGCATAAGGCTCCAAAATTCTTCCTTATTTGAAATTGCTCAAACTCGGTTCAAGGTCTCAAGAACCAGTCATCTACTCATCAAGCTCCAACACCTCAAACTCCACTTCCAAACTATATCACTACATGGAACAATTCACCAAGTACATGACACACCTCCTCAAAAACTCATATACATGTGTCACATGAATAATATTGCACTTGCATACTTATTCCATAGACATTTTTGACAAGCTTAATTGGGTTGATTATGTTATTAGGGTTTTAATATGAAAACACAAATTTTGATCAAATTTAGAGCTCTAACACATCATATGGGACCTCATCAAGCTATCCATGTCCATATAACACTTCTACACCATGAAAAAAAACTTTCAAATAGTTATACAAATAACTATTCTAGTTATTCAGACAAGTTACATACATATTCTGGCTCAGAGATCTTCATTACAAGTGGTGCACACCTTAGCTGTCTCCTTGGCACATTCACTTGGTCACTGTTTCCTCATTCAACCTTGTGTGATTCCCCTTCTCCCTTCTCCCTTTTCCTTTTCTTCTTGGTTCCACTCTTATATTACGTGCATCTTACACACATTCACCTTCTTCCTAGCATCTATTCATCATGCGTGCATGCCTTGTACTTTCTTTAATCAGCTAAGTCCCTGGACCTCTCACACATCCCGCACAATAATTTGTAATAGTTGTGCCTTAACCATACGTTCTCCACTCACAAGTTTTCCCCATTTCCTCCACACATGATTGCGCACACCTTCCTTCTGTCATCCCCCTGTGCCTCATTATTCCACGTGCATACCTTTGCATCTTCCTCTACGCCATTCCATGCCATGCCATTTTGACACACTTGAGTGTGGCACATGTAACCTATCCAAGTGTGCCAATAGGGAGATGAATCCTTGCAACAAATCAATGAGTGACACATGGTAAAAATGAAAAGAACATTTGCACATTTGGTCATCCTTTAAACCAATCCAAACGTGCCATGTCTCTTACGTACGCAGGAAGCCATGAAAATATTCTAACAACCATATATTTTTCTATAGAGCTTCGATTGGTGCATGCCAAGTCTCAATCGATAGCTCCTGATGTAGGCTATAATATTAGATATTAAAATTCAAATTCTTGGTGGATCTGGTAGGTGAGAAATGGGAAAATGCATTTCTAGGCATTAATGAGAGATCTGATTACTCCAACCACCCAATTTGATTTAATCCACCCCCTTTCCTTCTCCAACATGCCAAAAAGACTTGGGGAAATGTCTTTGACAAATTTTTAGGCATTTAATGCTTCTTGTTGGTGGTTGTATTTTAATTTTAGGTTTTCCCTCCTTCTTCTCTTCTTCTTCCATCGATTTAGTTATAAATGTAAGAGATGGGCTCATTGTTAATGTTGAAGATTTTGGATCCTTACACATTTTTCTAAGGACTTGATATTTTTTGCATTTTGAGTTGCAGACCTCTAGATCTAGCTCATGCATGTGGATATCAGCCTCTTTCACCATTGTAACAACTTTATGCATTTCTAGAGATAATGGAAGCATCGGTTTGTGACTATTCTCTATCATAAGTGTGTTTGTATTATTTCTTCTTGCATTTATTTTACATTACATGTATGCTATGTCACTCTACGTCCCTTGTAGTTCCATTTTTAGTTGTGTCCCATGAAACTGATCTGGTAAATGCATTTTAGTTGTGCTACATGTGCCTAGCCTTCTTTCATGCCTTTCCCTTCATTTTCTCTCAAAAAAAATAATGTTCATCCCTCTTTTTCTTGTGCTATTTCCTTCCTTAGATTCTTTTTCTTTTTCTTTTATCCTTCTATCCCTAGTCTCTTGGCATTGTTAGCCTAGTTTTCCCTTTCGACATTAGGAGAAGTAGTAATAGTAGAAATAGATAGAGGAACCGGCCTTCTCTGGAGATCCATCCCAAGTGTGCAAGGTCCCACAACTTGGGTATGGTTCCATTGTTGTCTCAAACTACTCAAATCTTCTAGATCTGAGACGTAGGTGTAAGTTTGACCACCAACAGTTTCTGGCATGCCCGATGGGACCAACAGCGAAAGCTCAAATTTAATATTACTAAGTTCTAGTGTCTAAACTTAGTATTTTTAGACTTTGGAGGCTTATTTCAACACATCTGGTGACTCCTAATATTTTCAGATCTCCTATTTTATAGTATTAAGCACATTTTATGAGAATAGTGCATACCAAACAAAGTTTTGTGGCTAAAGGATCCTTTGAACACCTACAACTTTCACCAAGAATCACATGTAGAAGATCTTCCGCATACGTATCCCCATCTCCATCATTCCGCATGCACTCTACTCCTACTCAAAATAGAAAATGTTCCCTACCATGGCACTTCAACCTCCTCCTCCTTCAAGGAACTTTTCCATTTTCACTACTTAATCTTAATGCCTATCATGATATGCCAATGGCCATGCTCAAGATTATTCCATACTTCACGTGAGAAAATCAAGTCACCCCTATTAAACAAATTCAATATGTTGCCAATGTATGCTCTGTCTATTTGATTACACATGATGATGTTTCTATTAGGTTTCTCGCAACCTCTTTCAAGGGTAAATTACTCCAATGGTACCATGACATGAGACCTACATCTATTGCTACCTAAGATGAGATTGGAATGACTCTATGTAATTAATTTGAAGATAAATTAGATCATCTATCACTAGTGGAGCAGCTGACTACAACAAAGCATGCGCCCAACGAGTAGATGATTGATTTTAATGTCAAATTCTAGAAGACTTGGGACACAATTCCTCAAGTGGTAAGGCCTACAACACAACATGCTTTCTTATACTATCTAATGGATTTTAATAGTGACATTTCAGTCATTATTCAATCTATGGGAGGTAGAACCTTACCTGATACATACAAAATTGATATAAGGGCAGAGAACAGTCTCATTCAAGCTGGTAAGTTGGCACCTAGGCATCTTGTGCCCTTGTTCCCAGAGATGTCTCCAACATCCCAGCCTTCTATTGCTCTAGTTCTAGTATAGAGCGTGCAACCAGTTGCATCTACATCCTACTCCCTAGTGCAACAAAAAGAAGATGATGAATTGAAGGCCTTGATTAGAAACTTGTCCAACAAGGTCATATCATTGGAAAATTAGTAGGCACAAGCCTAAAGAGGTAGTTCTAATCAGGCGCAAAGCCAAATAAATCAACCTTGGTGGAATCAGTATGGGAATTAAAGATACAAATAAAACCAGAAAAATGATAGATGACATGTTCATGCGCACTTTTATTTACAAGTAATTCCTCCTACACAACCTCTTCCAGTGCCCAACACAAGTTAAGAACTTATCCCAATCCAGAACAACATGACGTAGGAGTATGAATGATGCTTGCATTGCAATAATCCTCATAGTCAATATCATTACACCAATGTTGCGCGTGCAAGCCTACATGATTCAGATGCTTCCATATGTGAGCCTTCAACAAGTGCACCTGAAGTAGATAGCTAAGAAACTCAAGAAGATCCCCCAAAGGAAAATCTAATATTCTTTGGCACTAAGGAATTTTGTGTAATCAACCAAGTTGTAGAGGATATAAGTAGACCGCCCACCCAAGTTGCAGACAACACAAAATATAAGAAGAGGATGTTCGAGTCTTGTACGCAAGTCATAATTCTAGAAACACAAGAAGACCCTCAAAATAAAATGGAAGTAGCTAAGACATCCAATATTAAAACTTCTCAAGTGCTTGAAACCGAGGCTCCACACAATGATCCTCTGGAAGTGGCATGCACCACTCCTTTGGTAGGTTAAGCCTCTGCACTAGCTAAGGTTCCTATCTCTGTACCTGAATAATCAAAAAAGGATGTTGTTGTTCTTCAAATGCACAAGTCAATGGGTTTTCCATTCAGTATTGTAGACCAGATGAACAATACAAACATAAATGTCACAATGTTGGATGCCCTGACTATTCCATCCTAGCGCGACTTGTTGCATGAAGCTCTGGCCTAACTTCTGCACACTGATCCATCTATTCACAAACTATGTGCTTATCTCAATATCTACCAAAAAGAGGATAAAAAAGTAAGTAAATTTGTTAATACCCCAACCTTCTATATGTATTTGATCATAGGTAAACATCTTTTCCATAATTGTATGATTGACTCAGGTGCTAGTACTTCTATCATGGCTAAGAAGATTGTTGATGTCTTAGGTCTTAAGTATATCCCCCTCACAAAAGAAGTCCTACAACTCGATGGTTCAACTGTCACTACCCTAGGAATCATAAAGGATCTTGAGTTAAACCTCTATGCATGTCCAACTCTAACAATAACTCAAGATGTGTCAATCATTGACCTACCCCCTTTGTTTGCCTTATGTTTTTCAAGAGATTTTATTGCTAAAGTTGGTGGTTACTTGTCTTCTGATTGGACCCATATGTTATTAAAGACAAGGTATGGTACTTGGTTTACCATACAAGTTGAGCCAATATTTTCTTATCATGTAGAGTCATATGTCCCATCCCCTCTCCAAGCCAATTGTTTAATCCAAAAAGAAAAAGATTCAATTTCTAAAGATAGAAATCTTCCACCTTATATTACTAATCTAGTACTTGATGAGTGGGTGGATAGGCACCATAAATTTGATCCACGTGTTAAATATTTAGAAGCTTATGAAACTATGTTTGGTAATTATGGAATTCTTGAAGAAGTTGTGCTCTTGTGCGCACTCAAACAAAGTGAAAAGAACCCTGGTATATGGAAGTTATACTTTGATGGATCCAGAAGCAGAAATGACGTGGGCACAAGAGTTTTTATCATTTCTCCTAAGTATGAAAGGTTGTTTTTCACACACATGTTGCAATTTACATGTTATAACAATGTGGTAGAGTATGAGGCACTGGTGCATGGTGTGTTTATTGCTGAAAATAAGAATATTAAGCTGTTGTAGATCTTTGGGGACACAAAAATGGTTATCCACCAGGTCACCAAAAAGTTCCAAGAAAAGAATAATATTCTCAAAGCTTACACACATAGAGTTTGGGACCTCTTTGAGAGCTTTGATGCTCTAAATTTATAGGTGGTGCCACAAAAAATGAATAATGAACTTAATAAAATGGCCACACTTGGTTTGCAGTTCTCTCATGCTGAGGAATTTTTTAATGGAAACACTCAATATATTAAGATGGTGATTAGACCATCCATTCCAGATAACAACATAAGCTGAAAAGTAATTAACAGTGACACACAGATTGTCTAGTTCATTCAGAATGAAGTTGATTTCTCATCAAGTATGTAAGCTGACTTACATGATAGCTATGGTGACCAAGTGATTCAACTGAAGTCAAATAAGCTTCCTAAAGGGCTGGTCACCTTAGAACAAATGTTTATCCCTAATGATGAGGTCAAGGGTGAAGAAAAGTGTATGTGCTCCACGCAAGAATACTTCTCTCCAGTCACTATTGTGAGTGGAAAGAAGTTTTTTCTCATTAAATTTTGTGCACACGATGAAAATCAGACCTTCATCTCTCTGTCAAAAATACAATGATCAAAGGTTTTGATCTAAGTGTTACTCAACACTCCATTGAACTTGATCTTAGGATCAAGCTCATCAGACAAAAGCAACGACCAATAAATCCAAAGATAGAGCCCCTCATGAAGAAAGAGTTATCCAAACTTATTGAGGAAAATACTATTTTTCCGATCAAGTACTCTACCTGGGTCATGAATCTAGTTCCGGTATGTAAGAAGAATAGTGAAATTAGACTCTGTGTTGATTTCAGAGATCTAAACAAGGCATCTCTAAAGGATCATTATCATTTTCCTTCAATGGATCTGTTTCTACAGACCGTGGCCGGTGCACAAAGATTCTTAATGTTGGATGGGTACTTCGGCTTCAATAAAATCATGTTCAAGGAAGAGGATCAATTAAAAATGGCATTTACAACCAAGTGGGGAACATATGCGTATTAGAATCTTCCCTTCAGTATGTCAAATGCAAGCACAACATTTCAGTGTCCCATGGACATTTCCTTCAAATGTTACATCAATGAGTTCATCTTGGTTTACCTTGATGACATTATAGTCTTCTCAAAGAAGAGAACAAATCACATGGAACACCTAGAGAAAGTATTTGAGAGATGTAAAAGGTATGGGGTTATCTCTTAACCCCAAGAAGTGTAATTTTGTAGTGGCGTAAGGAAAGCTCTTGGATCATGTGGTTTCAAAGGATGGCATCATAATCTATCCTAAGTGCATTTCAGCCATCCTAGCTCTTTCCCTACCAGCACACAAAAAGGCCTTTTAGTCCTTCCTCAGTAAGATCAATTTTGTTAGGATTTTTATTCCTAACTTTTTAGGACTAGTTCAACCCATCACTCTGATGCTCAAGAAGGATATAACCTTTAGATGGAAAATAGAAGGAAAGGAAAGATGCAAAAATCAATCTGAAGGATTATGAATTAAGATATAGTCATACAAAGAAACAGGTCTATACCACTATACATGCGATCAAGAAGTTCAAAAGTATGCTCGCCACAAATCATATCAAGGTGTTAGTCTCCCACTCTTTTTTTGGAGACTTCATCATGGGAGAAAAAATTAGTGAAAAGAGAGCACGATGGGTGACCAAAATCATGGAGTATGATGTGACTATCAAAACCAAAAATATGGTAAGAGGTAGCACACTTTGCAAACAATTTGCTGAGGATCCACATGATGAATCTGGGAATTCATTGTTTCTTGGTGAAGCTCTCCTACGTAAAAAACTTGAGCAAAATAAAGATCCTGATGCATGTAATTGGATGAAGGACATGATCACATTCCTTTCTGAGGGCGCATACCCTCCTAGATTAAACAAGGAAAAGAGAATACATCTGAGGTTACAATCTATCCCTTATGTTTTGATTGATGGACTTATCTTCAAGAAGAATTTTGATGGTGTGATGTTAAGTTGTATCAACGAAACATAAAGTGAAAACGTGTTAGCAAAATTTCACGATGGATTCTCTAGTGGACACTTCTCTACCAAAACTATAACAATGAAGATCATAATGGAAGGTATCTTTTAGCCTACTTTGTTTGCAGATGCACACAATTGGGTCACAAAATGCAAGGAATGTGCTTTATTTGTAGGAAAGAAGAAATATGTGACACTCCCCCTCTGACAAATCTAAGTAGATCAACCTTTTGCGTAATAGGGTCTTGACTTCATAGGCATGATCAATCCACCTTCAAGCACTAGAAAAAAATGGGTGCTGAAAGCTATGTAATACTTCACTAGATGGAAAGAAGCTGTCACACTCAAGTGATCGACCGAATTGACTTTCTCAAGGGTATAGTCATAATGTTTGGCATTCCTCAAACCATTATCTCTAATAATGAAAAATCATTCCTTGGCACTAAAATCACAAATTGGGCTCTAAATTTGGGCATCTCTCTGAAGACTTCTTACAATTATTACCCTTAAGGAAATGGTCTAGCAGAGTCAACAAATAAGAACCTGATCAGGATCATAAAGCTTATAGTGAACATCAACCAAAATACGTGGCACACAAAGGTCTCACATGCACTCTGAGTAGGTAGAATCATAGTTAAAAAACAATAAGCACTTATCCTTACATGCTTGTCTATGGGAAGGAGGCTACCCTTCCTTTGATGATAGAGTTGAATTCATTGGCACTTTCCCAATAGCTAGAGCTTGAATGTGCAAACCATAGAGAAATCAGAATGACAGAGATATTCAGTCTTTAAGAATTAAGAAACTCTATCATGATCAAGCTAGAATAACATCAGTAAGCAACAAAGAAATGGTTTGACAGAAAGGCTACGCCTAAAGATTTCAAAGTGGGGGACTTGGTCTTAAAATGGGATGCTAACAGAGCTAAACCTTGGTGAAATTAAAATTTTTATGCACTTTGGAGTGGCCCATATATCATCAGTTCATGTAAGGAGGCTAACTCTTTCAAGTTAACTCATCTTGATGGAGGCATGCTATAAATCCCAACAAGTGGGATCCATCTCAAACCCTTCCATTAAGTTTGCTCCATCATTTTGTAAATATTAGATTAGTTTAAATTCCTCCAAGTGTGTTGCGTACACAATTTTTGTACATAGTTATTTCTTCTCGCATGCTTCTTGCGCGCACTCTTCTTTCGCTTCTAAGGTGCCATTCTTCTTTAAGTAGTTTTGCAGGATTCAAAATAGAGTTAAGAAATGATCCTTGAAGTGACTTCAGGGGCGGTTCTTCAAAGTTGAAGATCAGAATTTCATGATTACATAGTAGAATCCATGCCCAATGGATGATCTAGGCTACTGATCTCCTTCATCTAGTAGGCAGATGGCCTTGAAATTCACCAAAATTGTTATCCAAATAAATTGTCTAGTTATTCAAAAAACTTACATACATATTTTGGTTCAGAGATATTCATTACAAGTGGCACATACTGCAGTTGTCTCCTTGGCACATTCACTTTATCACTTTTTCCTCACACGCCCTTGCACGATTCCCCTTCTCAATTTTACTTTTCCTCTTCGTTCCATTCTTATCTTGTGCGCATCTTCTGCACATTCAACTTCTTCCTAGCATCTATTCATCCTACGCATGTGCCTTGTAATTTCTTCAACCAGCTAAGTACCTGGCCCTCTCGCATGCCCCACACGATACTTTGTAATAGTTACGCCTTGACCATATATTCTTCGCTCACCAATTTTTTCCATTTCCTCTGCACACACCTCATTCTTCCATGCGTATACCTTTGTACCTTGTTTGTGCCATTCCGTGTCATGTCATTCTGACACAATTGAGTGTGCCACACATAACCTATAAAAGTGTGCCAACAGGGTGCCAAATCCTTGCAACAAATCAATGAGTGACACATGGTAGAAATGACAAGAAAATTTACACAGTTGGCCATAATTTCAGCCAAACCATGCGCACCACTTTTCTTACGTATACAGGCGGCCCTAACAATATCTTGAAAACCATATATTTTTCTACAGAGCTTCGATTAGCATGCACCTAGTCTCAATCCATAGCTACTGATATAGATTACAGTGCTAAATATTCAAATTCAAATTCTTGGTGGATCTGGTAGGTGAGAAATGGGAAAATGTCTTTATGGGAATTAATGAGCATATCTTATTACTCCAACCACCCAATTTGACCTAATCCACCCCTTTTCCTTCTCCAACATGCCAAATGGAATTAGGGAAATGTATCTGACATATTTGTAGGCATTGAATGCTTCTTATTGGTGGTTGTATTTCAATTTTGGGTTTTCCCTCCTTCTCTTATTCTTCCATCAATTCAACTATAAATGTAAGAGCTGGGCTCATTGTTAATGTTGGAAATTTTAGATCCTTATGTGTTTTGATAAGGACCTCATATTTTTGTATTTTGAGTCGCAGACCTCTAGATCTAGCTCGTGCATGTGGATATCGACATATTTAACCATGTAACAACTCTGTGCATTTCTGGAGATAAGGGAAACATCATTTTGTGGCTATTCTCTATCCTAAGTGTGTTTGTATTCTTTCTTATTGCTTTTCTTTTACATTGCATGTATGCTGTGTCACTCTACGTCCCTTGTAGTTCCATTTTTAGTTGTGTCCCATGAAATTGATCTAGTAAATGCATTTTAGTTGTGCTACACATACCCATCCTTATTTCATGTCTTTCCCTTCATTTTTTTACTCAGAACAAATAATGTTCATCCCTCTTTTTCTGGTGCTATCACCTTCCTTAGATTAGTTTTCCTTTCTGTTATCCTTCTATCCCTGGCTCCTTGGCATTATTAGCTTACTTTTCCCTTTTGACATTAGGAGTAGCAGCAGTAGTAGAAATAGATAGAGGAATCAACCTTCTTTGGAGATCTATCCCAAGCGCAAAAGGTCCCACAACTTGGGGACGGTTCCATTTTTGTCTCAAACATCTCGGCTCTTTTAGATATGAGATGCGGGTGCAAGTATGACCACCAAAACAGACCTCTATGAATGGTTCCACACCATTTAGGACATCAACAGTAGTCAACTTTGGGAGAAGGATTTAATTATTTTACACAGAACCTTTCCCAAACTTTTCATGAGAACTTATCTTAGCTATCAAGCTTTAGGAGACAATTGGTTTCACTTCATGTACCCTACAACACACACATGTACCTATAAATCTTCACAAAATAGAGGTTTTGTCGTACCTTCTTATCACACCTAAAGCATGCCACAAACAAAACAAATTATCTTTGAAAAATTCTCTACATGTATAAACCTTCATACTATATTTTCCAAGTCTTTTCATGGAAAAACCCTTCATATTTTGTCTATCACTCTGAAACTAGGGTTTTAGGAGAGTTTA
This sequence comes from Taxus chinensis, assembly GCA_019776745.2. Classification (NCBI taxonomy): domain Eukaryota; kingdom Viridiplantae; phylum Streptophyta; class Pinopsida; order Cupressales; family Taxaceae; genus Taxus; species Taxus chinensis. The sequence continues at coordinate 293,874,965 of CM034146.1, read as the reverse complement.
AACCCACTTGGATTCTTAACAATGGTTCATAAATGATAGGGAATAAATTTACCTCATTCCAATTGAAAAATACTCGTAAATCCTTGCCTCAACATTGATGAATGGATTAGGTCCCCATGCAGAGTTTGCACATGTGGGTAAGCATTTAAAGGTGACTATCAAGTTGGAAAGTAGTGTTTTGAGAGATTGGTAGAGTCAAAAACAAGTACTCATGTGTTGTCATCAATATCATGACCTCAAACTTGGACCATACCTATGAAATGACCTACTTCATGATATCTAATGCTCATTCATGTTTAGCTACCTCTAAAACCCATCATGCTACCTAATTTACAAATGTATTGTTGCCGTGTCTTCTATGTCTAGCTCCAATAAGACCTTGAACATGATCTATACACCTGGAATATGGCCTTATACACCTTCTATACATGCTATACAATGTCACAAAACTCCTCATATGCTTACAATGAATTACCTTGGTCTTCTTTTCTTCATACCTCATGCCATGCATACACTAGGTGTAGAATGGTTTGTTTCAACACATGCCTTACATAAATTGACATATTCTTCATTTTTTAGACTCACTAACACATTTACCACATCTCTCTAAACATGTTATACATCATAAAACCTTCATAAAACTTTTGGAGTTCACTCACTAGTCCATACAATCCAAACCATGCACCAAGAACCTGCATACACTTCTAGACACTATGTTACTTCACTAATGCAACACTTCATGACACCAAAATAGGGCACTAATAGTCAACCTTAAATCATTTCACTTTTTATGACATCAATGAACATCATCGAAAACATCATGCACTCTCCTATGTACACTAAGACACCCTTTGACATCAATGCTACTTGACATCAATGACAACAACAACGACATATGCCAAACAGAGATAAACAATGAATTGGTGAAAATAGTATTTAAAATTGATTACTCATTCCATACCATAAATGACTAGAACATATTTTTCAAGTAAGAAATATGGGATATGATGATTAGTGAGGATATGAGAAAAGACAATTTGATTAGCTATAATTTACCGTTTGATCACTTTTTTTTATGATACATAAGTCAAAATCCATGAGAAGGTTCATACATTTTCTAATGCAGTATATATGAAGGATAATGGTGGAAAATAAATGACAGAGAGGATCCATACAAATAATTAATTAAGTGGTTTTATATAACATGTAACATCAAAAAAAATTTAATGGAAAATTATATAGCTAAATAAGTGCACTCCATGAGATAATAGCACATATTATAATCAAGTTCTAAACTAATATAGAATATGAAATGATATTTTCCTTCTCCATGATGTTGTGTTAACATAAGCCCCATGAAGATAGGGGTAAAATAAGTGCTAAGGATTAAAGGGCGGTTAGAATATGGAGATCATAATAGTGGTACATGGAGTAAATGTTTATTTATGGAATTGAAAGTTTGTTTGTAGTCATTATTTCATTCCAACTTAATGATTTTATTAAGGATATTGTTGATGACATGAGTGTGATAAGCGAGTTTGGGAATGAACCATCAGAGTGCTCCAAGATTTCCTAAGAAGGTTCAAATGTTAGGGATGGAATTGTGACGATGTATTTGAAGAATAGATTGGATTTTTTTATAGGCTACATAAAGTCCTCATTTTTATATGAGGAACCCAAAGAGATTTCCTTGGGTGGAAAAAATATGCACTTACTTGTATTAATACTGACCTTTTATTTTTGAAGGTGATCAAAATATTTATTAAGGACATAAGTGTGATCTTCCACATGTTGATATTTGATTAGAATATCATCTACATAGACTTTGATAGTTTTATGGATAAGATAATGGAAGATATGGGTCATTTCATGTTAATACATTGACATGAAAATTTTAAGGTCAAAGGGAATATTCACATAGAAACATGTGCCCATTCAGTTGTGAAGTTATTTTTATGTTGATCTTCAAGTGTGATGCATATTTGATCTTATCTCAAGGATTCATACATAAGGGATAACATTGAATATGACATCGATTGATGGGAGAGGGAAGTTATCTTTAGGACAAATAAGATTATGAAAAATATAATATAATTGTAGATATCAAGGGTGACATTATTGTGAATTGTTACAATGTTGGAGACCCATTCAAAATAGTCAACTAGTTGGATGAACTTAGTGTTTAAGAGTTTGACTATCTACTTGAGACAATGTTTAGAAAATTTAAGTGATTTTTTTTAATCTTTTGTTGTACAAAAAATGGATTCACTATAATTAATGATATTATGTATGATAATTTTGGGTTTGATTTTAGGAATGTTAGCATAACCCCAAGTGAAGATCTCTTTATTTTTACAAATAACCTATCAATGTTGTGATTGAAGGTGAGGGAAATAGTCATTTATCATGACTACAAAATAATCATCATCCTCAATTTGGATATTGATGGTTTCTTCCAAAAGTATGTAATTTTTATCTTGGAAAAGATAGGGGGCTTCAAAAACCTTGAATATTTTTTTGGTAAAAAGATTAAAAAAAGTGAAAAAACCATTGAAAAGAGGAGGTTTCTTAGTAAAGTTTCCAATTTTATGATGTTAGTGAGATAACCATTATTCTCAAACATGGAGTTGTTATCCAAAATTACACTCCATTTGATATTTTGGACAACTCATCAAGTTCAAGGCCAAGGTGACTTCCTTCTCGACATCAAGGTTAAAATTTGGCTAAGTATAAAATTCGTGGAGGATTGTTGCAGAACATTTAGTAGTTCGTGAGTTCTCAAGTTCCATGGAACAAAATGCCAAATTTTCAAGTATTCCATGGGAATCAAGATCAGCCACCACAAGTGTGATGAAATTATGAGGATATTAAAGGTTCCCGCATTCACAGGAAGATAAAATTCGGCTAAGTGTTGAATCCACAAGTCAAGGTTTGAGGCATGCAAGAGTTTACGATGGATGAGGAAATGTAGTTGCTTCACAGAATTCACTTTCATGGGATAGGATATTATAGAGCCTTGTGGTCATGTTGAAAAGTAGTTTTTTGGAGTTTCTCAACTCCATAGAAAATATATGTATTGGGTGGAGGATACGATATAACCAAGAAGTGGCTAAGTCCAAGAACCGTGAAAAAATATCATAGTGTTCCACAGGTTCTTTAAGTGAAGTATTGTGTGAATTTCTAATTCCACACAAAAATAGACAAGGAGAAATACCTTCAAGGATTTTGGTGCAAGAGACATAGTGTGAACATGAGGAGTTGTGCGTGGGTGGCCAAGTGTAAAAATAGAATTCCACTGTAGTATAAGAAGAGAACATAATGGATATATAAGAATTGTTGTCCCGCGGGTTTCTTAACCCATGAGGATGTTCAAATCCAAAATCCATGGGATAAGGTAAAGATTTGTGGTAACAAGCAATGATCAAGGCTGCAAAAAAAGATGTGAAGCATTCAAAATTATGTGGACAAAGCAAAGCCAATTCATTTTTCGGATCTTCAAGTTGAGAGCTCTAAATTGCATAACAATGGTTGCATTCATTTAATATATCTAAGGGATGAATTGCACAATGTAGAAATGTGAAGAGGGGTTTTGTTATAGGAAAAGAATCATGAAAGATCAGGGACATAAAGATAACACATATATTTATCATTTCAAATGCCCAATCACCTCACATACCAGGAGTAAATACAAAAATGGTGCTCATTCCCTCACCCAAAAAATCACGATGGCATGTTATAGGAGAAAACAATGGTCTGTCGGGGAGATTAAAGGTGACAAGATCCATGGGAGGTAGGTTGTCTTCATCCATGGAAGATCCAATTTCAAATTTCCCTCCATCTTTTCCTCTCCCATTCTAATATTGTATAAATGTAAGTGCTAAAGAATTTTTACAGTTTTCTTTCTACCAAATTCACATGCTATGCCTTAAAGAAATGTGTTTTATTTCCTTCCGAATTCTACAGCTTAGCATTTTGTATGAGATACCCTAACCTCTATTTTGAAAGCATTATGAATACTCTCTTAAATGTAATACATATTTGGTCTTTTTCCCTTCAAATGGTTTGTGTTTTTTGCGGATGTTTACCCTCTTGTTTTCATTAAGTTATTCATTTATTCTCTTTAAAAATTTGTGTTTCCATTAAATATTTACATGTGCACTCACTGTGTGTCTTTTTGGTCATATTTTAACCCTATCTTAGTGTTGGCATAATACCATTATTTAGTTTTGTAAATTTTTTCATTCTCTCTCAACTCTGGATCCTATAAGTTTTAGTTTTAGTTTTAGTTTTAGGATTAGTTAAATTTAAAGTAGTTTAGGTTAGTGTGTGTTGAGATAGGAAAGAAGGAACAAACCTTCTCTTGAGGTTTGTCTTTAGGATAAAATTCACACACTTTGAAGATAATCACATGTTATCCAAAGTATTTGATCTTCCACGATCAAACTAAGGGTGCTACTTATGGTTTCTAATAGTTCTAGCACACCCGGTGGGACCACTAAATATTTTCTTTCCCTTTAACTAAGAGTTAGTGTGTATCTTGGTGATATCCAACCTTTGGAGGCCCTATATGTTGGAAAACACAAGAACAGAGAGGGGAGGGGTGAATCACTGCTTCTCAAAACTTTTAAGGCATTTCAATAACTTAACAAACCATTCAAACATGATTAGCTTCTACCATGACATGATCAGGACATTCACACATAAGAAAATTAAGATCAAGTACACATGAACACACTGTTTATTGTGGGAAACCCTTAAAAGGAGAAAACCCCACTAAAATCAATGCACTACTTGGACACATTTACTATGAAAAATTATAGAGACTTCAATTTTTTGAGAAATCACTCAACTTTAAGAACTCACTCCAAAATTTATCCAAGCTACTACTTGACCGTTAACAAGCTTCTACTTACACGAAAGCTCTAACTCCCAGAAATTCAGTCAAGCTCCTACTTGACCTTCTACAAGCTACAACTTGTATTGAAGCTTCAAATCCCTATTTTCTAAGCCATAACCTAGAATTTTTACAAGATTTTTATCTTCACTTTGTTGTTTGATACAATATATTGTGATCTCATATTCAGCTCTTATATCTTCACTCTCCACCTCTCCTGATTCACCTCTCTTCTCATCAATTCATACTCCTGTAAGTACATTACTCAAAGCCTCTTTCACATACAATTTTTTCATGCTTCTCACTTTGGATAATCCCCTCAATCACTTACTTTCTCATGCATGCATACCACTGTAAAAATTTCAGTAATGAAGGCTTCTTACACGATCCTTGATTTTTTTGTTTGATATGTCCTCACACTACTTCACCAACATGGTCATAAATAAAATAATTTTTCATAAAAATTCATGATCTAGTATATATGGGGATGACCTTATCTTATTTCACTTAATCTTCACCTTCCAATTCTTCATCTCCTTAACTTTTCAACTCGTACAAGGATGATGTAGATGACATCATAAAAAACTATCCTTATGTAATCATTACATTTGAAGTAGTGTCAGTTACAAATAAAAATCTTATTTGAGTTTTCATAACATTCCTAATACCTGTAAGGGACTAGAATACACTCCTGAACTTGATCAAATCCCAAACTAACCAAAAAAGTTCCTCTTACAAACTAAAATCTTACATGTTATTGTATAATGGTCATTCTTTTTGTCTTATTCCTTTCAACGTACCTTTCTTTTTCTTTTAGCTTATCCTGACTCATCCCAAGTGTTATGAATATGCATATATGTTAATTTTTTTTATCTTATTACCTTATATCACCTTGATATGCCTTGTAACTTTCCATTCACTCACAAGTCTTCATTAGGATTATCATACACAACTAGGTGTATAAGCTTTACAAAACAATCTTCAACTTGGGTGTATGAGGAACATCAAAAAATCATGTCATGTAATATATTCAAGAGGAATTATTCTTCAATATGCCTAGAAAAAAATCATGTAATTTTAGTAGCACCAACATCTTCATGTTATTCATGTAATGCAAATTAAATCAAGGTCTCTTAAGGATTTGCATGCTCAGGATACTAGTATTGACAAAGTGAGTTAGTGAATGCACTAAAAACTTGTTCCTGGATCTAAAAAAAAATATAGAAATATAAGATCATTAATCAATTCATCACATCAAAATATCACATCAGTTAAAATATTATTACTTGAATAACCTTGATTTTCTAAGACAGATTAATTGAGTTTCAGAGCACCAAAAACTAGTCCTTTACAATAGGCTTCCAACACAAAAAAATCATTTTCATGATAAACCAATTATTTTAAAACTTCACATGGGACATTTAATTCACTTTAAATCACTCATTTTCATAGTTCTTATGAAGAAAAACATAGTTTCATGCTCATTTCTTAGAGCTACTTGACTGTCCTAATGAGATAGATTAGGCCTGATTTGATCATTTGAACTAGGACCTTAAAACACTTCATCATATCAAAATATGTTCTTCAAAAAGTCACATTGTACCTTTATCAACCTTCCATGTTTATATTGGGCCTCCACAACAAACATTCACATTAGGTCTCTCTTAAACACCATGACTAGTTTTTTCTTGTTCACTCATTTAGCAGTAGGCCACCTATATTCACATTGTTAATTCAAATTTTGAAATTTACTTACCTATTTATTCTCATGAGAAGTTGGGGGACATCCCAATATTTCTCCCACATCAAACTCTTTATCATGAAACATTCTATATGTGACTGTACATGTAATTTTATTCAAAATAGGGGTATTTGAGCACCTTACCAGCTGACTTGGAGCAACAAAATACCACCAAATTGAATTATAAGGAGTCCTATACATGACCAAAGCATAAAATTATATTTACAAGTTAATTTCATGACCAAAAATTTTATTTTTTCTCTATCTCTCTAAAGGGAGGGTTTTCTACAGTTTAACTTCTTAACCTTCGTTCATAAAGTTTTAACGTTCATTATTCCTTATTCCAATTGAAACATGAGATAGGTTCCATGCCCCAAATTAAATGAGAAGATTGTGTCTCCATGCACAAGATTAATGTTCCGATGAGCACTTCAAAACTTCCATTTGAATTGGAAATGACTATTTTGCAAACTCGGTAGAGCCAAAAACCACATAACTTGAAAGCTTTTATGATTCAAGAGCATCATGGAGAGAGCATAAAAAATGTTATTTTCCCATTTTTCATGATTGTAATAAGAACTTCAATGTGTTTGGATATCCTAAGATGGGAAATGAGATAATCTAGGATTCAGTAGTTCAAAATAGCAAGTTTCTCTCCAATTCTAGATTTGAATTTGTAAAGACATGTATGTGAAAGACAAGAGTGAGTTGGGAAGAGTCATGGTGTTTTATAGTATGGGGGGTCTGGTTATGTAGATAATAATTACTCCAATGTATCGAGTAATAAATGATTAAAATAATTTTAAAATTCCTCTTAGTATGATAATGAGCATGAAAAAGAGTCATAAAGAATAAGGAATTAGTTAGGTTTATCCATGTGAAGTTCCTTAAGGAAGTTTTATTTGAGTAATATAAATCAAATTATCTTTATAAAAAGAAGAGGAAGAGTGGATTCCTCGAGATAGGAGGATGAGAAGTAAAGAGAGGAAACCTAAATTTTGTATGAAATACAATGATATGAATGTATGAAGCTCTGTTTTGGTGTGAGGGTTGATACTTTTGTTAATGAAGAATGCACTTGAGTGAGAGTATTGAATTGATTTTTATTCAATAATGAATAGTTTTGATACATGATTGTTGAGAAGACTCTTAAATGTTATTTCATGCATTAGGTTGATCTTCAATCATTGAAAGTCTAGTAATATTGGCATTATTTGTCTTTAGTATCAAGAAAACTGTGTGAAATTTTTTTGTAGTAGAGGGTCAATATGGAGAGCCTTGTAGAGACATAATAAGGTGTGGTATAGTAAGTATTGTTTCAGAAGCACAAATGTATTGCCTCCATATTTTCATGTATTGTATTCTTGGTTGCATATGGAAGTTCTTAAGGGAAATAGGGATGAACATCAATAATTTTCTCAATTGATAAGAGTTTATTATCCTTGAATTTATTTAATGTCAAGCTCAAGAACATGATAATGAGTGAATGGGGAGATTATGAATCTTGGTAGAGAAATTCATTGACTTGTTTATTGTTAAATACATCTTAAGACTGTGACAGAGGAATCTACAGGACAAAACAATGAAGAAATGGTCTATGTCCATGGATGAAGGATTAATAAAAACCCAATAATTCCCCACACATGTTGAAAAAATACATACAAGTCAAATCCCAAAATTTGAAACTTTAAAAATGAATTTTAGCCTCTCAGGCTCTCTATGAAAGTATTACTAGTTCACACTAGGGATTATGTTTTTGAGGTGAAAAACATGAAGTATCAACCTGAAACTTGAGACCAATAATGAAAATAAAGTACATTAATAGGTTTAAAAGGAATTTTTGAATTTCCATGGTTAAGTAGGGAGCTTTGTTTGAAAGTGTTGAGGTAGGTAGTTTCTCACAGTCCATGGCCTAATTAGAGGAGACACACTACAAAAGAACCTTCATGTTTATGAAAATAAAGAAGTGAAACTTTCAAGAAAGGTGTAAACCCTTAATGGGGGCTTAAAAATATATATATTGCACCTTGATACTCCTAGACAGTGAATATATTCATGACATTCTCTATAAAAAAACTTAGTCTAGGGTTAGGAGAAAGAATGTGAAAAGTGAAATTGAGAATGTTGTAGAAGGATTTGGTGAATGAAAATTTAGGATTTTCTTAGGATTGGTAAGGGTGAATTGAAGAATCATTAATAACCTTTAGGGTACCTCTGGAAGCATAGGTGCATGGTGGTTGCAAGACTTGTCTTAAGGGGCCATAAAGACTTAACTTTGTGTAAGAAAGGGTAGTGTGAAATGTTGAAGTTTTTGAATGCATTTTTGGTGAATATAACATGTTATTGAAGTGTATATATGGATATAAGGATTATAGAACTTTGGAAATAAGGAAGAGGAAGGAAGATACAAAGTGGGGTCTAAATGCAAGAGGTTTAAAGTGACTAGGAAACAAATGAAAAGAAGAGTTAAGAAAGGAAGTTGTTTCAATGTTTTCTTTGTGATCATACTAACTAAGATTGGTTTGTGAGGTAGTGATATGATGATGAGAATTATTCAAGAATTAAGAAATATAAATTACATCCTTGAGAAACAAGGTCAAAGAAGTAAGAAACTGAGTATTGAAGTGATAAATATGTGTGCAAAAACTCTAATGTTTATAGGTGAATTTGAGGATTAAGTGGACAAAGAATGAAAGTTATGATCAGGGATGGTAGGTGTTGAAGTGATTAAATCCTTTTAGGAGGAATTTTTTTTAAGTGATATCAACTGCAAGTCTTTTTATACTTCTTGATATCTTCATATTGTAGAGTTTGAGTAAGTTGTTGACTTTTACTTTTGAATGACTTGGGATAATGATGAAATGTACATCTTGATTGCATTAGCATCTTAAGTTTGCATGAAATTTGGTCTATAACACTATAATAACCTCTAATACTTTCCCAAGTGCTCACTTTCTCTTAAATATGTTTGTACCTTCATTACCTACCTGATTTTCTTATGCTTACATGGCTTGTTCTCATGTGGATGCCTCCAAAATGCCTTGAACTTGCCTCAACTAGCTAAAGGATGGTCTAAAACATCTTCAACATACTATATACTATGCCAAAAAACTCAAATAATGCTTGTGATTCCTTTTTTGAGCTATATTTTCTTCATGAACCCATCAAAACATGCACTAAGTCCTTGAACTAGGATTGATTATGATTGTTTTGACCTTAGTTCATAAGCCTACCCTATTATTCATCATGTAAACCCTTAAACATGTAATATTCATGTTGTCCAAGCCTTGAATATGTTTGTTTAGTTGTCTCATGCATTCAATACGACATCCCAGGTCATTCTTCTAATTAGGCCTAAGGATTAGATCTACTAGGCTGAGATAGTCACACAAATTCTATTGGCACACCCTTATATTCATCATGGTGACTATATTTCCTCATCATATACCTCCTAGACCATATAAGATATCATCGTGACATACTATCACATCACCATCCTACCTGTATAAGCCACTAACTCCCCAAGAAGTCAAGTCTCAAGTAGATGTTCTTATGCCACACCTTGTCTTGCATTGTCACACCCACTCCAAGATTTCACTTTCCCTCCTTCATCCTATTTTTTCATTAATGGTGCTTTTACATCAACAAAAACTCAACATCCACATGCAAACAATATCCCCCTTTTTCATTGATGGAAAACCTCTTGTTTCTTCTCTCCCTTTATTCATTAATGACAAAGTGCATTCCTATATTCATGGTATTCTTAATCATCAGCTTATTTGGGCCCCATCTTGGTTTGAAACATCAACCATACTCATCATTCAAGATCTAAATCTTATCTCTCCCTCTTTAACTCTATTTTTGGCCTCTACCATTTCACTGAAATCACCGTGGCTCCCACTAGATAGAAATATTTAAAGCACATAAACATGCCAAAACTGATCTTTGAGTAATAACATCCTTCTATCTCACAAGTATGTCTATCATAGCTTAAATCACTCAAAACAAGGTTTAATTCTTCTATATACTAGTTTTAGGCAATATTTAAGACTTAGGTCCCTAACCTAACCTTTTAATGATTTTTTGTCAATCTTTATCATACCATATAACATCATACACTACATGAAACACATCCTTGTTTCTCCCCCTAGGGTTATACTATTTGCATCTACCTGCATAGTCTAAAATAAGCCTTCATGACTAACATGTGTGCCATAGAGGAGAATTAGTCATAGTATCTCTGTTCTGAAATATATTTTCAGTTCTCTTTGCTTTTATTGCTTATCAATTCAACTTATTGAGTTAAGAACATGTTCCCCCTTGAAGTAGTCATGCATTAGTTACCCATTATACCATTCTAGAATTCTCAACATAAAAAATATACCAAATTGGAAGGATATGGACATTTCCCCTTGCTTTGAGTATCTCTCTCAGACATGTAGATTAACATTTTAGACCTCTAACAACTAATAATAACTTGAGATAGAGCACTGTTTAGTCAACTTAGCCTTGTAACCTTATAACTATAACCTTCTAGGCATCATGATCACTTTAGATTAATTTTAAAATTATTTATCAACATAACCTCATCATGACCCTTTCATACTCATGTTGTGATAGTAATTTTTGACCTTACATATATTTTTTAGTACCATGAGAAAGCTTAGAAATCATAACTCCAAGTTTTTACTTTTTGCATGATCTCTATTGACCTTCACTAAAATACACATCTCCATTCCAAGATTATATCCCTGCATACCCTCTTTAAAATTTATAATATCTTATGTAAAAAAATCCTAAATACTTCCAAGTAATCATCTACATATTTTGACACACTATGTAGTAAATGGGAAAATTATTCTTTGATCTTCATATTCCTTAACATGTTTCATATTTCTTCATACAATCTAAAAGTGAGTATATACTCTAAAGTCATCTCATAATTGACTCAAGGACTCTTAGCTTAGCATGTATACCCAGTCAACTAACTTCACAAACTTGCAACACTTGAATAATTACTAAGAGTTTCAAGTTTTTTTAACAGTCCTAATCAGCTTCATTCTTATACCTATAGCAAAGTTCTTGCACTTCTTCAAGCATTGGAAAATTATTGAGAAACTACACCTCTTGTATTCATAGAATTAGAAAGCATCATTACCCTACTCTTGATGGTCATAAAAAGTCACAAATGCAAGATTCTTTACTCTATGACAATGCTATCTCTTTTTTTCACCTTAAACTCTACTTGAAATGCCTAATACTTCATTCAAAGCTAGTATCTATGCATATATTTTTATATAATTTTTCCTCTTATGTGAGATAATGCTACACATCCCTTGCAAATCATACACAGACTATAAATACATTTTTTATGCTCTTACAATATTGCTCTTACTCCAAGAGTGGACTCAAAGTCATATCTATTTTTCTCACACTTCATAGATCAAGTCATGATTAAACTCTACATTTAATATTTGTGAAGCATTCCAAGTCATCATGAATTCCTATACACCTGCTCAAGCCTACAATATCCATGTACAGTCTTGTAACCATGTATACAAAATGGGAAAGTTTATTTTTGGTCTTGACAATATGAGAAACTTAATACTATTTGACATTAATATCTCTTCCATTTAACTTGACCATTTATTGAGATAGGGAGTACTTCTTAGCCAATGATGACCAATTTCAATTAATGAACATAAATCATTTTTCTCCTTAGATGCATTCTCTCTCAAATCTCTATGGCTCTCTCTTTCATCACTTGATGACTCTCACAGTAGACATAAGATTTTTCAAGTCACTTAGAAGGATAACCATCTCCAGTCTTGACCATTGTTTGATCACTTTGAAGACTTTAGACCTTGTAATAACAACATGGACTTATTTATACAAAACATCATTTTGACTTCACTCTTACATGACTGTGACCAAGTTTGAAACCCTCATGTAAACCCTAATACATGACATGAAATTTTTTTGACTGAGAAAGACCTATGGATTTGAAATTCAACCTAAAATTGATGAGTTGACCTCAATATTTGACCATGAACTCCTTGGATTCACACAACTAGCACTTTTGATAATCTTATTGACTTGGCGCAATGTGATATAACAACATTAACAGATTATCATTTCTACACAAACTGGGAGCACTTCTGACTTCTTCTTAGTTTGAGATGATACAATAAATTATATAACCACATCTAATGAATACATATAAACCCATACTCAGATTTTAATGAACTCAAGGCATTTTCAGTGACTTTCATTCATTTTTACACAATGGAATTTGAAGACTACTTACTTGTCTATTTAAAATTAACTTTATTTTTCATAGAGCTTTGACTGTATAAATTCCTCTATCATAGGACTTGATGGACCTTGATGGGTTAATGATCATAGAAATATTCTTAAGCATACTTATGTTTTTTTAATGTTAAATAGTTTTTAAGGGACTATAACCTGTTTACATAGAGGGCTTAAAAGCCAGATAAAACATTAATAGGTTCCACAAAAAATGGATCAACATCCAAAAAAGGTGTTAAAGCCAACCATAACCAAAAAGTTACTACAGAAAAGCAAAACAGAGCATGCACTGCAACAATGCAGCCAAAAAACAACAAAAAGAACAATGAAAAATAATATCTGCAATGAAGACCTCCTTTACTTCTTGGTAGCTCTGGTAATTATGGATTTGATAGTTTGTAGCGAGGTAAAGAGAGGTACCATTGTCATGTGTGTGGGGTCCTTAGCATCCAACTTTGCTATGGTTTGACTTCTCTCCTTTTTTATTCCCCATAGAGTGTCCGAGATCTCACTAAGCATAGAAATTCTATGAACATGTTGTTCAAGGAAATCATTGATTGCATTCAAAATTGCCATGTTGTGATCATGGTGATCCTTTTCTCTCCCCAGAAGATTGTCCAAGTAGTTAAGATTTTTGTAGATGTCCTTAAATTTCTTATTACCAAGATCAGTATCATCTTCCATCTTCCTTTTTCCTTTTTTCTTGGAAAAATGTTGCACTTCTTCTTTTAGTTTCATCATTTCATTCTCCAAGGCTTCCAACATACTTATCTTTTGACTAACCCTTTGTGTCTTGTTTTCCTTCATTATGGAATGTACCTTCACACCTTATGATATATAGTTAACTCATAGCACCTACATATTGGTAAGGAAAATGATAAGGATCAGTGTGGAAACACATAGGAAATAGCACATGTAGAGTAAGGGATGGCGTACAAGATGGTGCAAAATCATGGAAACATGATTGCGTGTAAAACTACACATACAAACATAAAAGTTGAGGACTTAGCCATTTTCTAAGGGCAGGATAAAAATAGACTTGGAGTGCCAACCAAACAAAGGGATAATTATGAAAAAACACATACAGATCGAAGGCTAAAGAACATGCATGGATTCAGATATTAATAGGAGTAAAAAAATATTATTAGGAGATCTATTATTAGTTGTTTGTAAAAGCATGCATGTTTAGTTCAAATTACTATTTTTGGGAATGCATATTATTAGGAGAGTGCATGGGCGGTGAAGGGAAAGTCCCCACCCCTATAAATACTTGATGAATGGCTTATTATTGAGGACCATGTATGATTTTGGAGTTATTTTGTTCAGGTTCAAACCTATGATTACACACATAGCTCAGTACATTTATGTAATGATTAAGTGATAGTTTCCTTGTATGAGAATCAATGGATAATTGTGGTTGGATACTTATTGTTGATATGTATGAATATGGTGATTTAGTGGTACAAATGATCTTGATTATTATTTAAACCATTATATTTCCTTATTATATGTGTTTTCAAATTTTTGTGGATGAGATAAATAAGTATGTAAGAATGGAAAATTGGTTAAGTAATAGAGTAATTATGCATGCTAACTTCTTAAAAAGGAAACACAAAGGAGGGACCTGGTAGCTTCACGTGCTTCAAGTGAGCATTCAGTTCTAGTTGAATGAAGTGCCACCACGCATTGCGCTTAGGTAGAATTAAAGACTACATTTTGGTTCCATTACCGGGACATTTTTTTGACTTATATGCCAGGATGTTGCATGCAAATGGCTTATTGATTATCTTTGGAGAGCATTGAAATTTGGGTAGAAGAGGACTAAGATAAGTTTACAAAAAGGTATAACACTGGACTTGGCTTTAATGCATGTAAATGGGTGGAAGATAATATTTATCATGAACTGCATGAGATGTTATTTAGATTTTACCTAATAGAATTGTACCACTTGTTAGTAGCGTATGCATCAAATAAATCTTGACATCCTAGACTGAGGATATGGATGCAGGAATATTTTCAAGATCTTTTGGATGTAGATGTGGAGTGGACTAGAGCTATAGATCATTGGTGGGTTGGTCTGTTACACACTTATACATTAGAATTCACTATTTTTATGTATTAGTGCCCAAAGGAAGCTTATTTTAAGTTTTTGTGCAAGCCTAGAGGATCCTATTTTCGTGATATCCTTTTAGGGATCAAGATCTTGAGGATAGAAATATATTTGGAGAGATTATATATGCATAGATAAATACCCACCATGCACAGGGGAAGGAGAAGGTGTGGAGAAGGATGGTGACCCTGAAAGAAGACAAACAAAGAGAGGAAAGATGGATTAGGTATAATGAAGTGCGAGAGGTAGAAATTAAGGCAACACTACAATCAAGAAGAACAATGGCTCATGAAGGTTTAAAATCTCTCGTAGAAGATGAGAAGCCAAAAAATAATGTCCTCCTAACTTTGGGAAAGCACAATAAAGAGTCCCCACCAGATTTAGATGAGATCACATTAGAAGAGAAAATGAGAACTACGGGTGCACATCTGACTTAGCCTAGATACCTAGACCTTGTGGTAGGTGTTCCATATCCAAAGATAGTTAAAGTACATAGTAGTGAGTGTAATAAGATAGATATAAGTAGATATCATTTTGTATTGAATTAGGAAGTCCATTAGACTAGTAACATGCCCATGGAAGCACAACATGCACTAGTGTTTGGGATTAATCTTGTAGGATTGTTTTCAGGAGCATCAATAGGGAAAATTATTGATGTGTAGACTATTGGGAGAACTTTTATAGGTTTTGAAACTATGCAAATAGTGGGTGTCTAGTTTAGCATGATGAATGGGACACAAAGGAGTTCATAAACTGAGCCACATCCCTCAGCATGGGGTGTGGGAGGCTTAGGAGGATTAGGTCAGCCACTACATAGAGGGAACCTTAGTAGAGGTTCTGGATCTAGATCTGGTGGGCAGGGACCACAACCACCACCATAGTAGCCACCATCAAGCTAGTCTCATCATACCCCATCTCAAAAACTATTCATTAAAAACCTCCAGTATACTTTGAGATGTCTCTCCACTTATCATAGTATAGGGGTGTGGAAGATGCAATAGAGCATGTAAATAAGTGTGAATTACTATGGCACGTGAAAGTGATAAAAAATCTAGATAGAAAGACAAGTCAATTTTCCAATACTCTTCAAGGGCGCACATATAGTTGGTACAAGAAGTATGACCCACATTAGACTATGGTGGATTATGATGCTCTACACATAACATTCTTGGTTGAGTTACACATTCCAGAGTTTGAGCAACAAAGCATCAACATAATTAAGGACATCAAGGAGGATTTATCAGAAAGTTTCAGGGAGTAAAATGCATATTTTAAGAATTTTTTGTCCAAATTATCTTATGATATTCATCTGAGTTAGCATGCACAATAGTTTTTTGGGGGGTTATAAATCAATTCCAAAGACATTTATCTCATAAGACATATGTGGACCCATGTGAGGCCTTGGAAGAATATTTTCACACTAAGGTGGTTGGAAGTGTGGATACTAGAGTGAGCCCATTTTTGGAGGCATAGATAGCTATGATGGCAAAGAAGTTGGAGAATATCTATGCCAAATACACACATGAGACCACAGGTGGGTTATGGTGTAAAAATTTTGATGTGGAGGGACACACTAGAGATATTTTCCCGCACTGGAATGCACACACAATGTTATAGTCTTGCGAACTCTATTATAAGAATCATGCTATGTAAAATTTACCACTCTTGCAGCATGTGATTTAAAAGAACATGTCCATGTATTGTAAAAAATTTTATGCCCATACCAATGATACAAAATACAAATGATTGCAGACTGATTGACCATATCCACGAAGTCATTGAAATAGGGTTGTGCCATACTAGTGTGGTGAGTGGATTAAAGGAGAAGGAAGGAAAAAATAATGAAGGGTGCAATAATAGGGATAATAAGAATAGAGGATTCCAAGAATTATATCATGTTAGGGAATACGAGATAAAATATGTGGAATAATCCCTCACAGAATCGCAACAGTAGCAACTAATATGCAGAAAATATTACAGATCTCAAATAAAAGTGCAGAATAAAATAACACAACACAGAGATAGTATTTAACGTGGTTCACCCAATTTGGGCTATGTCCACCAAGAATCACTTGCTTAGATTTTATTACAAGCCACTGATCTCTCAATACAATACCCAGATTTGTTTGGAGCTATGCTCAATAAACTCTACAAAATTCACACCCAAATTCAAAGCAAATATGTAATGTTTTTCATACATCTATCATATGCATAAAACCATATAAATAGACAACTACTTAAGCAGTTTTACAAAATCGTGGGTATCAAAACCATGGGCAAAAACTGTCCCATAAACCTATGGGTCAAAATCCCACCCATATGAGAAAATCACGTTTCTCGATATATCGGGCACATTTTAAGGCCCAAATTTTTTTTTCGGGGGCTACACCCCTGAACCCCTACTACTGGGGGCTTCCGCCCCTAGACCATCATTTGGGGCCTAGTCCGGCCCCAAACCCCAGTGAGGATACATGAAAAGTGTAAAATACTCTTAGTGTACAGTCTTCAACACTTTCACACATGAAAACAAGCTCCACAACCTAACAATCTCCCACTTGGAGACTAGTTTTCCTCTTAGAAAGCTTCTCAACCCTTCACTAGTTTCTGTGAAGACCAGCCAAAGTTGAGCACAAATTCAGTTTTTCCCTTGTGACCACCTTTCTCATCATGTCTGTAGGATTCTAAGTAGTATGGATCTTCTCCAGCTTCAACTTCTCTTCCTCCAAAGTTGTCCTGATGAAATGGTACCTTAACTATATATGCTTCATCCTAGAGTGGAAAGTAGATTTCTTAGCTAGGTGTATAACACTCTAACTATCACTATGTAGCTTTCCTTCCTCTTGCTTATGCCCCAACTCCTCAAGAAATTTTTTGTAACCAAATAATTTCTTTACTTGCCTCTGTGGTAGCAACATACTTAGCCTCTGTGGTTGACAAAGCCACTAGCTTCTGTAGTCGTGAAATCTAGCTCACTACTATCCCACCTATAGTGTAAACATAACTTGTAGTGCTCCTCCTACTATCTACATCTCTAGCCATATCTAAATCTACATAACCACACAAAGTGGTGTCTGATCCATTGTAGCACAAAACTGTCCCCATGGTCCCTCTCAAATACCGAAGGATCCACTTTAATGCCTGCTAGTGATCTCTGCTTGGATCACTCATAAGTCTACTCACTGCTCCCACTACATGGGAAATATCAGGCTTGGTACACACCATGACATACAACAAACTACCAATTCTTGATGAGTAAGGTACCTTGGACATTTGGTTTCTCTCCTACTCTATCTTGGGACACTTCTCCTTTGATAACTTGAAATGGCCTGCCAAAGGAGTCCCAACCAGTTTAGCATCTTGCATATTAAACCTCTCCAAGACTTTCTTAATGTACTCTTCCTAAGATAAAGTCATCTTCCATTCCTTCCTATCCCAAGATATCCTCATACCAAGGATTTGTTTGGCTGCACACAAATCCTTCATAGCAAAGGATTCACTTAGCTTCTTCTTGAGTACTTTTATTTCCTACATATTTTTACCTACAACCAACATGTCATCCACATACAGACACATGATAATATAACTTCCATCCTCAAATTTATTTGTATACATGCAATGGTTAGAATGACATCTAATATAACCTTGCTCCATCATAAAGCTATCAAATTTCTTATACCATTGACGTGGAGCTTGTTTCAAGCCATACAAGCTCTTCTTCAGTTTGCACACCATCTCCTCTTTACCTTTGACCTCATAGCCCTTTGGTTTTTGCATATATAGTTCCTTCTCCAAATCACCATGGAGAAATGTAGTCTTTACATCAAGTTGTTCTAAGTGCAAGTATTTTGCTGTAACTATTTCTAGAACAGTTCTAATAGAAGTCATTTTTACTATAAGAGAAAAAATCTCATCAAAATCTATACCTTTTTTCTATGCAAACCCCTTGACCACCAACGGGGCCTTGTATCTTATCTTACATCCTTCTTCCTCTTTGACTCTAAACACCCACTTGTTCTGTAATGCTCTTTTGCTTTCGGGTAGCTTCACCAAATCCCATGTCTGGTTCTCCATGAGAGCCTGATGCTCCTCATCCATGGCTTGCTCCCACTTCTTCCTAGCATCTACCTGCATTGCTTCATCAAAGATCTCTGGCTCTTCACTATCAGTGAGTAATAAATAATAAAGAGAAGGAGAAAAACATTTAGGTTCTCTTCTTACCCTAGAAGACCTCCTCAATATAGGAGTTTGGGGTTCTTGTTGAGGAGGTTCCTGAACTAATTCATGTGTCACTTTTCCATCCGGAAGATCCTCTACCACTGCATATTCTTTCTTGGATTCTTCCCTATTTTCCCGCAACTACTGCTTATACATGACTTTCTCATTAAAGACCACATCCCTAGATCGAATGATTTTCTTGTCCTTAATACTCCAAAATTTATATCCAAAGTCATCACCACCATAACCAATGAAAGTATATATTTTCTAACTTAGCCTCTAGTTTGGTCCTATCATCCTTGTCTATATGAACAAACACCTCACATCCAAAGAGTCTAAGACATGAATAATCAACTTTCTTACCCAACCAAGCCTACTCATGTATGCCTCCATCTAAGGAACTTGAGGATCCTTTGTTTATCAAGTACACAACTGTGCTCACTGCTTCTGTCCAAAAAGAAAGATGCAGTCTTACATGTAACCTTATGCTCGTAGCACATACCATTATTGTTATGTTCATCCTTTCTGATACCCCATTCTGTTGCAGAGTTCCTGGAACCATCTTTTGCCTGTGGATTCCATTCTTAGAGCAATAATTATCAAATTCATTGCTACAATACTCCCTTCCATTATCTGACCTGAGACATTTTAGCTTAAGACCTGTTTCATTCTCTACCAAGGATTTCCATTTAAGAAAAGTGTCAAATACATCAGATTTGTTTCTAATACAATAAACCCAAACTTTCCTTATTGCATCATCAATAAAAGTAACATAATAACTTGAACCCCCAAGAGATGATACCTGAGCCAGCCCCCACACATCAGAATGCACCAACTCTAACTTGCTCTATTTCTTTGTAGGTCTAACCTTGAGAAACCTTACTCCCTTTTGTTTCTCATATATACAGTCCTCACAGAACTCCAAACATGTTTCTGTATATCCAGGTAAATGCTTCTTTATGATCTCTATGCCCTTATGGTTCATATGACTGAGCCTATAGTGCCACAATGTTGTATCTACTTCTGAAGCCACAAGATTACAAACATTAGTGCTATAAGTGGTTAAATACAAGGTTCCAACCTTCTTACCTCTTGCCACCACAAGAGCACCCTTGGTAACCTTCCAAGATTTTTTTGTAAATATCACAGTACAACCATCACTTCCCAACTACCCTACCGATATCAAATTTCATCTTAATGTAGGCACATGTCTGACATCCTTCAATAGCCAAGTATTCCCATTCTGCATCTTAACTTAAACAAAACCTTTAATAACTATGCTACAAGGCTCATCATCACCAAGAAAAACATGCCCAAAATCTCCTTGAACATAATCAACAAAATAATGCCTATGTGGAGAAGCATAGAAATAAGCCCCCGAATCTAAAACCCAATACTCAATAATATTGTGCAAAGAAAGAATCAAAACATCCTGACATACATTACCTGTTGCCACATTTTCCTCCTTGTTTTCTTCCTATTGTTTCTTCTTGTCCTGAAGCTCCCAACAGTCCTTCTTTACATGCCCAGAATTTCCACAGTGCTAGCATACTATCTTACTTTTGGATTTTGACCTTGCCCGATCCTTTGATTTTCCATGGTTTCCTATATTCTTATGTCTCCCTCTAGTTTCCATTGTCAAAGCATTCCCTGGAGTAGAAGATTCATCAAAGATTTTTCTTCACATTTCCTCACTTAGAATCACCCCTACAACATCCTCAAACTTCAACTTTGAGTTAGTAAGAACCAAGTTGCTTACTGCCATTACCAGGCTATTCCAACTCTCAGGTAAAGAACACAAAATTAATAAAGCCCTAACTTCTTCATGAAATTATATTGTAACCAAAGCTAGCATATTTAAAACCGTATTAAAATAATTTAGATGATCTGCTACTGAACCATTCTTAGACATCTTCATATTAAAAAAAAAATTCATTAAAAATATCTTATTAGAGGCAGAGGGTTTTTCATACAACTTCCCTAATGCATCCATCAGTTCTTTTGTAGTCTTTTCCTTTGAAACATTAAATAATAATAAAGATGCAAGACACAACTGGATTATCCCAAGTGCCTTATTATCTAGCAAATCCCATGTCACATCTATCATGCTCAAGGGTTTGTTCACCTTCTTAGACTGTGGAGTATAAAGATCCTTCTGATAAAGGTAATCTTCCATCTGCATATTCCAAAGACTGAAATTCTGCTCGTTGAATTTATCAAACCTAGATCTTCTATCATTTGCCATAGCTCCCACTCAAGATAAAACTTTCCCTGTAATTTAACACTTCAGCAAACCAAGCCAGGATGTGATACCAATTGTTAGGGAATAAGAGATAAAATATGCGGAATAATCCCTCACAGAATTTCAACAGTAGCAACTAATATGCAGAAAATATTATAGATCTCAAATAAAAGTGCAGAATAAAATAACACAACACAAAGAGACAGTATTTAACATGGTTCACCTAATTTGGGCTACGTCCACTAAGAATCACTTGCTCAGATTTTATTACAAGCCACCACTCTCTTAATACAATACCCAAATCTGTTTGGAGCTATGCTCAACAAACTCTACAGAATTCACACCCAAATTCAAAGCACATCTGCAATGTTTTTCATACATCTATCATATGCATAAAACCATATAAATAGACAAATTCTTAAGTAGTTTTACAAAACCATGGGCAAAAACTGTCCCATAAACCTATGGGTCAAAATTTGGCCCATATGAGAAAATCATGTTTCCCGATATATCAGGCATGTTTTAAGGCCCAAAAAAATTCAGGGGCTGCAGACCCCGAACCTAGCGAGGATACATGAAAATTGTACAGTACTCTTAGTGTATAGTCCTCAACACTTTCACACATGAAAACAGGCTCCACAACCTAACATATCAAGGTCAAGGTTGTGGTGGAAGTAGAGGCAGGTTCACATGAGAAACTTGTTACACTTGTGGGTTCCTTGATCATTACCAGCATGAGTGTCCACAGAATATAGTCTACACATGGTCTGGGAAGCAACATAAGCTAGAAGATTGTTTAGACCTATATGAGCACATGTGTAAGTACAAGAAGAAGGAAACAAGCGTGGAGATTACCAAGGTGCAACGTGTGAATACTAGTTAGTGGATGCCTAAGAAAGTTCCTGATCTAGAATTATAACCCCTACTAGTGACTACATGCGGTGAGGTAGCACGCACGTGGGTTCCTTTGAAGGATAAACCTCTCATCCATAAAGAAGATATTATCCATGCTAAGTATCCAGATGATGCACATAAAAAGAAGGTCAATCAAGATACTATGGGAGTGATCAGAGAGTTATAGGGTAAAATATAGTGTTTGAAAGAATAGGTGTGAGTCAGAGAGCACATGAAGAATATTGAGCTTCCAAAAAAGGATGTGGAAGATGTAAAGGAGGTATGCAAGATGTTGTGAAAAGATAATATCATCCCACTGTTAGGGTAATGGTTGTGAGAGAAGGTTCTACATGCTAGAGTTGAGCACGAGTGGAAAATACTACATGAAAACTTACCACCACAGAATCATGAGTTTGACAAGGAGATCACACTTGATGTGGTAATTTATGGTTGGTTGGTAAGCAATATTCTGATAGACACATGCATTGAGGTGAATGTGTTGAATCTCAATGCATAGAACCAAATGGGCATATCAACATTGCATCCATCATCCAATGTGTTATATATGGTGAAGAAAACTAGGGATATGCCTATTGGGGTGTTAATGGATGCATCCATTACTATTTAGGGAGCCAAGTTCACTAGGGATTTTGAATTTTTGGAACTTACTGAAGAAAATAATTTTCCAAGATTACTTGGAGGAATTTGGTGTTATGGGAACAATGTTGATTTTCGATTTAATAAGAAATACATTAGTTTTGATTAAAAAAGATGAGTGTGTGATCATACCTCTAAATGATGCAAATGTAGAACCTTATTTTGAAACCTTAAGTGAAGAAGATCTTAATATGATCCACACATAGATGGTGTTTGATCCAGAACATGTGGAACCATCAAAGGAAGGCATACTTCATTGGGAAGACACACATTATATAAGTGAAAGTACTAGTGTTGCTTGTGATAATTGGGCTCATGACACATATGAAATGGTCGGGCGTGAAGTTAAGGGATGAGTCTCCAAGATGATCAAGCCATGCATGGTAAGGTGGTTATGCTCAACTCAGGTACTACGATATACTGGTGAAGGGAATACCGAAACATTCTCATACACCATGGAGACTTAGTGGTTGAATGAAGGTGATAGAAGAAACATGCTAGTCTATACCTTGCGTGAGACAATAGTGTACTGGTGGGAAACACATAGAGATAACCTGTTGGAATGGCGAGAAGAGAGAATCACCATTTCAACAAGGTTTACTCAAATTCATGTACCTACACACATATGTGAATATCATGGGAAGACTCCTACTTTCTTACACGTCCATAATTGTGAGAGACTATGGATGTAAGGCTAGGAGGACTTACCGCCATCCCTATGGGTATATAAGTTCTACTCCACACTACTCAGATGCACGTGTGCATGGTACATCCATGCAAACTAAAAAGGAAAAATGTAAACTGACATGAGATGACTACATGTATTGTCTAGACCTTTGATTACTTTTCTACTAAATCTCTAGAGCCCATAAAGCATTGCAGATTATGAGTTCAATCACAATGGGGGATGATGCAAAAGTAGAAGAGATTTTAATTAAATTACTTGGAGAACCTGATTCTGAGGCACACATGGATATTGAGGATATGGAGGAGGTAAAAATGAGATGTTTCTGGAAAGAAAAAGAAAAGGGAAATCTAGTATACGTGATTGATTACGAAGAGGTGGAAAACCTAGATGTTAGCCATACAAAAGGTGCACACGGAGTAATGAATTCTATGGATGAAAAGGCTCGTGCATACCGTGATCCTATAAAAATGAATGAGGTTAACATTAGCATAGATGATGTACCTAAAGAAGCAATCATTGGGGATTACTGGTTAGAACAAGAAGTGGCCAAGATCATTGAGCTGTTGCGTGACTTTGAGGACTTTTTCCAATGGGGCTATCGTGAGTTAAAGGGAGTTCAACCCACACTAGAAGAGATGAATATTAAGTTTAAAGAGGGTGTGTGTCTAGTTAGGAAGAGGCCTTACCAGATGAATCCTAACCTGCATGAGAAGGTGAAGGAAGATATTGATAAAATCATTAAGTATGGGATTTTTGAACCTTTTGAGAAATCTGAGTGGGTTAGCCCCATGGTTATAAGCATAAAGAAAGATGGGAGGATTAGAATTTTTGTGTATTATAGGGAACTCAATGCTGCATTTTTTATAGATCCTTTTCCCACCCCATTCACTGAGGAAATCCTGAAAGGATTTATAGGGCGCGGGATTTATTCTTTTACAAATGGATTTTTAGGCTATCATCAGGTGCACATTGCATAAGAGGATTAGGAGAAGACAAATTTCACCACTGAATGGGGAAGTTTTGTATATATAGTTATGACGGATTTTGAAATTAAGAATGCACTGATAGTATTCTCGTGCATTGTTTTGCAGGCCTTTCATTAATTTATTCACAAGTTCTTGTAGGCGTATTTAGATGATTGGGATTTGAATAGGCTCAAGGATCACTATGAAAATCTAAGGCTTAAGTTTGAGAGGTGCAGGTAGTTAAGTATCTTTATGAACATTAAAAAGTGCATCTTTGCTACACCCTTTGGAGTTGTACTTGGGCACATCATTTGCTAGGAATGATTTTTGGTAGACCCTGCCAAGATAGCTGTGATCTTGGGTTTAGAGGAGCCTACCAATTAGAGTGAAGTATGTGAAATCTTGGGGCATACAGGATTTATAGAAAATTTATCAAGGGATATGTGAATATTACCATGCCTCTAGAGGAAACTACTCAAGAATAAAGGAAAATTTCTTTGGGGTGACACACAATAGTAGACATTTGAGACCTTAAAAGAAAATCTTACCGCTACACTAATTTTGTGCTTTCATGGGTAAAACCGTTCCATGTGCACATGGATGCCTCTGACATGAGAATTGGTGTAGTCTTGGTATAACATGGAGAAGGAATTGTGGATCATCCCATTTGCTTTGTAATTAGGAATTTAACACCCACACACTAGAACTACACTACGCGTGAGGCATTATACATGATCTAAACACTTCATATGTTTATACAATACTTGTTGGCTACTCTATTTATCTTTTATATAGATCATATGGCATTGAAGTATTTTGTCAAGAAGCCTATTTTTCAAGGGAACATCTATAGGTGGATACTTCTCTTTTAGGAGTTTGATTTTATAGTTATTGTCAAGTCATGAAAGAGAAATTTAGGGCATGATCATTTATCAAGAATCAATTCTAGTGAAGACACGTAGAGTATTAAGAAATTAATTCCTGATACAAAGTTGTTTAGGTTAAACTGTGTGCCCACCAATTTAGAAGACATAACAGTGTTCTTACACACTGGGTTGGAACTTGAAGGAATGAAGACCCTGGAGAAGAAACAACTTGCTATATGCACAACACCTTATCAAATAATTGGGGGTACCTTGTAAAAAATGAGTAGAAATGAGGTCTTATGACAATATGTGCTTAAACATGAGCGCAAAGCCATTATGGGGGAGGCTCAAGGAGGTATTGCAGGAAAATATGAATAGAGATGCCACTGTTCACAAGTTTCTTATGGCTGGCCTTTTGTGGGAGATATTGTATAAAGATACCATGGAATATGTTAAGGCATGTGATCATTGTCAGTGCCTTGGAAAGCTTCAAAGCAGGGATGAGATGCCCCTAAGACCCATAGTGAGCATGAAACCTTTTGAGAAATGGGATATTGAATTTTTTAGACCTATTTCACCACTCGCGCATAGGATTAGGGGGCGCTATATTATTAAATGCACCAATTATTTGATAATGTTGGTAGAGGCAATGCCTACAAAGGATTATACTACAACTACAACAAAAATGTTCCTTTGGGAAAACATCATTAACAGGTATAGTTGTCCATTAAGCTTAACCTATGATAGAGGAAATAATTTTTTAAATGAGACAATTAAATTTTTTGGCAGAGTTTATGGTGGCACATCATAAAACAACTCCTCATCACCCTCAAGCTAATGGTATTGCAGAATCTTTTAACAAGATCTTGGGCCAAAATTTGTCAAAGATTTGTGGTTTTAGAAGAAAGAATTGGGATGATAAAGTATCAATTGTTCTTTGGGCATAAAAACACCTATAAATGGTTGAATAAAGCCACACCATTTTAGTTGGTGTTTGTCACATGGAATTACTACTTGTGGAATTATTGTTACCATCCCTGCGTATTACATGTGCACAAGTGGTTTAGCAGATGAATAATGAAGAGATTGAGAAATTAATAGATGAGTGACATGCACAATTGTGTGTTGGATATAGAAGAATGAGAAGGCACAGACAGAAGGTTGACATGATACGCACATCAAGCGATAAGGTAGTTGGGAAAGATGGTCCTTCTCTATGACTCCAAGTTTGTGGATCCTAGAAAGTTGAAGGTGCATTACTTGGGACCATTTTATAGTAACCAAGATACTTGATTATAATTACAGGCACGTCACCATGTTTCCTAGTTACTTCAATGGGAGTAGGTTAAAGACCTGCTATAAATAAGATTTTTTAGTGTTTGTAATAAGGTAGTATTGTCCACAGATTAGATTTCCCTTTCATGTTTTTTTTCTTGTGTTTTCCTTGATTTGGTTTGTAATAAACATGCTTACACATAAAATATGATTACTATTTTACCTAGGTCACATGCAGAATGGATGCATTAGATGATGCTACCAAACAAGCAGAAAAAATAGTCATGGAGTTGAAGGGGAAAGTTGACACACTCACTCCTATAGAGGTGTCAGACATTGTTGATGCTGCACCAGTTACAATGACTAAGGAGTTTGAAGGATGAAGGGAGTTGGAGAAAATATTAGTTAAGGAGTTTATAGTACTCCTTCCTCTAATCCACTCACTCCTATAGAGGTGTTAGACATTGTTGATGCTGCACCAGTTACAACGACTAAGGAGTTTGAAGGATGAAGGGAGTTGGAGAAAAAAAATTTGATTCCTTGGTTCTTTGGCATAAGCCATATTATTCCGTTCGTTCAATTTTTTTCAAAGGCATTTTTTAGAGTCATGCATTCATGAAGGTGGTGTTGTTACTAAGTGTTTCCGAGGATGGAAAACATACCTAGTGTGGGGTAACGTTGGTCAAGAAAATACTAAGGATCAGTGTGGAAACATGCAGGAAATTACATGCGTAGATTTAGGGATGAAGCACAGGAGGGCACACACTAGTGGAAACAGGGTTGCGCATACATACATAAAAGTTGAGGACTTATCCATTTTATGATGGCAGGCTAAAAATAGACTTGGAGTGCCAACCAAGAAAAGGTATAATTATGGAAAAGCAAATATGGATCAAAGTTTAAAGCACATGCATGGATTCAACTATTAATATGAGTAAAGAACAATATTCTTGGGAGATCTATTATTAGTTGTTTGTAAAATCATGCATTTTTAGTACACATTACTTCTTTTGGGCATGCTTATTATTAGGAGAGTCCATGGGTGGTGAAGGGAAATTCACCACCCCTATAAATACTTGATGAATGGCTTGTTATTAAGGACCATGTATGCTTTCAGAGTTATGATGCTCTGGTTTAGACCTATGATTATGCGCATAGCTTAGTACATTTATGTAATGATTAATTGACAATTTATTTTTATGAGAATCAATGGATAATTGTGGGTGGATCCATATTATTGATATGTCTGAATATGGTGATTTAGTGGTACAAATGATCTTGGTTATTTTTTAAACTATTATGTTTCCTTATTATATGTGTTTCCAAAGTGATGTGGATGAGTTGAATAAGTATGTATGCTAACTTCTTGACAGTAATTATGCATGCTAACTTCTTGACAAGCAAACACAAAGGAGGAACCTGGTAGCTAAGCGTTCTTCGAGTGAGTGTTCAATTATGGATGAATGAGGTTCCAACACGTATAATGCTTAGGTAGAATTAAATACTATACTACATCTTGACGACTATGTTAATTTTATACACTCATGACAAGAGAATACATTCAATTTTAAAGGTTAATACACTCACTTTACACTCAAAAAATGATGTTGCAAACCATGAAAAACCTTACCATGTTCACTTCATTCACAACTTTGTTCTTGAAGACTAGAATGACTATCACAACATGTTACTATGATTCACTTGAATATATATTGATGAACTGATTGAAACCAGGTTAGACAAGTTATACAAGGGAATGAAAACATTGTTCTTTACTTAGATGGAATACCATGACCTTCATGTACTCTACATAGACCAACCATACATAATGACTTTATGAAGGACTAAAAAACATACCTCTGACTCTATAAAAACTTGTAACATCTTTAAGACTTTAATCAATTGCTACTGATGATGATGCATTTCAATAATGCACCATGCTTCCTTCATATAGTTCATGTCTCATGGTATCCTAGAGGATCCATATAATCTTGTAGGATCACTTAAAATAGAATAAATTCATCAAAGGAACTTGATGACTCAATCTTATCTCCTTTTTCTTTTGAAGCCTTCTCAATCTTCTTGAATTCACTTTTAGGAGTGATTAACTCATCTCCTATGTCTCATTTTTCTAATTGAATTCCTGAAAAACGTACATGGTGCATCTCATACACTTGCTCTATTATAGCTAGGGGTAAAATTTCTTCATGACTAGTCTTAGGATTGATTTCTTCCTTCTTGGCTTGATCAACACTTTTTAATACCTTTCTTGTACTAGACTCTCCTATGATAGTTCTTGATTGCTTCTCATCTTTAGCATCTTCGGATGTTGTATTCTTATCATTATTTACTTCTTTAGACCTAGAATTAGGTTCCTTGACCTTGTATATGTACTTCACATCATTCATTCCAGTGGCTCTCTCAAACATGGATGACTTGGACTCATTCTTAGGATTAGTCTTCATTTTTAATACATTTTGATAGCAATGCTTAGCAAAGTGTACTTGTTCATGGAAGTTGTAACATAAAACTATTTTTGCTTCTAAACTTCCAAACATAATTAATAACTTTATGATCATGACATTTCCTAGTAATGTGCCTAACCTTATTACAAGTATAACATACTATCTTGTTCATACCTCTTGAGTCTTCCTCTCTCCAAAACTGACGAGATGGTTCATATAAGAAATATTTGGCAGTGTGTCCATTTTATTGACAGGTGAAGAAAAATGCATTCCTTTCTTTCTCATCTCTACTATCCCTCCATGGATGGTCATTTATGACATGCTTCTTACATTCCTTAGGTCTATGTCCAAAATTATGACAAGTAAAGTGATATTCATTAAAGGTTATTTCATACCTGGATACATTTGGTTTCCTAACTAATTTTGGCCTCCTTGATCTTGTCCCCTTGGCATCCTTCATGGTTTCTTATCTTCTTGGACCTTCCTTGTCATCCTCACACTTATCCATAGGCTCTCCTTTGAAGCCTAGTCTTGTCTTGTCACCCGCTGCTCTTTGGTTCTCCAAAATTATATAAATAACTCCACAACTCTTTTCTAGATTTCCATACATATTTAACCTATCATTTGATTATTATAGTTCATCTTTCAATAATATCAATTCTTCTTCACATCATAAGAAAGAATATTATTTTCCTTTAAGGTATTTTGACACATTTTCAACTAGGGATTCCATCTCTCTAAGGGCTTGACCATATTCAGCTTCCATATGATTGATTTCCTTTTTTAATCAATCATTCAGAGACAACAAAATTAACATTTCATTTTAGTAAATACTTCAGCTAATTTACCCATCCCATGCTTGTGCTTCAAGGATCTCCTCTAAGTTACCAAACTTGATCTAAGAGGACCTTGTTATGATACCAATTATTGGAAAACATAAGCACTGAGAGGGCAGGGGTGAATTGATACTTCCCAAAACTTTGAAGGAATTTTAATAAATTAAAAAACCATTCAAACGTTATTATCTTCTACCATGAGATGATTGTGACATTCACACATATTCAAATTAAGATAAAGTACACATGAACACTGTTAGGAATTAGTATTTACATTGTGTAGATAATAATTACATTTGGTAATTATTATTATATTAGTAATTTGTTATTTAGTTATATAAAACAACTAATAATGAATGTGTGTTGAGTTGTTTGGTTGTTACAAACAACTAACGAGATTAGTATTTGTTAGTAGAGTAGTTTCCTAATTTATAGGAAACTATGTGCCTATATATTTGTAAGTGCATCCTATGTAATTGATCTAGAATGAATATAATATAATATCATTATTCTGTGTATAAATCTAAACAATTTTATTGTGTAAATCTGTGGCATTTATTATATTTAGTATTAGAGGGAGATGCTCCTGTACCTGATTGCAATGAATGCATAATTTTTAAGGTATTTGTAGTTATCAGAAGATCTAATAAACATATTGATTCTAGTGTCATATTCAGTCAAATGGGTCTACCATTATTTTTTTTTGGGACATTTCATCTGGTCAATGCCAATATTCTGATCTATATAGAACCGAATGTGCATCACCTGATGAAGAGACACGACCCATCCATGCTTCTTAACATTCACTCGTCTCCATAAGCTCAACCATAGGTTAATACAACTCTAAAGTAGAAAGTAGATGAGGTTGTGTTAGATTTATTATTTTCCGGTGGTTTTTTTGTTCGAGGGCATTTTTAACTGGTGGTGGATCATTGATCAATATTGTTATCATCTGTTCAACATGTGTGTTAACAGTCTGATTTGAAGTTTAGATAAGTATTCATTGCATTACTACGTATAGATCCACATTCTCATATTTACTGCTAAAATTTGTGCCAAGATTGTTTTACAAGGCCGCTCAATTTGCCATTATTTATGGAATCTAGAAATCTGTGAGGAAAGAAGAGTGAAATTGGAATCACATTGTTTTTATGAAAATGTGCAGCGGAAAGTCATTTGGAATTCATTACATTTGACGATGACATAGGATTATTGTTCCACTTTGAAGGATCCCTGGTATTGTCACAGCTGTCAAGATCTATGCTCCATACAAACTGTTATTTCAGAGTTTCACTGATTTCTGGAAACCCCGTCTCCTCTACATAACAGTCTGTATAAAATAATTTAGTCCATACATTCAATGGTATTTTTTCGGTGTAGATGAAGTCAAAAGAGACAAGTAGTCACGTTAAAATTTTCCATTGGTATAGTCCATAAGTCTAGTATTATTTTAAAAAGTAATAAAAATGATTATTTTTAAAATATTTTAATGATTTCTTGTTGAGAATAAGTATCATAATCATTAGTGTATATTTGTTTGTAAAAGAAATAGGTGCATTTTCGGTGTTAGCTGAGAGCTATTTTTTTGTTTTAGTTTTGTGAAGAGTCATAATGGATAAGCTGAGTCACATTGAAAATTTTGAAGGTAAATATTTTCATACCTGGAAAGTACGAACCCAGCTATTCCCGATCAACAAAGATTTGTGGGATATTGTTGATGGAAAAGACAAGAAACTGATAAATGCCGATGAAGTAGTAAAATGGGACAACAAAGATCGAAAGGCTACAACGATGATCGGATTGGGTCTATCAGATGCTTATCTACATCTTATAGAATTTAAAAAGTCCTCTCATACAATTTGGGTGACATTGAACAAGTTGTTTGGATCACAAATGAGAAGAGCAACGATATCTTTAAAGCAAAGATTGTTCATCCTCAAGATGGAAGAAGGTGAGAACATGGTGGAGCATATCAGTAAGTTTCGTTCTATCTCTAATCAACTTGCTGGTATAATAGTAGATGTACCTGACGATGATGCTAAAGTAGTATTACTTAATAGCATGCCCTCATGTTATTCTAATATGGTCTTTACATTAAGCAAAATAAATCCAAGTCTAGAAGAACTTATTTCTTTTTTGATAGATGAAGAAAAAAGAATTATGGTTGTTGAACTAGAGGAGACTACAATGTTTGGTAGAAACAAGAAAGCATTTGGTAAGAAAAATCCCAAATACAGTTCAACCTATAAAGGAATGAAGAAACAATTTACATGCTACTATTGTAAACAACCTAGTCATACATCTAACAATTGTAGAAAAAGAGCACAAGACTTACTTGATGGAAAACTACAAGATAATGCCATGATTGTTGACAAAGAAGGAGAAAATGAAGAGGAAGAAAATACCGCACATCAAAGTGATGAATATTTTCTCTATTAGATGATTTTCATATGGAGGACGAAGGCATAGGAGGTAGTAGGTTGATTAGTGACCTCTCATTAGTCACAAATGATGGGGCCGCATGAAGCTGTGGTGACAGTGTGTGTGTGAGCTTTCTTTCATTTTAGAATTGCAGTTTGTTGTGTGCAGTATGATTTCAGATTTCCTATTTTGAATAAGTGAAATCTTCACATTGAGGGGGGAACATGGTCTCATTATTCCATTTCCATTATGTTTTATTGTTCAGTTTTGAAAGCAATATTTCCTACAAGATCCCCTTTTGTAGAGACACTGTATAATATTGATCAAAAAGTATTGTAGCAGTCATGATGTGAAGGTTTTTGGTAAAACCAGGGAAACCAATTGAGATGGTTTTTGGTAAACCTATAAAACCTATTGTATAAGGTTTTTGGTGAACTTGTAAAACCAATTGTGCAAGGTTTTTGGGGGACCTACAAAACCAATTGTGAAAGGTTTTTGGTAAACCTGCAAAACCAATTGTGAAAGGTTATTGGTACACCTACAAAACCAATTTGGTAAGGTTGTTGGTAGAATCTAGAGAAAACCATCAGTGGAAGAAATGTGCATTGGCACATGTTCGAGTTTTGTACAAGCCCGATGCTGCACATTTGCGGAGTTGATCATGAGCACACAGAGGTGGCACGCTACAATCAAAGAACGAGATATATTAATCCATGTAAACACTAAGGGGGGGAATGTTAGGAATTAGTATTTACATTGTGTAGATAATAATTACATTTGGTAATTATTATTATATCAGTAATTTTTTATTTAGTCGTTATATAAAACAACTAATAACGAATGTGTGTTGAGTTGTTTGGTTGTTACAAACAACTCACGAGACTAGTATTTGTTAGTAGAGTAGTTTCCTAATTTATAGGAAACTATGTGCCTATATATTTTAAGTGCATCCTATGTAATTGATCCAGAATGAATATAATATAATATCATTATTCCATGTATAAATCTAAACAGTTTTATGGTGCAAATCTATGGAATTTATTATAAATACTTTGTTTAATATGGGAAACCCTTAAAGGGAGAAAAAACACTTAAATCAATGCACTACTTGGACAAATTTCATATGAAAAATTATAGAGATTTCAATTTTTTGAGAAACCACTCAACTCGAAGTACCCACTATAAAATTTAGCAAAGCTACTACTTAACATTTAGCAAGATTCTACTTGCATGAAAGCTCCAACTCCTAAAACTTCAGTCAAACTCCTACTTGAACTTCTGCAAGATACAACTTACATGGAAGCTTTAACTCCATATTTACTTGAACTTATGAAAGCTACAAATTACATGGAAACTTTAAATCCCTATTTTCTAGGAAAAAACTTAGAATTTTTACAAGAGTTTTATCAACTTCACTTTGTTGTCTGATACAATAGATTGTGATATCATATTCAACTTTTATCTCTTCACTCTTCACCTCTCCTGATTCACCTCTCTTCTTATCACTTCATGATCCTACAAGTACATTACTCAAATCCTCTTTCACATACATATTTTTTCATGCTTCTCCCATTGGATAATTCCCTTAATCACTTTCTTTCCCATGCATGCATACTACTGCAAAAGTTGTAGTCATGAAGGCTTCTTACATGCTCCTTGATTTTTCTTGTTTTACATGTCCTCACACTACTTCACTCACATGGTCATCAAAAAAACAAATTTTCTTACACATTTATGCTCTAATATACATATGAATGACCTTATATTACTACACTTCATCTTCACCTTCCAAATCTTCATCTATATTACTCTTTAACTCGTACAAGGATGAGGTAAATGACTTCATACAAAACTGTCCTTATGTAATCATTACATCTGAAATAGTGTCAGTTACAAATATAGTTATTTTTGAGTTGTGATAACACTCCTAATAACTATAAGGGAATAAAAGACACTTGTGAAATCACTCAATCCCTGAACTAACTGAAATATGGCATGTTCTTGTGTAATGGTCATTCTTTTTGTCTTCTTCCTTTCAATGTACCTTTCTTTATCTTCTAGCTTATTATGACTCATGCCAAGTGTTATGAACATGCATGTAAGTTATGAATTATCTCTTCTTGTCTTATATCACCTTGAAATTCTGTGTATCTCACAATTTACTCACAATTATTCATTAGGACTAGCATACACAACTAGGTGTATAAGCTTTACAAAATAGTCTTTAACTTGGGTGTATAAGGAACATCAAAAACTCATGTAATGTAATGTATTCAAGAGGAATGAATATTAAAGAGGTATAAAAAAACATCATGGAATTGTATTAGTTCCAACATCGTCATGTTATTCATGCAATGCAGATTAAATCAAGGTCTCTCAAGGATTTGCATGCTCAAAATAATAGTCTTGACAAAGTGAGTTAGTGAATGCACTAAATACCTATTCATGACTCTAAAGTCACCTTTATGGAAATATAATATCCTTACTAAAATCATAACATAAAAATCTTGCATTATTTCAAATATTTTAACTTGAATAACCTTACTTTTTTGAGATAGATTAGACTAAGTTTTAGAGCACCAAAAGCCACTATTGTACAATAATAGGCTTCCAACACAAAAATATCATTTTCATGATAAATCAGGGCTTAGAACACTTCACATGGGACTTTTAATTCTCTTTAAAAAACTCATTTTCATAGCTTATGTGAAGAAATACATGTTTGCATGATCATTTCTTAGAGCTACTTCCCTTTCCTAATTAGGCAGTTTTAGGCTTGATTTGATCATTTGAACTAGGAACTTAAAACACTTCATAATATAAAAATATGTGCTTAAAAAATTCAAATTGGACCTATAGAAATATTCCATGTTCATATTGGGCCTCCAAAGTAAGCATTCACATCACGTCTCTCTCAAACACCATGAATAATTTTTGTGTGCTCACTCATTTAACAGTAGGCCTCCTAGATTGATATTGTTCATTAAATTTTTGCACTATACTTACCTGTTTATTATTACGAACGGTTGGGGAACATCCCAAAATTTCTCCCACATCAAAATATTTATCCTAAAACATTTTATACCTAATTGTAAATGTAATTTTATTCATAATAAGGGATAGAAGGATCAAATGTAACCAAGTTTTTTGGAGGGTTTCTCAGAAGATGAGCTTCTCTCAAAATTTTCTCGTGATTTTCAATTGCCTGACCTTTTACATGTAAAAAAAAATGCATTATATAACTCTCTATTACATTTGATCCTTATTTCCCAAGAAAAGAATATCCTATGTCATCTTAGTTTGTTACAAATTCACTCATGACTTTCTGAAAGTGACACTTAACCAATTTTGTGAGAAGGAGATGCCAGGCATTCAAAAAATAAAACTATTACAAATATTCATCATTCCTTGTCATGGGAGCATGTATTCTTCCTTTGTAGCCTGCAACATCTTCTTCTTCCATCATTTCACCTTTACACTTTCCAAATTTGCCTCTGCAACTTTTGGATTTGGTATTTCACATTTCTACTCAAGCCCGAACAAAATTTCATTTCAAAAGTACCTCAGATCTACAAATTGAATTTTCAAATTGATTTCATTGATCCTTGAAGGAAAAAACGACATGAATTCACTAAAGATTTTGTGAAAATTGATGCAAAAATTACATCTCCAAGCTTCCTAGAGCTCAAATGGTGACCAAACTGTAAAATACACAGTTATCATTGATTTTCCTTTCTCCCTTCAATCTAGGCCCTCCACGTGTCACAATGTGATTGGAAATGGGCTTGGGATCACTTTTTGATATTTTAACACTTTTGGAAAAATGTAAAAAAATTGACATTTTTCTTCGCCCCTCCGCCCTTTGAAAATGAGCCTGACACGTGTCCCAATGTGGGTCCCAGCAGAATTACGGCTTGATTCCACACATTTCCACCTTTTTTGGAAAAATATTTTTTTTCCAAAATATCCCCGCATCTCTGCCCTTGAGATTTGGTGCTGACACGTGGCACAATATGATTGGATCTGGGGTCACAACTCAATTTTACACATTTCCACCTTTTTTGGAAAAAAGATTTTTTTTTCACAATTATCCCCGTGGACCCACACCTCTGCTTCTGTCCCTGACACGTGGCGATCACTGATTCACTGCGGGGTCATAACTCCCTTTTTTGCTTCATACTTCTTTCACAAAATTTAATTTTTTTTCAAAACTCGCTGGTAGCCCACACTCCCCTTTGCCATTGCTTTTGACATGGGTCTCCCTCTAATTCGTTGTGGAGCCACGCTTCAAATTACCACTACTCATTTTTCCAAAGAGGCAACATTTCCCTTTTTCCTCCAACTACCCACTGACCCACACAAGCCTTTAATTTTCTTCTTTGTTAGGGCTGCGCCTTCTTTTAAGACTTTAACCCTTTTTAGGAAAAAGTTTAAAAATCTCAAACTCTCCCAGATGTCCACCACTTCGCTCTACCCGGATCCTGCCACATGTCCTCTCTTGATTGGCCTGATGGATCCATGGCATTTTTCACAATTTTTTCTCCTTTTCGCCAAAAAGAAAAATTTTAAGTCCTTCGCCAGCCTTCCATCCCACTTTTGATGAAAATATGACATGTGTCCACGTCTGATTGGATGCGGGCCATAGGGGATTTTCTTCATTTCTACACATTTTCCAAAGTTCCCTAAGGCAAAAAACAACCAGCTCATCTGCCTTCACTCTACCTACAACACGTGTACCTCCTCTGGGGCTTGTAGAGCTGCGAGGGCAACTTGCACTTTTTTCCCAAACACAAAAAAATGTTAATTTTTTCGAGTAGACTTGTTGAACCTTGTCTAATCACAAATGGCCACATAGGAGAAGATTTTGAGCTAAAATTTGATAGAAAAAGGATGCCCGTATGACCATCAAAAAATGTAGAAATTACTAGCGATGCCCTAGAATGCCGAAGATGAATTTGACGAGAAAATGACGCTCGTCTGACTGTCAAAACACAAAAAATGCCAGGGGTGCCCAAAATTGATTTTTCTTTCATGGGTGAAGAAATTTTTGATCAAAGGACAAATAGAAAGTGATTCAAATCAATTTACAACCATGAAAGGGGATTTTTGAGGGAAAATAAGTATTAAACAAACAATTTCGAGCTCAAAAGGCTGGGAAAACACAGGAAAAATGACAAAGGCATTTGAGCGGGAAAAAATAGGACAAGGTAATGAGTTTACAAACAATCCAATGCACAAGAATGGAGCTACAACTTCACATCATCGATTTCATGAGGAAAAAATGTTTCAGAGCACAAATAGTAAAGGGGAAACATGGAAAAATGGTACAGGATCAAAATGGGCACCAACAAGTCAAAGACTGAAATTTTTTTGTATGTTGAAGGACTGAAGCATAATCTTCGCAGTGTGAGTTAAATGAGTGATAGAGAACACACAATACCATTTTTTTCTAGAGGTTGTGAAATCAGAAAAGAAATTACATGTAAGGTTGTTGCTGATGCATGCAAAACAATAAATAATATGTACATCCTTAGTGAGATTAAAAGAGAAAAATAATGCATGGGGAAAGTAGATGAGAGCTAGTTATGGAATAAATGAATGGGTCATATGAATTTTGATAATTTTGTTAAAATAAGTTCTAAACAAGTTGTTAGAGACATGCCAAATATAACCAAACCAACAGATATAATTTGCAAACAATGTCAGTTTGGGAAGCAAGCGAGAACTTCATTCAAGTAAAAGGAGTACCCAACAACAAGGGTATTGGATCTTGTGCATATAAATATATGTGGGCCTAAAAGAACTCAAAGTATGCAAAGTGAGAGGTATTTTATGTTGTTTATTGAT
Organism: Taxus chinensis; assembly: GCA_019776745.2. Taxonomy (NCBI): domain Eukaryota; kingdom Viridiplantae; phylum Streptophyta; class Pinopsida; order Cupressales; family Taxaceae; genus Taxus; species Taxus chinensis. The sequence goes on along the minus strand of CM034146.1, from coordinate 293,836,540 downwards.
GATTATAATAGGATGGCATGAGTTACTTTTCTAAGGGAAAATTATGAAGCTTTTGAAAAATTCAAGGCATTTAAAGCTTTGGTTGAAAATGAAATGGATTTAAAAATCAAGTGTTTTAAATTTGATCGAGGAAATTTACTTCAAATGGATTCATAAAGCAATGTTAATATCATGGAATAAAAAGACATTATTCAGCTTCCATAACTTCACATCAAAATGAACTTGTTTAAAAGAAAAATATAACTATGAAAGACATTGTTAGGACCATGCTAGATGAATCCAACGTATCCAATTTTTTTTGAGAGAGGAAATCAACACAATAGTCTAGATCCTAAATAGAGGACAGATCCAGGTAAATACCAAGAATACACCATATGAAGTATGGAAGGGAAGACCAACAATTGTTAAACACTTCAGAGTATTTGGAAACAAATGCTATATCAAGAAATATGATGAAGACTTAGGTAAGTTTGATTCTAGATTTGATGAAGGTATTTTTCTTCGGTTATTCCCAAATGAGCAAGGTCTATAGGTGTTATAATTTGAGAACATTCAAATTTTTTGAAAGGATAAATTTGAAGGTAGATGATATCAAGTATAAAAAGAACAAGGTACAAGAAATTGATTACTATGAAGATGTTCACAATGAAGATGAAAAGGAATATGAAAATGAAGATGAAAAAGTTGAGATAAAGGAAAAAAAACCATATAGACTAGTCTAAAATAATCATTCAGAAAATCAAATAATAGATGAAAAAAATCTTGAAGTATAAACCAAAAGAAGACTATAAAATGTAACAGAACATGCAAATTTGACTTGTCTAAAACTGATCCTAAAATCTTTGATGAAGTAAGAGAAGAAAAGCACTAGGTTGGAGCCATGGAAGAAGAACTTGATCAGATAGAAAATAATGATACCTGGGAGCTTTTCCCAAGACATAAGGACAAAAATGTGATTGACACCAAGTGGGTATTTAGAAATAAGCTGAATGAATATGGGAAACTAGTAAGAAATAAAGCAAGGTTAGTACGTAAAGGCTATGCACACATTTAAGGTATTGATTTTTAAGAATTTTTTTCTCCCATTACATTTTTAGAAGTCATTAAGATGTTTTTGGAATTTTCTTGTCATAATAAATTTGAAGTCTATCAAATGGATGTTAAATCTACCTTTCTGAATGGAAATTTGGAAGAATAATTCTACACTAAAAAGTTAAAAGGATTCATATTATTAGATAATGAGGAATATGTATGTAATTTTAAGAAAGATCTTTATGGATTGAAACAAACCCCCAGAGCCTAGTACTCAATATTTAATAAGTATCTACAACAAAAAGTGTTCAAGAAAGGTATTGCTGACAATAATATATACATCAAAAAAGAAGGTTAGAATCAGTTGATTGTTGTTGTTTATGTTGATAACATTATTTTTGGAGGAAGTAAGGATGAGATGTGTCAAAAATTTGATGAGAAAATTTAAGAATAATTTTAAATGTCCATGCTTGGTGAGTTTTCATTCTTCCTTTGTTTGTACAAATTTCTCAATTTTAAAAAGGTATATTCATTTCACAAACAAAGTATATTAAGGAAATGTTGAAAAAGTTTAGAATGGAAGATTGTAATCTAGCAAGTACACCCATGATCACAAGCTGTAAGTTGAGCAAGGATGATGGATCTCCTGAAGAAAATTAGACTCTTTATAGATCAATGATTGAAAATCTGTTATATGTAACTACATCAAGACTAGACGTGATGTAAGTAGTAGGCATGGTAGCAAATTTTCAAGCTTCTCCAAAAGAAACTCATGCGCAATCTGTCAAAATAATTCTCAAATATCTAAAAGTCACAGTGGATTAGGGTTTTTGGTATAAAAAAGGTGAATATTTTTCTTTAAAAATCTATACAAGTTCAGATTGAGAAGGTTGTATTTATGACATAAAAATTACAATTGGAGGTGCATTATTTTTGGGCAACAATTTAGTATCTTGGTTAAGCAAGAATCAAGATTTTGTTTCTTTATCCATAACGGAGGAAGAATACATTGTTGTAGTATCATGTTGCACATAAGTTATCAGGATCAAATAGACATTGAAGGATGTTAAGGTAGAATTTTATTTTCTACTTTATATACTCTACGATAATACTGGTGCAATAAATATCTCAAAGAATCCAGTTATACACTTTAGAACAAAGCACATTCCCATTAAATATCATTTTATGAGAGAAAAAGTTGTAGATCAACATGCTAAGTTAGAATACATTTCCATAAAAGAATAGATTGCTGACATTTTTTCAAAACCTCTTTCAAAATAAACATTTGAATATCTTAGAAAAAAGTTGGGAGTAGTATCCTTTTTAGCAAGTCATTAAATGGAAGCATATTCTCATGGGAAGAGTGTGGTGAGATTTTTTCCTTTTCCATTGATGTAAAATAGGGAGAATTGAATGCCAAGAGAAGTAATACAACAAGGGGAGAAATAGGATAAGTAATATAGCAAGGGGAAGTAATTGATCAATATGGAAGATACTACAAGATGATTTAGTTAAGATGCTTCGTTTCCATCAATGACAAAGTTGGAGATTATTGGAAATATTATCATTAATGTTAAAGGAATACTACTAATTATCTCTTATGTTATAAATATATTCATTGATGTTTATAGATGTTTTCCTCTTATGAAAAAGATGATTTAGTATTAGTTTTGCATGTCATGTGCCAAAGAAAATTATTTCATAGTGTTCCACAGGTTTTGTTGTGTTATGTGGTTTTTTGTAGTGTTCGGTGGGTTATGTAGTGTTCCATAGATTTTTCTAGTGTTCCAATGGTTCTTTAATGTTCCATGAGTGTTTTTAGTGCTTTGTGGGTTTTTAAGTACTCTGTAGGTGTCTATGGTGTATCATGGGTTATAGTAGTGCCTTGTGTAATGAAGGAAAAGTCTAAAGAATTTTATTTGTTTGAAGTAATGATACTTAATGAAGAGAAAGATGTATATGTCAGTGAGTGGTGTAATACAAAGGAGGATATCCACACAACAAAGATAAATATATAGAATGAAATTTTTTTTCCACAATGGTCATGAAATTCTGCGGGACCAAGAGAAAATAGGGGATGTCCGTGGGAGTCTTGAAAAAATTCAAAAATTCAAATTTCAAAGTATACTGAAGCCGACTCATTATGAATATTAAAAAAGGATGTTGAATCATGAAAATTCATGTCTGTTCATTAAATGAACATGGTATATAAGTGTATTAAATTATGAATTCATGTGTGCACTCAAGGTTTTATGATGTCGATTTGAAAAGAAAAGAGTAAGTGGAGAGGAGAAATTAATGAAGACACACCTAGAATATTTATGAATAATGAGGAAGAGAAAACTCAAGTAGATAAGAATGACTATATTATTGAAGAAGAAGGAAGAGTGAGAAGTACATGAAGTAAGATGAATGTTAAGTGTGGAATGTATAAAGACAACAAGATGAGTGAAGTGTAATCTATGTACCATAATCAAGTTGAAGAAATAACTATGACATGTGGATCTTTACATTGCTGAGGTCGGTACCTCATAAAATTAGGGATTGGTGTATCCAATACATAGGTTCCTATGAATTAGCTGATTTGGTTCTTGACATTGGGGATTGGTGTCTCTAGTGAGTTGGTTGTCATAAATCAAGTTGAGTTGGTGCTCGGGATTGGGGATTTGTGTCTCTAGTAGGTTGGTGCCTACCAAATTTTATAAAATAATTAATTTTGTGGCTATATTTGGACAGTAGCTCCAAATAGTATTTTCTCTATGGTTTTTCTCTTGAAAGGGTTTCCACATATGTTTTGTGTTGTGTAACTTTTATATCTTGTGTAATTGTTGATGTTGTGAATATTAAAGATTAAATTGTAAAAATTGGATAATAATGATTCACCCCCCTCTTAGTATAAGTGTGTTTTTAATAGTAGGGACATCCACACCTTACTATATTTCTGAATTATCTCTAATTCCATCCCCAAGTAGCCAAAGATCAATTCAGGCATCTACTTCTACAAGCCCATCAAGTGAATTTTAAAAGTCATGAAGCAGTTGTAAAATTTTGGGAATGAGTTGGTATCCTTAAAGAGGTAACAAGATAAGAATTTTATAACTTATTAGCCTCCATACCAAGCTAATAATCCCACCTTTTTTCCAAATAGACCACCATTTAAATACACTCCTCATAATCAAAATCAAATCACCCCTACAAAGCCATTTCAATCCTATAATCCTAATATGGCTAATTTATCTAAGGCTTTGGTCCTAGTAAAAAAAATCTTGTGTAAGATTATGAGTGGTGTTTCCCTTTAATATTATAAACAACTAAATAACCTACCCCAATGGTATTCTAAACCAATCTTTGGTGGTGTAAAATACATCTTTCACTCAATGTATAAGTGTGGATTAAAATCAGCAGCATGATATTACTCAAGAGATTCCGCTAAATAATACTTCACATGTGAGTTCGTAAATGGAGGAGTTCTAAAAAATAAATTAGATCTAAGGGATAAATCAACCAAATTCTTCAAGTCTAGCCACAAACTTAAGGTTAAAAAGAAGACAAATGGAGCCAAATATTCCATCTCTTACTCCACCAAGCCTGCATCCTCAACATAGACATCCTGCGGACTTTGGTGAATCTCAAGCTTCAAAAAATGATCCATGGAATGTGGTAAAACCATAATACACCACTTATCTATGGAAAATTATATATCAACCTATAAATAATAATCCACAACTTAAAGAGAGCCCACAAGATTTAGAGGTTTTTCTATTCAAGGAAAGACTACATATTGAACATATAAGAAAGGAAAACACCTCTACACTATTGTAGAAGTCCGTAGGTATTCCCTTCAACATCCTAGATAAAATGAGGAAGACTAGGGAACATAAAAAAAATTAACTTAAAAAAATTAATATGTTGTACAATGAGTTACATTCATTTAGTTGTTAGACTAGGGAACATAGACTTGAAATACTGCCGGTGTTGTTGATAAACTAAAATAGGAATTTTAGGAGTTAATCTAGATAGTAGAACAATGAAATAAATAGTGTAAACATAAATGTAGATGATAACTAATTTTATTTGATATTTAAATGAAGTGAAATAATTGAAATAACAGATATAAGGTACTAACCTAAAAAAAACTTACCTTGTTGTGATTCAGGACTGAACAAGATGATGTGCAGATGAAGCAGCGTATGATGGTACAACCTAGAAAATTACAACAGATGGAGATTTAACTGGATTGGGGCACTTGGGAGAGGACCAAGGCTCCTGTGGGTGCTCTAGTCTATAGTATGGGCACTGTGGTATGTAGAATAGTGTAAGACCTAAATCTAGAAGTGTCACTAGATCTTTACAATGTATTTATCCTTGTCACGTGGTTGTCGCAGTAACTTCATTTATGTCATACAAAGCATCGAATCGGTAAAAAAAATTATGCATATGAAGGGGTCGAACTGACCTTAGTTACCAAAATGGTGGACTTACAACTAAGCACTATACTACATTCCAAACCCAATGTAGTTTTGGGTGCTTATGTGTGAAATTGTGTGCATAGGGTGCCCTAGCGTCAAAAAAATAGAGATAAGGGGAAATAAATAGATGTAAAATGCAAATGGTGGATGGAATAGAATGGATACAACCCTTCCTATGTAGTTTGTGTGATGTAATGATGCCTAAATGCAGTCAGTTGCCTTAGTAGATTACTAGCTCTTGATAGTAGATAATATGTGCATAATATAATAAGTATGTTATGTTTATATAGGGATATCTTTCTCAAATTTCAAAACTAATGGCTAGACATGCCGATTAATACCTAGGGGAATGAGAGGGAAAATTACAAAGATTGAACTCAAAACTCTAAATTAGATGCAAGTGTTGTTAGGATGAGAGCTCCTAAAATAAGGACCATGGAACCCATGGGAACAATTGTTCTATCCTAGGCGCCATAATCAAAGAGTAGATACAAAAAAATGACCAAATAATGACACCTGATACTCCCTTAGAGATGACCAGAACTATACAAACAACTGATGACTGTACAAGACAAATGACGAGGTGACCAACTAACTGATGACATGACTAGGGGATAGGTCACTAGTGAATTGTTTTCTTACGTGTGATCCATATATAAAATAACATATTTGGTGGTATAAATGTAATAGTAAGTTACATGATTTTGTGACTACATTTTCCCCCACTTTATGTTGGTGAGCAAAAAGCTTGGTAACATAAAGTAGATAGAGATGCGTACCTGAGAGAAATTTAGAGAATCCCATGTTGTAGTAGAACATGTAGATGTGGTAGTAAAATCATTATGAAAGAACCATATAGCATGTTGAACCATGGATCAACGTGTTGATCCATGCAACATAGTGAAAAAGAATGTCATGATGAAGTGCAGTAAATAAGAGTGATGATGAGAAATGTAAGATGACTAATGATTTTAAATGTTATATGATGACGATAAGATGGAGTATGGAGTGATTAGTTCTTGACTCTGAATGTGTGTATAGGAATAATCAACGTGAGGATTTTGGGCATCTTTCGACTACCAGAGGAAGAGTTTAGTGAGAAAAGTGTGTTATTCTCCAATCGCTAACTATATCCTCAAGATCTAATCTACTGCAAACAGAATCAGATCAAAGTATTTGTGGTTTTTGGATCCCAATAATTTCTGATCAAACAATTGACCCATATAGGAGTGGTATAGGAAAGGCACTCTTGCCCCCACTCCGCAGTGTCATCACAATGTGATGGATTCCAAGTTAGGTCATCTAAAAGCAAGCATGAAAATGATGGCTTTCAAGTTAGGTCATCTGGAAGTAAACACGAAATGTAGAATAACTTCCCAAGTTAGGTCATCTGGGAAAGAAATGGATGTAATCTCCCAAGTTAGGTCATCTGAGATGCCACACGTAACTCCGAAGTTAGGTCATCTGGGAGGCCAATTGTGTTGAATTTGTATTGATTGAATAATATAATTTTGATTGTTATAAATTTGAACATGTTGATTGATTGATTGATTTTAATTCATTTATTACTCATAGAGAGGTTTAACGCTAGTTGCCCCCAGGTTAGGTCATTAAGGGGAATCGATAGAAATTGGTGAATGATCACATGGAAATATTTAAATCACTTTTTTCCCCCATGTTAGGTCATTAGGGGGAAGTGATAAAATTTCACATATAGAAAAATTATTCATTTGTTTCCCCAAGTTAGGTCATTAGGGGGATTCGATCGTGAAATGTCACATAATGTGTTAGTAAATGTTTGAAAATGATGAGTTAGTAGTGTTGATTAATCACATGTTAATGTAAGGGGAATTATAGGATGACCCCAATGATATTCCCCCCTTTCGGTGAAAGGGGAAGTGATGATAAGAATGAACGCTAAGCTGAAAGTAAGCACAAAATAGAGAGAAAGTGATAAAAATCACAACAATGTGTATGAATTGGATGGAAGAAAAATTCAAGGAGAGATAATGTGCATGTAATGTGTATGTTATGGTGATAGGAATAATTCTAAAAATAATCCACAAATGGGGTGTAAATTGAGTAGAAACACTCAAGATATGAAAAAAATGGTGGGTGTGTATTAGTTATGAGAATAAGCATGAAATAATGACTATAGTAAAGTAGGTGAAAAAGTAACTATAAGTAGTGAAGTGAAAAAGTGTTTAGTCACTTCATTTTTTGTTTATGCGATTGTGAGATTGAGCATGAAGTGAGTGAAAATTCCACAAGTGAGAGCAGCGTGTCCTAGTTGGTTTGAGATGGTGGTGACTGTTATAGCATCACGCACGACTATAGAGTTGGTAAGTGTGATTTTTTTTTTAAAAATGTATGGTGTAAGTAGTCATTTTTATTGAATTTTTAAAAATTGAGAATTTTTAATTTTCTTGGCATTTTAGACCTGGAAAATAGCGGTGAGGGTGCTAGTGACCCTTGGGATAGGAGCACCCAGATCTAGGTGCTAGTGTCCTACTCTTGGGTGCCCCAGTCCTGCATCTGGGCACCCTGGTCCAGAAAGTGTGTATGTGGCCTAGAATGGTGAAAATTAAATGTGTAATGTATAGTAATGTGATAAACGAGTGTGTTTTGATTTGTGTAGTGTTCTAACACTATATTTTTTTTTGTTTGTGTTGTGTAGAGGGATATTGACTCGAGGGAGTTCTAGTGGTGGGTGTCATCATTTGAGTACTTTGATTGGATTGGGCCTGTCAGATGATGATTGGGATGTGATGGATCCATGCCATCCTATGGTACATAGCATGGATGGGGGATGTGCCCCATAATATGCCTATGTTGACTACATTATGTGAGAGGTGGTGTGTAGATACGTGAACATTTTGGTTACCTATGGGGGAGATGACTGTTACTGTAGAGGGTGTGTATCACATATTGTGATTACCGATTGTTGGAGAGAGTACAAGGTGATGCCACTAGAGGATATGGAGAGGTATATATGCATGCTACGAGACAATATTTTTTTGGGGCTCGAGTACCTGTCCAAGGCCCATATCAGTCTGGATGTTATCTTAGATTATGGGGTTCACACTTGTGGAATTTCATTTTAGTTGTGATTGCTTTTTCTATAACAGTGAAGGGAGGAGGTGTAGGCATATTGTGTAGGCATCTTGTATAAGATGCATGATATATGTTGATGGTATAGAGGAGGAGAGGTACTAGATATGCGTGGGCATGGTGTGTGTTGGCCCACCAATACAGAGATCTATACCAATTTACTCACGATGAGCATGGTGGTGGGATAGGAGCCACTACACTATTACACGTATGGGCTTATGAGCACATATTCATGTTGAGACCAGTTGGAGGTCCATGAGGAGAGTGGGCTAGGTTAAAGATATATGGGAGGAGGTGGATTAATATTTGTGGGTGTAGGATGGACACAGATACCTACAGGGCATTGATAGATAGGATGGGCCCTGAGGTAGTTATATGGAGGTCATACCTCTACTATGGAGGATGGCCCAAGGATGTTGTAGAGTTGCGGTGTATTCAGAGGACTATGTGGTTGGAGGATTGATTTCTAGGTGTGGCCAAGATATTTTTCAGGTGGAGAGAGTATCATGATAGTTTGGCATGGCTCAAGATGTGCCCCCAGAGCCATATATATGGTTGAGAGCTATTAGAGCACCTAGGAGGGTCGGAGCTAGACCAGGGCCCACATCAGATCAACTAGTACCTCCCGTGTGAGATGAGGTAGACGCAGAGATAAAGTTGATAGACACAGATGATACAAGTTGCATAGAGGAGTACCACACATGGTGGGTGACACACTCGATGGGTATTGTTGTTTCCATTATTCACAGATGTAGTGGGGTTACCATAGGGAGGAGTAGGAGAGGGGGAAGCACATGCCCCAATAATGTGGCAGCAATTATAGCTGAGCGTGAGTATTTATATAGCTATGTTGTGTAATTTATTGTTGGCTTATGGATTAGTAATGGTTGTCTAACATGTTGTGTTATTTTTTTGTAGGTGATATGTATTGGTCCCTAATAGTAGACACATCCATCACACATTGACACACAATGTGCCGATGGATATACTTGGTGGTGGTATTCTTGAGTGAGTGGATGATATAGTGGGCGAGCATGCCCATTTGTTTGAGCCAGTGGCCATAACAGCCGTGACATGTACTGTATTGCTAGAGTGAGAGGGAGAGGACACGTGAGGAGACTCGATGAGCCTAATAGAAGCTGGTGGGTGGTGGTCCTTTATCGCATAGGACATGTGTTTGCATGATACGTGGATTTGTAGTGGTCAGTTTCAGAGAAAGTCAGAGAATTGCTTATTATGTAGGCAAGTGGAGAGATATCGAGGTTGCAAACAACAACAAAAAGTTAGTGATGAGGCATCTAGTTCTAGGTCTCTCAAAGTACCCGAGAGTGATAATGATGATGAGGTGTAATTAGTATTATTGTATATGATGTAGGGGAATTTCCCCCCAAGGTGATGATTATATTCACTATATATGTATGGACACATGTGATTTATATATGATGAGCTTATTTTGTGGTGTATTGATGTGTATGATTGGGTGATTAGTGTTGGTATGTATGTGTTTGTACTATTGTTAATGTTTATTGAAATGGAATTTTGTAACACATAGTTAGTATAATGATGATAGTAGAATGAATGTAGAAAGAGATGATGTATAATGATTGAACTAACGTGTTGTGATGAATGTGTGTCATGATAATGTAATGTAATCATAATATGTTAGTGTGATAAATGGGGGGAAATTAATTATGCCCCTAGCATATGGATGATTAGATTCATTTTAATTGAGACCCCTCAGTAGTAAAGAATTAACCATGGAAAGTAATAGTGCATCATCAGGAAATGATTGTGTCTGGTAGATGAAATGACGAAGTGCGTGATGAGAGGTTCTTAGAGAAAAAACCTTAATAGTCATGTAAGAACCATAAGAACAAAAGTGTATCATTGAGGGGTAAGGTGATAGTAATCACCTACCAAATACCAAGGTGGTGTGAAGAGGTGTAAGCATGTGGGATGGAAGTAACATGTGAATATGTGCTAAAATTAATGTCATATGGAGTTGTGGTGGTATGCGCAAAGGAAGTGGGTTGTGGAAGCCAATGTGAAGGAGCAATGTGATGTGGTAGGTAATGTTAATGTGATGGATGAGATGGATGAAATGAATGTAATGGATGTGATGATGTATCGGTGTATGGATGTGGTAGAGAGTGCACATGAGTAATGAACTATGGTGTTGGACATACCATGACCTGAGCACTAGGTGGAGGAGATGACTCAACTGTAGTAGAAACTATTCGACGAGGTAGAGGAGAGATGGATCACTCACATGAGCAAGATTCAAAGGAGATGATGCCATTATCTTCATAATTTTTGCAATTCTATCATGAAGGGAAAGACAATCATCATCCCTATGGCTATTTATGCAATGATAATTTTGATAAGGTTGGTCACATTGATGTTGTATCTTGTGCTGTGGATGATGCTATTTTGATGGTAAGTGAATTAGGTGCTTTTCAAGTAAGGAAAACAACACATCATGAGGTATAGTATGATGGGATAAATGAAAATCCTCACGTGAAATAGATGGAGTGGAAGGAGAAATGGCCATTATCACTGAGGAGGAGAAGTATGATGTGGTTGTGTAGTAGGTTGAGCTTGTTTTCTTTTCTTGTGAGGAAAAGGTGGAGACTGTGTAGGACGCTCAACCACTTTCGACAGAGGAGGACTAGATGATATAATAGGAGTAGATGTATGTGGAGGGTCATTTGCTGAAAGAATATCTTGTTCTAAGTCCATAACTTTATAGCATAGAAGAATGGATGACTCACATGTATCATATTGCAATATTTGCTTAAGTATAGGAATCAAACCATGATAGAAAAATAAATTACTTTTCTAGGTCAATAGGTTGGAATATTAGTTGTTGTATACAAGCATTGAACCGTAAGATATAATCCTTGATAGGTTCAGATGAGCCTTGATGTAAAGTAGGTAAGTAGTCATAAGTAACCTTAGGGATGTTGTTTATGATAAAATGACAAAGGAAAATGTCTTCCATGTCATAGTAAGTACTAATGGACCCAAAGGGAAGATGCATGTACCATTTCAACACCTCATCAATAAGACTATATTGAAAGGCCTTAAGCAATAATCTATCATTAGGATAAGAGGTCATAAGTATGTGATAGTGTAGAATATGAGTATGAGGGTCACTAGTACCATCAAAACATGTGATGTAGGCATGATAAAGTCCTTAGGTAATGCAACATTATGAATCTTCTTAGGTACAAGGTCACCATGTAAGTTGTTTTCAATAGAGACATAGTAAGCCCTACTTTCTATAGTAAGATACTAAACCTGAGATTGTAATTGACCTACACCATGTATGAGAGAAATGATATCCTATGAAGGAATAGTGGAGGATGGCAATAATGTATTAAGAGGTTGTAATTTTCCATTATGAGTAATCATAGGAATATGAAGAAACGATAAAGAAGATTCCAATGCCAAGGGAACACTTGGAGTAGGTGCCGAAGAAGCTATAATAGATGATGTAGATGGAATATCCATAGCAGTGGTAAGAATAACATCAGAAACATCCCTAATAGGTGAGATGACTGATGGAAATACATCTATATGAGAAGACAAATGAATGGATGTAGATGATGTAATAAGAGGAGATGAAACAGTAGGAGAAGAAGAAGTGATAGATGGAGGTGACCCATGCAAAGTGCTAGATGTAATTTCAGGAGAAGGAAATTATGGAATAGGAGAGTCACACTTGGTAGTATGAAAAGAATGGGAACCATGGTTATCAACTTCCTGATCAGTATTAGATAGAGACTCATAAATGAGAATGTCACTAAGGATGCTTGTTGTTACAGAATCACAGCACCCCTGGATATTGATCAGATTTCTAGTTTGATCACTCTAACATCTAGTGTGATTACACAACATGGAAACCTCTCTACAAGTGTGGGACTTGTAAAATGAGAGAGGAATCTCCAGATTAGAGGCTGGTTCCTCCTCCTAAACTACCTGCCACAAGCTATTCCAGTGCAGGCAAGCTAATATAATCCTAATCTAACCACCAAGGAGACAGGGAGAGAGAGGGAAGAGAAAAAGAACAAAAGCCTACACTAAAATGGTGATACACCAGAGAAGGAGAATGTTGAACATCTATCAAAACTGCCATGGAACAAGGAGAGGTGAGCAATGGGAAGGATGGACAGATGCATCACAGGCCCAAGGATATATTTCACACAGAAAATGTCCCAAAACTCCATGAACACAGCTCTAAACCTGCAATGAACATTCAAACGTGCACAAATACCTGCAATGAAGAGAGGCAAGAAGAAAACAAGCGAAAAACAAGCAAGGATGGACAGATGCATCACGAAACATGTTTTTGTTGCTTCAGAAGTTTACACAGAACATCATTTCAATAGTAAAAGGAAAAAACACCATTACATAGCAGTGGAGGAGGTTTGAACTCCATTTTCAACCCTAGAGAAGAAAAGAAGGGAGGGCAGAGCTAAAAGATGAACCACCCTTTCAAAATGAGCCAAATCTGGCTTTTACATTGCATGGGTCGAGCCCATGAGAGAGAAAACGTACAAAAACGTGGGAGCCCATTCCTCATTAACTGCAAATGCATTAAATCAGCATGGAGGACCTTACAAACCCATACCCTATCATTTTTGGCCGTGCTAGAGAAGAATGCGACCCATTCGGCATTAAAACTGGTTGTTGAAACGTCAGTTCTGGCCATTACCACGCGCCAAAGACATTTCCTTGATTTTATCTCTCCAAACTGAACCAAAATGCAATATTGACCCTGGAATCATGTAGATAATTTCACCAGCTTTCCATTGATATAAAGAATGTGAAAATCTGAGCTCTGGATCGAAAGTTATGGCGATCTGAAGATTTAGGGCAAAAAACCAGGCCAAAACGGATTTTGAATTTTTTCCCGTGTTCTGCCACTTGGATGACACATGTCAGGCTCTGATTTGCCGCACAATTCTCTCTCCTTCCCTTTCCGCAGGTTTTCCTTGAAGATTTTGACATTTTTATAATTTTGGAAAATTTTCCATTTTTCCCCCGCGCCCCCGCCACTAGGGACACGTGGCGTGATCTGGTTGGAAGACGGGGCGCGGGGTCATCCTTGTCTTTTAATTTTTGGCCCAAGAATTTTGTCAAATTTTCCTAAGTCTTTCCCTGGCTCTGAACTCCCCCCACCTTAGGACACGTGTCCTGTGTCTATTGGCTTGGGCCGACCCTTCAAACCTTTCCCTTTGAAATTTTTTGGCCAAAAACACTTAGCCAATTTCCATTGCACTTCCCCTTGTGACACGTGTCACACTGCGATTCATCCACGGGCCTCCTCATCTCTTCTCGGCCACTCACCTTTTTAGGCCCTTCACGTACTTCACGTACCTTTGGCCCAGATGTCCCAAACTGTCTGGGACAAATTTCTCCGAACCACCCGATTCGGGCTTCTTTGTCCCTCTTTGTGGTGAAGACATGTGGCGTGATTTGATTGGCTCTCGGCTTTTTTGCATCCTGCACGTGCTTTTGGCCCGGATGTCCTAAACGAAAGTCCTCTGTTTCGGCCAACCCGATCGGTTCGCGTCCTCTGCGAACTTTTGTCCCAACTGTCCCAGACTACCCGAAGCGAAACTTAGGCAATTTTTTCCTCCTTCAACCGAATCGGCTTTTCGCGCCCCGAGCATCCTGATGTCCCAACTGTCCCAAGTGCTGCGCAGACCGCCTGGACTAGGACTTAGCCAATTTTCTTCATTTTTCCGGCCCAAGCTTGGTTTTCTTGCAATTTTTTCACTCTTTCTAACTCATTGGGTTTTCTTCTTGGACAGGAGAGTTAGAAAGAAGTCGAGGGGACCCCAGAAACATGATTTTTTTCCTTGAATCAATCTACTTGCCTAGGACTTGAATATTCTGATGCATGTTATCAAAATTACCCTGAGGGGTGAAGGATAACAATGCTATCAATAGGATCATCAATGTAATATGAAGGAGGATGCAAGGTAGTATGAGATGCATCATGAGAAGCAATATTAGAAGTAGGAGAATCATGATAAGGAACTATAGTAGTGGTTTGACTGGGAGAAGAATCAATATCCACATGTGAGTGATTGTCAATTCTAAGAAAGTAATCGATAAGATAATCATATAAAATTTCCTTAGAAAGGTCAGGAGGATCACAAAAAACCATATAACATGGTGTACAATGAGTGAAGGCTATCAGATCCTCAATAATAATAATTCCAATGGGAGAATCTAAAAAATGAGTAGGCACATATTGTTGACCATCTAAAATCTATTGTTTGATATGAGCTGGAATAGGAGTAGGATTACTATATAGAGACATGAGATAAACAATGGCAGCCTCATCATAAATAGGGTTAATGCTGAAATGAGACATGATGGGAGAGGAAGATGAACTATCCTTAGTTATTAGGGTTTTAAATGGATCCTAGGGAAATATATTCTAAAGTACGAGTTCACCAAAATGATTAACTAAAATATGAATATTAGGATTTAATCTAGATAGTATAACAATGAAATAAATAGTGTAAACTGAAATGCATATGCTAACTAATTTTATTTGATATTTAAATAAAGTTAAATAAGAGAGATAAGGTACTAACATGAAAATAACTTACTTCGCTATGATTTAGGAATAAACATGATGATGTGAAGATGAAGTAGAGTATGATGGTACAACCCATAAAATTGTAGAAAATGGAGATTTAATTGGATTGGGGAACTTGTGAGAGGATCAGGGTGCTTATGGGCACCCTAGTCTGCAATATGGGCACTTTAGTTTGTAGAAAAACTCAGGACCTAAATCTGGAAGTGTCACTAGATCTTTGAAATGTCTTATTCCTTGTTGTGTGGTTGTCATAGTAACTTTGCTTATGTCACTGTGAACCTGTAATGAAGATCTACCTGTAAAACCCCATACAAAGCATCAAATCCGTATAAAAGAAAGATATATACGAAGGTGTCAGACAAACCTTAGTTACCACAATGGTGGAATTATAACTAAGCACTGCACTACATTCCAGACTCAATGTAGTTCTATGTACTTGTGTGTGCAATTGTGTACCTAAGGTGCCCTAACATCAATGACACAGAGATATGGGCAATAACTTGATGCAAAATACAAATGGTGGATGGAATAGAATGAATACAACCTTTCCTATTCAGTGTGTGTGATGCAATGATGCAAAAATGCAATCCCTTGCCTTAGTAAATAGCTAGCCCTTGACAATCGATAGTCCAAGCATAAGATAGTAACTATTTTATGTTTATATAGGGATATTTTGCTCAAATTTTGACACTAATGACCTGACATGCTGACTAGTACCCAGGGGAATGAGAGGGAAAATTACAAAAGACCAAGACCTCGAAAACTCTAAATTAGACGCAAGTGCTGCCAAGACCAGGGTGCACTTAAAAATAAGGACTGGGGTATCACATGGGCACCCCAGTTCTACCCTAGGTTCCCTAAGTCAAAGACTAGAGACTACAAATGACCAAATAATGACATCTGATACTCCATGAGAGACTGACTAAAACTGTGCAAACAACTGATGGATTATGTAATAAAAATGACGACGACGACTAACTAACTGATGACAATGACTAGGGGATAGGTTATTAGTGAATACTTTTCTTATGTGAGATCCATATATAAAATAACATATTTGGTGGTATAAATGTAATAGTAAGTGTGTGATTTTGTGACTAAAGCTATATGCACAATTATAGTTGATAAGAGGTTAGAAAGGAAATAATTGTCACATAACAATGATGAAAGTAAAATAAAACTCATACTTGAAAATAAACTATTGCTAAATGTTATTACTAAAAAAAGTTACATTTTCAGAGAGAATTTTGTTCCTAAGGAAATATGCATGAATGAAACAATGGAGGGGATTTAGCAGACCTCAAGTGGTCCTTGAATTGGTTGCTAATCCCTTATAACTATATAATGAACAACTAAATGACATAACTCACACTCCTTTATCTATTTACATCAAACATTACATATAGGAACAAAAGATCAAAGTGATCTCTTTTCTCTAATTCCAAATTTGACTTTCTAACTCACTCCACTTTTATAAGGCTTACTTGTTACAAGGTACCAACCCTTTTCTTTATATATTATCTTTTACAACATGTGAGAAGGAGAAGAATACAAAAATGAGTATTCAAAAGTACAAGTGAGAGATTCAACATGTGTTTGAAACACACAAGTGGTCAACTAACAATCAGTTCTTCACTAGTTCTTAATTAATGAACAAATCAAAGATTGATTTGTTTGTCAAATTTTCACACTTTTGTTGTAACTACTTCTCCAATGGCACGTAAAGACTTAAGCTCCATCACTTAATGTTTCAAAACATCTTCATAAATGCATTGTAACTTGCTATGAATGATTTTCTTAAGTTGCAAACGAGTTTTTGCAGACAAGTTCTTTGTCTATGGATGAGTTATTGTGGACAAGTTCTTTTGTTTCATATGAAAAATTTATTACAGCCAAGAGTGGCATCAAACATATAATCATCCAAAACATTTATTGTAATAACAATAATAAATGTACACACAATATCACAAAATAAATACAATTAGATATAACTGTATCAATTAGTCATTATGCCAAAATTTCATGCTTGCAATAGTGATGTTCAACAATGTACTTAGGAAATACATAGACATGGCTACAATGGTCTTATCAAAATATAAAATATAATTTGTTAAGAAAAAAATTAATATAGTTCATCACACCCCCAGGCTTAAACGATTGAATGTCCTCATTCAAGAGATTCATATCTTTGTTGTTGGAAATTACATTCTATCCTGAAATCTATGGGTGGTCCTGTTCCTTCCTCTTCTGAATAGAAATATCCATAACTCCTCCTCAATATATCTCAGACTCTTTCTTGCACCCTTTGATTGATTGGTAAATTTCCTATCCAAGGTGAAATTTGGAAGTGAAATATTGGAGGATGATAAGCTATAGGAAACATATCATCCCCATATTAATTTTCTATTTCAACATACTTGTTCACCCTGCGTAACGTTAGAAGTATATTTGGATATGAGTGCATTTATTTCATGTGTAGTGTAGATGATAACTCTATCTATATGGCCCTACATGCCATCATAACCTGAAATTCATGTTCTTTAATCATGTTCATGACTTTTGTGTGGGATTCCATCCTCATTCTAAACACTCTGTCTCTAATTACATCCACATCTATATAGTTGTCATATTCTTCTATAATTTCATTTTTTTTCATTACCTCAGCTTTGATATACAGTGGTGTAACCTTCTCCAAATGTATATATGCCTCCATTTGCTTAGATATTTCCATTTCATTTGAAAGATAAGAACATAATGCCTTAACTTGTACATCCCAATATATAGAATTGGGATCCAATCTCTGTCATATGGAAGGGCATAATTATGAAAATATAGATCACATAATAAAATCTACAATTCATGTGTACTATGTTTATATAGAGTAAATAATTTTTTGGTCGATCTAATGTCATATATCATATCAAAATTTATGCAAGTGAACTTGTGGTACAACGTATTTTATTTTAGGTATATGGCATAGACATTTTATGTGGGTCTGCAACTCAACATGTCAAATGTTACCTTCATTTTTTCCTCTTGTTTTTTTCATCCCTCTAATCTCTCTGTATTTGTCTTCCATTTCCTCCTTATGTTTAGAGATAAGGTCTTCCTTCTCCTTCTCCCATTTCTTCTTGATCCTGTTAATGTAAGTGTCCCTTTGTAACAACAAATTTTCAATATTGGGCACAATAGTTTGTGTTCCCATCTCACTGCAAGATGGTTTTTCAGGTTCCTTTATGATTGCATGAATAATATTTGGGGGCTGCAGTGGTTCTATAATTGCTTCTTATAGACTATCATGTTGTGATTGTTTAAAAACTTTCTCAATGAATTGTTCATTGAAATCATCTGCATTCATTTTCTCTTGTTCATTTCCTCATTCCAATGTCTCTTCTACTTGTCCGATTTAGGTCTTCTTGTCCTTCCATTTATTTTTCATGGTACTTTGGATCTTGAGTTACTGTGGGAGTAGTATCTCTAAGCTCTTTTTCCAATGGTTTAGGTTCAAAAGTTTCTTCTATGGATTCCAAATCACTATCCACTGAGATGGGTTACTATTTTCTTGAAGGATGGTTTTTTTCTCTTGGTCCTAAGCCTATAGGATCACCTAGTTTGTTTTGGAGTAGAATGAGTAGATTTAATTTTGGTTTTGGAAGTGGAAGTTTCAAGGGAGGAAAATTCCAACAAATTTTTAGCAATAAAGATTATATCTAGTGAAATAGGTGCATGGGTTCCTTCTGTGGAAGAAAGAATTTCAGAATTTATTGCTTCTTAATGTGGGGAAGAGGGTGGTGTAACTTTTGACATATGTGAAGTAGAAATTTCAGTGTTGTTTCTCATTTTTCTCCTATTTCCCGACAAGGTTTCAATATTTTTCACTCTCACAAATTCATCCCATGATATATGAGGGTGATCCCTTTGCAAAGTGTGCTTGAAAACTAAGGTTATTAGACAATCATGTGATAGGGTTTCTCTACCCCTCTGAACCTATTTAATCATTTTCTTAAGCATCTCATGAAAGACATTTGAAACATTCAATTGATGATGATTTTTAAATGATTTAACAATTTGAAATGCATTGTATTTAACCTTGAATATTCCCTTCACAAGTAAAATATTGAATGAAAAAATTGGCAGCTTGTGCCCATAAAGGTTTGAGAGATGTTTTAATAGTACCTTGGTAGTTTGAGATAAACTCCTCATCATTTTCAAAAAATTAATTCTTGCTATTATTGGGACATATTTGTGTGGAAATGACTCTCCTTGAGCTGGTAAACTAGTGACCTCTACTAAAATCTCATCACTTACCTTGATTGTTAACCCTTTTAACTTTGCATCTCCATTTTTTAGGGTATTTGCATACTCTACCACAAATACCTCATGAAAGCCTTGAAATTTTTTAATGTATTGCATCTACCTAGGATTCTCAAAAGTAATACACAACCTCATGATGATTTAGAAGTTACAAATGTGTAGAAGGTTCATATATGATTAGGTCACCTCTAATGACAGATACACAACTTCTCCTAGGTGCAATATGGAACCACACAATTTTTTCTTAACAGAATTTTGCAAAAAAGAATTGTGTTGATGGATTTTCATTACTTTGAGATTTATTACCAAGCGGAAAAATAATACGTTATGGGGTGATTAATCATTAAGTGGATGTGACAACATTGAGTACATGAAGAAAAATTATGTGACATGCTGGTTTATGTGGATAGCTTAAGTGGACACATCATAACTGAAAGGCAGAGGTCTTTTAATGTGACACACGCTTCATGACTTGACATAACTCATAATTAAATACATTTAATATAATCATGCTTTATTAAAGTAATAAATTTATGCACTTATCCCACTATGGCTTGAAATGATTGATGTGTATGCTTTATTGAATTGGAGGTTTGGTTACATGCAAGTTCCCTACAATACTGCAGATGTGGGTTTAACTTTTATTGTCTACTCCTTACTACAAATAGATGATTCCCGGGGAGGGAAATCCAATTGGTTAGGGTGCCAATTATTATTTGTATATAATCCATGTGTGCATGCTTCCTTGATGTACTTTATGTAACTATGAGTTATTCTAGACACTTCAAACAAACAAGATCTTATTTCTTGTGGATGCAAGTGTTTCACATAGAATGTTTTCATTCTTAGAATAGAGTTGCTTCTATCCTTTCATTCCCTTGAGAAACAGATAAAGGTTAGGGCTAGGAGGAATACCTATTGGGTGTTGGGAGGGTGTGCGCGTACCATAGAGAGAGATCAGATCGATTGCGAAGAACTCCTTTTTGTCTGGGAAGGAATACCTGTGAATAAGAATGCAAGACCACTAGATTATAGTTAGACAATAAATGAGGGAACTGCCTTGGGCCCAGGAAAGTATTAGACTTCCTTTCGAAGGTGGTCAGTTCCCCTTTTAATACAAATTAACAAAAATGCTAACAAATAAGTTATTGTGAAATCATAATTTAGTTACCTCGTTAAAAGGCAATTGAGGAAAGGATGGTTTTGGTTTGAGTCACAGTGACCGATGCCAGTCAATGTATAACCGGTACTGGTTTCTGATAACTGATATCGGTAGGGGCAGTGATTTAGGGGCTTTCAATGAAGGTTGGTTGTAAGGCGGTTATGGTGTTTATAAGGTTGGTAAATGATTAGGGGTAGGAAATAGGCTGATGGAGAAGACTCAGAGAGAGGGGGAGCTGTTCCTTGGGGCAATGTAAGGGTAGAGGAATGAAATTTAGATGTAGGGTGCTATCGAGTAGTAGATCTAGGAGTGAGCTTATAATTACTATGAATCAGAAGTTCAAGAAATGGTATTTTAAAACGTACAAGACACCACTTACTAGTTCCTGATGAAGATACAGGTTCAAGGACTGTGATGACCGAAGGCAAGGCTCAGGTGGGATGATCTGACAATCAAAAGTGAGCTATCTTCTCTCCCAATGCTTGGACAAGTGTCACTGTGCTCTAGTTACTCAGTTGCAGTATTGGGCTCGATGTCCTTCTCTACAAACTCTTCTCTTTCCTTCACTTGTCTCTGCTCTGCCAAGTGAATTCTGGATCTTTCAAATGAATTCCGATGCTTTGTTTTTTGGTTGAGGGAGGTCATTTACAGGGAACCGATGGTTGTTATGTAACCGACGACAGTCGAGTAGGAACCAATGTCGGTTAAGTCAAAGTGGGCTATTTTTAGTAAAATAGACAACTTTCCCTCCTTTTCTCCCGAGGGATTAGTTGTGGGCTTGGTCAAGTCATTATTAGGTTGGTTTTGGTGCGGGTGAGGAGTAATTAGTCATGGGTGTGGATGTAGACCAAGTTATAGGTCTTAATTAGGTTAATTTAGGGTTAGGGCTAGGTCATGATGAGGTGGTGAAATGAGGTGGCAGGTTTGGAGATGTGGATTTATTAATTATAAGGTAATTAATAAATAATTGTGTAAGGTTTAGGTGGTGAGGTTAGGTTGTGAAATGAGATGCGGGGCACAGGGTGTTGTAAGACACAAATTTGGTGTCTACATTAGCCCCTTGTTATCATGTAGCTTGTCTTGTAAAGCTGCACTGACAATAATAAGAAGTGGTTACTCCCATTAAGGGTATAGGTAATCCCCCTCAAATCTATCACAGATTGAGGTGACGTGAAATCAGGGATAGGGTTGATAAAGGGTGAATGATGATGAGATGATGGTAAGATGGGTGGGCTAAGTTCAAGGAAGTAGACGCACGTTGAAATGTAGTAGTGCGACTAGGGTACATGATTTGAAGAGCAAACAAGAAATACATAGGCAAAGGTCGATAGTTTATCCAAATAAGGTTGATATAATCCCGGTATCCAAGGCATATGAAGTAGCTCCAGGGGATATAACGGGTAAGGTACAAGAACGTTTTAGGTATGTTCAGCAGTACCAAATGGTTGGTTTGGTTGAGATAAACGTCACGGTCTCGATCTAGGAAAAGTTAGTCGACTGATCAAGTCAAGTATCCTAATCATGCTAAAACACGAACAAGTGAGCTCGATTGAACAAAAGGCTACATGATGGGTGGATAAAATTGTAATTTACAGGTCTTGGTCGAGGTACTTAATTGGTGTGGCCTTGGGTCGGGCCAATTGATTGGTGAGGGCCTTGGGTCGGGTCTGATTGGTTGGGTGCAGCTTTGGGTTGGGCCGATTGATTAGTTGTGGCTGTGGGTCCAGCCTGATTGGTTGGGTGTGGCCTTGGGTCAGGTCGGATTGGTTGGTTACGAGCTTGGGTCGGGCCTGGTTAGTTGGTTGCAGCCGGTGGGTCAGGCCAGATAGGTTGCTTATGGGCTTGGGGCGAGCTTGATTAGTTGGTTGCGGGCCGTGGGTCGGGCCGGATTGGTTGGTTGCGGCCGTGGGTCGGGCCGGATTGGTTGGTTGAGGGCTTGGGTCGGGCCGATTGAAGTCAAAATAAGGCTAGTCAGCAAAGCCGGGGGGTAGGTGATGCAAGAAAAAGTGGAGATTGTTGGATAAAGGCAGGAGTTAGGTGAAGGAAGTAGGTAACCGATATCGGTTATGTGCAACCGATATCGGTTACAAGACCGATACCGGTATTCTAGGGCGCGAAATAACTGGTATCGGTTATAGGTCAAAACCTATAAAAAGAAAAATACGGCATGTCATTATCACTTTGTGAATTTGAGCGCCTAATTTTGTCTTGTCTGAGGTGTGAAGTGATTTTGTTGAGTTTGTGGGCTGAGTTGGCACTAGTTGAGTGGAGGAAGTGAGTGATTGGTAGACCCCATCGATCAGGAGGCAGAGGTTGATTGGTTGAGGACCCAGCTGAGGCGATTTGGAGCCATGGCACAGCCCAAAGGAGCAAGAGGTGCTGGAGGAGCTAGACCACCGCCACCTATCCCACGACAATGACGTGGAGTCGTACGGGTAGGCTCTGAACCCCTACTTATGTGAAGTTAATGAATTTAACTAGAATGTGGATTTTGGGGTAGGAATCCAAAATTTAATAAAAAAATGAATAAATGAAGGTAATTTGTAAAATGGAGTGGGTAGGTATGCTAGTTAGGCCAAAACCGGCAGGGTGGGTAAGTTGGTTAGGTATTTCTTGTGGGGTAAATGGGTAGAAATAGGTAAAAAGAGGTTTTGCGGGCCGTTTTGGGTTCGGCCCCAGAATTGGACAGTGACCGATGTCAGTCACTAGGTGACCAACATCGGTCACAGAACAGTTTGTACAGGTCACAGAACAGTTTGTATAAATGGGGTGAAGGGGGAGGAGGTAGAGGTGATAGGAAAGGTGATTAGGGTGGGGAGGAATGGTGTTGTTGGGGGCTGGTTCGGGTAGGATAGATTATGTGTTGTGTATGGAGTAGGAGGTGTTAAATTGGCGGGGGTATAGTTAGATGGCTAGAGTAGATCGAGGTGGTTGGTAGGGTGTGAGATAAGTAAAGGGGATATCATAGATGTATAGGGTAAGATACGTGGGTGTAGATGTGTGTTATAGAGTCAGGTTGTGGTTGGGTGGGTAAGTGGGTATAGAGGGTTAAGGTAGTTGGTTTTGTAAAGGGGTAGGCCTGATGAAGTGGGTTGTTTTTGCAGGCATGCCAGCAGCTCATGATGCGGGATCGGATGCCCCCTTTATTGGGGCAGATGCCCCCTTTATTGGGGCGGATGCAGCCACATGTGACTGCAGCGCAGTGGGCCATCATGCGAGAGGTTGGACTCGGCGGAGTCCAGAGGTATAGGGCTGTGGATAGGGACAATAGCCTGATGGTTGCCCTCATCGAGAGATGGGATCTGGCAACCAATGTCTTCCATCTCCCTACTAGAGAGATGACTATCACATTAGAGGATGTGTATCGCATCCTGAGACTGCCGATCGTAGGATGAGGCAGTGTTCCAGCGTGGATGCGCAGACAGCAATGAACAACATCCTGCATGTATTCGGGGATGCAAGCCCCATTGCTTACCTATCACAACGTGAGCATTACCTACAGCGATATGTATCGCGCACACTGACAAGAGACACGGCTTGCCGTGTTGATGATGATTGGTATCACCTGCTTCGTCCTCCCGGACTCAGAGGGAGGCCGCTTCCCATGGGATTTGATGGGAGTTTTGCATGAGATGGTGGAGGAGCATACCTGCTATGTATGGGCACCAGTGTATCTGGTGCAGACTATATAGAGAGCTCTGGGGTTATCGCCGTATGAGGCGATTTGGTATCTGTTTGAAATTTTTGTTACACTACTGGGGTTACGAGCATATCATCTATATACGACCAATAGGGTTGCCCCAGTAGCCAGGGCCACAGATAGTTAACAGGTATGGATTTCAGAGGTGGTTGGGGGTCATGGGCCAGCCACGAGCGGTGATTGTTGGGCGAGATGTGGCATACTACCAGCACATGTTAGAGGGCCTGATGGCACTCGATATTATTTGGAGGCCTTACAGAGGCCATCAACCCTGAGGAGGAGCCCGAGCATAGCTACGCTAGATCCAGTATAGCTTTTGGATAGCTGGACGGAGGCATGGGGAGTATGAGCAGATACCCCTAGAGAGGGTACGACGTCAGTTGGGCTTACGACAGGATGAGCCCACCTCCCTTCCCACAGTACCGGAGGGATGATGTAGAGGCACCACTACCTACTCCGCAGCCATTGGACCCAGTATGGGTCGCAGAGAGATGGGTGGATGAAACAGTGGATGATGCTAGAGTGACAGGTGCATTTTTGGTGTGGTGGGCAGGTCAGAGAGTAGCCAGGAGAGCACAGCCCGCACAGCCAGATTTGGCAGCTGTTATAGCAGAGAGGGACCGTCTCTTGGGCCAGGTGCAACTATTACAGGGGCAACTTGCTGCTGCACAGGCACAGATTGGGGTGCTATAGGGGCAGTTAGCCCAGGCACAGGGACAGGCTCAGGCATAGCCGTAGGCACAGGCGCAGGTACAGGCACCGCCACAGGCACAAGGTGTACCGGTTGGGCAGGGGCCACTTCTATTAGGAGTCGGGGGACCAGCCCCACCAGCCATGGTGGTACTGGCCCGCTATATGGAGGCGAGAGCGAAGGCCCAATATTATCAGGACGTGCTCGATGGTACCGGGGATGACTATCAACCATATGCAGCGCATAGAGCCGAGACGTCTCAGAGTCAGAGATCACAGGGGGCCGCAGCCATAGCCGGTGGGTCGGTTACAGGGAGGAGGTGAGAGCTAGCACAGAGACTAGCAGGGGGACGGGCCGAGGGTGGTGGAGAGAGTGGAGACATCCTGGGAGCAGATATGGGTTTTTGTTATTGGATCTAGACATCGGTCTGCGAACCGAGTATGTATATAGAGGCCTGCATGCCCATATAGTATTTATTTATTCATTTTTGTTGTATATACCAGCCTGTGAGCCGAGTACATTTTTGTATAGTTGATACCGGCCTGTGAGCCAAGTATATTTTGGTATAGTTGATACCGGCTTGCGAGCCGAGTATATTTTTGACATGAGAGACCGGCCTGCGAGCTGAGTCGATATTTTGATAGAGACAGCGACCTGTGTGCCAGCATTGTACTTTTTAGATCACAGAGGCCCCATGCAGGGGCAAGTTGTATATTTTGACATTGATATATATAGATGATGAGTTTGATCCACATGGTGTGTATAATGGTTGATTTGATGTATATATTAAAATGTCTCATGTGTTTTGTCGATGGTATTGAAATTTAATGTATATAGATAATGTTTGATGAAATTTTGATGATATGTATATGTGTTGATGGGATTCTGATGACAAATATTGATAACAATGTCGTGATGCAGGGAAAAGAGGTGGGCACCACTAAAAATTTTCAAAATACAAAGAAAATGCATAGGTTTAAGCAAAAGGAGACATGTGACTAATATCGGTTACCTAACCGATGTCGGTAGCTATATGACTGATGCCGGCTATGTAACCGATATCGGTTATGCCAAAACGAGTTTTTCTAAAAATAGAAAAGCTTGGGAGGCAACTTAAGTTCTTATTTTTTGAGTCATGCAACAAGTTAAATACGAGAATGTGACGTTGTTGACGACTTATACAGGTAATTGCATGGTAGAATTGAGTGATAAGGAGGAAAGAGACAGGTAAAGTGATTGTGGGCTGAGATTAAGAAGGTAGAAAGAAAAGTTATATTGAAGAGGGTGGTGAACATGGCTGAAAAAAGAGAAGTATTCAGTGGGCAGAGAGGAGATAGACAGGTTCCACCTCAAGCTGCTGGATCCCCGGAGGTATAATTTGTTTTGGGTTAGAATTAGATTTTGCATGGTTAAAAATAGAATGTGGTAAGGTAAATGGGCAGAAAGGTGAGTAGGCAAGAGTTTGGGGTGGGATGAGTGTTATGGGGTAGGTAAGCAAGGATTTCAGGTATGTGTGTAGGTACAGAGAGGGGTAAACAAACAAATAATTATCATAGGTGGTATTTTTAAGTAGGCTGTGTAGTATTGACAGTGACCAATATCGTTTAGAGATAACTGGTATCGGTTAAATAACCGGTATCGGTTATCTATAACCGATATCGGTTACTGTATGAAATTCCAGAATGTGAGAAAAAACACTTGGGGATTTGATTTATTGAATGGTTGTTTGTTGATTTGATGTATGCAGGTAGAGGCAGGGTTGAGGATGAATGATAGGGTGCTAACTTTGTTATCACGAGTCCGAGCGGATATAACACCAGCTGAGTGGGCATTGAAAAACTGTGTGGGGTTAAGTGGAATCTGCTATTATTCACGAATCACACGCAATCATGCTATGTTGCAGGCGTTGATTGAGAGATGGAATACAGAAAAGAATACCTTCTATCTGCCAACAGGGGAGATGACAGTGACATTGGAAGATGTGTTTCGAATTTTGAGGCTCCCAATTACAGGTAGACTAGTTTATCAGGCAGGGCTTAGCGCGGCGCGGGGAGCGATAACAGCAGTATTTGGTCTAGCTGCACGAGATTTGACACAGCGAGGTTTGACATTCACTTATGGTATAATGTTTGCAGCACACCCTGAGGCAACAAGGTTAACAATGGTATTAATGATAGCGGTGGGGTATTATGCATTACCGAGGGCGGATGGGGGAAGATTTCCAAAAGCATTGATGTGTATTATTTGGGAAATGATAGAAAGGAGCGTGACTTTCACATGGGCACCCGCATATCTGGCAGAGCTATACAGGGGTTTATGGGCCTGCAGGAAAAATCACAGGATTACACTGGATTGTGCATACTTATTACATTCTTGGGCCTATGAGCACATTTTTTGTGTGTGACCAATAGGCCGACCCATCTAGTCTGAAGAGACAGGAGTGCAGAGGTTGGGATTTAGGCAATGGGTCCAAACAGAGCAAGAGGCGAGATCCCAGGCCGTGACAGATGACGTCGAGTATTATAGGTAGGTGTGGGAGATGGTGACGATTGCGGATATCTGTTAGAGGCCTTACAGGAACTATATGGTGATAGAGAACATAGCTGAGGATTTGAGGGGTGTAGAGTGATTAAGGTGGATCGCAGGGCATAGGCCAGGTGAGTATGAGAGGATTCCTCTAGATCGCGTGCGGAGACAATTTGGATTTGTTCAGGATATACCCATGGCTTATAGACCATACATGAGGATTGACGCTGAGGCATCATTCTCGCCTCCCCGGCCGACACCTGCAGAAGGACCAGAAGAGATAGCATCTGATCACAGGGTAATGGATGCAGGAGTGACATCGGCTTATAGATTATGGTGGGTAGCAGAGCTGCAAGGTTCACATGAGAGGGCCGATCATCCTGACATAACTGTGATTACAATGGAGAGAGATTTCCTACAGGGTTTAGTTCACCAGCTTCAAACGCGGGTGAATGAGAGAATGGGATTTTTAGCGGTTGCGGAGTCACAAGTGGAGAGACTTGAGGAGAGATTCATCCACGCGAGAGGGTGTATTCATATGTTACAGGAGATATTGGAAAATTAGTGGGAGGAACCAAGGGCAGTGGCCCCTTTGAGGATGGAGAGGCTAGGCGAGTAGTGTCGACGATCATGATCATCACCTAGTTCGGGATGAGGCGCAAGGTTCTAAGTGAATTTCATAGGGGTAGAAGAATAAATAAGGATGCCGAACTGTGTGTCGATGATAGAGAAGATGTATTTGTTTAACATCTAAATAAAACTGAATATGTATGTTGATTTGAGTTATGATAATAATAAGAATGGTTGTGTTTTGAATGTTTGTTTTGAAAAAGGATAAAGATGAATGTTATCAAATAGAAATACACAAAAATATTTATATTTTCAACACATGATAGGTTATGGTAGGGGATGGTCGAGCTAACCTTGGGAGACCCCTTGTCTCCTAAGTGTTACCTACATAGCCCATTACTCAAAGCAAGGAGGGGCCTTAGACCAATGTAGTTCTCCCTTAGGACCAGGGAGAGGTGAATTCAGGTAATTTGGTTGTGGTTAGGAAATTTGTTGGTTGGTAAAAATATTGATATTGGTAGGGTAATGTTGTTGGTGTTGGTAAGGTATTGGTAGTATTAGTGTAGGTATAGGTGAAGCGAAGGTTAGCTTATCCAAGTATTAGGGAACCGTGTCCTGATTAAGGTCAACACATAATTCTAGATTCGGGTAAAAGAGGGAAAAGTGTCCCATAGTTGGAAAGAGCTAAAAAAACCACGTATTATCAGAGGATGAACTTGAATCCCTAGGTACCTTGCATAGGTGAGAATTCGATAGGTGAAAAGATTTGTATAATCATAATATATCGGATATACGTCATGTCCCTTGAGGTTTGTGGTTTTGAAGAATGGTGAGATGAGGTGGATGGTATAGCTGGGGTGTAGAGAACTTGTTATAAATTGATTATTCTGACGAAAGAGAACCAAACCAAAATAGACAAGTCCATGACTCAAAAGTGCTTTTGAATACTGCTTTTATTTTTCTGGATATAGACTAATCGATGCGGGAAGTCCATATGGGATATGCATTTTTTTGTTCTTGAGCTCTTCACGAAGCTAATCAATGCGAGAAGCTTCTGATAAAGGTTGACTTTGTATAGCTGTCCTTCAAGGGAGTAGTCTATTTATAGTAGCAGATGTAGATTTTGTGTATAGCTGTCCTTTGGGGGAGCAGTCTGCTTATAATAGCAGATGTGGCCTTGCACATAGCTATCCTTCAAGGGAGCAGTCTATGTATAACTTTGAGGTCTAGATGTCCGTTTGCCATGAAGCATCTAGTTTTGTAGGAAGTTTGACTCAAGAATATCCCATAATTGTATAATTGAGAATGTGTTATTTTGATACTTTTAAGTCATGGACCAGACTAAAAAGGGGGAGGCATCTTTAAGAGGAAGTGATGACCAAACCATGTGAGCTTGATTCTATTTTGAGATGCATGAAACAAAGTGTATGAGGTGGTAAGTGAGCTCAAGGGATGAGCGCAAGGTAGATAAAAAGTGATATAACACTAAATTCAACAGTAGAATGGTCGGAGATGCAAGGCATTAAGGGGTTCAGGCTCAGGCTTACCATTAAGCGAAGCTAAACGATAAGTGCCTGATCCGTAAGTGTGAGTGATAATATAAGGCCCAATCCAATTTGGAGCAAATTTTCCACGTTTTCTCTTCTCTAGTTTGGTTACATGTTGATTCTCTTTTAGGACAAGATCACCAACCTTAAAGGTACGCTCATGAAGTCGCTTATCATAAGCACGCTTGATGTGCCTTTGATAGATTTGAAGGTGGTCAAGAGCTATAAGACGACGCTCGTTAAGAAGCTCCAATTGGGCTAATCGCTCTTGGCAGAAATCATCATTGGTGAGAATATCCTGGAGAGATATTCTTAGGGAGGGTATTTGTATTTCGAGAGGCAAGACAGCCTCGGTACCATATACCAAAGAAAATGGTGTGGCATTAGTGGAGGTATGAATGCTAGTACGATAAGCTTAAAGGGCAAAGGGGATGTGATCAGGCCAATTGCTTCCAGAATCGTTAACAAATTTCATGAGAATTTTGGTTAGGGTTTTGTTAAAAGATTCGGCTTGACCATTTGCTTGTGGATAGTAAGGTGATGAGAAACTAAGTTTGATACCAAAGTTATCACAAAGGTCTTGTAACAACTTATTTTTGAAAGATTTTCCATTATCTGTTATCAGGCGATGAGGAACACCAAAATGATAGATAATGTGATGGTTAATGAATTCTACAATTTTTTCTTTTTTGGTTGATATGAGTGGAATGGCCTCCACCCATTTAGTGTAATATTCGGTTACTGTGATTATCCAATGGTGACGTTACGAACAGGGTGGGTGAATCTCCCCAATAAGGTCTAAACCCCATTGTGAGAAAGGCCAAAGATCTCGTGCAACCTGTAGCGGATGGCTAGGAGTATGTTGAAGGTTGGCATGTTGTTAACACATAATACAACGCTTAACATATTCGTAGCAGTCGTTATTAAGAGTAGGCCAAAAATAGCCTAGGCAAAGGATCTGTTTGGCCATGGCAAGGCCACTAAAATGTCCACCACAAATGCCATCATGGACTTGTTGGATGGTATAGGTGACTTGAGTGGTGAATGGGGAAAATGATTAGATAAATATAAGGTGAATTACTTGGAAAAATCCCAATTCCAAGAATCTAAAGGGATTCATTTGTTGGGGTTCAATTCAATTTGAGACAATTAAGTGATAAATAATGAAGAATACAATATGACCATAGTTATGATATCTATATAATAAAATAATAAAATGAATAAACCTTCTATAGGGATAAGAAGAACTTGTTCCACGTAATAGATGGCCCAAGCAAGGTTTTTGGCACAATAAAGTTCCTTGAATTAATCACCCCACTCATTCTCAGAGGCATCTTTTTCTTCTCGGATGATCTCCAGCTGATCCTCAATGTCATCTAGATTTGGTGTCAAGGTAATGGATCAAAGGCTCAACTCATGTGCGATGTCAAGTGGATCCCAGAAAATGGATGGGAGATGATTGGGGGATTGTAAATGCTAGATATTGGATGTTCTTCACCTGAAATGGTCATCTACAGATAAAGGAAACTTGAAACACAGATATTAGTAAAAAATAGATAATAAAATGGATTGAAAACATGTAATATGTGACTAAAGGGATTAGAAACAAGAATCACTAGTGATTCAGGACGTTTGCTAGTGATTTAGGGAAATCAATGGTGTTCGTTGTATAATTAGATAATTTGAATAAAATATTAATATGTACTTTGATTATGTGATTAAATGACTGAATTTTTGTTAAAAATGAGGCGTAGAAAAAATGGGATGGAACAAGGAAACAATACCTTTCCTATAATGGAAAATTCAAGTGATGAATGATGTAGGGGTCCTCCAAGGGCTTAGTGTGGCTCAACAAGGTGCTAATATGTCATGAATAATGTCTTCTCAATCTCCAGATTGTAAGAGATTTGTTATAGTGTCTGAGAATCCCTATTCAAGGAAGCTGTTGGGTATTTATAGAACTGTTGGTGATCTAGAAAAAGTGGGTAAAATCCACTTGAAATTAGTTGAAACCACCTCCAAATGAGTAAGCTTCAGGTTGGGGTTAGAATAAATAGGTAAGAATGTGTTAGGGAGGTTAAGAGGTTATGAGGGTTTGTCTTTACTAGGATCAAATGGGTTTAGGATGTTTTGGGGGGAGTAACTAAGTATTTACGAGAGTAAATAGATATTATGGGGGTAAAATACGATCTTAGGGAATGATGGGACCTGGGTATAGTGAAAAATATGAATATGAGGAGAGGTATAGGTAGGGCCCCTAGGGGTACAAAAAATAAGTATCTACATTTTCCCCTTTTGTCAAGCGATTTGTAGGCATAGACTGCGAGCCAAAAAAAATACAACCATGTCCTAGTTTTGTGGTAAGGATATTGTCCCCCCTTAAACTGATGACTGAAAAGGTGGGTCATTGGGTTAGAAATATTTTGTGTTAAGTGTGAAGTTTTGATGATTTGGTTAAGGATGTTCTATTTCCTAGCTAAAATCTGAAGTGACCATGTGATGTGCAGAATAATCAACCAACGATATTAGGTCTCATACCCTATTTTTCATTAAATGTCAACCCAGGGGCTTGCAAAATATATGCTACAGTACTTTGGAGTGAAGTCTTTGTAGGCTAGAAATTCATCAAAGAGTATAAAGTAATGCTTATGCAAATTGGAAAGTAAACTATGGAGGTTGCTGATATGTAGATCTAAAACTCAACACACTATGCACTCATTAACTTTTAGAAATGAAAAACTGATAATCAATCCACACAACATAAATAGGAAATGGAGGAATGAAATCTTCCCTATAATTCCTTCTGAGGGGGCCCTTCCTTGTGCAGAAGTGAGTTCTGATCCTACCCTAAAAACTCAAAGAACTTCTCAAGAAGATAAACGATTTATGTATTGAGATGTAACAATTAAAGATTGCTACAACAAAGAGAGATTACAATGAACTCAAGAGCACAACTCACATTAATATATTATATCTTCACACATTTATAATTCTGATTCTCTCCTACAGCTATCGCTTCATTATTTTATCTATTACTCCCTCTCTTTTCTCTACATTTCTATTTGAATATATATATATAGAGAGAGAGAGAGAGATCACTAACTTATTCTATACTAGGAATATGATCAAAAAACCACTCAAAAAGATTATAGTTGTTCGGTTTCATATTTTTTGAGTGAAGACAGCTAAATCCTATCTTATTTACATGATAGGAACTAATTACAAAACTACTTAACAAAATAACCATATCATTACATATGATGTGTTAGGATAGCTGGCACTTTTTTTCTTATGTTGCAGTGTGAGCTGGATAAGTTCTCTTTGGCTATGGACAGCTGGAGGTGCATACTGCTCTGTTGCTGCAGGTAGTTCTGGAAGATGCTACAGGTAGGCCTGGAGCTTGCTACAGGTAAGATAAATCACCCGAAGACTTTTTAGACTTGTCCAAACAATGTTACCACTTGGTTAACTCATTCTCCAGCTTTATATGCTCAGCTCCATATACTTCATGATGCCTCATTGTTTTTTGAATGCCATGATTCTCTCTTATCATTTCCCAGCCAGTGGCTACGGGCTGTTGTAGGAGCATAGCTAGAGTTACTACAGGCTGGGGCCTACTACTTTAAAAGCTTATGGCATCTTGTATTTTGTTCATGGAGACATCAGAAACATCATTTTGCACAAGAGACGAGATTCACCAAAGTAAATAAGTATATTAAATCTTAATGAACATATAAAACTAAATATATGAAAAATCACAACTTTATCTCATATCAACCATCAAGAGGAGATCAAAGTCTCAAAACTGTATGTGAAAGAGGCTTCTAAAAGGATTTAGATGGGGCCAAAATATGCCAATATGTGGCATCATTACACCCCCCAACTTATCTTCTTGCTCATCCCTAAGCAAGTTGGCTCATCTTGAGGGCACAATATTTTTTGTAGTCATAGGGGTTGTGATTACCTATCTGGCCATATTTATAGAGACCTCCCCTTATCCCAAGTTCATGCCTTAAGGTTATTTATTTTTCTTTATCCAAAGGTACTATTTCCCTCCAATCTAGAATGGGATACCAGAAGATGAAAGGATGAAACCTCAATCCTATCCATCCATCCTTTTTCATTCTTACCAGTTCTATGTAATCATGCACCGTTTTTAAGGCCTGCTTAAAATTTATAGGTGAGTTTGGATTTTTATTTCTCAGTATAGTGGGCAACTCATCCCATCTTGATTTACAAGATACATAAGCTGTTTTACCTTCTTTATCTAGGAATATCAAATATCGGTTATGGATAGCTATCCGCCTTCCCCTAACCCATGTAGTCAATCTATCCTCTGATACAAACTTTTCCCATTCTTCTACAATGTCCTCAGGGTAACCAATTTCTCCCCTTATCATTAAGGCAGACTGTTTTTCCATTTCTATATACTCATCTGCCTCTTCTGTCCTTCTCTTCTCATTTTTTAGGTAAGATGTGAAGGCATATAGAATTATGTCACCCAGGTACATGTTAGGATTCCACTTTACATTAGAAGGAACAACAAAGTTATGAATATAAAACTCACTTAGTTGTTCCTAAGTGTCAGGATCAGATTCTCTATACATGTTAAGGAATGTTTTTGGGTCATCCACAACATAGGGAAGGTTATTATATACCTTCTCATATCTGAAATGCAACCATTTCTCTTGCAGATATAGGGCATATACTCGTGGTGGAGGTCTGCATTCTAAAATCCTAGTAGAAATATCATACATATTTTCTAATTTCATCTTGACTCCCTCTATTTCTACTTCCTATTTTTCCACCTTCTCCACCAATGTGTCATGTTTCTGCCTTGCTTCAACATGACCTTTAAATATTTGTACTAGCCTTTGAAACACATTATAATCTTCAAGAAAATTTTCTTCTAAGAATGTGTATAGGTCATCCTTATGTCCAGATGAATATAAATTTTCAGAAGTGAGGTCAAAATGTATTACCTTAGGCTCTGTTGTAGGCTATTTCTGTGCTTTATATGGGACCATTTGGATTAAGGACTCATTCTTTCCTCCTTTGTATTTACCTTCATATTTTGGTTCAGGTTCAAGTTCAGGTTCTTCTTCCATGAAATTCTTCTCCAAAGCTTCTTCTGCTCCTATTAGGCTCTTCTTTTTATTATGATGCTTCTCAAAATGTTGATTTCCTCCACTGCTTGCTCTAGAGTTTGGAATTTAGGTTCTTTTTTCCCTTCACTTTTCACCTCTTCAATTTCTGCTTGCTGTGGTATCTCAGGAGGTATTTGTTCTTACTTCTCCTCTTCTTCTAAACTTTCCATCTCTCTTACTATCTCAAAACCTTCTTTTGTGATAAAGACTTCTTCCTTTTCCTTCTTTGGAGGTATTTCTTCACTAATTTCTATGGTCTTTGTTTGTGTTGTTCTTTTCCTCCTTATCCATGTGAGATCTTCTTACAGCTGTTATTTTTCTCTTTTGTTCCTTCTTGGGGGTAACTTCCTCTACTACCTTTTCTTTTCCTTTTTTCTTAGGTGCTGAGGTAGTCTCAGTTTCTTTAGGTGCCTCCTCTACTATAGGTGTAGGGGTTTTTCTTACTTTTCCTACATGCTATGCTCTCTAGCAGGTGATGTTTCCTCTACACCTTTCATCTTCTTAGAGACAGAGCCCTTTGATTCTACAGACAGAGAGGAATTTATTTCTTTCTGAGGGCTACTTTTCTTACTCCCTACCTCTTCTATAGTTTCCTTCTCTGAGGAAATGATGAGCCTCCTCCTTCTTCTACCCGTAGCAACAGAGCTCCTAGTATTTCTTGTTATGGGTATGTTAGACTCCTCTTCTCTCTTCCTTGGGACCCTTATGATATGCTTTCTTTTTGTCCTCATTTCTTGTTGTGGATGTTTCTCAAGGGTTTCTTCTTTTTCCACTCTTTCTTCAACTTTTTCTCGACTCTTCTCTTCTTCTGATGTTGTAGGTGGCTGGTCTGGATTCCCTATTACCTGGTTTAAATCAATCCTTGGTTGGATGTTTTGGAGGCCTTGCTTGGTTGTTAACCAGATCAGACAGTGATGAGATAAGGAATTCTTTGCCCCGTTTCTGATATTCTTTTACCATTTTATTTAGGCTACTCAGCAAGTGGTTTGGGACATTTATTACTATTCCATGCCTCAAGTGATTTAAGTATTTAAATTGCATTGTATAGAGTAGGGAATACCTTCCTTTACATGTGAAGTATTTGATGATGAATGTAACAATTTCTCTCCAGGCCTCAGGTAGGCTTCTTGTCTCAATACCCCCTTTTTTCTAATTATATTGATCCCCTTGGAAGAATTGCTATTTGATTTGTTGTGCATTGGGTTTCTCCTCCCAATTTTCTCCATTTTGAGGGAGTCTTGTCACTTTCCCAATCAAGTCTTCTGTTACTGGAAATGATATGCCAACTACCATGGCTTGTTATCCATCGAATGTGCTTACAAATTTCTCTGCTCTCTCATTCAAGTACTTGGTTAGCAGCTGGAAGTAATTTTTCCATCCATCCCGTTCAAATATATCCCAACAATGAGGTTTATTTCTCAAGGGTGTGACATCGATGGGATCTCTGTGAAAAATTGTTCCTCCCATAGCTTCTACAGATAAGTTTTTTCTTTCTTCTCTCTGTGTTGATTGCTACTCTTTTCTGTTTTACATCTCAGGGGCAATCTTTAATTATCCCCTGCACTCGAGGCGTGCGTCATTATTCCCTCGGTTCCTATGTTGTGGTTAATTAAATATGCCCATAGTGAGATCCAATCCTGCCTCCTCCCCTAGATAGTTGTCACTTGTCCCAAGTAAAAAAAACATTTCACATGTGCCATATATTTATTGCTGAAGGAACTTATTAATGTCCCCTCATGATGGTGATAGAAAAAAAAAGTAAATGATTAAGGCATATATTTAATTTTAACATGTCTTTTCAAGAAATAAATGCTTACTACTTGTAAATATTACATTTTTACCTTAGTGTCACCTATTTTTCCTCCACGTGACACATATTTATGGGAATATGCTTTGTCCAAGGGTTTGGCATGCAACACTTCTTCCAATGAGTAATTCATTACAAGGATAGTCTAAAAAATGATTTCTCTTATGGAATTTGTTTATGCAATTTTTATGCTTATGTAGATTAGACATGAGGTTCCTCTTGGACTCTGCTAAAGGTCCTTGTTTCTATTTGTGCATCTGCAACATGTGAAAACCTGCAAAAATGATACCTCCTTGTATGATGCTTGTGTTTTTTAGAAACTTACATGCCTTCTTGTTTTGTATGATGCTAGAAATTTTTGGAGTGGAATTGTGCATCCCTTGTCTTGACTACCTGTAGCACTGCTTTGCTGCTACACTCTGAAATTGTGCCCGTAGTGATCATGAGGTGGCTTGTAGCACTGAATAGGTAGCCTGATTTAACCAAGGGGTTGCTCGTAGCAAGAAAGGAATGTTTGCATGAAGGGAAAGAGTACCTGCAGCATGAATTCTACTTTACGTAATTGTTTATGACTCAGCTCTTTCCTGACCTCCTTCTGAATATGCCTGTGGCTATCCAAACTCCACCTATAGTACTTTTAGAAAGTGCCGGCAGCAATTGGAAGTGGCAAAAGAAATGTGTTAAGAAAGTTTGGCTGAGGTGTTTTTCTTCCCATCTTTCTTAAAAACTACACACTTCCTCCTCCCTAAATGGCCAACGAGATGGTTTTCCATTTAGGCCCTTTTCTATAGTTCTGAGTAGCCAGCAAGCTGGTTTTCTTCTCGGAATCTGCCAACAATGCCCAAAAAGGGTTTTCATTGTTGGTTTTTTTTTAATCTTGCTACTGCCTGTAATAGGATGTTTATTATGGCCCTATTAAGGTCCATTTACAACATTTCAATCTTCTTCCCATGGAAGGTAGAGATCATCCTTCCTTCCTTCCTCATCAATCACCTTTTCCTTTGAACTTGGTGGGTCAATATGAGGGTTTGTCTGCATGGACTACTGCACTTGCTATGAAAATTGCTCCTTTGATAAGGGTTTCTTGTATACTTTGAGTCTGTGACCATTAACCAAGAGTTTGAATCTTACTAGATCAATTGTTCATAGTTAGACTACACCATTTTCATAGACATGTTTGATCTCATATGGCCTAAGCCTTTTCATTTGCATTTTTCCTTTGTGGTCTTTGTATTTTGAATCGAACAGTAGGGCCCAATATCCATGTGTGAACTATCTAGGCTTGATGTATCTATCATACCATCCTACTCGTTGCTGCTGTATCAATTCTGTGTTCTAAAGTACTTGTTGTTTGTACTCATCCAAAGCATTGAGCTACATTAATCTTTGCTTGTGTGCTTCAGAAATATCAATTTCCAGCTCTATTACAGTCCTCAGAGTTTTGTGTTCAAATTCTATTGGAAGCATTGGTTTCTTCCCATACACCAGCTCATATGGTATGAAGCGAGTAGTTATTTTCCATGTGATTCTGTATGCCCATATAGCCTCGTGGATTCTAGACTCCCAATTCTTTCTTGATAGATTAATTGTTTTGGTCGGGATATTTTCTAATTCTCTATTTGTGACTTCAACCTGACCATTGGACTGTGGATGGTATGGTGTGGACTTCTTGTGTCTTATCGTATCTTCTTCCACTAGGTCAGTAATGAGATCAACAGTAAACTGTGGCCCTTGATTTGTAACTATTTCCCTTGGTGCATCGTATCTTGTGAATATCTCTTTGTATAAGAAATCTGCTACTTTCTCATCTCGAACATGTGTCAGTGGTTTTACTTTAGCCCATTTGGTGACATAATCTATACATACAAGGATGTACTCTTTGTTATTTGATTTGGGGTCTATGGGCCCAACAAAGTCCAACCCCCATTTGTCAAAAGGTTTCAGTTGTAGCTGAGTCTATAAAGGCATCTCATCTGTTATAGGTCTCCCCATACGTTGGAATTTATCACAGTGGGCTATATATTTATTTGCATCCTCATGCAACGTAGGCCAGTAGTATCCTTCCGTCAGGATTTTGATTGTTGTTCTTTTGGCTGCAAATTTTCCTCCACATGGCTCATCATGGCATGCTTTGAGAATGTCAACTACTTCATCTTCTCGTATACATCTTCTTATTACACAATCAGGTCCAGTATAGAAGAAAAAACCAAAAATCCAAGAGTACTTACCACTTTTGTGTATCAAGGCACACTTCTCTTTTGAGGAAAAGTGCAGTGGCAGTTGCCCAAAAATAATGTAGTTTGCTATATCAGCAAACCAGGGTAGAGATAGTGAGGGCGAAGAGGTGCTCATTGGGAAATGAGTCATCCACAATGCCATCCTCTTGATTTCTTTATAATCTTGAAAGGAATTCACTACAATGTTGTCCTTCCCTGGTTTATCTAGTATAGTAATGTCAATTTCTTACAACAAGAGAAGCCATCTTACCACTCTTCCAGATAATGATGGTTTATTCATGAGGTACCTGATGGAAACATGATCTCTATGTATGAAAGTTTGATAGCATGTGATGTAATGTTTGAACTTGTTGATTACATATACAACCACCAAGAATTCTTTCTCTATCACCGTGTAGTTTAGCTCTGTTGCTTGCATATTTTTTCTTACAAAGTAGATAGCATAGCTGAGATGGCATTCTTTCTGTCCTAGTACTGCACCTAGGGCCATATCAGAGGCATTTGTATGTATGTGAAAAGGCAATGCCCAATCTGGCCCATGTCATATGGGGGTTGATATGAGTAACTGCTTCAGTAGATTGAGTACTTCATTACAGGAGAGAGTCCATTCAAACTCAACATCTTTGTTTAGCAAGGTGAACAATGGGGCTGATATTTTTCTGAAATTTTTGATGAGCCTCTAGTAATAACTAGCATGACCCAAGAAGCTGTGTACATCTTTTTGTTTTTATGGTACCGGCAGGTCCTTGATGATAACAATATTGGTTGGGTCCACTCTGATCCCCTTTTCAGAGACATGGTGTCCTAGCACTATCCCTTCCTCCATGAGCATGAAAAATTTCTTACAACTTAGGGATAGGTGATTGTCTTGGTAGCGTATTAATAATTTTTCCAAGTTATTCATACATACCTCAAATGTGTCTCTGTAGACGGTGAAGTCATCCATATATATCTCTACACAGTCATGTGAGAGATATGAAAATATGCTAAGGACTGCTCGCTAAAATGTGGTAGGCACATTACATAATACAAATGGTAAGACAACATATGTGAACGTTCCCCATGGGCATGTGAATGTGGTCTTCTCTTGATCCTCAGAAGTAATGTGGATCTGATTGTATCCGCTGAAACCATCTAAGAATGCAAAGTATTTCTTTCCTGCAAGTGTATTTAGCACTTGATCGATAAATGGAAGCGGGAAATGGTCCTTCCTTGTAGCTACATTCAATTCTCTATAGTCTATACATATACACCACTCACCTCCTTTCTTGGGTACAATGACTAATAGAGAAACCCAATGGCTGCCAGAGATTGGATAAATGAATCCTGCATCTAAGAGTTTTTGTATTTCAGCCTTGACTATTTCTTTTACTATTGGGTTCATCTGCCTTTTTGGTTGGCGTATGGGTTTTCATTCTTCTTTAATGTAAATTTGGTGTGTGCAATTTTCTGGGCTGATGCCTTGCATGTCTTCATAGTCCCATGCAAATGCTCCTTTGTTTGCATGAAATATGGCTGTCAATTTTATTTCTTCTTCCATACTTAATTTGTTATTTATGTGGAGTGTCTTACCTGGCATTATTTATATGGCTTTTGTGGCTTCTATCATTTTATCTATGCTATTGATTGATCGCATGTGGCTGCAGATGTGTGGCAGTAGCTGATGGAAGATCCTTTAATCACTTTCAACTGGTTCTTCTTTTGACCATAGATTAGAAAAAGGACAATGAATACAAGGCAATTCTTTAGGAGTGAATTATTCTACCTGATAGTTGTTTTGTAATATGTTGGAGATGATGGTATCCTCTTCTTGATCTACCAATGTGCATGCATGATCTATTGTTAAAGCAGGGAAAATGGGTACCTATTATTTTTCTTCAATCCAGACAGGTTGGTCCATGTCATGTGATACCCATGCCGGTGGGTAAAAAACCAATTGCTTGGTGATGTTCCCATTTGAAATCTGCATGTTTCCAGATCTACAGTTGATTAATGCATCTGCAGTGGCCAACCATGGCCTTCCCAATATCATAGGATATCCTCCAAGTTTTGTTTTTGGCTGCAATACAATAAAATCTGCAGGGTACTCCCATGAATCTATTGATATGACTAGATCTTCTATGATTCCTTTTGGTTGTACTGTGGATCTGTCTGCCATTTGCAGCATTGTAGATATGGGACGAATATGCTGCAAGTCTAATTTATGCATTGTTTCCATTATTATGACATTGATGGCAGCTCCCAGATCAATCAAGGTATTATGGACCTATTGTCCATTGATATAAAGAGTGACAACTGGACAGTCTGGGTCTACATATTTCTGTGGTAGCATTCCTCAACATGATTTCCACCAATTATCCAATTACATGGACTGTATTAGGATCCTTCTTCTTCCTTCTAGGTTTCTGAAGGCACAAATCTTTGACTGCCTTAGAATAAATGGGGAAATCTTAAATAGCTTGAAACAAATGGATCTTTACACAAACATTCTTTAGCTTCCCTAGGATATCAAACTCAGGTTCAACAAGAGTGCGTTGAAGGTTAAAACATTCTGGGAAGGGTGGTGGTATTGTTTCTGCATTCTCTTTATTGGCTAGTTCAGGATCCTCCTATGGTTGTGGTGTAGACTGTAGAATGGATATTGTGGGGTTTTTCATTATGGGTGGACTTGGAGGTGGTAGATTTCTTCTTGAACATAGGTGGAATTCATTGATGTCCAATGTATAAGTGGGGTACTGTGTTATTTCAGCAGTACATGTTAGTTGAGCCAACTTATTGGCAGGATTTGGCATAGGTTGAGCAGGTATTTGAGTCGGTCATATTGGTTATGTGTTCAAAATTATTGCAGGATGTTTTGGTTATTGTGGGAACCCACCTTGTTGATTTCCCCAAGGTTTCTTCCCTCTCCATGGTTGTTGTCATTGGTTTACAAGATTTTGTGGACCTTGGGTTGGCTGATTTTTCCATTGATTGTGTGGTGGTTGCCATGGATGATTTTACCAGGGTAGAGTGGGCTATTGTTTCCATTGATTGGGATTATATGGTTGTTACATAGGCCAATGTGGGTTGGGAGGGCCTAGGGGAATCTAGGGATTACTCCAACTGGGCATGTTATTTACATTTTGATTGAAAAATGATGATTGTGAAAATGGTGAATTCAATCCCATACCTAAACAGTTTGTCCTTGGCTGCCAAGGTTTCCTTTGTGTCACGTAGAACACTTAATCTTCATCTCCTCATATGGCATGCAGCACTATGGAATTTGGTTCTTTAGATGTAATGCTTACTACCTTTGTCTTTATGACTTGACACTTGCAATAAGCTTTCTTCTTCCGACAATCTGGGCAGTAGACCATAAGGGCTTGGTCCATTTCTTGTTATTTTTGTCTGGTGTGCAGCGCATCCAACTATGTGGCCATGTGGCTGATTTTATCCATCTTCATGTCCCATAGCAGATCACTTACATCAGCTTTAGAGATCCCATTGGCTAATGCTGGCAGCATTTTGTTATTCTGAAGTTTACCCAATGTTGATCTCGAATAATTCTTCCCTAGTTGTTGTATCTCTTTGAAGGTTACCTGAGATGCAT
This sequence comes from Taxus chinensis, assembly GCA_019776745.2. Classification (NCBI taxonomy): domain Eukaryota; kingdom Viridiplantae; phylum Streptophyta; class Pinopsida; order Cupressales; family Taxaceae; genus Taxus; species Taxus chinensis. The sequence goes on along the minus strand of CM034146.1, from coordinate 293,794,019 downwards.
CTCATCCACTCATGAGGTCTAAGGATTCCAAACATTCATCTCGGATTCCTTTCAGAAATACTATCTTGAGTGTGTCTAGGCTAAGATTATTTTGCTTATACTCCTGCAAAGTGAAGGTGATCCTCTCCGTGTAGTCTTCCAAATATTCATCCTCATCTTGATTCATGTAGAATATATCATTTCTTCTGAAGTTTCTACCTTTGCCATATTCCTGATATTTGGTCAGAAAATTTTTATTCATCTCGTCCCAACTACTGATTGTGTTCCCCCCTAGTCCCATAAACCATCTTAGTGTTGCATCCTTCACGGTGGCTGGAAAGAGATTGAGCTTTTTTTCATCCATTCGGTAGTTGTAGTTTCGGCATAACACATCATACTCAAATAGGAATATATCTGGATCATCATTGGATGTCCCCTTGAAGTGTGGGAGGGCCGAGGGTGGAATATTGTTCATAGGAGTATCTTCTGTGGTTTCTACAATTGGGAATTCAAAAGTGGTGGCAGAAGGTTCTCTACCTTAAACTTCATTTCCTGATGCTTGATCCATGGCGTATTTCCTTGTTATACAGATCCCAAGAGATTTTAGAATAATGTCCTTGAATTCCCAATCAACTTCCCCCTCGGTATGATAATGTACCGATACTTGAGTTGTTGTACAGTGGGCAGAAGTAGTTGTAGCATAACTTGCTGAATTGAGTAGGTATTCTGGTGTTCTTTCTCCTCGTGGAGTATGGGATTCATTCGAATCCTCCTCTTGTCTTTCTTTTCACTAGCACAACCAAGGTCTTCTTTGCTTCTTGTTCTTCTTCTTGAATACGTTTTAGCTCCTCTGCCACTCTTCTTCTTTGTGTGGAAGTATACTCCTTGTCTTGGGAGATAAGTGGCTCCTTTGCTATAGCAGTTTATTTTTGCTTTGGTAAAAATCTTCTGAACGAGACTTGTTCTCTATGCATAAATTTTCCAGCTCTCTCTTGCTTTTTCCTATTTTATTTTTTTTTCAAATATATGAGGGGGTTGGTTCTTAATGCTACTTGCAAAAATTGAGCAATGCAGTAATGACAATTTTATCCTAGAAAGAAGGAATTCTAGCTCCTAGAAAGCTTTTGAAATGATAGGAAGGAAAGTTGATCTAAAAAGCAAGATGACTATTCTAGAAAGCATTAATGGCTATTCTAAAAAGTGGGAAATGAAAGCATGAATTTACTGAAAGTGGGAAATTAAATCACTTCTATGGTACTATCTACACACCTTCCACGACAACGGTGCCAAAATGATGTGCAAAATAATCAACCAATGATATTTGGTATCATACCCTATTGTTCATTAAATGTCAACCCATGGGCGTATTCTTTTCAAAGGACCTACAAAATATATGCTACAATACTTTGGAGTGAAGTCTTTTTCGGCTAGAAATTCATCAAAGAGTATAAAGTAATGATTATGCAAATTGGAAAGTAAACTTTGGAGGTTGCTGATCTATAGATCTAAAACTCGACACACTATGCACTCATTAACTTTTAGAAATGAAAAACTGATAATCAATCCACACAACATACATAGGAAATGGAGGAATAGGATCTTCCCTGTAATTCCTTCTGAGGGGTCCCTTCCTTATGCAGAAGTGAGTTCTGATCCTACCCTATAAACTCACATAACTGCTCAAGAAGATAAACGATTCATCTATTGAGATGTAGTAATTAAAGATTACTACAGCAAAGAGAGATTACAATGAACTCAAGAGAACAACTCACATTAATATATTCTATCTTCACACATTTACAATTTTGCTTCTCTCCTACAACTATCACTTCATTCTTTTATCCATTACTCCCTCTCTGTTCTCTACATTTCTATATGAATATATATATATATAAACAGATTACTAAATTATTCTATACTAGGAATATGATCAAAAAACCACTCAAATAGATTCTAGTTGTTTGGTTTCATATTTTTTGAGTGAAGACAGCTAATTCCTGTCTTATTTACATGATAGGAACTAATTAGAAAACTACTTAACAAAATAACCATATCATTACATATGATGCGTTAGGATAGCTGGCACTTTTTGTCTTATGTTGTGGTGTGAGATGGATAAGTTCTCTTTAGCTACGGACAGCTGGAGGTGCATACTATTCTGTTGTTGCAGATAGTTCTGGAAGACGCTACAGGAAGGCATGGAGCTTGCTACGGGTAAGATAAATCACCCAAAGACTTATTATACTTTTCTAAACAATGCTACCACTTGGTTAACTCGTTCTCTGGCTTCATATGCTCAGCTCCATATACTTCATTATGCATCATTGTTTGTTGAATGCCATGATTCTCTCTTATCATTTCCTAGCTAGTGGCTATAGGCTGTTGTAGGAGCACAACCAGAGTTGCTACGGGTTGGGGCCTATTACTTCAAAAGCTTATGACATCTTGTATTTTTTTCATGGAGACATCAAAAACATCACTTTGCACAAGAGACAAGATTCACCAAAGTAAATAAGTATATTAAATCTTAATGAACATATAAAACTAAATATATGCAAAATCATAACTTTATCTCATATCAACCATCAAGAGGAGATCAAAGTCTCAAAATTGTATGTGCAAGAGGCTTCTAAAAGGATTTAGATGGGGCCAAAATATGCCAATATGTGGTCTCATCACCATGCAAAAAGGGTGTGTACCAAAAAATGGTATTGACCTTTTCAAAAAATGTTAGGGAAAATTATATGGCCTCAGAGGGGTGGTGGAAATGTGGGTACCCTACAAATGCTTTTTTTGGCAAGATGACTATGGGGATAGGGTTTAAAGGGAAATCTCATGTCAATGTGTAGATCCATAGGACTGATAAATGAGTCAAAGGCATACATTGTATTGTGTAAAAAATAGGGGTTATAATCAAAAATAGGGTTTTGATAGGTTGCAGGCATCTAAAAAGGGTGTTTTATACATAAGAGACAAAGTGTTGGTGATTTATTCAATTATGGGCAATTATCCAGGATCACCAGTAATCTACTGGGTAGGAAATATTTGATACAAATCCCCCACGAGGGGTCATTTTATACTATTGCAAATTTGAGAGAAAACATGTTTTTGTGTTATGATTTTCCATATTTCTATCCTTTCTAGAGTGATAGAAGTAGTCGGAGGTGGTCAAAGGCATCAAAAACCTACCTTTATAGAGGTAAGTGGAATTTTTTGAGTTTTTAAATTTTTATTTTGTATTTTTAGTCAATATTTCAGCAATCACGAGGAAATCACCCATTATTTTATATGAAATCATGGGAAATTCCTTAGAATCAGTGGCGATTAGTAGGGATCACCAGTGATTCAGTAAAATCCTTGGTGATTCCAGTGTTTTTATAATATCAAGCCTTGTTTTAAAGTTTACTGATTGATTTTGATGGGTTTGTGTTTAACAATTTGTTGTTTTTTTCATGGATGCAGGAGAGCGATCAATTAATGACATGAGATTAGATCTCAAAGTTGTTAGATAGTGTGTGTGATCACTTATGAGAGGATGATTGGGGTCATCTCAAGGATTTTGTTTTGGGAGGGATGTGTCATTATAGACACATTCATAAAGATATGTTGTTGTTGTTAGCATTGTTTGAGCAGTGAGATCACACCATAGGAAATTTATGGTTGCAAATGGGTGAGATGACAATCACCCTCATGAATATTCATAGGATCTGATGTTTACTAATTCAGAAGGATTAGGTGTATATGATAGATGAGTGAGCAAGGGTGCTACCGTGAATCATATTTATGGTGACGATGACATAGATGTGGTATACTCATATGGGGGATTTTCACATGGTCCATTTTTAGTGATGATGAGGGGGGTCGGGCCTTTATGAATATGTTGATGATCAATTTTAGTTGTTACACCCTACCATACTAGATGGGTAGTAGTTTCTCATGTATGTTGACTAGGTGGTGGGTGATATGTTGGAGTACAAGACAATGTTTTCTTGAGATCCCGCCTTATTGGCTTAGACACACATAGATTTGTGGGTCTAGAGGACAGGGAGGAGGTTTGGAGTTGATGTGGTATTTCTATTGGAGTGTTGGGATTACAAACATATAGCAGTGGCTCGGTCGAGAGGGTTACTATGGGCCAAATTACCACCCTACACTATAGTGTTGGTTTTATGAGGTGGAGTTAAAATTTCGAGGCTACAACATGGATGGTGAGAAGAGAGGAGCATTGTAAACAACTCTTGGTAGCATTATAGGTAGGTGATGTGGTATTGAGGCCATACAAAAATTTTCTAGTGTGGTTACAAGAAGAAGGGGAGCTAAGGGATACTCAACATGAGGCATGGGTGCGAGGTCAGTGAAATGATAATTGGGAGTTGGTCATATTTAGTCATGTGAGACAAAATTTTGGTTTAGTATAGTGATGCAACCTATAATTTACTATAAATGACCCAAGCACGCTGACACATCACTCATCCTGAGATGAGCACTCACCCAAAGTGCGTAAAGCCACCATGTCCCTATTTATGGTTGCTTATTCAAAATGTTAGCATGATGGTTCATATATGCATTCAAATCCATTACCAATAGTAAACAACACAGTGCATAAACTAGATCTAGATCTTAGAATATGTGTAAGTTAAACTAAAAAATGATTATAATAAGATTTACCATGCAAGAACTAGATTCAGTCATGTTCAACACCATTATCCAGCCAATATGAACCATTGTATTAAATATTATAAAACACAGAAGCTCCATATGTTATAAAGTATCTCCATGAGTCATGCATGTGACAAAACCAACAACATAACTCTACAATAATTCACACACCCTAAACTGTTCAAATTAATACATATATATATATATATATATATATATATATATATATATATATAGGGGTGGGAAATTTCCCTTCACCACCCATGTACTTCTCAAATTAGGTCACATCCTAATAGTAACCATGCACCTTTAGAAAAGGATGCACAAGATACAAGTGTTCTAACAGTAGACTTCCTATAGTTAAATTTGAGTAGAAATCCTATTATTATCCTAAACTATGCATGGCACTTAGCTATTGCTTGTTCCCAAAATACCATTGCATGGACTATAAGTATTCATGTCTTTGTGTGCTTAGCACACTATCTCTAAGAATATCCCTTATCCATAAAATGTATAAGTCTTGAATTTAAAGTGTTCTGGCATGCGCTTATTTTTCTACTCTTTTACACCCTCAAATGTGACTTGTTCCAATGAATACATCCTTTATGTGCCTTCATTTTAGAGTAATATGCTATCTGCTCAACATTACCCCACACTAATGTACGTTGCTGCCCCAGAAATGTATAATTCCTTCTTATGTCTCTAACAATAAATAATAAGGAATGAAATAATGAATGAAGAAATTTACAAAAGAGTGAAGTTTACTCTGCAGTACCCTCTTCCTCAGGTAGGAATAACTCTGGATATTCATTTTTGAGTTCATCCTCTAAGGTCTTCCAGTCACTTAGCACGCTTCCTATATTTTCCAAAAAAATTGTCACTATGGCATCCATTTCATCCTGAGTGATATTTCCCTTTTCATTCTGTAGCACTTGGACAATATTTTCCATACTTGAGACCATTCCCTCCATGAAATCCATTTTCTGCGCTATAAGTTTCCCAAGTTCATTGATCCTATCTTTGTGTGGATCTTGGGCTACTGTAAGTGCCTCACACTTTTGTTTTGCCACAACTAACCTCTCTACGTGCCCAAGTGTTTCATCCTTCATTGCCTTCAGCACTTCATTATCCTCTATTATAGTTTTGATTCTTATTATGGCATCTGATGCTGCACACATGTTCAAAGTTTGATCCGATTTCTTCAACTCATCTTTCAATGTTTGGAGCAAGGCCTCAAAACTTGAAATTTTCCTAACAATGGTAGCCCTTTCTCTTTCCAATTCTTCTGTAGGATCTTTTGGTGTGGCCATAACAATAGGATCTTTATTCAAAACTAGATCCACTAGAGTGTGAAAATAATGCATTACAAAGGGAAACTTCTGAGGAACTTTAGACTCCGAATGAGGCCTTACCTTAAGGATATGATTACCAAGTTCCTCAGCCATGCTAATAAAGGCCTCATTCTTTGCCTCTTCTCGTTCCTTCTCTACTTTCAAGTGCTTTATCTCTGCATCTTATACTTATTATCTTCAAGTATCAATGTTCCTCCGTGCCACTTCAATAGATACCTTGACCAAGGCATTTCTTAATTTCTCATCATACATTACAAGAGGTTTGATAATTATGTGTCTAATTTACAGTTGTTTCTTTACCTAGCGCGAGACACATGACTTCTCACACACTTCAAAATATGGTTTGTCTATGTGTTTCTACATGGACTAGGACAACTGATTTCTAATCTATTCATTGACATTTGCTAGGTCCATTAACTCCCAACCATATAAATCCTTTGGCCCTACTATGCTCTAGAACTTGACATGAATGATCTTGCTAGATTCCTCTATGTACCCCATAGCCAGAGTCACATAGTCCTCACCTTCCTTTCCTTTCTTTTTTTTCTTGCCCTTGTGATCCTAGGCACTAGAATCTGCAGTGGGTCCTTCACCTTACTGTGTGAAGTGAGGCACGCTAGATGGCTCACCCATTTCCTTGTATGTCTCCTCGACCCCCTCTTCATCATCTTTCATTTTCTAATCATGAGGCTCCTCTATATTGTTGGGTTACACCGGGGTCCCTGACATGATTTCAATAGACTCATCCTCTTCATTCTCCTTGAGCTTTAAATTTCTCCTCCTCTTATTCTTAGGTTATTATTTCTATGGAGATATCCAAGGTGATCTAAGTGGAGGTTGAGATGGCCCCATGATTTGAGTCCTTGTCCTTTTGAACACCCTTTTAAATTGGTGTTCCACATTTATTGGGTCTGCATCTAAATTTGATGCATCTTTTTTCTAAGTCTTCCTCCTCTTTTTACTGCTAGGAGGAGTGATCTCACACTCACTTTCCTTGGTGTATGAGGGATACCTCCATCCCCTACATGCTAAACCACCACTGTCCTCTTATTTATCTTCTTCTTCCTCCAATGGTGAAGTGGGGTTTTTAGTGGTTGGGCTCCCAACTATATGTTTCCCCTTGGGTGGGCCTGGTAGCATAAATTCATTTTCAACATACTTACCATTTTCCAGTCTAGGCTTAAGTTGGATATAAATTAGCGCGGCCCCACTGTCGCCATTGGAAAAATTGACAGGCCTCATGGTTATATCATTTGATATGAAACTCTCAATATAAATGAACCTACATGTGTATGTGTAAGTCTTTCTCAAGGTATGGTAGTCACAGTCTACATTGTCTGCATTGTAGATTAACCTTCACGCATTGGAAAACCTATGAACTCTCACTTGAAATAATTGATTTGTAAAGGCGTAAGGGAGTTTACACTAGGGACTCCATGTCTCATCCTTCATTGTAAATCACATAATGCAAAAGTTTTGGTACATAAAAAATTGTACCAACTTCCCAACTAATGATGTCAGCTCCTTAGGAATTATCCATTCCTATTCAAAGGCCACGTGAAGTCTGTCATACCACATATCTTCCCTTTTCTTGAACAGGCCACTAGTAGATCCCTCACATAAATACTTCTCAAACCTCTCTGCTAGAGACTTATTCTCTGCAGGATACTCCCAAATATTGTTCTTTGGCCCATCGGGCACTCCAATTTCAACAAAAACAAGAGGTAGCCTTTGTACACTTCTTCAATGATGGTATCTGCTATGTATCCTACCAAGTTGTAAATTTCTCCCTGTGACATCTTCTTGGAAATGTATAGCCACATGGTGTTCACTTATGACCACCTTTCCTGATCATTCAACTTTATGAGTTAGTGCAAGACCGCCTGTACAATAGGGTACTTCCTTAGCTTGTAAATGTTCATTCTATGTATACCCTTTGAGTAACCCATCTCCTTGTGGGTGGCCAAAATAACTTATTTTCCGGTTAAGTCACTGGTAATCTCTTTTGCTGTTCCCTTCAAACCTATCAATCTCGCAATTAAGGGCTCGGTGATCCTCATTCACCACCAAGGAAACTAAAAGAAGCCCTCACGGACTTTGTTCATAATCCACTGATATAGTATCTCATTTTTTCCAAAGTAAGGGAGTTCATATTACTGCAATACCCCTACCTTCTTCAAAAAATTCTCTCTAGCATCATCATAGATAGGCATGTCATCGACAGTGCATTTTTTTGTCTTTCTGCTTAACAACACATCCAACTATTCCTTGTTTTTAGTTGTGTGATGATTGTAGTATCTTACCTTACTCCTGAAAATGTGAGAATCCCAGTCACTTCCCATAATTACGTCCTCTGGGTACTGCACTTCTGAAAACTTACTTTCAGGGAAATCCTCGATCTCCACCTCATTTTTTGCCTTCTTCTTCCCCTTTTTTCCTTTTCCAGGTGCTCTCCTTGGTGCCATAGTAAGACAAGGTTGTACCTTTTTACTTTTATTGAGAAAAATCTTGTGCCCTAGCTCGAAATAACATGCCCTAGCTTCTTCTCAAACACTAGCACTCTGTTTCTCCTCTTCGCACACCAGTAATTTTCTCAAACCCTTCTCCAATGGGGACACAAGCCAATTTCATGCACAAATCTACTCACCTCACATAGTTTCACAACTCTCTGCACCTCAACATGTCTTGCTCGGATCAGTCATAATTAGCTTGCTCAAATACCCATGATCATGAAAGTAAAAATGAACCCACATCATGTCATTATATAGATTTTGAAAAATTTGTCACATTTATTTCTCCTCCACCTACCACCAATCCTCTCATTAATTGACCATTTACTGAATTTCCACGTGATACACCTGTGTGCCACAACCATAACCTTCTAGCACACCTTTCTACCTTTGGCTACATACCTCCTTTCACATACTTCCATGAAATGAAGTACCTTACCACTGTTCCTTTCTCTAATTAGTTTCTACGGTTGTAGCTTACCTCACATTACACTGTGCATTCATTTTTTTCAACTATGGTTTTCTTTAGGAGCAATTTTATTTCTAGCAACACCTTTACATACTATCTGCACTTTCTAACTAGAGAAACCACCTGCACAAGTATTTCCTTATGCATACCCATATATGAGTGAAAAATACCCCACACTAAGGGTATATGTAGTCCTCTACACATAAAAACACTTTAGATTGCAATCAGCTTCTGGGGCACAAATGCGCTTATTATAAAAAACATTAAACTAAATTGACAAAGCGTAGTGATGAAGACGAAATCAAATTAAGGGAAATCTAATCTAAATGGAAGTAATGCATTATTATAAACACCAATAAAGCTTATTTATAGTAGGGCTTCATCCTACTCCAGTTGAAGTAACCGGGAAACCGTGCTGCATAAAGCACCTCTAATTGACAAGCGCTTGATTCAAGTATATGAGTGATAACATACGGTCCCAAACAATGCACCTTAAGCTTGCTTGGGTGGCATAGAAAATTTGAATCATAAAGAAGTACCATATTCCCAGCCTCAAGCTTCTTATCCTTGATGTGCTTGTTGTGCCATTCCTTCTACCTGGATTTTTCTTGCTTCTAACTCCAAAGTTTTATGTTGGGTGGCATAGAAAATTTGAATCATAAAGAAGTACCATATTCCCAGCCTCAAGCTTCTTATCCTTGATGTGCTTGTTGTGCCATTCCTTCTACCTGGATTTTTCTTGCTTCTAACTCCAAAGTTTATGACGCACCTCTCATCAAACTATATCAACTTGTCAAGTCTTTCTTCCAATGATTTCTCATCAAATAGACCTCCCATGCACATAATACGTAAAGAAGGTAATGTGAATTCCATGGGAAGAACTACTTTTGTGCCAAACACCAACTGAAAGGGTGTTTCCTTATTCCACTATTTGTAGGTTGTTTTATATGCCCAAAGCACAAAAGAAACTTTATCATCCCAATATTTCCTTCCAACATCACAAATTTTTGTCAAATTTTGGCTTAATATCTTGTTGAAAAACTCAACAGTCCTATTTTCTTGAGGGTGATAAGGTTTTTTGTTATGGTGTGCAACCATAAATTCATCCAATAATATCCTGATGGTCTCATCAAGGAAATGAGTGCCTCTATCACTTTTCAAAATTAAAGGACATCCATACTTGGTAAGAATATTTTCCCACAAGAACCTTGCTGCTATTGATGTTGTACAATCCTTTGTAGGTGCCACTTCCACCCACCTTGTAAGATAATATGTACAAGTAATGATATAACATGATCCAATTCTACGCGCGACTAGGGAAATAGGACCCACAAAGTCAATTGCCCATTTATCAAAAGGTTCTACACTAGTAATATGCATCAAAGGCATTTCATATCTCTGCCCAGGTTTTCCAAGGTGCTGACAGTGATACATGCCTTACAATAGTCTTTGCAATCCTTGTATAAGGTCTCCTATCATAAACCATCTAGTAGAATCTTGCGCGTGGTTACTTCACCTACATAGTGTCCACATGTAATACCACCAAGAACCTCCTCCATGATTTTCATTCACTCATGCTCCAGTAAACATCTTTGTATAATTCACCATTGATCAACATGAAAGGTGTGGTGCGAATTGCAAGTTATTTCTTTTCTAAGGCCTTCATTCCTTCAGACACCATAACTTTGCGTATAAAGACAACAATATCCTCTAACACCAATGGCACATGGTTCAACCTGTATAATTATGCATCTGACATTGTATCTTCAATACTTTGTGCATCCTCTTCCAATTGAATCCTTTATAAGTGGTATGGGATATAATTGCTTTTACCTAGCTTTACCACAATTGTAAAGTAAAACTCTTGGAACAATAGAACCCATTGGCGTATGCGCCCATGCAAAACAAACTTATTTACCAAGTATTTCAATGCCATGTGATCTGTATAGAACACAAAAGGTGTTGCTAGCAAGTACAATATGAACTTATTTAGTGCGTAGATCATTGACAAAGCCTCATGCTCCGTAGTTGTATAATTCTGTTATATAGGAGTCAACTTTCTGCTAGAAAAGAAGATAAGATGATCTACAATACCTTCTGTAGGATGAGATAGAATTGTGCCAATGGCCATGCCAGAGGCATCCACATGTACATGAAAGGGTATATTCCATGAAGAAAAATGTAAAACAAGTGTCGTAGAAAGCCTCTCCTTTGGTGCTTCGAATGTGTGATGTTGCAAATATCCCTGATAGAACTTCCATTTACCTTTTAATAACTCATCCAAGGGCATGGAAATCTTAGCATATCCTTTGATAAATTTTTTGTAACGCCCTTTGTGACCCAAGAATCTACGCACCTCACTCTGACTAGTAGGGTTGTCTAAGCCTAAGGTGACTGTAACCTTAGTTGGATCTACTAACAAACCCTCCTTAGAGATGATATGCCCTATTAGATTTCCAAAAGGTGTAGAAAATACACACTTTCTGATATTTAAAGAGATGCTTAACTATTTGCACCTCTCAAACATTAACCTCAAATTATTACAATGATCCTTGATAAGCCCATACACGGTTCAATCATCCAAGTAAACCTGCAAGAATTTATGAATAAAATCCTGGAATGTTTGAACAACAATGTGTGAAAATATTGCATGAGCATTCTTCAATCCAAAGGGCATCATCATGTATTCATAACTTCCCCATTCAGTTGTTAAATTTTTGTTCTCTTGATCTTCTTTAGCAATTATTACTTGATGATACTTGGAGAATCCATCTATAAAAGAGTAAATTTTACACCCTGTAACGCCTTCCAATATTTCCTCAGTGAATGGTGTAGGGAAAGGATCAATCACACAAGCAACATTCATCTCCCTATAGTCCACACAAATCCTAATTATTCCATATTTATTTATGCTGATTACCATAGGGATAACCCACTTTGATTTCTCTATGGGATCAATAATGCAATATTTCAACATCTTGTCAATTTCTTCTTTAACTTTTACACGCAAGTTAGGGTTCATCCTGTAAGGTCTCTTACTAACCGGGCCCGCACATTCCTTTAACTTAATTTTCATCTCACCCAAAGATTCATGCACTCCTTTCAACTCATGGTAGACCCTAAGAAACAAGTCCTAGAAATCATTTAGTAACTCAATTATCTTATCCACTTCAGAGTCAGACCAGTAATCTCCAATTATGGCCTCCTTAGGTTCAAAATTTATTCCAATGTTAACTTTATTCATCTTTATGGGTTCATGGTAGGTGTGCCCCTTCTCATCCACAATTTATAAGACCTCTTGTGTACCCTCTGAATGATCTATGTCCAAGTTTTCCACTTATTCATCATCCACCATGTAGACCATCTTTCCTTTCTCCTTCTCCAGGAAAGTGCTCTTAAGTAGTCATGAATCCATCTCATCTACTTCATCAAAATACACTTCTAAGTATGACTCACTAAATAACTCTTGAATCAGTTCTTTAGCCTTTGCACTATCTCCCATAGTCAAGTGCTTCATAACCTGTAATGCCTCTTCCACCAAAGGTTTAGTGGAGAAGTTATAAAAATTCTAGATCATTCCTACAGTTAAGTATTTCCAATTTCCAGTCTCTCTATGCAACTCCGCATAAACATACTAAGCATGCATAGCCTCACAAGGTGAAATAAATATTGTGAACCCGCAACGAAGGTGGTAAAGCTTCTTGCCCCTTTTTCCAGATTCTCTCACACTACTGAGGGTGGTACTAAATAAGATTATTACCATGATATTCACATATTTGAGTAGGTGCATTACTTCTGAGAAAAATTACTGATAGGGAAACTCTCACCTCTCTCCATTCTATGAGATTATCCCTATGAACCATCCACCGGTGCATTGTTGTCCTACACAGGGTATAAACTAACATATTCCTTCTATCCACCTGATATTTCTATTGTACTTCCATGGCTCACAAGAATACCTCAGGGTCTCCTTCACCAGTGTACTGGGGTACATGGTTATTGCCTAACCACCTAAAACAACGTGACTTGCTTACACGCGCAGATGTGCTTATTACCTCGCACCCAATAATCTCGTAAGTGCCATGTGCCCAATTGTAATAGGAAATATGTGTTATATCACTAATGAACTGTGCATCATCCCACTAGATAATTCCTTCCTTAGATGGCTCAAGTACTTCTGGGTCTCGAATAGTGTGCACATAGATTCTGATCAGGTCTTCTTCACTTAAGGGCTTAACATAAGGTGTAGATTTCCCGTCTATCAAAGGGATAATAACTCATTCTTCCTTGTTCTAAAAACTAATATATCCCTTATTAAACCATAGGTCAACATTGTTTGCATAACACCAAGGGTGCCCAAGTAGAGTTGGGAAGTTATCCTCTTCTGCAAGCTCTAAGACTTCAAAGTCCCAAGTGAACTTGGCCCATTTTATAGTAATGGATGTATCTTTCAATACTCCAATTGGCATGGCCTTAGTCTAATTTTCCATATACAACACATTGGAAGACGACTACCATGGTGGTCTGGCCATTTGAACCCATGCATCTAAGGTAAACACATTCACTTTCATACTTGTGTCAATCAAAATATTGCTCAAAAGCCATCCATCCAAAACAACATTCAGAGTGATCTCCTTGTCATAATCCAAACTATGAGGAGGGAGATTAGAATGCAGAATATTCCATCCATTCTCAATACCAGTGTGCAGAGTGTTTCCTTTTAACCAACTCCCTAGTAATGGGATAGTGTTCTCCTAACACAACATCTTGCATACTTACTTGAGATCATCAACATCCAACTGGAAAGTATCAGATGCCTTATTTTGTTCGAAATTTTGTGATTATTCCTTTAAAAATTGAATTTCACCCTGCAGATTTCTGAGTACCTCCATGGTTTCCTAATAAACCTCCTTCTGATGTGTAGGGTCTGGGTATTTTACACATAAAACCTCCTCCTTAGTAATGGTAGGATTCTATTGCAACATTTCTCTGGCACGTGCAGCCTCAGCGCGTGTAGTAATCTTCACAGGTACTACCTCAAGATCTAATGCTAACTTCAGCATCCATTGGTTTTCCATGGCGTGTTGTATTCTAACCATCCCTTCGCCCTTATTCTCCTATTTTTGCTTCTTGATCAGATGTTCATATAAGTCTGGGAACTCTTCATAGTTATGATTCTTCTTGCAAATATAACAAGTAACGTTATGAGGACACTCATGCATGTAATGGTCAGGTGATCCGCACGTATAACATGTTCCACAAAGGAGCTCACCTCATCCACCGTCGTGGCCTTGGCCTCTGAATCCACCATGGTATCCTCAACCTCTACCACGAACTCCCTCAAAACTCCCTTAATTTTGATCATAGCACCCTTGAGTGTGATCATGTTTATCACATTTATCGTTAGATTTATTCGAAACTCCCATCTTTCATACACCAATATCAATGACATCATGGATCTGATCAATCAACCTATAATATTCAGTATTGTGAGTTCTAGACTAAAAAATATTATAGTAACAAGACACATTCTTCCTTATCACACGTTGAAACAATGGAAAATTACTTGCATCATGGTATAAATGACATATCTCACAATCCAACAACAAGGAGTGTACTGATATAGGAGGAAAACTAGATCCTTAATATGCTCCTCCAATTCACAATATGAGCACAAAATTCTAGTGCACATCTTAGGTGCTATATTAGCTAATATTTTCTCCAACTGAGTTTCCATTGCTACAATATGAGCTTCCAAGAATGGGCTCACTCCAGTGTCTATGCTCCTGACTACCTCAGCACCTAAATCTATTTCAAGTGCCTTGCGTGGGTATGTATGAGTTTCCTCCTAAAATGAGTTACTAGGCCTCCGATGAACCACTGTGCATGTTGACTTGAATGGATATCATATGATAGTTTATACAAGAGTGTTTTAAAATGAGCATCATATTTCTGAACACTCTCAGTAGTGCCCTACTTTATATCCTTGAGCGTGCTTATACTTTTCTTCTCGAAATTAGGGATATAAAATTCTTTAATGAAAGCATCTCATAACGCCGTATAATCCACACAATTTTGATCATGTTCAAACTTCTTGTACCATCTATGTTCCCATCCTTATAACATAGTTGTAAATTGATTTTCCTTGCACTCAGAAATTATAATTCCTTTCACGTGCCACAGTATCTCACACATATGCACATGCTCAGCAGCATCTTCTATTCCCCTATACTCTAAAATACGAAGAGATAACTCCATGTAAATATTCTGGGGCTGATGAGGACCATGCCCACCAGATCCAGAACCTCCTATGTTACCTCCTCCTCTAGATTCACCAGATCTTCTAGATCCCAAGCCACCTATGCCCCTTGATCCTCCCCTTGTAACAGGAATTGAACCAGAGGATGCACTACATTTTTTCCTAATAATGATGTTAAAATTAACTTCTCTAGTCTATGAAGTTGTGTTACTCCCAGATGTGATTCCAAAGTTCTACACACCTGTGTTCTACACTGACAACACGCCTGAAAAGGTTCCTCCAATCGGTCTTCCAAATAACAAGGAAGACATCTACCCATCCATAAATGTACTTGCTATTTTATTCACTCCAAGACTTACTGATAAGTTAACTTTACCTCTTGCTACTCTACTACCCAAACTAGCTTACTATACTGGAAACTAGAAAACCAAGCGCAAGGGCTAGGTTTCTAGGTAGATTCAAATGTGCACTTATGGCCCAAGTTTTCTCTATTGGCATGCTCTCATAAGATGCTGATGAGGGTTCCCTATCATGATTTCCCAAATGGGGGAGTTCTAGATACTCTGGCTCCACATCCTCTGCGTGAGCTCCAAATCCTTCACGAGCCATCTCTCTCCACAATTCCATTCATTCTACAACCTCATGTTTCTTCTCTAAACCCCTCTCGTGTGCCTCGTTGAACTAAATATACCTTTATTCTCTTTGCTTCTCTACCGCTAGGTCTTCCATGTTTCACCACACCTTCTTCTACCCTCGCACATGGTGGGGTTTAGCTTCCCATTGTCTTCTCCTCCAACTTTAGGATAACCATCAATATCTTGATCACTAGTGAAATTACGTGCATATATGCTCCCCTAGGATAACGTAAAAATTTAAAATTAGCTACCTCTGGACAAGAGTAAGTGGAAATTGAGTACTCCAAAATATAGATATTTAGAGCGCACATCCAAATTAGATCACCATCATAGAGAGCCTTAAATTATTATTGTGTCCACACAAGTGTGTGAAACCTCCAATTCCTTTTAGACACATAAGCAACCATCCACTCATATAGTTCTATTGGGAAGATAGAAAAGAAGCTTTCATATAAGCCATTATATAAATTATGCTCAACCCATGCCCATGCATCAAACTCAGATCCATTGCTGAATCTATGAGGGTACTCTTCTTCCAGATCTATTGTCCACTCCTCAACACTTGCTAAGGTCAACCAGTACGTCTTCATCACGCAACATCCTGAAAAATAGGTCTTGGAAATAGAACCAATAATGCAGCCTAGAATTTACTATGAATTACCCAGGCATGCTGACACATCACTCAGCCTAAACTGAGCACTCACTCAAAGTTTGAAAAGGCCTCGATTCCCTCTTTATGGTTGTTTATTCATACTGTTAGCATGATGGTGCATATAAAAATTTATATTCATTACCAATAATAAACAACACACTATGCATAAACTAGATCTAGATCTTAGAATATGTGTAAGTTGAACTAAACAATGCCTATAACAAGATTTACCATGCAAGAACTAGATTCAGTCATGTTCAACACCATTATCTAGCCAATATGAACCATTGTATTAAATACTGTAAAACACAGAATCTCCGTACGCTATAGAGTATCTCCATGAGTCATGCGCGTGAAAAAAACCAACAACATAACTCTACAATAATTCACACACCCTAAACCGTGCAAATCAACACACACACACACACACATATTGGGGTGGGGACTTTCCCTTCACCACCCATACACTTCTCAAAATAGGTCACATGCTAATAATAGCCACATGCCTTTACAAAAGGATGCACAACATACAAGTGTTCTAACAATAGACTTCCTATAGTTAAATTTGAGTAGAAATCCTATTATTAGCCTAAACTATGCATGTTGCTCAATTGTTGCTTGTTTCTAAAATACCATTACATATAATGCAAGCCTTCTTGTCTTTGTGTGCTTAGCATGCTATCTCCAAGAATAGACCTTATTCATAAATTGGCTAAGTCTTGAATTCAAAGTGTTTTGTCGTACGCTTATTCTGCTCCCTAAAATGAGCCTTGCTCTAGTGTGTGCATCCTTTATGTGCCTTCATCTTAGAGAAATATGTTATCTTCTCAACATGTAGGATGTACCTCAGGTACTTGTTGCATAAAATTAGGATGATGTAGATGTGGATCTGGAATTTTCGGAGGTTAGTGATCTTTTTTATGACAGATAAGGAGGGAGTGGGGATTAGGGTGGATGCATAGGGGACATGGTGGTTGAGGATGATGTTGGTATGACAAAGGAATATGTTTCATGGTGGTAGGGTTAGGTAGATGGTTTTTCAGATATGGGAGTGAGTATGTGTGGAGGCTCCCCAGAAGGGTGTTAATAGGGAAGATGTGGAGGATGAGGGAGTGGATCTACTGGAGGTGATGGCGGTGAGTTTGAAGGATGCGAGGTATAGATGTGTAGTAGAGACAACCACTTTGATCACAAATCAAGATAGTGTTGTAGCAGCCTGAGATGCTATGAATGAGGAGTGGGACACTGTTACTATAGAGAGAGATGGGTTGAGTCAGAAGCTTAATAATGTGTAGGTAGATCTTACCCAGGATATAACAAGTAGGGATAGATATCTTCATGAGAGGGAGACCTTACAAAAAATTTTTAAGGTGATAACGAGATCAATATAAGGGGTAGATATCCATCTAGCCAAGGCACATGCCAATGGGCATATGGGGCCAGCTATTAGTGTGAGCATGGCTCACTATCAAGATCTAGGAGATGAACTATAGTATTATGAGAGTATAGTCAGATGGAGGCTTCTAGATGAGCCTCAGTATGGTCATTACATGGATTAGTGACTATAGGTTTTATCAAGGAGCACAACGAGAATGATCCAGTCGCAAAGGGGTCTTGCCAAGAGGATGACTAGGGATATTGATGGAGATCATGGGAGTATTACTGGAGGGAGTATTCATTTTTTAGGATTATAGTTCACTACATAGTTTATAGGATTTTTTGAGAGATTTTGTTGATGTTAGAGGATTTGATATATGAGAATTTTGGAGCCATTGATGATGTACAAACATTTAGTGTGTGTTTATATATATATATATATATATATGATTTCAAGATTTATGTTATGTTTGAGTTTTATTATGATTTGATGTGATGTCCTATAGATATATTTGAAATATATGTTTTAGATTAGAGATGTATGTGTTATGAGTTAATATATATGTGGTTTTGATGTTTTTAGATATAGTTGTGACAAATTACAATCTTGTTTTATTATCATGCACTTTATGATGGTTAAGAACATGTCATGAGATGTTTACCTCTATACTATTATTATCATATATAGCATATGAAGGTAATTTTGTTATGTGTATGACATTGCAAGTGTGACCTTATAATTAATGCTAACATATAACTCACAATGGTTAGTCATACTAGGATTGTGGATGCATATGGGATATTTGTATTTACCATTTTTTAACATGGGAAAGGTTTGTGTGTGACATGCACGAGGAAATGTGTCCTTTTTTATGGTTCCTTAGTTCTGTCCCAACTTTATTATATATTGCACAAGATGATTGATGCGGGAAGCTTTCATTTTATGAGAAATCTGATTGACACAGGAATCTTTCCTAGGATGGTTTCCTTTTTATTTTGTTTGAATATGAAGGCTAATCAATGCAGGAAGCCCATTTTCATCTCTATGTGTATAATTTAATTAGGTATCCATCCTTTGAGGGAGTGGTTTATTGTTTTGTTGAATTTTGATTTATGGTAGCCATCCTTTGCGGGAGAGGTCTACGATTTTGTTGGCGTTTAATTTATGGTAGTCATCTTTCGAGGGAGTGGTCTTCAACTTTATTTGAGATTTTTTGAGGATGACATTGCCTGATGTAACATTTCTCATTGATATCCATTCTTCGAGGAATTGATATATATTTGGATCATATCCATCTCATAGATACTTTGACTTTTTAGAGCTAAGGTCAAGCCTAGGTGACCATTTAAAAGGGGGGAAAGTAAATGTACAAGTTGCATGTGTATCCTTAGCATGTCGTCAGTTGAGTAGATAGAGGTATAATTATGGGATTAACAATTGCAGGGTTCCCTAGCTGTGAGTAGGGGAACTTTTCCATGTAAAATATGTTATGAATAGAGCCATGGTGCTCATATTTAAGGTCATAATTGGTATTATGACAGGAAACCACATGATTCCAAATCATTACGAGAGTAAAAGATATGTAGGACGATAGAGGGAGACTTTAATTTTACTAATGTCATATGAGTTGGTATTTAACAGTTAAATGACCGAGAGTGTAAGGCATTAAGAAGTTTATTTTTAGGTTTACCATCAAGGGAAGCTAAATGATAAGCTCCAGACCCATATTTATGAGTTATAATATATGGTCCAAGCCATTTTGGAGAAAAATTATCATGTTTTCTCTTCTCCATGTTAGTGACATGTTTATTTTATTTGAGGAAAAGATCACCAATGTTGAAGTCATGTTCTTTTAGGTGTTTTTTATATGATCTTTTGATTCATTCTTGATAAATTTTGGTATTTTTGAGGGTAGTCAATCAACGTTCATCTAACAATTTTAGTTGTGATAGGTGTTCTTGATGATAATAATCATTAGAGATGAGGTCTCGAAGAGAGACATAGAGAGATTGAATATGAACTTCAAGGGAAATAATATCTTCAGTGTCATATACTAAGGAGAAATGTGTAACACCAATATGGGTTTGAATGCTAGTCTGATAGTCCCATAATGCAAATGCATTTTGAAGATTCCAATCTCTACTAACCTGATCAACAATTCTGGTAAGGATCTTGTTGAGAGTTTTATTGGATGCTTCATCTTAATCATTAGCTTGTGTTTAGTAGGGTTTGGATAAACTGATTTTGACATTATAAGTGTCACAAAGTTTTTGAACCTTCTTATTCTTAAATTATTTACCATTATCTGTGATGATTTTATGAGGGATACCAAAGTGACAAATAATGTGACGATGGATGAAGTCGATGATTTAATCTTCTTTTGTGTAGATAAGAGGGTTTGCTTCCACCCATTTTATAAATTATTCAATTTCTGTGATGATGGAATTATGTCATTGTGATGAATGAGGGTTAGTAAGGATAATGAGGTCAAGTCCCCATTGTGAAAATGGTCACAAAACTTGAGCTGGCTAGATAGTGTGACTGGGTATTTGTGTAATATTGGAGTGTTGTTGAAATTTCATGCACTTATTGACATAGTCACTACAATATTGATTAATTATAAGCCAATAGTAGACCATCCAAAGGATCCATTTAGAAATAACTAAAGCATTAAAGTTCCCACCACATATTTGTTGGCATGTGTTCCTACAGGTTTTTTAATTAATGAAAAAACAAATTAATTACAAAGTGGATAATTGAGTATTGCCAGATGATTATCTGGATGGTGTTGACATGATGGTTCAGGTGAGTCCATGATGATACATGGAGATTTAGTGATGATAACTTACTCTTGCAAGCCCATTTAGGTGCCTAGGATATGTTGTATGAAGGTATGAGATTCTTGGTTACTTGAGAATCATGTTGGCATTTTATATAACATGTTTGGAGAGTGATTGGGCACTCACATCAGTTTCAGGTTACATATACAGGTGATTCATTATGTTTCAGGTGCTCATTTAGAGTAGGTATGGATGTTAGGAGCCATGAGGATGAGTTTTGGAGCTACATGAGGTCACAGATGCATGTATCCAAATGTATAATGGTGTAAATGGTATTTTTAGGTCACTTTGAGTGCTTTCATGATGAGTTACAATGTTTTTCCAGTTGACCCTAGCTTCTACGATGTGAAACCTTAAGGGGTAGTTATGCAAGTCTTAATGTCTCAAGAGTTTGATAGATGGTGATGAATTTATGATGATTGAAGATGTTATTATGATGTGTTATGATTATTTTAGAAAAACTTTAGGTTTCCATGATGCGAATTTTGCAAGTTATGTTGGTTTTGGTGAGACAAACTTAAAAATAAGGTAATTTCCAGCTTGAGTTTGAAATTTTGATGCTCACCCTAAATTGTGGGATTTGCATGGGACCTTGTGGATTTCAGGTATATTTCTATAGTGAGCATATAAGGTTTCAAAAAATAATTAGGTTAGTTCATCTTCAATTTTTTATGAACAAACGTTAAGAAGACAAAGTGGTTTGAAACCTTAACTAAACCCTGGCTAGGAGTAACTTGCAGAAAAGTGAGTATATCAATAATATTTTTATTGGTTCCTCAAAATTGATGATTTTATGTTGTAGATGACTCTTCCATGTTTCCTCAAAATGTATGGTAGTGTTTGTGATAGTATGTGGGCCCCACCTAAAAATTCTTGGTTCTGAATAATTTCAGTTTTGGACAAGTTTTGTAAAAGAAGGTATAAACTAAATTATTCTTGTATGATGTATGTGATTTTTTATTGATTTTTAAAGAGGTTTTAGAAAATGTTGATGTAATTACATTGTCAAATGAGCTTCATTCAGGTTGACTGGTCAAAGGGTAGTTTTGAGGCAATAAAACAAATCTTCAGTAAAGTGAGCATAATAGGAGGTATAAGTGGAATTATGAGGTGATTAAAGTTGTGTTGGAAAAAGGATTCAAAGATATTTATATTTATATAATTTTTTTATCAAGATGATGATATTTGATATATTATCCAGGTCATTTTTTGGACAAGAATATTTTTTCCAGTGTAGGACAGGACAAGATATGTTGGATGTTTTGAGTTGGTTAGAGCATGAGATGGATTTAGTGATGCTTTATATCACCTAGAATGTGAATAGGGATATATTTTACATCCAATTAATCTATTTATAGTTATTTATTGTTCCTGGAAAGGTGTTAAATAAATGGTATAGGAGAATGAATTATTTTTACCTATCAAGACATGTGAAGTGCATATGTCTACTTTTTGAGGACACTTTAGGTGATATCACGAGTTAGAAAATCATTTTCTTGACTTGTTGAAGCTTGGCTTGGTGATGAGTTGATTGGTTGAGGATGTCAATGCCACTATGATAAGAAAATTTTATGCTTAGGTATACAAAATTTATTCATGATAGGGGGAGTAAGTGTGATTACTTCTATATGATGATATGAAGGTCTTAAAAGACTTGAGGTATGTATTGAATGTCATCACAGTGTAATAACAAGTTTTGACTCTTGAATACATTTTGGCATCTAGTAATGACTGGTAAGGACTAAAATGGAGCTTTAGAGGTGAGGAAAAGTGTTCAAAGTGAATTCTAGCCAAGTAACCAAGGTAAGTTGTTTGTTTTTTAGCCTTTATACTAGATATAGTGATCTTGAGTCCAAGGGGAGTGCAAATTTTTTGAGTCATGAGTTGAGTGAAGTTTGGGAGAGCTTCAAAATTGCTCCTAAATACACTAAGAAGTTTGATTATGGACTTGTGTTTTTGAATCAGTTTGGAAAGCAAGAAAGTGCATTGTAAAGCTAGTCTTATGCCTAGACAAGATGGAGTATGCTCAAGAATGAAGGTATAATGGTTTGGTATGCTTGGTTATGGCATTGATGGCATGATTCATGGTGTGTTTTCTTTAAATGTTAGGTTGCTACAGTGGTTTCATGAAGGTCAAAACATGGATGAAGTGAAAATAGCTAGTTTGAGCATACCTAAAAGGTGAAAATGGTGTTTTTGGTTCCAAATAATGTAAGACAATGATG
Source organism: Taxus chinensis (assembly GCA_019776745.2). Taxonomy (NCBI): domain Eukaryota; kingdom Viridiplantae; phylum Streptophyta; class Pinopsida; order Cupressales; family Taxaceae; genus Taxus; species Taxus chinensis. The sequence goes on along the minus strand of CM034146.1, from coordinate 293,771,061 downwards.
TATTAATGTTTTTTGATGCATTAAAATGTTGTAGATGCTTGGCCTAGGGGGAGCGGTTACATGCTTGTAAATAAGGAAAAATTAGGATTTTGTGAAGAATTTCAAGGTTTTTGAGCTTGTTTGAGATATTTGGTTGATGTTTCTAACCAAAGAATGATGCTATGAAGTTTTGGAAGATTAATAACATGTTGCTACATGTTTACCTTTGTCATTAATGAAAAAAGGGGGAGAAGTTCAGGTAGTTTTCCTTCAATGACAAAGGGGGAAATTGTTGGCATGTGGTCCTATAGGTGTTGTCATTGATGTGAAACCACATTAATGAAAAATTGGATTATGGAGTATGGTTAGATTATTTTTTGGATGGTGTTGACATGATGGTTCAGGTGAATTCATGATGATACATAGAGATTTAATGAGGATAACTTTCTCTTACAAGCTAATTCAGGTTCTTAGGAGATGGTGCATGATGGTATGATCTTCTTGGTTGTTTGAGAATAATTTTGAAATGTTAGATAACATGTTTAGAGAGTTCTTGAGAAATCACATCAGTTATAGGGTACAAATACAGGTGATTCACTATGTTTCAGGTGCTCATTTAGAGCAGGTATGGATGTTAAGAGGCATGTGGATGAGTTTTGGAGCTACATGAACTCATGAATGCACATATCCAGGTTTATAATGGTGTATCAAGTATGTTTGGTTCACTTTAAGTGATTTCATGATGAGTTACAGTGTTTTTATAGTTGACCCTAGCTTCTACAGTGTAAAACCCTAAGGGTAGCTATGTAAGTCTTAGTGTCTAGAGAGTTTTAGAGATGGTGATGACTTTATGATGATTGGAGATGTTATTATGTTGTGTCATTATGCTTTGAGAAAAATTTCAGGTTTCCATGATGTGAATTTTTCAAGTTATGTTAGTTTTTGTGAGACAGGGTTAAAAACAAGGCAATTTAGAGCTCGAGTTGGAACTTTTGATGCTCTCCCTGAATTGTGGGATTTGCATGGGACCTTGTGGATTTTAGGGATGTTTCTTAAGTGATTATATAAGGTTTAAAAAAAATTATATCATCTCATCATCACATTTTTATGAACAAACATTAAGAAGACAAAGTGGTTTGAAACCCTAGTTAAAACCTAGCTAGGAGCATCTTACAGAAAAGTGAGTATATCAGAACGTTTTTTATTGGATCATAAAAAGTTATGATTATATATTTTATAGGACTCTTCTATGTTTCTATAAATTCATGGTAGTTTTTGTGACAGTATGTGGGCCACACCTAAAAATGCTTGGTTTTGAAGAATTTTAGTTTGGAATAAGGTTTTCCAAAGAAGGTATGAACTAATTTTTTTTTGTATGATTTATGTGAGTTTTTACTGATGTTAAAAGATGTTTTCAGACATTTTTTATGCAGTTACATGGTAAAATAATCTTCACTCAAGTTGACTGGTCAAAGGGCAGGTTTGAGGTAGTAAAAAGTAGTCTTCAGTAAAGTGAGCATAACTCGAGCTACAAGTGGAATTATGAGGTTATTAAAATTGTGTTGGAAATAGTATTAAGAGATATTTCCGTTGATAGAATTTTTTTCTCATGATGATGATATTTTCTATAGTTTCCAGGCTAGTTTTTGGATAGGAATATTTTTTCTAGTGTAGGACTAGACATGATCTGTTGGATGATTTGAGTTGGTTAGAGCATGATATGGATTGGGTGATGCTTTATATCATCTAGAATGTGAAGAGGGATGAATATTACATTGAATGAATCCATTTATAGGTATTTATTGTTCATATAATGGTGTTAAATAGATGATCTTTAAAAATAATGTTTTGGGTAAGTTGATTTGGTAAAGAAATAAGTGGTTGTGGCTTGAGAAAGTGATTGTTTCAAGACTTATAACTTTATTAGAAGTGTTATACAGGTCTCGTAATTTCTATCAAGTGGTCACATTCCATAGTTTTAATTTTTTGGATTTATCTAGTGGTATAAAGATGTTTTTAGGGTCCTGAAGGGTGTAGGAAATAACTATTTTGATAAGAACAAAGAGAAGTGGTCCCATTAAATAAAATAATTTGATTGGTTGAGATAAATTGCGACCATGTATGAAGTTTAAATGTTGATTTAAACACGTGTTGTGATTTTTCAGTCATAAAAAGTGTGGTTTTCAAATGAGGGGATTTTTTCATTCCAATACAAGGGTTTTTAGGTTTTTTGGTGCATGGATGAAGTGTTTTTTCTAGGACGACCTATATGGTTCGATTGTGAATGTTCTAGTGATTCTTATGGGATGAGTTTTTTATCGTGTGGTCATGATAATTTAGGGAAACTGACCTCTTTTGAATGTCAATCAAGAAGATGCTATAAAGGTGATGTTTTGGGCACAATGTGGCTAAAAAGTGTCTTTTTTTCATTCCAATACAAGGAACCTCTTTATATCTTAATTTTGAAGGGATGATTTTGTTATCCATTTTCTGAAATGTCAATCAAGAAGACCCAATGTGGCTAATCTTTTGGGCCTAGCCCAAAACCCCTAGAATTTCATTCTGGGTTAGTATCTGGTTTTTTTTTCAGGAGGAGGATTTGAGTGAAGAAAAAATGGAGAAGTTTTCTTTTATAGCGAATTGAAGGAGGGAAGATTTGGAGCTTTGTGTTTGGGTACTACCTTCATAGCATGTTGATGTAATTTTTCAGGTTTATGAAGTATTTATAGATCTGATATCGAGTTGAAGTCATTTGTAAAGTAGTATATCTACATATGTATTCATGAGACAAGGTTTATTGTCTTGATAGATCTTGATTGTACCTTGTTGATCATTGTTGAAGACATTATTCATTGTGATATGATATGAGTATCAATAAAAGTGAGGTGATCTGATTTGAGTATCAACATAAGTGGTTTTTTGTATATATTATGATCATTTCTTTGAGTATGTTTCATGGTGAAGTCTATTTTCTTGTGATTACACATTGATACTTGTGCTTCATGAGTTTGTGTGTTTGATATTTTGAAGTATAGTGTGTAAAGGTTTTATTAGGGAATGATTCACCCCCCCCCCTCTCAATCCTTGTCACTTTCAAAAATATTCCTTCATGGACTTATTATATAACTCAATGAGCCTTTAGATATTTAAGACACTAGAGGAGAATGCCATCAAACCCTCTTTTATAAATGATACTCCCTAGTGTGACATAGTGGGATGCACCTTGTTGAAAAGATATTTTACCATTTCTAGATAGATTTGAAGGTATTTTTCTTGTGGAAATATAATCATATATCTGAGTATACAAATTATCAGATTGGATATGTTATATATGATTGATGGTCAGAAGATCATTGTTGGTATAAGATGGATAATCAAGTTTATGTACGATGATGAAGAGTTTAGAATTTTCCGGTGATAATGGAATAAGAAATGTGAGGGAATTCATGTTATCCCCAAATTTATTAGATGAGCGAGGGGTAGTTTGGATTTTGTAATGATAAAAGAGTCTCAGGAGGTCTTCAATGATGGCTTTATATTTTTGTAAGATGTCATTTTTTACATTGATAGGTACCTTTGATTTGATTGGCAATGAGATGAGAATACCCATAGATTTCAAGGATTTGTACACCCAGGAATGCATTAGTTTTAAGTCCCATGATGAGGTCTTCATATTCCACGATATTTTTTGTGAAATTGAAGTTCAATTTGAAGGATAATGGAATAGGGGTATCTAAAGGGGGTATTATGACTATTCTGACACCCCCTAAAAAAAATTTCAGTTTGAGATGGGTGTTATTGTGATCGAGGGTGTTGATAGATTCATCAGGAAATTGTTCACAAGGTAAATGATTGGTGGGAAGGGGAACTTCAGTGAGTTGATCAGCGATGACCTACCCCTTGATGGATTTTTGAGAGAGAAATTCAAGGTCAAATATATCATGAGCATGAGTTATATGGTTATACGATCATTATGATATGGTTTAGATTGCATAGATTTAAATGGGTTAAAATTTGTGAATACATAGGTTTGGTGATTGAGGAGATAATGACAGAGTTTGAAAGTTACAAAGTACAAGGAACAACACAAATTTTCTACTTATGAATAGTGATTTTTGTATTCATGAAGGGTTTGAATTATGTAATAGATGACCTTCTCCTTACCATGTTTGTCTCTATGAGATATCATGGATCTTAGGGCATGAAAAATAGTAGAGATATACATATAGAAGTGACCCCCCTCGTGTGGAGGTGTAAGCAATGGTTGTGATAAGAGATATTGTTTTAGGGCATTGAAGGGCCATTGATACTTATTGTCCCACTTAAATTGGATGTCTTTCCTTAGAAGGTGATGAAAGGGTTGACAACAGTCTAATACTTGAGAGATAAAGTGATGGATAAATTGAAGTTTCCCTTGAAGGCCACATAGTTTCTTAATATTAGATGGAAGAGGAATTTTTATAATGACTTTGACCTTGGCATGGTTGACTTCAATTCCCCTAATAAATATTATGAATCCTAGGAGTTTTCCTATGAGAACTCTAAATACACATTTAGCTAGATTAAGGCAGAGAAAAACCTATAGTAGATGTGAAAATATCACATCAAGGACAACAAGATGGTATTTTTGGAGTTTAGATTTTCCTAAGATATCATTTACATAGTCTTATATAGTTTTGTGGATGAGGTTGTGAAATATGTATGCCATAGAGTGCTAATAAATAGATCCTATATTTTTAGGCCAAAGGGAATTAATCTATAGAAGAAGGTTCCCCACAATGTGATAAAGGATGTATTATGTTGATCTTCTAGTGTGATGAGGATTTGATTATAATTAGAGAAACCATCCATAAGAGGCATCATTTTTTATGTGTCTGATAGATTGACAAGATGATCGATGTTAGGTAGGGGAAATCATCTTTTGGACAAGCGAGGTTAAGGTCCTAAAAGTTTGTAAAGATGCGTAATTTTTCAGTGGCTTTAGTGATGAGTAAAATATTGTAAACCCATTGGGGATAATTGATATGTAGTATGAAATTGGGTAAATGAATATGTTATAGTTCGTATTTAACTAACAATGCAATGTGAGGATGCATCCTATAAAGCTTTTTCTTCACCAGTTTAGCATTTGGGATGATGATGATTTTGTGGATAATGATGTTAGGGTATATACTAGGAATATAACTCTAGGACCATTCGAAAGCTTAATTTTTATTGGATAAGAACATGGTGAATTATTGGATTTCATGTGGGTCTAAAGCTTGGCTAATTTTGACAATATGAGGTTCTTGTGATATGCCAATATCAATGTTTATGGTAGATTCATTGAGAAGAATAAATGTGTCGAGGGTAAGGTTTTTTGAAGATAGTGATCCTCAACACCCATATAGGTTAAGATAGCATCGTCATCATGACAACAAAAAACATCGATAGTGGGGGAATCCTCCTCTATCATGCGAGGTAGTGTTAAGGGGAGATATTTAATCTTACCATTAACATGGTAAGTCAGTGGTCATAATGTGATAGTATTGATTTAAAATAAGTAAAAAGGGATGGATATGGTATCATCTTTGTTAGAGGATAGGTCTGATAATGGTAATGGGTATGGTTGAGGTTATGATGTTGGTGGTGATGGATTTGAAGAATATGCTTTGAATCCAAGGCCATGTTTTTTTATTAAAGGTAAAAGGTTTTGGAGGGACCTTACCTAGATGTACAACCAAAGGCTCAAGAGCCAAGATAATCAAAGCATAATAATGTGGTTTTTTTATCCATGGGGGCCACACCCCAACCAAAAAATATAAAACTAAGGCAAGGGCTATTTTCTGACAATAATCCCAACTACGAACCGACAACAACATAAATGCAACATAAAAAAAACATCATAACAGTTGCACATGAAACAATGATACAAAGACACTAACTGACAGATTTTTTGTAAACCTTTAGAGAAATCTTGAGTTCCTGATAGAGATTTAGAGTAGTGCCAATAGTAGGGTCCCAGTTATATACTTTAAACTTCTTGGGTATCTTTTCGTTCTTCCATGCTTTGGCAAGGATGCCATTGATATCATATATCTGGAAGATGTGGACTTGCATGAAGTTGAGAATTCCTCTTTGGATGCCTAAGTAGTTGCAATAATTTTCCTCTAGGTCTATGAATTTAGTGGCAAGAGTGTTGATTTCCTCTCTAAGGCTGGGGATAGGGTCAGGAGATGGGTCCTTAGTAGTAGACTTGAGGATAAAATCCACATTTTCCTCAATAATTTTCATAGTCTCAGCATGCATAGTAATTTTTTTCTCCAAAATAGAGGAGGTGTCCTGATCAAAGTTGCTAGCAGGAATGAAAATGGGGGGTTATCCTAAACCAGAATATATTTTTCCTTCTTACTGCTACGAAGAATCCTTTTAGGAGGTGGTTTAAAGGAAGAGTATCGGTACATGGGATTCTTGGAGTGGATATGGGGCTACTGGGGAAGTGGGGCGACTAAAGGGGGGCCATGTTTTTTATGGGGCTTCCTCAAGTATTGAAAGGGTGAATTGTGTGGAAAATTTTCATACCTACACAAAAAAAAAACCTTTTCATGCACAATAGTGAAGGTAATTTTAAGAAAACTAACATTTTTCTAGGAATGAAAAATCTAATGAAAAAAATTTAGCATATGGCTGATTTTTGAGAAGAGAGAAGGGGCGATCGATGCCTCCGTAAAAAAGTTAGGTTTGAAGGAATGAAGGTTCGAAGGAAATAATGTGTCCCATTTTAGGTTTATAAAGGGGTTGTTTTTTAGGTCTCTCATATGTTTTAGGTGTAGGGAGTAAATTGAGAATTAGGAGTCGATATTCCCCTAATGAGAGACATTGCACAATGTCCTTGAATAATCAAACATTTGGTAATTTGGATGTGGGAATAGAGGAACTCGTATAGGCTTGGTTTAAAGTGATAGGAAATTAACGGGAATTAATAATAAACAAATTATAAATCTGCACATAAATTTCTGAAGATTATAAATTATGAAGTGCATAGATTAAGATGTTTATATTTTCATATTACAAAATGTAAATAATGTGAACAGAAAGAAAATAACACAGTGACACAAAAGTGGGAAAACCATGAAAGGTAAAAAACCCACTGAAAATTCACTTATCTTTATTGAGAATATACTTTTACCCACCACTCCCACTATTTTGCATGTAGTTACACCTTCAATAAAGAATTATGAAATGTCTCATACATTTTATCATGAGACTTACAAAAATGCTCACACATATAACTCACATACAATGTTACAACCGTATGTAACCAATCCCTACATGATCATCTTTTTATATACAAGGCAGATGGTCATGATCCACTCTTTAAAAGTTGACCCCAGTCATTTGGCAAGTTTTATAATAACCACTTCCCTGCTTAATATTATCAACCCCAAAACTCCCCCTTGATGTTAAGTGGAGAAACATGCAAAAAACATGTTAACATTTGTTCCTTATTCCAAGTCACCTTTTAGTAAAAAATGAATTACAATCCATAAATCAACTCATGATTTAGGATAGCATCCAAAAAAACTTGTTCTTCTGGTTTTTAGTTCCACAGTGCACTAAAGCAGATTCCTGCGGGTTTTTTAACTCCGCAGTACACTACTGCAGTGTCTTGCAAACTTATATAAGCTGCGAATAATTGTAAACATGTTGCAGGTTTTAGAGAAGCTATGAGACACTATTTTTCCATGGTTCAAAATAGTGTTCCAAGGATTCCATAAAAAACACAATACAAATGAACATATACAAATTCTCAAGATAGAGTGATTAAAGATGAAGACTTACATCAAATTATGGAGCCTTTTATAACACAAGGCATACCCAAAACTAATGCTTTGTTGGGAATCAAAAGTAAATGTCACATATATGAAAATTTACTTAAACAACATAGATATAGTCTTAGGAGTATCCACTTTGACACATTCAGGTCGTTAAGAGATGGCATTGCATAAGAAAAATGCAACATGCTCATTTCTTATTTTCTCCCCTCAAGGTTAGCTCTGAAAGGAAAAATAACATAGCTAATATCTAAAATGTCCAACATAGCATGGAACTTGAAGAAATTTGTAGCACCCAATGGCTTAGCAAAAAAACCTACAACCTGCTCCAGCCTCCTCAGTGGAACAAAACTTGATATCAACATCACCATTGAGAAATATTTTGATGAAGTGTACATGAATCTATCTATGCTTGGTTCTTTGATGCTAGAATAGATTGTTTACAAGATTAATACAACTTTGGCTGTCACATAAAAGTGGATTGTTTCCTTTGACACCCATATAAAGTTCCTCCAAATGTCTTTTGAGCCATATGGTTTCCTTTGTTTCTTGCATAACACTTCTATACTTTGCTTCAGTAGAAAAAATAGATATTATTGGTTACTTCTCGCTGCTCTGAGTGATGACACATGCACCAAACTTAAAAAATATATTCAAAAGTAGATTTTTTATCCACAATATCATTAGTATGGTTAGAATCACAATAACCAAATAATTGTGCATTATCACAAGAATAAAAAATATAAAACATAATTGATTTTACATGTAGACACAAAATCACGCACTTTGGGTAATTATTTAGTCCTGATTACATACTATTATTCATATGATTCCTAAGTAAGAAAAGTACTAATTAACCCATGAATTTTACCACCTTTCTTTTCTTTATGTTGTTACTTTCAATCTTGTACCCTTAATTTCTCAATATTCTTTTTTACTTTTTGGCATTTATCATCCTAGACACCATTGCCTAGCCAGGATGATAGCACTAGGAACCCTCGGCCCCTCTGGGTGCTCCTGTCATCTTTGTACTCTACTCAAAAATTTTGGGTCATTTATATCCATTTTATCATCTTATATTTTTGGTGGTCAGCCTTTTTGGGGTTAATTATGAAATATAAACAAGGGAATCATATAAATATAAAGCTATGTGATCATAATAAAGGACCAAACACTAAGAATTATCTATCACCACCTAAGGTTGTATCCATCAAAGAATCTAAGAGCTCCATTGCATCCATCTAGCTCCATCACAAGGGACACAAGGGATGGTTTTTTGCATCACACTTCATAGGAGGGAAGTTCATTCTATTCCATGCACACATTTATTAGATTCTACATCTAACTACTTGCTTGTTATCCAAGTGTGACACGCACAAGAGTAACCTAAGGCACAATTCCACACACACACACACACAGAGAGAACTACATTGGGTCTGAGATATAGTGCAACACTCAGTGATAAGTTCACCATTGTGACAGTTGAGGATAGTCCAACCCCTCATTCTGCATCTTTATTTTTTGGGATTTGATGTCTATTTTAGGGTTTTGCAAGTTCATTCTTCATTACAAGTTTCCAGCGACCTCGGTAATCATGGTGTGATCTCAGAGTGACCAAAGGCTACAAAATGTGAACACCTTGAAACACCTTAGAGGAGTCTTTCTGAGTGTTTCCACAAACCCAGGCACCTAGAAACAAGTCTAGGGAGCCCATGGGTACCCATGTCCCTCTCCAAGAACCCCAGTCTGGCCTATCTCTATAGATATGCATTTTCTAGGGCTTCTATACGACACTTATTCATTTCTATTCAGTCGGTCAGATTCGATCTAGTCCATGTTTTACTACAAATCAACTAAGCCTTTTTACCCTCTGTTGGAAATTAGTGTTTCATTATTTATTTCTTAGTTGCTTTGGTATTTATTGTTGTAATTACTTATTATTCATTTGCAGTTGTAATAGCATTTAGATTAGGCTCTTATTTACATTTAATCTTAATCAATACACATTAGGATCATGCATGAATCTAGAGACAATTTCATCTGTATAGGATATATCAGGCATAATGATAGTAAAATAAATAAAACTACCATAGGAGTAGAGACATGTTTATAATCAATCATATTATACCTTTTGAGATTTGAGTCAAGGTTTGAGAGATCTCCCCCTAAATGTCTACATCCATCATAATAGAGGGAGAATGAAAAAATTATTACATAATAGCTTCAAATTTAGGACACTCAGAAGAGGGAAGGGAGGAATATTTACAAAAATGTTTTTCAAGAACATGCACGCAATCATTAATTATCTTTGTAACCTCAAGACCTTGGAACAAATATGAACTTGATTTCATCATGCCTTCTGTTAGGAACCAAAAGCATATTTCTAATGATTCTATTTCCAATCATAATATTGCCACAACATTTAAACTTGATGAGGGGGGAAATATGTTTTTATCAACAATGTATATATCTTCATTATCTCTTTTAAAAGATAATACTTGATAGATAAAATATCTTAACAGATAATCAAAACATACAAGAATAATCCCAATATGCATAGGAAAAAAACATGATCCGCTAACTGTGGATACTTCCCATGGATTTATGTGGAGTTTGCATCAAAAAATGACAATGTAAGCACCATTTGAAATATTATAGGTGGAAAAATTAAGCTTAGACATGTCATTTTTGAGCAGTTTTGCATGCCATAAAATTACCAATAGTTATATTTACTAATTGTGATTTATCCATTGAGAAACTAACATTACTGGTAATTTTTTATAAATGCACACACAAATATGAAAACAAATTTAACTTAACCACAAACAAACTCCCTGCAGGAAAGCCAAAAAGAGTAAAAAAATGAGCTATTTGAACACAGGTTACAAACCCAACTCAGTACACTAAACGTGTAGTTAGGAATAAATTCACTATAACTCGTGAGAAGGACACCTGGGCTTAGCCCGAGTCGAGCTACAACTTTAAAAAACAATTTTAATTAAAAAATAGAACAAGCTAAGAGATATAGGGCCAAAGCAAGATATGACACGTGTCGAAGATTAGACATGGTCAACAAGGACACGTGTCATTTTTCCAGAAAATTTCCAATCAGATGAGCCCGATGGATGTAAGTCCATGGAATTAACTAAAAAATATATATTTTCAAGTCTAGTACGTAGAGTAGTGAGTAGAAAGGACACTCAGTCAAAGTAAGAGATGACATGTGGAACAAAATGAAACAAATGCAAATAGGCATGTAGCTGAAGTTGAAGGTGACACGAGTCACAGATTAAGATGAAGTAATAAGACACGTGTTGTATTTCTGGTGATTACTCATATAGATGAGTCTAATAGACGTGGGTTCCCCATAATTTAATCAAAACAAATACTTATCAGGTTCGGTTAGCCAGTGAAGAAAAAGGACAAAGACAAGTGGAAATATCATAATGGAAAAGAATATATAGAGACCGAAACTACAAAATATATATATGCACGATGTTTTTCTATTGGTTCACACTTTACAATGCAACATACAAGACCAAAGACCAATTTATAGCAAAAATAGTCCCTTTAACCATGCAGACGTGGAACCTTCTTAATGGTTTTATTTTCACACTCTGACACATTACTAGTAAAGGAAAATAACATGCGAAAGAATGTGGACAAGATCTATTGGATTGTATACTAAAAAAATCTTAATAAATAAGCGGGAACGATGGCTTATTATTATTGGTTAATAACTGATAAGGTTAACAAAAGACTGACATCATGAAATGTGAAAAGACTTGGAGTTTTTCTATTGGTTCAGGTTTTGCATTGGTCAGAAACAAGTTAACAAAAGTCTAAATTTGTGAAGAGCATGGGATTTCCTTATTGGATCGTGCTTCATAATGCTCAAAAGGATCTAATAAAGATATGCCATGGTTTTACTTCCTGGAACATTCTGATTGGCTAAAGCTTTGTAATATTATATATTGCATATGGTGTTGGGGCAGACTTAGATCCATAGAATTAACCGTATTCCAAGGAAAACTTTCTAGTCTGAAGCATAAAAGATAGAAAAACAAATAATACGGTCTGAAAACACCATTAAACTGCAATAATATACTTAAAAAATGTATAATATGATCAATTACATATATCTAGTCTTATTCTACCTTAATTTATATAATTTCTCTTAAAAATAAGAACATACACATCTAACATTACGTATTTCATCAATTTAGTCATGCAATTCACTGTTCTTGACAAAAAAAATGTGTATTTTAATAGTATACATATAAAAATACACAAAATACATTCAGTTGCATGTTTATTATCATAAAAAGAAGAATTAACTTATTTCCATTAAATTTCAATCAAATTTACATAGCTAACAAACTGTAATTCGTTGTTTTTTGATAACACAATTATATATTTTCAAAATATTTCTAAAAATAGAAGAACCAACTGTTTTAAGGAAATCTTGAAAAATAGAGTATATTATATTATAATTTCAAATAAAATGGCTTGAACTTGATGAAAAAATATCCAAACAAAGAATCAAGAACTAGGTAGGAAGGCTGAAGGTTGCAGAGCAAAGGAGAAAAAGATATAAAATTTTCAAATTTTGAAACCCGCGATACAAAAGAATAGAACCCCACGAATAAAAAAGGAGGCAACACGTATCATAAATAAAAAAAATAAGAGGGCACGTGTTGGCCTTCCAAAAACTTCACAACTTGAAGAGTCTGATAGACGTGAGGCCTGCGGAATTAAACAAAAAATAAATCTTTTTCACGTTTGCGAAAGGGTTTGACAAGTCAAAGAAAACACGTGGAAATCAAAATGAGAGACACATGTCACATATCTAGACAATGAAGATGGGACATGTGGAGGAATACCATCAATTTCAAGCAGCGATACACTCCATGAAACTCAAGCTCATTGAATAAGCTAAAGAAGATGGATTTTTTCAGGTCTACGACAGAAAAATATAGAAAGAGGGATCCCATCACAAATAAATAAAATGAAAACACATGGTGCAAAGTCAACATGATTCAACAAGGATAAGTGTCACAATTTTGGGAGTCTTCAAAGGACAAGAAAATAATGAAACTCAACCCACATAATGAGCCAAAAAACAATTAAATTTGAAATCCTTCCAAGGTGAAGTAGCTCGCAAAATAAAGAAAGCCACAAAATAAGAACACTAAATTTTTAAAATTAGCCACACGGCTATAAATACTAGATAAAAAATTACGGGAAATAATATAAATAACCTACAGATGATGGATAATCTGTGAAGGACCAAGAACCAGGTCACAGAAGGAAGAATAAAAACAATTCTATGCATACCAAATACAAAAACAAGATCTATTCAACAAATCAACCAATATTCTTATAATATTTGGGAAGGAATTCAAAATTTTCACATGATTAACTTGAAGTCGACAACAGAATAATTAGGGTATCGTAGATTTGAAAAAACTTCAAGTTTTTTACTCTTGCAAATAAAAAACATCCAGATCTATCTTCGCACAAGCATAACCACCAGCTTTGATACCATAATAGGAAATTAACGGGAATGAATAATTAATGAATTATAAATCCACACATAAATTGTCAAAGATTATAGATTATGAATTACATAGATTAAGATGTTTATATTTTCATTTTACATAATGTAAATAACATGAACAGAAATAAAATAACATAGTGACACAAGATATATGTGGGAAAACCATGAAAGGTAATAAACCCACTGAAAAATCACTTATATTTATTGAGAATATACTTTTACCCAGCACTCCCATAATTTCACTTGCAGTTACAACTTAAATAAGGAATTATGAACTACCTCATACATTTTCTCATGAGACTTACAAAATTTCTCACATATATAGCTCGTATACAATGTTACAACCATGTGTAACCAATCCATACATGATAACCTTGTTATATAAAAGGTGGGTGGTCATGATCCACTCTTTAAAATCCAATTTGGGTCATTTGGTGGGTTCATAATAAGCAATTTCCTACTTAATATTATAAACCCTAGGATGAAGATGTGGAGTTATGTAAGGGAAACAACATGTCATTAGGCCTATAGGTCAAATGACATGCTTTAAATGGATTGGGATTAGTGGGAATCATAAAGGTCTTACATTCGTGTTTGTACTTCAGAAACTGATATAAGGTATATGGGACACAATGCATAGCATGGATATACAGATGATCTAGTAATATATTGTATTGGAATTATCCTTTTATAAGACAGAAGAGTTCATGGAGGATTTTTACACCTATTTTGACAGGAAAGATAATTATGCCTAGGGTGGTAGAGATAATATCATTAAAGGCACACAAGACATCAGGAAATTGAGAAATAATGGTATCGGGTAATTAGAGTTGTTTGAAGGTGTGAGATGAGATTATATTAATACTAGCACCATTTTCAATCATAACCATTTTAACCAAAGTATTGTTGATCTAGGGAGTGAGGAAGAGGGGGAGGTTGTGATCCTCAAATTGTAATGATGGAATATCAAAATTGTCAAATGTGATGGTTACAGACATTTTCAGGGAATCAATAAGGTTGGAAAATGGCTAGGGCTCATCTAATAACCCCAAGATGGCTTGAAGGGCTTCTATCATAGCTTATTGGTGTTGTGGGGAGTTTTGGATAAGTTTGTAAAGGGACATTTTAACGGGTACTTGATGGAATTATTTGAGAAAAATATTTTGTATAGATGTCATGGATTGAATGTGGGGTACCGTAAGGATGGATACCTTGAATTTTAAATATGAAGGATTGGATGGTTCAAGGGGAGTTACGAAGATAGATATTTTAGGCCTATTTTGGTTATGGATTTTTAAATCTTGGGTGCGGGATCTCATGGCTATATGGATGATATTAACTTGGAAGAAAGGATACTTACTAGAAGAGGCCATGTCTTTGTTGGCTAAGTTACTAGAGGATGTTTTGAGATTATCAGGTTTAGTGATATGTTTGATTTGGTGTCTTGATCTTGTTGTTTTGGACTTGATAGGTGGACGAGGATGGTTCTTGTTATCTTGGATGAGTCCTTTATTTAAAGTATTTTGAATCATGATATGGATTGTTTTACAATCCTCTATATAATGTCTTGGTATTCAATGATAAGCATAAACCAACTCGTAGTTATACCAGGAAGGTTTCAACCTTGGGGGATCAGAGGGATTGATTGGTGGTAATACTATGGTTGAGTATTGTATAAGTTGTTCAAGGGTTTTAGAGTAATATCCTTATGGAGATTTCTGAGATGATAATGAGGACATATGAATTTGGATGTTGTTTGATGGTTTAGAAGGATGAGGCACTTGATGTGTGTTTTGTGTGGCATGTTTAGGTGTGGGTATGAGGAAATTTCTATATGCTAAGATGATGAATGTGAGTTTTAATGAGGGATGTGGTCCTAGAATAGAGGGTAGAGATGTTGTATCCTATGGTATGTTTGTCTCGTCTTGTGAGAGTTACATATTTTTCTGTAGATGAGTTGTCATTTTTATATAAGACTACCAAGGTTTTTGATTTGATACTATGAGATCTTGTCTTTGAAAGGGTTGTTTATGATTTTGGTAACATATCAATTTTATTGCAATCTCGAAGGGATAATGTCGGGAATATTTGTGTGATAATATATGGTAGGGTTTGGAAGTTGTGACATTGGTGGGTTCGAGGTCTTAGTATTAAGGAGATCTAAAGAGTCTAATTGTTTATTTATTATTTTAATTACAAAAATACATGATACGGAAGGTTTAGGTGAGATATGGTTAAGGGTGTTGATGATATGAATGGTTGAATTTTGATCCCTTATGACATTAGTTTTATTATTAGTTGGGGGATGGTTTGTAAAAGGTTGTTTGAACATGCATATGGTTTGATTCGAAGGTGCATTTAGATTGTCAAGTTGTAGCTCAGCCCGATCAACGAGATCTTAGAGGACATTTCTAAAAGAGTGACATATCTTAATGTCATGTCCCCAAACCTAGTGATATTTGTAATAGTCATCATCCCTATACCATGATGGTTTATGGTTATATTCATCATCGGGAGGGAGTTTTATCATGAAATATGCCTTGATTTTTTCAAAAATAGAGATGTAAGACTCCTCTAAAGGTGTGTATTTATGTGGAGGTTAGGACCATTCATGATGGGAGGGAGTTTTATCATGAAATATGTCATGTATTTTTCAAAAATAGAGTTGTAATACTCCCCTAGAGGTGTGTATTTATGTGGAGGTCAAGACCGTTCAGAGTATGAGCCCCCCTTAGATGCAATTTTCAAGATGAATGCATTAATTGAATCATTGGACTTGTCACTTTAGGAATATTTTTTAACGAAAGAGTCAGGTTTGGGTTGTTTGGAACATAGTTTAACCTTACCATCCTTAAGGGCTCATATTTCCAACTTCTAGGACATGATAAAGGTCTCATCAAATGTTTGAAATGATTGGATCTGAAGGGTGGATGATATATGTTTCACGTAAGATTGAGTGAATAACTCGATTAACTATGTTTTGGGTAAAGAAAAGGATAATTGATTAATAATTCCCTACCATCTGGTGAAAAAATCAACAAAATATTCATCCATGGATTGTTTGATAACATATAAGTCAATGATATATATATATATATATATATATATTATGCGTGCTATTTATGGAGAAATGTTTTAATAATAATTGTGTTAGTTGTGCAAATGAAAAAAGGGAATTTTGAGGAATTATGTTATACCAGTCGAGAGTGGCCCAACTAATGACATTGAAAATATACTTAACATAAGATCTTGATCATGAGCTATAAGATATCAAGCATGAATAAATTCCCAAATGCATTGCTACAGATATTCCTTACTATGGAATTTGATAAACTTTAGAATTTCCTAGTAAGGAGGATAGAGTTTAAAATGTATATATGGGTTGATGGGATAATTTCATATTTCATCGTAAGAAAATTTGTTTTTAGGTCCTATGGTGACAGATTTTATATTCGTGATTCTATTCATACAAGCTTATGTGGGATCATTTTGAGGGGGTTGGATGTTTGAGGGGTTAAATTGATTATATATGAGGGGGTTTAATTGTTGATATTGATGATACGGTAAGAGGGGATTTTGAAAAGGAGGAAATCTTCCTGGTATGTTGTAAGTTTTCTGAGAAACTAATGATTGTGAAGAAGAGTTGATATATTGATACGGGTGAGGGAAAGATGTGTTGAAAAAATGCTGAGACAATTGTGGATTATATTGATTCAGAATGTATCCATACTATGACACACTCGCTATAGAGAGAGGTTGTGAAAGGGGACGAGTGCTAGTGATAACACTTATACTGATATGTGGTAATGACATAGGAATAGATACTACTAAGTTCTAGATCAAGGATGTGGGTTGTTGCGAGATAAGAGGTTGATATGTGACCAACGGTCTTATAGAATGAGGTATATCGATGAAGCCTGTTGAAGGAGGAAAGGAAGTGGAAGGGGTGAGAGTTACCATAGTTGATGAAGTAATAGTGGGAGTTCGAACACCTTGAGGGTTAGCTAAGGATGCATATGGCAAGGGCCCTTAATGACTAACTGTGTTTTGTGATGAGATAGTGTTGAGTTCAAAGCTAACTACAGAAGTGGATGAGATATGTGATGATGTTACCGTTTTACTAGTGGTAGGATAAGGATAAATTTTCTTGATAACCAGATGATAACAAGGATCAATAATCAGGTAGTGATCGAAGGTGACATATAGCTGAGGATCTAGACTATAAAAAGGAAGGCAGATAGCTCGAGATGCAATATAATTGCTAAGGGAAATCAGATTGGTGTCCAAAATTTCTTTGAATACTAGATATCCATTTTGAAAGTGTTGTGGAATGGATTCATTGGTATTTTCAGATGTATCTGATTATACACTGGGGAAGCATGGAGTCTCTTGATTTTATTTAGGGGATTATTGCAATGGGTTTGACATGTCTTTGGTATTTTGAATACGAGATTGTTCTCTAGTAAAAAACATGAAACAACAAGAAAATAATTACGGAGAGATATTTAATTAAGATTTAAGTCACACAATCAACAAGATATTTTAATAATCCTGATTAATTTTAAGCGTGTGAAAATAAAAATATGGATGATAAAGAGTACAAACAACTAGGATGGTTAATGCTGGTTTCAGGTGTGTTCAAGGATGGAGTCCTTGATATACTTGAGAGTACAAGAGGACCAAATTTTTGTTGGTGTCATTAATAGATGTGGTACTGGGATCTACCCCCTCACTTCATGGTCCCAAAATGATAAGTGTGTTGGGTGCTTAGCTGATATACCACCCACCAAATATTTATACTTAGTCAGAACACCGAATCAACTTCCCCCTTGGTGATGAAATACAAGTAGGTAGACCTATAAGGAAGTGTTTAGAATGCAAGTTTGATTTGTAATGTGATTTGGATGTGTGTGAATGGAAGCACTAAATGCAAATTCTTAACCCTATTCAAGCTAGATGAGTAGGCAAGAATGAAGATTCTTTTTAAAACTTGAAATAAAAAATTGATTTCAATGAAGAAAAATCACACACGATGTGATGATGAAAGGAGACTGAAAGAAAAAGGAAAGGTATACCTTTGTTCACTAAATATTCATTTTAAATTATTTTAATATTTTTTGAGAAATCCACTAGAGGACTCCACATTGAAAAGTTAGTTGTTATGACAAGAAATGAAAAAAAAAACTAGATTTTACTATGGAAATGTAAAATTTGATAGAAAAGGGACTCGTGCCCCACTAGGTGTGCTAGAATGTTTTGGTTGATTATAGGGACCACTCTTACTATATGAAATAAAACCACCAAAACTCAATACATGGTAGAGTTTAACAATACCTATGCAGATGATGATGTGAACAAGTATATCCAACTGGCGCAAGGGATTATTTATTCTTGTGAATTGAAAACCTGCACACAAATATGTAATTGACAAGGGATGGATTAGATAAATATAGGGAAAATTTCTTGGCAAATGGTAAATCCCAGGAATCAAAATGGATTCCTTTGACGATTATCAATTGAGTTTAAGATAATTAAGTGATAAATAATGAAGCATACAATGTGACCAAAGTTATAATATCTAGATAATAAAATGATAAAACGAATCAACCTTCCATAGGGATAGGGAGATCTTGTTCTAGGTAATATATGGCCCAAACAAGGTTTGTGGCACAATAAAGTTCCTCAAAGTATGATAAATTTTGATCCATGGAAATTAGATATGTGGAGATCATGGAGCTAGAAGAGTTAAGAGATCAAACAATGTAGACAATGGAAAAAGATCAACCTTAAATTAAAAAGTACATTGATAGGAAATTAGTTTCCAGAAACTTTCGTGAAGGAGATATTGTCCTCAAATGGGACAAAGATAGAGCCAAACTAGGAAGGTGATTAAGCTAAAATGTGATTTATGATCCTAATCTGAATGCAAGATTGGAGTAAATAAATGAATAATGAAATAGATCTAAGAAATTAAGAAATAACAAACAAAAACCTAATTGCAAAGAGAGGGTAAGAAGCCTTAGCTAATTCACAGAGTTTTGGAAAGTGCACATAGTTGGAAAACTAGAAAATACAAAGTACAAGACGTCACATTATAGCACAAAAAAATGTAGATCCAAGGAAATATGTTGGACTGTGGTGCTTGGAGAGGGACAGGGGTGCCTGTAGGTGCCCTAGGCTTGTTTTTGGGTGCCTAGGTTTGTAAAAAAGGTTGAAACCTGGTTCTGATATGGTTGTTAGGGCTTCACATTTTCTCGCATGTATGTCACACTTGAATCTCTGAGGTACTTGTAACCTGCAATGAAGTATAAAATTACAAAAACCTCAAATAGACATAAAATCCTAAAAATAAAGATGCAAAATAAGGGGTCAGATTTTCCTCATCTATCATAATGATTAACTTACAACTGAGCACTGCACTCCATCTCAGACCCAATGTAGTTCTATGTTTTTGTATGGAATTGTGCCTTAGGTTTCTCTTGTGCATGTCACACTTGGAATAGCGAGAAAATAAATAGATGTAGAATGTAGTAAATGTGTGCATGTATAAAAATGAACTTCCCTCCTATGAAGTGTGATGCAAAAACCATCCCTTGTTTCCCTTGTGATGGAGTTATATGGATGTAATGGAGCTCTTAGATGCCTTGATGGATGCAACCTTAGGTGGTGATAGCTAATGCTTAGTGTTTGGTCCTTTATTATGATCACATAACTTTATATTTATATGATTCCTTCACTTGAATTTCATAATTAATCCCAAAAAGGATGACTACAAAAAATACAAGATGCTCAAACAGCTAAAAAGGACCCAAAAAGTGAGATTAAAGTATAAAGGGGACATGATCACCTAGAGGGGACAAGGGCACCTAGTGCTGACATCTTGGCTAGGTGATGACGTCCAAGATGACAAATGCTGCAGAGTAAAAAGGAAGACTAAGAAAGTAAGGGTGTAATACTTAAAGTAATAAAAGAAAGTAAAGAAAGGTGGAAAAAGACATGGGTTAACTAGTATTTTTCTTACTTATGAATCATATGAATAATAGTATGCGATCAGGACTAGATAATTACAAAAATTACGTGATTGTGTATCTACAAAAGGTACTCAAATTTTGATACTTTATGGAGTGAACCCTATGTTATCTTAGGTTGTAATCCACACAACACCCTTCAATTATAAAAATTAGATGGAGAAGAGCTTATTATTCGAGTCAATGATATCTACCTAAAAAATATATTTTGAAGTAAGGGCTTTATCTTGTATATATTATATTAGTTTTATTTCCTCTAAGTGATCTTCAACACATTATTTTATTAGTAGTGTATTTTCATTTCCTTAAGTTCTTTGCACATGTTTTTGTCTTCCATAAATAGTATTTACATTCTAAAGGTTTTATAAGAGTTTTCAGTGTTCTATGGATCCATTAAATGTTAAGCCATGTCAATTTCAAGGAAAATATAAACTAAGGATCATATTTCAAAGATAGGAACTTGAATCCATGCCTAATGGATTGTTAAGGAAACTAATTATCTATCTATAAGTAAATAACCCTATTGAATCTCCAAACTGTTATCCAAAATTACACTCCTTTTTCTATTTTGGATGACTCATCAAGTTTGAGGCCATGATGACTTCTTTTTTGGCATCAATATTCAAAGTTTCATACGTATAAAATCCTTGATGGATTGTTATAGAAAATTTAGTGTTCCACAGTTCTCAAGTTCTGTGGAATAAAGCGTTGACTATTCAAGTATTCTACGAACATCAAGATCAGCCACCACATGTGTGAAGAAATTTAGAGGATCGTAAAGGTGCTCGCATTTACATGAAGATGAAATCTGGCAAAGTTCTGAATCTATGAGTCAAGGTTAGAGGTAGGAAATATTTTGCGCTAGATGAGGAAATGTTGTTATTTCATAGAATTCACTTTCGCAGGAAAAGAGATTACAAAGCCTCATGGTTGTGTAAAAAATTAGTTTTACAGATTTTCTCAACTCCATGGAAAATATATATATTAGGTGGAGTCCAAAATGCAGCCAAGAATCAACAAATCCTAAGAACTGTGAAACACTATCCTAGTGTTCTATGGGTTATTTAGGTGTAGTATTATTTGGATTTCTAAGTCTGCAAGAAATAGAGAAGGAGAAATACCTTTGCATATTTTAGTGCAAGTGAAAAAGTGTGAACACAAGGAGTTTGTGTAAGTGGCCAATTGTAAAAATAGAATTTCACAGTAGTTAAGAAGATAACCCATCAGATATGGGAGAATTTTTGTCTCACGAGTTTCTTAGCTCGTGGGGATTCTCAAATTGAAAAGCCTCAAGACAAGGTACATATTTGTGGTAGTAAGAAATGATAAAGGCCACAACAGAATCCAAAAAACATTTAAAATTTTATGGACAAAGAAAATCTAGTTTATTGGTTGTATCTTTTGGTCAAGATCTTCAAAGTGCAAAATAATTATTGCATTTGTTTCATCTCTCTAAGGGATGGATTACACGATGAATAAATGTGGAGAGGGGTGTCATTACAAGAAAATAATTATGAAATATCAGGGAATCAAAGAGAACACATAGTTTTCTCATTTCAAATTCCCAACCACCTCAACTACCAAGAGTAAATGTAAAAATGGTGCCCATGCCGTCACTTGCAAATCACGATGACATGCTACAAAAGAAGATGAAGGTATTTTGGGGAGATTAATGGCGACATGATCTATGGGCGGTAAGTTTCCTTCATCCATGACATATATAATTTTGAATTTAACTCCAGTTTTTCTTCTCCCATTCTGATATTGTATAAATGTAAGTGGTTAGCCAAGTTTTATAGGCTCCCTTATACCAAATTCATAATATCTACCTTATAGAGATGCATTTTATTGCCTTCTGACCTCTTCATCTTCACATTTTTTCATGAGATACCCTAACCTCTATTTTAAAAGCATAGTGAATACTCTATGAAATGTAATACATCTGTGGTTATCTTTCCTTTGAATTATTTGTGTTTGTTACAAATGTTTACCCTCTTATTTTCATTAATTTATTCATTTATTCTCTTCAAAACTTTGTGTTTCCATTAAATATTTGCATGTGCAAGCACCATGTGTCTTTGTGGTCAAATTTTAACTCTGTATTAGTGTGTGTGTACCACCATTCTTTCATTTTAAATATTTTTTTGTTCTCTCTCAACTCTAGATCATGTATGTTTTAGTTTTAGTTTTAGTTTTAGGATTAGTTACAGTTTGAGTAGTTTAGGTTACTGTGCTTTGAGCTAGGAGAGAAGTAACCAACCTTCTCTAGAGGTTTTTATTAAGGAGAAAATTCCATACTTAGAATAAAATCCTATGGTAGCTGAAGTATTTGATCTTCCATGATCAAACCAAGGGTAATACTTCCGGTCTCTAATAAGAGTTTCTCAAAGATGGATTTTTCATTATTCAATGTAGCTAAGGGACCATTTTATTGGACTTAGATTTCAAGGCTCACATACCTTTTACTATTACTCTACGTCTAGGATTATATTTGGCTAACATTTGTGACATTGACATCAGGGATAATTTTAGTGGTGAATATTCATAATATGGCGAAAATTTCATTTTAGGAAAATTTGAAAAGGTGATTTTTTTGGAGCGGGTTGGTGTCCTGTTCTCCTAAAATATACAGTATATTTTTTTGGGGGGTCGGCTTCGCCTTCATTTGAAAACATCTCCTATAAAAACCTAGGTGATTCATCGGGTAGTATACCTCAAGTAGGTTACCAAATTACCAATACCGTGAAGTTTGAACTCACATACTCTTAAGCACCAGAGATTACTGTTAGCCTATTAGGGTTAGTTGTTGACACGTGACAAGGATATAGTTAACGCACGATAAAGAGGTATTGCAGATGCGTGATAAGGAGATATTGTAGATGTGCGACAAAGGGGTAAGCAGCAGACACATGAGAGGAATAGAGTTGACACGTGACAGGCAATAGGCAGTTGATGCATGACAAGGATAGAGTTGATGTGTGACAGAGACTTCAGATAGTGGATGCCTTCATGATACACGATAGTTTCAGTTGATGCCTTGTTGACATGTGACATAGATTATTGATGCGCTATTGATGCAAAACAAAGGGTTAGTTATTGACGCGCAACAGGCAGTCCCTACTTGGTTCTTTTGCTGATGCAGGACTCTGTTTAGAATAATGGAAGGTGCTAGTCCTAAGAATGCAAAGACCCTAAAATTAACTAAGAAGTATCAGAAATCACTGTTCAAGTATTTTTGAAACTCTACAGTTACAGATATTGAAAATACCAACCATATAGATGCCACCACAAAGAATCAAAATACTGACTGTGTGGAAGGTATTATTGAGGTGGACATGCATTCTACATAGTATCAAACAAATGACATCTACGATAATATGCCAGATCTTGAAGATATTGTTCCTGTTGGGGTGTAAGTAGAAGTGCATCAAGATATCACACATACAAATACTTAGAAAAATAGAACACATAAATCGAATTCAAATTCTGGTTCACGAAAGAGGAAACTAGGTTTCAGTTTCCTCTTTCGTGAACTAGAATTTGAATTTGATATTACTCAAAATTCTACTCAAAAAAGTAAAACATTGAAAATGAACAAGAATATGTGGACCATTGGCAGGTCATACAAGTTTGATTGGGTAGCTAAATTTCCGTTTATCAAACCTATATAATCATCTAATTCTGAAGAGATCCCATCTAAATGTACATGTATGTATGTGGAAATTGGGAAAGCAACAAAAAATGCAAATGAAGCTGGACACTATAGAAAAACATTGTGGAAAACAATATTTGACTGTAACGGGGGCAGATGGCCAGAAAATCAAAACACACAGGTGGAAAACTAAAAAAGAATGCATGCATGTTAGATATGCAGTGGTATATGAGGCAGAGTAGAAAAAACATAGACAACTCTTGGAAAAGGGAGGAACGATCACATCACATATTGGTAAGATGAATCAAACAAATCTACATGCAAAACTCATACAATTCTCTACTCTATTTCACATACTAAAAAAAGGAAGAACGATTTCAGATTTCCTCGATTTCAAAGTTTTGTATCAATATAATGGAATGCTGAATGTACCTCAATCTCATTGGTTTGAAAGTAGTGGATGGGAAATGGAAAAATGCCTTTCGATGATAAAGAAGGAATATTTGAAAGAGAATGTAAAAAATTAAAGTTTATCTCTCTTTCAATTGATGAAGTGACAACAGTCGACAACACTGCATGGGTATGTATCCACGTCTATACTTTAGAAAATCATATAAGGACACCTCATCTGTTGGGTGTTATGAAAATAGTTGAAAACTACAATGCTGAAAACCTACATAAAATAGTTGTTTCTCATTTGAAATATATTTTTGGAATGACTGATTATGAAATTTCTATGAAGTTGGTATGCTTTGGAGCAGATGGTGCATCTGTCATGCAGGGTCACCGAACAGGGCTGTGTGTTAGATTATAAACAACAGTGGCCCCATATATGCTACCAATTCACTGTATGGCTCACAGAATGAATTTAGCGTATAAAATGGTAAGCAACCATGAAAATGTTGCTAAATTAGAAGACCTTATAAGATAACTTCATGCCTATATGTCAGGAAACCCAAAGTGATTTCTTAAGTTCTAGAAATTTACAATTGGAATTACAGATGGAAAAAAACTTCTGAAAGATGTTGAGACTAGATGGATCTCCTTGTATGAACCTGCATGCAGAGTTCGTGAGGAGTATCCTTCATTGGTTAGTTTCATGCAAAAATACCGTCATGAATTTGATAAGGTGAGGGACTTGTTCTATTTAACTGATTTGGAGACATTTCTTACATTGGTTGGTATTCTTCCAATGTTGCAGTAGATCAATACATTGATGAAGCATGCACATGGAAGATTAATCTATATTGTGGATTTTATACGGATGAGAAAAATGGTATGTCAAAGTCTTGATATCTTGTACTATTCCCAAGATATTTTTGATACACCTATTTTTGAGAATTGGATAGCTTTATTAGATCTTAAAAATCCCAGTAACTATTTGAGATTTAATATCCATAATCACCTCTACATCACTGTTAATGGGAGGGACATACCACTGTACATTTTGCAAAAACGTCAAGATATTACAAGATCGGAACAAGAAGATGTTCCCATGACACGTAATCTCTTTGAGTCTGTTATAGTTGAAACAAGAATAAAGCTGAAAAAAATTTTAGAATCCTTATCATCAGAAATTAGAGAACGTTTCTCCAAAGATAAAATTCTTGAAGCCATGGGTGTGATGAATCCTAATTTTTGGAATACTAAAGGTGGTCATGCTGACTTTGTAAGAAAGCATTTCCATAAATCCATGGGTACAATAATGGAATATTTTGCAAAGACTTCAAAGTTCAAGGGTATGGAAATCAAAGGTATACTAAATGCTGATTTATTAATATTTCAATCAATAAATTTTGCAATAACAATGAGGAACCAATATAAAAATTTAGACGAACCTTCTGAAAGTGGTGATATTACAAGGTTTTGGCAAGGAATCTATCTTGAAGTTCTATCTTACAAGAATATATAAGTGAATATTTCAGATTATATGAGTTATGCCAAACAATGATTTTGGGGTCTATTGGGGACAAAATGGTTTTCAGTGCACTATCATTTATAAAATCAAATCTAAAAAACAAGTTGGATAAAAATCTGGAAAGTTACATGAGGTGTTATGTTTCTCGATACTCCATGGAAACCTTTCCTTACGACAGAGCAATTGTGCATTGGAATTCCCTTTGCGAAAGAAGAGGTGTGAATAATATAGCTACAAGTACAACTATTCCTAATGTTGAGAGTGAAATTGGTGCATCGTCACACTCTACAGAAGAGAACATCAAGTTTGAAGAAGCTATTGAAAATGGATTGTTTCAAATTTAAATAGGTATCTTCTTCACCTTAATCTTATTGTTTTTCACTTTAATTTTTTTTCAGATCTTGTTATCATTAAAGATGTTACAGGTCTATATATTTACATTTATTTAAATACAATCTTTTTCTTTTTTTGAAAACATGGGTTGACATCCATCCAAGGAAGATGGTACTTCTCAGGATTGACAATGTCAGGAAACTCACCCATCTATCTACTAATCCATTTCTTGTGTTGAGTTTTCTTAAAACAAAGATCTAGCACATTACCAGTGATGATTTCATAACAATCTAAAAAACTAGAGGTAAGTTAAACCCTATTATATCATCTTTCTTGATTTATTACAATTATGTTTAATTTATTTTTTTATATTTGCAAAATTCTTTGATATATTTTTTAAACTTTGTGGGATAAAATGACATAATTGAATTTTACAAAGGAAGATATTTCCATACTATACAATTCATAATCCACTATACATTATACAATTTATAATATATGTCCACATAAAATTCATCATCATCCATATATATCATATCATCATCATATCATTATCATAATCCTGAGTCCTGACACTACAATTATTTATCTAATTTAAATTAATTAAAACAATTCTATTTTTTTTAAAACAATTCATGATCATATCATTACAAGTATAAATTAATTAAAACAATTCTATTTTTTTAAAAGACAATTCATGATCATATCATTACAAGTATAGAGAAGAAGAATTATCTTTAAAAAAGTTTAAATGTCTAGAGAAGAAGAATTATCGTGCTTGAAGCTAAATCTATGTCCACATAAAATTCATCATCATCCATATATATCATATCATTATCATAACCTGACACAACAATTATTATTAAAACAATTATTTATCTATTTTAAATTTAAAGAAATGTCTCTGTCCTAACACATTCCATTTTTTTTAAAACAATTATCCATTATCATCATTCATCATCATCTATATCCATTCTAATGTTATCATGATCATATCATTACAAGTATAGAGAAGAATAATTATCTTAAAACAAATTTAAATGTCTAGAGAACAAGAATTATCATGCTTGAAGCTAAATCTACGTCCACATACAATTCATGATAATCCAAGTAAACATGAAACATACGTCATCATGATTCATCCCTATCTAATGCAATCACCATTAAGAGTAAACCAAAAAGCATAAACTCCATATACAATCTAAAAATTCTATACATAATATATAGGAAGTTAAAAAATTAAAGATTATATAGTATTTTAAATTTTAAAAGGCTATCAAATCTAGATAATAAAATTCAAATACCATGACCAAAACATTCAAGGTTACAAATTTTCAAATATAGACTCAATATTTACAGTTTCCATACTCAATAATAAAAATTTTCAACCCTATTTTTTTGTATCCATTTCAACTCCTGTGCTCCTTTCCCCAATGGTTTCTTCCCTTGTGGCTGTACCCCTTTCCTGAATGGCAGAAATAACCCCAGAACTTATAAGATCTTCCATAGAACTATCCATATTTTTTAAAACTCTTTCTTCTTGCTTTGTCGCATCTCCATGGGACAAACAAATTTGGATCAACTACTGCCTTAGATTCGAATAATATTTCAGGGTCAAAGTTGTGCTCTTTAATTATCTGCTTCAATGTAATGTTTTGTTTGTTAACCAAAACAATATTTTCCTTCAAATTCTTCGCTGCAGATAAACTGTTCTTCACTGTTTCCAAGTGAAATTGGAAAACCTTTGCTTAACTCTTCAAATTTTTCATATTTCAACTGCACAAAAAAAAGTAATGTCAATTCAACATATTACTAAAAAATGAAAATTTCAAATTAACAAGAAAAATTGTTTGAAAGTGATAATACTTACAACCGCTCTATCTCTCTCGGTATTTGCAACTGCTATCAAATCCTTGTCCTTAGACCATTTGTTAAAATATGCCTGGGCTTCAGCACTAATATTTTCCAATTTTTTTAATGTCTTATCCAAATGTCATCTTTATAGTTGTTGTTATACGTGATAGTCCCACTTCTTACTTGGGTAAGTAAGGAATCCATCTTCACAGGTTGATTCTGGTCTGCAACGTATAAACTATCTCTTTGCCAATTAATTTTGCAAAACGACTAATAATCTCATTGATAAGAACTTTAGCCCTTCTCTCCCATTCTATGAGTTGATTGATATGAGGTAGAATAAACTCACTGACATGGGATTGACAATCATAACCAATTAAGTTCTCCAAAGGAAAAGGTAGCAACTGTTCACCATCTACATCTGATGAAGATGATATGGCTGGAGAAGTATGGGGGCTTTTGGGCTGATCAATTGCTACTTGTTTCTACCTTTAGGTGGCCTCATCCCATTTTTGATAAAATTAATCAAGATTTAGATAAATAAATTTAAACTAAAATGTAATTCAATATTGTAAAGCATGTTGAAATTGAAGTATAACTGTTGGCCTTGAATCATCTCACAGGTATTGAAAAAACCAGTTAGGTCATTTCTATCAAAGCCCAAATAATAATCATCTAAATTTATATTATTCAAAACTGATATGCCCATTGCGCTGGGCAAGCCACCAAGTGAGAGGGTTGGAATTCGAAAGGAGGTAATGTTTAGTGTCCCGTTAGGGGCCGAAGTAATTAGCATGTGTTTACCAATGTTATTTTTCCCTGTTCCTCTAGTTGGCATTTTAAAAATTATTGGTTGAGGGGTGGTCGGTGCCGCTATTTGAATAGAAGGACTACGATGTGCTGAAAAGTTCAAGAAAAAACATGAAAAACTAGAAAACAATCCAAAAACTATGAAAATTAAACGAAGTAGTATTCAAAAGTTATACCTTATTTTCGAGGGGTAGTTTTTCATGGTGTAAGGGTGGCCATGTAGGAGTAGTATTTGGTGGTTGTTGAGAAGATACGAATGCATGTGACTGTACGGAGTGAGTTGGGGAAGAAGGCTGAGTTTCCAAAACAAGCATATGCTCCAAAGTCCCTGCAATGTCATCAAAATTGAATTGTATGTCAATTCAATTGGTTAAAATTTAAATTAGAAAATAAAAATGTAAATTTGGAATTTGTAAATAATATATGAGAAGTTATTACTTCTCTGGCATTTAACGAGTTCAAACTGTTGAGGGTTCAGAGAGGAGTGAGCTTCCATTTCAGATTGGGAATCTCCTGAAGCCTTAGCGTGTTGTTGGCCTCATCCTCTTGATAACACCTTTTTTTGGGGAAGGGCTTCAATAAATATTCTTTGTAAATTGTAAATTGTTAATAAATGTGTAGTGTAATGTCAAAAATTGAAATACAAACTAAATAGTTTATATCTGTTGTTCTTCAAATGGAATTGAAAACTCAATCAACTCCTCGTCAGTGTAAGTAGGAATTGGTTTGTCTTTTAAATTTAAAAGTGCCTCGTAATAAAGGCCAAGGAGATAGTTTGTGGAATAAATGATAGTTTTTTCTGAAAGCTTTGAATTTTTTATGTCAGTTCTTTTTTTTTTATAGATAGATGCACCAATCAAATTTTTGTTTTGAGATAGTGGCAACTATGTATGCAATGGCCCAGTTTGGTATATCTATTTTCTGACCCTGCAAAACTATTTTGGATTGAAAAAAGGAAATCATTGTAGCAAGAAAGTGGTGTGTAATTGCTTGCGTATCCACACCATGCCTGGATTTATTGACATGAGCTGCAAATGCCAAACAGTGGGAATTAATATAAATTTATAACATTAAATTTTATGACAATTAAAAACAAAATAAAAAATGATGAATGAAAATGAATTATACTTACAATCAACAAGGAAAATGAACGTTGATTCGAGATATTTCTTGTCATCTTCCATGAGTGTTGCCTTCATTGTGACAATTGGTAAATTTCTGAATGGAAGGCTCATAAAACAATGGATGTCATTTGCTTCGATACTAAATTGAAAAATTCGGCCATCGTTTAGAGTAACATAAAAAAGGTCATCCTCTGTATTGTAGGATGAGAGAAGGTAATTCAAAATATCTGGGTTTGTTTCGAAATGGGGCATGTCAACGAGCCCACTAAACTCACACGCATCGATCAAATTTTTATATTAGGAAGACATATTTAAAACAATATGGATGTGGGTGCATAAAGGATTCCTGTAGATGATCTTGCCCATGGATTGGACTAGATTCTCTTCTTGATTTTTGTCCTAAGCTTGTGGTTGGGAAGCACTTAAAGTTTCCATTGTAGTTTTCCTTGCGTATTTGACAATGATGGATTCCTATAAAAAAAAATTGAGAGTCGGAAAGTGTAAATGAGAAAATAACCGATGGGAGGGTATTTACAGGCCAAATAAATCGTCAATGGGCCTTGTTAATGCACATCAATAGGGGTTATTGACACGTGTCAATAACCCTTATTGACGCGCGTCAATGGCCCCTGTTGATGCGTGTTAATGGCCCTTATTGACGTGCGTCAATAGGGACCATTGAAACATGTCAATAGGGGCCATTGATGCGTGTCAACAGGTTCCATTGATGTGCATCAACAAGGGTTATTGATACATGTCAATAACCCCTATTGATGCATGTCAATAACCCCTATTGACACACGTCAAGAAGGGCCATTGACGCGTGTTAATAGAGGCATTGATGAGCACCAAAAAGGGTCATTGACGTGCGTCAATAGGGATCATTGACTCACGTCAACAAAAATCGTTTGACGCACATCAATGGTCCCTATTGATGCACGTCAATGACCCTTGTTGATGCACGTCAATGCCCTTATTGACGCGTGTCAACGAGGTCAATTGACGTCATGTTAATGTGTGTCAATGAGGGTTATTGATGTCGTGTTGACACATGTCAATTGTTCTTGTTGACACGCATCAACGGTGCATCGATGTTTGGAACTCTATGATTTCTCCAGCTCAAAAAACCTGGTGAAAATTTGGTTTTGGAATACTGTCAAATTTTCCTTTCACTGAAACTGGTTTCAGGGATATTCACCAGGTATTTTCCACCTACAATTTTCTAGAGGTGTCTTAAAATGAACCCTGATTAACATTGAGAGTAACTAATTTTGGCTCAAAATAAGTTGCAACGGTATTTCTAACATTATCAATCATGTTAGGATAATATTAGATGATGTCATCGGTGGTGAAATAATGTTCTAGAATGGTAATAATATTTTTAGATGGATAGAGGATGTCATTTAGAAAAGTATTTTTCCTTTAAAAAGTATCAATATTTTTTTGCAATATGGCTGATACTATGGAGATGATTAGATTTTGAATGTTTTTCTTAGAGGAGAATCTTGATATTTTTCAATGATCCAACTAATGTTTTACGTAGGAAGATTTTATGAAGGATATTAAGGTGAAGTTTCTTCCACCCCGTCATTTCTAGTGTCATATTTAGGAGGGTTGAAATCATAATACATGTTGATTATATTAGCTCCATGGATATAAACATTCATCTACGCCAAAATATACTGATATTGAAGTACATAGTGGTGTCTTTAATGAACACAGGACATGGCATAGTCATCATCAAAAGAGGGTGAAATGGTACATGCTTTATTGTCACGATGGTATGAAGAGGATGTGGATGGATCCTTGGTGGATATGCCAAGGTTGTTAATGGATATATGAGAGATAATAATATGATCTTGGAATATTTTAGATATTCCTAGTTCATTACATTCATGAATATCCTTCTATATGTGTAAAACACATTATTAGAATTATATGGAGGTTCTTTCGTAGCCTTAGGTTTAACAATAGGTGTAAATCAATCTTGGGATAAGAGAGATGATGGGATATAATTTGTATTACTTCGGGGTAACATGTTTTTGTTACAGGTATTTTGGGGTTTATTAGGCTCATAATCATCTAACTCTATATGGATAATATTAAGTTTATATCTATAATCATATAATTTTGGATGTAGAATGATACACATAATTGGTGTGAGAGGAATCTAGAAGGATTTTTTATGATCAGGGATGGGTATTTACCATTAGTTATTATTTACTCAATGCTTTTATTTTTGGTTGTTATGGATGAAATTAACGCATTGTCTTGCAAATGATAAAACTACTCTCATGTGGTGTGTCCATTATCAACCTAAGAGAAGATTATAAGCTACAGGTTAGTAAACGATCATGACCTTGGTGCACACAATTTTTGGTCCCATCATGATGGGAAGATAGAGGAATATAAAAGATAATTTTGATGGAATTTATCAAATTCATGATAGAAAAATTGGGTCTTAAAATTATTTTTGGTAAATCCTAAGGCTTTGATTAACCAAAAGGATGCAACATTGATTCCTGAACCATCATCTATAACGACATTATTTATTAATTTGTTCTCCTAGAGAATTATAATAAGGAGTGGAGGGTAATTATCTCAAAGTAGGATTTCATCATTGACCATGTCATCCTCAAGAAACACTATAGAGTGTTTCTTGTTAGGCTAAGGAGGATTCATGATTTCAATAATGTTGATTAAAGTGGGAGGGGATTGAAGGGAAGGGTCTTCTTAAATGGTTGCAAGAGAATCTTATAAATATTAAAGTATTTTTTATAATAGATATATGATGTTGAGAAGAGGTGCCCATAATTTTCATTAGGATAATCTCACAAGACATAACATTGTGTTCATCAAATATGTTCCATGGTAGTTTTTGATATGACCCGTAATGATACTTATACTGAGAAGAATTATAGGTGTTTGGGTATTCAATGGTATTAAATATTTGAATAAAAGTGGGAGGAATATTTTATTAAAGAGGAATGAGTTTCATAGGTTGATGATCTAGTGTTGAAGTATTATTTTCATGAGTAGGCTAGTCATTAGAAGTATCCTTAAGTGACATCTCAACTTGAGATGAATTTTTGGGTTTCTGGATAAGATATTTGTGTATAATATTTAATTGGTAGTCAAACTTAGTTGTATTTACACACTGGGAATAAAATAGGTTTTGGTTATCATATCCATCAATGATTCCCACAAAGTTATTCATAGGGTCCCTTTTGGGGTTATAGATTGTTCTAGTGTTTCATTTTTAATTTTTGCTATGAGCTTAAATAAAATATTCATAGTTATTATAATGCTCTTGCATGAGACCTTGAAGATCAAGGTTAAGACATAAGAAAAATTCAAACGTGTATTTATGAATATCATGGGAGTTTTTATGAAAATTTCCCACATTAATATGTCACCAATAAAATCAATTGGGGTCATATAAAGTGGGTACATGTTTAGAATAATAATTGTGAGTGATTATAGTATAGGCATGATTTGTTTAAGTAATTGACATATCAAATATGAGTGATGAGAATTAGAGTGAGAGGTTAAAGTATTTTTGATGTAAGAAGGGGAAGAATAAAAAAAGAAATTTAATACTAGGAGGGGTTTGATTTTGAGAAGGGCTAATAGTGTTATTGGTTGACTGAATAGGGATTTTAACTGATATTGGAGGTGGATTGAATTCTTTCATAAGATAATCCTACATATTATCTTGTTTGAATTCCTCCTCCAAAGTATTGGGGAACAAATACCAAACATTATATTGTAGAGTAAGATTCAAGACTTGAAGAAAGAGATGTAAAATGGTTTTTCATCAAGAGTATGATTAGATTCCCCCCCAATGATCTTCCACATTCCTTAGAAGTACTAAGTGAGATCATTAAGATTTTTTTCATGTTCAAGAATATTTAAAAGGATTATTTTAAGAAGTTCCTACTATTATAATTCCTTAATTAGAGGATAACTAAAGCTTCTAATTTAGTGATTAAATGTTATGGAAGCTGATTATACAATTCTAAGGCATCACCCATAAGGGTTGTACTAAGTAATTTGGTAACTATGTAGGTATTATTTTGGATCCATTATTTTTAAATGTTTATAAACTATATAAGATGAATAGAAGGATCCATTGTCCTGTTATAAGAAAGAGGTGGCAAAATCTCCCATATATCCATAAAAACAATATAAGGATACATGGATCATTTTATGTAATTGGAAGAACCTTGTTATAGATGGGTGGTTGGGTATTGGGTTTCCTAAGATTTTTAAATGTAATGGATGTGTCAAAGTGGGAATAATAGGTCCTATAATGATTTGATAATGTTGATATGTCATTTTAAAGATTTGATTTTACATTTTGGACCATGTTTTTATTTGTCATTGATTACATTTGATCCATTTGTCCCACATTTCCCCTAATAATTGAACCATTAAAAGTTTGGTTTTGATTGGGGGGATAAATAGAGGAAGAAAAAGGGTTTGTATCATGATTTATTAGATTTTAATATGGATTCAATGGATTATAAGGGTTAAAAGAATGGTTAATATTTGGGGTACTTTTGGGACTAGAATTTGGATCCATAATAAAATCATTAAAGAGAGTATCCATATATTTGACTAGAGGGTATAAATTGGTTTTATGGGAAGTTAATTCCATGATCATCTCAATTTTACTTAATTGAATGAGGGAACCATCCTTGTTAGGAGTGACTACATTCTTAATATCTAAGTTCTTAAATATAAGATTAGGTTTTATTTATGCTATTTGGACTAGATTGCATTTAATGGTTGATGTTGGTTGTGATTGAGAAAAATTGCACCATGAATGATTAAAATCAATAATGGATACAAGAAGGAGAAAGTAAAATACCATATAAAATATAAATGGGTTGAAGATTGCTAAAAAAATCTAATAGGTGATGAAATTATCATAATATGATTATAATAAAATTTGATAGATTTAGAAAAAATTTGAAAGGATGAAAGATAAAAAATAAATATGACAATGAATCAATCAATAGAGAGTAGGATTCACACCGGTTTCACTAGAGTATAATGATGGTGAATTTTTAGTGGAGAGTAGGACTCACACCGGTTTCACTAGAGTATAATGATGGTGAATTTTTAGTGAAGGAAAGATAAAAGAAAATGTGAATGTGATTCAATTAGATAAGAGAGTAAAATTTCTAGAATGTATACAAATGAAGAATGGAATAATAGATTACCCTCTTTGTATCTCAGGGTAATCTAGACTAGTATAATGAGAGGGGCCATGTTAAATACACACACCTTATGGTTGTAGGTTTTCAAAGATATATAACTAGTAAGGCGATAGTCCACACTATATAGGATATGTACGGTTCCAAAACGTATAAATAGAATATGGTAGCAACATATAACTAGGTCTTGATAATAATTTAATGATAACAAGGTTGTAATCATATTGTAACAAGATAAAGATTCTTATGCTAGGTTTGTAAACATGGGTTGTAAGGATGAATATGTTGTAAAGGGTTATAAAGCCAAAAGGGTGGATTTTAAGGCAATGAAAATTAGATAAACAATTACATAGATGAATAATATGTTACTCTACTCTAATTTAGCTGATTACAAACATCATTATAGTATGAAACTCCCTCCAGGGTTAGTATCATTTTATGAGATATTTGATATGTGGGATCACAAATGAATAAGAAAAGACATATATAAGACATGTTTTAAAGACTTCAAAGGTTATACGAACTATAATAATTTTAACTCCTATCCTTGAGAATCATAAGTACCTAATGCTCCAAGTGTAGAGTCAAAAAATATAAGTGAGACCAAATTAAACCTATAATATTTTAATGAAAAATGGTGAGCACCAACAGGCCAATCAAGTAATGATGATGTTAGGGAATGATCACTCAAATGGTGAGTATATATAAAAATCATTATTGGGAACTATGAATCTGTTAGCTGATGGTATCGAACATGGTTAATACCATATGCTCTTAAAAATGTAAGCCAAATGATATAAATTATGTTTGATACTATTGTCTGTGGGAAATGAAATATCATAGGGGTCAAAAGGAATTCCCATGTGGTGGAAGGAGACTCAAATCCACTGAATGTGTCATAATAAAGGTATGTTTATGCTAAAATTAGGTATGGAGGTGAGTGTAAGAGGATAATAAGGTGATTTCATAGGTAGGATTTTAAAAGACAACTGTAAAGGTATAAAAACATGTGAACTGTGATATATTTGGATTACACATAAAGGTCATATTATAAGTACTAATGGTAACTAGTCCATTGCAACTACTGAAGGTTGTATATAACCATTTTTGGTTACTCTCCACTCACTTCAATGTTATTGAGGACATGATATGGGGAATCCAATGTGCCAATAATGCATGTGAAGAGCCAAAATTAAATGTGAAAATTAGGTTTATATAGTTATATTCAAGTACATCAATAAGAAACTATAAATTTGTATTACAATACTTTCCATAGGGATACCAGTGCCATATAATTATAAATTAATGATAATCATGCCCATTATTTTTCTACACCAATAAATATTCTTAATACTCACATCCTTTATCAGTGAATCAAAAATATTCTCATGTGTCAAACTTCTTAGTAGTATATTCTTTTCCTCCACCATTTCCATTAAAAAAATGGTATTGCGCATCAATGTGTTCCATTAGAGAGTGATACCTAAGGTACTTCGCTATACAAATTGTACTTATATTTTCATAATATATCCTTAAAGCCGTTTGAATGAACCTAATAGTGGAAATCAAAATTTAAAGCCAAACCACTTCCTTGCTTGCATGACTAGTTATCATGTACTAAACCTCTGTGGTGTATATCAAATAACTTTCTTGAAATTTTCTCATCCGATTTACCACTTTACCAAACAATATAAAAAATATCCATTGGTAAATCTACACACCTTGGGATCTCAACTCCATTCTAAATCTACAAAACCATGCAAAATCAATGTCCTACTTTCACCATGATTACCCTAATAAAAAATTACATAGTCAGATGTCTTGCAAAATACTTGAAGATCATCTTCACAATAATCCAATGTTTGTTTCCTATATTTTACATGAATCTTCTCACTATTCCTACTTCATGAGTAATATAAGGTTTGTGTATACCATTGCATACATCAAATTTCCAAAAAGAAAGAGAGTACTAACAATATTTATTTCATGTGCATTAAACATTTATATTATCATCTTAACATTTCCTTTGATTTAACGACATTTTCCTATTTACAAGATTTGTTTTAATATCCATGCCAAAAATATATTTAATAACACCTAGGTACTTTATATCAAATTGAGATGATAATTGAGACTATAATTGAGACTTGAATGATAATGTTACTTGTGATAAAAAAATTAAAAACACATCATCCACATATAATATTATGATTAAAAAAATCCACCTTTCTGTTTAAAATGAACACATGGATCAACTTTTCTTCTTCTGAGCCTAAGTCCCAACACATACCTGTAAAATTTACAGTTCCACATTCTTAGTTATTTCTTCAAGCTATAATTTTTTTTCATGCACAAAAATACTTCTTTCCATTTACCTTACATTTTTTAACTGTGTCATGTAGATTTCCTTTTGAAACTCACCATGTAGAAATTTTTTCTTTACATCTACCTATTCTATATCTAAATTAAAATCAAAAAAATGGTTAAAAGAAATATAAATTAATGTAACTTAATAATTTGAGAAAAAATCTCACCAAAATCAAGATCCTTAACCTGATTGTAAACCTTAGCTAGTAGGGGAGATTTATATTTCTCCATTTCCCCTTATGTGTTATATTTCTTCTTTAATCCCAATTTATAGCCACCCATTTTTTCCCAAGGAAGTAACTTCACTGATGCAAAGTATAAACTTCTACCTTATAATGCTCAAAGTTAAATTGATCACAAATCCTCAAACAAAGTTTTTCTCAAGTCGGGTCCTTATTTACACAAGCTCAACTTCTCACTTCCTTGAGTCAAATTTGACTTAAAATATCTACTTAGGATTTAATTTTCATTATCCCTATTTATATATCTCATTCATCACTATTTACACCATCAAAATGATCCAAATTGACCAAAAAGTTCAAAACCTTACCTATTTGCAAACTACCTTATTAGGCTTTTGGGAAACATGCCACATGTAGAGTGGTGGTTGGAAGAGTTTACAGACCTTTTGAAAAATATGCGAACTATTTTAGAAACTCTTTTATATCTACAAAGTGTATTCAAAATTGCATTTCTTCATTCACAATGGAACTCCCTCAATTTCACCTTACACCTACTTACAAGATTCTTTCCCTAGTAGCCCTACACAAACTCCTTTTAAAGCATAAATTTAGTGGTCATGAATCAATTGACTAGCCACTAACATTTTTAGGTACCCATTAGAGGTATTTTTTTGTGTGAAAAATATCAGGATTGCATCCTTTGCAAAATTTCCTTTAAATAACATTGTCTCATATTCTCAAATTAGGTCTCACTGTTATCCTATTGTATTGTAGGTTCTCTGCTAAATATTTTTTGAGTTTGGGTATAAGGAGAGACCTAAAACACTAAAATATCTTTACTTTTCCCCTCAATATATTATTTTATCAATTCGGGAGTCTAATTCCTTTGATAACCCTAATTATTAGCAAAAAAACCACAATTATGTGTCTTCTACAACACCTTCTACAGGTCTATCATGATTTGTCTTATCTTGTAGCTTGAGGAAAATTGTTAATGCTTCAAAACCATTCATAAAATTAAGCTAAATGATCTATTTAATATTCATTCATTTTCCTTCTTCGTGATATTGAAGGTAACTTCAAGAACCCCGAGCTTTTGTAAACCCTGAGACTCAAACCTTCTTGAACAAGAAATTGTTATGAATAACTCGAAGGAGAATTATCAACTTTCTCTAATTCCTTCAATAACATATAGATGACCACTTCATATAGATTTCTATAATTTTTCATAGGATTTCATTGGTTGGTTTTCATGAAACGTGACTTCTTGTCTTGTAAACCCTAGTTTGAGGGTTCTCAACACTATGCAAACCCGATACGAGTGTTTTTACAAATAGAAGTTCCAATCACTATTTAAATACTTAAAAAACTTACATGTATGATTGTCTCAATATTCTCATTGTGTCATATTTTCTAGTAGTCTTTGACATAGCATAATTCTTCACTTTACACCACTCTACTCACTTAGTGAAAAATAGTCTTCAGGGTATTAAACGGGGAAAAATAGGTATTTAAAATTCAAGAATTTTCCTATATTATTGTCACAAAATTTTAGTTACAAAATCATCTTCTCCTTGATGGATATATACGTTCTCAATCTTCCTAAATATTCTTAATCACTCACACTAAGCTGGACTTATTCAAAATTTAATCCCAATATAAAGTTGACCTGCATCAACTTCCAATATTAGACATATAATGTTCTATATGAATGGATTAAATCTACTTATAAAAGCAGCAAGTGCTTCCTTGCTTCAACTCTACTCATCAAAATGTCTGACTGGCCAAGGCTTATCCACTAGTTGTTACTGTTACAATATTTTCTCACTTAACAGGGTATCAACTTGCACAAACTAATGAACACATAAAGAATCAATATAGACAATAGATAATTCCAACTACATAATATTTTCCTCTAATTAGCATGCATAAAATTAATTTATTATCAAAAGATACACCAAACAGTTTTTGAAACCCATGCATGGACTATTATATAACCATATTTTCCATTAAAAAAATTCCTTCTTGAAAATCCTCTTGATTATTATTCAAATGGAATGATATGAAATCAGTTACAATTGGAATTTTATAACTCTTTTCATCCAGTTCTAACTGAATAAGACATATAGACCACTTGGTCATATGAGTTATTTTAGACTTAACATCAAGTTACTTAGCTATAGACCCAAGTCTTTGATTTCTAACTCATATTATGATTTCTAGACCCTAAAGAGGACCTACGAAACTTAATTACACCTCATTTACTCCCTTTAAAATATTTTAAGCTCCAATAATCCATTAAAACAACTATATCAAGAAAAAAAAGGCCTTCATATTCAAATCTTACATTTTGGAGGGAAAATGCTCCATTTGAATTTTGATAAGCCAAGACCAAAACTAACATAATAACTAGACTCTTAATGACCTTTAGGACCTATTACAACACCTTCAAGACAAAATTGGATGTTTCCATCTTTATATACACTCTAGATTTGATGATCCTGCTTCATTCACTAAGTCATGTGTATGATTTTTATATAAGGAATCCCTTTATTCCTTCACAACCATAACTAGGTTATCCAAAGACACTACTGCATATAGTACAAAGAACATCACAATTTGTATCAATTTTTTGTTGTTTCGTGTTTTAATTTTTTTCCAGTTTTGATATCAAGCTATATACAATTATGATGAGAATATGATGTAAAAAATGAAAATATTTTTATTATTATGAATAAATAGTTTTGAAGGGACTATACCCTGTGTATAAAAAGACTCAAAAAGCCAGATACCAGAAGGAGAAAACCCATCCAAGAAAGGATAAATACCTTAAACATGGAGGCTAAAAATCCAGATAGATCAGTAAAGAGAGTACAAAATGATCAATCAAGAAAGTGGTCTGAAGCAGAATAAAAGGGCCAAAAAATAGTAAAGAGGGATCCAAAACAGGGCATCCCAGCAAGAAAATAGCATCAAACCCGCTGAAAAACAACACCATCACAACAACAAAGCAACATCTAGGCACCACATCACTTGACTGCCCTGTCAATCTTGACCTTAATTTTCTAGAGAGATGTGAAGAGTGCAATGGCCGTGGCATGAGATGGGTCGCTCATGTCCACCTGAGCAAGTGCAAGGTCACGGGTCTCATTAGAATCCTAGATGTTATCAAGAATGCCACTTAAGGCTGTACACACTTCTCATGTGTTGTTCCATAAAATTATAGACACCTTTTAGAGCAGATAGGATGCAATCCTGATGCCGTTTGGCATTGCCTAGCCTGGTATCAAGTGAAAGTAG
This sequence comes from Taxus chinensis, assembly GCA_019776745.2. Lineage (NCBI taxonomy): Eukaryota > Viridiplantae > Streptophyta > Pinopsida > Cupressales > Taxaceae > Taxus > Taxus chinensis. The sequence goes on along the minus strand of CM034146.1, from coordinate 293,729,918 downwards.
CTTCTTGAAAATCTCAGCAATAGTATCCATGTCCTTAGAATTTTACAGCTTCCTCTTACCTTTTGTTTTTTCCATATTCATCATAGCAGTCTTGAGGTTTTTGATCTCCTCTTCAAGCTTACTAACCCTGGTAAGAAGGTCCACTTATCTGGAATTATCAACAGGTTTACTTATGTGCAATAAGTTCTCCGCAAGTTCCAAATCCCTATGACTACGCAAAATCCTCTGCGAAGAAGGTAAAGCAACCTTAGCCTTCTTGTATTTCCTCTTCCTATCTGAGATAGCAGTGTTCAGATATCTGTCAGTTGGGAGAGGGATAATAACAGGGGGAGTAGGCAGAGGGCGAGAGCCGGAGAAGCAATGGTGGTGGATGAGCAGGATCAAACCTTGGTGAAGGGGAACAACCCTAGTATGTTTCTAAACTTCAAGAATAGATTTCTATAAGGAATTAAGTAAATAATGCAGGAAATTTATGGTAAGATTCCTACAAAAATGATTGAGTAATATTAAATGTTTCAGGGGAATTTTGACATATCTTCCCTCTAAAGAGATGTACTTGACCATCATGTGCATTATCTTAGCAAAGGGCTCAAGGATAGAGGTCACCATTATCCCAACCGCAACAAAATTGAGGTTCTCCCCTTCATCAAGAAATTTTTTCACCTCCACCTCTTTGTCGACTCGTTTGTTGAAGAATTGGCTTCATCCAGGTTCAGCCATGTGACCTGGGTAATGAGTTCCTCAGAGATCTTGACCCTAACTTCCCCATACTCAACCACATGATTTCTCCATCCATTAGAAAATTTCATCGAGATGTCATGGTCAAATTCCTTCATCTTTTGAATGAAATTTGAAATACCCCCAATTTGTAGATATTTCCAAAGAATTGTGTCATTTTTCTAGGTTGGATCATGAATGGGTTCGGTTTTGCATGGAGGTCCCCCCATTTTTCCTGTATTGTTTCTGCTCTACACAACAGTAAAAAAATGAAGATATTAGCATCACATTTACATCATAGCTATCCTTAACTTCAAAAATAAAATATACATGCCCATTCACATCATTTTATTTTTTAAAAGTATACGTGATTTTTTTTTTAATGTAAACAAATTAATAGTGTGATAGAAACATGTCAAGGATCAAATATATAAGAGGAAAATTAGGAAGAGGGAAAAATAACAAATAATATATGTGGAAGAAGAATAAAATGGAAAAATAAGGGTATGGAGAAAACAAATACACACTACATTTGAAGAGGAGGAACATGATAGAGACAAAGGGAAATAAAAATTGTGTACAAATAATGATGAGTAGGTGGAAGAGGACGAATAATATAGGGATAGAATAATAGAGGTATGTAGATGGTTTTTATTGGATTTATTTTTGCATTAAACAAAGATTTATTTTATAGCAAAAATTCATATCTTAGCAAAAAATAACAATCTGTAGAAATAAAAACAACAAACCCTAGGAATAAATAGAAAACTCTGGCCTAAAAGTAACAAACCCTAGCCCAAAAAACAACAAACCTTAACAAAAAAACAAGGGAAAAAAATAAAAAATCCCAACAAAAAATAGCAAACCCTAGCCCTTGAAAAACAACAAAACCGAGCCAAAAAAACAAGCCCTAATAATTTTTTATATGAAAACAAACATCAAATCCTAGAAAAAAAAATAAAAAACATAGAAAGAAAACAATAATTCATAACAAATAAATAACAAAAAAATCTAACTAAAAAATTAAAAAACTAGCAAAAGAAAAATATCTCTATAAAAAAAGGCAACAAACCTTAGTAAAAAACAACAAAATCTAGTCAAAAACTAGGAAAACAAACCAAACGTAACAAAAAATCCTTGCAAAAGAAAAAAATGCTATGAAAAAATAACAAACTCTCACAAAACAACAAACCCTAACCAAAACACAACAAATGCTAATAATTTTTTAATATAAGAAACCCCATGATTTTTTAAAATTTGATAAATTATTGTTATTTTCTAATATTTAGCACATAACAAAAAGAAACCATGTGATCATTGGTTAAATTTTTTGAATAAGATGTTACATAGTGTGGGGTGTGGTGGAACTAGTGTTCATGAAAATGGCACATGAGATATAGAGGAGTAGTTGACCCTTCAATATGACACTAGTTATGTGCCTCAATAATAATATCATGTACATCAAGATTCAGATGTGTATTATATTCCTGATGTATGTTTATGGTACACAAGTTATGAGATCCTTGAGACCCTCTATCTTGTTTCACATGCTACAAGGGAGCCAAGGAGGTAAAATTTAATTTTATTCTATAATATTTGTTGTCGTGTTCAAAAATTTATTTTATAATTTATTGGAGTTTTAATTTATTAGAAATTTAATTTATCGTATAATTCTAGGGTCAATTCATGGTGTTGTGTTCCACTTATTGTCCAGAAAATACGAGTGGGGAATATGGTGGGGTGTAATAACAGGGGTGTTCACATGAACACCCCCTTCGTGTGAATGCATTTCATGTGAAGTGCCACGTAGGGTACTATTTTTCCACGTATGGCATTGAATGTGGTTTGCGTGAAGGGGATGTTTGTGCGAACACCCATTTGTGCAAAGAAAGTTTCCACGAAAAACCCTGTTTATATATTGGAAGCGCTGCGGAGGAATTCACATTTCCTCTACCCGCCTCCTTTGTGTGAATACTCCATAGTGCAGAGTGATCCCACCTAACCTAGATCCATCCCACCAGCAAGCCCACTGACGATCTAGGTATCGAATAGTTTTTTTTTGGTGATTTTATGTTGTTTCCCACTTAAAATAATTGAAACCCTAGCTTGTTCTTTTCAAAACCCCATTTTCTTTAATCTCTTGTATCATAACCATGCTTCAAAAATTTGGGTGTTTAGTGTGCATCACGAGTATGATGTGGGCTTCTTGCAGTGTGCTTATTAATTTGGAAATTACTAGATTTAGGAACCTAGCAGAGAAGTCCTACCTTCTTTAGAAGTAATTATTACTTATAGGAAATATTTTCAGAATATATTGAGAAAAGTTACAGTCTTGAAATTTCTACAATTACACCTAATTTTGCAAATTGGATGATTATTACATGTGTAGAAAAGGTACATAGTGGATACGGTGTGGAAATAGGCAGCCCCAATTCCAATTTTGATTTCAATCTCGAATTTTCCATTGAAAGAAATAGAGTTAAGAAACTGACTATCGACTATTACAAGGGACAGAACAATATTGATTCAATTTAATACATATACCCATAATAGTTTGAAGACACATAAGAGTTCAATCCAATAATTAGGGTAGAATGAAAACAAGAACAGTACAACCTTGACCTTCCCTGCCTTGCATTTCTGGCATGTTTCCATACCCATACCTATTTCTGGTAAGTAAACAGGTGTCAGACTCAATACTATTGAGGCCAAGTAAATATAGATTAGCCCTAACACTGACTTCAACTTCAGAATACTAAGGGAAATGAAGCCATGGCTCTTGATTTATCAAGTGAGTGCCACATAAATAGATAGGGAGAGGGGCCTCTAGATAGATAAAATTTGGAGGGAGAGGATACCAATGGACTCCACGAACATAGCTATAAGGGATAGAGTAGTGTATTCCTAGGATAGTAAGCTATTGGTATATATAAACAGGATGATTGCTAACATTTATCAGTGCCAATTCAAATTACATTTTACCACATCTAGTGGCTTCCTTAACTAATTGGGAAAGCATACTGAACAAGAAAATAAGTTGTACACCTTTGTATAATTAAATAGATTTTCTTACATGAATATTGGCTGATGCATCCTAGAATTCACCAATACAAGCCTAGGCGTGCTAGCACATCACTTAACCTAGACTGAGCGCTCACCTAAAGCATGCAAAGGTACCATGCCCCTCTTTAAGGTTTCTGTCGTAGGATGTTAGCATGATGAATACTTGGAGCATTCAGATCTATTACTAATATATCATTCTACATTGCATGTTCAGATCTAGATCTAGAGAATAACAGACTTAAAAGATAACCATGATGAAATCAAGAATGCAATACTGAACTATAACCATGAAAACTCCTTACTTTAGTCCATAGTATCCATTATATTAAATTCAGTAATACACAGAAGCTTCCTTACAATAACAGTAGTATACACTCATGCACGTATCAGATTTGGCAGCATAATCTTACTATAACATAGTTCTCACACACACTCTCTGCTACATACTTCACTACATATTTATAAGGGTGGGGACTTGCCCTTCATCGCTTATCTAATCCAAAAATAGGTCGCATGCTATTATTAGCCATGTGCCATCACAAAAATAGCCACACATTCAAATGCGCTAACAGTAGACCGCTTTTAGTTAATTGACAATAGTAGATCTATTCTCAACATGTATCCATGCAAAGGGTTTTGTAGCCGATCATCCAAAAATAGCCAATGCATGTCACATAAGTCTCCAAATGATTTGAGTGCTCCACGCTATCTCCAAAAATAGATCCTCATCATGAAAACAACTAAGTCCTGAATCTATCTCTCTTCTTCACGTGCGATCCTTTCCGATACTCTCTCACCTTTGAATGTGGTCTCTCTCTTACGCGAACCTTCTATATTTCATTCGCTAATGCCAGATTCTGACTGACCAACATTACCCCACACTAATTGCATTTCCGCCTCGGTAATGGTTGTCTCCAAAATGAATCAAAGAATGTGAATAAAGAATATATAGTATCTTCTACTTCAATATGAAGAATCGATTCTAGATATTATTTTTTTATTCCTATCTCTAGAGTCTGTCAATCATTGAGTGCAACCTCTACCTTCTCTAGAATATCCACTGCAATTGATTCTAACTCATCCTTTGCAATCTCTCCTTTCTCATTATGTAAGACCATCACAATGTTGGACATGACAGTCATTCTCCCTTATAACAAGTCCATATTTTACGCGATGAGTTTTCCAAGCTCATCCAACCTTTCCTTGTGTGGTTCTTGAGATTTTTTAAGGGCCCTATGCTTCTGTTTGACAAGCGTTAATCATTCTACATGGCCCAATGTTTCATCTTTCATGGCCTTCAAGACTTCATTGTCTTCCAAATTGGTCTTGGTCCTTATAACAGCTTTTGGTGTTTTACAAATATTCAACGCTTGATCTTCCTTCTTTACTTCCTCCTACAAGATCTGAAGTAACCCCTCATATGATGCAATCTTCCGCATTATTGGGGTTAGCACACCGATTGTATAGATAATATATCATATCTAAGCATACATGCAAATAAAATCAGATATTCTACCAGAAGAAATATATAAAACAAGAGACATAAATCAACACCAGATTTAACGTGGTTCACCTAGTGTGGGCTACATCCACCAAGAAACAAGCCAATATATTATCCAAAGCTTTGACAAGATATACAATGAAGATTTACAATCTTCCACACCTCGCAGATGTACAGTACTTTCTTTATCTCAAGCTTTTACTTCATCACTAAGAATTCTCTCTCTCACCAAATTTTGCAAGTTCTTCTTAATTCTTTTGAATCTCACACTTTTAAACCCTAACTTTCATGCTTATATAGGCATTTATAAACTTAGGGAACTTAGCCATGCCATTAAAATCAATAGATATATATAATTTAATGCTAAAAATATATCTAATTCCTAAGAGTAAAGTAAAACACTCACACACAGGTAACCGATGTCAGTTCTCCCTAACTGATTCAGTTCCTCCTTTCCTGACCGATGTTGGTCCTAGGTGACTGATGTCGGTCCCTCCTAACCAATGATGGTTACTGTGTTTTTCAGAAATTTTTACATTACATGCTAATCTGAAGTAATTGAGCTCCAAAACTCAACAATCTCCCACTTCGATCTTATACTGCACGATACCGGTACAACGTCATTCTTGGATCCTTCCTTATCTTTTTTTCTTCCTCTTCAAGTCTCAAACTCAAAGACCAACATAACTGGAGTGTAGCTCCAACTTCTCATTTTATAATGACTTCGTTAGCATATCTGAAGGTTTCTTACTTGTATGAATCTTTTCTAGATTCAACTATCCATCCTCTAATACCTGCCGTATGAAGTGATACCTCAAATGAATGTGTTTCATTCTCAAATGAAACACTGAGTTATTTTCCAAATGAATTGCACTCTGACTGTCACTAAACATTTTACAATCATCTTGCTCCTTTCACAACTCTTCCATGAACCTACTCATCCATATCATCTCCTTTCTATCCTTTGTAGCTGTAACATACTCTACCTCTATAGTAGAAAAAGCCACAACCTTCTGTAATCTTGAAATCCAGCTAACTGTCGTCCCACCTACTGTGAAAATATATCCAGTAATGCTCCTTCTACCATCCATATCTCTAGCCATATCTGAATCAACATAGCCACATAATAAAATATCTGAACCTCCATAGCATAACTACATGCTAGATGTCCCTTTCAAATACTTGAGTATCCATTGGACTGCTTTCCAATGCTCTTTACCTAGATTGGCCATATATCTACTTACAACTCCCACTACATATGAAATATCTGGTCTGATACAAATCATAGCATACATGAGACTCCTAACTGTTGAAGCATATGTCACTCGTGCCATGTATTTGACCTCCTCATGTGATGATGGACACTGATATTTGATTATTTTGAAGTGTCCATCCATAGGTGTACTAACAGGTTTTGAATTCTGCATCTTAAACCTTTCTAACACCCTATAGATATAATCCTCCTGAGAAAAATATAATTTCTTATTTTTCCTATCTTTGTGTATTTGCATACCAAGGATTATTTTTGCAGCTCCTAAATCCTTCATGGAAAATTTTTGAGCTAGCTTTCCCTTAAGCTCACCAATGTCCTACATACTAGATCATACAATAAGCATATCATACACATACAGTAACAAAATAATATAGCTCCCATTTTCAAGCTTCTTGAAATAAATACAATGGTTAGATTCACATATCAAGTAACCATGCTCATGCATAAAACTATCAAACCTCATGTACCATTTCCTTGAAGCTTGCTTGAGCTCATATAGGATCTTTTTCAACTTGCACACTAATTTCTCCTTACCCTTGACTTCATACCCAATCAGCTATTGCATATAAATCTCTTCATCCAAATAACCATGAAGGAAAGCCATCTTCACATCTATTTTCTCTAAATGTAAATATTCTACTGCAACTAAACTCAATACAATACGAATAGAAGTCATTTTAACAACAAAAGAAAATAATTCACTAAAGTCAATACCTACTTTCTGTGTAAATCCTTTTACTACAAGCCTTACCTTGTATCTTTTCTATGCACCCTCTTCTTCCTTGATCCCGTAAACCCACTTTTTTTGCAATGTCCTCTTATGTACTGAAAACTTAACCAAATCCCAAGTCTGGTTATATTATAAGGATTCAATCTCCTTATCCATGTCATGCTCCCACTGGTTGTGGGTCTTATCCTACAGTGCTTCTTCAAAGCTCTTTGGTTCACTATTATCAGTCAATAATAAATAAAATAGAGAAGTTTTAAATCTTTTTGGAGGTTTACTTACCATTTGTGACATTCTCCCAAGAGTTTGGGGTATCGGAGGCTCAATCTGGACCTACTGGACATTTGTATCCAAATTTGATAGTGACCGACGTTAGTCACCTGTAACCGATGTTGGTTATGCTAACCGATGTCAGTTTGGCTCTTCTGTAACCAATACCAGTTCTACTGACCGATGTCAGTCAGGTGTAAACTGATACTGGTTACTGTGTAACCCCGTAGGTAATACTTTTAAATATGAGAGTTCATTTTCATTCAAAAAATTCTCAACTGGTTCATTCTTGGGTACCAAAATTTGATCCATGTAAATTCTTTTTTCATTCTATTCAACATCACGACTTCTAATAATTTTAGAATTCTCTAAATCCCAAAAATGGAATCCGAAATCCCCAGATCCATAACCAATGAAAGTGCATCTCTTGTATTTTACATCCAATTTTTTTCTATTTTACTTATCAACATGCAAAAAAACTTCTAAACCAAAAACTTTAAGAAAAGAAAGATCTATCTCTTTTCCAGGTCCAAGCGTCCTCTAGTATTCCTCCATCTAGTGAACTTGAAGGCCCACGATTAATCAAATAATCCGTTGTATTAACTACTTTTACCCAAAATTGTAAGGGAAGTCCAATTCATTCTTTCTACAACACCATTCTCCTATGGTGTTCTTGGAAGCGTTATTTCTCTACGTATCCCATTCACTGAACAATAATAATTAAAATCCTTACTACAATATTCACCACCGATGTCATATCTAAGGCACTTTAACTTAGAATTTGATTCATTCTCAACAAGGGCTTTCCATCTTTGAAAAGTGTCAAACACATTAGATTTACATTTTATACAATAAACCCATACCTTTCATGTAGCATCATCAATGAAAGTAACATAATATTGGGATCCTCCATGAGAAGATACCTGAGCTGATCCCCACACATCTGAGTGTACAAGCTCCAATTTTTGCTCCTTCTTAGTTTCCCCAACTTTAATAAATCTCACTCTCTTTTTCTTTCTGATGACACAATGCTCACAGAAATCAAGATCTAAATATTTCAAATCTGATAACTTACCCTTAGCCTTTAAGATATGCATTTATTTTTTACTCATATGGATCAGTCGGTTATGCCACATGCATGCCTCTGAATCTGAAGTAGATAATGCAGAAAAGGAATTAGTAACACAGGTATATAAATATAATGTTCCTACCTTCTTACCTCTTGCCACAACAAAATCACCCTTGGTGACTTTCCAAGAGTCTCCTGTAAAAGAAACCATGCAACCAAATTCACCTAGTTGCCCTACAAAAATAAATTTTCTCCTGAGGCTTGGCACATGCCTCACATCTTTCAATACCCATGTATTTCCATTCTAAAATTTTATATGAACTTCCCATTTACCAGTAATACTGAAAATTTCATCATCACCCAAATAAATATGCCCAAAATTTCCCTAGACATAATTTCTGAAATAACCCTTATTAGGGGTTGCATGGAAAGAATCTCCTGAATCTAAAATCCATGATTCAATTTTTTTATCTAAAGAAATAATAAGAGCATCTTGCATTACCTCTGATGTAGCAAGATTTTCTTCTTTAACTTTGTCTGGTTGTTGGTTCTCTTTGTTCTTTGACCAACAATATTTATTTGCATGTCCTTTCTTTCCACATTTCCAATAAGTAACTCCCTTACTTTTGGATTTAGATCTACTATCCCTTTACTTTTATTTCCCATTACTCTTATTCTTGGATCTCTCCTTCTGCCTTGCTTTTTACATTCAAATCGTTCCTAGATGACAATTACTCTGTACTCTTCCTGCAAATTTCTTCATTCAAGATTATACTAACTACATAATAAAACTTCAAAATATTATTAGCATATGCTGTATTACTAATAGATATTACCAAGTTATCCCAACTATCAGGAAAATAACATAAGAGTAAAAGTGCTTTCACTTCATCATCGAATGGTATATCAACTGATTTTAACTGATTTACAATAGATCAAAAATCATTCAAATGACTAGATATAGATCCAACTTCATGCATCTTAGAACTAAATAATTTCTTCATCAAATAAATTTTATTTGAAGCACTAGGTTTTTCATATAAATTAGCAAGATATTTCATTAACCCTACCATAGAATTTGCTTATGTAATATTGGAAGCCACGAATGTTGCCAGGATCAATCTTATAGATCCCAAAGCCTTTCTGTCAAGAATCTTCCATTCTTCATCAGTCATCTTCATAGGTCTAGAATTATCATCTAATGGTAAATAAAAATCTCTTTGATATAGATAATCCTCAATCTATATCTTCCATAATTGATAATTTCGGCCATCAAATTTCTCTACCTTGTATTTGTTTTCTTCTACCATTGTTGTAGCTCCCACTCAATCAGAAAACCCTTTGTGAGTAAATCTATCAACACACAAAACCTTATAAAAAACTCTAATGCCAGTTGTTGGGGTTAGCACACTAGTTGTATAGACATTATATCATATTTAAGCATACATGCAAATAAAAGTGGATATTCTACCAAAAGAAATATACAAAACAAGAGACATAAATAAACACCAAATTTAAAGTGGTTCACCCAGTGTCGGCTGCGTCCACTAAGAAACAATCCAATCTATTATCCAAAGCTTTGACAAGATATACAATGAAGATTTACAATCTTCCACACCTCTCAGATGTATAGTACTTTCTTTCTCTCAAACTTTTTCTTCATCACCAAGAATTCTCTCTCTCATCGACTTTTGCAAGTTCTTAATTATTTTGAATCTCACACTTCTAAACCCTAGCTTTCATGCTTATATAGGCATTTATAAACTTGGGGAACTTAGCCATGCAATTACAATCAATATATATATATATATATATATATACATACATACATACATACATATACATATACATATATATATATACTTTAATGCTAAAAATATATCTAATTCTTGAGAGTTAATCAAAACACTCACACACAGGTAACTGATGTCGGTTCTCCCTAACCGATGTTGGTTCCTCCTTTCCCAAGTGATTTTGGTCCTAGGTGACCAATGCCGGTCCCTCCTAATTGATGACGGTTACTGTGTTTTCTAGAATTTTTTACATTCCATGCTAATCTGAAGTAATTGAGCTCCACAACTCAACACACATCACTAAAGGCCTTTTCCCGCTTTGCTTCTTGTGTTGGATCCTTTGGCATTGACATGCGTAGAGTTCATCTTCAAGTACTAAGTCCCCCAATGTACTTACATAATGTATTTCTGAAGGAAACATTTTGGGTACCTTTGGCTCTAAGTGTTGCCTAGCCTTCATGACATTGTCCCCAATCTCCTCTTCCATGCTGATAAAAATAGCGTTCTTCTTCTGTGCCAAGTATTTTTCCCACTTTAGGCACACTATTTCCTCATCCTTAGTCTTTATCTCCTCTTGTAGCACCCTAATTATTACAACTTTATCCATATTCCATCGTGTCACTTCTATCGAGACTTTCACCAAAGCATTACGCACTTGTTCATTTGAAATAATAGTAGGCTTTACTGTTATGTGCCTGGCTTGAGGTGTCTTCTTCAACCTCCTTGAAACACATGACTCTTCACATACATCAAAATATGGTCCATCCATGTGCATGTGCATCGACCATGACAGTTACTTCCTTGTGCGTACGGTTTCCATATCTTCATCCATCAACTTCTAGCCATATAAATCCTTTTATGTCATTGTGATTTGGAAATGGACGTGGATAATTTTACATGTGTCCTCAGAATAGCCCATGACTAGTGGAAGATATTCTCCACTTTTTTTTTTCTAGGCTTCTTGGGAACTTGGGCTTTAAGATTTGGAACTTGTGTTTTTGTCTCTTGAGAAGTCTCAGTTGCTATCTCATCTACCTCGTTTCCTCCTTCCTCTCTATCCTTCATATATTTTTCTTCTAGTTCATCCTTGTTCTCTAGAAGTGTAGGGGAATTGGGCACACTTTCCTCAAACTCTTATGTTTCCTCATTCAACTTCAATTTCCTTCTTCTTTTCTCAATTATCTCCTTCTGTGGAGAGAGTTGAGGTGATCTGCACACTGATTGTGGAGTAGCACCTAGGGTCTTTGTTCTCTTGAATACTCTTTTGAAATGACACTCTCCTTGGACTGCATCCAAGTCCTCATCATCTCCCTCTTGTGGCTTAGGTGGTGTAGTCACATGCTTAGCTTCTTCCTTATTTAGAGGTTGTCTTTTGCCTCTATGCTCCAAACCACCATTATCTTCATTCTCTTCTTCTTCATCATCTACTTAAATTGTTTCTGTGGGCTTAGGTGTTGGAACATTTTCCATTGTATGCTTACCTTTTGGCAGACCTAGGAGCATGAACTCATTCTCCACATACTTAGTGTTCTCCATCTTAGGTTTGAGTTACAGGTACACAAGTGCTTCTCTGGTGTCCCCAACTACCAAGCTTATATGCTTCATGCTTATAATATATGAGATAAGCCCCTCAATGTAGAAATTCCACCCTAGATATACATATTTCTTTCTCAGAGTGTGGTAGTCGCAATCTACCTTGTCTGCATTTAAGGTTAGGTGGTATGCATCTAAAAATTGGTGAACTGATGCTTGGAAATACCTTGCTATGAAGGCATATGATATTTTACACCATGAGCTCCAAGCCCTATACTTCATCGTAAATCAAGTAATGCAAAAATGTTGGTTCACTACAAACTGAATTGCCTTACCCACCACCAAAGGTAACTCCTTGGGTATGTGCCACTCTTCTTCAAACGTCGCGTGGAGTCTATCATACCACATCTCTACCCTCTTCTTGAATGGTCCACTCATTAATCTGTTGCACAAGTATTTTCCAAATCTTTCCGCATGTGACTTGGATTCCGTGGGGTACTCCCAAATATTCTCCTTTGGTCCATCAGGAACCCTAATCTCCATAAACAATAAAGACAATAACACAATGCCAAAACTTATTCTGTCACCTGTCTGTGCTTCTTCAATGATTGTATTTGTTATGTGATCTACAATATTGTAGACCACTCCTTTAGACATCTTCTTTGCAACATGCAGCCACATTGTGTTTACTTGCGACCATCTTACTTGGTCATTCAACTTTGTTACAAGATGTACAACTACATGTACTACTGGGTACTTCTTCAATTTGTCAATGTCCATGTCACGCAGACCTTTGGTATACCCTAGCTCCTTTCTTGTCTATAGGATTATGGCCTTATCAGTTAAATTTCTATCCAAATCCACTCCTAAGGCCCTTAGTCCTATCACTATTGAAATCAAAGTAGCTGTGATTCTAACCCTCTGTCCTGTAAAGTAAAAGTCCTCATGGAATCTGCTCATCAACCAATGATACAATGGTTCACACTTTCCAAAGTATGGCAGCTCGTAAACTAGTAGACTCCATTCTACTTTAGTAAATTCTCACTAGTGTCATCCTACACTAGCATATCTTCTACTATGCGCTTGTTCATTTTTGTGCTCAACAACGCATCGAGCTCCTTCTTATTATCTGATGTTTTATGGTTGTAATCGTTGATTTTACATTGACGGATGTGGGAATCCCATTCTTGTCCCACAATCATGCCCTCTGGATACTGCATTTTTAAGAAATTACTCTTAAGATCAATTTCTTCTTCCACTTCAACCTTCTTCTTCCCTTTTTCTCCTGCTACAGGTGCTTTCTTCACTGTAATCTGAAAAAATCTCTCTTTTATTCCCTCTGTAATCAAGTAGGTCAAAACTCTAGTTTAAATCTTCATTCCCCAGTGGAAATCACATGCCCTAGCTCATTTTTAATGTATCTCCTAGGCTAAAACCATTCACCTATGGAAACACAAGTTTTTCCTCCACATAAACCTTCTCTCCATGTCTGGTTTCACACTCTTCACACCTGAAGCACGACTTCTTGCAGCTCATTCACACTTGGCCCTTTTCAAATTCTCTTAATTACAATGGTAAAAATGAACTTGCACATCCCATCCTTATATAGGTTTTCAAAAATTTAGTGCATTTATTGCTCCTCCACCTACCAACAATCCTCTCATTAATCGACCATTTTTCATTCTTTCCACATAGTACATCTTCACACCCAAGATATAACCTTCTAGCACGCACTTCTACCTTTTGGCTACAGACTTCTCTTCAGCACACTTCCATGCACCTAAGTACCTTGTCACTGCACCTTCCACTGGTAGTCTTCACGGCCTCTGCTTACCTTGTGTTATACTTGTTTCTCCATTCCTCTCTATCTATGGTCCTTATGTCTAGAAGCAATCTCTTTTTTATCTTCAATTCTCTAACCTTGAATAGCACCCATAGATAGTTCCTTTTATGTGTACTTATTTCCATTAGTCATGTACCTAGATATCAAAAACCTACCCCATACTAAGGGTATGTGCAATCCTTTGCACATAAAAATTCTTCAAATATTAATTAGCTTCTGGCACGTAGATGCACTTATTACACAAACATGTCAACTAAATTGACAAAGCATAGAGATAAAGAAGGAAATACATTAAGTAAATGCAGAATTGAAAACCTAATCTAAATGGCAACACTTCCTTATTACAAACACCAAGAAGACTTATTTATAGTAGGACTTCAACCTACTCCCATTTAAGTAACCGGGTAACTATATTCCATCAAGTGCTTTTAATTGACAAGCACCTGATTCAAGTATATTAGTGATAGCATATGGCCCCAACCAATGTACCTTGAGTTTTCCTAGATGGTGGAAAATTTTAGAATCATAAAGGAGTGCCATCTGTCCTATCTCAAGTTTTTTATCCCTAATATTCCTATCATGCCATGCTTTTTGTCTAGCCTTCTCTTGTTTTTGACTCCAACATGATATGGCACATCCATCATCCAGCTTAACTAACTTTTCAATCCATTCTTCTAATGTTTTCTCATTAGCTAAGACCTTCAGCATGTGTATTATGCAAGGAAGGTAACATAAATTCCATAAGAAGAATGCTTTTGGACTAAACATTAACTGAAATGGTGTGGATTTATTCAACCTTTTATATGTTGTTTGATATGCCCAAAGTACTATAGATACTTTATCATCCCAATCCTTTCTTCCAACATCAAAGATTTTTTTCAATGTCTGGCTCATAATTTTGTTGAAAGCCTTAGCAGTTCCATTTTCTGAAGGATGATAGGGTGTAGTCTTATGGTGTGCAATCATGAATTCATCTAAATAGACTTTTGATTGTCTCATTAAGAAAATGTGTGCCTCTATCACTGGTAAAACTTAAAGGACATATATACCTTGTAATAATATTTTCCCGTAGAAACCTAGCTGCTGTAGCCACTATACAATCCTTTGTTGGTGTTGCTTCTTCCCACCTTGTCAGATAATTTGTGCAAATTATGATGTAGCACTGATCCAGTTCTGTACATGTAGCTAGTGAAATAGGACACCGTAAAATCTATAGCCCATTTCTCAAATGGTTCTATACTAGTAATAGGTCTTAGAGGCATTTCATCTCGTTGACCTGGTTTCCCAAGAAGTTGACAATTATCACAAGCTTACAAAATTCCTTGCAATCCTTATACAGGGTCTCCCACCATAATCTAGCGAGTAGAATCTTGTGTGCAGTGGCATCACTTGCATAGTGGCCACCTGTAATACCACCATGAGCTTCTTCCATAATATTTGTATGATCATGTTCTCAGTACACAATGGCGTACAATACTTCATCCCAGCCTAACTTGTACAAGTCACTGCTATTCAACATGTAGCGGGTTCCACATATAGCAATTTATTTCTTTTCAACAAGGATTTCATTCCTTCTGGTAACATACCTATTCATAGAAAGACAACAATGTCCTCTAGTTCTAGATGGTGCACTGTTGTAACCTATATAATTGTGCATCTGGCATGGTATCTTCAATTGCATGTGCTTCTTCTCCTAACTATCTTCTGGATAAATGGTTTGGTCTAGAATTACTTTTCCATGGTTTTACCACAACTGTGAAATCAAATTCTTGAAATAAGAGTACCCATCTGCATATGTGCCATTGTAGAATGGGCTTTTTTACTAAATACTTCAATGTCATGTGATATGTATAAAATACAAATGGTGTAGCTAGCAGGTACTGTTTGAATTTATGTAGCGCATAAATCATTGACAAAGCTTCGCACTCTGTAGTTATGTAATTCCGTTCTATAGGTGTCAGCTTTCTACTAACAAAATAGATAGGATGATCTACAATACCTTTTCCAAGTTGAGTCAACACCCTGCCAATGGCCATGCCAGATGCATCTACATATACATGAAATGGTTGGTACCACGAAGGAAAATGACATAATAGGTGCGGTAGTAAGTTTTTCCTTCAATGTATCAAATGCGCATTGTTAGGGTTCTCCCTAGTAGAATGTACCCTTCCCTTTTAGTAACTCCTCCAATGGTGTGGTAACTTTGGCATATCCTTGGATAAAAATTTCTGTAATATCATGTATGACCCAAAAATCTACATGCACCTAACTCTGGACTTGTAGGCTATCTTAGGCCTATAATAACTGCAAACTTGGTTGGATCAACCAACAAACCTTCTATACAGATTATGTTTTCATAACAATATTCCAAATGGTGTAGAAAATATGTACTTCTTTATGTTCAAATAGATACTCAATTGTCTACATATTTCAAACATTAAATGCACATATATTTACAATGATCCTTAAATAATCCACACACTGTCTAATCATCCAAATAAACCTGTAAGAATTTGTGAATACATTCTTTGAACGCTTGAACAACTATGCGTGAAAATACAGCAAGCACATTTTTTCAAACCAAAATTCATGATAGTATAGGCAAAACTACCCCATTCAGTAGTAAAAGTAGTCTTTTTCTAATCCTTTTTGGCAATCTGAACCTAATGATACCCAGAGAACTCATATGTAAATGAATAGATTTCGTGCCCTACAACGCCTTCTAGTATTTCCTCACTAAATGGCATAGGAAAGAGATCATTCGCACATATAGCATTCAACTCCATGTATTCCACGTAGATCTAATCCAGCCATCCTTCCTGATATTAATCACCATTGGACTAACCCATTATGACTCATCAAGGGGCTTGATAATCCCAAACTTCAACATTTTGTCAATCTCTTTTTTTACCTTTTCGTGTAAGTTGGGGTTCATCCTATAGGGTCTCTTTATAACTGGGTGTGCACACACCCTCTTTAAGCTTTTATCTTCATCTTCCCTAATGATTCATGCACACTTTTAAGTTCATGGTACCCCCCTAGGGAATAAGTCCTGATAATCCCTTAGTAACTCTATGATTTTTACCACTTCAAATTCTAACCAATAGTCTCTAATTATGGCTTCCTTAGGCTCAACATTTGATCTAGTATTCACCTTCTTTGTCTTCATAGGTTCAGGATAGGTGTGTGGTATTATCTACATTGTCCAACACCTCATGCCTACCTATTGAATGGTTTACATTTAGATTTTCCACTTCTTCGTCACCCACTAAGTAGACCATTTTTCCTTTTTCTTTCTTAAGAAAATCACGTTAAAGTAGTGTGGCATTAGCCTCTGTCTCTTCAATAAGACACACTCCTGAGTTTCCTTCATCCAATAATTCCTAAAGAAGTTCTTTAGCCTTGGCACTATCCCCTAGAGTTAAGTGCTTTATGGCTCTTAATGTTTATTTCACCGGAGGTTTAGTAGAGAAGAATTCAAACATCTGGGTCATTCCTACAGTTACATCCTGCCAATTTCCAGTCTCTCTATGGAGCTCTGCGTAAACATACCAAGCACGCGCATAACCTTATAAAGTGAAATAAAACTTGTGCACCCATAATGAAGGTGGTAAAGCTTCCTTCCCCTTTGTCCAGAGTCTCTCACACTTCTAAACATGGTGTTGAACAGGTTGATTACCATGATAAGTGCAGATTTGAATAGGTGCACTGCTCTTTAATAACCTAGTAGTAAGATCAATCCTAATTTCATTCCATTCTATAAGATTATCCTTGTGGGCCACCCACCAGTGTGTTGTTGTCCCATTTAGTGTATATGATAGAATATTTCTTCTTTCCAGTGGGTCTATCCAATGTTCCTCCATGGAGTGAAGGAATACCATAGGATCTCCTTCTTCGGTGTAACAAGGTACTGAGTTGTTACATATCCTCCTAATAAACGTGGTTTGCTGCCTTTAGGAAATATGCTCTTTACTTTACATCCTACCAACTCATAAGTGCTATGGGCCCAATTATCACAACAAACACTTGTAGTGTTGCTAATAGACTGTGCATCCTCCCACTAAATTATTCCTTCTTTAGATGACTCAAGCATCTCTGGATCTCGGATGGCGCATACATAAATCCTATTCAGATATTCTTCACTCAAGGGCTCAACATAGGGCACAAATTTTCCATCTATTAAAGGGATAATAATTCTTTCCTCCTTGTTTTCAAAACTAATATAACCCTTGTTGAACCAAAGATCAACATTATTTGCATAGCACCAAGGATGCCCCAATAGAGCTGGGAAGCTATCTAACTCCGCTAGCGCTAAAATCTCAAAATCTCCAGTGAAATTGGATCCTTGTATGGTAATGGATGTATCTTTCAAAACTGTGATGGGAGTGGCCTTAGTCTGATTAGCCATGAACAATACATTAGAGGATGGTTGAAATGAAGGTCTCCCCATTTGTACCCATGCATATAAGGTAATAACATTAACTTCTGCGCCTGTATCAATCAATATATTACTCAATAACCACCCATCCACAACAACATTCAGAGTTATTTACTTTTCATAATCTAGGCTATGAGGAGGAATATTTGTATGCAGGATCTGTCATCTAGTCTAAACACTTATGCGCAGAGTGTTTCCTTTTAACCAATTCCCCAACGGTGGAATGAATTCTCTTGGCGCAATATTTTACACACTTCCTTTAAGTCATCCATATTAGTTTGGACTGTCTCTTATGCTTTCTTTTTCTCCATCTTCTGTGATTTCTCGTTTAAATACTATATTTCACCCTGAATATTCCTAAGTACCTCCATGGTTTCCTGATAAACCTCCTTCTGATGGGCGAGGTCAGGGTACTATTCATGAATAAAGTCCTCCTTAGTGATTGTAGGCTTTTATTGCAATGCTTCTCTAGCACATGCTGCCTCAGTGTGGGTCATGATCTTTACTTGTAACACCTTGGACCCTACTTCCAACTTAGGCATCCACTTACTTTCCATAGCATGTTGTATCCTAACCATCCCTGAGCCTTTGTTTTCTTGTTCATGTTGCTTGCTAAGAGGCTCATACAATTCCGAGAACTCCTCATAGCTATGAATATTTCCACAGAAAGAACATATAATATTCTGGGGACATTCATGCATGTAGTGGTTAGGAGATCCACAATTATAACATGTTCCATGAGGGAACTCACTTCTTCCACCATCACGATATCCTTGACCTTTGCCACGAACACCTTCAAAATGCAATTCATTCCAATCATAATGTACCTGATTGTGATCTTAGTCCTGATGCTAATTCTTTCCTTTAGAGTTATATGAGACTCTTGTCTTTCATATGCCAATATCTATAGCATCATGGATCTGACCAATCAGCCAGAAATCTTCTGTGTCATGAGTTGTGGACCTACAGATTTTATAGTAACTTGAAACGTTCTTCCTTATTGTGCATTGTAGTAAGGGGAAATGTCTAGCATCATGGTTTAAATGGAATATCTCACAATCTAACAAGAATGAGCACACTGATCTGTGGTTGAAAAATATAATTTGTGTGACCTTCTACTTCACAATTTGTGCACCAAATCCCTGTGCGCATCTCATGTGCTAAATTTACCGATAGTTTCTCTAACTACTTTACCATAGCTACAATTTGTGCTTCTAAAAATGGGCTCACCAGAATTTCTATGCTTCCAACTGCCTTAGCATGTAAGGCTGCTTCAAGTGCTTCGTGTGGATCAGTGTATGTTTTATGTGATAATTCCCTCCTAAAAGGGGTAATCATTGTGCATGTTGGCTTGCATGTATGTCATAAGAAAGATTAGATAAAAGTGTTTTAAAATGGGCATCATACTCTCTAACATTTTCAGTAGTGCCTTGCTTAATATCCTTGAGTGCACTTATACTCTTTTATTCAAACTTAGAGATGTGAAACTCTTTAAAGAATACATCTTTCAAAGTTATATAGTCTATGTAAGTCTAATCAGGGTCAAAATTTATGGTACCAGTTGTGTGCACATCCTTGTAATGTAGTAGAAAGTTGGCTTTCCCTAAGCTCAGAAGCCATGATTCCTTTTGCATGCCACAATATTTCACACATATGCACATGTTCAACAACATCTTCTATTCCCCTATACTCTAGAAGATGAAGAGAAATCTCCATGTAAATATTATGGGGTGGATTCAAATGCGTGCCCATGGCCCAGGTCATCTTTGTTGGCATGCTTTTGCGTGATGCCAATGAGGGTTCCCTGTCATGTTTTTCCAAATTGGGGAGTTCCTTAGGCTCAAGTTCCAGGTCTTTTGCGTGAACTTCCACTCCTTCCCGAACTATATTTCTCCACAATGCCATCTTCTTTACAACCTCATGCTACTTCTCTACCTCCCTCTCGCACACCTCAATATACTTAAGCCATCTTTCTTCTCTCTCCCTTTCTGCCGTTATGTCTACCATCTTTCACCAAACCTATTCCTACCCCCACATGTGGTGGGGTTTAGTTAGCCATCGGTTTACTCTCCAAATTAAAAGTTCCCATTAGGATCTTGATCACCAGTGGAATGCCATGGAAGTACGTTCCCCTTGGATATCACAAAAACTAGAATTTAGCTAACTCTAGGCACGAATAAGTGGAAATTGAGTACTCTAGGATATAACTGTTCAAAACACCACATAAGCTCGTATCCATAGTGCGAGTCCAAATCAGATCAACATCATGAAGGGCCTAAAATTCTTCCTGTGTCTAGACAAGTGTGTGATACCTCCAATTCCACTTAGATGCATAATCAATCATCCACTCATACAATTCGACTGGAAATATAGTGAAAAAGCTCTTATATAAAATGTCATACAAATTTTGTCCCACCCATACGCATGCATTAAACTCAGATCCAATGTTAAACCGCCACGTGTATTCTTCTTCTAGATCGTGTATCCACTCATCAAAACTTGTTAAGGTCAACTGATATGTCTTAATTGCAAACCATCCTAAAAAAAACTAAAAAAGAGGTCCCAGAAACAGAACCAATGATGCAACCTAGAGTTCACCAATACAAGCCCAAGCATGCTAGCACATCACTCAGCCTAGACTGAGAACTCACTCAAAGTGCACAAAGGTACCAGGCCCTTCTTTAAGGTTGCTATTGAAGGATGTTAGCATGATGAAGACTTGAAGCATTCAGATCTATTACTAATATATCATTCTACAGTGCATGTTAAGATATAGATCTAGTGAATAACATACTTAAAAGATAACCATGATGAAATTAAGCATGCAATACTAAACTATAACCATGATAACTCCTTAATTTAGTCCATAGTCTCCATTATATTAAATTCAGTAATACACATAAGCTTCCTTATAATAACAGTAGTATACACTCATGCGCGTATCATATTTGGAAGCATAATCTTACTATAACAAATTTCTCACACACAGTTCACTACATATTTATAAGGGTGGGGAATTTCCCTTCATTGCTTATCTAATCCCAAAATAGGTCACATGCTATTATTAGCCACACACCATTACAAAAATAGCCACACATGCAAGTGCACTAATAGTAAACCACTTTTAGTTAACTGACAGTAGTAGATCTATTCTCGGCCTGTATCCTTTTAAAGTGCTTCGTAGCTGATCATCCAAAAATAGCCAATGAATTTCGCACAAGTATCCAACCGATTTGAGTGCTCCACACACTATCTCCAAAAATAGATCCTCATCATGAAAACAACTAAGTTCCAAATATTTTTCTCTTCTTCGCGCGCGATCCTTTCCGATACTCTCACACCTTTGAATGTGCTCTCTCTTTCTTGTATGAATCTTATTTATTTCCTTTGCTAAGTGCCAGATTCTAACTGACCAACATTGGCCCGGATCTACAAAATTTCTAGTAGAAAATGATCACATTCAAAAAATTCTTTAATTGTCAAGATTCAAGGACAGAATTGTACAAAAAATTTGATAGGGGAAAAATTTGGAACAATTGTGATCTTATATATGAATTGGTTTTTTACTTGTGTAACAATATAACTATTGTATCCACATTTTCAAGTAAACGAATATTGGCAACAACTATAAACTAATAGTTGGGAAACTATGAGCTTGTTCGTGGAAATTATATTAGGTTGTAATAAACTTCCTGAAAAAAAAAATCAATAAACTATATGGTCTTCCCACTGTGACAAAAATTGTCATTTGGCCATGATAAATACACATTTGATTTAAAATAATTTCCCTAAAGTAAAATGCATCAACAAAGAAGCCCTTCTCTTCCTCTAAGGTTTCTATAATTATAAGGATAAAAAACACAACAAATAAAGAGTTTTAAATATATCTTCATATATTTCCTAGCCCAACATTGATACTATCACAGCTCCTTGGGTTTCACTCCTTTAATACTAGTAAGTAGTCTACCTTTCCAAGATCAAAATAACCTATATGGACAATAAGGTAAAGTTTCCCATGTAATACAATAATACCCACTCTAGGATTTAGAATGTATGCAACGAATGTCTCCCATGTGATACTCACTCTAGGATTTATAATTTATGTGACCTACATTAATTAAGTCATTACTCCACATAGTACCAACACACCATACACCCATACAAGAGTAAAGGTTCTTCATCATATAGATCAATCTACTCAGGTAAACTGTACATTCTACCTCCTATACTAGCTATCATCCTTTTCAAGATCAAAATAACCTTTCCCTGAAAACACATGTACAACAAGACAAAACTTTCCATGTGGCACTAACTCTAGAAATCATAATCCATGCTAGCTAAATTAATTTAATCAATACTTTGCATGGAACCAACACACTATACACCCATACAACCACACTATATATATCCATCTACTCAAATACTCAAATACCCTCATCTTCTTTTCATCTCCTTCGGGGACCCCAAATACCATGAGGTAAATCAACAAAACAAAAATCTCAAAAAAAAAGCAAGCAAAGCATATAACAACACAAATTCCAAATTAAGTTCCATTTCAAGATATTGCAAACAATCAAATGTCAATTCACAAACCCAATTTAGGGTATATTTGTAAGAAAAAGTGCCAAAATTGTCTCATGGAATGCAATAATTGATGGAAATGTCCAAAATGGGTATACAGAAGAGGAAAAATGCTTTTTGGTTGGTTTATGTATTTTTATCCAAATTTGGAAATCTTTCTTTATCATTTAATTTTATGGTTTTTTTTAAACATGTATTTATGGATTTAAGCACTTGATCTATGTCCTTTAGTCATCCTTTTGATTCATTTATCTTCTTGGTTTTATGAATTTACAGTGTGAACTTTGTGTATTGTTATATACTATCAAAACATGTCTAAAAAATGGATGCCACTTCGAGGCTTTATTTTTTTACATGTTTGATATGAAATTGTATCTGGGTTGGACGAATGAGGTTTCTATAGAATTCATACATTTTCCCCTAAATTTCACCCCAACTTTGGAGGATTGCAAGTCCTAAATGTCACCCCAACTTTGGAGGGTTGTAAGTGGAGGTGAGTTATATTCATGCCTACCTTCAAAGTAAAGGAATTTTAATTAATCCAAAACATTGAAGATTTTTGCCTTGATTATAAAGAAAATGGGGGAAACCCCATCATACCTTTTAAAGTAACTTGGAGTTACTCATATCATGCTTATTTTTGTATTATTTCTTTAATGTGTGATATTAGGCCATGGATTAAGTTTATACCTCTCATAGTCCTTCCCATATCACATAGAAATGAACTTGTGAATACCTTACACTTCTGAGAAAAAAAAGGTGATTGTACCTTTGAACCCATGTGTTTGGGGTTTTGGTACAAGATCTCTCCTCCCAAGTTCCTTAGGATGTGAGCATCACATCTCTTAGTTGGTTTCAGAGGAGATTACTAAAGAATAATTTTATACTTGGAGAAAATGGCTTGGAGAGGAACTGAAGACTTATGAATCCCTTTTATTTCATTAAATTTGTTAGTTTCTTTTTTATTTACTGAAGTTTCCAAGTTTCATATTTTTAACACAAGTTTCTTAAAATTTCACATCTTCTTTGTGGAGTGTTCATTGATTTGGATTATGGTTAAAATGAAAATCATGGGTTTGATTTTCTATGAGTGTGAATGTGTAAGAGGGAAAAGTACTCCATATTTGTATTGTAATAAAGAAACATATTTTTTTTTGGGTTTAGAATGAGGAACTTAATTTTCTTATAAGATACACTTTTTACTTTAAAGATCCAAATTTCTTAGATTTGATGAAGATTAAATTTTATTTAATGCATTATATTTCCCTTGAAATAAAGAATAGTGTTTTCTTTTAGATTAACCCTCTATGATTTTTGGTCTATATTTTATGGTCATTTCAATTGTGTTTATGATTCATTATATATTATTTTGAATGATAATCCTCTGGCATATTTTCCTCTCTTAGCTTGTATTTGGAGAAAGGTCTGTAAACAGAAAAGGGAAATTTTGTTTTTTTCAAAATAATGCTAGAGTGAGTTTTTATTACAAATGAATAAAATATATATGTAAAATTTCTTATTTTCTAACTTATTTGCATTCAAGATTGAAAATCATATTTATATGTTCATTAAATTAGGAGAATATATTAGGAGATTTTTTTTCATTAAAATTACTATTAACTGAATTTTACAAGTTCATTTATTTATAGTCATGGCTTCTTCCGCTTCTAATTTGTTTGAGAGGACCAATTTAGAGATGCAAAATTGCAATCTATTCTCCAGAATCCAACTATAGTTGGGCAGTATAAAGCCCATTGTGAAAACATATTGGTTGATCTTTATAGAATAGAGAAAATTTTGAAAACATACAACCCATTTGATTCTGAGTCAATAAAAAAAATTATGGATTCATTAAAATCAAGTGTCTCAGGAAATATAGGATATAATGAAATTATATTATGAATTTTTGATAAGGAAGTCATTAAGAGGTCTTGTTGGAGCTTTTACGCAGAAAAAACGAAAAGTAAGGGAATATTATGTAAAAAAATGTTCATGTCCCCTATGTGGCCCTTTGATTTATCCTAGATTTGTGGCCTCTCAAGGCTAATTTCCGAATAATGACCAATTACCATTATACTTCATAATGATACTACATGTTGAGGTTCACCTAAACTTAAAGGTCAACTATTTAGACATCCCTAGTTATTTGGGGCAGGGGCATGGCCATATTAGCCATAGGAGGGTATATAGAAAGGAGGGATATCCTACAGTTGTTGACCCACGAAAGCGTGTACCAAGGCTACAACCATTCTTATCAAGCTTTCAAGATGTCACAACACCTGTCATTATGACTACACATGAGGATGTTATCGAGGTTCTTGTTGGCATTGCTCATGAGACCCAATTGATCTCTTCTAACCATGTGGGTCAATACCTTTATAGACGTGATACTAGCAGTGGGGGTGCTAGTATCAGTAGTGATGCATGCATTGAGGTATACACTCATGCATCTTTGATTTCCCTAGATTACTTTGAGGTAGTTATAGATCCCGCTCAGACACATCGGCTAGGACTTATCATGGTTTCTGACTTTTTGCATGCATATGAGGTGATTTCACAGCATTACAGTGTTCCACTATTGAGGGTTTTAGATTTTATAGAGCAGAGCGGTGCTAGTGTATCTTCTAGTCAGGGTACTACTTCTACTACTACAGCTGGAAATCCTGTTGCTGGGATCGTCACACTTGATGTTCAACACATTTATGTTCTAGTGTGTGAAAATTAAACCTTAATATAATTAAATTTTATTTTATTTCATCATTAATTTACAATTTATTAATATTAAAATTGAACATGTACTTGTGTGTTTAGGCTTCTACTCTAGTGTGCAGTGCTTCACAGCCCACACCATTTACCCACATGATATACACACATCTCTTGACTAAGCACAAAATGGATCTTTATGTTTCAAGCATGAGTCATCTTGGCTCACTTGGTGACATATTTTCTGGTGTTGAGGTCATGGGTGGAAGTCCCATATATTTGGAGACTCGTTCTGCAGAGGTATATATACATGTGTTTTAAGAGAATTAATATTTAATCTAAATTGAAATGTCATAAATAAATTGACTTTATTCCAAAAACTATTTATCAACTTCTTACATTTTATTTATTTTATTTCATAGGGATCTATGGAACAAAGATCTTTACATAGTGTAGATACTCCCAACATCCACCTAGGCAGAGATACTGAGGTAATCAATTGTAAATATTTTTTATATGATGTATTTAATTAATTAAGAAATTGTTGTATATTTTTTCTTATAAATTTAATATATGGTACATGGTATATATAGTTTCTAACGTGTATATTCCTTTTTTTAACATGCAGGTTGTAGCAAAGCCTAGTGAGGGGTCTGACACTCACCCTATTGCACGAAGGATACTTCATTGATATTTTATAGATTTTATACATCTTAGACCTGATTTTAGAGATTTTAGACATGTATATATACTCATACCCAATGTAGACATGATTATTATATTTTGATATATGTATTAGACACGTGTGTGTGTGTGTATATACATACATACATACATACATATATATATATATATATATATATATATATATATATATATATATATATATATATATATTCATTAGATATGTGGGTTTTATATATTCATTCGACATAAATTTCATATATT
The DNA here is from genome assembly GCA_019776745.2 of Taxus chinensis. Lineage (NCBI taxonomy): Eukaryota > Viridiplantae > Streptophyta > Pinopsida > Cupressales > Taxaceae > Taxus > Taxus chinensis. Next base: position 293,703,459 of record CM034146.1, on the reverse strand, counting down.
TATATGTAAGACCGCATAATTTTATATTTTTATGAGTTGGTGTATATTACAATTATGGATGTGAATATAAGACACCCCCTTATCTTTGATTTTTGTCTCTTGATGATATCATAACAGGCATAATGATAGATAATATATTAAATACCCTTCATTTTTGTGATATAACATTGTAAACTTCTTTAAAATTCTATATTGAATCATTTGATGCTTAGGTAATTTAGTAATACTTTATGTTACATTAAACATTCCATGGCTTAGTGAATTCTTCTTTATTTATGCACTTTTCAAATCTTTTCAAAGCCCATTTCCTATCCACCTTAGTTGTTTTTATTCATATCACTACTAAGTCTTATAACTCAAAATTTGACTCTAGGTAAATCTTGCCAAATTCAATATTCATTGTTCTAGGAAAGAGTTGTTAGTATTAAACTATCTCTCTGAAACTCTATAGTAACTTAAAAGCTTGTGAGAATAATATATTCCCTCTCTTTATCTATCATCTCTCTAAAACTCAGGAAATATAAAGGTAATAAAAAAATGTGCGTATCTAGTAGGGAAAACGGTGAATCCATGCCAATTTTTTGGAGACTCGTGTTGTTGTAGGTGTGTGAAACGATGGAAAAGGAAGTAAATGTAATGCAATGCATATCCATGATTTGTACTATTTTAATCTAATTGTAAATTTGACTTTATTTGGAGATGGTAAGAAAAGAATTTATAAATAATAATTTAAGAATGTATTCAATATATATTGGGTAGTGAACATGTTTAAGTGATGGTTGATTGTTAATGCAAGGGATAACATTAGTGAATATCATGAAATTTCATCTTGATCAAAATAAGTAGGTCATGTGTAACATATAATGTTCAAAATTATGATTTGAATCATATATGATGAAAGCTTAAGTTCATTGTTCTGATGGGCTATTAAAACACTTTTTGAGACCACCACTTAGGTAAAATATAGATAACGAGGGTACATTGGTAGCACAACTCTAGTTGAAATTCTCCCACACTTAGTCATAAACATGAAATATACAACAATCTAAACACTCCTAAATTGACCTAACGTAAAAATCCTCTCTGTAAACCAAAGTCTTTGGAGATAAAACTCATGGCAACCTACCTCATAAAGAGTAATATGTTACTCAATATAAGAACTAATGTGTAGATTATACCACAATTGTGGAATGTAATGTGTTATCCTCCTCAATTTCAGTTTATCTACCAATTCCTAAGAAATAATGTTATATTCACTTCTATGCAATATTATCTTCATCATGAGTGCTTCACTAGTTTCAAGCTCATGGTTTGATGCATTGATGCAAACCTTTCTTCATGTGCATTTGTAATATGTGCACTCGCAAACGTACCACCATTGGTATGTTTTTTAGGACAATCAAATGGTACCCTTGATTCATAATATCTTTCAATACCTTCAGTCATATAGTTCTTAATTGTCTATATCAAAATTTAATTGTCTATGAAAATTTTAAAAATTCTATAATCAGCTAGAAATTTTAAATAATTCAAGTTAGATTTATTAACACTAAGAACTTGTTTCAAATTGTTATAAAAGATGTCGGAAAAGAGAAACTAAAATGAGGAAAAAATAATATATAAATTAATATCCATTGCTTTTTTTATGAACTTTCAATGCATGTTAGTTACATCATCCATGAGCGAAGAAATCATGAACTCAATTTATGAAAAATGGTGATTAATGTCATTTTACATGTACACAATATCTAAAAACACCATCAATACAAGACATTTTAGGTAGACCTAAAACCAAGTTTTTAAAACTCATTTGTTGTGTGTGTGTGTGTGTAGTTCAAGTATCCAAATCCTTCATGATATAAACATTGATCTATATGGAAATAATATTGTTGGAGATACTAGGGAACAAAATTACATCATTAATTAACCCATCCTTAATATCATAACAAGAAAGTTGTCAAATATGTATGCCAAATAACAAATAAAATAGATACAGTATTTTATTCCTGGAAGACATCAATATATAATATTCTAGGTCCTTCTATAAAATACCAAGTGGCTCTACTTGTTATTCAATGACCTGTAAATTTTTTCCATGGTCTTCTACATCTAGTCTCCATTTTTTGCATTGACCACTTTTAGTCTTCACCTGATGCAATTGTAACCCTGTAGCAATTATGTGATGGGTGTAATGATACACCTTATTGTTTGGTTTATAATCTACAAATTAAATCCCACTTTGGAGGGATTTCACTTGTTGTAAGTATGTTCCCTGCACTACAACCGAGCCAGTATAAAATGTTTTCTCCTCACTCGTTATTTCACATGTTAGCTTTTTTCTCTCTTCTGTGCAATGCAGAAAATAGTACTCCATTTTCTCAATATTTTCTTCTTCAACAATGACTGAAAATACATCACCTACAACAAAATGCAAATAAATATTCAATGATCCATATACTATAAATTATACATATATATTTAATGATCAAATTATACAATCCTTTCAAATAAAACATACCTTGTTTAACCAATCCAGATATGTGGTCATAATCAGTTAAAATTAATGGGACATCTTCAAAAATATCATCATGATATGATCCATATGTTTCATCCACAACTAAAGGAAATTTCTTCCACTCACCTACATACCCATGTTTTTTACTATTGCACTCTGAATATGATTTGTTCATGCATTCATAACAAAAATAAGAATAATCTCTTGTAAATATTGTCCAGTTATTACTATCCATATTCATCAAAGAGTGCAAAGACCTAGAATTAGGAATCCTTCCACATCCATACTTTTTCCTTCGATCAATACCTTTAATTAATCATGATCAAAAGATAAATAAATTTTAAAACAAACATCAAAATTAAAAATATTTTTTTAAGTTTGTAACTTGTAGTTAATAAATCACATCAAGATCTACATCTATGTTTTAAATGCACATGTACTTGTTATCTCCCAAACACTCTGTGTGGGGTTGAATTTTGTGGGGTTAAAGTGTGTGAGTTTGAATCCTGTGAGGTTAAAACCTAAACTGCAAAATGTTTCTTACACCATTCAACAATGGTGTGGGCATCAATCAATTGATCTCCCTCATAATCAAATCTTTGTTTATTTATAGCATGTTTGATGTATGCACCCACACCATCGTGTTCTCCCTTCCCATGACCACTCTAAAAAAAATCCATAATTGAGGTATTTTGTGATGACTATGATAACGAGTGAGTGTAAAGAAAGGGCGAGAGGATTTGAATTGTGATGCGCAACTATATGACCAAAAAAATGTTTATGTATTTGTACTCCTTGTTGATGAAGATATTGACAGAACAAACCAAAATAATGCTACACAAAGTGGGTGTCATGTTCCTTTTCATCACCTATATAGATGTGATACTCCTTGATCATTTGCTTCACATATGTACTTTCAACCCCATCCAAATCCAATTGTGAATGCCTATAAAATACTTTAACCATGATAGTAACATGTTCAGTATGATAAAACTATGTCTGAATTTATTTTTTATGAGAAAATGAGTAATTCTCAGCAAAATCAACCATGGAAAATATGGAACCAATAGGGAATGTGTCTCTATTAGTCTTGAATTGTGTAGCCTTACACTTTGCATAGTGAGAATGTTTGATGTATGGACTAATTAAACTTTAGAATCTTTGCATGAATGTAGCAATAGGGCTTTCCTCTTCTACCAAATCCAACCTGGTTACATATTTTCCAATCCGTGTTGAATATTTTATGTATTTGATCCTATAAAATCAATACATAATGGAAAACTTTTCATATTCATTTGTAGTAAACATAAAAAATTGAAATAAAATATGTACATCCAAATTTAAACACACACACACACACACACACACACACACACACACACACGTGTGTGTGTGTGTGTGTGCGTGTGTGTGTGTGCGCATGAAAACACACGCACACACATTTATTAATCACCTTTGCAAGCCACTATTTGAGTTGTGTCTAAATCTTCATTTTTTTTTGTCAATAGTTTCAATTCCCCACACTTGTCACATACACCTTTGATGCAAGTCATACGATCGTCGACATGATCATTGGATATTGTGCAAAGAATAAAAGTTATGAATTCACTGACATGTGTAGGGAGGGAATTTTCAAGACCATTTGATGCTTCTCATAACTTTCTATACACCTGAAAAACATAGATTTTGAAATACATTAATTTTAAATCACATCTAAAAAAATGAAATTTAATCAAATTTCAAATATATAGATATAAATGAAAGCACACCTCAATATATCTATACATGATATAAATTTTTTTTATAACGTGGTGGTGATAATAAAACTCAATGTGATAGTGGCAACAACATGTGTCAAGGCCTTTATCAACTTGCACATACCAAGGCTTCAAATTTTCAAAAAGCATTCATTGTCTTATCTTAACATCTAGATTTTCTTCTGTAAACTTTATGTACATCTCATGTTGAGTTATTTCAATCCGATGTTTTATATGTTCATCATAGTTATTGTGAGTTATACCATGTTTTAAAACATGCCTCACATTTGGAGAACGACGAGTCCTCTCAGTCCAAAAATTAGAAACTATCTTCACAATATTATCCTCTATTTTATCAGAATGTGGATTTCTACACATTAGTGCCCAATTTCCTTCCACATTAGATTCATCCAATGTCTTCCTCCTCTTTGCATACCTGTTGACCATCTTTCTAGATAAACCCAATGCCTTGGTAACGGAGGTAACATGATGATTTTTTGTTGTATCTTCACTTACAACTGAAGTTCATATTGCTCTACAAGAAATAATATTATCAACATACCTGATTTTTTTACCCAAAGAACTTATTCCTTTAGAAACATTCCCAAAAAAATTCTTCTTCCATATGTTTTGACTTTTCCCATCTAAAATTAACACCCAAAAATTCTAATGTTTCCTTCATATAAACATGATTGAAGAATGTAACCAACAAATGTGCTCCAGCAACTGCTCAAATTCACCATATATTATCTCTACACTTTTTGTTGTTTTCTTTCATTCATTAGGAAAATTCTTTTAATTTTTGTAAATCATCTTCACCAAGTGTTTCACATTTTTCTTTGGAAGTAATTCCATAACTTTGTCTATCACTTTAGCATAATGTTGTGCATCATTATCTGTGACTTATACACATTGTTACACCATTCATGACCAAGCTGATAATATTTGAAAAATTAATTTACTATCTTCTAATATATAGGATATATATATATCTATATATATATATTATATATATATCCTATCTTGTACAACATGACCAAAATTCAGATATAGCCAAAGTAACATAACCAAAGAGGATCAGGATTTGAACAATAAGCCCAACGGCTAATCTACCAAGAGAACCTGTAACCAGCAAACCAACAGCTTCAACAACTAAAGAACGCCTTGCCCAACTGCTACTAAAAGACCAACAACCATTCTACTATTGTTTCCACTACTTTTTCAATTCAAGCAGCTTCTTGTTACGAACTGTAATCCATTCATGATTTGTGTAAAGGAATGAGAACTGCAAAAATTATTGTATGAGCAATGAGATCTAGGAATATTCTCCTTATCCGCTGTGAAATTTCTTGTTTCAGTAATTCCGATGCTCTGTGTCTCCTCCCCAGATGACTCTTTACCTCGTTCAAAGGAGTTTCAGGGACCGACTCCAATATATCTTCCTTCTCAAAAGGGATATTCAGAGGATCGAATCTCAAATGTTTTGGGAGAGCATTTTTCCACCAGTTAGCGTTCTCCTTTTTGTGTTTTATCATTTCACAATTAACAGTAGAATGTCCTAGAGAGAAACAATTCCTACACCCCTCGAAGTTTGCGTCCAAGTTCGACACCTTTAGCTCAATATGTAGAAGATCCTTAGAGGTATCAACCTCAACAAGAATTCTTGCATAGGTTGTATGCGTTGAAGTCAATGTTAATTGCTGCCCAATGTATTGCCTACTATCAGACATTTATGATCTTGCAGAGGAAGGTGGGGTAATCTAAACAGAAAGATTCAGTGAAAGGGTTGAAAGATGGGAACCAGGGTTTTAAAATAAGGTATTTTTTCTGGCAGAGCCAAAGGTGATTAGAAATGATAACCTTATCATCTATGGATTTGAAAGCAACAATGAAAGTAAACAATAATATTAAGTTGACCAAGCTAATTGTATTTATATATTGGTTCATGAGGTCCTTCTTGAAATTTACTGAACAATAATATACTTGTTGAAGGATGTAGGTCAAGAACCTAGCTAAACAGAAAGGCTAAGAAAAGCATGGAGGGGGAGGGGAGCATTGATAACAGTCAAATTGAGGACATTGGTACTAAGAAGCTGACCTTCCCCTTAGACTCCCGCTTTCATTTTTATTTTATTTTCTTACAAGACACAGACATAGATTACAACATTGCTGCCTATGTAGGAGCCAATTTTCAGGATGTTCATCGAAGGTCATGCCAAACTTAGTGTTTCCAACCTCAGCGGTGTTCCGGCTGCACTTTGGGGCAATGAAAACTGAATAGCAAAAGAACCATCGAGGATGCTTGATAAGACTGAATGCTGCCCACATGACTGCTTTGGGTATGTTTCATGCCTTGTGAAAAGAGTCAAGATCAGTATCGATAAAGCTGCCAAGAAGTAGTTCTGGATGCTAACTACAGCTTTTAGTTGTTGTTTTTGCTATTTCTCTGCTGTCGGTTTACTGTTTTATTTGCTGTTGCATTATGCAGTTTTGTCTCGTTTGTGTAGTTGTTTCATATGCTACGTATAATAGCTTCATTGATGAATACTATGGATCTTGATTTACATTAGCATCTGTCTAAGAAAACTCTTATTCTAGCTCTCAGGCCTTCTTTTGAGTATTCAAGGGTATTAAATCGCTATTCAAAAAACTATTATGCATCAATATAGTAAAAAAAAAAAACATGATTCAAGAATGTAACAAAACAAATTTTCTCTAGCAACTGTAGTCAAATGAACAAATCCACCATATATTATCTCATGTAAATTTTGTTGTTTTCTTTCATGATAGTGGTTCTTGTTGGGAAAATGTCATTTAATTTTATGTAAGTCCATGATAATCACCAAGTGTTTACTACATATTTGATCTTGGGAGAGTCAAATTTCCAACTAAGTATTTGATTTACCACTTCAGCATAATGTTGTGCATCATGATCTGTGTCCATAAACATACACATGTGATTACACCATTCATGAATGATTATATATATATATATATATATATATATATATATATAACAACTTATTTAGGAACACATGAATATTTTAAAATATTTTAATTTGATAAATAAATTACTATCTAGTAAACAATAATATTAATTTGACCAAGCTAATTGTATTTAGATACCACTTCATGAGGTCCTTCTTGAAATTTTCACCATGTCATCGAACATATCTAAACTTAGGAAAAAAATAATGTGGTTCTTTACTTCAAAGTGTTTTGGAAGGTGTTTTATCTCCACATGAAGAGTATGTGGATAAAACAAGAGTGCTAAGAAATAAAGGTTTGTTGAGAGGATCATGTTTGTATCTAGACGAAGACAACCTTTTCGCAACTAAAAGAGAGAAATGATGAGTGGGAAAAGGTGAGGTTAAAAAGGAGAAAATGATAGAAGCATACCTAAATAATGGAAAAACATATATTATAGCTAGATAAACAATAAGTAAATAAGGAACATGACCCGCTTGGGAGATCATCTTATGATGGTGAGCTAGAATTTAGAGGCTACCATTGATAAAGAGGAATTGGGTTAAGGCCTATATCCAGAGATAGAATATTATTTTTAATGGAACACATAAGCACGATGGGTGAAAAATCCCAAATTTTAAAAGATGTACGAGAAGGTAAAATGTAGAATAAAGAAACAAAATGTCAAGGGGTTAACTATAGAGATATAGATGGGAGGAATACAAAGGTTCTTGTTTTTTGGGAATGACCCAATTATATGAGGATTAAGTTAGAAAGGTATTGGTGGGTACTGAAATAGAGCCTCTATAAGAGGTGAGAGAGGATGTTGAAGAATGGAAGTTGATGTTAAATAGAAACCCTAGATTTAACTAAGAGATAAATACAACCATGTCTCCTAGAGAGTAACAAGCAATAAAAAATAAAGTAGATGGTTAGATCAAGATCCAAATTATATTATTGAGTGGTTGCAATATTTTTTACCATGTTTTATATTTAGGGAGATTAGCTTCAAAGTTTTGTTGATATTTCAACAATTAGTGTTTCGTTGAAAGATTTTTCTATGTGGATCCTTTTTCGGTACATGACAGGTTCTTATGTTGTTTTTGTTAGAGCCTTTTATTTTCACATATTGTTTCTATTGTTTTAGGTTATGGGATCCAATCAAAACCCTTACCTTTACCCAATCTAAAAAACATATTATCATAGCTACCTTAGAACGAAAACTAAAATTACGATCTATTAAGGGTTTCTATGTATGTACGAATTTTTGTAGCCTTGTCTTTCACTTTTTATGTCTTCCTACGAACTAATCTTCTAGCATTCTTCTCTGCATTCTCTTCCTCGGTATATTTTCGTTTCTCATTCTTTGCATTTCCCATGATTCTTCCACTTCAATAATTTTCACTTGCACACATAAATTGAGATAGATCTAAATTTCTAAGAGTAAACTCAATAGAAAACTATACACATGTAACTCTTATTATATACAAATCTCAATAGAAATTAGGTTAGAAATTAAGTTATTTTTAATTTTAGTTTTTTATAACTTTAAAATAACTTTTCTAATTTTAATAGAATTTAAATTTAATATACAATTATTTAGTTTTGTAATATATTTTTAAATAAAATAACTATATGTTTTAAAGTCAATTCTATTATATATAAATAATAATAAATATTTTTTCAAAAATATAATAATATATTATATATATTTGGTTAAAAACAATTAAAAACAAAAACTGACCTTACTTTAAAACTATAGTTTTAAAAAAAATTGTAAAAAACTAAATTTAAAACATTAAAATTGAATAATGTTATTTTAAAACTGTTGTCATAAAAAAAATTGCAAAAAATTAAATTTAGAAGGGAGTCGTACAACGGTGCTTTGGTGGCGCATGGGGGGTTCACGAGAATGGGGGTTCGCGTGAACCCCTCTATGTGGCACCTATGTGGCACCTTTGTGGCACATTTTGGCGCCAAATCCATTTGGAGGATAATTTTATGCCAAAAAGTGCCACTTAGGTGCCACGTAATTAGGGTTAACGAATGAATAAAATTACAAAAATTTAACACAAAATACAGAATTTTATTAGCTTTCTAAAAATATAATTTTTATTTTTTAAAAATATGTTTTACTATTTATTTTTTATATTTTGCTAACATATGGTATTTTAGGACAATAAATTATACACAATCAACCCAATTTGAAAAATAGCAAAAAATATCAAAAAAATTTGAAAAAATTAAAATTACTATTTATTGAAGTCTTCTTCTTACCTGTGAAAAAAAAATTCAATTTTGATAAAAATCTTAAAAGTTATTAGCATAAACATTTGTACACCATTTATTTGAAAATATTTTTACTAAATAATTAATTAAAAAAAAAATATAAGTCCAAAAAATATGAAAATTTGACAGCACCTCAAAATTCAAATCTTAAACATATATCTAAAATTTCATGGTGAAAAAATAAATTTTCATTTAAAAGAACCACCCAGGGACAGTCATTCCTCTTTTATAACATAAGAAACAACGTATGAATAAAATTAAGAAAAAGACCGTTTTTTTTGTAATTTTTTTTTATAAAAAATTTACATGTATTCTACACTCTAAATACAACATTTCGTTAGTTTGTGGAATTTCAGGAATGTGTATGGTTTTATGGCTATTACCTTTAGAAAATCAATGAAACTGAAAATTCATGTGTATAATGGTACAAAACATACCAAAAAGTGGGACATTTTATTGTGCTTTTACCCAAATACCCTTTTAAGAAAAGTGCAATTAATTTCTCTTCTTCCCCATTAAAACAAAGAATAGGGCCTAAAATAAGCCCCTCACATCATAGGCCTAGTGGGTGGTGAATTTTAGAGGTATGGGACAAGCTTAACTTATCCCACAAGTCTCTAAAATGGCCTAGAAAGTCAAAAGCCGAAATTCACTTGAGAGATTAAGTAAACACTACTAAAAAAAATTTATATTATTTCTAATCAAACACAAACCAAGACTACCAACTCACATCTATTTCCCCCCCCCCCCCCCCTTTGTCACATCTTCATTAGCACTAGTTAAAAAAATTAATTAGCTTAAGAGGAGTGCTAAAAATTTAAAATATAAAGTGACTCTACATGCTAATAAAAATATAATTACTCACAAATAAATTAAATCAGCAAGAAAAAATCACAAAATTACCCAAGGTCACCCCCAATGGGGACCTCCTAACATTCTAACAAAAAAACACTAAACATACACACTAGTTGCCAAGGTGACCTATTGCCAATACCCCAAATTCCTTCATTGCCAATACCCCAAATTCCTTCATTGTTGGTTTCCTATTCCCTTTTGGTTTGTTGTGTTATGAATACCTGCAAAAGTCAAAATCAAACCTTTCTAGCCCCATGGCCATATTAACAACATCGAAATATTAAAACACATGCATATACATATCTTCAATTATCATAATTAAACCATCATTATACAAGTAATTCACCCATTGTTCATGTTTTCAATTATTTCAAATTTATCAATTTATCAGCTAACAATAAGATCACGAAATCAACTAAATCATCTAGTAACACACACACACACACACACACATAGTATATATATAATCAACTGTGTCAGTACATTAGAAAAACTTAGGACATCAATACTAATATGTAAATTGAACATATAAAATCCATCGCATAAGTCACATCATGTCAAGAGTCTACCACCTCCATATTGTCTATCAAGTAGGTTAATCAAATCATATACAATAATACACATTGAGCTCCATACTATAACCATAAAATCAATAACAATCAAAATGCAAAAGTAATCATGATGTGCTACACATCCTATAGGTATGCTAACTAGAATACAATAACAAGGTTCAAGATTATAATCAATCAAAATTGAAAACATATGCTAACTAGAATACAATAACAAGGTTCAAGATTATAATCAATCAAAATTGAAAACATGGTTCAAACAATGTTGAAGAGGAGTCAGTATTACAGCAGCTAACTATAGTGGTAGACCCCACCACTACCACCTATTATGAGAGGCTCACTATATAGAAAAATCTTAATCCCCAAAGCCAATAGAATAATCATTATGTATTACTTGCTCATACCCATGACATTCATAGCCACACCCATCAAGAATTAGACATAGTAAATACTAATCTTAAAGTAAATGATCATTTTATTAAGTGTAGATATATATGACATGTATAATTTTATTAATCAATAGAAATTATGTTTTATCTACAATGTTTTAATTAGTTTTTGGTATTTTGGTTATAAATTATTTCAAATAATTGAAAATAAATTATAAAATTGGTTGCTAATAGTAACATTTATACATTAAAAAAAGATAATTTCACATTTAATTATTGTGGTAATCAAATTGTAGCTTCAACTTACATTGTTTTTTGTGGTAAAAACAATTGTAGAAAAAAATGTTTAAATTTCCACTTGTAGAAAAAAATGTTTAAATTTCCACAATATAACATTGACAAGAGTTGTAAATTTGTAAATTGTGGAATTTCTATAAAGATGGAATATATAGAAAAACTACATTTTTTGTGAAGATTGTGGAATACTAACAAAATTTTTTTTTGTAGAAATGTTACAAATATATCAAAATGTGGAGAATGTACATTTAAAAAAATGGATATTATCTATAAATTTTATAAATTGTGGACTATCCATGGTATAATGAATTTGGGAAAAGTTACAATAATATATCAAAAAGTACATTAGATACAATTCTAGTGACACAATTTTAGCTGTTGAAATACCATATAAGCAAAAAAATATTTGTGAAAAGCTATAGCTTAAGCCCTTCTTTTTTGTAGTGCATGTTGAATAAGGAAGTTTATCAATGAACATCTCATCCAAAATAGAACATGAATCAAATCGTAGGATCACCCCTAAGGATTTCATTGGAAGCTTTACCGTTTAATGAAATATGCACAGACCAATGAAGATGAAGAATAAGAATATTTTGAATCAAAAGAATAAAATTAGGGAGAAGGAGAATGTACTCAGATCAGTTATTGTGAATTCACAATTTATGATTATTTTTAAGAATCCATATATAGTTACTCATGGGTAGTGTTCCTTGATCACAAAAAGAGAAAAAAAGGATCTTCTTCTGTTTCCAAAGATAAGAAATTGTATCATCAAATGGTAATTCCAAAAAAAAACACAATGAAAAAAGGAACATTGAAGCCTTCTTGGACAAGGCCAGCTGAGAAGAAGAATGAGACCACTTCAACCAAGAATCCTTCCTCTTCACACAATTCTCATTCAAACTCACTTGCAAAACTAGTTTTTTTTAATCCTAATAACATACATGTCAAGGCTTCCATAATCCATGATGTGCCTATTAATTCCTTATCCTTTGATATCATTGACCATTTCAAAAAATCTAAAGTTCAAATTTCTGCGTATCCGTACTTGAAAACAAATCCCATGAAATTTGATATGTTTATCTATCGTATCAAAGTAAGTAGTTATATTTCATTTTCGAAAGATGTCAATACCAAAGATTGAACCCATTCCTCTTACTCCACTTCATCTATGAATTTTATTTCTTCTACAACCTCCACCTCTAGGAAGGTAGAACCTTTCTTCATAGCCTTGTTGTTCAATGGGTACAGACTTAATAATTACATCATTGATTCTAGTGCTTTAGAAAAAATCATACCTTTAAAGGTTGGTAAATATCTCAGTCTCTCTCTCTCTCCTATTGCATCTTGATGGAAAGGAAATAAGTACCTCTCGTTGGACATATCAAATATGATCAAGTAGCATTAGCGAACTTTGCTGACAAAAAACTCACAAAGAGATTACCTCTGGTAGACATGCCCGCCTCATATTATATGTTGCTAGGGTGAATATTTTGTTGATATGTTTGAGGGGATATGAACTTTTATAGGTTGTATGCCATCATCATGGTCAAAGTTAAATAGTGAAGAAACTTCTTCTCATCATGAAAATGAAGTACGCTATTTAAAGAAAAATGTAACCCAATGGCAGATATCCCATGTCAAAATTCAAAATCTTATAACTTTTTCACGAATTTCAAGGATGATCTTGAGTTTCCCATGTTTTTTGAATAATTTCAAGGCATCATGGTTCCAACCGAAGAAGATCATATTGACTTGATGAAATTAGAGTTTGAGAGTATTTACTTTCCCTAGGATGTGAAAATGAATAAATTTTCTCCACTAGATGTTGATGATGGTGATGAACAATTTACGATTTAGCTAGTTTATAGTAGTAACTTTTATATAAATTGTAATTCAAATTCATGTTAGTGTATTGTACATGACAAATGAATTATTTTCTAATATTTAAGAGTATATTGATATCTTTTTTACTATCTTACCTAAAACATTATTTTATGTTCATTTATAAAATATGTATTTTATGTATGATATTTTATTTTAGTATTGTAATTTACATTTTAAAAATAAATTTCTGATTTTTAAAATTCTATTATTTTATATAAATATTACTATAATCTTATTATTTATTTTTTTACAAATGGTATTCAGTATCATATTTTAGTATATGTATTAGTAACTTAAAATATGACCATTTCTTTTTACATTTATAAACATTATATATATATATACTATATATATATATATATATATAACATGTAATATAATTATTTGATAGTTTAAATAATTATATTACTTTTTTTAATTTATTGAATGAAATTTGTGCCACATGTGCACCACTTGGAAGTGCAAAAGTGGCATGGTTGGCATCATGTATGTATGGCATAGATTTGGCACAATGTTGGTGAAAATGTGATGCAATTAATAATGTCTATTTGCATCAGGTTTACGCCACCCTTCATGACATGATTTCCTTAAATAAAAAATGGACAAAACCCAAAAAATGTTGATTTCCAATGTGAAATAGAACAAAAAATGGCGTTATTCACACTTTATGTAGTAGTTAGAGTAAGGAAAAGAACACAAAATAATTAATATATTATTATTCTTCCTAAATTTTAATTTCAATAGAAAGTAATTGAATTTCCATTTTATTAAAAGTGTTCATATGTTCTCCCATAAATTCACTATCACCCATTCTCAATGAATAAAAATCTTGGAGAAACAATTTGTTTACTAGGGACTTTGTTTGATACAAAGACCAAAAATTATTTCATAGCTTATGATTAGTTGTCACTATAGATACATTCAACAAAATTGAATCCGATAGACATAATCTAATCATAATCTTCACCTTCCTATCAATATTGTCCCAATCCACTACCTTCACACCCACAAAAACAATCTGGACATAAAAAACTATTGATATCTTTCCATGAGAAGATATTCCATATTTAGCTTCCATATCGCAAAATGTTGGAATTTCAATTTATCAAATTTAATCGTTATACTTCCATCCATTTTACTTTATTCAAATAAATTCTCACATAGAGCTCCCATTCAAGTAAAAAATAGGTTATAAAAACCCTAACTCTGTACAAAAAAGCTAAAAACTATTTGTAATGCCAAATGAAGAGAAAATTACTTGATAGAATAATAAGAGAGAAGTAATACTCAATAAAATATTTAAGCTAAATAGAATAGGAAAAATGGCATACACAAGATTACATGCATGAATTTGTCTAGAAAAACCTTTTTGGGAAAAATCCCAATACAATAAATCCTTTACTACTTTAACCCAATAGTTTACAATATAATAATGTACTTCTAATTTCTACTTCACCTTAATACATATGTGAATAAATGCAAGCACACCAATAGAAAACCATTCAAGTGGTATTATATTACCATGGGCACCATAACTATGGGATATATAAACCAAAAATAATAGCAATACTTCTTATTTTAAGCTCAATTATACTTACAACATCTCTCATCTCAAAAGGTGGGTTTTTAAACCCTTATTTAGATTTATAATGAGAAATGTGTACATATTAGAAATAGGTAGACTATTCTAATCTAGCTAACTTACAACATTGCATGAAAAAAATAATGCATTTTAACTTGAACTAAACTAAACAATTGATACACGATAAGTAACTTGTTTAAAATACAAGAGAAGAGAGATACTTAACTTGTTCAAATATATTCTATAATGATATTGATGTATTAGGAAGTGAAACAAGAGAATTTGAGACTCTGCATTCTGCATAAAATATTCTAGAACTAGAAAATTTATAGGTTAAGGAGCATATATGATTTATACGGTCTAGGAAAGAGTTATATTGTACATGACAAGGATTGTATGGTCTTGGACTAAAATATATTTTGGTTATGAAACTTTTTATGTGCTTCACTTGTCTAAAAAATGTGCTCTTTATGTGTCGCTCTTCTTTGCACAACTTCAATATGACCTGTAATGATTTGCAATAAAGTAGAGACCCTAATAACCTATAGAAACCTTCATTAGAGCATTAACAAACCAAAGGATACAACATGTATGTGTGTGTTTGAGGAAGGACTACTCTAGGAAGTAAGACTCCTAGTTGTTGAGCCAATCCCAATGTTCCATTATATATCCTTGATGAAAAATCAAGCCTCATATAGTTCTCATAGGTGTTCAAGTAAGTGTGTAAAGATAGCCAACCCATAAAGGTACCCTCATGTCACTTGATATAAAGATAGTGGGCTAATTGTCTAGTATATAATGTACCTAATGCGGTATTAGTGATAGGTAGTGTGACTCAACTATGTGAACAAGCCCTTATGTTGTTTTAAACCCTTTTGTAATGTTTGGGATGAATTTTCTCTTGTTTAAGACTTGGTTATATGATCTTTGTATATTTGTATATGGGTGAATCTAGACTCCTTGACCTAGTTTAGTGCTTCAAAATTGTAGTAGTGACTACCCTACATGATATGTAACTAATTTGAGTATATTTAAGAACCATTTGAGTGATTTTGGAATGATGTTTGTAATATGAGTTTGTAATAATACTAAGTGAGTTATAGTGTGATAATGATTTTCTTATATAGTCTTCCATAGGTGAGTTATTATGATAAGGAAAACCCTAAGAAGGTAAAATGACCCAAAGAATAATTTAGCATTGAAAGTAAATTTTATGATTAAGAAGGGTCATGACCGTACATATTGGTGAAGACTGGACCCCACATCTTGACCCTTCCATATGGTTTTGGATAGGAGAGAGAAACTCCTAAACTGAAATTGTGCAGTGAATATAAGATGTTTTACACCTCTTTGATTGAATAATATTTCTATATTTTTCAAAATAGCATGATGTAAAGATCATCAAGTTGTAAAATGAATAAAGAGATTTTGATATTGGATTCTGAATGTGAGCATTCATCTTGACAAAGATACATGGTCAAACTTGGCATTGTATGAGGACAAGTTACCAAATTTTAGTGTCTGTAGTGAAACATATTGTGAGATTTTATAATAGTTCAAAAAAATTAAAAACAAAATTATTTAGGGTATACAACGTGATAGTATTCACAAATTTATTTAGGACATATTATAAGTCTTACACATTTGCATACATATATTGACATCCTATACAAATGGTCACTAACAATACTAAGTGTTATAGGTTGGTCACTAGTAGGCCCAAATACTACAAGTTGGCCACTAGTAGGCCCAAGTGCTATATGTTTACTAATCACCAAGCCCATATGCTAATGTTCTCATAAACACTACTCATACACACCATATACAATGACATAAGTGGAAATAAAATTTTTGGTGAAATATTTTGTCAAGGAAAAAATGTGTAATTTCATCAATGCGCGTAGGAAAAGGTCCCTCCTCCTAGGAATTGGGAAGCTCTCATTTATTGAAAGCTATAAATTAGGTACACTAGACTAATATACAAGGTGGCTAAAGGATGGAGAATGCACAAAAACATCCTTGTTGTGATTGTAACAATAGAATAGAGGAGGATAAATTTATAGGTAAGGGAAGAGAGAAAAATGAGAAGAGGGATTTTATTAATGATTTGAAATCAAATTTCACTAACTACAACTCAGAGTTGATTCCATTTTCAGTTGGAGGAAACAAGAAAGCACAACACAACATCATAACAAGATAATGAAACAAATAATGCAAGATAAATACAAAGCCTTAAGATATATTCATTCCATAAATATGGAAAAGAGTCCTTTAACTTATTACAAATGTCAACATGTGCTCGGTTGACTGACAAGATGAGAATTGAGGAAAATTTCTAGGTAGGAAATAGAAGAATATAACTTGTTAGAGAGGGTAAAAAGTGGATCATTTTGAATGGAGAGAGAATTCTAATTTATAGCCGAAACAAATGACTCTTCGCATTCCCATGTGAATTTTCAACTTAAAGTGCAATCTCAATCAAGAAATAGAAACTTTAAGTGAATTAAGTGACTTTGACAAAATTTATTTCTCAATGGAGAAATAGAATGCTAGAGAGATACAAGAAGAGAGAGGATGTGTGATCAAAAGAATATGATCTAGGATTAAGTTCTACTCTTCCTTCATTATGGAGATGAATGTTTCAACTAAATAGGATCTTCCTCATTTGCTTCTATTATTAGATCATATTTTTTATTAGAATTAGAAATGATCATCCACATCTTATCGAAAAGGACCATCTGTGGTCATGCCTCAAAATCTATCTTTCAACTCATCTTTGTGAGTGATGGTAAGCTACACAAATAAACTCTTAGTCAAAAACATGATCTCCTATATCCCACATGAGCAAAAAATTATCTTGTAATAATCAAGAAGTAGGAAATCACATCACACATTCCCTATAGTTGATAAGAAAAATCATACCACGAGCCCTCTTGGATTTGATAGTATCAAATATTCCTGAGAATCCTCAATGGCAACATAGCAATCATTTGAATGGAAACACTTTCTATTTTTGAGATGGAATCAAGTACTAACTAAATGGACAATTTATTCCTGAAGAGTAGAGTACTTTCTATGATGTCTCCTAAATGGAGGATGGTAAGGATATTGATAATACACCAAAACCATGGTCTCCCATCATAAAATCCTTCAATTGATTCAACTAGATGTTTCTTGCTCAACAATCCTCTCATGCTCTTTTTTTATAAGAGGTAAAAAAGGGTTTATGGGGTCCTACCCCATACACCAACACCACTCCAAAAGAGTAGATAATTCCAAAAACTACAGCATCAAAAAGCATAGAGAAACTAACAATAGTGATAAAAGTAATAGCCCAGATCAAAGATAGTAAAAAAACCAAAACATCCCTCCCCAGATCATTTATAGGCTTTTTCAAGCCCCTCCAGCACCTTAGCCCATTCCTTCACCAAAGCATCAATATCACCCACCAAGGTGCCCAAGTCGAAACCATTAGGGGTCACCTTTCTCTTCTTTCCCTGACTATCCATGGCATAATAGGCATTGGTGAGCTTACCCAGAGTTTGAAGGTGTTGCAGAGTCAATTTCTCTGTGACTACGATCCATTCCATGTAGCTATGGAGGATATCCCAAACATGATCCATCTCTTTTGTTATGAAACCAAAGTTGGCCTTTAAAACCTCAATCTCTCTGTCATGCTCGTTGCTGACCACTTCCTCCACCTGCACTTTCATCTTATGCCAATCATTAAACAGAAACTTAACCAAGCTTTTAGTGAGCCGTATATCACCCTTGAGTTCCTCAATATCCGCCACCATCCTATCCAAATGGTTTTCCCCTTTTACTGGTCTGACATGACCCAAATCCTCAAAGTGTTGTTCTAGTTGAGCATTGATAAGGGTCTCAACTTTATGTTTACTGGACTCACCCTTGATGTACGATGAAGTACAAGGGACCTTCTTCAATTTCAAATCCTTACGATTCTGAGCTGCCACCACCTCCACCTCGTCCTAGTCATCATTTGAGTCCCCATCCTGAGATTCAGTATCATCACTCAAATCCCCATCCTCTGATTCTGAGCCAGTGTCATCCACATAAGCTTCTATAGCTGTGGTAAGGGAGCTAGTTTTATCTATGTCCAGAGCCACTCTTTTTACAAGGGAAAGGATAAAGCCTTGATGGAGAGGGACAAAGATTCTTTTCATTTTGAACTATGAAATAGAGGCACATAGGGAATGAAACAGAAAGTAGGGAAAACTAAAATCCTGGCCATGCCTAAAATGATTTAGCATAGGGAGGTGGTAGGCATAAATACATTTGTGGTGACCCTCTAAGGTTAAAAATTGAATAAGGGTGAGAGCACTTCATCATAAGGATTAGGAAGAGACAAGTAAAGGTAACCAAAAAAATGGGAAGTGAGATTCTCATTACCTTTAAGGAAAAGATTCATTTCTTCAAAGGATTCCTTCTTAGGTTTGTATACCTCACTCCCCATGGCAGGGATGCCCATCACTTTGGCCACTGAATCCATAGTGATATCGATACTGATCCCCTTCATTTCCACAACTTCTCCTTTTTTGGTCACTTTCCATGCGCTAGCAAAATATTTTCTAAGATTTTCATAATGCCCTTTGAAAATTTTTAGAAAGGGAGTAAATCCCTTGCTATCAAATAGATCCATAGCATCAGGCGTAATCACTTCAAGGTCAGTAGGTTCAGTTCTGACAAGATCACCACCCATTTGGCCAAACAACAAAAACCTCTTCACAAAAAGACCCAAAGTCCAGAGAGCTAGAATATTACTTGCATGCCAAGAAGTGAAATTTCTACAGACCTGAGATGTAATAATAGCTCTCCAAGAACACGAGTGGATATCCTTCCTGATCTTCTCATTATTGAAAGATAAATGCACATTCATCCTACGCCATATGACCATGATGAGATTGACACCCCATGAAAGGACCTTATACGTGTTCATTGATGTCTTTTAATAATTTTGCTCACACCTTGGGATCGAGGATTTACACCTCCTTCATAAGTGTCGAATCAAAACCATTAACCCCCATATTGGCAAAGAAGTTTGCCACGACATTATCCTCCCTATAAACATGTTTAAAGGTGATAAGATTAAAAGAAAGGGTCATTTCCTTAATACTCTTAATAGAGTTATGGTTGGAAATAGAGATAGATCCTTTCCCATTTATGTTGTTAATTATGTTCAGGGAGTCTCCTTCCACCTCCAGATTGATAAAATTCTATTGAAGATCTATATACAACCCCCAAAAGACCCTAGCAGCCTCAATAACATTATTAGTTTGAGTGCCCAGATTGAGATGGTACCCTAGAATAAAAATTCCTTCACAATGAAAAAAAACCCCATCACAGCTAGTATGACCAGGGTTTCCTTTAGAGGCACCATCAAAGTTCAATTTTAAACACTCCTTATTAGGTTTCTCCCAACCTTTAAGTCTAGGGGTAAGAGCAGGGGGGCTAAAGGTAGTGGATCCCAAACCCCACTTCAAGGAAAAATTGGATTAATTCTGGAAAAAGGACTTTTTTAGGAGTTTAGGTTAGAGAAATTAGTCAAAATGGAATTCACACAATGGGCTCCAATTTTTCTGGGAGGCTCTTTTTTGCCTTTAAATATTATTCTATTTCTCTCCTTCCATATATCCCAAGCCAAATGCATAATAGAGAAGGTCCATAAAAAATGTAAACCTTGGCTCTTAAAAGGGTTAGACCATTGGGTCCACAGTAGTTTTATGGATTCAGGAAAAACCCAATTGACTTAAAAAAGATTGAGAATGGTTTTCCTAACCAAGACAAGAAATGCGCAGTTTAGGAAAAGGTGAGAGGTATCTTCACAATCAGATTCACACAAAACCCATCTATTAACCATGTGAAAATTTCTCTTGTTTAGGTTGTCTACCGTAAGAATATTTTCATGGATGACCAACCACCAAAACATATTAATCTTGGAGATTAAATATTTGACCCAAACACTTACCCAGTTATAATTTTCCCCTTCCCCCCTTAGAAAAGAAAAAGTTGTAGGCACTTTTGACCGAGAAGTTACCATTATCTTCCTTTGACCAATAAATATTATCCTCTTCAGGATTCTATTTATTAATAATAACTCCTCTTAATCTCTTGTTAATAGAAGCAATCTCAATGATGTTAGAATGATCCAGAGCTATGGTTTTCCATTGTCCCAAAGGAACATCTAAATTGAAGAAATCTCTAACCTTGGTCCCATAATTGGTCATAGAATCTCTATAGACCGTAGGGTAAATAGCCTTGAGGGGAAGGTCCTCTAACCATTTTTCCTCCCATAAGTTGATGGTTTACTCATTTCCCACTGACCATTTGCATCCCTCAGAGACAACATGTTTAGCCCAGTTTAAACATTTCCATAAACAAGAAAAACCATTAGAGTTTGGGTGATGAAGTACCATTCGTTAGCAGATAGATTAGGCCAGTATTTCCTTCTTATAATACTACTCCAAACAATCTCTTCCTTAATCAGTCTCCAGCTCATTTTTGATAGCATAACTTTATTCATTTTGCTCCAATCCCTGATACCAAGACCACCAAGTTTTTTTGGGGCACAAACCTTTTCCCAGGAAATTAGAGGAAATTTGTCTTTAGATTCAGAGCCACTCCATAGAAATATTTTTTGTATGCTTTCTAGCTTGCTAACAACCTCGAAGGGTAACCTGTAGATAGACATCAGATAAACAAGTAAATTTTGAATTGAACATTTGAGAAGAGTAGCTTTGCTAGCTTTAGATAGTAGCGACCCTTTACATCCTTCAAGTTTCTTTAGAAAACTATCAATTAATAAATTCCATTCAGTATTATTAGGTTTTTCCACCCCTATAAGCATCCTGAGATACCAAGTTGGGAGGGTTTTAGAAACACAACCAAGAATACTAGCAATTTTTTTTCTTTTTCTTTCAGGGGTATTAATGAAGAAGATGGAGATTTTCCCATAATTGATCAATTGATCAAACACCTCCTCATAATCCTTCATTATCTATTTGAATTCCATGGCCTTTGGGATAGAAGCAACACCAACCAACATTGTGTCATCAACAACATGCTGGTGAGAAACTCTATTACAGTTGACAGCGGGAGAAATACCTCTGATTCTAGCATCCTTGGTAGCCTTATTTAGAGCTCTGCTAAGGGTCTCAGCCATAATAATGAAAAGAAAGGGTGAGATAGGATCACCTTGTCTTAAACCCCGCGTGCTATTAAAAAACCCACAAGGGGTCCCATTAACCAGGACTGAGAACTTGGCTATGGAAATACATGAGAGAATCATCTCCTTAAAGTCCTCTCTAAATCCAAACATTGAAACAATCTTCAGAAGGAAGGGCCAAGAAACTTTGTCATATGCTTTTTCCATATCAAGATTTATAAACATGGCTTCCTTCTTGGCTTTATAAACTCTCATGCTATTTGGATTAGGTTGTAAAATGATTTTTTCTACCTTTTTAGGTGTTTTTGATGATGATTTTAGATGCAAAATAGATGAGGTCACCATAGATAAATGAATTATATAAATTAATCATGGATGGATTTGTTTGAAAGGTTCTTGAGAGGATTGATGCTCCATGTTTGATACAATTCTCTCGTCCGAATCAGTGGGAAGATGTAAAATCCAATGAAGCAGGTGTTGAGAAAACAAAATGTTTCTCTAAGGAGAAGAAAAACAAAGGATGTGCATGTAGGAACAAGGTGCATTTTAAGGTGCGGGAAGATAGGAAATGAAACACCCATCAGAACACTTTGGCTTAGGACTTATCCATTTTTATGGATAAGAACTATTTTTGGAGATAACATGCAGAGCACACATAGAGAAGAAGACTTGCACTCCACACAAAGGTATTTTGGGAACAAGCAACGTATAAGCGCCATGCATAGTTTAAGATAATAATAGGATTTCTACTTGGAGTTAACTATAGGACATCTATTATTAGAGTGTTTGCATGTTGTGCATACTATTGTAAAGGCACATGGCTATTATCAGCATGTGCCCTATTTTGAGAAGTGCATGGGTGGTGAAGGGAAAGTCCCCACCCCTATAAATATGTATTGATTTGTGTAGTTTAGTAAGTGGTGAATTACTGTAGAGTTGTGTTGCTGGTTTTGATGCCCACATGACTCATGAAGATGTTTATATAGTGTAAGAGTATTATGTGTTTTATAGTATTTAATGTAATGGAGTATATTGGTTGGATACTGGTATTAGACATGAATGAATCTAGTTATTGTATGGTTAATCTTATCATAGTTAATGTCTAGTTCATTTATTATGATTCTCTAAGATATAAATATGGATTATGCACTGTGGAATGATTTATGTCTAGTTATGAATCTAAATATGTTTAAACATCAGCATGCTAACATTCTGTACAATAAAATCTAAAGAGGGACCTAGTTCCTTTTGTGCTTTGAGGTGAGCACTCAACTTAGGCTAAGTGATGTGCTAGCGCACCTGGATTATTCATAAGTAAATTCTAGGCTGCATCATTGGTTCCATTGCCGGGACCTCTTTTTTAACTATTTTCAGGATGTTTTGTCATGAAGACATACCTGTTGACCCTATCAAGTTTTGAGGAGTGGATAGTAGATCTAGAAGAAGAATACACTCAGAGATTCACCATTAGATCTGAGTTTGACACACACACATGGGTGGAGCAGAACTTGTATGAATATTTATATGAGACTTTCTTTGCTATCTTTCCGATAGAACTGTATGAGTGAATGGTTGCTTATGCATCTAAAAGGAATTGGAGGTATCACACACTTTTCTAGAAACAGGAAGAATTTCAGGCCCTCTATGATGCTAATCTGATTTGGACGCGTGTTATGGACACTTGGTTCCATGGCGTTCTGAATAGTTATATTTCTGAGTACTCAATTTCCACTTATTCTTTCCTGGAGGTAGCTGAGTTCTAGTTTTTACGTTATCCCAGGGAACATATCTACAAGGCATTCCACTGGTGATCAAAATCTTGATGGTAACACTAAATTTGGAAGAGAATCTAATGGCTAGCTAAACCCCACCACTGCTTGGGGGTAGGAGTAGGTTTGGTGAAGGATGACGGACCTAGTGGCAGAGAGGAAAAGAGAAGAAATGTGGCTTAAGTATAATGAGGTACTCGAGAGGGAGTTAGGGAAGCAACATGAGATTACAGAATAGATGGCGTTGAGGAGAGAGATGGCTCATAAAGGATTTAGAGCTCACATAGAGGGTGTAGAGCCATAAAATTTAGAACTCCCACATATGGGAAAGCATGATAGGGAACCCTCATCTCGTCATCTTATGAGAGTGTGCCAGTGGAGATAACATGGGCTGGAAGTGAGCATCTGAATCTACTTGGAAAACTAGCCCTTGCATTTGGTTTTCCAATTTCGAGTACAGTCCAATAGTCAGCAAGCTAGTTCGGGTAATAGAATAACATGAGTGAATCAAATAGCAAGTACATATATGTCCAGGGAGATGCATCTTCCTTGTTATTTGGAGGTACCTTTTCAGGCATGTCATCAGCACAGAACTTAGGCATGTAGAATTTTAGACTCACATCTGGAGTAGTACCACCTCGTAGACTATAGGAGTTCATTTTAGTACCACTATTGGGACACAATGGAAGTACATCCTCTAGGCCACTTCCTGCTATAGGTGGAGGATCAAGGGGCATAGGTGGATCTAGTTCTGGTGGATCTAGTAGGTTTGGAGGTAGAGGTAACACAAGGAGGTTCTAGATCCGGTGGGTGGTCCTCACTAACCCTCAAATATTTATATGGATATGTCACTTCATCTTCCAAAGTATAGGGGAATAGAAGATGTTGCTGAGCATGTGCACATGTGTGAGATACTATGGTGTGCAAAAGGGATCACAACTTCTGAGCGCAAGGCAAGCCAGTTTGTAACTACGTTACAGGGATGTGCACACAGTTGGTACAAGAAGTTTGACCCTGATCAGACTTGCGTAGATTATATAGCGTTATGGGATGCTTTCCTTAAGGAATTTTATATCCCTGAGTTCAAGTAGAAGAGTATAAGCACGCTCAAGGATATTAAGCAGGGCAATACTGAGAGTGTTTAGGAATATGATGCCCATTTCAAAATGCTTTTGTCTAAACTTTCATATGATATCCATGTAAGCCAACATGCACAGTGGTTCATCAGATGCTTGATCACACCTTTTAAGAGGGTGCTGTCACATAAGACATATACGGATCTATGAAAAGCACTTGAAGTAGTGTCATGTGCTGAGGTAGTCAAAAGTATAGACACTGGAGTGAGCCCATTCTTGGAAGCTCAGATTGTAGCTATGGAAAAGTAGTTGGAGAAACTATCGGCCAATTCAATGCACAAGATGCACACTAGGATTTTGTGTATAGATTGTGAAGTTGAGGGGCACACTAAGGATAGTTGTCCCTCCAGATCAGTGTATTCATTGTTGCTAGACTGTGAGATATGTCATTTAGACCATGATGTAAGTTGTTGCTCATTATTACAATGCGTGATAAGGAAAAATGTATCTTTCTACTGTAATATTTTTCAACCCACGACTCATAATACCGAAGATTGGCGGTTGATTGATCATATCCATGATGCCATTGATATTGGTGTATGAGAGACAAGAGTATCAAATAACTCTAAAGGTAAAAGTGAGCACCATGATTGTGATCACACGTAAGGGTGCTACAATCAAAATGAAGGATGCTTTGAAGGAGGTCATGGTAGAGGTGAGGATACCATGCGGTGGATTCAGGGGCCGAGGATGTGGTGGTGGAAAAGGTGAGTTTCCTTGTGGAACATGTTATACATGCAGATCTCCTGACCACTATAGGCATGAATTCCCTCAGAATATTACTTGTTATTTTTGTGGGAAGAATCATAACTATGAGGAGTGCCCAGACTTATATGAACATCTTAGCAAGCAACATAAA
The DNA here is from genome assembly GCA_019776745.2 of Taxus chinensis. NCBI lineage: Eukaryota > Viridiplantae > Streptophyta > Pinopsida > Cupressales > Taxaceae > Taxus > Taxus chinensis. The sequence continues at coordinate 293,677,405 of CM034146.1, read as the reverse complement.
CAAGAAAACAAGTGTGCATAGGATGGTTATAATATAATGTGTCATGGAAAACCAATGGATTCCAAAGCTAGAACTGGAACTTGAGGTAGTACGCATGAAAATTACTACACACACTGTTGAAGCTGTGCGTGCACCAGAGAAGCATTGCAACAAAATGCTACCATTACTAGGGAAGAGGTATTACATGCGAGATACCCAGATCCTACACATCAGAAGGAGGTTTATCAAGAAACCATGGAGGTACTCAGAAATATTTAGGGTGAGATACAATGTTTAAAGGAACACTCACGGAAGGTGGAACAAAAGAAGACATTAGAGATGGTCCAACCAGATGTTGATGATTTAAAATAAGTATGAAAGATGTTACGTTAGGAGAATATCATTCTATTATTAGGGAATTGGTTAAAGGGAAACACTCTGCATGCAAGTATTGAGAATGGATAACAGATCCTAGATGCTAATCTTCCCCCCTTATAGCTTGGATTATGACAAGGAGATCACTCTGAATGTTGTTGTGGATGGGTGGCTTTTGAGTAATATATTGATTGACACAGGTTTGGAAGTTAATGTGCTTACTTTAGATGCATGGGTACAGATGGGTAGACCTCCATTACAACCATCCTCTAATGTATACTTTATGGAAAATCAAACTAAGGCCACTCCAATAATATTTTTAAAGGATGCATCCATTACTATACAAGGGGCCAAGTTCACTGGGGAATTTGAGGTTTTAGCGCTTGCAGAAGCAGACAACTTCCTAGATCTACTTGGGTGCCCTTGGTGTTATGAAAATAATGTTGATCTATGGTTCAATAAGGGGTATATAAGTTTTGAGAACAAGGAAGAATGAGTTATTATCCCTTTGACAGATGGGAAATCTGCACCTTATGTTGAACCTTTGAGTGAGGAAGACCTGAATAAAATTTATGTGTGTGCCATTCAAGATCTAGAAGTACTTGAGCCATCTAAGGAAGGAATCCTCCAGTGGGAAGATGCACAGTCTATTAGTGATACTATAAGTATTTCCTATGACAATTGGGCACATGGAACTTATGAGATGGTTAGGCACAAAGTAAGAGTGCATGTGCGTGAGGAGGAAAACCTCACTATATTAGGAGGATAATTAACAACCTTGTACCCTGGTACACTGGAGAAGGAGACCCTATGGTACTATTGTGCGCAATGGAGGAATAGTGGAAGGATCAAGTGGACAGAAGAAATATGTTAGTATATACCACGGGATGACAACGTGTTGGTGGATGCTTCATAGAGATAATCTCATAGAATGGAATGAAGTAAGAATTACTCTAACAACCCGGTTTCTCAGGAGTAATGCACTACTCAAATATACACATATAATGGTAATCATCCTATTCAACATCACGTTCAATAATGTGAGAGACTATGGACAGAGGGGTAGGAAGATTTACCACCTTCACGATGGGTGTACAAACTTTATTTCACTTTGCAAGGTTGCACACGCACTTGGTATGTTTATGCGGAGCTGCATAGGGAGACTGGAAATTGGAAGACTTGACTGTAGGAATGATCTAGAATTTTTACTACTTCTCCACTAAACCTCTGGTGAAAGAGGCATTACAATCCATGGAGTGATTGACTATGGGAGACACTGAAAAGGCTAAAGAAATCATTCAAGAGTTAGTTGGTGAGGAAGACCTAGGAGTGCATTTTGCTGAAGTACATGAGACCAATGTCAAACTACTTGAGCATGCTTGCCTTGAGAAAGAGAAAGGAAAGATAGCCTACATAGTGGATGATGAAGAAGTAGAAAATTTGGACATAGATCATTCAGAGGGTATGCATGAAGTCTTAGACAAAGTGGATAAGAAGGAACACACCTATCATGAACCTATGAAGACCAAGAAAGTGAACATTAGCACATATGCTAAAACCAGTGAGGCCATAATTGGAGATTATTGGTTTGATTCTGAAGTGGCTAAGATAATTAAGTTACTACATAATTTCCAGGACTTATTTCCTAGGGGCTATCATGAGTTAAAGGGAGTGCAATAGTATTTGGGCTAGATGAGGATTAAGTTAAAGGAATGTGTGCACCCAGTGAGGAAGAGAACTTACAGGATGAACCCTAACCTGTGCTTGTAAAATTTAAAGAAGAAATTGAAAAGATGTTGAAATTTGGCATCATTAAGCCCCTAGAAAAATCAGAGTGGGTCAGCCCCATGGTAATTAGTATAAATAAATATGGTAGGATAAGGATTTGTGTGGACTATAGGGAGCTGAATGTTACATGTGTGATTGATCCTTTTCCTACACCTTTCACCGAGGAAATATTAGAAGGTGTTGCAGGGCACAAAATTTACTCTTTTATAGATGGATTCTCTAGATATCACCAGGTAAGAATTACAAAGGAGGATCAAGAGAAAACAACCTTCACCACTGAATGGGGAAGTTTTTCATACACGGTGATGCCCTTTGGACTAATGAACACACCTGTAATATTTTTTGTGCATTGTGGTTTGAGCATTCCAGGAATTTATTCACAAATTATTGCAGGTTTATTTGGATGATTGGATAGTATATGGGCTTGTCAAGGATCATTTTGAAAACTTACAATTAATGTTTGAGAGGTGAAAATAGTTAAACATCTCTTTAAACATCAAGAAGTGTGTATTTGCAACACCTTTTGGAACACTGATAGGGAATATCATCTATAAGGAGGGTTTGTTAGTAGATCCAGCCAAGGTTGTAGTTATCTTAGGCCTAGAGGATCCTACTAGTCAGAGTGAGGTGCACAGATTCTTGGGCCACACAGGGTATTACAAAAATTTTTTATCAAAGGATATGTAGAGATTTTTGCACATGCCCTTGGAGGAGTTATTAAAAGGTAAAGGGACATTCTATTGGGGAGAACCACAACAACATGCATTTGAAGAATTGAAGGAGAGGCTTACTACAGTGCCTATTATGTGCTTTCCCTCATGGAACCAACCTTTTCACGTACATGTGGATGCCTCTGACATGGCCATTGGCACAGTATTAGCTCAACATGGAGAAGGTATTATAGATCATCCTATCTAATTTGCTAGTAGAAAATTGACTCCTGCATAGAAAGAATTATACAACTACAGAGTGTGAGGCCTTGTCAATGATCTACACGTTGTATAAGTTTAGACAGTACTTTCTAGTAACACCTTTTGTGTTTTATACAGATCACATGGCATTAAAATCCTTGGTAAATAATCCCATTTTACAGGGGCGCATATGCCAGTTGGTTCTCTTATTCCAAGAGTTTGATTTTATAGTAGTGGTAAAACCAGGAAAATAAATTCTGGTCCAAACAACTTATAAAGAATTCAATCAGGAGAGGATGCAAAAAATTAAAGATATAATGCCAGATGTACATTTGTACATGTTAAACCACACGCCCTCAGAATTGGAGGATATTACATGTCTTTTTACGCACGGGTATGGTGTCATAAGGAATGAAAGCCTTGGAAAAGAAACAACTTGCAATTTTCTCCACACCTTTCATGTTGATTAGTGGTGACCTATACAAACTAGGATGAGATGAAGTATTGTGCCGGAGTGTACTGGAGCATGAGTGCATGATAATCATGGAAGAGGCTCATGGTGGAATTGTAAGTGGACACTATGTAGGTGATGCCACCGCGCATGCAAGATTCTACTCGCTGGTTTATGGTGGGAAACCTTGTACAAGGATTGTAAGGAGTATTGTAAGGCATGTGATCACTATCAACACCTTAGAAAACCTAGGCAAAGAGATGAAATGCCTTTAACACCTATTACTAGTGCATAACCATTTGAAAAATGGGAAATAGACTTTGTGGGTCCTATTTCCCTAGCCATGCATAGAATTAGATCATACTACATCATCACTTGCACAAATTATCTTACAAGGTGGGAAGAAGCAACACCTACAAAGGATTGTACAATGGCTACAATCAAAAAGGTTCTTATGGGAAAATATTCTTACTAGGTATGGATTTCTGTTGAGTCTGATAAGTGATAGGGGCACACATTTATTGAATGAAAAAATCAGGATATTATTGGATGAATTTATGGTCATGCACCAAAAGACCACACCCTATCACCCTCAAGAAAATGGGACTTCTTAGGCATTTAATAAGATATTGAGCCATACCTTGAAAAAGATTTGTGATGGTGGAAGGAAATATTGGGATTATAAACTTTCTATTGTACTTTGGGCATATAGAACAACCTATAAAAGGTTGAATAAGGCCACACAATTTCAGTTGATGTTTGGCACAAAAGTAGTTCTTCCCATCAAATTTATGTTAGCTTCTTTTTGTATTACGTGCGATGTTGGAGGTCTAGCTGATGAGAAAGCTTTGTAATAGAGGAATTGACAACTTAATACAGCTGGATGAGAGATGCGACATAGCACGTTGGAGTCAGAAGTAGAAAAAAACCAGACAAAAGGCATGGTATGACATACATATCAAGGATAAGAAGCTTGAGGTTGGAAAGATGATGCTTCTTTATGATTCAAATTTTTTGTGCCACCTAGGAAAGCTTAAGGTGCATTGGTTGGGACCGTATGTTATCACTCACATACTTGAATCAGGTGCTTTTCAGTTAGAGGCGCTTGATGGAACACAATTACCTAGTTACATCAACAAGAGTAGGTTAAAGCCCTACTATAAATAATCCTTCTTGGTGTTTGTAATAAGGTGGTATTTCCATTTAGTATATATTTCCCTTACTGTATTTCATTTAGTGTGTTTCCTTCTTTTTCATTATGCTTTGTTAATTTAGTTTAGTGTTTTGTGTAATAAGCATGTTTACACGCCAAAAGCTAATCACAATTTGAAGTGTTTTTATGCGTAGAATACTGCACATACCCTTCGTGTGGGGTGGTTGTCATTCAAAAATGGGTTCACATAATAAAATATTGTTATAGGTGATTTCTCTTGATTAAAAAGTGCAGATAGTATGGAAAGGCATTGCTAGAGAGAAAATTGCTCCTAAAGAAGACCATAGTTGGAAGTGAATGAATGAATAGTATAATGCAAGGTAAGTTGCGTCTGTAAAAAATACTAGAGGAAGGCACAGTGGTGAGGTACTTCGGTCACATGGAAGAATGCAAAAGGAGGTTTGTAGCTAAAAGGTAGGAAGGCATGCTAGAAGGTCATAGTTATGGTGTGTAGGTGTATTGTGTGGAAATTAGGAAAATGCTCGATTAATGAGAGGATTAGTGGTAGGTAAAGGAGTAATAAATGTGATAACTTTTTGTAACTCTATATAAAGACGTGATGTGGGTTCATTTCTACCTTTGTGATCACAAGTATTCAAGTGAGCTAGTTGCGACCAAACCAAGCAAAACGTATTGAGGTTCAGAGAGTTGTGAAACTAGGTGAGGAGAGCATATTTGTGCAAAATTGGCTTGCGTCCCCATTTGAGAATGGTTTGATCAAAGCAAAAGTGTTGAGAAGGAGCTAGGTCATGTGCAGTTTTGAGCTAGGGCATGGGAGCTTGCTCAATAGAGGAAAAAGGTGCAAACTATTATCATGGCACTAAGAAAAGCACCTAGAGTAGGAACAACGGGTAAGAAGAAGGTGGAAACTGAGGCCGAGGATTCTCCTCGAGAGAATTTTTTTGAAAATTTCAGTATCTAGAAGAATTAATTATCAGACGAGACTAGGATTCCCATATCCACAGGTGCAAGGTGTACGACTATAAACATCACACCACCGAGAACAAGGACGAACTAAATGCACATTGTTGAATAGAAAGACCAACAAACAAATGGTTGATGACATGTCAGTGTATGATGATGTTGGAGTGAAGTTGCTAAAGAAGGTAGGGATATACCAGTTGTACAAACTCCCATACTTTGGAAAACTAGAAAATCTATACCAGTGGTTGATGAGCAGAGTCTATGAGGACTTCTTATACTTTTCTAGGCGGCGGGTAAGGATCACAACGCCTTTAATTGCTACATTGATAGGATTGAAGGGCACATGGACAAAGGTTAGTAGTGATCTAACTAATAAGGAAGTTATCTTGGCCACTAGCAAGGAGTTGGGATATATGAAGGGTCCATGTGCGGAATGGATATCTACAAGATGAGGAAGTACCCTATGATACAGGTGGTCGTGCATTTACTTACCAAGCTGAATGATCAGGAAAGGTGGTCACAAGTGAACACCATATGGCTACATGTTGACTAAGAAAATTTCACAAGGAGAAGATTTCACCATATAGTTGGGTACATATCAGATACAATTGTTGAGGAAGCGCTCACAAGTGAGAAGATAAGTTTTGGTGCTATCCTATTATCATTTGTGTTTGTAGAAATTGGAGTGTCTGATGGGCCAAAAAATAAAATCTAGGAATACCTCGTGGAAAAGACGTCCCTCGTAGAGAGGTTTGAAAAATATATATGTGAAGGATCAATGAGTGGTTGGTTTAAGCAGAGGGTGGAGTTATGGTATGACTGACTTTGCACGACCTTCGAGGATGAATGGTGCTTTCCAAAGGAGTTACCCTCAGTGGTGGGAAAGGCCATGCAGTTCACAGTATATCAACATTTCTACATCACGTGATTTACAATAAAGGATGGGACATGGATTCCCTGGTGCAAACTACCATACGCCTTCACAATGTGATTCTTCTAGGAAGTAGTACACAGGTTTTTTGTTGTGTGTTAATTAAGCTACAATGTGGACAAGGTAGACTGTGACCACAAGACCTTAAGGAAAAATTATGTTTATCTAGGTTGATCTACCTACATTGAGAGGTTTATTTCTGATATCATAATTATGAAGCATGTAAGTTTGGCTATTGGGGATAGTGGGGTCATGCTTATCTACCTCAAGTTTAAGCCTAGATTGGAAAAGGGCCAGTATGTGGAGAATGATTTCATGCTCCCAGGCCCGCCTAAAGGCAAGCATACAGTTGAAAATGTGGTAGCTACAAAGCTGACCTTAACCTTAGAGGAATATGAGGAAGAAGAACTCAACGAGGATAGTGGAGGCTTGGACCAGACGCCAGAGGCAACCCACTGACAAAGTAGAAAGTGAGCGTACAGATACTCCTCCATAGCCACAAGGAAAAGAGGAAGACGTGGACTTAAACACAGTCCAGGAGGAATGCCAGTTCAAGAGGGTGTCCACAAGAATCAGAACCCAAGGCACATGAATGTCTCAACCTTTACGAAGGTCACCTCAACTCTCCCCTAAAAAATAAACACCCTAGAAAAAGAGGAGAAGAAATCTGAAGCTTAAAGAGGATGAGGAGGAGGATTCATGGGAGAGTGCGTCAGGAACCCCGGTTCAACTTGAAGATGCAGAGGAGCCTCGGGATGAAGAGATGAGAGATGATGAGGAAGGGGTGAAAGAAGAAAAGGAAGTTGTGGGCAAGCCACCCAGCGTACCCATTCCTACTTAGGAAGGAGAAGGTCCAACTTTAGACCTTGGCGGCTAAGTTCCTAAGGGGCCAAGGATAAAACAAGAGGACAAGTGAAGAATATGTTGTCCCTAATATGGGATATGCTGGGGACATGAGAAAAATCATCCACGCCTATTTTCAGAGCATTGTTTTCCTTAAAGAGTTATATGGTTGGGAGCTTATGGATCTAGATATGGCTACTACACGTACAAGGAAGCAATTATCCTGGTCCATATAGATTCATATGGACGAACCAGATTTTGACGTGTGCGAAGAGTCTTATATCTTATATTGAGTGAAGAAGGCACCCCTGAGCAGGCACATGACAACAAAACCTACTCTAATGTCCGATGAGTAGGTCAACAATGCCTTAGTCAAGGTATCTGTTGAGGTGGCATGAAGGAACATTGATAAGGCTGCCACCATTCGAGCGCTTCTTAAAGATAACAATGATGAAACTGTAGAGATAAAGCACTTAAAAGAAGAGAAGGAATGAGAACAGGAAAAGAATGAGGCCTTCGTTAGTAGGGCTGAGGAGCTTGGTAATCACATTCTTAAAATAAAGCCTCATCTAGAATCCTAGGTTCCTGAAAAATTTCCTTCTATTATGCATTATGTGTGCACTTTGGTCAATTTGGTATTATATGACGGGCCAATTCGAATGACCGCACCAAAATATTATGCACAAGAAGTAGCAAGAGCAATGGCCAATATTGTTAGACAAGTTTCAATTTATGAGGCCTTGTTATAAACCTTGAAAGATGAGCTGAAGAAAGTCGACCAAGCTCTCAATATATGTGTAGCACCAGACATCATAATAAGGATCAGAACTATGGTAGAGGACAATGAAGTTTTGAAGCCAATGAAATATGAAACACCTGGGCACACAGGAATATTAGCACTGGTATAACAAAAGCGTGAGGCCCTCACAGCAGCCCAAGATACGCACAAGGATAGAATTGATGATATTGGGAAACTCATAGCGTAAAATATGGATCTCATAGAAGGAATGTTGTCATGTATAGCCAATGTTGTCCAGGTGCTACAAAATGAGAAAGAGAATATCACTTAGGATGAATTGGATGTAATAGCCACAGATATTTCAAAGAAAACAAAGAACACTCTAAGTGATTGGAAGACATTGGAGGCTGAAATCAAAACTAAATATCTAGAGCTAATCCTTCCAGTTGAAGAAGAAGGTGTTGCTGAGTAAACTTCATTCTTTTGTACAATGTTTCATTCATTCTTTCATTACTTATTCTTTATTATTGGAGACATCCGAGAGAATTCCCATTTCTAGGATGGTAATGTACATTAGTGTGGGGTATTGTTGAGCAGACATAATGTTGCTTTAAGGAGAAGACACAAAGGATTTGTGCACAGGAACAAGGCGCATTTGAAGGCGCATGAAGATAGGAAAGGAAATGCACACCAAAACACTTTAGCTCATGACTTAGCCTTTTTTGTTGATAAGGACTGTTTTGGAGATAACATGCGGAGCACACATAGATATGAAGACTTGTGCTACACACAATGGTACTTTGGGAACAAACGATAGATAAGCGTCATGCATAGTTTAAGCTAATAATACAATTTCTACTTGGATTTAACTATAGGACATCTATTGTTAGAGCACTTGCATGTTGTGCATACTATTGTAAAGGCACATGGATATTATCAGCATGCGACCTATTTTGAGAAGTGCATGGGTGGTGAAGGGCAAGTCCCCACCCCTATAAATATGTATTTACTTGCATAGTTTAGGTGGTGAATTATTGTAGAGTTGTGTTGTTGGTTTTGACGTGCACATAACTCATGGAGATACTGATATAGTGTAAGAAGCTTTTTTGTTTTAAAATATTTAATAAAATGGAGTATATTAGTTGGATAATGGCATTAGAAATAACTGAATTTGGCTCTTGTATGGTTAATCATATCATAGTTATTACTTATTTCATCTTCCATATAATCTAATATCTATATCTGGTTTATGCACTGTGGGTTATTTATTACTTGTTATGAATATGAATATGTTTAAACATCATCACGCTAACATTATATACAAACAACTCTAAAGAGGGACCTGGTGCCTTTGCGCACTTTAGGTGAGATCTCATCTTAGGCTGAGTGATGTGTCAACACACCTGGGTTATTCATAGTAAATTCTAGGGTGCATTAGCAAGTATAATAATATGAAAAAATCAATCATATATATATAATAAAATGTGATTTTAAGAAGAATATTTTCTCCAAATTTTAGGCAATTTGACTTACTGAGTCACTTGGAAAAAGTTAAAACATTTTAAGTTGTTTTGGGAAAAAATTAAGGTCTTAATAAAGTTTATTAACTACAACCTTGATTATATAACCATGAGTGATGATTATCTAAATCATATGAGACTTGATCCATTTGAAATGTGTTTTTGAGAATAAGGGATGCTCCAATTTTTTGTGAATATCTCTCATTGAAATTTGTGGGAAATTGCAAAACAATTTCTACTTGCATAATGATTTCTTAATGGATTCAGGTATGAAAAATGATTTTAATACTTATAATGGATTCCTCCACCTTATAATTTAATAAATGACTCAAAATAAGGGAGTTTACAAGGGTAGTCTATGGTTAAAACTTAATAAGGTTTGCATCATGGGATCTCCAGCAATAAGAAAAAATATTTTGGGCAAAACTAAATAGGCATTTTTAACAGCAAATGAAAATGGATATAGAAAATAAATGAGTTCATCATATCCCATGCATGATATATCATTCTAAAGGAATATTTTAGGATAGAAACTTGACATAATTTCAAATGATTTCATCTATTGAGCAACTAGCTATGAGAAAATATGTGTCCATAGAGGTTAGGTAATGGATATGGCTTTTCATGGCTTTCATGGAGAAAAGGAGAATGATTTTTTTTATAAAATGGATTTAGGAGTTTAGGATGAGTTTTAATTTATTTCAACTTGATTTTTTGGAGGGAAAGAACACTTTTTAATTCCATAGGGAACCTTGGGTGCATTTTTTGGGAGAGGGAGGTTAGAGTTCCAAAAGCACACTTTTGGTTCCCATATGGAACCAAAACACATTTTTGAGCCTTATGAGGATAATAAGGGTGCATTTTTGGTTCCCAAGTGGATCCTCAAGTTAATAAGTGTAATGTCAATGGAAAATTAGAACACAAGAACTAATAAAGTATACCCTAACTCAAAATTAGAACTTGGAAGTCACTTAAGTTCCAAAAAGTGCATCCCCAACTCAAAATTAGAACCATTGAAATCATTTAAGATATGAAAAGTGAAATCCAACTCAAAATTAGACCCTTGGAACTCACTTGAGTTAAAAAAAAAGTGCATTTTTGAACTCCATGAGGAACTTAAGTTCCAAAAAGTGCATGACAACACTAAATTAGAACCATGAAACCTCAAAAATTTCCAAACATTGAATTATGAACCTTCATAAAGAACTTGGGAACATTTATAACTTCAAATTTGAACCAAAAAGTTCCAAAAGTTCATTTTGGGTTGTAAAAATGAATTAAAGTTTCAAAAAGCACATCTAGAGACTCGAACATGAAATGAATAGTACAACCTTCATTCCTGGAGAAAGAGCAGGAATTCTGAGGCATATGATACATAATATTGAATGGAAAACATCCACTGAATCCATTCAACCATTTCCAAGAGATGAAATTTATTTATTTTTGTGTTTTGATCTAGCTTACGTTTTTGGTGTATGAAGGAGAAACAATGAGTTGAGTTGTTGCAAGAATTTTAGAGGAGTAGGAAAAAAACCAACACTTGAAACTTAAAGAGTACTCAATGAGATTAAATTTGACTATTTTTTTAGTTTTACGAATCCATTATAGGTTCTTGAAACCTTTTGTGCAAGTTATCTCTTTCATAAAGACTAATGTGCCCCAATGTCTGAAAGGTTCCATTTTTTTCTTCTAAAACCTTATCTTGAACATATTTGAATGTAATATACTTTGACACCTTTCCATTATATGTGGTATATGATTCAAAATCCAAATGAGCCTCCCAAACCATTTCAAACAAGATGACTCTTCTATGATGCCCAAAAACATTTTTTCCTATAAAAAGTGCCAGAGGTGAATATGCTTCCAAAACTAGTCCAAAGCTTCCAGAATGTTCCCTAAACCATACTGATATGAAGTAAACATAGAAATATTTTTGATGAATATAATATGAACTTTTGAAGCCACTTGGAGCTTCTGAAACACTTCATATAACTCGATACTTATAAAGTGACAAATTTGGCAATTTTGACCAATTTTCTTGAGAAGTGACAATAATATTCATGGGATTGTCAAGTAAAATTCATATAAATTTTACATTACAACACAATTATATGAATTTCATCATTTTTAATTTTAATTTTTCATTTACTAATTTATATATGCATCTCTATTAAATATTAATACATATTTTGGCATGTTTTTTTAGGTTTCACACATATACAATTGAGGGAAAAAAATTGGTCTTGTTGTTTTGCCAAATAGTGTGTGTATGTAAGAGCAAAAAAGATAAGGTAAGGGTGACGAGGAATACCTATGAGTGAAAGTGGAAGGTGGAGTGTGTGCGTTCTGATTTCTCGATCCAATGTTGATTGCGAGAACTTCATTTTTTCTAGGAGGAACTACCTACAAATACAAACAAGACCATACAAGAAATATTAAACAATATATGTTAGTGGACTACCTAGTGTATGCTAGATCTGGAAAGTGTGATACTTCCTAGATGGTTGTCAATCCACTATTTAAAATAACTTAATGCAAGAAATAATATGAACCAATAATGTCCTACTGTAGTTGATATGATTTAGGCATCTTGTTCAAGTACAATAAAAAAATATAATCTAATAGGCTAGGTTAGGAGATCTTAAAGTCAAACAGGTAAATAAAGTGGTCAGGATAGGTCAAGGTCAAGTTTTAGGTGATTTGGTTTGTTTTGGATGAACGGTATGAGGTTGTTGTTATAGGAAGGTTTGCTAGACATAGAGACTGACGTCGGTATCGTATGACCAATGTTGGTTGAGAAGAAACTAACGCCAGTTCGGGTTAATTGGCGTCAATAGGGTCAAGCTGGTAGAAACTTAGTGACAGTGGGTTTTGGCGATTCTATGGGATTGCCCAGGGAATGGATAGATAATGGGGAGGTATATAATAGTGCTAGGGGTAGTCAGAGGTGTCTGGAGTCAGGTATGGGAGGCTGGGAGGTTTTAGGTGGTTGTGTAAAGGGATTGACCAGGAGGTGAGAGTTAATGGGATGTAAGGGAAACTATAACTCTCTAACAGATACAAAGAAAGTAATCTAAATAAATATGGGAAGGTACAGATCCAAAGGTACTTACTGGTGTTTTATAGACCTGGTGGTTGGATGGAGGTGATGGTTGATCCATGGAACTAGTTGTCAGAGCCATGGTTATGCTTCCCTGAATGTTACCATGAATGCTTTCCTTTCATATCAGTGCTTGGCTGTTGGTTCAGGGTGTCTGGGTGTGCAGGAGTGCTCAGGAGCGTGCTTGCATGCAGATCTCTCTTCTACAAGGCTTGAATAATTCTTCCAACCTCTTAAACAAGGTTACCAACATTAATATATGGTAACCCATGATAGTTTAGGGTGACCAAAGTCGGTTTAGGGTTGACTGGTGTCAATTAAGGTGGGAAATCCTAGGTTTAGTAAAAATGACAAATCTTGGTAATTTTTTTGGCCATCTCTGTCTATTCTTGCAGATCAAAATAGAATGTTGCACTTAGAAAAGTGGGAATGTGGTTAGAGGAAGAATAGGCATGTGATTTTAGGGTTAAACTAAGTCTTAGTTAATTAAGGTAGGTAGGACTAAGTCTTAGTTAGTTATGGTGAGTGGATATTGAGTCCTAGTAAAAGGGAAACATGCTAAGAATAGGTTTATGCTTAGGTGTCTAGGTGAGGTGGAAATTAGTTTAATTAAAGTAATTAAATAGTGAATATTGTGAGCATGAGCCTTAATTTAATTGAGGGTAATTAAATTAATATACATGTGGGCTAAAGGGGGAGTGTGACCTAAAATTGGTGTCTACATTTTTTCCCTTTTTGTCACGTAGCTTGTATTGGTAAGCGATGCTAACAAAAACAAGAAGTGATTGCCCCATGTGTGGGTGAAGGTGATCTCCCTCAAACTAGGCACTGATGAGGTGTAATACAGAATTTGTGAGTGGGTTGATAAATGTATAGTCAATGGAAGTGAAGGTAGGTAGGGAAGGGTAGTGGTGAACTCAGGTAATGGGCAATGACAATCAGATGCACGCACACGTATAGATTTAAACATGGTACTACGTTAAAGAGCTTGAAAAATCTACATCATCCGAGGTCGATAGGTTTATCCAAACAAGGGTGAAGTGATTCAGGTATCTAAGGTATAGGATATGGTCTGGAAACACAACGTAGGTCAGGTGTAGGAACGTTTAGGTATGTTCCAGTACACCAAAGGTTTGGTTCGTGATAAACAACATAGCAATAGGTAAGGTATGGTTGTTAGGCTAAAACAAAATAGGTAACAACATCACAAGGTATAGTGAGTACATAAGGTCAGTGGTCACACCAAGAGGATAGGTTTAGGAAAATAGGTCATGGCATGGGTAAGGTCGAGGTATGGATAAGATAACAAATCCCAAGATGCAACGAAGGAAATGTAGGGGTAGTTTAAGCTTGTATGTATGGTTCAATAGATGTCCATAATGATAAAAGGTGTTTGAGATCTGATGATTGCAGGTAAAAAGAAGCTTAGAAAGGGAAAAGAGCTATAAGGGTTGACCAATTCTAGTTATATGGTGACTGACGTCTGCGGGCTAGGGCATAAATATGAACAACGTTGCTCAAGTCGATTTGGGTTTATAAAATAAAAATTCCATATTTTATGGAATCATTGTTGTGTTGTGACTTTTGAGAAAATGACAAAGTTTTTTGACCTTTTTTCACCTTTCCGAGAGAGAAAGAAAAGGCATTATACTAGCATGAGGTGGAGATTACGAGATGGTGAGAGGAGCTAGTAGACAGGTCCACGAGAGTAGTGTGATCAATTTGATTGGTTGGAGGTGAGGAGTGTATTTTGGCATGGAAAAGATAGGAGAGGGTTCAGGTGGGTCACCGGTGTAGTGGCCAAACATACCACCACACTGACAGAACCAAGATGAGGTAAGATTCGATCCAATTCTACTCTTGTTAGTTGAAATATTTTGTAGAAATTTGTTTGGTTAGAAATGGATTTGGGTAGGAATTAAATTTGAATTTGGAAGTAAAATTGATGAAATATGAAGGGTAGGAAGTCCAATGTGGGATAAATAGGGGTGGGGAGAAAGGTAGGGGAGATTTGGGTAGGATAGGGTAGGTATTTAGGTCATTATGGTCAAATTTTGAGAAATGGGGGGAGGGTTTTGAGGAATTGGTCGGTGTGATAGTGACTAACAATGGTCAAGGGTAGCCGACATCAATCATACATAGCCGGCATCAGTCAAATAGCAAGTGACCGATGCCAACCATGATGGACCGATGCCTGTCACTAGTGACCGATGCCTATTGAATTTTGAGGAAAAATAGATCGAGAAATGGTTATGGTGGGAGGGAAAGAGAAATAGAGGTAGTGAGGTATAAATGTAAGTGTGTTGAGAATAAGTAGGGTAAAAGGTATATATGATACAAGTTGAGGGGTCTGAAAGTGGGATGGGGGAAAGGGTTAGGTCATTAGGGTTGTGGGGAAATAAATAATAATAGTTTAAAGAATAGGGTAGTCAGGTAAGTGATATGTTTAAGTGTGGTCAAGATTTAATGATGGTGGGTTTGTTGGGTATAGGCTAGGGACCAGTTGCGGATGAGAAATATAGTACCACCTCTTTTACTAGCGGTACAAGGGAGCTTGACAGTAGAGGAGTGGCATCACATTATAGATGTCATCCTGATTGGCATTAGATGCTACAGGCACATAGTTTGGGATCTGATCTTGATTTTTACACTCATCGACAGATGGGATTCATTGACCAACACATTTTATCTACTGATGGGTGAGATCACAGTCACCCTAGAGGACGTGTAGAGGATCTTACGGTTACCGATAGTGGGGACGTACATTTATTCCATTACCTAAGAGGCATCAGAGGAGATGATGTTGACGGTGTTTGGAGAGGGGATGATAGAGATGAATTTCCATAATGTGAGCCTGATTTATGAAGATATGTACGTGGCCCATCCTGAGGAGATGAGGTTAGTGGTCATGTTATGGAGATAGTGTTTTGTTTTGCACTACTAGATACAGAGGTGGGAGATTCCCACGCACAATGATGGGGGTTCTCCATGACATGATGGAGGATAGGACCCATTTTACTTGGGCACCAACATACTTGGTGCAGTTATAGAGGGAGATATGGGCTTATGGGAGGCTTTAGAGGTTCAATTTGTGTTGCACCTTTCTTCTCCATTGTTGGGCATACGAGCACATCATATGTATGCATGGAGTTGGTATGCCTTGGCCAGATGCATTTTATATGGGCTTGGTTAAAGTTAGATACAGGCATTGGGTTCCTATTGTTGGAGAGTGCATGACTGTCAGGGCTACACACGATGTAGCGTACTATAGGCATATATTAGGGGGTTTTCCATAGTGGACATTATTTGGAGGCCATATGTTGGATTCTCTTCCTACATGTATATGGTAGTGGAGTGATACGAGTTACAACTGCTTAAATGGATAGAGTGGCCTTGTTCCAAAGAGCATGAGATGATACCCGTGGATAGGGTTAGATGACAGTTTGGGATGAGTTAAGATGTGCCTCCACCATTCCCTTAGTACAAGAGAGATGACATGGAGAGGCCTATTCCTCTACCATAACTGACAGTGTTGATAGGGAAGGAGGAGAAGGTAGTGGACTAGTGGATTGATGACATTGGAGTGACAGACAGATATAAGAAGTAGTGGTCAGCGTAGCTATGGGAAGCACCACCTAGGCCAGGGCAGCTAGACCTGGCTACCCTTACATTTTAGAGGATACTTTTCAAGGGTAGGTTGTCACTTTACAGGCCTAGATCATAGTATTACAGGGGCAGCTGAAAGGGTCCGAGGCACAAGTTGCCACATTACATGCACATGTAGTGGATTTATAGGCCTAGATTGTAGAGGTATAGGCACCCGCATAAGGTGGAGATGGAGATGGGGGATAGGTAGCTGCCCTACAAGCACAGATAACAGGGTTGTAGGGTTATTTGGCCAATGCACATGCTTAGATTATGGCCTTACAAGCCCTAGGCACAAAACATGCAGCACCTCAAGCTCAAAGACAGGGTCCCATGGTACAGAGAGGAGGGAAAGGTTCACATGTACAGGGGCCAAGGCCACCAGTAGCAGGGTAAAGTGTGTAGGTTACGGTGATACCTATGGCACTGTCACAAACAATGTTGATGGCCAGATTCAAGGATGCCCTGGTTGAGGCTAGGTACTACTAGGATCATTTGACTGTTGTAGGGATAGATGTCCCTTCCTATGCATAGTACAGGTTACATCAAGCCTCGAGTGAGAGGATAAAATCTCACACATATAGTGTAGAGAGTACAGGGGGTAAAAGAGCCCAGAGGTAGGGTCAGGGAGATACCACTAGCTCACGGAGGCCTAACCTAGCTGTAGGCTAGGCAGAGGTGAGACCTAGACCCATAGAGGGTAGAGAGATGATGGTAGGGCATCGTGCTAGAGGAGAGGAGGAGGAGATGTATGATATTGGTCTGAACATCAATTGGGGTGATGATTATTCACCATATATGTTTAGCGTAAAGAGTTTTGTATATTTTTTATATATACCAGCCTACATGCCAAAGATAGTGAGGATGTACACGAGAGGATTTTTTGAGATTTTTTGATCATATACCAACCTGCGTGCCAAAAATAGTGAGGCTGTATAGGAGAGTTTTGAGATAATTTTATGTATTTGTATCGGTGTACATTTGTATTGATGTGCAGACTTTTATTGGTATAGATGATGGGATTTATGGTATGGATGATGTAGTTGCTTTAATTTCTATTGTTATATGTTTATGGGTAGGTGGATTAGGCATGATGGAGTTAGGTCAGCTTATGCATGGAGTTAGGTAATTTGAGGTGATGTAGCCTAGAATTTAGTGACACAAGCCTAATAAGACCCTAGACACGTTGGAACATCACTCAGCCTAGACTGAGCACTCATCTGAAGCGCGCAAAGATACTAGGTTCCTCTTTAGGGTTATTGTTGGAGGATGTTAGCATGATGAAGACTTAACACATGCAATTCCATAATCAACACATCATTCTACAGAGCATACCAGATATATCTCTAAGGGAGAACAGGACTAAATATTAACCATGATGAGATCAAAAACATACTATATTTAGATACACACATAACTAACACTTGGATTCAGCCAATATCCTCCATTATATTAAAGATAACAATAATATAGAAGCTTCATTACAATAACAGTAGTATTTGTGTAATAGATTTAGTAGCACAATCTCACTACGTATGCATATCTCTGTATATGTTGATCTCTCTATTACATAGTGTACTACATACTTATAAGGGTTGGGACTTTCCCTTCACTGCTTATCCATTCCCAAAATAGGTCACATGCTATTATTATCCATGTGCCGTTACAAAAATAGCCACACATGCAAGTGCACTAACAATAGACTATTGGTAGTTAACTGACAGTAGTAGATATATTTCTGGCATGTGTCCATGTAAATTTATTTGTATCCAATCCTCCAAAAATATCCAATATGTGGTGCGCACATCTCTGCCTCATTTTTTTGCTCTGCATGCCATCTCTAAAAATAGACCTTCATGAGCAAAAATGGCTAAGTCTCGAAAGCTGAACTTCTGCTTCGTGCGTGTTCTGCATATCCATTTGTGCCTTTGAATATGACCTATTTTCCAATGCGTGCTTCTTGTGTGCTTTTTTTCAAGTGTTCTCTGATTAACATTACCTCACACTAATTTCATTTTCGCCCCGAAAATGGTTTTCTCCAAAACTGAAGTAAAGAATTTCAATGTAATGAATAAAAATAATTTTCTTTATAAATAAATAATAATGTCTATACGACAGCTTCATCTGCTTCAATTTGAAGGACCAACTCAGGATATTGCTCCTTTATATATGCCTCGAAGGCCTACCACTAAGAAAGCACTTCCTCTACTTTTTCTGGAATGTCCACAGTAATGGACTCCAGTTCATCATTTGTAATCTCCCCTTTCTCATTCTACAAGACCAACACAATGTTGGACATTGCAGTCATCCTTCCCTCTAGAAAATCCATCTTCTGCACAATGAGTTTCCCAAGCTTCTCCAACTGATTCTTGTGTGGTTCTTGTGCTGCTGCCAGGGCTTCGAGATTCTATTTAACCATTGCTAACCTTTCTACGCCACCAAATGTGTCATCCTTCATCACCTTATGGACCTCATTGTTCTCCTCCAGGGTTTTTATGTTGATTAGCACCTCTAGAGTTGTATAGATGTCAAGGCTTGGTCTACCTTTGCTATTTCTTCCTGCAGCACTTGCAGCAGTCCTTCATATGATGTAATATTTTACATCACTGAAGCCTTTTCTTGCTCTGCCTCTTATGCTATATCCTTTGGTGCTGGCATGCGCAGAGTTTCATCTTCAAGCACTAGGTCCATCAATGTACCTACATAGTACATCGCCAAAGGAAACATCTTTAGTACCTTTGCCTCTAAGTGTGGCATAGCCCTTACAACATTATCACCAATTTCTTCTGTAATGTTTATAAATATAGCGTTCTTCTTCTGCGCTAAGTCTATTTCCTGTGTTAGGCATGTTATTTCCCCATCCTTAGTTTTTATCTCTTCCCTTAGCACCCTAATTGTGGCAGCCTTGGCACCTCTATTGAGACTTTGACCAATGCATTACTCACCTATTCATCTGACATAATAGTAGGATTTACTGTCATGTGTCTAGCCTGAGGTGTATTTTTCAACCTCCTCGATATGCATGACTCCTCACACACATCAAAATTTGGTTCATCCATGTGTGTTTGCATTAACCATGATAACTACTTCCTTGTGCACACCTTTTCCATATCTTCATCCATTAATTCCTATCCATATAGCTCCTTTTGTGTCAGTGTGCTCTGGAAACGGGTGCGGATAATTTTACCTATGTCCTCAGCATAACCCATGGCTGGTTGAATGTGCTCCCCACTTGTTCTTTAAGACCTAGGTTGCTTAGGAAATTGAGCTTTGAGATTTGGGATTTGTGTTTCCATGTCCTGAGAAGTCTCTATAGCTGTCTCATCTATTCCCTTTTCCTCCTCTTTTCCTTCCTTTATTTATTCATCTTTTTGTTCTTCTATATTCTCTGGAGGTGTAGGAGAATTAGGCATGCTTTCCTCTAACTCTCTTGTCTCCTCATTCAATTTTAGTTTCCTTCTCATTTTTTTGGTTGTCTCCTTCTATGGAGAGAGTCTGGGTGATTTGTGCACTATTTGTGGAGTAGCACCTTGGGTCCTTGTTCTCCTAAACACTCTGTTAAATTGGTGCTCTCCTTAGACTGCATCCAAGTCCTCATCATCCCCCTCTTATGGCTGAGGTGGTGTAGTTATGCGCTCATCTTCATCCTTATTTATAGGATGTATTCTACCTCTATGTTCGAAACCACCACTATCTTCGTGTTCATCCTCCTCATCCCCTACTTCAATTTTCTTTGTGAGCTTAGGAACTGGAATGTTCTCCATGGTATGTTTACCCTTTGGTGGTGCTGGAAGTGTGAACTCATCTTCCACATACTTGTTATTCTCCAACTCAGGCTTCGATTGAAGGTACACCAATTCTGCTCCAACATCTCCCATAACCAAACTTACTGGTTTAATGCTCAATACATCTGAAATGAGCATTTCAACATATGCACCACGTCCTAAATACACATATTTCTTCCTTAGCATGTGATAGGTACAATCTACCTTTTCTACATTGAACCTTAGGCGTCGCGTGTCTGAGAACCTGTGTACTAACACCTAGAAGTACCTTGCTGTGAAGGCATATGGTAACTTACACCAAAAGCTCCATGCTCCATCCCTCATGGAAAACCACGCTATGGAAAAGTTCTGGTATATAGCAAACTAAACTGCCTTTCCAACCACCGAAGGAAAGTCCTTGGGGATGTGACATTCTTCTTCAAATGCCTTAAAAATCCTGTCTTACCATTTCTCAACCCTTTACTTGACCTTTTCTATCATGGATCCTTTACACAAGTACTTTTTGAAGTATTCTGCATGTGACTTGTGCTCTACGGGATACTCCCATATCTTCTATTTTAGTCCATCAAGTACTTTGATCTCCATGAACACCAGCAACAATAGAATAGCTCCAAATTTGATCTTTCCTTCTGTGTGCACTTTCTCAATGATAGTTTCTGCAATGTAATGTGAAATTTTGTAGACTACCCCTTCGGACATCTTTTTAGCAACGTGTAGCCACATGGTATTCACTTGTGACCACCTTTCCTGGTCATTTAGATTTGTAACAAGATGTGTGGCTGCTTGCACAACTGGATACTTTTTTAGTTTATCTATTTCCATGCCGCATGGACCCTTTGTGTACCCCAGCTCCTTTCTGGTCTCCAAGACTGCAGCCTTATTTGTTAAATAATCCTTCAAATCTTCTCATGTGCCCTTCAATCCTATTACCATGGAGATTAGTGCGGCTAAAATTTTGGCTCTGTATCTTGTAAAGTAGAAAAAATCTTTGTGCACTCTGCTCATGAGCCACTAGTACAAGGGCTCATATTTCTTGAATTAAGGGAGCTCGTATAGCTAGTAAACTCCAATCTTCTTCAAGAGCTTCTCACCAGCATCATCATACATTAGCATGTCTTCTTTCGTGTGTTTATTAATCTCTGTGTTTAGTAAGCCATCAAGCTCCTTCTTATTCTTTATGGTACGGTGGTTGTACTCACTCACCTTGATTCTCCTTATGTGAGAATCCCACTCCTAACCTACGATAACCCCCTCATGATATTACATTTTAGAAAAATTACTTTTAGGAGCCATCTCCTCTTCTTCTATGACCACCTTCTTCTTTCCCTTCACACCTGCTACAACTACTATCTTGGGTGCCATTTCCACCTTGCAATCCCTTGTAAATACTCGTCTCTTGAATTTTTCAATATGCAAATCAAACCCTAGATCGATTCAGCATGCCCTAGGTGAAATCATGTGCCCTAGCTCCTCTCTGTTGCCTTGCTCTACTCAAACCCTTCACCACCGGGGACACAAGCTATTTCTACGTATAGATCTCTTCATTACGACTGGTTACACACCTTTCAAACCTCAATTTGATCACTCAACCCTTTGCACTTAGATCTTTTTCAAATACTCTTAATTGCAATGGTAAAAACAAACTCACATCCCATCCTTATATAGATTTTCAAATTTTTGATGTATTTATTGCTTCTTCACCTACCAAATGTCCTATCATTAATTGACCAACTTTGTTATTTCCATGTGGTACATCTTCACACCCAGCTATAACCTTCTAGCGCACCTTCCTACCCTATAGTCACAAACTTCTCTTCAGCACGATTCCTTGTGCTCGAGTACCTTGTCACTGCACCTTCCACTGGTAGTTGTTATGGCCTCTACTTACCTCGCGTTATATTTTCCCTTCATTCATCTCCATCTTTGGTCACTTTTTAGAAGCAATCCTTTGACTTGAAAATCACTCGTAGCAACTTATTCCTTTCACCTTTCAATTCCCACAATTTTGTACATGGATATCAACAACCACCCCACACTAAAATTATGTGTATTCCTCTGCGCATAAACATGCTTCATATCATAACTAGCTTCATGCACACAAGCGCGCTTATTACACAACAATAACTAAATTGACAAAGCATAATGACTAGGAAGGAAATACATTAAGGAAATACATAATTGAAAACCTAATCTAAATAGAAATGCTATCTTATTACAAACACCAAGAAGACTTATTTATAGTAGGGCTTCATCATACTCCTGTTATGGTAACCGGGTAGCCATTTTCCATCAAGTGTTTCTAACTGGAAAGTGCTTGTTTCAAGGATGTAAGTGATAACATACAGCCCCAACCAATGTGCCTTAATTTTTCATGGATGGCACAAGAACTTAGAGTCATAGAGAAGCACCATTTATCCAATCTCAAACTTCTTTTCCCTTATGTTTCAATCATGCCATGCTTTCTAACTGACCTTTCCTTGCTTCTGACTCCAACCTGCTATGGTTCTTCATTCATCCAACGTAATTATCTTTTCAATTCATTCTTCTAAATATTTCTCATCAGCTAGTCCTCTAGCACATGCAATATGTAAAGAAGGTAACATAAATTCTATAGGAAGAATGGATTATGTGCCAAACACTAACTGAAATAGTGTGGCTTTTTTTAACCGTTTATATGTTGTTCAATATGTCCAAAGTACTGCAAACACTTTCTCATCCCAATCCTTTCTTCCAACATCACAAATTTTTGTCAATGACTAGCTCAAAATCTCATTGAAAGCCTCAGCAGTTCCATTTTCCTGAGGATAATAGGGTGTAGTCTTATGGTGTGCAATCATGGACTCATCCAATAAAATTTTGATTGTCTCATTAAGAAAATGTATGCCCCTATCACTGGTCAAACTTAAATGACATCCATACCTTGTAATAATATGGTCTTGTAGATCAAGAATTTCTGCACTTGTTACCTGTCCAAGTTAATGCACCAAACTAAACACAAAAGTCCTGAAAAACTCAAATGAAATTAATACCTAATAGTTAAGACGGGGTCCGAGGCCGTAGATGGGAAGAAATCCAATGTAGAGCAGATGGGTGCACACGAGAAAACCTGTAAAGTAGATCCGAGAAACTTGTGATGCACAAATCCTTGGTAGAAAAAAACAACATTAAAAGATATTTGGGTGGACTACCCGAAAAGCGGGTCTAGGAAGTGATGAGCTTTCTCGGTGGATGTCAATCCACGTTTTCAATTAAGGAAAGAAGCATACATGATAAAATATGTAGGTAAATGTTTATATTTTCTTATTAAAAGTCAAAGACAAAATGTAAATAGCAGATAGAATATTGTGAAAACAATGCTAGATTTATGTTACCTAGACTTAGCACCTATTTGCAGGTTGATCGGTGTCGACCAGATTATAATTGGTGTCAATTTCTTTAAGTTGTGCTGATTAGGGTAAATCGGTATCAACTGGAATGGATCAGAGTCGACGGAGGCAAGTTGTAGAAAGCTTGATGGATGATTGATGAGGACTAGATCGTGAACACCTGCAGGAGCTACAGAGATGTGGACAAAGTTTCACCTTAGCTAGATGTAGGAATAGAGTCACTGAGAGGTCGATGAATCCTCATGATGTAGATGTTGCGAGGGAAAAGTAACGGTACACCTCTCAGGGATTGATTTAGACAAAATTCTCTCTTCTTTCGATTGACGATTCGAAGGCTCAAGGATTAAGCTTTTTGTCTCTCTTACTATTTAACCATAACTAAATTCTGGCCCTGTATTTATAATCGGCGCCGATCGAGGTACAATTGGTGCCGTTCTGAAAAATCAGAGTCGACTGAGTACCAATTAGCGCCGATTAGGGAACAAATTCCCAAAATGGCCAAAAAGGATGAATTGGAAAGATAAGAGTATTATCCTTCTAACTCAAATATGGGAAAAATCCCGTTGCATGGTTTGGGGAGAGGAGAAATAGGGGGGATAGATGGATAGAATTGATATGGGAGGTTAGGAATTGATATGGGGTAGATAATTGGTTAAGATACATGTAAAAAACATAATTAAATAGTTAATATTTAATTATCCATGGGCAAAATACAATGGGGTATAATAAACTTAGGATAGATGTTCAATTATATATTTAATTAATACCCTAATGGAAAAGTGGTGATATAAAGGTGCCCCAGGTTACCTGAGAAGGTAAATGAACACGGGGGACACTAAATTGGGTAACCAATTTTAGGTGTCTACATTTTTCCCCTTTTTGTTGAGTAACTTGCGATAAGAAAAGTTGCAAGAAAAAAAGGAGTTGGAAAAAAGGAAGAAAAGTGATGATGTGATCCCCCTCAAACTAGGGATGGGATGAATTTCAAAAGACCAACCGATCCCAAGTTTGAAAAAGGTAGATGAGAACGAAGGATGCTCCAGCTAGATATCTGGAGTAGATCTGAACATTGATGACGCATGAAAACAACAATAAAAAAAAGGCAACAACCTAAGGAACTCACATTGGTAGGGAAGATTACACGGTCTTCATATGAGATAACGTTAGTGGCTATAGACCCGTGAGTGGAAGGAGGCCTACAAAATAGTAGCAACTAAAGAGTGACACATTGGTAGGGACAACTAGACAGTCTGTGAATGAGACGACGTTAGTGCCTACAGACCCGCTATCTTTAGGCTGCCACAAATGCGAGTGACCCGTGTACAGGGAAAAAACTTGAAATGGGTGATAACATCAAAAATATGTGCCAAAAAGGCAACACCAAGGTCATAATAAGGATCAAACAAACAAGTCAAGCATCAACACTTTGGCAAAAAAGATGAAGAGACATTCTCGTTGGAAGAATATGATGTGAAAAGACAAGAATGTAACCAATCAGCATCGATCGACCACAATCGGCATTGATCATACAAAATCAACGTCGACTAAACCAATTGGCACTGACCGTACCGAAACCTTATAAATATGGGAAAGGAAAACGTTAACGATTTATTTACACTACGACGATTGATTTAGAAAGAGTCAAAAATTGAATTTGAGCAACATGGAAGCCTCCGGGAGTAGTCAGAAGCTGAAGAGGACATGATCTGGGGTAAGTGGATCTACTTTAGCTTCGTGTATGTGTTTATCACTCAATTAGCATACTAGGATGCTAGATTTTAGGAAAAGTGGGAATAAGTGGGAGGCCAGAGTGTTTTGGACACTCAGCCTCTCAATCAGCATCGATTGACAAAATCGGCACCAATTAGATTCAATCGGTGCCGATTAGGTTTTGAATTGACATCAACTAGATTAGATCGATGTCGATTGGATCTCAATCAGCGCCGATTACATAGATGAGACTTAGAAAGTAGAGAAATGTGCTTTTGATGTTTCAAGTTGAATAAATGAGAAGATAACACCATTTTTGATGTTCGTGGATGTAGGCACGAGAGGCTTTACACATGCAGGATGCTATTCCCGAGCTTCTGGAGACTATTCTTCCTGATGTGACAGATGTCGATTGGCGGCACCTAGAGTTAGCCAGGCTCAGGGGCTTCCATTACTATCGATGGATGCCTCAAGATGTGGAGTTGATGCGAGCCTTGATACGACGATGGGACAGCAGGACGTGCACATTTTGGTTCAGGACGGGTGAGATGACCATCACCCATGAGGATATCTATAGGATCCTTAGGCTGACGATTACCAGGGACATGATAGAGACTACTCCACGAGAGCAGCAGTAGAGGGCCCTGGGACGATTATATGGATATAGGGTAGATGATTCAGAGATAATGTCCAGGGTGGTGAGGATAGCCTCACATTATAGACAGTATGATGCCAAGATCAGACAGATAACATTGATTTAGATGGCGATCTCCTACTTTTCTCTACCAGATTTAGGAGGCGAGAGATTTCTACTTCTTTTACTGGACTGTGTCTGTGACATCCTGGAGTTTAGGCAGGTGTTTGCATTTGTAGATGCCTTAGTAGCACATATATATCATGAGTTGTGGATGTACACCACAGGGAGACGGACAGGTATTGATGTTAGCTTTGTGCTCCATTACTGGGCATATGAGCATATAGCAGTGATCAGGCCATCAGGGCTTCCATGGATGCCAGGAGCAAAGGGGGCCCTCAAGTATGGATTCCAACGATTGTAGGTGGACATGGCCCCAGGAGATATAGGGAGATCTGCAAAGTGGTATACAGAACGATTCAAGACTCTGACAACAGAGCAGGTTATATGGAGACCATACCAGGTCTACCCAACATGCGCTGGTCAGGATGCTCACCTAGTGGAGTTGAGACGAAGCAGAGTGGTCAAGGGCCACAGGCCAGAGATTTTAAAGCAAGTCCCGTTTATATGGGTGATGAGGTAGTTTGGTTTGGTACAGACGGTCCCGACCACATATGTGCCATATAGGCGGGATAACAGAGAGATCGACCTGCCGATTTTGATCCCAGTAGATCCACTAAGGGAGGCCCCACCTCCCAAATATAGTGATGACGATGTAGGAGTGGATGATGGCTACAGAGCATGGTACCCCACAAAGTTACCATGACACCTCCCAGCATCCATAGATGTAGATGAGGATGACATAGCTGCAGGGCTAGAGAGACTGGAGGGAGAGCATGCTGCCTTGACACATACACACCAGGATGCCCTCGAAGAGATTAGGGATTTGACGGAGGACAGGGATGCATTTATACTAGAGAGAGATACCACTCATCAAGAGCAGGATATAGCAATACAGTAGAGAGATCGCTATCATAGACATAGAGAGGCCCTCAGGGCCAAATACGCTGATATAGGCACCACCTCACGAGTTAGGGGCATATGGTGTAGTGTTATGCAGGAAGGCCACCACCTACAATAGTAGTGCCATGTTACGAGCACCCAACATGGTGAGTACTGAGCACTTATCATGTGTCTACACTCGCTGAGGTGATATACTATGGAGGATTCCCTGACACATCATGCCCCCGATGTGCCTCGTTACGGGGTGAGGAGGAGAATAGTGACAGCTGCAACTACTGGTGCATCGGAGGGTGTGAGCACTAGGAAAGATCGAGATGGCAGCAGGGCCACAACAGCAGGCGTCTCTAGCTCTGTAGGAGATGGCTAGGAGAGACAGCCTGGACCAGAGGAGGGTGGAGGAGACAGTGTTTTCCTCCTGTCTGACTTCACGAATTAGATGTGCTATTTTTGTATCGATATACTGATGTAGCCTCGATTTGAAGGAATTTTTGATGTATGACATAGATGGCTTGATTGGAATCCATTCACTCTTTTGTATAGACATATATGTATATATATATGTATATATATATTTTCATCCTTTTTTGTTATGTGATTGGACTCTTGTATTTGGATTTTGATAGATAGATGTTATGGATAGAGATAGATGTTATAGATGTGATTTGATTGATTTGTCATGGTTGATTAAATAAACATGTTTAATATGTTAATTTATTTAAATGAGATAGATAGATGGATTCAAATTTGTTTTTAATACATGCTTCTATTGTTGTGATTCTGTAAGGGAATATTCTGCATATTTTATCTCTTATTCCCTAACATGCGGTAACAGGAGGGACACCACCTGTAGCAATAACACCATTAGGAGCACCCAACATGGTGAGTCTGAGCACTTATCAGGCTCTCCTTGTTGAGGTGAGATACTATGAGGATGCCCTGACACAGCATGCCCCTTGACGTGCCTCGTTACAGGGTGAGGAGGAGATCAGCGACAACCGTGGCTAGTGGTGCATCAGAGGGTGCGAGCACTAGGAGAGATTGAGATGGTGGCAGGGCCACGGTAGCAAGTGCCTCTAGCTCTATAGGAGATGGCTAGGAGAGATAGCCTAGACCAGAGGAGGGTGGAGGAGATAGTGTTTTTCACTTGTTTGACTTCACGATTTAGATGTGTTATTTTTTTGTATCGATATACTAATGTAGCCTTGATTTGAAGGAATTTTTGATGTACGATATAGATTGCTTGACTGGAAGCCATTCACTCTTTTGTACAGACATATATGTATATATATATATTCATCCTTTTGTGTTATGTGATTGTACTCATGCATTTAATTTTGATAGATAGGGATGGATGTTATGGATAGATGTTATGCAATTTTGATGGATATAGATACATGTTTATAGAGGATAGATGAATAGATGTGATGTGATGTGATTTGATAGATTGATAAAATAAACATGTTTTAAGATGTTAATTTAATTAAATGAGATAGATAGATGGATTCACATGTGTTTTTAATATATGCTTTTTGATGATATTTAGATGAGATTGATGAGATGAGCATAGATGATAGACTTTTACTGAGTAAATTAACATGTTAAATGTCAACTTAACTAGATGAACAACAAATAAACATGGGAAATGTCCATTTAGAATAAAGAAAGAGATGCAATCTGCTTAAAAAGGCACTACACCTAGATAGAAAAAGAATGATAATTTAGACTCCTCACTGACCATAAATAGAGACCTCAACGGAAAACTGAAAAATGATGTACACAAGGCCATATATGAGATTAAAATAAACCTAACACTAGTTAGTTGCAAACCAGATCTAGGAGGTAGATAAGGACGAGAGATAAGTATACATCTCGTCAGAACACATGAAGGATTAAATACATGCCCATGTGGGGAAAACAGGATCTCCATATGATCGAAAAGGTCTCATATCACAGCTTCATGATTTGTTTCTTTTGATAAAAGAGCAAACTGATCGATGTGGGAAGTTTGCTTGATATAGAAAGACTGATCGATACGGGAAGTATTTCAGAGATGCTAAAAAGTGAACAAACTGGCCAATAAAGGAAGTTTGTTATTTCAAAGGCTAAAAATGCCATAAAACAAACAGTTATCTTTCAAGGGAGAAGTCTGTATTTTGATTTTGACCGTAGCCATCCTTCAAGGGAATGGTCTACACTTTTTGATTGGTAAGGCATGGATAACTGTCCTTCAAGGGATCAGTTTATCTTTTTAGGAATTAGGATAGCATCTCTCTCTCTCTCTCTCTCTCTCTCTCTCTCTCTCTCTCTCTCTCTCTCTCTCTCTCTCTCTCTCTCTCTCTTTTGAGCTTTGGAAGAAGTTGAGTCTAGACCAGATGGATTAGATAGAGGGGAAGAAAACGTATATAAGCACGTACTCATGCCCCAAAGTTGTTTTGATCAAGATGAACACCTAGGGTGGATGGAGTAGTGATTAAGATATTCCTACCACGAGAAGGAACAAACCCATAAGGAAAATGCCATGAGTAGAGCCACGGTACTCATATTTAAGGTATAAAAGACAGTAATGCGGAGCACCACATAATTCTGAATCACTACAAAATGTGTGACTGGTTGTAGATGGATGAAAGATCTAATTTTATGACTAAAATCATGTAAGATAAAGTTTAACAGTAGAAGGGCCTCAGATGCAAAGCATTAAGAGGTTTCATTTTAGGTACACCATCCATGGAAGATAGGTGATAGTCTTGGACCCATACTTATGAGTGACAACGTACGGACCCATCCAATTAGGAGCAAACTTACCACACTGACTCTGCTCTAGTGTAGTGACATTTTGGTTTTCTTTAAGAACAAGATCACTTACTTTGAAGTCACGGTGTTGCAAATGCTTGTTATAAGCATGTTTGACACACTCAAGATAGACTTGATGATGCTCAAGAGCATTGAGACATCGCTCATCTACCAACTCAAGCTGCGCTAGACGGTTTTGATGATAGTCCTCATTAGAGACAAATTCTCTGAGAGAGACATAAAGAGATGGAATCTGGACTTTTAAAGGAAGGACAGCCTCAGACCCATAAATGAGAGAGAAGTGAGTAGCACTAGTAGGAGTACGAATGCTAGTCTGATAAGCCTAGAGAGAAAAAGGGATATGTAAATGCCAATCCCTATCAGCTCGACTAGTTACCTTTGCGAGGATATTATGCAAAGTTTTATTGGAAGCCTTAGCTTGGCCATTAGCTTGGGGATAGTACAGAGAAAAAAGGTTGAGTTTAATATTGAAAGCATCATAGAGGTTATGTAAATCAATGTTTTTGAAAGACTTACCATTGTCTGTGATGAGTTTGTGTGGAACACCAAAGTGACAAATGATGTGTTGATAGACAAAATAAACAATGGGTTTAGCTTTGGTTAATGAAAGAGGAATAGCTTCCACCCACTTAGTCAAGTATTCCATGGCAGTAATGATAGATTGATGATGTTGTGAAGAGTAGGGATTGATGAGACCAATGAAATCAAGACCCCATTGTGAAAAAGGCCACAAATCCGTTGCAGGTTACAAATCCTAACTAGGGATATGTGTAAGATTGGAATGTTGTTGACACTTGACACATTTCTTAGCGTATTCACAACAGTCTTGATTAAGAAAAGGCCAATAGTAACCTAAATGTAAGATGTGTTTAGCTATAGCCAAGCCACTAAAATTTCCACCACATATACCATCATGGACTTCCTGAATGGCTTTAGATGATTCAAGGGTTTTGAGCCACCGAAGAAAAATACCATCAAAACCACGTTTGTAGAGTATTCTGCCCAGAATGGTATAGTAATTAGCGCATAGGATAAAATATCTTCTACCATTGGAATTCAGATCTGGAGGAAGAACTGAATAAGATAGATAATCAAAGATGTGCTGATACCACTCATTTTGAGTATCAGTTGTGATTACGTTGATTGAGGTCAACTGCGTGAGATGAGATGGTTGATCCAAACGTTGGACAACCACATAAAGTTGTGAATGGAGGAATAAGTGAGGATAAAGAGGCCATTGTATCTGCAAACTAGTTTTCAGTGCGAGGAATAGCCTGGATAGTAAATTTATCGAAATATTGAAGTTGAAAGAGAACGATATCGCAATATTTTTAAAGGATATCATTTTTACACTGCTAGACACCAATGAATTGATTAATGATGAGCTCAAAATCACCGAAGATTTCGATATGGCAAGCGCCAAGATTAATGGAATTTTGAAGTCCTAAAATGAGGGCTTCATATTCGGCCATATTATTGGTACATTCAAAGTTAAGCTTGTGTGCGATGGGGATAGGTGCACCCCAAGGAGGAATCATGACGAAACCTGCATCTCCCCCTTGCTGAAATTTGGACCCATCAAAGAAGAGTTTTACTTTAAATGGAGATAGACCGAAATCAATTTGTTGGATGTACAAGTCTAGGAATTGAGCAAGGGGGATTTGAGTGTCCAGAAGAGGAGTATCAGCTAATTGATCTGCAACGACCTGACCCTTGATAGATTTTTGTGAGATGAACTTGAGATCAAACTCTGTCATAAGCATGAGCCAACGAGTGA
This sequence comes from Taxus chinensis, assembly GCA_019776745.2. Classification (NCBI taxonomy): domain Eukaryota; kingdom Viridiplantae; phylum Streptophyta; class Pinopsida; order Cupressales; family Taxaceae; genus Taxus; species Taxus chinensis. Next base: position 293,645,860 of record CM034146.1, on the reverse strand, counting down.
TACAATCATTGTGATAAGGTTTCACATGCATTGTCTTTAGTGGATTAACACTTGTAACAATGTAAGTTTTGTGATTAAGGAGGTAATGATGAAGTTTAGAAGTTGCGAAGAAGATAACACAACATAGTTTTTCAGCTTCGGAATAGCGTGTTTTATATTCATGAAGAGTGTGACTAATATAATAGGCAACCTATTCTTTACCATTAGCGTCCTGATGCGAGATCATGGCTCCCAAAGCATGGTCAGTTATAGAAATATAAAGATAGAATGGCTCCCCCTTACGTGGAGGCGTGACCACAGGTGGTGAAAGGAGATATGCCTTGAGATCATCAAAGGATTTTTTGCAACACTCATCCCATTCAAAATGAAAATTTTTACGGAGGAGATGATGAAAAGGTTGGCAACAGTCTAAAAGTTGCGATATAAAATGACGCACTAATTGAAGGCATCCTTGAAGACCACATAGCTGCTTTAAGTTGGAAGGGGGAGGCATATTGAGGATAGCCTTTATTTTTCTGGGATCAACTGCAATGCCCCTAATAGAAATGATAAAGCCTAGGAGTTTACCAGTGAGAACGCCAAATACACATTTAGATGGATTTAGGTGAAGAAAAAAATGAATAAGTCTCTCAAAGAGGGGTGCAAGAATAAAAAGATGATCCTGATGATGTTTGGACTTATTGAGGAGGTCATCGACGTAATCTTCCATAATTTTTTGTAAGAGATCATGGAAGATGTAGGTCATTGTACATTGATAAGTTGCTCCTGCATTCTTAAGACTGAAGGGCATGACGCAATAACAAAAATTCCCCCAAGGAGTTATGAAGGAAGTCTTATGTTGGTCCTTTGGTGTGATGAGAATTTGATTATACCCAAAGAAACCATCCATAAGAGAAAGCATCTCGTGACCTGCAGTTAAATCCATGAGTTGGTCGATATTAGGTAAAGGAAAATCATCTTTCAGACAAGCGAGATTAAGATCCTGGAAGTCGGTGCAAATTCAAATTTTCCTAGTAGCTTTGGTTACTGGTACTACATTTGAAACCCATTGTGGATAGTCAATGGGTTGGATGAATTTGGCAGAAATCAAGCGCTGCAACTCTTCTTTAAAGAGGAGGGCTACACAAGGATGCATCTTACGCAATTTTTGTTTAACTAGTTTGATGTCTAGAAGAGTAACGATATTGTGGACCACGATATTTGGATCGAGGCCTAGCATATATTCGTATGACCAAGAAAATGCTTATTGATGGTGGGAAAGAAAGACAGTGAAGTCTCCTAACTCCTGGGTATTAAGATATTGGCTGACCTTAATGATGCAAGGGTCTTTAGAAGTCCCTATATTAAGGTCGACAGTAGCTTTGTTGAGAAGCGTAGATGTGTCAGAAGGAATGGTTTTAGGAAGATAAGAATCCTCTTCCCCTAGATAGGTAAGGACAGAATCATCATCCACACAATGGATAGTATTGATAGTGGGAGAGTCGTCTCCAACTATTTTAGGGAAGACTAATTGTATAAGTGGATTATTCATTATTCTTATAGGTCAGTGGACCTAAGGAAATGGTATTGACTAAAAAAAAAGTTAGCTGGGATGGAAATAGTGTCATCCACATTAACTGATGCTTCCGACCTGATGGGAGAAGATGGTTCCTCATTGGAAAGAGGCTCATCGAGAATGGTGACGGTGGATTTCGAGAGAGGTTTAAACCCTAAACCAAATTTTTGATGTGGTTTAAGAGTTTGAATGGACGTGAGGTCATGCACACCCTGTTCATACTTTCCCAAGCCAAAGCCTTTCCACACACATCGATATAGATAAGTTTTTGCGAACGCGAGATTTTGTAGACAATCAAACCCTGCTAAATAGGGTTTGGCCCTAGGAGGAGAATCTGGATGGTAGTGAGGTGTATCAAGACCACCGTAGATGAAGTTAGTCTATTGATTGGGCAGACCAATGGTGATGATGCAACCAAGACCTGGCTGATATTTAGGTTGTTTTTCTAGCCTACCATACTCGTTAGGCTTGAGATGGTCGTTAAAAGAAAGAAGAGGAAGCTCTCCTAACAAAAAATGCTATAATGTTTCTTCTAGATTTTGTAAATATAGTCATTTTGTTACAAGTATGGAAGAGGATGAAGCCTCATCAAGAGAACAAGCATTCTCCTTTAGAGGGGTAGACCTTGTGGTCATATCACATTGTGTGGAAGGGAAAGGATCTCCTGGATGAGTATAGATTTTACCCTCATACTGATATTTTATGCATTGATGGAGGGTTGAGGGGAGGCAATGCATTATATGAATCCAGGAGTGTCCGAGGATCATATTTGTACTGGAATTTACCTTTAACAATGTAAAAAAGCTCATGAAGCAGTTTCTTGCCTACCCGAATGGGCAGGACCACAGTTCCTAAAGTAACTGCCAACTGATCGTTAAATGATCGAAGGGTGAAAGGTGGTGGTGACACTACGTTCTTTGGTAACTTAAGCTGCTTAAATGTGTGGGAGGAAATGATGTTGAGCGCTGGCACCACTGTCGATCATAGTGCATTTTAACGTAGTGTTATTGATTTGAATTGTGATAAAGAGAGGAGCCTCTAAATCCTCATAATAAAGGGGAGGAATTTCAGAATCCTCGAAGGAAATGGCGGTTAACAGGTATATTCAATCCAATAACCATATCGAAAGGTTGGGACTCATCTGAATTTGCTTCGATACAACGTGCAGATTATTGATCAGAGCCTGGCGATGCTGGGGGGATGACTGAATGAGGTCAAAAAGAAACATTTTGACCGGAGCATGAGTGAGTTGTTTCATTACAATCTCCTCAACTGACATGGGAATCTGAGCCCAAGGTGAAGCACAAATAGAGATTTGAGGTCTCAGGGCTGATGAGGAAGGAGGAACTCCTTCGGGGGCCGCAGAAATGATGACCTATGGTCGAGAGGCTGTAGAAGATGATGGATTATCATACTGTTGCGCTCTAGTGGCAATATGAATTGTGTCAATTTGAGAAGGTGGAAGATCATCCAGAGTGGAATTAATGGAATTAGAGGCCTGAGTAGACCGTTCAGGCTCAGATATAGTTGGGATGACAGGAGACACTGTGTTCCTCCTCCTCTTCTAGCAGAAGATCACTTTCTTCCAAGAGGCTGTTAATGATAGATTGAAGGGCTTTGCATCCCTCTGTGTCATGACTTAGAGTGTGATGGTAAGCACAAATAAAATCAGAGTTGAAACAGGAAGGTTTTACTCCTTTGGGATTATAGGGTTTGATCAGAGGAAGAGATACAGATGAAGATTGGATAAGTTAGCGAAGGATTTCAGTATAGAATCCGGTAGATGAAGATGGGGACAAAGATGACGAAGGCACCTCTTTAGTCTTAGCAGATTGCCGAGGTAAAAGAACCTGCATATCTAGTTTGAAAATATATTTAGAGACTGTTTTACCTTTCTGGACATTGGGAAAAACAGCCTTAGGTGCTTGAGACTGAAGCAAGTGAGGGAAGATTGATTTTGGTGGAGGAGGAGCTCCTAAGATATATTTTGAAGATGATGATGATGTGACAAGTGTTTTGGTCTTTGGAGATGAAGAAGGCTATTTAGCTGAAACATATGACGATTTAAATAAGACTGATTTAGATGGGGGAGGAGCTTCCAAAATAGATCTGACAGGAGGCACAAATGGTGCCTTAGCTTTTGGTGATGAAGATGATGGTTTTGATAAAAGAGGTGACCCATTTCCAATAGGTAAACCCACTTTACGAGGCATCAGTGAAGATGGTGTTGTAGAAGAAGATGCCTTTTCAAAGGATAAATCCAATATTTTATGAGGCACAGAGAGGGATTTTTGGGGGAAAGCACAAAGAGTCTTGATGGTCTAAAATATTGGTTTTCCCTTTTTGGGATGGTGACAACTTCCACTGCATACGGTGATTGTAAATGTTTTAGAGGAAGTAAAGGTGATGATGCTGCTGATGTGACCCTAGGCTTAAACTCCAATTATTTATGTCTGAGTCCAGGTTTCAAAAGCATAGGTGTCGATGCTAACTCATTAGATGTTTCCTTAATAGGTAAGGAAGCGTTGATGGTGGAAGATATAGGTAATGAAGAGGCAGCCTCTTGTGAGGTAGGTAATTCAGATGCATTAATTGTGGGTGTAATTACTGTAGGAAAAGTGTCAGGAAGGGTTAAGATCGAAGGTACCTCCAACAACATAGAAGTTGGTACAACTGTGGGTATGTTAACTAAAAGCATGGTCACAGAAAAAATGGGAGCGACAGAAGTAGAAGTATCTGTAGTGGGAATTTGAAGGGTTGTAAATGACTCAAGCATCGAAAGAATATCTAATGCTGAGAAATATGAAGATGACACTGTCTTAGGTATAGGTGGAAGATTAGATAAAGAGGTAGAGAGAGATGAATCTATCTCTAACAATGGAGGAATACTCAAAGATGGATCATCTGAAGATGGTGGAATCTCAAAGATTAACGGAGTGGGAAGAAGTTCTGATTCAGTCGACGTGTTCGTAGATGGCTCAGGTTTAGAAGAAGATCCTTCAATAGAAATGAAGCTGATAGTATGCACATTTGATTTTTGAGATCCCGAAGTGTCATTTTTTGGAGAGTGATTAGGAAAAGGTTGTTTAAAGACATCAAGAGATTGATTTGGGGGAGCGTTGGGATTATCCAAGATGAGCTCGCCTCTATCAATAAATTTTTGGATGAGATTTTTGAAAGTCTGACATCATTCGATGTCATGGCCTTTGCTTCTATGATAACAAAAAATTCATTTTCACAATACCAGAATGGTCATTCTTTTTTTTCATCCAACTCTCTAATGGGAGGGAGTTCTATCATGCCAACTTCCAACATCTTGTTTAAGATGGAAGTGTGTGATTCCCCCACCAGAGTATAAGACCGAGATGGCAGGGGTCCTCGAGAATCTCTCTGAGTTGTTTGATTAGATGTGTTATCATCTCATGATTTTTTTAATACGATAGCATTGGTGGACCCTTGATTATTTCCTTTGTTAGAAGTAGAAGGGTTTGATTTTGTAAACTGAGAAAAATATGGTTTAGACTTAGAATGATGTTTTAGCTTCCCTTGTTCAACGGCACGGGACTCAAGTTTGCATGCCATCGTAAAGGCTTCTTCAAATGTATGAAAGGTATAAATACTTAGATTGGAAGAAATATGATTGGCACAAGATCGAGTAAACAACTCCATCTGTTGAGATTGAGGGAGGGAGAAAGACAATTGATTTATTATACCTCTCCAACGAGTGACAAAGTCTGCAATAGACTCGTCATCGAATTGACAAATGTTATAAAGATCTGTAATCAAGATCTTATGTGCGATGTTTATTGACAAATTTTTCAACAAACATCTGAGCTAATTGAGAGAAAGAAAACAAATAATGTTGGGGTATGTTATTGTACCATTCTAAAGCGGGTCCTGCTAGGGACATAGGAAAAGTTCGAAGCATAAGCTCCTGGTCTTGGACTATAATGTAGCAAGCATGCTTGAATGATCATAGGTGCTATTAAGGGTCCTCCCAGCTATGAAAATTTGAAAACTTAGGAAGTTCCCATTGGGGAGGATAAGGCTTAAAAGCCACTGATGGATGAATCGGTTCATTACATACTTCTTCAAAAGAGTATGATGGGCGAGCCCCTTTGGTGGAGGCTTCTAGGTCTGTGATTTTCTTAAAAATAAGTTGGACGATGTCAGATTGAGGAGGGGGCATGTTAGAATGTCCCATATAAGAAGAAAATGGTATGTTTTGTTGAGGTGTTAATGGGGGATTCATTTGCTGATTAACAGGATGATAAGAGGAATAACCAGGCATTCTAGGTGACACCTGGCAAGGTATTTGTTATGAAGGAGCCTGTGTATAAATAGGCTGTGAGATGACAAGTGGTTGGGAGAAAGGTGGTTGAATGAAAGATGAAGCCTGTGATTAGTAGGTTCCTACACTTGCCGACTGAATCGGAATGGATTAAGGAATGTGGGTGTTGATTTGATTGGATATGGTGGGGAACAAACTCTAAATGAGGCTTTTGACTACCGGATTGGTTATTAGGGGCACCGATGGCAGAGGATGGGTAAAGGTCACTTTCACTAGAGAATTAGAAGGAAAACCAACTGGAGGATGAGAAGGAGGAACCAACTGACTCGTAGGAGGGGGTTGGTTCACAGAGAGATACTGACTCTAAGACGCAATAGATGGCATAGAAGAATTAACAGCAATTTGTGGGAGTGTGGATGCACTCATCATAGCTAAAGAAGAGGGCCTCTCAAAAGTAGGCTATGGATTAGTCGAGGTAGCCGCAACACTAGGGATAGGCAGGGTCATTTGAAAACCAGTCGACATGGTCGGCGGAAGATAAAAAGGAGGCATAGATGTGCCACCTTCTTTCATCGTTCAAGGCAAGAAAAAGCATGCTAACTACTTTGTAAAATCCTAGGATGGTTCATGAGAATAATCATAAACTTGTTGGATCAGTGGTCCCTGATTATATATTCGAATAAACTTATACACTAGCTATTCCATAAGGGCTACCGGGTTGTGGTCAAGGAGTGCCTAAAATTCAGGATCTCTGTGAGGAACATACTCTATATCAAAAGCAGGTGACACCTATGAAGGATGAGGAGAAGCTGGTCGTGATGGGATCACTTTAGGATGATAGACATGATTATCTGACCAAGATGGGGAACCAACTAATAGTGGTCCCAAAGAAGACCCGAGGGGTACCGAAACATCCACATTAGTGGTGGTCTCAGATGAGGAAGAGACTAGTTGAGCCATTTTTCTAGATTGTGACTGGGTAATGACTGTCATAAACAAGCACAAACACAAAAAAAGATTGTCCTAACCGATGCACAAACAATTCAAGTAGCGTAGGTGATTATCTCTTTTAAATTTTTATGCTTTTTAAGAAAGAAAATGTTTGTGAAGGATTTTTAGAACAGGGACTACTCAATTGGCCAAATTAAGGATGGTTTGGGGAGTGTTTTGGTGAGGAGTCCCAAAGGCACTTCAGTTAAATACTGGTACGTGGCTTGATATAGGGGCATACCCCCGCACTTCACACACCACTGCGATAAGGGAGTCGGGTGCTTTGCCAATATATACCAGAACTTCCGTGAATTTATAGCGTGACCCGAGTACCGCATAGGCTCTTCCTCTTGGATGTCACTTCCAAGTAGGTGAGGCCAGGGAAGGAGTTTTTTTTTAAATGCTTTATACCTAGTGATTTTGGCTTTGTGTGCAAGGGTGAAAAATAAAAATCAAATAGTGTCACTACCAATTTTGATCAATTTTCAAACCTATTTAGAAAACTAGATGAAGAACATACAGCAGAAATGACAAAGAAGATTTTTTTTTTAAGCACTAAAAATGAAGTGTTTGATTTCGATGAAGACAAGTCAAACAAGTTCTTTCCCAATGCGATTAATTATTTTTTAAGAACCGAAACCGAAGTGTTTGAGTGCGATAAAAACAAACAAGAAAGTTATTTTTAAGTTCTTAAAAAGGAGAAAACACAGCAAAAGAGAAATACCTGTAGATTTAGCTCTCCAAGGTGTGTGGACTTCAAAAAGTGCATTGTTGAGCTCTTCCCCTCGAACAATCCCACAAACAAGCAAAGTGATCCACAAGATAAGGTTAAGAAAACACGCAAACAAATCCAGAAAGATATATCAGATAAATAGATACTAGTTAGAAGAGAAATTTTTATTTAAGAAACTAGAAAACTTTCCAGAAAATGACAACTTTGCACAAAGAGATAAAGCAAAAAGCACAACTTCAAAATCAAATGAAATATTTACTAATTTTAGAAATAGAAATGGAAATCTAGATATGCACGAAAGAAATAATTTTGATTTTGCAAATTATAAACGAAAGAACCAAAACCAAAATGAAGAAAGGAAATGCTTAAGGAAAACTAATGAAAATCAGTGAAGAAAAAGAACTAAAGCTCAAAACTAGAAAAGAAATGAACTTACCAATAGGGGACTTTGGTGGGGTCCCACCAGGCATGCTAGAATGTAGATAAATAATTTATGCGCCCATTACCTATCCAAGTTAATGCACCAAACTAAACACAAAAGTCCTGAAAAACTCAAATGAAATCGATACCTGATAGTTAAGATGGGATCCGAGGCCGTAGATGGGAGGAAAGCCAATGTAGACCAGATGAGCACACATGAGTAAACCTGCAAAGTATATCTGAGAAACCTGCGACACACAAATCCTTGGCAAAAAAAACAATGTTAAAAGATATTTGGGTGGATTGCCCGAAAAGCGGGTCCGAGAAGCGATGAGCTTCCTCGGTGGATGTCAGTCCACATTTTCAATTAAGGAAAGAAGCATACATGATAAAATATGTAGGTAAATGTTTAGATTTTCCAATTAAAAGTCAAAGACAGAATGTAAACAGCAGACAGAATACTATGAAAACAATGCTAGATTTATGTTACCTGTACTTGGCACCTGTCTGTAGGTTAATCGGCGTCAACCAGATTGTAATCGGCATCAATTTCTTTAAGCGGCACCAATTAGGGTAAATCAGCGTTGACTGGAATGGGTCAGCGTCGACTGGAGGCAAGTTGTAGAAAGCTTGATGGATGATTGATGAGGACTGGATCGTGAACACTTGCAGGAGTTGCAAAGATGCGGATAGAGTTTCACCTTAGCTAGATACATAGGAATAGAGTCACCAAGAGGTCGATGAATCCTCACGATGTTGATGTTATGAGGGTAGAGTAATGGTACACCTCTCAGGGATTGATTTAGACAAAATTATCTCTTCTTCTGATTGACGATTCGAAGGCTCAAGGCTTAAGCTTTTTTTCTCTCTTACTATCTAACCAGAACTAAATTTTGGCCCTGTATTTATAATTGGCGCCGACTGAGGTACAGTCGGTGTCATTCTGAAAAATCAGTGTCGACCGAGTACCAGTCAGTGCCGATCAAGGAACAGATTCCCAAAATGGCCAAAAAGGATGAATTGGAAAGATAAGAGTATTATCCTTTTGACTCACATACGGGAAATATCCCATTGCACAGTTTGGGGAGAAGAGAAATAGGGGGGATAGATGAATAGAATTGATATGGGAGGTTAGGAATTGATATGGGGTAGATAAGTGGTTAAGATACATGTAAAAAGCATCATTAAATAGTTAATATTTAATTATCCATGGGCAAAATACAATGAGGTATAATAAACTTAGGATAGATGTTCAATTAGATATTTAATTAATACCCTAAAGGAAAAGTGGTGATATAAAGGTGCCCTAGGCTACCTGAGAAGGTAAACGAACATGGGGACACTAAATTGGGTAACCAATTTTAGGTGTCTACAGTTCCCATAGAAATCGGAATGTTGTAGCTATTTTACAATCCTTTATAGGTGTTGCTTCTTCCCACCTTGTCAGACAGTCTGTGCAAGTTATAATGTAACACGATCCAGTTTTGTACAGCTGGTGAAATAAGACCCAAAAAATCTATAGCCCATTTCTCAAATGGCTTTGTGCCAGTAATAGGTCTCAGAGGCATTTCATCTTGTTGACCTGGTTTTCCAAGATGATGACAATGATCACATGCCTTACAAAATTCCTTACAATATTTATATAGGGTCTCCAACCATAATCTAGTGAGTAGTTACTTGCACATTGTGGCATCACCGGCATAGTGGCCACCTGCAATACCACCATGAGCTTCTTCCATAATATCCATGCGCTCATGTTCTAATACACAATGATGCAATACTTCATCTCGTCCCAATTTGTACAAGTCACCACTGATTAACATATAAGGTGTGGCGCATATAGCAAGTTGTTTCTTCTCTAAGGATTTCATTCCTTCTGGTGTCATCCATATTCGTAGAAAGACAACAATGTCCTCTAGTTTTGATGGCATGTGTTGTAACCTGTATAACTATACATCTGACATGGTATTCTCAATTACCTGTGCTTCTTCTCCAGACTTTATTCTTGATAGATGGTCTAGTCCAAAATTACTTTTTCCTGGTTTTACCACAACTATGAAATCAAACTCTTGAAATAAGAGCACCCATTGACATATGAACCCTTGTAAAACATGTTTATTTACCAAATACTTCAATGTCATGTGATATGTATAAAATAAAAATGGTGTAGCCAATAGGTACTAGTGGAACTTATGCAGTGCATAGATCATTGACAAAGCTTCATGCTCTGTAGTTGTGTAATTTTGTTCTACAGGAGTCATCTTTCTACTAGCGAAATAGATAGGATGATGTATAATACCTTCTCCAGGTTGAGCCAACACCACAACAATGGCCATGCTAGAGGCATCAACATGTACATGAAATTCTTTGTCCCACGAAGGAAAACGTAGAATAGGCATGGTAGTAAGTTTCTCTTTTAATGTTTCAAATGCGCACTACTGCTATTCTCCCCAGTAGAATGTACCTTTCCCTTTCAGTAACTCTTCTAATGGTGGGGAAACTTTCACATATCCTTTGATAAACTTTCTATAATAACCCATATGACCCAAAAATTCACACACCTCACTTTAACTGGTAGGATCCCTTAGGCCTATAATGATTACAACCTTTGTTGGATCAACCAACAAACCCTCCCTCCAGATTATGTGTCCTAAAAGTATCCCAAATGGTATAGAAAATATGCACTTCTTGATGTTCAAAGAGATACTCAACTATCTACACCATTAAAACATTAAGCGTAGATTGTCACAATGATCATTAACTAATCCATACACCGTCTAATCATCTAAATATACATGTAAGAAGTTGTGAATAAATTCCTTGAACACGTGGACAACTATGCACAAAAATACAGCAGGCACATTTTTCAGACTGAAGGGCATTATATATAGGTGAATCTACCCCATTCAGTAGTAAACGTATTCTTTTCTTGATCCTCCTAGGCAATCTGAACCTAATGATACCCAGAGAACCCATCTATAAATGAATATATTTCATGCCCTGCAACTCCTTCTAGTATTTCCTTAGTAAACAGTGTAGGAAATGGATCAATTACATATGTAGCATTCATCTCCTAGTAGTCCACGCATATTCTAATCCATCCATCCTTCTTGATACTGATCACCATTGGAATAACCCATTCTAACTCATCAAGGGGCTTGATAATTCCATGATTCAACATGTTATCAATCTCTTCTTTGACCTTTTCGCATAAATTGGGGTTCATTCTGTAGGGTCTCTTTCTAATTGGGCGTGCACCCTCTTTAAGCTTTATCTTCATCTCCCCTAACATTTCATGCACACCTTCAAGTTCATGGTACCCCTTAGGAAACAAGTCTTGGTAATCCCTTAGTAACTCTATGATTTTTTCCACTTCAGACTCTACCCAATAGTCTCCAATTATGGCTTCCTTAGGCTCAGTATCTATTCCAATATTCACATCCTTTGTCTTCATCGGTTCATGATAGGCACGCATGGTCTTATCCACATTATCCAATACCTCACGCCTCCATATTTAATGCTTTACATCCAGATTATCTACTTCTTCATTATCCACTAAGTAGACCATTTTTCCTTTCTCTTTCTCAAGGCAAGCATGTTGAAGTAATGTTGCATCGGCCTCTGGTTCTTCATCAAGACGTACGCTTGATTCTTCTTGATCTAATAACTCCTAAAGGATTTCTTCATCAAGACGTACGCTTGAGTATTCTTTATCTAATAACTCCTAAAGGATTTCTTCATCCTTGGCACTATTCCTCATAGTTAAGTGCTTGATAACTTTCAATGTTTCCTCTACAGGACACTTTGCAGAGAAGAAGTCAAATGTCTGGGCCATTCCTATAGTAAAATTCTACCAATTTCTAGTTTCTCTGTGGATTTTTGCATATACATACCAAGCAAGCGTGTAACCTTATAAAGTGGAATAAAACGGGTGCACCCATAGCGAAGGTGGTAAAGCTTCCTGCCCTTCTGTCTAGAGTCTCTCACACTTCTAAATGTGGTGCTGAATAAGATGATTACCATGATAAGTACTTATTTGAGTAGGTGCATTGCTCCTGAAAAACCTAGTAGTAAGAAAAATCCCAATTTCATTCCATCTAACAAGATTATCCCTATGGGCTACCCACCAGCGTGTTGTTATCCCACGTAGTGTATACGCTAGCATATTTCTTATTTCTAGTGGGTCTATCCATTGTTCTTCCATGGTGCATAGGAATACCATGGGATGCCCTTCTCTTGTGTAACAAGGTACTGAGTTGTTACCTATCCTCTTGACATAACTCAGTTTTTTTCCTCGACGGAATATGCTCTTTACTTCATTCCCTACCAACTCATGAGTGTTGTGAGCCCAATTAATACAAGAAAAACTTGTAGTATCGCTAATAGAATATGCATCCACCCACTAAATTATTCCTTCTTTGGTTGGTTCAATCATCTCTGGATCTTAGATGGTGCGTACGTAAATCCTATTCAGATATTCTTCACTTAAGGGCTCAACATAGGGCACGGAATTTCCATCTATTAAAGGGATAATAACTCTTTCCTCTTTGTTTTCAAAACTGATATAGCCCTTTTTGAACTAAAGGTTAGCATTATTCGCATAGCACCAAGGATGCCCCAATAGAATTGGGAAGCTATTTGACTCTGTTAGCACTAAAACTTCAAAGTCTCTAGTGAACTTGGCTCCTTGTATGGTAATGGATGCATCTTTCAAAACCCCGATGGGAGTGGATTTAGTCTAATTAGCCATGAACAATACATTAGAGGATGGTTGTAATGGGGGTCTTCCCATTTGTACCCATGCATCCAAGGTAAGAACATTGACTTTCATGCCTTTATCAATCAGTATATTACTCAATAGCCACCCATCCACAACACCATTCACAGTGATTTCCTTGTCAAAATCCAGGCTATGAGGGGGAAGATTTGCATGCAAGATCTTTCATCCAGTCTGAGTACTTGCGTGCGGAGTGGTTCCTTTTAACCAACTCCCTAATAGTGGAATGATGTTTTCCTTGAGCAACATTTTACACACTTCTCTCAAGTCATCTATATCAGTTTGGATCATCTTTGATGCTTTCTTCTGCTCCTTTAAGTATTGTATCTCACCTTGAAGATTCCTTAGAAATTTCATGGTTTCCTGATAAATCTCCTTCTGATAGGAAGGATCTGGGTACCATGCATGAAGAACTTATTCTTTAGTGATTGTAGGTTTCTGCTGCAATGCTTCCCTAGCACATGCCACCTCAATGTGGGTAGTGATCTTCACTGGTAGTGCCTTAGATTATACTTCCATCTTAGGTATCCATTGATTTTTAGCAGTGCGTTGTATCCTAACCATGCATGCGCCTTTGTTTTCTTGTTTATGTTTCTTACTAAGATGCTCATAAAACTCTGGGAACTCTTCATAGCTATGATTCTTTCTGCAAAAAGAACATGTAATATTCTTAGGACATTTGCACCAATAGTGGTTAGGAGATCCACATGTATAACATGTTCCATGAGGAAACTCACTTCTTCCACCACCATGGCCTCATCCTCCGAATCCACCACAGTATCCTCGACCTCTGCCACGACCGCCTTCAAAACGCCCTTCATTCCGATCATAGCGTGCTTGATTGTGATCCCAATCCTGAGGCTCATTCTTGCCTTTATCTAAAACTCTTATCTGGAATACACATATATCTATAGCATCATGGATCTGTCCAATCAGCCGGTAGTCTTTCGTGTCATGATTCGTGGACCTATAGATTTTACAGTAGCTTGAAACGTTCTTCCTTATCACATTTTGTAATAATGGGCATTGGCTAGCATCATGGTTTGAATCGCATATTTCACAATCCATCAGCAACAATTGTATTGTTCAGCAAGGAAAATTATTCTTTGTGTGGCCTTCTACTTCACAATCTGTGTACCAAATCCCTGTGTGTGTATCATGTGCTAAATTTGTTGATAGTTTCTCCAACTGTTTTTCCATAGCTGCAATATGTACCTCTAAGAATGGGCTAATGCTAGTGTCAATACTCCCAACTACCACAGCACGTAGGGCTGCCTCCAATGCCTCGCACAGATCAGTATATGTCTTATGTGATAATTCCCTCCTAAAAGGGGTAATCAAGCCCCTAACAGACCATTGTGCATGTTGGCTTGCGTGCATGTCATAAGAAATCTTATATAACAACATTTTAAACCATGCATCATACTCTCTAACACTTTTAGTAGTGCCTTGCTTAATATCCTTGAGTGCATTTATACTCTTCTACTCAAACTCAGGGATATGAAACTCTTTAAGGAATGTATCCTTTAAAGCTATATAATTTACACAAGTTTGATCAAGGTCAAACTTTCTGTACTAGCTGTAGGCGCACCCTTGTAACGTAGTAACAAATTGGCTTGCCCTACACTAATAATTTGTGATTCCTTTTACGCACCATAGTATTTCACTCATATGCATATGTTCAACAACATCTTCTATGCCCCTATGCTCTAGAAGATGAAGAGACATTTCCATGTAAATATTATGGGGTTTTTGCAGACCTTGCCCACCTAATCTAGAACCTCTTGTGTTTCCCCAGAGCTACCTATGCCTCCTTATCCCAAACATGTAGCTAGTGTTGGACCAGAAGATGTACTCCCCTGTGTCCCAACAGTAGAACTGAACTATACCTCGATAGTCTGTGAAGCATTAATACTCCCAAAAGTTAATCAAAAAATCGGCACACTTGTATTCTATGTTGATGATACACCCAAAAAGGTACTCCCATATAACAATGAATTAATTTGTACTACCATCATTGTTCTTTTTATAAGACTTTCTCCTACTCTCCCATTGCTTGAACTAGCTCGTTGACTACTTGTTATACTAGATGTGGAAAACCCAAACGAAAGGGCAAGGTTACCAGGTGGATTCAAATGTGTGCCCACGACCCAGGTAGTCTCTATTGGCATGATTCCACGTGAGGCCAAGGAAGGATCCCTATCATGCTTTACAAGATGGGGGAGTTCCTGATGCTCTAGCTCCACATCTTCTACGTCATATTCAAATCCTTCATGAGCCATCTCTCTCCTCAGCGTCATACTCTCTATAATGTTACGTTGCTTCTCTATTTCCATCTCGTGTGCCTCATTATACTTAAGATGCCTTTCCTCTCTCTACCTTTCTATCGCTAGGTTTGTCATCTTTCACCAAACCTGCTCCTTCCCCGCGTGTGGTGAGGTTTAGTTAGCCATCGATTTACTCTCCAAATTCAAAGTTACCATCAGGATCTTGATCACTAGTGGAATTCCTTGTAGGTAAGCTCCCCTTGGATGTCGTAAGAATCACAATTTAGCTACCTCTGGACATGAATAAGTGGAAATTGACTATTCCAAGATATAAATGTTCAAGACACCACAGAACCACGTATCCACAGCTCAAGTCCAAATCAAATCAGAATCATAAAGGGCCTAGAATTCTTCCTACATCCAGATAAGTACATGATACCTTTAATTCCACTTATATTCATAAACAATCAACCACTTGTACAATTCTACTGGAAAGATAGTGAAAAATCTCTCATATAAACTGTCATACAGATAATATTCCACCAACATGCGTACATTAAACTTAGATCCAGCGCTAAACCACCGTGCATATTCTTCTTCCAGATCGTGTATCCATTCTTCAACACTTGCTAAGGTCAACTGATATGTCTTCATCATGAAACATCCTAAAAACAACTGAAAAAGAGGTCTCGGCAATGGAACGAATGATGTGGCCTAGAATTTAGTGACACAAGTAAGACCCTAGATGCGTTGGCACATCACTCAGCCTAGACTGAGTGCTCACCTGAAGCACGTAAAGGTACCATGTCCATCTTTAGGGTTGTTGTTGTAGGATGTTAGCATGATGAAGACTTAACACATGTAATTCCATAGCTAACACATCATTCTACAGAGCATACCAGATCTATCTCTAAAGGAGAACAAAACTAAATATTGACCATGATGAGATCAAAAACATACTAGATTCAGATGCACATAGAACTAACACTTGGATTCAGCCAATATCCTCAATTATATTAAAGATAACAATAATACAAAAGCTTCATTACAATAATAGTAGTACACATGTAACAGATTCAATAGCATAATCTCACTATGTATGCATATCTCTGTATATGTTGATCTCTCTATTACATAGTTTACTACATACTTATAAGGGTTGGGACTTGCCCTTCACTGTCCATTCCCAAAATAGGTTGCATGTTATTATTAGCTAGGCATCGTTACAAAAATATCCACACATGCAAGTGCGCTAACAATAGACTACTGGTAGTTAACTGAAAATAGTAGATCTATTTATGGCCTATTTCCATGTAAAGTTCTTTATATCCGATCCTCCAAAAATAGCCAATGCATGGCATGCACGTCTCTACCTCGTTTGTGTTCTCTACACGCCATCTCTAAAAATAGACCTTCATGAGTGAAAACGGTGAAGTCCCAAAATCTGAACATCTTCTCTGCACGCGTGTTCTCCCTATCTGTTTGCACCTTTGAATATGACCTACTTTCCCACGCAGAATTCTTGTGTGCTTTCTGTCAAGTGTTCTCTAATCAACATTAGTCATAATGGAGTCAGGTCGGTTTAGGCATGGTGGAGTCATGTTAGTTTACACATGGTGGAGTCAGGTATAGGCATGATGGATTTAGGTCATTTAGGCATGATGGAGTCAAGTATAGGCATGGTTGAGTTAGGTCAGTTTAAGTTTGAATTAATTTCCAAGTTATTGGTAACATGGGAAATAAATGATGAGTTATATGTATGTTATGGTGTAATTTTCCAAAATCTTTGATATTATGGAAATGTGGAATGATTGATTAGATGTTTTGATTGGTGTGATAAAATGGTAGATATGTATATGTGGTAAATTTCCAAGTGTTATGAAGAATGGAAACTAATTACGGTAGAATTTTAATAGAAAATATGTGGGGAAAAGGGTTAGGGTAAAGGGTGGTCGAGCTAACCTTCAAGGGCCACATGACCTCGAAGTGCTACCTACATAGCCCTAGCGAAAAAGGGGCCTTAGGCCGATGTAGTTCTCCCATAAGATAGGGAAGAATATGATGAATTAGAGGAAAGGGTTGGTAGGTTTTAGGAATGATTGAGTCTAGTTCAGAGGCATGGTTGAGTCTTAGGTGATAGGCATGGTTGATTCTAGGTCATAGGCATGGTCGAGTCTAGGTCATAGGCATGGTCGAGTCTTAGGTGATAGTGAAAATATTTTAAAATGTAGGTGTCGATGGTCTAGTCCTGTGTAGGATAATCAATAAGTAATGAAGAAGGTGAATGGTAAGCAGTGGTGAAAGGGTTGCTTAATTGATAAGAACCATAATGAGTCTACCATACCCAAGATGGGCTTATGATCCTAAGACCCCAAAGGTGTTGCATAATGGACTATTCTAAGGGTGAAGAAATTCACATGATCACAAAATGTCACAGATACGTCCATTCCCTTGAGCAGATAGTAAATTAGGGTGAAAAGGAAATGAGGTGAAAATGGGTGGTTTAGCATAACTTAGTGTACGACAACATCTTTACCTAGTAAGAAACCCATGATAAAAAAATAGGCAAGTCCATGACAAAAAGTTATCATTTGCTTCATTTTTTTTGTTTTTGATAGACTGATTGATGTAGGAAGTCTATATGGGATGAGTATATTATCTCCTTGAGGTCTTCGTGAAGTTGATCGATGCGGGAAGCTTCTAAAAAATTTGTTGTATTTTTTTGAAGATAAACTAAGTACAATACAGTTGGCTTCATATAGTTGTCCTTCGAGGGAGAAGTCTATTTATAGCCACGAGATAGAAAGTGTAGATGTCCTTTTTGAGGGAGTCATCTTTTTTCTAGAAGTTTGACTCAAGGATTTGAATCCCATTTTACTTTTGAAATTGTTTTCCTTGTGGACTTTTAAGTAATGTACAAGACTATAGAGAAAAATAGGCTCTTGTTTTTAAGACAAAACTATAGCACACAAAGGTGAAATATGATTGAGAGGTTTTAGGTGATGAATGACCATGGGATTCCATATTTGAAAAAGATAAAAATTATCCATGAGAATCATGCTATGAGTAGAGCCATGGTACTCATATTGAAGATAAGGATGAAAGGTGACGTGTAATCACATGATTCTTGTTTAGTCATTGATCCTCCAAACAGGTAATATAGAATTTGAACAATGATCAAGGGACGAGCATTCAATAGACAAAAGGTGATATAAGACTTTATTTCAACAATAAAATGGTCTAAGATACAAGGCATTGAGGGGCTTAGGTTCGGGTTTACCTTCAAGTGAAGATAAACGATAAGCACCTAATCTATAGGCATGAGTAACCATATAGGGTCCAAGCCAATTAGGATAAAACTTTCCCCATTTACTTTTCTCTTCTTTGGTTACATGTTGATTTTCCTTTAGGATGAGGTCACCGACCTAGAATTTTTTCTCATGGATGCACTTATCCTAGGTGTATTTGATATGTTTTTGGTAGATTTGGAGATGATCAAGAGCATTGATATGATGTTCATCTAATAACTCAAGTTGCGCTAAAAGGTCCTAGCGAAAGTCATCGTCGTTGAGCATGTCTTGTAGTGAGATGCAGAGAGATGGAATCTAGACTTTGAGAGGCAAGACAACCTCAGTACCATAGAATAGAGAAAAAAGGTGTGGCAATAGTTGATGTACAAATACTAGTGCGATAAGCCCATAAGGCAAAAGGAATATGCATATGCCAATCCTTTCCAGTATCATCCACAACTTTCATAAGAATTTTTTTCAAGGTTGTATTGGTTGATTCTACTGGGCCATTTTTTTAAGGGTAGTAAGGTGAAGAAAACTTAAGTTGAATGCTAAAGGCATCACAAAGCATCCGTAGAGTTTATTTTTTGAACTATTTTCCATTATCAGTGATGAGACGATGGGGAAAACCAAAGCAAAAAAAGATTTGATGATTGATGAATTCACATATTTTCTTGACTTTTTTTGAAATAAGAGGTATGGCTTCAACCCATTTAGTGTAGTATTCAGTAGTGGTGATAATCCATTAATGGTGTTGTGAAGAATGATGATTAATATCTCTGAAAAGATCCAAACCCCATTGAGAGAAATTACAAAGGTATCGTGTGACCTGTAAGGCATGGTTAGGTATATGGTGAAGATTAGCATATTGCTGGAATTTCACAAAATGTTTGACATATTCACAACAGTCACGGTTTAGGGTTGGCCAATAATAAACCAAGCAAAGAATGCATTTAGTGAGAGCTAAACCACTGAAGTGACCTCCACAAATTCCGTGGTGAACTTCCTTAATTATGTAAGGAACTTAAAATCTAGTAAGGTATCGCAAGAGGATACTGTTATCCAAAATTCACCCCCCAGGGTAAATTTTGGTAACATGCATCAGAATACTCAAGTCCCAGGCAAATAGATTGATTCAAGGCAAAAAATCATGTTTCTAGGGTCCCCTCAGATTTTTTCTAACTCTCCTGCCCAAGGAGAAAAGAGCAAGTTCTAAGAAAAGGGTGAAAAAATTGCAAAAAATCAAGCTTGGGGTAGGAAAAATCATGAAAATTGGCTAAGTCCTAGTCCAGGTGGCCCTTGGGACAGTTGGGACGTTGGGGCGTGAACCAGCTGAAAAGCCTCCAGGCGGTCTGTGCAGCACCGGGACAGCTGGGACATCGGGACGCGAGGGCGCGGAAAGCCGATTCGGCTGAAGGTAAAAGAAAAATTGACTAACTGCTAAGCGGGAAAGTCTGGGACATTTGGGCTGTGAGGACGCGAAGGACGTGAAAAGGCGAAGCGGCCACCTAAAGAGGGGGAAGCCCATTTCGGGTGGTTTGGAAGAACTTGTTCCAGACAGTCTGGGACAGTCGGGACAGAAGGGATGCGGTGGACACGGGGAGCCGAAGGAGCCGAGAGCCAATCAAATCACGCCACGTGTCTTCACCTCAAAGAGGGACAGAGAAGCTCGAATCAGGCAGATTGGATAGGAATTTGTCCCAGACAGTTTAGGACATCCGAGACAAAATGACGCGAGTGGGCGTGGATGCAAAAAGCCGGTAGGCCCGCAGAAGAATCAAGAAATGCCACATGTCACAAGGGAAAATATCCAAAAATTTCAAAGGGCAAGGTTTGAAGCATTGGCCCAAGCCAATATAAAGAGGACACGTGTCCTAAGGAGAAGGGGAGTGTGGAGCTCGAGGAGAGATTAGAAAATTTGGAAAAAGTTTTGGCCAAAAACTAAAAGGTAAAGGATGACCCTGCGCCCCTGTCCTCCAACCAGATCATGCCACGTGTCACAAGTGGCGGGGGCGCAGGGGGGAAATGAAATTTTTTCCAAAAGTTACAAAAAGTCAAAACTTTCAAGGAAAACCCACGCAGGTAAGGAAAGGAGAGAGAATTGCTCATCCAATCAGCGCCCAACACGTGTCATCTAGGTGGCGAAGTGTGGGAAAAATTTTTAAAACCCATTTTTTCCTGTTTTGTGCCCTAAATCTTCAGATCGCCATATCTTTCGATCCAGATCTCAGAATTGCATGTTCTTTATATCATTGGAAAGCTTATAAAATTCTCTATATGATTCCGAGGTTAATATTGAATTTTGGTTCAATCTAGAGAGAAAGCTAAGAAATGTCTCTGACGTGTGTTCATGGCCGGAAGTGACATTTCAGTGACCAAATTTAATACAGAATGGGTCGACATTCTCCTCCAATTTGGTAAAAAATGGTAGGGTATGGGTTTGTAAGGTCCTCCATGCTCATTTAATGCATTTGCTAGTCAAGGAGGAATGGGCTCCCACGTTTTTGTACGTTTTCTCTCTCCTGGACTTGACCCATGTAATGAAAAAGCTAGTTTTGGCTCATTTCTGAAGGGTGAACTTTTTTTGGCATAGCAGACTTCTTCTTTCACCTCCAGCAAGTGATTGTTGGAAGAATCAGACCTATTTAAAGACTGTAACAGTTTTTCTACCTCTATGAGGTTGTAATGCAGTGGTTTTGACATTGGAAATGATAATGTAAGATTTGTGAATGGGTTTCAGTCCTTTGTTTGTATTATTTGCTTCATTTCAGATCCTAAATTATACCTTATCAGCCTATGTATGATTTTATGTTGCAATCTTTGGTTTGTGTCTATTTGCATGACAAAAATATTCACCACTCTTCTTGGTGCATCTCCATCTTTAGTTAGTTTCAATTTTTGCATTCCTATCCCTGTCTCCTTGCAATTTAGAGTAGGATTAGGATCCGAATCTCTGTAGTTGTGCAAAAGATAGATCTAAATCAAAGGAGTTTGAGGAACCAACCTCTAATCTGGAGATTCCTCTCTCAGTTTCACAAGTCCCACACTTGGAGAGAGGTTTCCATGTTGTGCAATCACACTAAATGCCTGAAACATCAACCTAGAAGCCTGATGTGTGTCCAGGGGTGTTGGGATCCAGCAAATTTAGTTTTGGCACGCCGGGTGGGACACTAGAGGTCTGATCTTTATTGCAACAAAGTTGATGTGCATCTTCTACAATTTTCTTGCTTGAAAAGAGCTATTATTTGCATATTTGGTGACTCCAAGGGGAAGAATCAACTGGTTTCAGTAGTGCAGGCCTGAAAACTCATGAGAAGAATCACCACAAGGTCGAGAGTTGGAGAAGAAGAAGTGCTATTTGAATACCTGCAATTATCTCCAAGAAGAAGGCAAAGAGGAAGAAGGATTCAAAGGTCTCCATCTCCACCAAACATAATTCTCTCAACTCCTCCACCTAGTAGGCCTTTCATTCAGTCAACAAGGGTTTTAAGACCAATTAGAATGGCACAAAACAACCCCTATGTCAACTTCATAGGCAGCAGCCCACTTTCCCTCAATGCACAACATCTAATTCCCATTGTAACCTTGAAGAACATTTCGTACTTCACTGGAGAAAATCAGACTACTTCAGGTGATCATGTTAAAGATATTGCTAACCTTTGTGCAATTCATGAGATCAATGAGATGCAAGTTGCTTTCAAGTTACTAGCATCTTCATTCAAGGGTAAAGCGTTGTAATGGTTTAGGAGCCTTGGAGCTGGTTCTATCACAAATTGGAATCAGCTGTGTATAGAAATTCACGAGCAATTTGGAGAAAAGGGAGACAATTTGTCTCTTTTAGAGAAGCTAACAACCATCAAGAGAGCTCCTGATGAGCAACTAACCGATTTCAACTTCAGATTTCAAAAGACTTGGGAGAGAATTCCAGTGGCGGTCAGGCCAATAGCAGAAATTGCTTTTCTCTACTATCTCAAAGCTCTAAATTCTGATATTTCTATGTTGATTTAATCCATTGGAGGCATAACTATCCCTATGGCTTATAGCATTGCCATTATGGCTGAAAATTGTTTGATCCAAGTTAGCAAACTTGCCCCTAGACCTCCCATGCCATTGTTTCCAAGTTTAGAAAGTCCAAACACCAATCAAGCACCTCACATGGCTCCTTCTCCCACTCCTAGAAATTAGAGTTCAAATGAAGCTTCTACTTCATCTCCAAGTGCCCAAAATGAGCTTCAAGAAGTCATGAAGCAATTGCAAAATCTAGGCAATGAGCTAGTTACTCTCAAAAGGCAGCAAGGCCCAAGGTTTTAGACCTTCTTATTAACCCCAAGCTCAGCTTAATAGGCAGCCATACCAACCACAAAGGCCACCTAATCCAGCTGCAAATATGAATCAAACAAGGCCTCCTGTCAATAGACCATTTCAGCCCTATAATCCAAATTCCATATCTACCTCTAAGGCATTGGTGCCAACACAAAACAACATTGCTTAGGAGTATGACTGGTGTTTTCCATGCAATGAGCCTCATAACCAATCCATGTGCTTCAATGGTGCTTTGAATCAAGCACTAATGGTGACAACTACTGGTGTGGAGGGTGAGGGAAGTCAAGGAAACAACCAACAATAAGAAACATTCCAATAGCAACCAGCCCCAAATGACACCACATTGGTAAATTGGCAAGCAAAGGATTTTTGTGGCATGAACCAGGCAGTTTCTCAAGGTGTTGCAGCTAACACAAGGTCAAAAAGGAGGAATTTGGGTGAAGAAAAGCCATTAGCCCCAACCAATCCACAACCTTCCATGGCTCCACAAATGATTGGCAAGTAAAATCCAATTTCAAATGCACAAGGGCAGCCAAGAACAGCCCCTAGGCCAACTCAAATACCAGTTATTGTTGCCCACGTGCAAGGAGTGAATGTGCAAACCAAGGGACAATAAAGAGATCCTTCATCACCATTCAGTATCATTGATCAGATGAAGAAGACAAATGTTAATATATCAATGTGGGAATCCCTATCCATCCCAGGCCAAGGAGATCTGCTACAAGCTGCCATAAAGGACTGGCCAACTTCAAATCAGCAGATTCAGATGCAAGACAAAGTGCTTACAAATGCGACCCAGCCTGAGGGAAATCATGGAAGACAACAAGGTAAAATGTTGAAACCCCCTCCTTTCTATGTTTCATTGATCATTTGAAATCAGCTAGTGCACAATTACATGATAGACTCCGGGGCAAGTATCTCAGTAATTCCTAAACAAATAACTGATCAGCTAGGGCTCCAGTATGAAACAACATCCAAAGGGGTAGTGCAGTTGGATGGGACAGCAGTAACAACAGTTGGGGTGATTAGAAATTTGAGTCTTACCTTGCATGCATGTCCAAATGTTGTTATTTTACAAGATGTATCAGTCATAGACCTTCCACCACTCTTTGCCCTATGCTTGTTAAGGGACTTCACAACCAAGATTGGGGGATATTTGTCTACTGATTGGTCACACATGCTGTTTAGAATGAGGTATGGAACCAAAGCCACAATCAGGTCTGAACCTATTGCAAACTTTCACATTGAGCCTTACACTCCAAGTTAGATTAATGCCAATTGCTCAACATTTGATCAAGAAGATCACCCAAGCATTGATGAGGCTGACACCAAGGTTAGAAGCATCCCGGATCTAACTCTTGATGAATGGGCAAAAAAGATACATGCTTTTGATCCTTATCAAGAAATAGAAGAATCTAAACTAGGGGTCTATTGCATACATGAAGAAAATCAGCCTATTCCTAGCATCACCAAGCCAAACCACAAAGATGATAATGAGGTATGGCAGCTGTTTTTTGATGGATCAAGGAGTAGACAAGGTGCAGGAGGTGGAGCTATGCTTGTTTCACCTTAAGGAATAAAGTACTATTCAACTTTTAGATTTCAGTTTACATGCTCCAATAACACTGCTGAATATGAAGCCTTGGTGCAAGGGATGCATTGGGCAATCAAGAAGAAAATAAAGAACTTGCAAGTCTTTGGGGACAATGAATTGATTGTAAATCAGGTCAAGGGACAACATGCTGCCAAGAATGATCTACTCAGGTGCTACAAGAATAGGGTGTGGGACCTCATGGAAGATTTTGAAGGTTTTTGCATCAAATCCATTCCTAGGAAAGAGAATCAAGCTGCTGACAGGCTTGCAGCAGTAGGAGCAGCCTTTGACATTGTGGAAAGCATTCAACAAGACAAGGTATAGCCAAACATCCACATGATTGTGAGGCCTTCAGTGCTAGATAACAATGTTAGTTGGCAAGTGTTTGAGAATGACCAGCAAATCATCCATTTCTTGCAAGAAGAAGCTGAGTTCTCAGCCAAGAATCAAGAAAAATTGGAACAGCAGTATGGTGACCAAGTGGTACAACTGAGAACTAACAAGCTGCCCAAGGGACTTATCACTTTGGAGTCCATTTTTAACCCCAATGATGAGTTTAGAAAGGAGAAAGCAAACATTCAGGTCAAGAGAGAGGATTCAGTATCCATCTTGGTAGAAGAGAACAAACCATTGCAAATTGGAAGGATGACAACTGAACAAGAAAGGTATGAGTTCATACAGCTGTGTCAAGAGTTCCCTGACGTGTTTACTTAGAGCTATGAAGACTTGAAAGGTTTCAATCCCAACTTAGCTCAGCATACCATCGAATTGGATCCAAATACTAAGCCTATCAGGTAGAAACAAAGACCAGTCAATCCACACATGGAGCCTCTCATGAGGAAAGAATTGGACAAGCTGATTGAGTCAAGGATCATATTCCCAATCAAGCATTCTAGTTGGGTTGCCAACTTAGTTCAGTCAGAAAGAAGAGTGGAGAGATCAGATTGTGTGTTAACTTTAGAGACTTGAATAGAGCCTCTCTCAAGAACCATTACCCACTCCCTTCCATGGAGAAAATCTTGCAAGTTGTGGCTGGCTCTGAGAGGTTTTCACTACTTGATGGCTACTCAGGCTACAATCAGATTATCGTGAAGGAAGAAGACCAGTTCAAGACAACTTTCACAACCAAATGGGGAAATTTTACATACAGGAAAATGCCATTTGGGCTGTCCAACGCTGGTGCTACCTTCCAAAGGGCAATGGACATGGCATTCAAAGGTTTGATTAACAATGTGGTGCTGATTTACCTTGATGATATCAATATTTTTTCCAAAAATGCAGCAGACCACCTCTCTCATTTGAGGTAAGTCTTCACAAGGTGTAGGAGATTTGGAGTGTCTTTGAATCCCAAGAAGTGTATCTTTCTTACACATGAAGGAAAGCTCCTTGGCCATATTGTCTCCAAATAAGGATTAGCAATTGATCTAGAAAGGGTTGAAGCCATAAGAGCACTAGCATTGCCAAGCCACAAGAAAGCCCTTCAAAGTTTCTTGGGAAGGATAAACTTTGTTCGGAGGTTTGTCCTAGATTTTGCAGCCCTTGTCAAGCCCATCACCAAAATGTTAAAGAAGAGCATGGATTTCAAGTGGACAACAGAAGGCAAGGAGAGTTTTGAAGCAATCAAAGAAGCTATCTCTCAAGCACTAACTCTCATCAACCCAGACTTCTCCAAGGATTTCATCCTCTATGCATTTGGAGGTAATGATACTATTTCTACCATTTTGGTATAGCAGAACAAGGATAGTGATGAGTAGCCAAATGCCTTCTTCAGCTGGATCCTAGATGACTATGAGGTGAGGTACTCTTTTATTGAGAAGTATGTACTTGCAGTAATCAAAAGCTTGAAGAAATTCAAGCATTTATTCTCAAACAACAAGGTCCAGTTGCTGGTCTCGCATGTTGTGGTTAAGGACTTCCTCCTCAACAAGGATTTGAATGAGAAAAGGGCAGGTTGGACCACCCGTGTCATGGAGTATGACATTGAGATCAAGATCACCAAGCTGGTAAGAGGGAAAGGATTGTGTGAGCAGCTGGTTTTGGGGAAGCAAAAAGAAGTATGCAATGAAGAAGAGGCTGTTTTGACAGTCCAGGATAGCCATGAGCCAAGTGGCAATCAAGAAGAAAACGATGCTACCCCCACTCCTTGCTAGACCCAAGGCATTATACACTTCCTAGGCATAGGCTTATGCCCTCTGGAGATGAACAAGACCCAAAGGAGACACTTTAGATTGCAGGCTGTCCCGTATGCCATTGTTGATGGAGTTTTGTTCAAAAAGGATGTGAATGGAGTGCTGTTGAGATGCATTAGCACAAATCAGACTCAAAGGGTGTTGGAAGAGTTTCATGGTGGACCAGCTGGTGGTTATTTTGCACCAAGAGTGACAGCTCTAAAAATCATGAAGGCTGGTTATTATTGGCCTAAAATCTTCAGTGATTGCTATGCATGGATCAAGAGGTGTAAGAATTGTGCATTCTTCACAGGAAAAGAGAGACTTGCTGCCCTTCCATTACATACAATCTCAGTTGACCAGCCATTCATGCAATGGGGTTTGGACTTCATTGGAGTCATTAATCCCAATTCAAGCCAAGGGCACAAATGGATTTTAACAGCCACGGACTACTTCACCAAATGGACAGAAGCAGTAGCACTCAAAGAGGCAAATGAGTCTAGCATCTTAGACTTTTATGAGGGGATAACAACCATATTTGGTGTACATGCTACAATAATCTCTGATAATGCATTGGCATTCATTGGATCTAAGGTGACTGAGTGGGCTATCAAGAACGATATTTACCTAAGAACTTCATCAAACTATTACCCTCGAGGTAATGGCCAGGCCGAGTCTACAAACAAGAACTTGTTGAGGATCATTAGGAGGACTCTTGACGAGAATCAGAGGTCTTGGCATACCAAACTGAAATCAGCCTTATGGGCTGATAGGATAACTCCCAAAAGATCCACAGGTAACTCTCCATTCAAACTTGTCTATGGAAGAGAGGAAATCTTGCCCATGTCACTTGAGTTGCCAACATTGGAACTCATGAAGCAGCTGGAGTTGCTTGAATTTGAGCCCATGGAGGTGAGGTATGCAAAGTTGATGGAGCTACAAGAGATCAAAAATCAGGCATCCCAAGCAATGGAAAAGGATCAAGCATTGATCAAGAAGACCTTTGATAGGAAGGCCAAGGATAGATCCTTCCGAGTTGGAGATCTAGTGTTGAAATGGGATGTGGATAGAGCAAAACCAGGAAGGCATTAAAAATTTGATGCCATTTGGAGTGGCCCATACATGGTCACGAAGTGCAAGAACAACAATGCTTTCCAATTGGCCTCATTGGATGGTGAAGAATTGTAGATTCCAGTAAATGGAATCTATCTCAAGTGTTGCTTCTAGAGGGAAATTCACTACCTTGTAAATATTAGATTACATTTTCATTCCTCCAAGTGCTTGTTCACATTGTTTTGCTGTAGGTTAGTTTTGTTTTCCCTAAGTGCTTTAGCATAGCTTGCTGTCCATGGAGATGTTTTGCAGTCCTTGCTCCCATCAGGTGATATTCCATCTTCCTCCTTGCACATACTGAGTTAGTCGGGGTTCTAAACAAAATATTTGATGACTCCATGCCCAATGGACTGCTTCAGGCAACTGGTATCTTCTACCTAGCAGGCAGGTGACCCCGCTGAGTCACCAAATTGTTATCCAAAATTCACCCCCCAAGGTAAATTTTGGAACATGCATCAGAATACTCAAGTCCCAGGAAAATAGATTGATTCAAGGCAAAAAATCATGTTTCTAGGGTCCCCTCGGCTTTTTTCTAACTCTCTTGTCTAAGGAGAAAAGAGCAAGTTCTAAGAAAAGGGTGAAAAAAATTGCAAGAAACAAGCTTGGGGCAGAAAAATCATGAAAATCGGCTAAGTCCTAGTCCAGGCGGTCCTTGGGACAGTTGTGACATTGGGGTGCGAACCGGCTGAAAAGCCTCCAGGTGGTCTGCGCAGCACTTGGGATAGTTGGGACGTTGGGACGCGCAGGGGCGCAGAAAGGCGAACCGGTTGAAGGTAAAAGCAAAACTGACTAACTGTTGCATAGATAAGGTTGGGACATCTGGGCTGAAAGGATGCGAAGGACGTGAAAAGGTGAAGCAGCCGCAAAGAGGGACAAGGAAGCCCATTTCGGGCGGTTCGGAAGAATTTGTCCCAGACAGTCCGGGACAGTTGGGACACAAATACGTGGCGAACGCAGGGAGCTGAAGGAGCCGAGAGCCAATCAAATCATGCCACGTGTCTTCACCTCAAAGAGGGACAGGGAAGCCCAAATCGGGTGGATCGGAGGAATTTGTCCCAGACAATTTGGGACAATTGGGACATAGGGACGTGAGGGGTGTGAAAAGCCAGTAGGCCCGCAGGATAAATCAGGCAACGCCATGTGTCACCAGGGAAAACATCCAAAATTTCAAAGGGTAAGGTTTGAAGTGTTGGCCCAAGCCAATAAAAAGAGGACACGTGTCCTAAGGAGAAGGGGAGTGTGGAGCTCAAGGAAGAGTTAGAGAATTTGGAAAAAGTTTTGGCCAAAAAACTAAAAAGGTAAAGGATGACCCCATCGTCCCTGTCCTCCAACCAGATCATGCCACGTGTCACCAAGTGGCGGGGATGTGGGGAAAAATGGGGAATTTTTTTCCAAAATTACAAAAAGTCAAAACTTTCAAGGAAAACCCACGGGTAAGGGAAGGAGAGAGAATTTATCATCCAATCAGCACCCGACACGTGTCGTCCAGGTGGCGGAGCGCGGGAAAAAATTTCAAAACCCATTTTTGCCTGTTTTGTGCCCTAAATCTTCAGATTGCCATATCTTTCAATCCAGAGCTCAGATTTGCACGTTCTTTATGTCATTAGAAAGCTTATAAAATTCTCTACATGATTCTAAGGTCAATATTGAATTTTGGTTAGTCTGGAGAGAGAAAGTTAAGAAACGGCTCTGATGCGTGTTCATGGCCAGAAGTGACATTTTAGTGACCAAATTTAATACAGAATGGGTCGCATTCTCCTCCATTTCAGTAAAAAATGATAGGGTATGGGTTTATAAGGTCCTCCATGCTGATTTAATGCATTTGTAGTCAATGAGGAATGGGCTCCCACGTTTTGTACGTTTTCTCTCTCCTGGGCTTGACCCATGCAATGAAAAAGCCATTTTTGGCTCATTTCTGAAGGGGGAACACTTTTTTGGCATAGCAGATCTTCTTCTTTCACCTCCAGCAAGTGATTGTTGGAAGAATCAGACCTATTCAAAGATTGTAACAGGTTTTCTACCTCTATGAGGTTGTAATGCAGTGGTTTTGACATTGGAAATGATAATGCAAGCTTTGTGAATGGGTTTCAGTCCTTTGTTTGTATTATTTGCTTCATTTCAGATCCTAAATTATATCTTATCAGCCTATGTATGATTTTATGTTGCAATCTTTGGTTTGTGTCTGTTTGCATGACAAAAATATTCATCACTCCTTCTTGTTGCATCACCATCTTTAGTTAGTTTCAATTTTTGCATTCCTATCCCTGTCTCCTTGCAATTTAGAGTAGGATTAGGATCTAAACCTCTGTAGTTGTGCAAAATATAGATCTAAATCAGAGGAGTTTGAGGAACCAGCCTCTAATCTGGATATTCCTCTCTCAGTTTCACAAGTCCCACACTTGGAGAGAGGTTTCCATGTTGTGCAATCACATTGGATGCCTGAAACATCAACCTAGAAGCTTGATGTACGTCCAGGGGTGCTGTGATCCTGCAACAACATATACCATCAAAGCCACATTTATAAAGAAATCCTCCCATGATGACATAGTGAGAGACACTTTTGAGAAAGGATTTTTGGCCACAGCGAGTAAGGTCTGGAGGTAGAATTGAAAGGGAAAGGTAATCAACAAACTGCTTATACCAAAGGTCATGTGGGTCAGGTTGGATGGTTCTGATGAGGTTGACATCTCAAAATAGATAGGAAGGTGATTACAACCTTTGTACTGTGACAAATATTTTTGAGTCAGAGGGAAAAGAAGGTATCTGAGAAGCAAAGTAGGCCATGGTATCTATACATTTTTTGGTGTAATGTGGAGTGGTTTGAAGTTCATATCTATCAAAGGCATTCAAAATTATGTCCACATGATGCTTATACTTTTGAAGTATTTCATTACGACACTGGTATATACCATTGAATAGATTTATAACCAGTTAGGAGTCACCAAAGATATTAATTGATTTAACATCTAGGGAGATGGTGGTTTGAAGGCCTAATACAAGTGTTTCATATTCGGCAATGTTGTTAGTGCAATAAAAATCTAGTTTGAAAGATAAAGGCATAAATTCACCATAAAGAGGAGTGAGGATAACACCTACGCCGCATCCTAATTGACATTGAAAACCATCAAATAATAAGGTCATTTGGTAAGTGACATCATCGAAAGAGAGGGTAATAATGGATTCATCAGGGAAATTTAAGTTAGAGGGTTGACTCCCAGAAATTGGTGCATCTGCTAGTTGGTCAACGATGGCTTGGCCTTTAACATACATTTGATGGATGAATTCGAGGTCAAGGTATGCAAGAAGCATGATCCAACGTGCAAAACGTTGATGTTAGTAGGGTTTGGTGTATATATAATGCAGAGGCTCAGTGTTAGTGAAGAAATTTTTTTTGTGATTGAGTAGGTAATGACGCATTTTAGTGGTGACAAAAACTAAGGCTAAGAAAAAAAATTCAACATGGGTGTACCTAGTCTCGTAGTCCAAAAGTGTACGACTTATATAATAGACTGCATGTTTTTTGTGTTGTTCATCACGATGAGTGAGAATGGCACCTAAGGAATGATCAGTAGCAAAAATGTACAAGTAAAATGGTTTGTCCTCCTTAGGAGGAATGAGCACCAGTGGTTGGAGAAGGTATTGTTTTAAGGCGTCAAAGGATTTGTGGCATTCATCATCCCATTTGAATGAGACGTCCTTTTTTAGGAGATGATGAAATGGTTGATAGCAGTTGAAAATTTATGAAATGAACCGATGGATAGATTACAACTTACCTTGAAACCTTTGAAGTTGATGGAGATTAGTAGGTAGAGGCATTTTGAGAATAGCCTTCACTCTAGCACGATCGACTTTTATGCCATGCAAAGAAATGATGAAACCAAGGAGTTTTCCTGAAATTACCACAATGACACACTTCTTAGGTTGAAGGTGAACACAATACTTGATGAGGTGATCAAAGATGATCTTAAGGACTATCAGGTGTTCATCCTGATATTTTGATTTGGCAAGAAGGTCATCTACGTAATATTCCAATATACGATACATGATGTCATGGAAGATATAATTCATATCCTGCTAATATGTAGCACCAGCATTATTAAGGCCAAAAGGCATGACTTAATAGCAGAAGGTCCCCCAAGAAGTGATGAAGGTAGTTTTGTATTGATCTTTTGGAGTGAGCAGTATTTGATTACAACCCAAGAAACTGTCCATGAGTGATAGCATCTCACGACCGGCGGTGAGATCAACCAATTGATTAATGCCTGGTAGAGGAAAGTTATCTTTGGGGCAAGCGAGGTTGAGGTCATGGAAATCCATGCAAATGTAGAGGCCCCCTATTTATTTTGTGACAGGAACGGTGTTAGAAATACATTGGGGATAGTCCCTGGGTAGGATAAATGAAACCAAGAGAAGGCACTGAAGTTCTTCTTTGACAAGAACAGAAATGTGAGGATACATTTTCCATAACTTTTGTTTTATGGGTTTGGCATCAGGAATGGTAAAAATATTGTGGACCACAATGTTTGGGTCAATACCGGGCATATCAGCATAGGACCAAGCAAAAGCATTGTTATGGTCCTAGAGGAAAGAATTAAAAGATTTTTGTTCAACATCATCTAAATATTGGCCTATCTTTAGAATGTGCGGGCCATCCTGAGTGTTAATGTTGATTTCGATAGTGAATTCGTTCAACATGGTTTACATCTCATAAGGTTTCGACAAGTGAATATAAGAATCTTCCACACCAAGGTAGGTGAGGATAAACTCCTCGTCTTGACATTGAATGAAATTGATATAAGTTGTATCGTCATCGATCATTTCAGGATAAAGGAAGGGAAGAGAAGAGGGAACCTAACCATCATGTTGATAGGTCAGAGGTCCCAGGGAAATTGTGTTTATGAAAAAAAAGTTAGAAGGAATAGATTCAGGATCTATGGACTCCATGGGTAAAGGTAGTGACGTTGGTAAATGGGGTGAAGAAGGTTTGTCTTCCTCAATGAGGTCAATGCGGGCCTTCTTGAGAGATGGTGTGGCAAAGCCAATGCCACTATGATCTTTGTGTTTATAGGTGGTACATGAAATAATAGTAGGGAAGCCTTGTTCATAAATACTGAAACCAAAGCCTTTCCATGCACAATGGTGAAGGAATGTGTGGGAGAAGTAGAGGTTAGTAAGAGATTGCAGTTCAAATGAAAATGATCATGTTTGGGATGGAGGTTTGAGTGAATAAGTGGTAGTATCAAGTCCCCCATACGTTAGGTTAGTGCAAAGGTGGGGAGGACCGTAAGGAAAAACCTCACCTACACAGTAGTCATAACTAGGGTGCTGACATAGGTTTCCATACTCTTATGGAGTTATGAATGTGTCGATATTGTATAGGAGATACTCCCCCAAAGTGAGGTGTTGAAAAAAACCTTCTAAGGGATCATTATTCAATATGTGGGTGGCGGGGATAGACGAATCACTAGATGATTGGGCAAGAGGGGTGGTGGTTGGTTGGGAAGCAAAGGTTTTTGCTGCAAAGGCTGAGGTAGAAGTAGGAATAGAAGAGTTAGATGTGGAATAGGTGACGGTAGCATTGGTGGATGGGCTCGTGGGTGAAGGAGAAGTAGGGATAGTGGCAAATGCCTTGACTAGTACAAGTACATCGTTGGGTCATTACAACATGTTACAAGTTTTGAATGGAGAAAGGTTAGCGAGGATGGTATAGTTATGTCCTTCATGTTCAAATTTTACACAATAGTGTAAATTTTAAGGGACACAACCCATGACATGAATCCAAGGTCTGTCGAGCAGCAAGTTATACTAGAACTCTCCCTTGAAGATGTAGAATAGTTCTGGGATAATGCAAGGGCCTACGCGAACATGAAGGATAATGGTGCTAAGGGTAGAGGTAATGGCATCGTTGAAGGAGGGAAACATAATTGGCTTATTATGCATATAATTAGAAGGAATACGTATTTGATTATATGTGTGGGAGGAGATGATGTTAATGCTAGCACCTCCATCGATCATGATGTGTCGTATGTGTATGTTATTAATATAGATGGAAATGAAAAGGGTAGGATCAGGGTCATCTGACTAGAGAGGTACAATATCCTCATCAGATAAGTTGAGGGCGGCGATTTGAGGAGTGGGCATGGGGGTAAAAGAAGGAGATTATTTGGCAAGCAAGGCCATGTGGTGAGGGGTGATAATGGAGGCCACTGGTGTGGGGTCATTGGGTAAAACTTCAATGGATTGCAAAACCTCAATAAGGGATTGTCTATGAGATTCAGAAGTTTGAATGAGATCATACAAAGATATCTTTAGACAAGACTGATGTAATTATTTTATCGTTACGTGATGGGTGACCCCATCATATATAAGGTATGTAGGTCTTCAAATGGTGATTTTGGGTGCAGGTGCAGATGGTATATTAGGCACGGGGTTGGTTGATGGGCTAGTTTCTTTTTCTTTTCCTTTGTCTTTATAAGCGCGGTTGGAAACATGAACCATGTTAATCTGAGGGGAGGTGGATGGAGAGAGTGTGCTATGAAAGGTATAATGGCATGAGGGACAAAACCCTAGCGGTGGATAAGAGCTTTGTGAAATGAGTAGGGTGCACTGACATTTAGGTGGAGGTTTGGCTAGCTCTCTTATGCGGACCATTTTGATCTCAAATTTTGGAGGTGAATAAAATGGTTGTGCAATTGGAGATACTGGTCGTTGAATGGGTAATGGAAGAGGATGTGGGGATATTTGTGAAGGTGGAATAGGTTCCTCATCTAGAAGATTATCGTCGTCAAAATTTTCTTTGGGAGGACACAATTGGAGAAGAGCAATTTTTAGGGCCTTACAACCTTCTACATCATGTCCTGACACACAATGATAGGCACAAATATTGGTTTCATCAAACCCTTTTGGGTTGGGTTTGAGAGGATTGTAAGGTCGAAGTGGTGGTAATGTGATGAAGGAAGTCTCTAAGAGATTGGTTAAAATGTTGGCATAGGACCCTGCTAATAGATCACAATGGGATGTGAGCATGGGTTTTGGTAAGGGTGCGGATGATCGTGAGGGAAGAGGTTTTATAGAAGGAGTAATGGGTTGGCCCACTGGTTTGGTAAGCAATATTGTCTTAGGTTTTAATGACATTTGTTTGGGTAAAGATGTGGTAGAAGAACTAGCAATGGAAGGTTTTGTTGGTTTGACTACCTTATTGGAGGGTAGTGGGTTCTTATCTTTGGGTTACACCTTCTTGGGTAAAGGTGACACGGGAGTACAGGATGTAGAAGGGAAATTAGATGGTGGAAGAGGATGGGTTACCCACTAGGAAAATAGATTTGTAGTGGAAGTGGTTGGTTAAGGTTGGGTGGATTGTATGGGTTGAAGTCGTATAGGTAAATTTGAGTAGATAGTAACTAGTGGAGGTATAGGTGGTAATAAATGCATGGGTGAGGGTGAGGTTGTTTGGTTTTTGGGTGAATGAGGTGTAACAAAGGCTTGTGATGTAGTAATAGGTTGTTTAGCTTTTGACTGGCCTTAGGTAGGATACTTTTTTATAAGGTTTGATGGATGGGGACCTAGGTTGGACAGAAAGGGGGAAGGTGACAAAGGTGTGGTGGGTGAGACCGGTATATGCGGCCTAGAAGGTTGGGTCCTCTTTTTTAGGTGGAGAGATAATGTTGGTGCAGGTTTTGGAAGATGCAGCTAAGTCCAATTTGACAGTTGGGTGAGTAAGGCTTGATGTTGGAATGACACCTAAGGTAGTGATGGGTCTAGATACCTGTGAGGAGATAGGTGTGGGTAAGTTTTGAGGTCTTGGAATAGTTTTAGTTTTGGGTAGAGCTTGGATGTAGGTAGAGATGATGAAGAAGAATACGTTTCAATAGGCATGGTCAATGTCGATCCAATTTCTGAAAATACCTTTGGGTAGATTATGGAAGTATCCTCAAGTAACATTTGTGTTTGGGTTGAAAAGGGGAGCCGGAGATGTCCCCAGAGCATGGAATTATCAACGTAATCCAAATGATCAGCCAGTCATGAAAACAGGACTACTGAAGAAGAAGATGGATTTGGTTTGGTGGCAATCCCTGTAAAATATGTTTGTGGAACAGGGAATTGGCTAGCCTCAGACTCTGTAGGTAAAAGAGCCGAGATCATATCAATGGGGTCCTGGGATGCTGAGGGAGAACTGCCCCCAAAAAGTAGTGGTATGTCTGACGATTCTCCCATGGGTGGGAGAGATAATAGGTGGGGTGAGGTGGACTTCTTCCTTGGTGGAGGAGAAGATGATGATGATTCTCCTGTGGATGAGAGATTTAAAATTGTTGACTGCTAAGTAGATTGTGAGGTAGACGATGGAATGGAATCGGTAGAAAGTGTGGGTTCCTCCGTGGGTGAAGGAAGAGATGAAGGGGACTCCTCTGGGGTTGAAGGAGTGGAAGAGGTATGATCCTATGTGGGTAGAGGAGCTTGTGCCAAAATTTCCTCAATAGATGAAATAGGTGGGATTTGAGGAACGATTGGTACGATATCAAAAATTACGTGGACTTCATAGACATTATTGTCACTGGATGAAGGTTCACTATTTTTATTAGATGATGGTTTATGGTTAGGGAATAGATTTTTAAAGATGTGTAAGTTTTGATTTTCCGGCACGTTTGGGTTGTCCATGACGAGGTCTCCATTATCTATCATCTCTTGGACAATGTTCTTAAAAGTTATGCAATTACCGTCACTATGTCCTTTGACACATTGGTAATTATAGTAATCATGTTCTTTATACCATCCAAACATAGGACGGGAAGGATCGAAACATGTATGAGGTTTTATGGGAGGAAGTGTAATGGCTCTATCTTTAAGAAGTTTTTCCAAGACTAAAGAATAAGGCTCTCCAATTGAAGTGTACTTCTGCTGCTCCCACTAGACCTGAAAGCCCTAGACAG
Organism: Taxus chinensis; assembly: GCA_019776745.2. NCBI lineage: Eukaryota > Viridiplantae > Streptophyta > Pinopsida > Cupressales > Taxaceae > Taxus > Taxus chinensis. The sequence continues at coordinate 293,609,412 of CM034146.1, read as the reverse complement.
GGGAAATATTTGAAGAAGTTTGGGCTTGATTAGAAGGATGAGATGGTCCTACCTTGAGGAATACCACGTTGGCAGATCCTTTGGTCTTTGAATAGTTATTTTTAGGTTTTGAAGATGAAGAAGAATCGTTTGATTTGAATGGGGCGTTCTTGTTTCGTAATTAGATTTTCTTTTCTTCAATGGTGAAAATTTACAGCTTTCATGCCATGGTGAACACTTCATCGAAGGTTCAAAAGGTTTATACCTATAGAATTGGTGAGATGTGTCTGGAACAAGTTCTAGTGAAAAACTCAATAAGTTTAGTCTGAGGTAGCTGGAATGTTAATTGGTTGATAAGACTCAGCCAGTGGGTAAAAAAATTGGAGATAGATTCATCTTCATACTATCATGTTGAATATAGGTTGGTGATGGTGACCTTCTTGACTACATTGATTGAGAAGTGGTATAGGAATTCCTGAGCCACTTGGTTGAAGGAGTAGATGGAATGTCTAGGTAAAATATTGTACCAATCTAAGGCGGGTCCTGTTAGGGACATGGGAAATGTTCATAAGAGTAGAGCATCGTCATGGGAAATTAGGTAGCACCCATGCTTAAATTACCCCAAGAACTTTTATGGGTCCTCTTTACCATTGAAAGGGTGGAACTAAGGCATTTTCTAATGTACAGGGTATGGGTGAATAGGAATGGATGGATGAATAAGCTCATTACATATTTTGTCATAGGTCAAGGAATTACGAGAGCCAGAAATTGATGCTTCTAATGTCTTCATCTTCTCCATCATCATCCTAATGAGTTCATTGGTGGGTTATGAGGGATGGGTGCCTCCCACATGAAAGGGAGGTTGATGATGGGTGTATGATGTAGATGGAATCCCAGTACATGAGGGTGCGGAATATGAAAACTGTGAAGGGGGTATAGATATAGGTGGAATGTACCCTGAATAAGTGACAAATGAGATTAGGGGATACTGGTGATGCATGAAAATAGGTGGGGTGGTCGCAAAAACTCTCGTGGTAATGGGTGGTAGAGACTAAGGGATAGAAAGAACTAGATTTTGGAAAGGGGTGTGGGTTTCTGACACTAGAGGTGGTTGTGATGCCACTGGTACATATGAGGAAAAGGGGGTGGATAGAGCTATGCTCAGGGTAGTCATTGAAGGCATGGTTAACATCATGGTTGTAATAGAGGGCATTGGGGCAGCAATTATGGCAAAGGTGGAACCTAACTGAGAGACCATAGGGGGTGATCAGATGAGGGCAGCACCGAACTAGTGGTAGCTGATGCAGAAGTGGGTGTGAGGTTAGGAGGGATAGATATGGGCATGCCATATATTAACTATCTTGAGGAGTCTCGGGTAGATGAGTGGGTCAAGATTGTATTGTAGGATTGTGGGATTATGATCAAGGATTCTTGCAAACTCCTCATCATCGGTAGCAATGGGGATGACCTGAGTCGGATCCATAAGTGATAGGATGGACAGCGGTGATGGACTAGGTGGGAGTTACTTACATCTGGCTTGAAATACAAGGGCGTTAGTTTGGTTGCAAATCAACACCATAGTAAGTAGTGTCTACCTAGTAAGACTGTATTCTATAAATGACACAAAAAATAGAAAAAGCAGAGAAAGACCAAGTTCAAGGGGTAAATCTGGTCATTTTTTAATTAGAAATCAAGCACAGAAACCGATGATGGTCAGTATGACTGATGATGGTTAAATGGGAACCAACGATGGTTATGATAACCGATACCAATCACTCTAAAAAGTATGAGTTTTAGAAAATGAAATAAAATTGATGAGTATGAGTCGGGGAAACTGTACCTAATACATATATCATAAATTTGGGGGATATGATGGTTTCCTCAGGATCAAAAACATAAAATAATAGGTGATGAAGGTTGTTTAAAGTAAAATAAATAAAAGAGCCAGAATCTGACACTGGTTAGGTCAACTAATGACAGTCAGATGAAAACTAACGATGGTCGCTTGACCGACACCAGTTACTATGAAATGAAAAGAAATGAAGAAAATGGATGTTTGTGAATTAAAAATAGATAAAGAATCACTCCAAAAATTTGAGAATGACCAGATAAGGTCTTGACACACTCAAAAATAACCAGAATACTCCATCTATGATAGGGAAGTGCAAAAGGAAGAAGAAAAATGGAGAATCGTAACTCACACCTCAAAACGCAAATCAAGAACAAAGCTAAGAGAACACGTAATCCTAGAAGTGAATTTATGTTTGTTTTATCTTATGCTTTTCAAACTGACTTGTGAATTTAGAATAGATTTTTTGGCTGGCAAGGCATCCTAAAAAGAAGGAAATCTAAAGGTGAGGTTTCAGGTTATCTTATGTCGGGGGCAGTCCTTTCTCTTAGGTGATGATTAGACAGAGATAACCAGCTGGGTGCCCCCTCTAAATCCTATGATTGTGTGATGGTTGACAGCTTCTTCCAGGTGGGATTTTTTTTAAGAAGATGTGTATACTCAAATTTGTGCAGTTGGGAAAAGAGATAGAAGAGAGAAATGTGCTTTATATGGTTCAATTGTGTCAACCATAAGTTGGGCATGACTTCCAACATATAGGTTGCCCTCATTTTTAAATGTGAGCTAATAATGCAGCATACAAGGATGAAATGCAACAAGATTTTAAACCCAAATCCAAAAATTATATTTGATGAGAGAAATAATGAATAGGCAAGAGTATGTCTATCATTAATGCAATACAAAATAAAAAGAAGTGTTCTTTTTAATCCAAACTAAGAATATCACTGAGACAAGTAGGAGAACAAAAATGTTTCTAAGGGAGAAGATTTAATTATGAAATATATTTCAAAAATAAATAACACAAAATGATTCCCTAATAATGAACAATACAAAGAACCCAAATGGGTCCCACCGGGCGTGCCAAAATGTTTTTCCGAATAGTGTGCGTATGTAAGAGAACAACAGATAAGGTAAGGGTGAGGAGGAATACATGTGAGTGAAAGTGAAAGGTAGAGTTTTCACATTCTAATTTCCCGATCCAATTTTGATTACGAGAACTTCCTTTTTGCTAGGAGGAACTACCTATGAATACAAATAATACCACATAAGAAATATTAAACAATATATGTCAGTGGATTGCCTAGCGTATGCTAGCTCCGAGAAGTGTGATACTTCCTAGATGGTTGTCAATCCACTATTTAAAATAACTTAATTAAAAAAATATGAACCAGTAATTTCCTACTGTAGTTGATATGATTTAGGTATCTCATTCAAGAACAATAAACAAATCTAATCTAACATGCTAGGTTAGGATCAGATCTGAAAGTCAAATAGGTAAATAAAGTGGTTGGGACAGGTCAAGGTCAAGCTTTAGGTGATTTGGGTTGTTTGGATGAACGGTATGAGGTTGTTGTTATAGGAAAGTTTTCCAAACACAGACCAAATTCGGTATGGTATGACCGATGTCGGATTGAGAAGAAACAGACGTTTTGGGTTAACCGGCATAAGTAGGGTCGGGCTGGTAAAAAATTAGTGAGGGTGGGTTTTTTCGATTCTTTGGGATTGCCCAGGGAATCAACAAATAATGGGGAGGTAGATGATAGTGTTGGGGGTAGTCAGAGGTGTATGGAGTCAAGTATAGGAGGTTGGGAGGTTATAGGTGGTTGGGTAAAGGGATTGATATGGAGGTGGGAGGTGATTGGATATAAGGGAAACTAGAACTCTCCTACAGATATGAAGAAACTAATCTAAATAAATATGGGAAGGTGCAGATCGAAAGGTACTTACCGGTGTTTTGTAGACCTGGTGGTTAGATGGAGGTGATGGTTGATCTATGGAACCGGTGGTCAAAGACATGGTTTTGCTTCTCGAAATGTTATTGTGAATTATTTCCTTTCATATCAGTTCTTGGTTGTTGGTTCAGGGTATCTGGGTGTGTAGGAGTGCTTTTGTGTGTGCTTGCATGCAGATATATCTTCTCCAAGACTTGAATAATTCTTTCAACCTCTCAAACAAGGTTACTAAAATTAATATATGGTAAGTGATGATGGTTTAGGGTGACTGGCATCAATTTAGGGTTGAATGGGGTTGGTTAAGGTGGGAAATCCTAGGTTTACTAAAAATGACAGATCTTGGCAATATTTTTGTCCATCTCTGTCTATTATCAGGGATTAAAACACAATGTTGTGCTTAGATAAACGGGAATGTGGTTAGAGGAATAATAGGCATGTGATTTTAGGGTTGAGATAAGTCTTAGTTAATTAAGGTAGGTAGGGCTAATTCTTAGTTAGCTATGGAAAGTGGATATTGAGTCCTAATAAAAAGGAAATATGCTAAGAATAGGTTTATAATGAGGTGTCTAGGTGATGTGGTGGGGTGAGGTGTGTAGGTGAGGTGGAAATTAATTTAATTAAGGTAATTAAACAATGAATATTGTGAGCATGGGCCTTAATTTAATTGAGGGTAATTAAATTAATATACTTGTGGGGTAAAGGGGGAGTGTGACCTAAATTTTGTGTCTACACTTGTGTATATCATACTCACAGAGAGGTTTAATTTTACTTGTCCTTTTTAAAATTTAATACAATAAATTCATTACTAGATTAAAATGGGGCAAATTTTAGTACCCAAAATTTGGACCTAAAGTACTTGGTAATAATTTTTTGGAATTTTTTCCAACATCATCCCTTTTACACGTTTATTGAATTAATTTAAAGGAATCTTGGTAATGCCCACACTCTAAGTCCATTAGGTTACAAATTTCTCTTCATCTCAACATGTCTAGAACCAAAACACCCTATACAAAACACATCTTTAAAATCCAAAATATTCACCACATGTATTTGATCGATTTCCATTCTAAGCCAAATTAGTATCACTAACTTAAGCCATAATCAATTGACAATTTTGTGTAGGGTATATGATACCATCTATTACACTTACAACAGTCAAATTTTTAAATGCACAAGTTACCTTAATTAGCTTATGGTTTGTTGAGTGGGAAATCATTAAAAAATTCACCTATATAAACACATACACCTTAACTTATAAGGGAAATCTATGCATTTCATATCAAGGCATACTTTAAGAAGGAATCTTGAACACCTATCATTGAAACATCAAATCCTTAGAGTACACTTCAACAAGATAAAAATATGAGTACATTCTCATTTTTTACCTAGATCATTCTCATTCACCAAAGGGAAGATAAATTTTATGGCTAATTTTTGAAGATCTTATTAGGGATTTCTAACCACATTATTTATGCACATTAGTTCAAATTCACTAAGAGGGAGAACTACATGAGTTTAAGGCCTCTTTAGAGTATCACTTTTTATGTATCCATGTAGTGGCTCAAATGAAATATAGACTAACCCATTTTAGTTCATAAGTGGGTGATGCATAGGACTCTTAAGGACACCAAATGAATAAGTAAATTAGAAAAACCACGCACTAAACTTGTTCTTTCACCTATGTTAAATGATCCTTCTTCATAAGCCTGAATAGGCCTAGAACATGAAAAATTGGTATAATTGGGACCTTTATTGAGTTTGAACTTCACTTATCTATTTCAATGGTATTTATATGCAAAAAAACAATCACAATGAATACAACCAGAGTATATTTCATCGTTTTAACAAATTACTCAAAAATGCCTTGTTTTGGTTCTCAAGAACAATGCTAATGGCGGAAACCGGTTGGGAGAATCCTATGAAGAATTAAGAAAAGTTATAAAGTGTTCTAGATACCCTTTTTTCTCTCCAAAATGTACACCAAATTTTATGGTTCAAATCTAAATGCAACTCCTTCATTCATCACCTTCTCTTATCCAACCGGGTCTCGTTGCTAGTAGCCCTGTGTGAGAGGTTTTTCAGGCATTAAATATAATACAAGTGGCTTCAAAAAAAACCAAAATCCTTTTCAAGTACTTTTTTCATTGTTATAGAGGTCTATAAAGTTTTATTTCCTAAAACCAATCCTTAACCCGTGTTTCTCCAAGTTGTCTCTATCTAATTAGGCCTCTAACAAGATAATCATCCAAGAAGTAAACTGTCAAAAAAATTAGGAATATGGAGGAATATAAAGAATTTAAACCTTGAAAATCCCAATTTTTTTGGTCCTTCAATTATTTTTTACATTTTTTCCCATAATACTTTTTCTAATTCCTTCAAATATCGAACTCTCTACAAACCCTGCATAAGGTTTATACACTACCCGATAGGAGAAAAAATATTTAAATTTTTTAAAGCTTTAATCTTGAAAAAAAAGTATTTTTATCCCTCCTACATTTTTTTGAGAAGTATCCATGCAAAATTAACACAAGAAAATTGGGGGGAAATGAGTTTTTCCTTCTCTAAACCATGTATTCCAACTCTAACAAGCTTATGCACAGTTTATTATTCTATTATTACATGTTTTCAAGTCTTTAAACTTTGAATCTAGCATGAGAGAACTCCATAAACACCAATCAACCCAATATTTTTAAAGATAAAAGGAGATTCAAGATCATTTCAAAGATTCACATTAAGAATTCCCTTCATGACTATCCTCTTACACATTTACAGTCTCCTTATTCATAAAAAAACAAGGGTAATGCTTCCATTCTCTCCTCATCTCCCATAGAATACCTTTCAAATATCCTCTAAAATTCTTCTCCAACACTTCTCTATTTGAATACATTCCATGATAACTAATTTTTTCAAGTTATAGCCTTAACTAAGCTTTACAACCATCAACTCACATACTTGAGTTAAGAGATTACAAGGAGTAAACATAACAGTCACCTCTAACATGAGAATAACCCCTCAATAAGGGATTTTACACCTTATTCGTGTACATCCAAAACATTCTAAACCCCAACCTAGACACCAAATGACCAAAATTGCTAAAAAGGTGACAAACATTCACTGGAATTTCAAATATGAAATTTGGAGGGGAAATTCCTAGAAGTCGTAATTTGAATTTGGTAGCCTTATAATAACTTATTTCCACATCAACCAACCTATCTAGAACCCCCAATCATTTTTACCAAAAAATTTGACTTGAAGAAGAATTGTAAGTTGATGCTCCTACATCATACTCCTAAGGAACAAGGAAGTCTCTCCCATTAATGTTTTGTAATGAAAAAACTTTCTTCTTCTTCCTGATATTCCAATTTTAGATGACCACCATGTGCTTATTCTTGATGTCATTACATGATTATAAAGTATTCATGATGCACTCCATACTTTAAACTTGCTTGTTTTTCATATGAATTAGTTTTATTCTTTGTAAAATGGATATGTTTACATTGAATTTTATCTTCCTCCTCTCTTGCTCTAGATTCCACCTTTGCTCCAATTGTTCATGAAACATTTCTTGACTGATTTGGATTGTAGAATCATATTCCTTTCTTTGAATTTTTCCTCCTTGATGTATCTTGATCTCAAGAACTGAAAATGATAACTTTTACTTGCATGATTCACTCTTCTTCACTTCTATCTTCATATTCTTAACCGGTATACCTACACATTCGCCATTAAAAGAAACATCATATTGAAAAAATTGAGGTTTGATAACCCTTGTGGTCTTCTCTTTCTTTTCATCTTTATCCTTTTTAGCTAGGTCCTTTCCTTATTTCTCCCATGCATCTTTCTTTTCTTGAATGTCTTCGTATCCTTCTTGATTCTCTCCTAACTTCTTAAGAAACTCATCCATCATATTTGAAACCTCATCTATTGTATCAAACTTATTAGAAGCCTAAAAAAAATCTTCTAGTATCTACATTTCCTCTCTCAATAAAATATCATCTAACTATGTCTTGTCTTCATCATATTCGGCGCCTACTTGTCCTTATTCATTTGCTAAATGTTGTTATTTCCTCAAGACATATTCATCCTTTTCTAACCTTCTAATATCTCCTTCCTAGTTTATACTACTGCTCTTCTTTTGCCATACTCTTCTTGTTATCTTATCATTTTTTGGTTTCCTCATGAAGTCTAGTTTGTCCCTCTTTATATGATTTTTTGTTCCACTTGACTTTTCAATTTCACTAATCACTTCCTTAGGCTTGGCATTCTCTATCTCAACTGCTAGTTTATTAAGCCATTTAGGCACCTTGTATCCATGATCCTTTTTTTTTTTGAGAACTTAACATTTCTCCTGATTTCATTCACATGTACATTCTCATTCTCATTCTTCTATACATGAATAAAATCAAAATTCACAATGTTAGTTACCTCTTTAAAGGCCTTCAGCTTGATCACTTCCTTTTTCATGTCTTTATTACTTGGAATATTCTTGTTTTCCCATTCTATCTTGTCTTCATCTACCAGTATGATTTCCAAAGCATCAAGAAACTTTGTATCTTATTCCATTTCTTCTTTAGTATGTTGATCTAAGACTTCAATAACCTGTTCTCTTTTTTCATCACTTTCATTTTCCTCCATGGATACTTTTCTTGATCCATTTCTTACAACTTTCATTTTTTTATCCTTGATCTTCTTCCCTAATTTCTTCATACCTGTACACATGAACTGAAACAAAACATTAGATAACAATATGAAATACCAAAATGTCTTCAAGAGTGCCTTATTCTTGGAAACCTTCTTCTTTTCCTTCATCTCATTCACAAGTGCTTCTGCATGTACTTTTCCTCTTCTCATTTCATTCATTCTTTGTCTTCTTTTCACAAGTATCCCTATAGGAAACTTAACCTTTCTCTTCAACCTCTAACTATAAATTTGATTTCTTACTTACAAACACAACTTCTCCAAAAATTCTAGCATCTTCAAATCACTTCTCAAATATGATATCTCTCTATCCAACTCTTTCTTCTTGTTATTTGTATTCATGGATTCTTACATCTTCTCAAGAGAAATACCTTCTTCTGATACATCTATGATGCAAAGGAATCTTAAGGAAACCAAACAAATTAATAAATTTATCAAAACAACACATCAAACTTGTCCTTTTACCTCTGCTAGAGGATCCTTATTCAAAAGCCTAAATAGGCCTAGAATATGCAAATTTTGTATATTTTGAACCTTTAATAAGTTTTACCTTTAATGCTTTATTTAAATGGTCTTTAGATGCCAAAAAAACAATAACAATGAATACAAATAAAGGATATTTCATCTTATTAGCAAATTACTTAGAACTGCCCTATTTTGGTTCTCAAGAACAATGCCAATGATGGAAACTAGTTGGGAGCATCATATGAAGAATCAAGACAAGGTATAAAGTGTCTTGGATACACTTTTGGCTCCCCAAATTATACACCAAATTATATGGTTCAAATCCCCATACAGATCCTTCATTGATCACCTTCTCTTATTTAACTAGGTCTAGTTGTTAGTAGTTTGATCTAAGAGGTTTTTCAAGCATAAAATATAATCCAAGGAGTTTTAAAAGAAACCAAAATCCTTTTCAAGTACCCATTTCATTTTTATAGAGGTCTATGAAGTTTCATTTCTTAAAACCAATCCTTAACCCATGTTTCTCTAAGTTATCTCTATCCAATTAGGCCTCTAGAATAGGAAAGTCATCCAAGGAGAAAACTATCAAAAATTTCAAGATAATGGAGGCATACAAAAACTTAAAACCTTGAAAATCCCAACATTTGTGATCCTCAAATGATTTTTTACAATTTGTGGCCCACAATAATTTTTCTAAATCCTTCAAATATCAAACTCTCTCTAAACCTTGCATGGGTTTTATACACTACCCTGTAGGAGTAAAAATGTACTTTTAGTGAATTTTTAAATGTTTCAAAGATTGAATGTTTAACAAAAGTATTTTTGGACCTCTTATAGGTTCCTGAGAATTATTCATGCAAAATTAACATAAGACAAATGGAAAAAGTGAATTTTACCTTCTCTAAACTGCGTATTCCAACTCTAACAGGCCTGTGCATAGTTTCTTATTCCATTCTTGCATGTTTTCAACTCTTAAAACTTTTAATCCAGAATTATAACACTCCATAAATAAAAATCAAACTAATATTTGCAAAGATACAAGGAGATTCAAGAATATTTCAAATATTCACATTAAAAATGCCCTTCATGACTGTCATTTTACCCATTTACAATCTCCTTCTTCATGAAAAACAAGGGTAATCATTATATTATCTCCTCATCTCTCAAGGAATACCTTTCACATCTCCTAAAAAATATTCCCCAACACTTCTCTATTCGAATACCTTCCATGTTAACTAACCTTTTCAAGTCATATCCTTAACTAGGCTCTATAACCATCAACTCACTTATGGTAGTAAAGAGATTACAATGAGTAAACATACTAATCACCTCTAGCATTATAATAACCCATAAAGTAGGGATTTTAAACCTTATTCATGTGCATACAAAACATTCTAAACACCAAACTAGACGCCAACTGACCAAAATTGCTAAAAAGGTGACAAACTTTCACTAAAAATTCAAATATGAAATTTGGAGGGAAAATTCCTAGAAGCCATAATTTGAATTTTGAAGCCTTATAATGAAATATTTCCACACCAACCAACCTATATAGACCCCCAAATCATTTTTACCATGAATTTTTACTTGAAGAAGCATTGTAAGTTTATGCTCATGTATTAGTGGGGAGTGCATATTTGAAGAAAAAGAGAATCCATTTGTAGGGAAAAAAAAGTGTGATCAACATATTTAAAGTGAAAATCCAATATCGAAAGATAAATATGCACACAATGTTATATGTAAGTTGTAGATCATAATACTAAAGGATGAAATCAACCATTCGAAAATGAGGTTATTGGAAAATTTTGTCTAGTTTAGAAAATTTTGTCCAGATATCATGTTCAAGTTCCCAAAATTTATAAACATAATTATGGCACCATGTACAACCCATTTTCACCTTTTCTTAACATTTCATCATCTCTATACCTTATATAATGGTGCAATACTTATAAACTCTAACCCTAGTCTAGATTTATATTGCTTTTAGAAGTTATGTTGATCAAATATCTATCCTTACATTTTTTAGTATTATATTTATTGTATTTGTTTTATTTACCATTTTAATTATACAACACATTTTAACTAATATTTTAAATATAAAAAAATAAATTTCATATTACATGTACATGTTATAAGCATCTTTATAAGGTGGAATGAATAACGTGCATTTCCCAAATCCATGAGCATCTAAGTAACATGTTGGTTGTGTTGTTAGAAGGGAATATGAGGAGCCACATGACCATCATTTTAGGTCTAACATATAAAGGTAAATACATGACCCCAATTGTGTTTTATCATTGGCCACAAAATCCTTAAACTATATCCATTGTGCCAACAACTTTTGGTGTGGTATAGCCTAGAGTAGTAAAAAGTGCCATAGTGAAAAGTTTATGGATAGATCTATTATCTACCCTCATTATTTTGATTTATGTGAATCAATGTATTCTAAAATGAGAAAAGGTTTAGATGCTTTCCCATCATAAAGAGGAATATTTGAATAATTGGATGTAATTGGTGGTGAGAATTTTGATATCTTTGTAGTCAAACCAATAATGACATTGATAAGACGAGGGTAAATTATATAAGTCTATAGAGGAAGTAATGTGTGATAAGCCATATGTAATTCATCACCCTTATAAGATTATTTATTATTAGGAAATGGAACAATAAACACCTTTAACTTAGAATTTAGTTTAACAACTAATGCGATGGCGGGTGTGTCCATGTTTTATAAAGAAAGAGTGTTACTTTCAATTAGCTCCTATATTTTTAAACATAATGTGAATCACATATTGGTTGAGTATCTCAAACACCTATATTAGTCACAATATAGTTTATCATCAATCCTATTTCTTAAGTTCTAGATGTTTCAAACACTATGGGTAGAGGAAACTCTACGGGATTACCCTCTATGATTTATTACAATATTTTATGAGGAGGTTCTGGTATATTTTTCATTTCCTTTTTAGAGATAAAGTAAGGAACATATGTAGAGATTATTGTGTAACATTGAAAATTTTATCATCAAATTTCTTATTTTCATTTATTTTACCTTTATAGGAGGGTTTAGATTAGATTTTACGCCTACTAGATTTAGGTTCTTATCATTATATCTTGGCATGTTGGTTGCAAGGATCTTGGTCTTCTATATCTTAACTATTATGCATAGGTCTTAAAAGGAGTTGAAGGTAACAAATATGGAATATTTTTAAAGTTATGGAATAAGGCTATAAATAGATGCCTCTAGTAATTCACCCTTGTTAATATGCTTAGGACCTCAAGAGAGCATGACATTGTAACACAATGACATAGTTTATGACCTTATCCTTGGATTTTTGCTTGAATTGAGTAATTTGGACAAGTGAAAGGTGGTTAATGATAATTAAAAATGAGAGAAGAATATATCACCTAAGGTATGAAATGTGTGTACCAATCCTTGAAAGAGGTTATATAAGAAATATAATGCATATTATTTGATACTATATGAACAATTCCTAACTAATAAGATATTGTTACCCATATATTCTATACATGAGGCTATAAATGTATGATGTTGTTGTTGTGGATCATAATTTACATCATTGAAGGAGAACTTGGGGTGGAGAAAAACCAAGTGGTAATAGAAAACTAAGGGCCAGAGGGGATAATGGATTATCAAGTAAACATATAGAGATTGTAGTGACGTGTGTTTTTCCTTGCATGTAAGAAGGGTTATTTGAGTTTGTATGTCCTAGATTTGTTGTATATATGCATTATGAAGAGGATTTTGAAAAACATGCGTGGTGTCAGGTTAACTAGATGAAGCCTTATACTATGTAGGAATATGCATAATGACTTGCGGGCTATGTGCGATGATGAGTCATTTTATTTCCTATTTAAACACCTCATCTCATATGTTTTGTTTAATCCATTTGTACCCCTGAACTTGAATTTCCCACTTATAGTGCTGAGCATTTCCACTATATCTTGAACTTATGGCACATATATTAGTTAATATCATTATTACTAAGTTTACTTTATTTTGTGGATTATGGTATGCATTTATTATTCTGGATGCAATGTGATGTTAAATAGTGCCTTGAATAAGTATCAACCTTGATTTCTAAAGATTTTTTAATGTGTATCCACTAACATGTAGAAAAAGGAATTCATTCATAGCATAGAGATAATCTAAAACAACTGACATGCAGCTAAAGGGACCCATCTGTAGGCAATACGTGCCTGTATCCACAGGAGGTCACACATATGTAAAGTTGTGATTTTGAGGAGATTGAACAACCATGGAAAACTTCACCTGATATTACACGTGTTGATAGAGAAGAATTTATGTGAACAAGGAAGAAGATTCAATGCCACCACCTGATTATGTGTTGCAACTCAAACAAAGAACTAGTTGATTGAATTTATAATTTACTAACTAGTTGTTCAATCGATCAATTAGTTAAGTTATGTGATTATATTAGAAAATCTCCTAAACAATTTTGTTGCATGAAAATATCTAGATTTTTTGGTTAGGATATTTTATTGAATCCAACTGTAACTCCTAGTATGAATCTATCTCTTCATGCCTTTATTGTAATGAAGGATATAAAAAAGGGAAAGATTAATGCTATAGGTAGGATAATAAAGAGGGAGATTAGATGCATAGATATAGATAATTTTTTGTGTTATTCCATTTGTAATCTTCATGATGATGAAATAAGAATCAGAGTTCTGTTAATTTTCTATAAACACGGGCCTTAGGAGGGATTAACACCTAAGGCAGGGCCCACTTACAAATTTTACTAACCCTCTCCTTTTGTTTGTTGTTTTAATTCATTTACATGATTAGAATTGCAGCGATTTCTTCCTTTATCTGTATTCTTTTTTACATGCTTTTCCATAGCCATAGTATTTAATTTCAGTCATAATCTAGTTCATTTCTAGTATTGTTATTTCCTAATTGTAGTGACAACAATTTACCTTTACGTTCCTCAAACATTAGTAATTTTGCATATAACATTGGCAATATTGAAATTTTACGTCCCTAGGTCTGATAATTAAATGATCATAGATTAATTAACAACATGTTAATTTCTGTAAGTTAATTTTCACCACCATTTTTGGCATTGTTTTCGGGGATACTACCAAGTTATAAGTTTTTTGAAGATGTTTTTCATTTCTTAGAGCAGTTTAGGTTTTAGGAAATTCACTTCCAACACCCCCCAACTAATTTTCTGTTGATAGAGTTGAGTAGTTGATGTATGCACCACCCAAGGGATTCCCATGGTAGATTCTTTCCTAATCCAAAGGTAGCAAAGATATCTTCATATACCTCTGAGGATTCTGAAGAAGAAACCTTTGTACTTGGTTTTATTTTCAAAGAAAATCCTCCAAGTGAAGGCTCTGTAGTTACTCTTGAGCAGCCAAAGATGGCAGAAGAAGTAAATCAAAATGTTTAAAATGGGGAAACCACCTTTGAGTTCCCCATCAATGACAAAAATGTAGTTATTGACATGAAAAATATTTCTCCCTCATCTTTTCCCAACCTTCATGAATCTATGTCTGAAAACCCAGACACCTTTCTGTTTAAGTTTGATGTTCTATGCAAGAGTTGTGATTATACTACTGATGCACATAGATTGAAACTATTTCCTGCTACACTCAAGGATGCATCCTTGAGATACGGTTCGTAGGATTGGGAAGAAATGTATTAACCAGGTAGACATAAATGAAGGATAAATTCCTTGATAAGTACCAGGATTGTTGCAGACCAAGCAGTAGAGGGAGTGCTGGAATCTATAGAGTGGCATAAAAAGAGGATGAACCATTGGAAGAATATTTGGAAAGGTTCATGTTCTGCGTTCAGAATTCAAGGCACACCGAACTACCACTTGACTCTCTTAAATTACTCATTTTGAAGGGACCTAGTGAGGAGGACATGGATTCTCTGGATCTGATAGGAGTAGGAGACATTGCAAAAGTTACTTTTGCATACATTTGTGACACCTGCAAAAATTACTCAAGAGCTACTATGAAGAGGGTAAGAAGTGTAAGATCAAGAGGTGGATCAGCTACCAAAACAATTGGGGACATATCCAAGTCAGATATTTTCAACATGTTTAAAAACATGAAGCAGGAGATTGTCAATGACATGGCTAATCAATTAGATGCTCTACATGCCAAAAATAAAAGGAAGATGTAGAAGCAACACTCACAGAGTACTACCATGCATGCAGAAGGAAGAAATATGATTGTAGATGCAGAGAATTGGCCATCATTATTCAAGAAAGGGAGGATTCACCTGATTTCAAGATGTTGGAGACAAAGGATGGGAAAGTTTTCTATATTTCTCAAAGAAAACCATGGCCACTAAGGCAAGGAGGTATGACACAAGACCCTATGCATTCATTTCAAAATTGGTCTAATAATTCATATATGCAGCCCCCACCTTGGGCTAACCCTCAAGGTTGGGCCAAATATCCTAACCAATATAAACAACAGTGGTAACCTCAATTCCAAGGCCAACCATAACAACAATGGAAAAAACCTCCTCAATCATGGTAGTAGCCTTGGAGAGGAGGACAATAGTGGAATAACCCACCTCTAAACTACCAATAATTTTATCATCAACCTCTTTATCCACACCAATAAACTCTAATGCCAAACCCCCAAGAAGGATCTCAACCAAAAAGCTACCCAACTACTAGTTCAACCAACACCTAACCCAAACAATAAAGCTACTCATCCAGCCTATTCCACTGAACTAGCTCAATACCCTACTTATTCTGTTAATATCAACAATATCCATCTTCGCTCAAGAATAACTCTTCCTCCACTAGCTAGACCCACCATTACTAAGATTTATGAGGAATCACAGACAATGCATGATGATTCACAATAAAGCAATAAAACACTCCAGACATATCCACAACAACAACAGCATAAGACATTGCACATTGACCCGTAACAACCTAAGCAAAATTCTAGCAAGGGTAAAATGTAGGGTAATGAGCCACCATTTCCTAAAAGGTTACAAGAAAAGAATACTGACCTCAAATTAGAATCTGATTCTGATTTTGTCAACTAGCTAAAAGACATTTGTGTCAAAATTCCATTGATTCAAGCTATTAAGGATGTTCCATCTATAACAAATTGGTTAAATATCTATGCATAAATAAACCAAGAAGAAAGAGGAAAGATTCAACTAATTTTCAGGTCATTGAACAAATAGTTGATATTATGCTTGGGAACTCAATTCTACCTATATACATAGATACAAGCAATCATTTGGTAAATGTCATAATCAATGGCACAGTGATTAAGAATACGCTGATTGACTTAGGGGAAGCAATAAATGTAATGAAAAAACAAATTATGGATGACTTGAAGTTAAACGGACTAAGACCAACAAACTATAGTCTTGCATCTTATAGATAGATCAATAGTTAATCTTGAAGGAGGCCTAGAGGATGTAGTAGTAGTGGTAGAATCTTTGGAGTACCCTATATATTTTATTTCTCTTCAGTCAAAGGAAAGCTTGGGATGATATCCTATTATCCTAGTAATACCATGGTTGGAAAAAATTGACCCATTCATAAAATATAGACCTGGTAATATGATTATCTCTAATGGAAGTGGTACCAAAAAGCTCATGCTTTACCCCCTTGCACAACCATTCAATGAAGAAGACCAAACCATTTGGGTTAAAGAGATGGAAGAAGATCAAAGCTCGGTTCAACAACTCATGATGTTGGAGAATTCATGCACAATTTAAGGGCAAGAAGAATATGTTGTTCTTTCTAACATCCTGTAAAGTAATTATGGGAATAATGAAGAAGTAGATGGCAAATTACGGTGTATAAGTTGTCCTAAAAATCAAATCCTACCACAGCAAATCACTATGAATGTTCCAGGTAAGAATTTCATCCTCCACCAACTTCTTCCACATGATTGTATATTAAATTATGTAAGCAATAGTGTATGCTCCATGACCGATCTCTCTAAGCAAGTGTAAATTTCTCTGGGAAAGCAACTTTAATGTGAAAAAAATGTTGAGCATGCAACAAGAACATTTGTTAATTTCTCTTCTATAGAAAAATAAGACAAAATTTGCATAGGACTATGGATATATGCATGGGATACACCCTAAGCTCTGTACACATAAGATATACATCAAAGATAGTTTTAAGCCAATAAGACAACCACAAAGAAGAATGAATCCAACAGTGAGGGATATAGTGAAAGAAGAATTAAAAAAATTATTGGATGTTGGATTCATATATCTAATTTTATATAGTCATTGGGTGTTACCCCTTATCATTGTACCTAAGAAGAATGGAAAATGGAGAATCTACATGGACTCTAGAGAGCTGAATGTAGCAACAGAGAAGGATCATTTTCCGCTTCCTTTCATTGATCAGGTACTTAAAACTCTTACTGGCAAGAAATATTTTTCCTTTTTGTATGGCTATAGTGGCTACAACCAAATTTAGATTGCACCACAGGACCAGACAAGACCACATTCACGTGCCCATGGGGAATGTTTGCATATTTTGTTCTTCCTTTTGGTTTTTGCAATGCACCTTCTACATTTCAGAGAGTAGTTTTGAGCATTTTTTCAGATCTAACCAATGACTGCATGGAGGTATATATGGATGATTTTACAGTATATGGTAGTAATTTTGATGAAGCAATGAAGAATCTAGATAAATTTCTCAAGATATGTAAGGAACATAACCTGTCCTTAAGCAATGAAAAATTCTACATGATGATGTATGAAGGAATAGTGTTGGGGAATTATCTATCAGATGTTAGAATTCAGGTAGATCCAACAAAAGTATCTATGATTATAAATTTTTCAACACCAAATAGCAAAAAAGATGTAAGGATCTTCTTATGACATGTTTGGTATTATAGAATATTTATACAAGACTTTAGTAAGATTGCAACACCATTATTTGTCCTACTAGGAAAAGATGCTACCTTTGAGTGGACTGAGAAATGTGAGGTTGCATTCCAGACTTTGAAGCAAATGTTGACTTCAACACATGTGTTAAGAGGACCAGATTGGAGTTTTCCATTTCACATTCATACTGATGCCTCAGATCACGCCATTGGATTTATTCTAGGACAAAAGATGAAATCCTATAAACTACACAATCTATTATGTCAGTAAGAACCTGAACCACACTGATCTCAACTATACAGTCACAGAGAAAGAATTATTAGCAATAGTTTATGTTATCAATAATTTCAGGACACTACATCATGAGTTATCTAATATTCATTCATACAAATCATGCAACAATTAAATATTTGATCATCAAACCAGTTGTAAGTAGCAGAATAATAAGATGGTTGTTACTCTTACAAGAGTTTGATGTCACCGTCATGGATAATATTGTTAAGGACAATTTTGTAGTTGACTTTCTTTCAAGAATGGAGAACAATAGTGAAGAACAAGTAGTGGATGACTCTTTTCCAGATGAGAACCTATTTTTCATTTCCACTAGAACACCCTGATATGCTGATATAGCCAATTATTTGGTCTCAGATAACACACCTCCACACTATTTATACTCTGAAAATAAATACATTGTTGAGAAAAGTGTGATTTTTTCTTGGATAGATGGTTTTCTATTTCATACAGGGTAGGATAATGTTATGAGGAGATGATTAGATGATGAGGAAATTTATGATGTCCTCAAATCCTTCCATAGTGAACCATGTGGAGGATATTTTGATGTCGAATATAATAGCACAAAAAGTGTTCATAATAGGATGTATTACTGGCCTATACTACATAAGGATGCAACATTGTTTGTAAGAAGGTGTGATAAATGCCAAAGAATGGGTAAGCCTACCAAGTCATATGAAATTCCACTGCAAACTCAGTTGGTATTACAACTATTTGATAAATGGGGTTTGGACTTCATTGGTCCAATAGATCCTAAATCTAAGTAAAAAGAGTACATTTTGGTGTGTAGAACTACCTCACTAAATGGACAGAAGTGAAATCACTACCAAATCATAAGAGTGAGAAATTTACTAAATTCTTATATGACCACATTTCATGAGGTATGGAGTACCAAGAGAAATAGTTACAGATCAAGGTACACAATTCACTACTGATGTTATTTATGATCTAGCTAAGGAATATGAAATTGAACACAAAAGATTCTACACCGTATCACCCCCAATATAATGGTCAAGTTGAGGTAAAAAATAGGGAAATAGAATGCATATTAATGAAAAACTATTGCACACCATAGGAGATATTGGGAAGGAGGACTTCTAAAGGTATTTTGGGTGTTCAACACAACTTGGAAGACAACAACAATTTTACACCATTTGATATTTTGTATTAAAAGAATGATGTTCTCCCTATTGAATTTGAGCATAAGACATTAAAGACTGCACTTGAATCAGACATAGTTTTTTCTAAATCTTAAAGGAAGAGGATTATCCACCTCAATGAGCTAGATGAAATGAGGAGACAAGATGTGCATAATACAAAGGTGATACAAAAGAAAAGGATAAAATGGCATGAAATATTCATCAAGACAAGACAATTTGAAGAAGGTGATTGTACTCTCTTAATTGACTCCAAGTACAAGGACCACATGGAAAAATTCAAAAAAAGGTGGCTAGGCCCATATGAGATTGAGAAAATATTTCCAAATGGAGAAATGAAACTAAATACTATATATCCTGTGAGACTCAAACACCTGGTGAATGGTTATAGGCTGATTTTGTATAAAAATCCAATTAATAGGAGCACGTTTATGTAAAAATTCAGAGGAGGTCAAAGCAAAATGGAGATTAAGACATTAGAGTTAAGGTCAGAAGTTGAACCTACTAGTTCATCTTCTAAAGTTTCTGAGGAATGAGATGTTTAGTGGCCTTGGTGTATTCATATTGATGTGATCAGTCCTCTTGGTGATCAACATAACTTAACTAACATATTTTTTTTCTTAGAATGTTTGTTTTGTAGGATTTGGTGTATTTGTTACAAGAATTGCATGGTCTCTAACAAAAGGAGATGATGTAAAGACTAAATGTCCACTTGTAGTAGCATGTAGAAAAGCCCTTATTTTTTTCCCATTTGTAAAAATTGTGATTGTACAAAGAAAATAAGGAACAAACTGCACCTACGAGTACTTATGGAGATGAATAGTACCAGAGAGAAAAATTTAGCCTTCTCTTTCTGGGAATTAACTGATTTTACTAAGGATCCATTAGCTTTCCTCTACTTACACTTGCAACACTCTATACAGTGCCTACAACATCGTAATACCTCAACCTACAATGTCAAGATGATTTTGCATGCAGCCAAAGGTGAAAATTATGATGAAGCACATGTCACCATCATCCAACATACATCTCGAGATAAGTGCACTTAATTCATTTTAATAAAGTAGTGATAGATATGTCATTAATATTTGTGTCATGTCATAAGTGACTTTATAAGCCATAATATGTTGCCATCTTTCATTATATGAGTTATTGCCCACGTCATCCCACTTCGTCACATAACCTCACCTCACACACTTGCACCCCTCAAATGAAATTAATGCATTCCTTTTCATGTTGTGTGTGAGTCGGTTGTAAAATTTGAAATCATCAAGTACTCAAAATCCTTACACTTACCTGATTTTTTACATAATCACCATAAACTGCAAGATTTTTCCTCTCACAGCTCAAGAAGTTTTCCAAATATAGAATGGGAGGAGACTTGATTCAAAATGAGCCTACATACCACTCACAACTTCGTAGTCAACTATAAATATTACATTATTTCCATGATAATGGATGGATGGAATAAATTAATAAGTTTTAGGGATTCAACAAGTCCATGGTGATAGAGTTTGTTGCCTCATTTAAGGATGGAAATGCCACTGTTAAGAGTTTAACAGTTAAAGTGGATGATGAAATTCTAGCTGTAGTAACAGGACTTCTAGAAGAAGGTGAGTTTTTTCCTGCAAAGGAAAATATAGATGAGGCTCGAACGGAATTTGGTGAAGGTGATGATAATTTTGTAAGTGATAGACAAGGTACATTATGTACTTCCCTAAAACCTTTTTGGGCTGATGTTACAACTACATTATAAAATACTTCACTTGTGAGGGTAGGTACTCAAGATTGAATATTATGCATTTTAAATTTCTTAATCATTTAAAGAATGGAAGACATGTTAATGACCCTAATTTATTACATGAAAGCTTAAAGAAAATTAGTAAGGAGTCTCATAGGGGGAGGTATGCATTATCTCATCAGTGTCTTATTATCTTGATTGTCAAACATACATTAGAGAGGGAGCACCCTGCAATAAAATGGGGAGAGTTTTCTAGGGAAAAACACATTGATGATTTGTTGTTAAAAAGGAATAAAAAGAGGAGAAACACTTCTATTTCTTCTACACCTCCACTTGAAACCATATATTCTACCTCTATTCCTACATAAACTTCCTGTTGTTGCAGACTCACAGCACCCATGGATGCAGATCAGGCTTCTAGGTTGATGTTCAGGCATCCAGTGTGATTGCACAACATGGAATCCTTTCTCCAAGTGTGGGACTTGTGAAGATGAGAAAATATTCTCCAGAGAAGGCTGGTTCCTATTCCTCTGTTCAGATGCACACAAAAATGCAGAGGGTTTACTAAAACCTAATCTAACTTGTCAAGGAGACAAGGTGAGAAAATGCATAGAATAAAACCTAAACTACAGAGGTGATCCACCAAGGAATGTTAGACACTTGTTTTTGCAAATCTAACATAGACCACATAGATGCAATACAAACACTATGCACAGGTAACCAAACTACAATAAGAGATCAAAATAACAACAATGAATACATGAGAGGGTTGAGAATCAATCACAAACATATATATATTGCTCAAGAGTCACTACAGTACATTACAGTGGCCAAGAGGCAAAAACTGGGCATTACAATCCATATGGGAGGTTTGAAAAGCTCCACAAATTCTCTTGCAAGCAGGGAAGAAAGGAGGATGCAAAACAAGAATGTCCGACCTCTTAAAAGGGCTCCTCTTTACAATATATTTCAAGAAATGAGAGAGGAGAGAGGGGAAATTCAGAATATGCTCCAACCACTTCTTGGTAGCATTTAAATCATCTCATTATGATCCAAGCGGCAGATCCTGGCAAAACGGTGGGCTGTCTAACAGAAGCAGTGAGCTTCCTGCTATATTAAAGTTGGTTGTTGAAGCATTACACGCGTCAGAGACATTTTCTTAATTTTCTCCCTCTAAACTACACCAAAATGTAAGATTGACCCCAGAATCATGTAGATAATTTCAACAGCTTTCCGTTGATATAAAGAACGTGCAAATCCGAGCTCTGGATCGAAAGATATGAAGGTCTGAAGATTTAGGGCACAAAACAGGTGAAAACGGATTTTTAAATTTCTTTTCCCGCGTTCTGCCATATGGACGACACGTGGTAAACTCTAGTCCGCTGAGCAATTCCCTCTCTCCACCTTTTCGTGGGTTTTTTTTGTGGGCCCCTTAAACTTGGACACGTGGCACTATTTCATTGGTTTGGATCAGTGCTCGAAAACTCGCCCCTTTGACTTTTGGACCTTTTTCCTTGGCGACACGTGTCATGTTGTGATTTGTCCACGGGCCTGCCGGATTTTCATGTCCACCGCGTCCTTTTGTCCCAAATGTTCCAGTGCTTCGCGGGACAAAATCCTCTGATCCGCCCGAAATGGGCTTCCTCGTCCCTTTTCTGCCGATGACATGTGGCGTGATCTGATTGGCTTTCGGCTCCCTCGGCTATCCACATCCCTCGCATCCCTTTGTCCCACTTGTCCTTATGCTGCAGTTTCCTGTTTCGGCCGAACCGGCTTGTTCATGTCCTTCACGTACATTTGTTCTACTTGTCCCAGTGCTTCGCGGGCCACCTGGAGGTGTTTCGGCCGAACTGCGCCTTGGTGTCCCGAACGTCCCAAATATTTCTAGGACAAGGACTTAGCCGATTTTCACAAATTTTTTTTTTGGTCTGGGCTTATTTTCTGCAACTTCTCGCATTCTCTCAGAGCTCGTTCTTTTTCAGCTTGGGACTTGAGAATCCTGATGTATGTTATCAATTCAACCCTGGGGGGTGAAGTTGGATAACAATTTGGCAACTCAACGGGGTCATCTGCCTGCTAGATGAAAAGACCAGTTGCCTTTTTGCGATCCATTGGGCATGGAGTCATAAACAATGACCTGAAATGAGCCTGATACTACAACTCCCTCCATGAGAGCATGTTGAACTGTAAAAACTCAAACTAGGAGTGAAAAAACCTGTGCCAAAGCACTTAGGGAAACTGAAACCTAACTACAACAAGACAATGTGCATACGCACTTAGAGGAATTGAAATCTAGACTAATATTTACAAGGGTGAACCTTTTATTTTCAGTAGCAATGTTTGAGATAGATTCCATTTACTGGAATCTGCAATTCTTCACCGTCCAATGAGGCCAATTGGAAAGCATTGCTGCTCTTGCACTTTGTGACCATGTATGGGCCACTCCAAATAGCATCAAATTTTGAATGCCTTCCCGGTTTTGCTCTGTCCGCATCCCATTTCAACACTAGATCTCCAACTTGAAAAGATCTATCCTTGGCCTTTCTATCGAAGTTTTTCTTGATCAAAGCTTGATCATTTTCCATCGCTTGGGATGCCTAATTTCTGATCTCTTGCAGCTCCATCAATTCTGCATATCTTACCTCCATGGGCTCAAATTCAAGTAACTCCAGCTGCTTCATGAGTTCCAATGTTGGCAACTCAAGTGACATGGGCAAGATTGCCTCTCTTCCATAGACAACCCTGAATGAAGAGTTACCTGTGGATCTTTTGGGAGTGATTCTATCAGCCCGTAAGGCTGATTTTAGCTTGGTATGCTAAGACCTCTGATTCTCATCAAGAGTTCTCCTAATGATCCTCAGCAAGTTCTTGTTTGTAGACTCGGCCTGGCCATTACCCTGAGGGTAATAGTTCGATGAAGTGCTTAGGTAAATACCGTTCTTAACAACCCACTCAGTCACCTTGGATCTAATGAATGCCAGTGCATTATCAGAGATTATTGTAGCAGGTACACCAAATCTAGTTGTTATCTCCTCATAGAAGTCTAAGATGTTAGACTCATTCGCCTCTTTGAGTGCTACTGCTTCTATCCATTTGGTGAAGTAGTCCATGGCCGTCAAAATCCATTTGTGCCCTTGGCTTGAATTGGGGTTAATGACTCCAATGAAGTCCAAACCCCATTGCATGAATGGCTGGTCAACTAAGATTGGATGCAATGGAAGGGCAGCAAACTTCTCTTTTCCTGTGAAGAATGCACAATTCTTACACCTCTTGATCCATGCATAGCAATCACTGAAGATTTTAGGCCAATAATAACCAGCCTTCATGATTTTTAGAGCTATCACTCTTGGTGCAAAATGGCCACCAGCTAGTCCACCATGAAACTCTTCCAACACCCTTTGAATCTGATCTGTGCTAATGCATCTCAGCAGCACTCCATTCATGTCTTTCTTGAACAAAACTCCATCAACAATGGCATACGGAACAGCCTACAACCTGAAGTGTCTCCTTTGGGTCTTGTTCATCTCTAGGGGGCACTGGCCTGTACCTAGGAAGTGCATAATATCTTGGGTCCAGCAAGGAGTGGGGGAAGCATCATCTTCTTCTTGATTGCCACTTGGCTCATGACTGTCCTAGACTGTCAAAACAGCATCTTCTTCGTTGCATACTTCCTTTTGCTTCCCCAAAACCAGCTGCTCACACAGTCCTTTCCCTCTTACCAGCTTGGTGATCTTGATATCAATGTCATACTCCATGACACGGGTGATCTAACCTTCCCTTTTCTCATTCAAATCCTTATTGAGGAGGAAGTCTTTAACTCCAGCATGTGAGACCAGCAACTGGACCTTGTTGTTTGAGACTAAATGCTTGAATTTCTTCAAGCTTTTGATTACTGCAAGTACATGCTTTTCAATAAAAGAGTACCTCACCTCACAGTCATCTAGGCTCTGGCTGAAAAAGGCAATCGGCTGCTCATCATTATCTTTGTTCTGCTATACCAGAATGGCAGAGATAGTGTCATCACCTCCAAATGCATAGAGGATGAAATCCTTGGAGAAGTCTGGGTTAATGAGAGTTGGTGCTTGAGAGATAGCTTCTTTGATTACCTCAAAACTCTCCTTGCCTTCTGCTGTCCACTTAAAAGCCATGCTCTTCTTTAACATTTTGGTGATGGGCTTGACAAGGGCTGCAAAATATGGGATAAACCTGTGGACAAAATTGATCCTTCCCAAGAAGCTTTGAAGAGCCTTCTTGTGACTTGGCAATGGCAGTGCTCTTATGGCTTCAACTCTCTCTGGGTCAATTGTCAGTCCCTCTTTCGAGACAATATGGCCAAGGATATTTCCTTCATGTGCAAGAAAGATGCACTTCTTGGGGTTCAAAGACACTCTGAACTTTCTACACCTCTGAAACACTTTCCTGAGGTGAAAGAGATGGTTTGTTGCATTCTTGAAGAATACAGTGATGTCATCAAGGTATATCAGCACTATCTTGTTGATCAAACCCTTGAACGTCATGTCCATTGCCCTTTGAAAGGAAGCACCAGCATTGGACAGCCCAAATGGCATCTTCTTGTAAGCATACATGCCCCATTTAGTTGTGAAGGATGTCTTGAATTGGTCCTCTTCTTTTACCATCACCTGATTATACCCTGAGTAGCCATCTAGGAGAGAGAATCTCTCTGAACCGGATACTACTTGCAATATTTGCTCCATGGAAGGGAGTGGATAATGATCCTTGAGAGATGCCCTATTGAGGTCTCGGAAGTCCACACACAACCTAATTTCTCCGCTCTTCTTCCTGACCGGAACCAAGTTAGCAACCCAGCTTGAGTGCTTGATCGGGAATATAATGCTTGCCTCTATTAG
The DNA here is from genome assembly GCA_019776745.2 of Taxus chinensis. NCBI lineage: Eukaryota > Viridiplantae > Streptophyta > Pinopsida > Cupressales > Taxaceae > Taxus > Taxus chinensis. The sequence continues at coordinate 293,583,525 of CM034146.1, read as the reverse complement.
CTTATTTAGCTCTTTCTTCATCAGAGGCTCAATGTGAGGGTTGACTGGTCTCTGCTTCTGCCTGATGGGCTTAGCATCTGGATCCAATTCTATGGTATGTTGTGCCAAATTTGGATCGAATCCTCTTAAGTCTTCATAGCTCCAAGCGAAGACATCTAGAAATTCTTGGCAAAGTTGTATAAAATCTGATTTCTCCTGTTGAGTGGCCACTTTACCAATTTGAAGTGCTTTGCCTTCCCCAACCAGAATTGGCTCTGAATCTTCTCTCTTGACCTTTATGTTAACCTTTTCCTTACAAAACTGGTCAGTAGGGTTGAAGATAGACTCCAACGTTACTAAACCCTTGGGAAGCTTGTTTGTCCGCAGCTGCACTACTTGATCCCCATATTGTTTCTCTAATCTATCCTGATTCCTAGCTGAGAATTCAGCCTCTTCTTGTAAGAAATTGACAATCTGCTGGTCATTCTCAAACACTTGCCAACTGACATTGTTATCCGGCACTGAAGGCCTCACAATCACGTGGATGTTTGGTTGTACCTTGTCTTGTTGAATGCTTTTCGTAATGTAAAAGGCTGCCCCTACTGCTGCAAGCCTGTCAGCAGCTTGATTCTCTTTCCTGGGAATGGATTCGATGCCAAAACCTTCAAAATCTTCCATGAGGTCCCACACCCTGTTCTTGTAGCACCTGAGTAGATCATTCTTGGCAGCATGACATCCCTTGACCTGATTTACAATCAATTCACTATCCCCAAAGACTTGCAGATTCTTTATTTTTTTCTTGATTGCCCAATGCATCCCTTGCACCAAGGCTTCATATTCAGCAGTGTTATTGGAGCATGCAAATTGAAATCTAAAAGCTGAATAGTACTTTATTCCTTGGGGTGAAACAAGCATGGCTCCACCTCCTGCACCTTGCCTACTCCTTGATCCATCAAAAAACAGCTGCCATACCTCATTGTCATCGTTATGGCTTGGCTTGGTGATGCTAGGAACAGGTTGATTTTCTTCATGTATACAATAGACTCCCAGCTCAGATTCTTCTACTTCTTGATAGGGATCAAAAGCATGTATCTTGTTTTCCCATTCATCAAGAGTTAGGTCCGGGATACTTCCAACCTTGGTGTCAGCCTCATCAGTACTGGGGTGATCTTCTTGATCAAATGTTGAGCAATTGGCATTAATCTGACTTGGAGTGTAAGGCTCAATATGGAAGTTTGCAATAGGTTCAGACCTAATTGTAGCCTTAGTTCCATACCTTGTTCTAAACAGCATGTGAGACCAATCAGCAGATAAATACCCTCCAATCTTAGCTGTGAAGTCCCTTGACAAGCAAAGGGCAAAGAGTGGTGGAAGGTCTATGATTGATACATCTTGTAAGACAACAACATTTGGACATGCATGCAAGGTAAGACTCAAGTTTTTAATCACTCTAACTGTTGCTATTGTTGTCCCATCCAATTACACTACTCCTTTAGATATTACTTCATATTCGAGACTGAGCTGATCAGCTATTTGCTTGGGCATCACGGAGCTACTTGCCCCAGAATCAATCATGCAATTGTGTACTAGTTTATCCCCAATTATTAATGAGACATAGAAAGGAGGGGGCTTCAACATTTTACCTTGTTGTCCTCCATGACTTCCTTCAGGTTGGGCAGCATTTGTAAGCACTTTGTCTTGCATCTGAACCAGCTGATTTTAAGTTGTCCAATCCTTCATGGCAGCTTGTAGCAGATCTCTTTGGCCTGGGATAGATAGGGATTCCCACATTGATATGTTAACGTTTGTCTTCTTCATCTGATCAATGATACTGAATGGTGATGAAGAATCTCTCTGTTGTCCTTTGGTTTACACGTTTACTCCCTGCACGTGGGTAGCAATAGCTGGCATTTGAGTTGGCCTAGGGGTTGTTCTTGGCTGCCCTTGTGTATTTGAAACTGGATTCTGCTTTCCAATCATTTGTGGAGCCGTGGAAGGTTGTGGATTGGCTGGGGCTAATGGCTGTTCTTCACCCAGATTCCTCCTTTTTGACCTTGTGTTGGCTGCAACACCTTGAGAAACTGCCTGATTCATGCCACAGAAATCTTCTACTTGCCAGTTCACCAATGTAGTGTCATTTGGGGCTGATTGCTGTTGGAATGTTTCTGGTTGTTGGTTGTTTCCTTGACTTCCCTCGCCCTCCACACCGGTAGTTGTCACCATTAGTGCTTGATTGAGAGCACCATTGAAGCACATGGATTGGTTGTGAGGCTCGTTGCATGGAAAGCACCAATCATATTCCTGAGCAATATTGTTCTGTGTTGGCACTAATGCCTTAGAGGCAGATATGGCATTTGGATTATAGGGCTGGAATGGTCTATTGGTAGGAGGCCTTACTTGGCTTTGATTTTGATTCATATTTGCAGTTGGATTAGGTGGTCTTTGTGGTTGGTATGGCTGCCTATTAGGCTAAGCTTGAGGTTGATAAGAAGGTCTGAAACCTTGGGCTTGCTGCCTCTTAATAGTAACCAGCTCATTTCCCAAATTTTGCAACTGTTTCATGACCTCTTGGAGTTCATTTGAAGCACTTGGAGATGAAGTGGAAGCTTCATTCAAACTCTGATTTCTAGGAGTGGGAACATGAGCCAAAGTGAGTGCTTGACTAGTGCTTGGATTTTCTAAGTTTGGATACAAGGGCATAGGAGGCCTAGGAGCCAGTTTACCAACTTGAATAAGACAGTTTTCGGCTCTAATGGCAATGCTATAAGCCATAGGGATTGTTGTGCCTCCCATGGACTGAATTAACATAGAAATATCAGAATTCAGAGCTTTAAGGTAATATAGAAAAGCACCTCCTGCTGTTGGCCTGACTGCCACTAGAATCCTATCCCAAGACCTTTGAAATCTGAAGTTGAAGTCAGTCAGCTGCTCGTTGGGGGCTCTCTTGATAGTTGTCAGCTGCTCTAAAAGAGACAAGTTGTCTCCCTTCTCTCCAAATTGCTCGTGAAGTGCAATACACAGCTGATTCCAGTTTGTGATAGAACCAACTCCAAGGCTCCTAAACCATTGCAATGCTTTACCCTTGAAGGAAGATGCTAGTAACTTGACAGCCAATTGCATTTCATCGATTTCATGGATTACACAAAGGTTAGCAATGTCTTTAACATGATCACCTGGAGTAGTCTGATTTTCTCCAGTGAAGTAGGGAATGTTCTTCAAGGCTGCAATAGGAACTGGATGTTGTGCATTGAGAGCAAGTGGGATACTGCCTGTGAAGTTGACGTAGGGGTTGTTCTGAGCCATTCTAATTGGTCTTAAAACCCTTGTATATTGAAAGAAAGGCCTGTCAGGTGGAGGAGTTGAGAGAGTTCTGTTTAGTGGAGATGGAGACCTTTGAATCCTTCTTCCTCTTTGCCTTCTTCTCGGAGATAACTGCAGGTATTCAAACAGCACTTCTTCTTCTTCGAATCTTGACCTTGTGGTGATTCTTCTCATGATTTTTTAGGCCTGCACTACTGAAACCAGTTGATTCTTCCCCTTGGAGTCGCCAGATATGCAAATAATAGCTCTTATAAGCAAGAAAACTACAGCAGACGCATATCAACTTTGCTGTAATAAAAATGAGACATCTAGTCTCCCACCGGGCATGCCAAAACTGTTGTTGCAAACTCACAGCACCCCTGGATGTAGATTAGGCTTCTAGGTTGATGTTCAGGCATCCAGTGTGATTGCACAACATGGAATCCTTTCTCCAAGTGTGGGACTTGTGAAGATGAGAAAAGATTCTCTAGAGAAGGCCGGTTCCTATTCCTTTGTTCAGATGCACACAAAAATGCAGAGGGTTTACTAAAACCTAATCTAACTTGTCAAGGAGACAGGGTGAGAAAATGCATAGAATAAAACCTAAACTACAGAGGTGATGCACCAAGGAATGTTAGACATTTTTTTTACAAATTTAACACAGACCACATAAATGCAATACAAACACCATGCATAGGTAACCAAACTGCAATAAGAGATCAAAACGACAGCAATGAATACATGAGAGGGTTGAGAATCAATCACAAACATATATATTATTGCTCAAAATTCAATACAGTATATTGCAGTGGCCAAGAGGCAAAATACTAGCATTATAACCTATATGGGAGGTTTGAAAGCTCCACAAACTCTCTTGCAAGCGAGGGAAGAAGGGAGGATGCAAAACAAAAAAATGTCCGCCCCCTTAAAAGGGCTCCTCTTTACAATTTATATCAAGAAATGAGAGAGGAGAGAGGGGAAATTCAGAATCTACTCCAACCACTTCTTGGTAGCATTTAAATCATCTCATTATGATCCAAGCGGTGGATCCTGGCAAAACGGCGGGCTGTCTAACAGGAGCGGCGAGCTGTCTGCTGTATTAAAGTTGGTTGTTGAAGCATTACACGCGTCAGAGACGTTTTCTTAATTTTCTCCCTCTAAACTACACCAAAATGCAAGATTTACCCTAGAATCATGTAGATAATTTCAACAGCTTTCCGTTGATATAAAGAACGTGCAAATCCGAGCTCTGGATCGAAAGATATGAAGGTCTGAAGATTTAGGGCACAAAACAGGTGAAAACGGATTTCTAAATTTCTTTTCCCTCGTTCTGCCATCTGGATGACACGTGGCAGGCTCTGGTCCGCTGAGAAATTCCCTCTCTCCACCTTTTCATGGGTTTTTCTTGTGGGCCCCTTAAACTTGGACACGTGGCACTATTTCATTGGTTTGGATCAGTGCTCGAAAACTCGCCCCTTTGACTTTTGGACTTTTTTCCTTGGCGACACATGTCATACTGTGATTTGTCCATGGGCCTGCTAGATTTTCACGTCCACCTCGTCCTTTTGTCCCAAATCTCCCAGTGCTTCACGGGCCGAAATCCTCCGATCCACCCAAAATTGGCTTCCTCGTCCCAAATCTACCGGTGACACGTGGCATGATCTGATTGGCTTTCGGCTCCTTCGGCTATCTGCGTCCCGTGCGTCCCTTTGTCCCACTTGTCCTTGTGCTGAAATTTCCTTTTTCGGCCGAACCGGCCGGTTCGTGCCCTCCGCGTACATTTGTTCCACTTGTCCCAGTGCTTCGCGGGCCACCTAGAGGCGTTTCGGCCGAACCGCGCCTTGGTGTCCCAAATGTCCCAAATATTTCTAGGACAAGGACTTAGCCGATTTCCACAATTTTTTTTTGGTCCAGGCTTATTTTCTACAACTTCTCGCATTCTCTCAGAGCTCGTTCTTTTTCAGCCTGGGACTTGAGAATCCTGATGTATATTATCAATTCAACCCTGGGGGGTGAAGTTGGATAACACTTCCATAACTACAGAAACACATGTTCATGAAAATCCTTCTTCTCCATAGCAAGACCCTAGACCCATCTCTCTTATCAGGATTCTTGTTGCTAAAACTTTACTAAATATATCTACACCTGAGTCCTCTTCCTTCAAGGGAAAATGAAACTTCTCAAGAAAATCTTGTGAATTGTCTAGGAGATCCCATAGGCTTTACACTAAAAATCCCAAAACTTCAAAGCCTAGGATAAATTCTACTATCTCATTAGACAACGATGTAGATGAGGTTGAAAAGACAGAAGAACCTACACAAATGGATATTTAGTAGGGTGGTCCCGAAATTGCATGTGAAAAGAAGGATATGAAAGACACCACTAAGGAAATGGAAGAAACAAAAGAGGAGGAATATGATGAACAACATGTTCATGAGAGCCTTGATAAACCAATTAGGGATCAAGCAGAGGTGGTTCATGTTGGGGAGACACATAAACAACATGAAGGTGAAGCATTGACATATAAAGTTGACATTACACCACATTTTTCTACATTTAATGAAGAGCATAAAGAGGAAGCACTAGATAATGCAATGCTTGAACCACATATTGTTGGCATAGATATCATGGATGATTTTTCACCAAATGTTGAGGAAACAATAGGAAATATTGTTAATGAACTTGAGACAGAACCCCAATATGAGAATATTGAGACCATACAAGTGGATAATCTTGCAGTTATTAAAGATACAATTCATGAAATTTCCCAAACATTTCCACTAGATATCCTGCAGCCACAAGTTATTATCAGAAAAAATTTCAAGGAACCCCCAAAACCATTTTGCAGAAGCATAAACACTCAAAAATATTTGTTAGATTACGGGGTTCAGCAATTTGAAGACTATGTTGTTAGGTTGTAGGGAATATGGGAAAGGGAGAAGGAATAATTACTCTTCCAACATCAGCAGGATCTTGAAGAAAAAGATAAACATATTAGGACCAAAGATAATGAAATTGCAATACTAAATAAAAATCAAGAAGATATAGTTCAAGTGACAAATGAAATATTCAAATGTAGACCACTGTCTAACATTTATGTTATCTTCTTAAAAGAACAAATTTTGCATTTGAAGTATACTTGTATCAAAAATGATATCCCATTTGATATTATTGGAGTCAAGACTCTCTTCTGGATATATATGAAAATTCCCCATGAGATCCAGTTACTTCAATGTGAGCTATATATGCATAATTATGCCTTGGAGTATGACAAAGATTGGGTCCCTATACTCTACATTGGGGATGTGCAAATTAAGGCACTATGTTCCTATTTTAACAATGAGCTATATAGAGAGAGAAGAAAATGGTTGACTACATGAACTTATGTAAAGTGAAATAATTGATGATAAGGGTAGAGGCAGGAAATGCCAAAGCCATGATTGAAGACTATGGAAAGTATATGAAAGTTCAAGAAATTAAACATAGGGTTTATCGAATGAGACAAGAAACTCATGATGAAGCAAGAAACTACATTACATTTAATGGCATGGAAATAGTACAAGCCTGCAGGGAAAGATGGGAGGAAATGTCACAAGAGTTGCAAAGGAAGGAAATGAATTCTTATCATAATATCATCCCCACTTTCATAAGGATAAATGCATATATTGAAGTTTCTAAGGGATGGGGAAAAACTTGGTTTCCTATTGGTTATTATCCACTAAGTTTCCATTATCATATACCACATTGGTCTGGAAACACAAAGTTAAATGAGGACACACAAGATAAGATAATGGAAAGATACAAAAATAATGCAGGGTACTTCTTTAGCGAGCCAAAAGGAACATCTATACCCACTGATTTCAGGCACCTATGTAACATCATTCAGGCAGATCCTAACCTAGATGAGGAACCCAAAGAATCTTGAATGAGGGCATTCAAGAACTTCATTCTAGGGGTGTAATGAGTCGTTTTATTTCCTGTTTAAACACCTCATCTCGTGTATTTTTTTAAATCCATCTCTACCCCTGAACTTGTATTTCCTTGTTATACTGTTGAACATTTCCAGTATAGCTTGAAATTATTGCACATATATTATTTAATATGATTATTACTAAGTTTACTTTATTTTGTGGATTATGGCTATGCATTTATTCTTCTAGATGTAATGTGATGTTAAATAGTGATTTGAATAAGTATCATTTTTGATTTCCAAAGATTTTTTATATGTATCCACTAACATGAAGCAAAATAAACTCATTCGCAACGTAGAGGTCATCCGTAGCCACTGAAATGTTATTCAAACGAAACCATCCACAGGAAATTGCCTGCAGACATAGGAAGTCACACACATATGTAAAGTCATGATTCTGAGGAGCTTGAACAATGTGGACACTTTGCTTGAGCTTGCATGTGTTGATTGAGAAGCAATTATGCGAACAATAATAAGATTCAATGTCATCACCTGATCATGTGTTACAACTCAAAAAAATAACTAGTGGATTGAATTTATAATTTAATAACTAGTTGTTTAATCGATCAGTTAGTTAAGCTATGTGATTGTATTAGAACATCTCCTAAATAGTTCTAGTGCATGTAAATTTATAGATTTCTTGGTTAGGATCTCTTATTGAAGCCAACTGTAACTCCTAGTATGAATATATCTCTTCAAGCCTTTGTTATAATGAAGGATATAAAAAGGAAAGATTAATGTTGTAAAGGATATATAGAGGTAGATTGATCCATAGATAAAGAGTTTGTTGTGTTTTTCCATTTTTAATCTTCATGAATATGAAATAAGAATTTGAGTTTTGTTAATTTGTTGTAAACACAGGCCTTAGAATATATTAGCACCCAAGGTAGGGCCCACTTGCAGTTTGCTAACACTCTCCTTCTGTTTGTTGTTTTAATTCATTGCATGGTTAGAATTTCAGCAATTCCTTCCTTTATTTGTATTCTATTTTTACATGCTTTTCCATATCCATAGTATTTACTTTCAGTTATAATCTAGTTCATTTCCAGTATTTTTATTTCCTAATTGTAGTGACATCAATTTACCTTTATACTCCTCAAACATTTGTAACTGTGTATACAACACTGGCAATATTGAAATTTAACATCCCTAGGTCTGATAATTAAATTACTATAGATTAATGAACAACATATTAATTTTTGTAAGTTAATTTGCACTACCATGTGATGCTCCCAATGTAAGAATACTAGATGTAGGTGAATCTTAACCTTATTAATAAGTACCTAAAGTGGAAGGATAACCTATATAAGGTATTGTTAGTGCAAATTCACAGCACCCCCAATATGACCTATGGATCTACTTTTCTAAGGCAATGTCATTTGGTGTGATTGCACAACATTGAGCTTTCCCAAAGTGTGGGACCTTTGCAAATGGGGAAAGCTCTCTGAAGAAGGTTGGTTCCTCTTCCTAATCTACCTGCCACAAGCTATTCTAGTGCAAGAAAACTAAATCTAATCCTAATATAACTTTCAAGGAGACATGGAGAGAAAGAAAAATAGGAAAACAGAGCCTACACTAAAACGGTGATACACCAAAGAAGGAAAATGTTGAACATCTATCAAAAATGCCATGGAAACAAAGAGAGGTGAGCAATGGAAGGGATGGACAAGTGCATCATAGACCTAAGGATAGATTTCACACAAAAAATGTCTCAAAACTCCATGAACACAACTCCAAAACCTGCAATGAACATCCAAACATGCAAAAATACCTGCAATGAAGAGAGGTAAGAAGAAAAAAACCAAAAAATGAGCAAGGATGACAAATGCATCATAAAACATGTTTTTATTGCTCCAGAAATTTGCATAGAATCATCATTTAACGGGTAAGAGGAAAAAACACCATTATAGAGCAGAGGAGGAGATTCAAACTCCATTTTCAACCCTGGGGAAGAAAAGAAGGGAGTGACAGAGAAGAATGATGAACAAACTTTTCAAATGAGCCAAATCTGGCTTTTTTTTACCATCGAACAAAAAGAAAAAAAGGGAGAAAACGTGGGAAAATCCATTTTTTATCCTCAACCACCAACAAGATCTATTAATTGGCTTGAAAAATGATGGGTTTCCATGAAAAATCCCATACTTCATTATACATTGCTTTGCAGAGCAAAACAGAGGCCCATACTTCATGAATTTTGGTGGTTGGGAACCATTTATGTGTTTTTTGCATGCCAGAGACATTTTCCCATTTTTCTCCCACAAATCTCCATCAAAAATCAAAATTGAACCATCCATCATGTGGAGAATTTCAACAGCTTTCCAATGATATAAAAACGTGAAAATCTGAGCTCGGGATCGAAAGTTATGCCCTCCTGAATATTTAGGGCAAAATGGGGCAAAAATCGGGTTGGTGGGCCAAAACTTTAAATTTTTCCCCTTTTTTCAAATTAGGAAAAATTTCCCAAAAACCTCCACTGGTCCGCCACTCCTCTGCCACGTGGCATCTTCTAGTTGCTTGGGGGAATGAGCTTCCATTTTTGCCCTTTACGCCTTTTGACAACTTTGGCAAAAAACGTCAAATCCTTCCACAACCCCGACTTGATGTGGACACATGTCGGCTTCAAAATGATCCATGGGCCTTTTTCTCCATTTTCTCCTTAGCGGGCTTGCGGGTTAAAATTTGACTCTGAAAATTTTAGCCAAAAGGGAAAATTTTCCCAAATCTCTCCGCTCCTCCGCCAATGCGTTTCTTTCCCCTTTTTGGGCCTTTGGGCCAAAATTTTCCTTTGCACCCTTTGACCAAAGTGCAAAAAACTCCAAATTCCCCCCGACGCCTACTGCTCCACCCTGCCATGTGGCATCTTTTCACTAGCTATGGCCCTGTCTAGGGAAAATTTCCCCTTCAAACCTCATCGAGCCATAACTCGAAAATTACAAATTAGAAGGAAAAATTTACCTTTTTGTAAAGGTAAGAAAATTCTCTATCTGATGAAGCCATTTCCAGAATCTTTTGACTGCTTGCAATGTGTGAAAATTGAATTTGAAAAACAAGGAAGGAAAGAATGGAGGCAAGTTAGCCAAAATAAGTAGAGGCTTATTTTGGATAACAGGTATATTTATATCATTTTACAGGTAGATATTAGATTCCCCCATACTATAATTTTGTGAACATTATCATTTATGGGCCTCAACTAACAATGTTATGACTCCATCAATGTTAATATATTTATCCTTAAGAACATGAGTGAATAGATCAATTATAATATATGGTGGATTTTGTTGTAAAATGGGATCTGGGTCATAATTAATATTATATTGGTCACTGTAGACACAAAATAACACACTTTGGGTAGTTATCTAGCCCTTATTACATACTACTATTCATATGATTCCTAACTAAGAAAATTAATAATTAACGCATGTATTTGGCCATCTTTTCTTTCTTTCTATTGTTACTTTTGGTCTTATACTCTTTATAGCTCAATTTGTTTTTTCATACCCCAACATTTCTCATTCTGGACACCGCCGCTAGGCGCCCTCGCCCCCTTTGGGCGCCCCTGACCTCTATATACTTTGTTCACATATTTTAGGTCATTTATATCCATTTGAACACCTTATCTTTTTGGTATTCAGCATCTCCGAGGTTAATTACAAAATTCAAGCAAGGGAATCATATAAATATAAAGTTATGTTATCATAATAAAGGACCAAACACTAAGCATTAGCTATCACTGCCTAAGGTTGCATCTAAAGGATATTCAAGAGCATTAAAGCATCCATTATAGCATCCATTCAAAGGCAATAAATTGCATTATTCTGTATGCATTCATATGAGGGGAGTGTATTATATTTCATGAACACATCTATTACATTTCTCTACATCTAGCTACTTTTCTCACTATCAAGTGCAACTCGCACAAGAACCACCTAGGGCATGATTCTGCACACACACACACACACACACTTGGAATTACATTGGGTCTAAAATGTAGTGTAGCACTCTGTCGTAAGATCACTTGTTTGACAGTTGAGGACATTCTGACTCCTCATTTTGAATATTTATTTTTTAAGGATTTGATGTCTCTTTGAGGGTTTTACAAGTCATTATTTCATTGTAGGTTTACAATGACCTCAAAAAACATTGTGTGACATATTGGCGATCAAAGGCAAAGGACAACGAACACCTTACGACTAGTAAAAGATGGTTTTTTTATCATTTTCATAGTCACAAGTGCCCACTAGTATTCTATGGCACCCGTAGACACCCCAAACCTTTTTGGGTGCCCTTGTCCAACTTATTCCTCAGTATCTGCAATTTTCTCAGCTTCAGTGCGAGAGTCTGTGCTTCAGATTTTTTGGTTTTCCATCTTTGTGTGTCTTCGATATATCTACAAAATAACTAATTCATTTTATCCCTTGTTTGTAACTAGGGTTTCACATTTTATAGCTTATTTTGTTTGGGTTATTTTATGTACTTATTTACATATTCATTTACTATTATAATAACAATTAGATTAAGCATTTTCATAGCTTTTATTCATATTTTGCTTAATCATTTTGGTGAACCTGAACTCGATTTACAAACTCTTAGGGTCCTCATACCTTTATTGATTTTATCTTCCTAGGATCATCTCATCATAGATATCTCTATTCATGATTTCATACTCATCAACCCTGAATTAAGAACTAAAATCATTATTCTCTTGACTACTACTCATTTTCCTTCTGATATTCATTCGGATATAGTATATAACACATTTTTAGATGATTTTTCTCATTATATTGCTTTCCCATCTACCCCTACTAACAATCTTACTATTTTTGGCAATGATCCACCTCTATAGATAATAATTTGTATCAATAGTGTGGGTGTCAAACGAACCATCATCAATAATGGATTTGAGCTTAATCTATGCACTGTATCATTGAATGAAGCCATCGACATTTCTTCTACTTATGTTAGCCCTTCATCCATCTCTCTTCATGTTTATGATGGTTATGTTCTTCCATGCATATGACACATTACTTTTTTTATCACTGTCAGGCCAAAAAATATTAATACGGTTTTCTTTGTCATTGACTTCCCGATTTCATACAATTGTTTACTTGGTAGACCATGGCTTCACCACATGTAAGTTGTACCCTCTACTATGCATCGATGTGTCAAGTTCATACATGAGGGTGTCGAATATATAGTCCTTGGTGATCATGAACCATTTAAACATTACGATCGTGATCCCAATACTATAATTCCTACTTCGAGGTCTGATACTATTGATGAACCAAAACCCATGGATGCTCTGGCTCATTTACCACCACTTGAAGGTATTATTTACGTGTTAGATATTATCTCATTTTCACCACCGCCTCCTCCCACTTCTACTACTCCCATGATTCTTTATCAGGGGCATGTCCAAACATTTGATGTCATTCCATCTCCTTCATATTCTCATGAGCGAACTCCATTAGCATGTCGTCCATTCACATGTATAATTTTGATGGATGAATATTATTGGGAACATATCCCATTCGATCCCACTTCATCTGAATCTATATGCACACATGATGGATTTACTTGGATAGGATTTGTAGTTGAAGACATTCTTCCTCCACCTCATGATAATCGCCTATACCATGGATTTGTTTACATTATCTCTACTTATGGTATTCGATTCTTTTACCTTATAGTATTTCTTGCATGTTCTCCCCGCCCTTCTCCACTCACACTTAAAAATTCTTGGCTTGATTATATTGGGGGAACATTAGACTCTGGTCATACTGATATATTGTTCCACATGCCATTTGGTCATGTTTTCATTACAATGACTCATTTATGGGCTATTCACCAAATATCACCCACTGGTATGCACATGTGTGTCTATTACCTCCTTTTACATATGAGGAATATGCTACGGTCATTATAATTTATGTCTCAGTGACTCCTTTATTGATCAAACTAACACTATCACCTAACAAGTTTTAGATGCTTCACAATTTGGTTTTTATCATGAAAATGGCAACCTCTTAGATGGCATTACTTGATCACACTCATCATCACAAACTTGAGGGGCATCACACTTATTTTTTCTCCCCCTAACATCAGAAAACATCTTATTTTCTTCTCATTTCACATCTAATCTATCGCATACACCATATAACATCTCGATACATGCTCATATTTTCATTTCTTGATGATGTAATCTCGTGTTATGGTTCACACTTAGCTGTTGAGGGCATCCCATACATATGAACCTCACACACTACACAATATACACTACATGCTCTTATCACATCTCTTTCTCGCAACATCTACTCTACGCATTCATGACATATCTTTCTGACATCTACTCTCACTCGTTGTGGTCATTTGCCTATGACACACTCTAGTTCCATGGTCCATACTTGAGTGTTGAGGGTCCACCTAGGAAATAGACATCATCACACTCACTCACTCACACACACACAATATGCGCTCTACGCTTTGATGATCACATCTTTCTAATAAATAGAATTCAAACCATTTCTTGATGACACACTCTCATTCAATGGTTCATTCGTGAATGGTGAGGGAGAATGTATAAATGAACCTCATCTCACACATACACATCCACTTAGGGGACACGCTACTCCTATCATACACTTTGCATTCCATTTCATATCATCTACAACATACTACATATCTTGGTTGCAATTAGTCTTTCTTACACTTACTTGTTACATGTACACTTTATTACACATGTTAAATAGATATCTTGTATGTCATTATCTTTCCATACACATATGCACGTTCACTTTCTTTCCAGTTGTGATCATAGATTCTATAGATCCATACACGCAGTTTGGATGCTTCGTGCAGTACATATTACCATCCCACAGAGGCTCTTGGGGGCATCCACTTTTATACATTATAAGTGATATTGTTTAATTTTGTTTCATAGCACATTACTAAATCATATTATATGCACTTTGACGTACTTTTTATCTTTCTAGCATGCTAGCGGGGGCTTCATGTGTAACAATTTTCTTGAAGGTCTATTTGTTTCCATGGATGTTTTTTACATTGCTTGTTCTTTCTTGTCATTATTTGCCACTATTTGCAAGATTTTTCCTTTGTCTTGTGTGCACACTTGTTTGCTTTTGGCCTACGTGGCTTTGATTGCCTTATAATATTATGAGTGATGTCCCATGTTTGAAACCTATTTTTCACGATCTACATTCACTTCTTGTGTGTTGTCTTCTTGCGTCTTAGTTTACACATTTTCTTCTTGTTTACTATCTTACATTTTACATGTATGTTTTCTTGTACTAACATTTGTCTCCTAGCCACTTGTGTTTTGTGTGCCTTGGTTTCCACCAAGCACAATCCCTCCCCCTACATGACACAATTTCAGCACCACAGTTGGTCCTGCTTTAGGCCACATACTCTTCTATGACGTGGCATGCACCCCAAATGAGGGGGGCATCATTTGGGGTGAATTATTCACCCCATACATCAGTTCACAATTCAACATAGAAAAGTACCAGTACAACACAAAATTTAGCACCAGACATGGTTAAGATCCTGACTTGGGTCCTTTATACAACACATACACCAGTGCCCATACTAGGACAGTAGTGCCTAGGTGGCCCTGACCCTTCCTAGATGCATGTGACCATGGTAATTTACATTTAATTCTTTAGTGCAACATAGTCTACAACTATCCACATAACAAATTTTACATGGCAGACAGTCCTTAACACCCACCATACATACAACATTCAACATTGGATCAAAATTGGTTGAACCAGATCATATTTTTACACACCATTTGTAGTGGTGTTCCATATTGTGGGAATTAGTTAAAGGTTTGAGGATGACACAAGACTTTTCTCCCTACACTTCTTCTAAATCATTAGGGTGAGATCACCCGAAAAAATCACAACTAGCACAACTGACGTGAGATCGCCCAACAAACTTGATCTTCTACAACATCTACAGGATCCTTTTTACACTCTTTCCTCATCACAAATCAATTTCGCATGTTCTTTTTTCACATTTTTCATTTTACATATTTCTTTACATGAATTTTACACATATACATGTGTATTTTACTACTTCTTCATTAGATTCTCTTTTGCAGGTTTGTCCGTATGGGAAGTGGTAGTCAACATCATCCTACATCATCAACATCAACAATGGGAATATCGGTGACATCTACAACATGTGTTTCCACCCTAGGGTTAGTATCTCATCACTTTTTGCATTATCTCAACTTAGTCTCCACGCTCTACCTTGTTATCACTCCACACTTTTCCTTGTCTCTCAACACACTTCTCTCCATTGAACTACATGGTTATCAGGTATGCATCTCTATCTACTTTATGTTATCAATCTTTCACTTAACAACATAAAGTGGGGGAAAATGTAGACACAAAATCATGCACTTTGGGTAATTATCTAGTCCTTATTACATACTACTAGTCATAAGATTCCTAAGTAAAAAAAGTACTAATTAAATCATGTCTTTGGCCATCTTTTATTTCTTTCTATTGCTACTTTTGGTCTTATATGACATTATAGACCAGTCTTTATTTCCATACCTCGTCATTTCTCATTCTATACATCAGCACCCAACTAGGATGTCAAATCTAAGGGCCCTCGTCCCCTCTGGGCGCACCTGATCTCTTTATACTTTTTTCACATATTTTGGGTCATTTCTATCCATTTGAGCATCTTATCTTTTTGGTATTCATTCTTTTTGAGGCTAATTAAAAAATTCAAGCAAGAGAATCATATAAATATAAATTTATGTGATCATAATAAAGGACCAAGCACTAAGCATTAGCTATCACCACTTAAGGTTATATCCAAAGGATATTCAAGAGCATTCAAGCATCCATTCAAGGGCAAGGGACAAAATTATTCTGCATACACTTCATGGGAGGTGAGTATATTATATTTCATGCACACATCTATTACATTTGTTTACATCTAGTTATTTTTCTCACTATCAAGTGCGACATGCACAAGAGCCACCTAGGGCATGATTCCGTACACACACATCTAGAACTACATTGGGTCTGAAATGTAGTTCAACACTCACTCGTAAGATCACTTGTTTGAAAACTAAGGATTTTAGAAGCACAATGGACTGAGAGGGGGGAGAATCAGTCCTTAGAAAACTTTAAATTTATATATCAAATTTTCTTAATCAAATACTCACAAACATTCAACTATCCATATATGTGTGCATATATCAAATTATCATATGTGCAAGAACCATAAGCAATATAATCAACACAAGACACAAGATATAAGTGGGAAACCCTCAAGAGGAAGAAAATCCACTAAAACATAATATTATATTGATATTTTTTAGAATTTAGTGAGGTACCAACCCCATAAGGAGCACGAACCCCTAGTTAAGTATAGCTATAACCATACACAGAACACCAACCCCTAATTTTGTGAATCGCCAACTCAACCACCTTATGATGATGTGATCTTTGATTTGTTTCTTCCAACTAATGGAGACCAAATATTCAGCTCACACCTCTTCAAACCTTCACTCAAACCCTAGGTGTCCAATCGTTCACAAACTAGCTCTTCCTTCACTTCTCAAGCCTCAAACACATGCACACATCCTTTTTGATCTTCCTTTACCTTTAAAAAACCTGATCCAACCTTAATTCATGTGCTTAAACACCTATAAATATCTCTCACCTTGGTTGCACTTCTTGCACACACTCAACTAGCTTGTAAAAGCACCCAAAACCATGCTTTTATAAGCTCCTCTTCATTTAAAATTCAAACTCAAACCTTTTCCATCATTTTTCTTGACCCATGCATCATAAAACATACCAAATTATAAATATAATAGTCACAAGTGACCCAAGTATGTCGGCCTAGCCAAAATCAACATTTCATGCTCCAAAAACGGTCAAATCCTTATGGGCACAAAGATAAAAATGCCCTAACACCAAAACCATACTTATTAATGCCCCAAAAATCATATAATATGTTTAAATTTACATTTAAAAAACATACATGGTCACAATTTATCTCAACTAATCATATTATTTCATTTAATGGGCCAAGTACTCTTTGTTCATCTCAAAATTGTTGTTTCCTACACCCTTTAAGACCCTATAAACTTCATTATTCCATCAAATCACTTCTAAAAATTAAAAATATATCATGTGACCACTAAATGGAAATTGTATAACCTTTATAATAATTCTAAGAAATTTATAATCCTTGAAACAATCACCTGCTCAAAATTCAGTCACTTTTGTCTTAACCAAATATGTTGTTGAACATGTACATATGTGTGAAATACTGCAGTGCGTAAAAGGAATCACGGATTTTGAGTGTAGGGAAAGACAATTTACTACTACATTACATGGATGCGCACATAGCTGGTATAGAAAGTTTGACCTTGATCAGACTTGTGTAGACTATACAACTTTAAAAGATGTATTCCTTAAAGAGTTTCACATCCTTGAGTTTGAGTAGAAGAGTATAAGTGCACTCAAGGATATTAAGCAAGGCACTACTGAAAGTGTCAGAGAGTATGATGCCCATTTTAAAACATGGTTATCTAAGCTTTCTTATGACATACATGCAATCCAGCATGCAAAATGGTTCATTGGGGGTCTGATTAACCCTTTTAGGAGGGAATTATCACATAATACATACACTCAATCTACGAAGCACTTGAAGCATCCTTACACATTGAGGTAGTTGGAAGCATAGACACTGGGGTGAGCCCATTTTGAGAAGCACAGATCGACAGCTATAACAAAGCAGTTGGAGAAACTATAGGTAAATTCAACACATGAGACGCGCATAGGGATTTGGTGCATAGATTGTGAAGTAGAAGGTCACACAAAGGATAGTTTTCCCCGCAGATCAGTGCGCTTGTTGTTGTTGGATTGTGATATATGCCATTTAAAGCATGATGTTAACCACTACCCCTTACTATAACGTGCGATAAGGAAGAACGTTTCAAGCTACTATAAAATTTACAGGTCCATGACTCATGACACGGAATACTACTGGCTGATTGGTCAGATCCATGATGCTATAGATATAGGTGTACAACAAACATGATTCTTAGATAAATCTAAAGGCAAGAACAAGTATCAGGACCGAGATCATAATCATGCGTGCTATGATTGGAATGAAGGGCATTTTAAAGGTGGTCGTGGCAGAGGTCGAGGATACCATGGTGGATTTGGAGGATGAGGCCATGGTGGTGGAAGAAGTGAGTTCCCTCGTGGAACATGTTATACTTGCGGATCTCCTGACCACTACATGCGTGAATGTCCCCAGAATATTACATGTTCTTTCTGTGGAAAGATTCATAGCTATGAGGAGTGCCCAGACTTGTATGAGCATCTTAGCAAGTAACATAAACAAGAAAACAAAGGCGTAGGGATGGTTAGGATACAACGCACTATGGAAAATCAGTGGATGCCTAAGTTGGAAGTAGATTTTGAGGTGTTGCAAGAAAATATCACGACTCACGTTGAGGCAACACGCGCCAGAGAAGCATTGCAGCAGAAGCCTACCATCACTAAGGAGGAGGTTCTTCATGCACGGTACCCCAACCCTACCCATCAGAAGGAGGTTTATCAGGAAACCATGGAGGTACTCAGGAATCTTTAGGGTGAAATATAGTATTTAAAGGAGCAATCACGGAATATGGAGCAAAAGAAAGCATCAGAGACGGTCCAGACTGATATAGATGACTTGAGAGAAGTGTGCAAATTGTTGCGCTAGGAGAATATCATTCCACTGTTTGGGAATTGGTTAAAAGGAAACACTCTGCGTGTAAGTGTTGAGACTAAATGGTAGATCCTGCATGAAAATATTCCCCCTCATAGCCTAGATTATGAAAAGGAAATAAATCTGAATGTTGTTGTGGATGGGTGGCTATTGAGTAATATATTGATTGATACAGGTGCGGAAGTCAATGTTCTTACTTTAGATGCATGGGTACAAATGGGAAGACCCCATTGCAGCCATCCTCTAATGTATTATTCATGGCTAATCAGACTAAGGCCACTCCCATCAGAGTTTTGAAAGATGCATCCATTACCATACAAGGAGCCAAGTTCACTGGAGATTTTGAGGTTTTAGCGCTGGCAGAGTCAGATAGCTTCCCAGCTCTATTGGGGCATCCTTGGTGCTATGTAAATAATGTTGATCTTCAGTTCAACAAGGGTTATATCAGTTTTGAAAATGAGGAAAGATTTATTATCCCTTTAACAGATGGAAAATTTGCGCCCTATGTTGAGCCCTTGAGTGAAGAAGATTTGAATAGGATTTATGTACACATCATCTGAGATCCAGAGATGCTTGAGCCATCTAAAGAAGGAATAATTATGTGGGAGGATGCACAGTCTATTAGTGATACTACAAGTGTTGCTTGTGATGATTGGGCTCATAGCACTTATGAGTTGGTAGGATGCAAAGTAAAGAGCATATTTCCTAAAGGCAATAAATTGTGTTATGTCAGGAGGATAGGTAACAACTCGGTACCTTGTTACACCGGAGAAGGAGATCCTATGGTATTCTTGTGCACCATGGAGGAACAGTGGATAGACCCGCTAGAAAGAAGAAATATGCTAGCATATACACTACGTGGGACAATAGCATGCTGGTGGGTGGCCCACAAGGATAATCTTGTAGAATGGAATGAAATTAGGATTGCTCTTGCTACTAGGTTCTTCAGGAGCAATGCACCTACTCAAATATGCACTTATCATGGTAATCAACCTGTTCAGCACCACGTTCAGAAGTGTGAGAGACTCTGGAAAGAGGGGCAAGAAGCTTTACCACCTTCACTATGGGTGCACAAGTTTTATTCCACTTTACAAGGTTGCGTGCATGCTTGGTATGTATATGCAGAACTCCATAGAGAGACTGGAAATTGGCAAGATTTAATTGCAGGAATGGCCCAGATGTTTGACTTCTTCTCTACTAAACCTCTGGTGAAAGAAGCATTAAAAGTCATAAAGTGCTTAACTATGGGGGATAGTGCCAAGGTTGAAGAACTCCTTCAAGAGTTATTGGATGAAGGAAACTCAGGAGCACGTCTTATTGAAGAGACAGAGGCCGATGCCACACTACTTCAACACATGCTTTCCTTGAGAAAGAAAAAGGAAAAATGGTCTACTTAGTGGATGACGAAGAAGTAGAAAATCTAGATGTAAACCATTCAACAGGTAGGCATGAGGTGTTGGATAGTGTAGATAAGACCACATGCACCTATCATGAACCTATGAAGACAAAGAAGGTGAATATTGGATCAAATGTTGAGCCTAAGGAAGCCATAATTGGAGACTATTGGTCAGACTCTGAAGTGGTAAAAATCATAGAGTTACTAAGGGATTATCAGGACTTATTCCCTAGGGGGTACCATGAACTTAAAGGCATGCATGAATCATTAGGGGAGATGAAGATAAAGCTTAAAGAGGGTGTGCACCCAGTTAGAAAGAGACCCTACAGGATGAACCCCAACTTGCACGAAAAGGTCAAAGAAGAGATTGACAAAATGTTGAAGTCTGGGATTATCAAGCCCCTTGACGAGTCAGAATGGGTTAGTCCAATGGTGATCAATATCAAGAAGGATGGATGGATTAGGATCTGCGTGGACTACAGGGAGCTGAATGTTGCATGTGTGACTGATCCCTTTCCTACGCCATTCACTAAGGAAATACTAGAAGGCATTGTAGGGTGTGAAATCTATTCATTTATAGATGGGTTATGTGGGTATCATCAGGTTCGGATCACCCAGGAGGATCAGGAAAAGACTACTTTTACTACTGAATGGGGTAGCTTCGCCTATACTATAATGCCTTTTGGTCTGAAAAATGTGCTTGCTATCTTTTCGTGCATAGTTGTTCAAGCATTCAAGGAATTTATTCACAACTTCTTACAGGTTTATTTGGATGATTGGACGGTGTATGGATTAGTTAAGGATCATTGTGACAATCTACGTTTAATGTTTGAAAGATGTAGATAGTTGAGTATCTCTTTGAACATCAAGAAGTGAATATTTGCTACACCATTTGGAATACTGTTAGGACACATAATCTGCAAGGAAGGTTTGTTGGTTGATCCAGCCAAGGTTGCATTTATTATAGGCCTAAGAGAGCCTACCAGTCAAAGTGAGGTGCGTGGATTTTTGGGTCATACAGGATATTACAGAAAGTTTATCAAAGGATATGCCAAAGTTGTTACACCGTTGGAGGAGTTACTGAAAGGGAAAGGTATGTTCTACTAGGGAGAACCGCAAAAGCGTGCATTTGAGACATTAAAGGAGAAACTTACTACTGTGCCTATTCTACATTTTCCTTCATGGGACCAACCATTTCATGTACATGTGGATGCCTCTGGCACAACCATTGGCACGGTGTTGGCTCAACCTGGAGAAGGTATTATAGATCATCCTATCTGTTTTGCTAGTAGAAAGATGACTCTTGTAGAACAAAATTACACAACTACAGAGTGTGAAGCTTTGTCAATGATCTATGCGCTACATAAATTCTGACAGTACCTGCTAGCTACACCATTCATATTTTATACAAATCACATGACATTGAAGTATTTGGTAAACAAGCCCGTTCTACAAGGACACATATGCAGGTGGGTACTCTTATTTCAAGAATTTGATTTCACAGTTGTGGTAAAACCAGGGAAAAGTATTTATGGACTAGACCATTTATCCATAATACAGTCAGGAGAAGAAGCACAGGTAATTGAAGATACCATGCCAGATGCATAGTTATATAGGTTACAACGAGTGCCATCAGAACTAGAGGACATTGTTGTCTTTCTACAAATAGGTATGGCACCAGAAGGAATGAAATCCTTGGAGAAGAAACAACTTGCTATACGCGCAACCCCCTACATGTTGATTAGTGGTGACCTGTACAAGTTAGGTCGGGATGAAGTATTGTGCCATTGTGTACTGGAACATGAGTGCATATATATTACAGAAGAATATCATGATGGTATTGCAGGTGGCCACTATGCAAGTGATGCCACTGCGGGTAAAATTCTACTCGCTGGATTATGGTGGGAGACCTTATATAAAGATTGAAAGGAATTTTGTAAGGCTTGTGATCATTGTCAACATCTTGGGAAACCAGGTCAATGAGATGAAATGCCTCTAAGACCTATTACTAGTGCAGAACCATTTGAGAAATGGGCTATAGATTTTGTGGGTCCTATTTCACCAGTTGTGCGTAGAACTGGATCACGCTACATCATAACTTGCACAGATTATCTGACAAGGTGGGCAGAAGCAACACCTACAAAGGATTGTACAGTGGCTACAGTAGCCAGGTTTCTATGGGAAAATATTATTACAAGGTATGGATGTCCTTTAAGTTTGACCAGTGATAGGGGCACACATTTTCTTAATGAGACAATCAGAATTTTATTGGATGAATTCATGATTGCACACCATAAGACTACACCCTATCATCCTCAGGAAAATGGAACTGCTGAGGCTTTCAACAAAATTTTGAGCCAGACATTGACAAAAATATGTGATGTTGGAAGAAAGGATTGGGATGATAAAGTATCTACAGTACTTTGGGCATATCGAACAACATATAAAAGGTTGAACAAAGCCACACCATTTCAGTTAGTGTTTGGCACAGAAGTAGTTCTTCCTATGGAATTTATGTTACCTTCTTTGTGTATTGTGCATGCTGGAGGTCTAGGATGATGAGCAAGCATTAGAAGAACAGATTAAAAAGCTACTTAAGTTGGATGAACGACGAGTCATAGCACGTTGGAGTCAAAAACAAGAGAAGGCCAGGTAGAAAGCATGGCATGACAGGCACATCAGGGATAAAAAGCTTGAGATAGGATAGATGGTGCTCCTTTATGATTCTAAATTTTTGTGCCATCCAGGAAAACTCAAGGTACATTGGTTGGGGCCATATGTTATCACTCACATACTCGAATCAGGCGCTTTTCAATTAGAGGCACTTGATGGAATACAGTTACCCGGTTACTTCAAAGGGAGTAGGTTGAAGCCTTACTATAAATAAGTCTTCTTGGTGTTTGTAATAAGGCAGTGTTGCCATTTAGATTAGGTTTTCAATTCTACATTTCCTTAATGTGTTTCCTTCTTTGTCACTATGCTTTGTCAATTTAGTTGGTGTGTTTGTGTAATAAGCGCATTTACGCACCAGAAGCTAATTACTATTTGAATAATTTTTATGTGCAGAGGATTGCACATACCCTTAGTGTGGGGTAGGTTGTTGATATCTAGGTACATGACTGATGAAAATAAGTACACATGAAAGGAACTATCTACAGGTGTTATTCAAGGTTGGAGAATTGAAAAAAAAAAGATTGCTTCTGGACACAAGGACCATAGATAGAGAGGAATGAAGAAACAAGTATAACGTGAGGTAAGCAGAGGCCATGAAGACTACTAGTGGAAGGCGCAGTGACAAGGTACTCAGGTGCATGGAAGTGCGCTGAAGAGAAGTCTGTAGCCAAAAGGTAGGAGGGTGCGCTAGAAGGTTATAGCTTGGGTACGAAGATGTATCGTGCCGAAAGAATGAAAATGATTAATGAGAGGATTATTGGTAGGTGGAGGAGCAATAAATGCACTAACTTTTTGAAATTATATATAAGGATGGGATGTGAGTTCATTTTTACCATTGTAATTGAGATAATTTGAAAAGGGCTAAGTGTGAATGAGCTGAGCAATCGTGTTGAGGTGTGAAGAGTGTGAAACCAGACATGGAGAGAAGGGTTGTGTGTATGAGAAACTTGTGTTCCCATAGGTGAAGGGTTTGAGTGAAGTAGAAGAGTTACAAATGAGCTAGGGCACGTGATTTCCACTAGGGATGGTGATTTAAACTAGGGTTTTGACTTACTCGATTACAGAGGGAAGGAAAGAGATATTTTTTAAATGGCACTAAAGAAAGCACCCGCAGCAGGAGAAAAGGGAAGAAGAAGGTTGAAGTGGAAGAAGAA
The DNA here is from genome assembly GCA_019776745.2 of Taxus chinensis. Lineage (NCBI taxonomy): Eukaryota > Viridiplantae > Streptophyta > Pinopsida > Cupressales > Taxaceae > Taxus > Taxus chinensis. The sequence goes on along the minus strand of CM034146.1, from coordinate 293,559,284 downwards.
ATTTCTCCCGAGAGTAATTTCTCAGAAATGCAGTATCTAGAGGGCGTGATTGTGGGACAAGAATGGGATTCCCATGTCCGTCAATGTAAAATCAATGATTACAACCATCGAACATCAGATAATAAGAAGGAGCTCGATGCATTGCTGAGCACAAAAATGAACAAGCGCACAACAAAAGATATGTCAGTGTACGATGACGTTGGTGAGAAGTTACTGAAGCAGAATGGAGTCTACCAGTTGTACGAGCTGCCATACTTTGGAAAGTATGAACCATTGTATCAGTGGTTGATGAGCAGAGTCCATGAGGACTTCTTCTACTTCGCAGGATGGAGGGTTAGAATCACAGCTGCTTTGATTTCAACTGTGACAGGACTAAGGGCCTCAGGAGTGGGTCTAGATGGCTATTTAACTGATAAGGTTGTAATCCTGGAGACCAGGAAGGAGCTGGGGTATACCAAAGGTCTGTGTGGCATGGACATTGACAAATTGAAGAAGTACCCAGTAGTGCAGGTAGCTGCACATCTTGTAACAAAGTTGAATGACCAAGGAAGATGGTCACAGGTAAACACAATGTGGCTACACATTGCAAAGAAGTTGTCTAAAGGAGTGGTCTACAATATTGCAGATCACATAGCAAAGACAATCATTGAAGAAGTGTGGACAGGTGACAGAATAATTTTTGGCGTTGTGTTATTGTCTTTAGTGTTTATGGAGATTGGGGTGCCTGATGGGCCAAAGGAGAAGATTTGGGAGTACCCCATGGAACACAAGTCACCTGCGGAAAGATTTGGCAAGTACTTGTGTGATGGATCAATGAGTGGACCATTCAAGAAGAGGGCGGAGATGTGGTATGATAGACTCTGGGCAACATTTGAAGAAGAGTGGCACATACCCAAGGAGTTTCCTTCAGTGGTGGGTAAGGCAGTTCAGTTTGCAATCTACCAACATTTTTGCATCGCACGATTTACGATGAAGGAAGGGGCTTGGAGCCCATGGTGCAAACTATCATATGCCTTCACAATAAGGTATTTCCAAGCATCAGTTCACCAGTTTTTAGATGCGCGCTACCTAACCTTCAATGCAGACAAGGTAGATTGCGACTACCACACTCTGAGAAAGAAATATGTATATCCAAGGTGGAATGCCTACATTGAGAGGCTTATCTCAGATATTATAAGCATGAAGCCTGTAAGCTTGGTAGTTGGGGACACTGGAGCAATGCTTGTGTACCTGCAACTCAAACCTAAGCTGGAGAACACTAAGTATGTGGAGAATGAGTTCACGCTCCCAGGGCCGCCAAAAGGTAAGCATACAATGGAAAATGTTCCAGTGCCTAAGCCCACAGAAATAATTCAAGTAGATGATGAAGAAGAAGAACATGAAGATAGTGGTGGTTTGGAGCACAGAGGCAGAAGACAACCTCCAAATAAGGAAGAAGCTGAGTGTGCAACTACACCACCTCATCCACAAGAGGGAGATGATGAGGACTTGGATGTAGTCCAAGGAGAGCATCGTTTCAAAAGAGTATTCAGGAGAACAATGACCCTAGGTTTTATTCCATAATCAGTGTGTAGATTGCCTCGACTCTCTCCATAGAAGGAGATAAATAAGAAAAGAAGAAGGAAATTGAAGCCGAATGAGGAAGCAGAAGAGTCTGAGGAAAATGCACCCAGTTCCCCTACACCTCTAGAGAACAAGGACGGACCAAAATACGAAGATATGAAGGATGGAGAGGAAGGATAAAAGGAGGAAGATGATACAACAACTGAGATTTCTCAGGACACAGCAGTACAAGTTCCAAATCTTGGAGCCCAAGTTCCTAAGCAACCTAGATCAAAAATAACAAGTGGAGAATATCTTTCACCAGTCATGGGCTACGCCGAGGACACGGGTAAAATTTTCCATGCCCGTTTCCAAAGCACAATGACACAAAATGATTTATATGGCTGGGAGTTTATGGATGAAGATATGGAAAACGTGTGCACAAGGAAGCAATTGTCATGGTCAATGCACACGCACATGGATGAACCAGATTTTGATGTATGTGAAGAGTCGTTTGTTTCAAAGAGTTTGAAGAAGACACCTCAAGCCAAACACATAACAGTCAAGCCTACTATTATGTTAGATGAACAAGTGAGCAATGCTTTGGTGAAAGTCTTGACAGAAGTGACATGGAGGAATATGGATAAAGCTGCAATAATTAGGGCGTTATGGGAGGAGATCAAGACTGAGGATGAGGAAATAACCCACCGAAAGCAGGAACAATACTTGGCACAGAAGAAGAACATTGTTATTATCAGCATGACAGAGGATATTGGGTACAATTTCATGAAGGCTAGGCCACACTTAGAGCCAAAGGTACCCAATATGTTTCCTTCGACAATACATTATGTAAGTACATTGGTGGTCTTAGTGCTTTCAGATGAACCTCTATGTATGCCATCACCAAAGGATCCATCACAAGAATCAAAGCGGGAAAAGGCTTTAGTGATGCGGAAGATTGCATCATATGAGGGGTTGCTTTAGATATTACAGGAGTAACTAAAGAAGGTAGACCAAGCGCTAAATTTTTGTACAACACCAGAAGGTGTTATGAGGACCAGAACCATTTTGAAAGACAATGAAGTCCTGAAGGCCATGAAAGATGAAACATTGGGCCATGTAGAATGATTAGCACTTGTCAAATAGAAGTTTGATTTCCTTACAGCAGCTCAAGAACCACACAAGGAAATATTGGATGAGCTTGGGAAATTCATCGTAAAAGATGGACTTATTAGAAGGGAGAATGACTGTCATGTCCAACATTGTGTTGGTCTTGCAGAATGAGAAAGGAGAGATTGCAAAGGATGAGTTAGAGTCAATTTCAGTGGATATTCTAGAGAAGGCAGAGGTCACGCTCAATGATTGAAAGACTCTAGAGGCAGAAATAAAATAATAATATCCATAATTAATTATTCAGGTTGAAGCAGAAGATACTACAAGGTAAAGATATTCTTTTATCATCAAAATTCTTTCTATTCTTTATTCACATTCTTTGATTCATTTTGGAGATAACCATTGCCAGGGCAGAAATGCAATTAGTGTGGGGTAATGTTGGTCAGTCAAAATCTGGCACTTAGCAAAGGACATACAGAAGGTTCGCGCAAGAGAGCAGAGCACATTCAAAGGCATGAAAGTATCGGAAAGGATCGTGCGTGAAGAATAGAAACATGTTCGGGACTTGGCCATTTTCACGATGAGGATCTATTTTTGGAGATAGTGTGTGGAGCACACAAACTGTTCAAAGACTTGCACAACACGCATTGACTATTTTTGGATGATCGGCTATAAAGCGCTTTACATGGATGCATGCCGAGAATAGATATACTACTTTCAGTTAACTAAAATTGGTCTACTATTAGCGCACTTTCATGTGTGGCTATTTTTTTAATGGCACGTGGCTAATAATAGCATGTGAGCTATTTTGGGATTAGATAAGCGGTGAAGGGAAAGTCCCCACCCTTATAAATATGTAGTGAAGTGTGTAGCATAGAGTGTGTGTGAGAACTGTGTTATAGTGAGATTATGCTGCCAAATATGATACGCGCATGAGCGTATACTACTGTTATTTTAAGGAAGCTTCTGTGTATTACTAAATTTAATATAATGGATATTATGGACTGAATCAAGGTGTTATCATGGTTATAGTTCAGTGTTACATGCTTGATTTCATCATGGTTATCTTTTAAGTCTATTATTCTCTAGATCTAGATCTAAACATGCACTGTAGAATGATATATTAGTCATATAATTGAATACTTTAAGTCTTCATCATGCTAACATCCTACAACAATAACCCTAAAGAGGGGCCTAGTACCTTTGCGTGCTTCAGGTGAGCACTCAGTCTAGGCTGAGTGATGTGCCACCGTGCATGGGCTTGTATTTGTGAATTCTAGGCTACATCAATTCACCTCCATATTTAATTTTAGCACACATAAACCTTCATCATACCACCTTTCAACATATTTAGAGTCTTTCTCCATCACCCAAGACTTCCTTTTGGACCACCTTGATGAAGCATTACCTATACTCAATGGTATTGACCATGTTCGATATTGTTTGGCTTGTAGTTTTTAACAGTTGACTATATCAACCATGGTCGATAATTTCATCTAACAAAGATTACAATGGTTAATCATGACCTTATATACGTGAAATATGAGTGTTGTTTCCATCACCTCAACATCATTCATTTATTATTTTGGTGCTCTCTAATTGTAGACACAAAATCATGCACTTGGGTACATTTCTAGGTCCTAATGACATATTACTCTTCATATGATTCCTAAGAGAGAAAACTAGTAATTAACATCTATCTTTAGCCTCTTTTCTATCTTTCTGGTTTCCTCTTTGGACTTGCACATCCCATATCCCATTTTGATCCTCGTTGATTTATTTTTATTGACTCTGGATACCAATGCCCAGGCACCCTTGTCCCCTCTAGGTGCCCCCGACCTCTTTGTATCTTACTCACCTCTTTTGGGAATCTTTTATCTTTTAGGCATCTTGTTTTCTTATGGATCGGCCTTTTAGTTGTCAATTTAGAAATTTAAACAAGGGAATCATATAAATACAAAATTATGTGACCATAATAAAGGATCAAACTCTAAGCATCTACTATCATCACCTAAGGTTGTATCCAAAGGAATTCTAAGAGCATCAAGACATCCATATTGTAATCACTCAAGGGAAAAAGGACTACATTTTCTGCATACACGCATAGGAGGGGAAGTTCACTTTTCCATCCACACATCTATTTACTTTACTACGTCTAGTTATCACTCGTTATCAAGTGCATATTGCACAAGAGATTCCTAGGGAATGATTTATACACACATGCACAAGAACTACATGAATTTTGAAATGTAGTAAAATGCTCAGTTGTAAAATCGCTCAGTTGGGTGATCGTCGGGGTCAGTTCGAATCTGCATTTGCATATTTATTTTTTGGAATTTGATGTGTTTTGGGGTTTTGCGGGATATTCTATTTGCAGGTTACAGGTTAATTTTGTGATCATCAAGTGACATATAGGCGACCAAAAATGAAGGTTAGTGACCATCTTGCGATACAACAAAAATTATTTTATGAGGTATTACACAGTCACAGGTGCCTACCAGTGGTCTCTAGTGCCTAAGTTCCCTAGTCCAGTTACAGGAGCCCTAGTCCTATTCCAGGTGCCCTAGTCTTGTTGCAAGTGCCCTGGTCTAGGCTCATCCAGAAATTACAAAATTTTCTAGGTGTAGTTGCAATAGTCTCCTCCTCTTGTTCATCAGTTTTCCAGTCTTGAACACTTCGGGATTTATTGTGAAATCAACTAAGTCTTCTATTCCCTCACTTGCACGTAGGATTTTAATTTTCATTATTTTATTACTTGTGTCAGATCTGTGCTTTATCATTTATTTATCATATGTGAATTTATAATTAGGGTTTAGAAATAAATCTATATTTTTAAAATCATTTGGTGAACCTATCTCTCGAACCCAACCTTGCCTCTAGGTATTTTTTCATCTTTTTATCATGGCTCAATCTTATGGACCACTTACTAAAGCCTGCCTTGAATATCTCAATGATCATCTTGGTGATTATCCCCAAGATCTAGATTTACTCTTATTCGTTACTCGTGAGGAGGCCATCAATCTTGTTGAGTTTAATGTTCCCACATCCATTCCTACTTCTATGCTTATTACTTCACAACCCCTACTTCAACCCTTCCACCCACTTCTATTGTTCCCATATATGTTCCTACCCCCACCAACCACTTCACTCCACCTCTCATTTATCACGCGTGGAAAATATATTACACTAGCACTCAAGACCTAGCCTCTCCCTATCAAGATCTCCAAGTTCAAATCCATCAACCGCAAGAGGCTACTTCTTGTGTATCTCCATATCTTGGTTCCACATTATTACTTCATACTCCTTTCACACATGACATTTCCACTTATCGACTTCCTCCAAAATTTGTCACTCCCAAGCTTCCCACCTTCAATGGCCATGGTGACCCTCAAGATCATCTTCAGGCATTTCATATGGCATGTCTATATTATGCGGATGATCATACTTTATTAGCAAAGTTATTTCCTAAAAGCCTCCAATATTATGTAATTTGTTGGTTCTAAGATATACCTATCCATTAGGTAACATCATTTACACATTTGGTCGATGTTTTTCTCACTCATTTTTTAATCAATATCGGTTATGAGATATCTTATGCTTAACTTGCACAAATCAAACAAGGATCTAATGAGCATTTAGTGGACTATGTTTCACGATATAAAAACAACTTAGCTAGGATGACCAATGTGCTCACTTACTCGGAACTTAAAAATATATTTTTCCAAAGTCTCTTACCACCTCTCCAAGAGAGTGTCATCTTTGAGACATCTCCTTCATTTGATCATTTATGCCATACCCTTAAGCTACGTGAAGGTGAACTTATCTCTATAGGTAAACTTAAATACCATGATCAGGATTCATCGTCTTCTAATTGATTTCAAAGCAAGTCAACTTTCAAGCCATTTACTAATCCCTCTGAAGCAAAATCTACTATCAATGTTGTCTCTACTCTTGAAAATATTCAATGACAACCTCCAAAGCATACATTCACTAAATTTCCTTGTGCTCCACATATTCTATTGCCACAACTTGTTGAGATAAATATTATTACACTTCCTCCTCCACTTAATCTAGACCCATCTCAACCTAAATGACACAGTTATAAAAAAATTTAGATGTGACTATCATCAATGTGTTGGGAATTCTACTGATCGATGCTTCAAACTTAGACATCTTATTCAAGATCTCATCGACAACAATGCAATCGAGCTCCCTGAGCCTTTGACATCTACATCAGTCAATGAAAACAAAAATCTCAAAATATTTAATGATCCTCTCCCTAAGCATGACAAGTAGGTTGTTGATTCTTCAACTAATCATACATATCATGTAGTGCCTCCTCCTTCATCGGGGGCTCTTGATTTTCTAGTTGTTAATGTTGATGCATCTCCACCATTCATCACATTATTTGTTCACAATTATCATACAACATTATCTTTTGATACATTATGTATTCATGATTTTATCAAACCTCATGCTATCAATAATACAATGATCAATCCATCAATCCATATGAGTGTGTGATCTATTACACTTCTTATCGTTATCAACTATCCAATCTCTCATATCTCATATCTATTCCCCAAATCTTATGGTTACATCAATATTTTAGCTACATTTGGGCCTCTTACTATGCTTGTGTCATTCGTTGTGGCACCTTAAAGAAAAGGGTGTGACATTCTCTTAGGTCTTCCTTGGATCCATGTCGCTCAAGCTATCATTCCCATGAATCACTTGTGTATAAATTTCACTCATAAAAAGAAAGTTATCACTATCAAAGGTGTTCCACTATGCACACTGTGGTCACAACCTCCTCTTGAGGTTTTCATTGTACTCGCTAGAGCATCTAGGTCCCTTGTACCTCTCAATTCTAAGGCGCAATCTGCTCCTAGCTCTCTTATTCACACACGACCTACTTGGTCTCATCAGTTCACTAATCCATCTCATCCACCTATATCCACCACTCGGGTGCATCCTTCACATAGGTGCACATCACCTCTTCGTTCTCCTTCACATAGGTGCATATCACCTCCTTGATCTCCTTCACATTAGTGCTCATCACCTCCTAGGCCTCATACACATAACTCACATTCACCTATATACCATCTCTCTCATACATCACCGATCTCAGAGCATGGTCACATGCCTTTATTTCCGTAAGCATCGGGGAGAGGAACCTTACCCTTCAATTTTTTTGGCTAGCTTACTCATCATCATACACTTGGGGGCATCATGGTTACTTCCCCCTATTAGCATTATAAGGTGTCTCACATTATGATCCATGTTTTACATCTAGTATTTTTCATTCATCATGCACAACTTTATACACACAACTTGTATCATCATTAACCTATGATGCACTCTTGTGCTAAGGTTCACACTTAATTGTTTTGGGCATATTACATCCATGAACTTCATACACTACACATTTCCCACTCTGCACATTCACGACACATCTTTATAGCATCACATTCTCACACAACACATTACCCTATGATGCTCTCTAGTTCCAAGGTTCATACTTGACTATTGAGGGTCTACATTTGAAATGAACCTCACCACATTCACTCTCTATGCTTTATGATTCATCGATCTATCTTTGTAGTGCACACTGTTTAAACCATTTCTTGATTATGCACTCTTGTTCTATGGTTCATTCTCGATTGTTGAGATGTATTTTATAAATGAACCTCATCTCATAGTCATTCACATTCACTCTAGAGGCATGCTACTCCTATCACACTCACATTGCATATCATTCCATTTCACTCATTCACAACATATTGCATATCTTGGTTGCACATAGTCTTGTTTTCTTATATTAGTTACATGTACACTTTGTTTTCATGCTAGATAGATACTTTGAATGTCATTATCTTTATCATCTACACATGCACATTCAATTGTTCTCTAGTTATAAATGCATAATTTCTACAGATTTTTACACACAACATGGATGTTTGGCATTGTACCTCTTACCAACCCCAATGAGGCTCCTGGGGGCATCTATTTTCTTAAACTATAGGTATTATTGTTTCATTTTATACTACTTCATATTCTTACAAGCAAGTTATTCTATCGATATATAAACGTCTTGACATATTTGTATCTTTCTAACATGCTAACGTGTACTTCATGTGCAACATTTTCTTTGCATGAACTATTTTCCACCATGGTTGTCTGACACTTTGCTTGTTCTTATCTTCTATGGTATGCCATTGTTTGTGGGCTATGCCCTATGTCTTGCTTATTCATTGCTTGTATGCTTTTGTCTGCTTCGGCCTTGATTTTCTTGCGACATTGTGAGTGATGTCCCATGTTTGAAACCCATTTTTAGCGGTCTACGTTATCTTCTTGCTTGCTAGATTACACATTGTCTTTTATATGCATATTTTTCTTGATTGCACTAACACATGTTTCTAGCCACTTTGTTTACATGTGCCTTGGTTTCTACCATGCACATTCCCTCCCTCTGCAAGGTATCAATTTCCAATCAACATCTAGTCCTCTCCTTTGGGTTGCATCCTCCTAGTGATGTTGCATGCACCCCAAATGGGGGGGGGCATACATTGGGTGAATCAGTCACCCCATACAACTCAGAGCTTTAGTACATGCCTACACAGTACAGGAACATAACAAATTTACAGTCACAGAATGGCCTAGATTCAGACTTAGGTCCTCGGTTCAACACAAACACTAGCACTCAGATAAAAACATGAGCGCATGGGTGCTTCTGACCTTTCCCAGGTGCCTATGACCATGGGGTAGTCACAGTTACTTTCTCATATTGGAACAATTTTTAGCAGTTTGCATAGTAAAAACATAGTCCTCCAACAATCAAAATTCATTTTATCTTATTTTTATACTTGGATCAAACTCAGAATGAAGCAGGATCACACCATCTGTAGTGGTGTATAAATTTTGGGAAACAATCAGGGATGGAGAATAACACTAGACCTTTCTCCCAAACACTCTTCTGTCATGGCGTGAGATCACCCAAAAAAATTGCACTTGTCATGAGATCACCCAAAAAACTTGTTCTTGGCGTGAGATCGCCCAAAAAAATTGTTCTTCTACAGTAGTTTTAGTACATTTTCTATCCTTTTCACTCATCACAGATCAGGTGCACACTTTCCTTTTTACACCTTTTTACACATTTTTACATACTTGTACATGATTGTTATAGAGTTTTCATAACACATGACTTTGAATAGTCTTTCACTCTTTTTTGTAGGTCAGTCCTTAATATGCAACAAGAAGCAACCCCACATCAACAAAGAATGATAAAGACAACATGTACAAACAAAACACAACACATACACTTCACCCCTAGGGTTACTTCCTCTTCTGTAGCTTCCACGCTTCATTTTTATTACTCCACGTGTTTTATTGTCTCCTGGGCACACTTTTGCCATCAAGTTACATGATTATCAGGTACACATCTCTTATCTACTTTATGTTATCAAGTATTCACTCAACAACATCAAGTGGGGGGAAATGTAGACACAAAATCATGCACTTGGGTACATTTATAGGTCCTAATTACATACTATTATTCATATGATTCCTAAGTGAGAAAACTAGTGATTGACATCTATCTTTGACCTCTTTTATGTCTTTCTGGTTTCCTCTTTGGACTTGCACACCCAATAGCCCAGTATGACCATTGATTATGTATCTTTATTGAATCTAGACACCAGTCCCCAGCCAGGGCACCACCACCCAGGCACCCTCATCTCCTCTGGGTGCCCCCGACCTCTTTGTATCTTACTCGCCTCTTTTGGGCCTCTTTTATATTTTGGGCATCTTGTTTTCTTATGGGTCAGCCTTTTAGTTGTCAATTACAAAATTCAAACAAGGGAATCATATAAATACAAAGTTATGTAACCATAATAAAGGACCAAGCTCTAAGTATCTACTATAATCACCTAAGGTTGAATCCAAAGGAATTCTAAGATCATCAAGGCATCCATATAACACTCACTTAAGGGACAAGGGATTTCATTTTTTACATACATGTATAGGAGGGGAAGCACATTTTTCCATCCACACATCTATTTACATTGCTACATCTAGCTATCGCTTGTTATCAAGTGCATCTTACACAAGAGCTTCCTAGGGCATGATTTCTACACACATGCACATGAACTAAATGGAGTCTAAAATGTAGTGCAGTGCTTGGTTGTAAGCTCACTCAGTCGGGCGACCACCAGGGTCATTCTGACTCCCCATTTACATCTTTCTTTTTTAGGATTTGATGTGTTTTAGGGTTTTGTAGGATATATATATATATTTGCACATTATAGGAAAATTATGTGATCATCCAACGACATACAGGTGACCAACATTAAAGGTTAGTGGCCATCTTGTGACACAACAAAAATCAATTTCTGAGGTCTTGCACAGTCACAGGCACCTACCAATGGTCTCTGGCGCCCTAGTCCTATTCTAGGAGCCCTGGTCTAGTCTCATCCAAAAATTACATAATTTTATGGGTACGGTTGCGATAGTCTCCTTCTCATATTCATCAGTTTTCTAGTCCAAAAAACTTCACGATTTACTGTGAAATCAGCTAAGTCTTTTATTCCCTCCCTTGCAGCTAGGGTTTCAATTTTCATTAGCTTATTGCTTGTGTCAAATCTATGATTTATCATTTGTTTATCATATGTGACTCTGCAATTAGGGTTTAACAATAAATATATTTTTGTTAAATAAAAAATCTCCCCTTTAGGTATTAAAGGCCTTGAAGTTATTGTTACTTATCACTTGGAGTATACGCTTAGAACATTAGGTAGTTAGGATTCCCAATCATATGAGTTACACTTACTATGGTATGTTCAACCTTTGGAGTCTTAAACAAGTGGATTATCTTGGTCTTCTCTTATTCATTTTTGATCCCCCACACAGTCTCATAAGGAGTTCCTAATCTTGAGGAAGTTAATGTGAAGTTAATATGTTAATGGCGTATGTATACAGATAAGTATCTCTAACTTGTATGTTCCTTTATATTATTTAAGACTTGGATGATTGTTTGATTGATCATGCATAGGTTAAAGTAAAAAAACATACTATTGATGTGTTACATTATTATCTATTAGTCCTTACATTACAATTTGGACTTTGTGATTTATAACCATTTACAACCTATCAATCCTTACAATCCAAATTTACAATCCTAACATAAGTACATTTATCTTGCTACAACATTTTTAGAATCAATATATTTATCAGGACCTAGTTAGATGCCACTACCTTATCCTATATCTAGGCTTTGGAACCCTAAACCTTCCATAGAGTGTGTAATATTGCCTACTAACTCCACATATTTTTCAGCCCAAAACCATATTATGTGCATCTTTAGTATAGTCCCTTTCATCATCATAGTCTAGAATACCTAGAGACAAAGAGGACATTCTATTAGGCCATTCTTTATTTACATACACATTTCACCCATTATATTCATCAAGAATTTATATTATCTTATAAAATGCATCACTCATTATACTATTTTTCTTTCATAGAGGTAGCAATTCCTATAAAGGGACATGCTCGGGAGGTTTTTATACCTTTTTAAAGATAATAATCAAATTCTGGTTTAGCTTTATTATGTTTCACTAAAAAAATGCACTCATAAATGCATTTATGATTTAACACAAATTTAAAGTCGCTTGAATTCAATTAGCTTCACAACCTAACATCATACCCACCTTCATGTTAAATCATACATATCATTCTCAATTCTTCTTTTCTAAATTTTAGTAAATTATTGGTATTTTCACTTATCAATGTGTATTTGTTCTTATATGTATATTGGAGTTCACTTTAATAGCTTCAAGAGCACATAATCATGTGTCTATACCATGTCTTATTTTTTGTGATAGAGATGCATACACACATCAAAGTGGTGCACTATGCAAATGTCAAAAATGCCCCTATATATTTACTAGTCGTTAAATTATATGTTTCTAGAGTTTTTGTGTATTTTGTCAATTCTTGGTCTAAATTTAGATTTATTGGCACAATTATTTAATTTTAGTGGTCCCCACCCATCTTAATGCACCCTCTTGTTGTCACCACATTGCTTTACAAAATTCACCTTTGTTAACCTCATTTTGCTTGGAATGTTCATGGCATGTCAAGATTGTAGTGTATGGTCTTAACAAGTTTCATCAGGCCCTTGCCTTCTTTTGTGAGCCTGACCCTTATCCCATATTTTTCACTTTTGTGATCATTTTAGGTCGGTTTGTGTCCTAGTAAAGTCCTTTGAATTTTAGTTATCTTTAAATCAACAAGCAACCTAGTTCATTTGGGGGCCTTTATCTATTAATGATATATCATATAGTAATCTAAGGCATCTAAAAAATTAAAGTAACTTCTATTATGTATCAATGGATTTAATAAAATTTCAACTAAAAAGTATAGAAGGTAATTATTGAGCATGTGGATTTTTTAACAAAATATCTAAGGGTAGTCTAATGGACTATGATGATTATAGGATATGCGAAAAACATATTTGTTGAAAAGGCCTCAGAAACTTTTAAGTAAATGCATTTGACACAGTTAAACCTAAACTCCACAACATTCTCCAGTGTCCTCCTACCCTGTGTCAAAATGGGAGCTTTAGAATAGGGCATGGACATTCATCAAATTATAATGGAAAGCTTTATTTTATTCGGTGGCAAATGCATACATAAGGTAGGAGAACTACATGACAAAATGCCTCAAATAGATGTGATCTTCTCGATTGCAATGCTTGCAGTATATGGGCAAATGCTCCTTAAAGAAGATCATAATTGCAACTTAACATAAGACATCGACGTTCTCACAAAGTATTAACACTATTTAACCAAAAATAACAAGCAGGAGTCGAATTTGACCACTTCACCTTTATTATCATATTCCTAACATGTGCCAAACTTGAAACAATGAAACAAGGTACGACCATCTACCAAAGCATTACGGAGAATGTAATTTTCTCATATGTTTTAGCAGTAAATGCCCTGGTATATATGTATGTGGAATGTGGAAGCATGCACAAGGTATGCAAATTGCTTGACAAAATGGTTGAAAGAAATGTTGTCTCAGTGAAAACTTGGGAAGAGGGTGAATTTGATAATGACATCTGTAGTGTTAAAGGGACCACTCTTGGAACACCTATTGACGTTGTTATTGAGATCAATTCCATGTCAATTTTTTGACCCTCTTGATTTAATTTTACTATAAGAAAATTTGGTGTATTCGACTATGACTGCGAATATTTGTATAACTGCGAGGTTGCAGTGAGGAAATATTTTGATAATTTGTAGTTAATAAGTTAATTTTTTAAAAGAGAACTAGCCAATTACACAAATTGGTGACTCCATAGATTAATAGAATGAATGAATGAATGAAATGAAATGAAAACTTTTTACGTCCACGAGGTTAAAAATAGTCTATGTGACGATAAAATCAATTTATTTTATTTTCATCATTTTCGATCTTCTTATGTTAGCCTTGATGATGAAGTCCACCATAGATAAGGAACTTCCAGGGGTTGCATGATTTTTAATAGGATTGGTATGTTTAAAATTGTGTGAAACCTCGTCGTTTTTATTTTTATCATAAGATTATTTTTCGATTTGGAAAATGCTCTATGTCAACCACTCATTGGCTTTCTTCGTAAAATTTATTGTGGTGTTTATTCGCTTTTTGGTCTCATATTAGTAACTCTAACAAAACAAAGATTTTTTTTTTTTTTGATTTCTTATGTAAGTTATTACTTTACCTGGAACAATTGCTAGTCTCATAACACGATGCTCAATTTTTTAAAAAATTACTTTATTCGTATTAAATATTAAAGATAATATTAATAATTGATTTTATAGTCCGCAATAGATATCACACTTGCATGGAAAGATACTTATATACCTTTTAGCTGATTCCTAAATCCACTAGGATATGAAGAAGGGAGTAGGTATTTGTTTGTTCACGATGTTGGGGATTGATATGTTTTGTTTATCCTTATGTACCCTAAAGTTATAAAAAAAAGCATCAACGGGATATTCGAGGAAGATTTGGATGGGGATTACAAAGGTCGGACATCCGCATGTTCGCAAAACGAGACACAGGGTGGGCCCACGCCAACATTGCCAAGTGTTACAATTACGAGGAGCATTCATTTCATTCCTTGCCGTCGCAATCGCGGGCCCCACATTCGTGCCTACCGACATCGTGACAACCTCCGTTCTTAATTAATAATACAACACACGTTTTTGTTTTCTTGTAATACTTATTCAAATATCATTAATCAAATGCGAAAGCGACGTGTGGGTTGGAATATACCGACACCATTCGGAATTATTTATTTATTCATTTATTGTCTTCCCATGGTTTTTAGGTCAACTTGCTCCTCTTCATATGGACAAATCTCCTTGGTATTTTTTTTTTTTAAATTTATTATTTTATTTGCACGGATGGTTTGTTCTCGTGTTTACATTTCTCATGGGGGTGAATAATAATAATCCACGAGTAAATGGAGTTTCTTTGGGCCCATATAATCCAAAAAAAAGATATCTTTTATGCCATATAGTATGTGATCTTCTTTTAGGGTGAAAGGACAATGCATATGTCCAAAAAGCTTTGAAGAAAAAGGTTGATGACCTAATTAATTAAAAAAAAAAAAAAACAACTATAGGAGTGTGGACACGGAAAGGAAGAAAAAAAAAAAAAACAACTATAGAAGTGTGGACACCTAATTGGCAAATGTATTTGTGTTTATTCATATGGGAGATGAATGTGGTACACAAATAGTGTTACTTGAGTATTTGAGTTTTTGTTGTCATAGTTGAGTCACATGTGTTTAAAATGAATTTCTCGTTTTATGTGTTTAATTGGAGAGAGAGTCACATCTTTAAATGTTTTGAAGTAGCAAATTTGAAATAGGATAGAAAAAGAAGTTAGACGCAACATGTGCATTTAATATCTCAAAGTTGTAAAAAATGTAAATAGGGTGTGTCACTATGTGATTGGATAGTTTATACCATTTTTAGGTGCAAGTTGTGAAGTAATATGTAAATTGTACAACTACTTTTCATTTGAATTTGTTGAAGTTTTGGGTATTTTTGTCTTTATGTATTATCACAAAGTATTGGACCACTCTTAAGTATTGGGTCATCTCCCCTAGTGATTCAAGTTAGTTCTATTGATGCGTATTCTTTTATCATTCAACTTTCTAGTTATTGTTGTGTGTCTTGTACAAGCTTCGACATTTTTGTCCTTATCTCATTTCTTTTGACTTTTTCTATATTTTTCTCTCTTTCTTTTCCCTTGTTTAACTTTTCCTTACATTTCTTTCCCCTCCTTTGGTTTTCCTATAAGCTTACTATATGAAACTAGTCATGTTAGTTATGTAATTGGTATAAAACTTGTCATCACTTTGGTAGGCCCTTTTCCCCCTTATGTTAAATGCCTCAAGGTTTGTGTGTTTTCTTATCATTTGTCGCGCTCGTTGTGCGTCAACTTGCATGTTAATAAAGTCTTAATTTAAATTCAAGAAGTCTATAAATTCATGAGTGCATTTCAAAACATCGTATCAAGATCAATTACAAGACACAAGATTGGATGTAAGAGCGAAATTAAAGATTTAAGAGAAAAAATTATTTTTTCCAAGAGCATCCCCATACCAAAAGAAAAAATCAATCATTAGGAGAGTATTTTAACATTTATTTTTTTGGTTTGCATCCATTGAAACATAAAGATTGCGACATATGTTACATACACTAGATTTTTTGTTGACTTGCATCCAGTGTTGATTGCAAATTTGTTCAAGACATGAAGGGTCTAATAATGATGGATGGATAACAGAGCCCCCATTAAAACCCTCATTTTTATGGGTCTTGCAAGGTATTGACTTTGAATGAGGGTTTTGAGTAAGGAGTGCTATTTCTTAGTGGTGCACAATAAAACCAAAAAAAGCAGGATTTTTTTTTGAAAACTAGAACTAACTGGTCGCATTTGTCAAACAAGTTTCAAATTTACTCAAGGAATTTGACTACATACTCTGTACATATTTGGTCTCCCATTTCCATACTTTGTATAAAACTAGTCTACCATTCCCGTGTTATGTATGGAACTGGTCGGTTTGGTAATGTAGTCTCTATTTTCAGCATTTGATTCACCTTGTTGTCTAGACTTGTTTCTCATTATTTGTCGCAAATAACTATCTCTTGATTCACACAAAATTGAGTATTATCATATGAAACCCTAATTACCTCTAGAATTTTAATTATTATCTAATTTCTAGTCATCTAAAAATCAATATTATGCAATTAACTTTGATTTTCTAATTTACATACAGTTAGATATGTCTGAAAATGTGTTATGGTTAATATAATATAATTATTAATGTAAAACCACTTTCCATATTTGGATTTATGGTGAACCTGACTTACATGGAATATTCAACCCTTAGGTTTTTTCTTTTGGTAAAATTGACTCAACTTACACTCAACCCCTAAAGTTTTCACTTTTTTGTAAACCCAAATTTCCTGTAACATTCTAGAGATTGATATTTTGTCTTATTGATAAAATTGATTGTGACGAGGTTTGTTTTATTTGTTCCATTTTTCTATCCCTAGCTTTCATGTGTGTAATGTTGGTTGTGCATTATTATTTTGTATGTTATGTCTTTTATTCCATCTAAATTAATTTAATTTAAGATTCTAACTAGATGAAGTACTAGGTTCATTTATATTTTGGTTAATCTTTTAGAATTTACCTTGATTCATCCTAGGGTTTGCATAAAAAGTAAAATGGTTACATTTGATGATGCTTTAGTTTATCCTCAAATTATACTAATGCTTCATGAGACTCTTGCAAATGACAATTCTTTGAATGGTCTTAATATGTTTGATACATTAAGTGTAATATTAGATGTCCAATCCAACAATCAATTTCAAGCAAGGAAAATTTTAGTGGCGAATATTCGTTAATTCACGAATATTCAGGTTTTTGAAATTTAAAATTGGTGAATATTTAGGGTACAAGCTAGGACCAGTTCACCAAAATTTTCTAGGTGCAAGTTGATTTTAGGGGTCAATTCGCCATTCCCACAAAATAGAAATTCGTAAAATTCTCCTAAATATAGTTAGTCCATAGCATATAAAAAAGCTATCGGTCGACAACATATAGTATGTTGTCAGCTGGTAACATAAAAAATGCTTCTGGCTAATGGCATTTTTATTCTATCGGTCAACAACATATAGTTATGTTGTCGGCCGCTAGCATAAAAATGTTGTTAGCCGGTAGCATTTTTTATGCTATCGTCTGACATCATACTATATGTTTTCGGCTGGTAGCAAAAAAATATGCTATCGACCGGTAGCATATTAAAAAGCTACCATCTGGTAGCATTTAATAGTGATGTTGTGATGTCTTGATATTCGTCATTCGTGTGAAAGCTAATTTTCCTAGATTCACCAAATATTTTCTAAGGATTTTTTTCAGAGGGACCCTTACAATTTTCCCTGATTTCAAGAAAATGTTAATGGGTTTTTTATTCAAGATCAAACATATAAGGTGAAATATGGATATTTAAATCTTAGTAATGGTAAGGAACTTGTTAAGACACCCCCTTTATATTCTATTATAGTAATTTCTCATATTTATTATAACATCATTCCTCCTCATGCTTCTCGTAGTGTACATGTATCTCTTCATCTTGTACCTCCTATGATTTAATCTTATATTATTTCTCAATGTTTTCCTATTCCTATTTCTTCTTTCTTCCTTTTATTTTTCTCAATGCTTCACAATTGGCTTATTTTCATAATATGTTTATCCCTCCATAATCTACATATTCTTCTCTTCCTTTCGAGATGACCATTATGATGAATAGTGGTCGTAAATTACAAAATAAGATTAAGGAATTGTACCCAAGGTTCAAAAAAATCATATAATAGGGTCACTTCCAACAAAATATTACATAACCCTTTGTCTTGCAATGTGTTTGCTTACCCCTTCTCAATGTGTTTCACTACTCACAAATTTGAATTTTATAGTGGGAAAGGAGATCCATCTCACATATTCAGTCATTTTATGCCTCTTATTTAGAATTTTCACTTGACGATCAACTATTGACCAAGATATATCCTAGGAGTTTGAAGGAATATGCTCTTGACAGATTCTGTGTTCCATCTCAAGGATCTATGTATACCTTTATCTTATTAGTTGATGATTTCTTTGCACATTTTCAATAAACATTAGCATGAAGGCCATATTTACACATATTTCTCAACTAAGACAAGGTGTTATATGAACCTACTGGTGACTATGTATATAGATTTGAGAATATGGTCACAAAAATGATTCAAACGTTACCTAAAATGGAACTCAAAAACCTATTTGATCAAATATTATTTACAACTATCAAGGAAAAAGTAATATTCAACATTTACCAATCATTCAAATATTCCTCAAAACGCCTCAAATATCCATTAAATTCCCCATGAAATATCTTAAATTAGATGAAACTCTATCAGATCATTCAGTTTGTCCTTGGTCATAAAAAAATGGATCAAGGTCTGAGTTTTCCTCCTAAATGGATCAATGTTGAAAGGAGATTATGTCAGAAGCATATCCAATAGTGGTAGTATAATATAGCGGTATCACAAGACTACAAGGCTTTGTGGCATCAATAGTGTTAGGAGGTATCTGTAATAGTTAACGACATCAAAACAGATTAGGAAGCATGCATAAGACTTCCTAGCTTCCATACATAATGAACAAATTTTCTTTTGCATAAGACAAGATCACTTGGTTTTATGTGGAATTGATAGGAATTCATGACACTTATTAGTTTGCACAACATAATCATTATTTCATGAATTAGGAAACCTTTTATAATTAAGTATATGTTTGTGTGATTTTTATAGAAAATGGTCAAGGTGTTAAGGTTTGGGTGGCTTGCTCAAGAGTGGCATAACATTTCATAGTCTCTATTCAACTAAGTCTAACTATTATGGGGGATATAGGATTACAAGTTAACCATGATGCTTATGCATCATACAACTTTGGTAAGAATAACTTGATCCCCTACTTGAAATTGTTTATGAGGGTCTTCAATAGAATGACCAAGTCTCGTAATATGTTATTCATTAAGTCAAGATGAATCTTTGACTTCTCTTCCTCTCTATTTCACCATGTATTCTTTATGCCCCTTTCCGCATGTTGTCTTTACTACATATTCATGCAAAATGTATTAAATTTGTTTTTTCCTGTACTCTGATAGTCTATGTCTCCAATATACTTCTACATGTTTTGTTACTCCACTAGTCTACTCTTATAAATCCAAGTATATATCTAGAACATTAAAAATAGGTAGAATATATATCCCTTCTAGTAGCCTTATCTCATAAACAGTCTTTGTAAATTCATGTAGTACTGTACAAGGTCTAATCTTCTTCCACGTGGATCTATCATATGTTCCTTGCAGGAACTTCTCTTTACACAGGTATACAAGAACAACATATATAACCTCAAACTCCAAGTGTCTTCTCATCAATTTTATGTGTCATTTTATTGCCTAGTACTTTTCTCCAACTATGTATGCACTTACTCATGCACCTCATATACCATGAAAGTAGTTTGTTTATGAACTTCTTATTTCTTCTCACATATTTTCAACTCCTAATGGACTTATCCCATATATAAGCTAGAGATATGACTTCACATACCTCATATTTACATATTTATAACTCCTATTTATAGATTTTTTATAAGAAAAATAGGATTACACAAAAACAAGACCATGTTCTCCTACTTTGTCTCCTACCAAAAATCACAAAAAATTTCCAAGTCTATTGTTGAATATTTCCATTTAGCCATCCATATACAAGTGAGATGTAGAAATATTCAAGTGAGATGTAGAAATAAACTGCAACCTCATGTTCAATTTCTTCCATAGTTTTTTCTAAAACTGGCCAACAAACTTAGTATTCTTGTCAGATACAATGTTACACAATTATCTGTGCACTATCACTTCTTTGAAAAACTAGTTATATGTGCATCATCATTAGTTTTCTTAAAAGTAATAAAATGATCCATTTTTTATGATCTATCAACAAAAAAAGATATAATCATGACCCTTCTACATTCTAATAAATTCCAAAACCAATTACATACTCAAATGCTCCCAAAGTTTCTCAAATATTGGTAGTGGTTGATATGATCCTGTGTTATAACTACTTCCCTTCGCTAACTAACATAATCTACATCTTTTCACATATTTTATCACATTTGTAGCCATCTATGGAAAAAATTATCCCTCACTCATATTCACCAAGGTATTATACATTCCATATTTACTTAATGATCCTCTATTTTTATTCTCTTGGATCACATTCTCTCTCATTTATCCTCATGTCATGCATAATTGTGTGCCTTCGAAAAAAAAACCTTTCTACAAGAAGTAGTTCAACCAATGTGTGCAATCAAATCTCACTAGTTCTTTGTATGCTTTCCATGCTTCTCTAAACTATCCCTCCCCTGTGTAGATTCCCTTCATCACTTCAAACCCTAATACTCTCACTTTCATATTGCTTACTCATACACATATTCTTCTCAATGCATATAAAAATATATTTGATTTCCTTCTTCTATGCTTCAATTAAAATGAGTATCTCTGTAAGAATTCAACCCATTCCATGTGTATTTGATTCAACTTCACTTAGTTATTTTATGAGTTGTAGTGTTTGGTGGTCTGTGTATAACACAAAATCCTTGAGCAAAAAGTAGTGCCTCCAATTCTTCATAGCTTGCACTATGGCATAAAAATATTTATCATAAACTAAATGTATTTTCCTTGAGTCATTCATTTTCTTACTAAATTATGTGATGTATATTATCTTCTGATTCATCACATCTCTAATGATTGCACCACTCAAATCAAAATAAACCTAAAATACCTTATTAAAATCAAGTAAGGCCAACACTGACTACTCTATGACGTTCTTCTTTAGCTTGTGAAATCCATATTATATGTATGTGGTCCATGAAAAATTCTTCTTGTCTCCTTGTATCACCTATGTGATTAGTGCAAAATATCACCATATACTTTTATGAACTTATGATAGAACTATATTGATCCATGGAAACTTCATGATTCTTTGACATTCTTTGGTAACAACCAATCCACTATATCTCACCCATTCTTGTGATCCATCTTCAACCCTTCTTAAGATGTCACAGCTCCCAAATATATCATATTATTCCTCATGAAAATGCATTTATTCATGTTTACTATCAATCCTCATGATCATATTCAAGAATCTATCCTTTTTCTTTTCACCATGTTTTGTTTTAGCATCCTAGTCTTAAGGTGCTCATTTTATGTTCTCATTTTCACTCATGTTGTCATCCACTGATACTCCTCTTTATTTTATAGTTTCCATATCCTCGAAATAATCTTGTACTCCTCTCATCATCTTAGTCAGATAGGAAAGTCTTGATAGTCTTTTTTCTATAGCAACCATTTTATGTGTCATCGCTATTTCCTCTCAATCATTCACTCAACAGTACTTTTATGGTTTACACCTTCTCATTATAAACATTAGAAAATTCACCTTGTGTATAAGGTTCTTAAGCTAAAAATAAATAAAAAAATATAAAACACAATAATACCTAAACATCAAATAATTCCCCAAAATACCTAAAAATATAAAATAAGGGGTAGTTAAGACATGTCACCCATCACTTATCATCATCCACTCACATTCACTGTTCTCACATCCCTTTATACACTCTATCTACCTATTTGTATCTTCAATGCACATTAGACCCTCATCATCTCACCTCTTTATGCACATTGCACCATTATCCATCCCAATATTCTATGCACCCACCCCTTCCCTTCATCCTCCTTGGTTGTTATAATTTAATGTCTTTCTCACATATGATTTAATTTCATGTTTCATTGAAGGAGAAAGAAAGACATCTTAAACACTCGAAGCTCGCTACACAATTAGATTTTATAATTCATATTTTCAACATTGTTGTTAGTCATGCATGTGAATGGCTTATGACTACTCTGTAACTTCTCAGTGATTACACATGTGACTGAGCTATGACTGGAATCTACTTCCAATCAATCAACATGCCATCAACAATGAACATTTCACCGCAAATGAACCCCTGACCATGGATTTTCCCCCTTGGTCCTTGAATAGGTATACAATTTCATTTATTTTCATTGCATATCTTACAAGTCCTTTATATCAAACTTATAAATGTTATGGATGTGATCAAGTAAAGTCGACTAACCGACAATTAAACTAACATTTTCCTTTAGTGTGTGATTTGCATATTTAGATTCATATTTTGGAGATGTTGGCCTATTTATTCATTGGAATAAAATTATGAAGTCCCTCGATTATTAAATGCTAGTATCATAAGCTCATTTTATGTAGTAAGATATTTGAGTTGATATAATTTGATATATCTAACATTTTGCAAGGTGGTTCAATATCTAGGCATACATTTTGGAAACCATAGTGGGAGTAATTGGTTGTAGGTTAAGATTCCATATTCTATATATAACATCATTTTACATTAGTGTTTGCATTCTTTTCATTTTTTATTTTATTTCTAACATTTTTGTTACATTTATAACATTTAATCCTTGTATATTTTTCCAAAAATAAAAAATAACTTGTCATAGGGAGTTCATAACTACAACTATTGTGTAATTATGTATGAAAAATATGGTTACATGATAGTCGAAAGCACCAATGTTGTGTGATTTTGTTTCTATTCAAACCACTAAAAAATGCTTTAAAATTTTTAAATCATTCTATTTATGTACTTGTTATTTATATATATCATGTTGGCATAGATTGGATGTTGCATATGCTCTTCTCTCACACCTTATGTGATCTTGGAAATAAAAATAGATATGATCTTTGAATTTCTATTCATGCACATCATGATGAATTTGACCTCATCGCAATGTTTGTATTAACAATGCCTTTAGGTAATGCTTATGCATAAAACCATTGTGTTGAAATATTGCACTTATCACCTAACATAGTTGTAACAATGAAATATGTGGCATCATCCCTATAAACTATTTGGGGGAGTTAAAAAGACATCCATGCAATTTCATTCCCTCATTTACCACCAGAAATATCAATAGGGATGAACCCCGAAAATCTAGAACACCATTGGCTTACATAGAAAGGATTCATTATAAATGTTTGTTATTAATCTGACAAGTCCCTTTCATGTACTATTTATGCACCTTGTACCATTTTAATCTAATGTAAATTAATGTCTCTCTCATATATATATGTGTATATCAAGAGGGAGATATTCTCCCATGTTTCACTATAGGAAGGGGATGTATATTGAGAGGCTTCGTATATTGGCCTAAAATTATATCGATACATGCATCTTATTGGAGTGATAAGAACTAATCATCCATTTCATAGAATACTTGAATTTTACATTTGAAAAAATAAAAAAATCCAAAAATAACACACTTTTTCTAACTGCATCACATCTGGGTCACACTCACAATTGTTCTTATCAACAAAAACATTTTCACCAAGCTTTTACGATGTTCCCAAATCCCGTTATATTTTCATATTTTTCCCAATATCAGTCGTATTTGTGACAACCATACGATTCTCACCCCAAAATTTTCCTAGTATCAATCAAAAGTAAAAATATTGCGTTCTTTTCACCCATTCCATTTTTCCATTTATGCCATTGCGCACACTCTATTTTTCTAGATTTTGCATAATCATAATCAAAAGTGTGACTATCTAACAATTTTTCAACACCATTTTCTGTCCTCCATGATCTATTTTCTCTCTGTTCTTCCCTTGTTCTCTCTAGTCCCCTCTGTATGTTCTCTGGCCTTTGCACTCTCTATTCCCCCTCCACATTATCTCTAATCCACTCCGTGTGCACTCTGTCCCACTCTCCATGTTTTCTATCCTTTAAAATCTCTAGTCCAATCTATACACACTCTGGATCATGTGATCTCTAAACCCCTTTGTGCGTGCTCAAGCCATTGCACTCTTTGGTACCAAACATGCATGTTTTATCCCATATGCTCTCCATCCCCCTACACATATGCTTTGTACATTACACTATTTGTTACCCTCTATGTAATTTTTTCCTTGGACTCTCCAACCTCATTTGTGTGCACTTTGAACTAGGTACTCTCTGGTCCCCTCTACACATGCTCCAATCCATGTGCCCTCTAGTACCCTTCATCCACACTCCACCCTACATGATCTTTAGTCCCCCCTTTTGCATTATCTGGTCCATCGACATCCATCATTTATTTTGCATACACCTTATTTTCAATTGCCTCAATACTTCTCCCTAGTCACAGGCACAATCATCCCACAACTTACCTATACCCACATAATTATCACATTTTGACTATCTCTACTTATTGCACCTATCACCACATGCTACTTGTCACCCCTTCATTCTCATCTTAATCACAACTACAACTTTTCACATATTTCCTAGGTCATTATCTTGCTTTATCACATTCATATCTCCAAATCCACCCCATTTCTCTTTAATAGTGTCATTTAAAATCCCTTTCATCCCTACATCCACCAACTCACGGGAGCGACTTATTGCTTCCGTAATAGTCACACATATGACTCTTCAGCCTAACACTCATTCCTACTTACACACTGATTTCTTCCCACATCCTAACTATCTTCTTGAATAATATTTTATCTTTCCATTGGTCGTTTCATAATATTTGATGCCCATTACTCACCTCCCTTTGTGAACATATTCAATTTTCAATACAAAATCACACATGACTTTAAGAGTAGTGCATGTAATTTCTAGCGGTTTTGTAGGTCGTGTTTGCTAATTGTGTCTCAATCCTACTATCCTCCACTAATATTTGGATTGTATTCTACCTCATTTATCTCCCACATGGATTTGTAATGCTCTTCTCATTTGTAAGTGAGACCCATTGTAATATGATCGATCACAAGCCTGACCCCTAAAATCATCACACTCACATGTAACTCTTCACATTTTTCTTCCCATTCACAAGAATGACCCTTGTATAACTTTCTCATCCATAGGAACAATCCTTACACTCATTAAATTCTCACACATTTATTTTTATTTTTCTTCCCAATCATAGGTGTAACCCCTTATGACCTTATCAGCCACAAGTGTAACTGTCTTGCCATCAAATTTGTCATGTAGAAAGATAAAAATTATTGTTGGTTTATCTCCTCACCTCCTCATATTTCACTCTTTTTTGTCTCCCTCATGACTACCCCACTTTCCACTCGTTCAATCCAAATCTCCATCAAGTGAACTCCACCATGAATGTTCTTTCTTCTACCCCCTTTCAATCTCTATCCCATATAGAATATCCCATCTACTAGCCCACACGGTCCATGTTTCTTACTCCCTCCATTCATTTACCTCTCCACTCGCCCTCACCAAACTCCTCATATTCCATATAAGTTTCTCTTTCCCTTTACATTTACAACCCACCCTTATTGGTGGTCACTAGCGCAATTTATTATGATTCATATAATCACACTTTTGACTAGTTAAACTACACCTTCATTACATTCTTATCCCTTATCCATCTACCCATTTACTTGACATATTATCACCCCATCAGTATATTAGAATTAGCATTCAACCTATCCTAATAAACCCACACCATTTTTTATTATTAGGTATGAACCAACTACTCACCCTTGCAATCTTAAACTTGAATTGTTCACCAAATTTCTCTTTTCTATGAGCTCTATCTCTCATTACTCCTAAGAAATATTACCGAGATTCATTTTTTATAAAGTCTCCCATGTTGTCTTAAAAATGAACTTATTTTCCATAGGTCGTCACAACGACTCAATTCCTGATCAATATATCTTCTATGTTATTGCCACATTTGTGTAAAACTCGCTTGTAACCCCATTCCCATACTGATCGTCGGTGTAATCATTTTTCAACTTGCCTATTTATAAGTTCAACCCCTCTCTACAACCCTCCTTTTTTGGGCTCCATCTCATAACCTAGTCTCTTTCTACTTCCCATTCTTTTTACGTTGGGTCACAGTAACAATCATCACCCTCCACGTGATTATTGTTTGTGAATAAACCTACAGGTGATCCTTTTTTCAAAGTGAGTCATGACTATGAATTCTATCATTTAGAAATATATCATCTTAGCCTTGGAAATCCTTCTTTATACCCACTACCTCTATGTTATTGATTCATGAATGTGATGTTTCTGGTATTACCCTATGAGTCACAACTTTGAATTATTTTTGATCTTGAAAATATCCTCCACATTCTCACACCTCGTATGAAGTTCTCCTACCATCACCCAAAATATATTTTCTCCATGCCTATTTGAGTTGCATTCATAGCTTGCGATAGTACCTATATAAACTCTTATTATTTCTCCTACAACCACACTACATTTAGTTTAGAAGTTATTCACTCATGTGATCATCCATGTTTTCCTACGTAACACCAGTTTCATAGTCACTTCAATGACACGCTCTTGGCTATTCCACCACAAAATTATCTAGTAGTTGAAGTCATGATTTCCTCATTCATTTCCCCACCCTTATGAATGTATTCAAAATCATTATATTCGATTCATCACATCATAAAATTTACCTCTCGACCTATTTTCTACTTTTGACTTATTCTTAATGACTTGTAGTCGTTAGTTCTTTTAGCGCCTCATTCACTTCATTTTCTAAGGGTGGTTCATAATTGCACCATTAATTTTTTTAATGGCTTCCCCCATACTCATCACCATTTGGATTTTTTCACAGGCTTCACATCTAGGTGTCATGGTCACAACATTTTCCCTAGTTTCATAATTCACGTAGATCACCTCCCCTTATATTTATACCCTTGCTATATTTCACTATTCCTTAAGGTTGCAAGTGTGAACTACCTATTAAAAAATGTAACCCCATATCTACCTATTTCAAACCACATATTTTTTGGCATAGCCACCACATTTTTTAAACACCCAATTGTTTGGCCGATATTTTATGCCTTTCATGTAGGTTGCAATTACAACTTACAGAGTCACCTTTATGACTATTAATCAACTCGCCCGAGATCTATATATCAACACTAATTTACTTCCCATATCCACTCCACATTCAATCTTCCCTCATGAGTGAACTCCCAAGAATCACACTTACAACCTCAATTTTTCCTTGTGATATCTTTCCCACACCTTCTCGTTGAGCCCTTATTTCAAACACTATACTACATCATCATAAGTCGCTGGTAGAACCCACCTGGTTGCACTATATCCCCATTATTCTTTCCACTAATAAATATATCCTCCTTGCATATCATTAGGATTCATGGATTTCTCACAGCTACGAAACCACCTTAGGATTGTTTCTATAACCCTATCACTTTGAGTTGCTACCACAACTCACATTCATCCTTGGGTCGATGTTCCTCTAGTCACCATGAGTTTGTAATTAATTTCCACAAATTTTAAACTACTAATAATTCCTTGAATTTGTAAATCACTTGGTAAGTACTTGCCACATCTTTGTGAGCCACTACCCTAACTTCAGATTTCTCCACCATGAGTTATACCAATAATTTTGACATTCAATACATTTCTCCATTATCATTTCATTTGACTCATAATCACTTGTTTTTTCAATTGAATTAAACATGAATATCAATAAAAACAAGATATATTCATTCAAATGATGCTTGTGACCCACACATGCTCCCATACTATAATCCCTCAATCATTTGCATATGCATTCAATCATAAACACTCTTTTTTCCTATCCCATACATGTTCAACCTTGTGAAATATTTGGTTCTCCTCCACATGTTCTCCACCTTGTGCACTCTGTGATATTCCCCAATGCACACTCCACCCCGAGCACTCTATGGTCTTCCCATATTCATGTTCCACCCTCTATTATATTTGATTCATCCCCATGCATGCTCTATGCCCACACCCAATCTACCCCAAATTTTATTTGTTATTCCCCAGTGTTCTCTCATATCCTCCCATGTAGGCACTCTACCTCGCACACTCTTTGGTCTACCCTTGTGCACGCTCCACCCCACTCACTCTTTTACATTCCCACATGCACTCTCCACTCACCCACTTCTTCCTCATCACTCCGCATAACTTCCATTCACTCACATTCTCACTCATACTCTAACATGCTTCATCTCCACCTCATTAACTATATTTCTAAGCTTGAGTCCGAACTCTTTGGGGAGTGTGTGCTTATACCAACATATAATACAATTTCCATTGAGTATATTCACCTCATGATGTCATATCAACCTTATTCACTACCTTTCAAACTTTCTACATTCAAAAAATTCATTGCCACTACAAACCCACAAAAACTTTACATCTCTTTCACAATGTATGTCACCTTCTTCAACACAACATGCTCCTCTCATGTACTTTCCCACTTTTTATCACTAGATGTTGGTGAAATAATTTGTCACAAGGAAAATTTATTAATTTTTCACCAAAAATTTGAGACTAGGTCTCTCCTCTTGGGAATGGGGATGTTCCCATTTATTTAATGCAAGAAATGTAAAAATATGTGGCGGTCATTAGGAAAGGTATCACATACGAATACTCCTTTAAACATGTGGTATATTACTTGTATATATACAAGGGATGAATTTTATTAGAGAGCGGTGAAGAGGAGATAATAATATAGAGAGGGAGGGTTAATGTAATGAATATGCACTTGCAAGTTTCACTAGAATTAACCAAAGTAGTTCCACGTCCAACATGAAGAAAAAAACCACGTAAGTAATAGAAAAATTAACAAATCAAAGACACAAAGTTTAATTGATTTATTCATCAAATATACAAATATCCTTCTTAGTTATTCAAGTTTATAATGATTGCAAAGTTGAAAGTAGGAAGTAAAGGAACATATACAACAAAAATAGAAGAAATAACATCTTTGTTGTAGCGAGATAATAATAGCTATCAGCCCCTTGGAATGGGGAAGCCATCCCAATATATAGCTTTATAATATGTCTCTTCATCTCCCACCACACAACTTTTCACATCCCTATCAATTGTGGCCTTTTACATTCCTATAGGAATTAAAATAAGCCCATTTCTTATCAATGAAAGAGAACATTTAGAATGTCAAATTAAAATTTCACTTAAGTGAATAAGATAAAAAAAGTCAAAAAGTACATTCCCTATGAAGAATTAGAAAATAGAGATAGAGAGAGGAAAGAAGAGAGTGATTAATCGAAGGATGAAGAAGATTCTGATGATGAAGACCCAAATCTCAGAGAACTATGAGGAAACTCTCCTAGAATGAACTCCTCTCCCTTCACTTCCTTACTAAAATGAGTTGTTGCGAGTGTCACCTTCTCTTCCTATGGAGTGTAAACAAAAACTAAAGAATTGATCCAAGTCTCATGAACACCAGCAAGGATCTTGCATTGATTGAACCAGACTTGACAATATTTTACAGTATTAAAAATTGACTTATAATTTCCACAAGGGATTCTAAAGTATCTCCATTAAAAGAGAAAGGATTCCCTACCTATTTATGGACCAAATATTGGAAATACTTGAGAATATCTTCCAAGGAGGATTATTTTCTGAGTGGAGGTGATCCAAACTTCTGCATGTTGTTTTCATCCTTTTCTAAGATTTCAGATGCATGCTTTCCACAAGACTCAAGTTCCAAGATAAAATCATTTATCATATCATATCCAACACCCATCGTGTGAGACCATATGGGAGAAAAATTATCCAAGATATAAGTGAATACATTATTTCTCAATAAGGAGACAAAATCAAGAAAACTCATCTCATATACCAATGGGAACACATTATCCAAGTGGGTATTTTATTTCTCAATCTTTTCCTTAGTCATTTTCACCTTAGAAACAATGGAAAGAGAAAATTTGAATAAAGAGAGAAACTCAAGTTGTAGTACCTTTCCCTTTTCCAAAATCTTCTCCACCCATTTTTCATCAATTCTCCCTTATATGGTGTACCCTTAAGCTCTCTTGATCACTTGAGGATGAAAAATGTTGATGGAAGAGATAACCTTTACTAGAGGAATTGACACCGCATTGGGTTCAAGGAAGGATTGTACATATGTGGTAAGGGTTCTCACATGCTCATCTAGTTGATCCACAATTTATTTTTTCTCTTCATTTATGGAAAGCAAGCAATATACAAAATATTTGAATAGGTACACATCTCCCTTGTGCATAGCTTGTCCCAAGGAAACCCTAGTTATCTCATAGTCATCCCATTTCATTTCTCCCATGGTTTTTACAATGTTTGGTCATGTAATTTCTAGTTAAAAGCCAAAATCCCCAGTGAAGAAATATGAAGTTTTTAATGCTTTCTTGGTCTATTTAGTCTTGATGTATTTTTAGATGGCCTCAAAATTATATGATGTATCTTGTTACACCTTTCTTTATTCACATCCAAACAAATCTAGTACCCATGGGAAGATTTATGCTGGCGTGGACACAAATTCAGGCATAAGAGAATTTTTATGTGCTTGATAAGGAATCAATGTCTTCCCAACATGAGGTGATTTAGTTGTCAAGGAGGACACACTTTGATTATGAGGATGGAAAGGAGACTGTAATGGGTCAATTTATCCTAATCAAAGGGGCTCAATGGGATTTTCAATGATATTTTCCCTCTTGTGAAGCCTCCTAGGGGAGAAAATTTAGTGTACTCTATTTCTACAAGTTTACTCTTGGAAGATTCTTCTGAATGAGTAGATCTTGTGGATTTCTCATATGCCTTGAGAGAAGAAGTGTGAGACACTTTCCTAGATGGAGATAAAAGACCACCATACTCAATGAAAGAATACCTCTTTCATTTTGAACTAATCATTTGACCTTTGAATTATTGTCATGGTTATTTTTTGATATCACCCGACTCTCGGATGTTCCATGGAGTGGGAGGAAGAGGGGAAGATTGCAACACTTGATATTCAAGTTTAAAAGGGTCCTACCCATCATATTTTATTCCATCCATAAATCAACCAAACTTGAATTATCTCATCTAATCCACTTTCATTCACATATAATCCCATTTCCTGACCTCAAAGTCATCTATGTAGTTGATCTAATAATCCTCAATTTGTAGAACATGATGCAATCCTAGAAAGATGAAAGTTTCTGGATTCTTCCTAATATCAAAATCATACCAAGATATGTAGGAATACAAAATGAGATCAACAAAGGATGTTTTGATGTTTTTCACATCTGTGATATTCTTGCATGAGTAGATTCCTAGAGAGATAGGAAATGACACACCTTTCTTCTTAGAATTATTGCACCTAGTATGGACATGGGACAATTGTTTTCATAATTCAAACATGATGATATTATCACTCAAGTACCTTAGTAGCATGCGAGGAGAAAGATCAAATCCTCTGACCCTTATGTAGGTGAAGGTGGGAAATTAGATGAAGTGACTTCCATACTTCTCAATAATGCAAATGTCGAAGATGACATTCTTCGCTCATGATATTCTTTGAGTAACCTTATGATGCACATAGTGAATGCATCATTCACAAGAGTTACTCTCTTGGTGTGTGAGTTGTGGATATTTATCATAGGCCAGTGACTTTTGTGGCACATTAGGAGTGGTAGATAGGCCTTGGAAGGGTCTTGTGAAAACAAGGGCATACACCAGATAAAAATTCATTGCAAACTTATTAGAGGTCGGTAACTGCAACTATTGTCGATGAAGGTTGTTACTTATGATTTTACCCCAGTCCACCATTTGGAATCCTTTTATAACCACCTGAATGAACTGATCCATCCAATATTAGAAATCCTTTGTTTTTATTATCTCATATCTTTGTTCAATAGGACAATAACATCATAGTATAATTTTTTAATCTCACTCTGAGATAAATACTTAGGAATCCAATAGGGCTTCCTTCCATGTTTCATTTATGATCTAATTACCAAGCTCTATAAGTATGAGTCTATCCTCGCCCATTCCTATGAAGAAAGATCCCTGGTGATGATAACCATTTTATTATTGGTGGGAATTTACAGGCATTGATAAATTCCCTTCAATGTGAGGAATGCAAGGATTGATTTATCATCTGTCGTGATTGTTTTGGAATCAGAATCATAGTGTTTTGTGCAGGCTAAGACTAACTTAGTGTTTTAAACAGATAGAGGGTGACCACCTGCTCTAAATATCCCATTGGAGAATATATTTTCCTCCATTGGTTCCCATGGTTCATTCAACATTATTTCCTTTAAATATTCTAGGTCCATGTGGGTTACATCATTGTCCCCCACATTGGGATACTCGGTGTTCAAAGTGGAAATTGGTTATAGGCCTAAGTATTTGATCTTCATGATACAATAAGAAGTGATAAAAATGGGAAATGAATAGATGTGGAAATTTTTACCTAAATTCCAACACTTTATATTTTTAGTAGGTCCTATTCTAGATGCCTATTTTTAGTAAGTTTCCAAAACGGTTACTTTTATGTTTCTAACTTGCAAGGAGTGATGGAGATACTGACATTTTATTGTTTCTAAAACTTATTATTTTTAGACATAGAGGACCTATCAAAACTTACTATTTTTTAGAATGGGGACCTCTAGGTGTCAGAATATAATGAAACTGGTTTCAAAAGTTTAGGTTTTGTCTCGAGATTTTTTACTCCAATTTTGAGAGATTTTTAATTACCAAAACTCTATAGATCTGAAAAGGTAAGTGTAGGGGCTTAAAATTTATTATGAATATTAAAAATTATACTAGAGATTAAATGGTAAGTTTATAGTCAATGTGTAGGTTTTTTCAAGAGGAATGCACTGGTAAAGTTTCACAGAGATCGGGTGAACGATTATGGAGTTATGAGAAAAAAAATTGTTTTCGTGCTTGAGGTTCTAGAAAAATTCCAGAAACATATATGTGAAAAAAATGAGTTTAGGGGGGGAACTCAGAGCATTCAAACATAAAAAATATTCTAATTATCTTAGTTACAAATTTATTTCATTGTACTTGCACATTCTAACTCAATTTTAACCCAACAAGCTCAACCGTGGTTAGATGGAGGTTGAAGTGAGGTTGCACCCTAAAAAATAGGGGAGAAGAGGGCACAAATTTTTTTTCTCTACACTAGATCTTGACATGTGAAGCATGTGGTGGCATGAGGATGAGATGAGAGGGTTAAAAAATAAGCTCTTGAGAGTTGCAACAGGGTCCTGACCAAAGGATGACTGGGGGAGGGTAAGTACATTTTATTATACCTCTTGTCCCCTTAGATGTTATAAAATGAAAGGGGATAGAAAAATTCTCAAAATTTCACCATGGGTGCATGTAACATGAAGAGGGGGACAATTTTGGCTTGGGGACAAGTTTACATGTTGTACACTTCCCTAGCACCAAGGTTATCAATTTAAGTGACAAAGAAGTTGCTTGCAATGAGGGATAAAAATTTCTTGTCCCTTATTTCCCTTTTCACAAAGATACAATGGACACAAAAGATCCAAAATTGTACCAAGGGTCAGCTCAACATGAGGAGAGGGGCCATATTTGAGTAAAGCAAACATTTGTAACTTCCCTAACAACATAAGTTGTCACTTAAGTGATGAAACATGTCAATGCATAGGGGGAGAACTATTTTATGTCCCTCTTGTCACCTTGCACCTTGGCACAAGGGAAATGGGAAAAAAGCCTTAAAAAGTGCACTGAATCTTATTTCATTTGCTAATGTCATCATCCCAACTTGAAATTAAAACACTAAAAGTGTTTTTTCTGCCCCAAGAGTGTGACATGGAGTTTAGAGGACAAACCTTATATGATGTTGACCTCAAATATTTTTTAAGACCATTCAACCCTTTATAAGATATAATTATTCCTTAAATTTAAATTTTAAGAACAATCATTCTTTTGGCTCAAAGGTGAAGTTGCAGTGACTCGGGTTACCACGGAATATTTTGAAGTATTGGTGTAAAATTGATGTGTCTACCATGTGAATAATTCCAAGAGATTTCCATTTCCTATTTTTTATCTTCCAACTCCTCCATAACTCCCAGAATCTTCAGGACAATTCTATTTGCTTCGTCGAGATGTGGCATTCCCTACACCCGCAGTGACCTTGTTTTGCTTGGTTAATTCCTAGCATCATATGGCTCCATAAAATCCCTTATAATTACCCTAGATACATTCAATACTCCTATGTAAAACCTCCAAGTGGGTTTTTACCTAGACATCACCTTTTGAAGGATATTCTTTAGCTATAAAATTGTTTAAAATAGTCATTTTTATGCCTATGAGGAGAGTTGTTCTATCTTAGATTTCAAAAATTTCCTCAATCCACCTAGGAATACTTACCTACACATGAAACAACACTGTAAAATTATGTTATCATGTTCCTCTTATCCACAATAAGGATGGTATTATGGACATGATGGCTAGAGGAAGGGTTTACAATGACTGGGAAAGGAAATTTTCAAGTGGGGTTTGGTTTTCATGACCAAAATTTTAAATTTTGTATGCTAGAAATTTAACATGAAAATAGTTGGCTCTAACTTGGGGACATAGACCATAAGGGATAATGGAGGACTTGAAAATTCTCATGTATAAGTAGACCAGTGCCTTGAAAATTAGGTAATAGAGTCATTCCTTCTCCAACTATTACAAAAAAATGACACACACAAGGGAAAAACAACACACACATGAAAAAAGGGAAACATACAAAATAGGAAGGGAAACACACAAAGAAAAGGGAAACTATGGTACATGGTTGGGGATAACCAACCCGACTACTTATAGAGCTTCAAATGTTTCCCACTGCGAGGCAACTCCAATGGGGTCCCATCAAGATATGTGAGATAGTATGTGTTCTCTCCACAAAATTTCCTTATATTTAAAGGGCCAAGCTAGAGAGAGCCAAAATTTCCATGGATTCCTTTGGTCTCCCACCTCTTTTCCCAAAGTGGGAAAAGATATCCATTCTAAAATTTATATTCTGTGTTTGTTATCAAATAAATTCTCTACCTTTGATTAGTGTTTTCTCAGTACATCCACCACTACCTGTCTATCTTCATTCAATTTATCTAAGTAGCATATCCTCTTGTCAACAACATCTGTGTATTTTACGTTCTCTATTTCCTTTATCAATTTTAAGGTAAGTAACTCTAATGAAATTGGGATCTGAGCTTCGATTCCATATAGTAGTTGGAAATGAGAAGTACATGTGAACTTCTTGGGTATTATTGGATCAACCCATAATGCATCATATAATATTTTATGCCAATCTCTTTGATTAGAATCTACAAATTTTTAGAACAATAGTAAAAATGTTCTTGTTGAGAATCCACTTGATCATTACCTTATGGGTAGTAATCAATAGAGTGTGATAGTGAAATACCATGGTTGTAAAAAAATCCATCAACTCAAAAGAGGAGAAGCAAGTAGCATTATCATTTACTATCTTTTTTGGCACTCTGAACCTGACAATGATATTTTCTTTCAAGAAATTGCACACCATCTCAGAGTTGGCATGCTTAGTCAAAATGGCTTCCACCCACTTCGTGAAATAATATGTGGTGACGAGGACATACATATGACCTGCATTAGAGTGTGGATTCAATACACCAATGAAGTCCAAACCCCACTGTTGGAAGGGTTCCTCTATGATCACACCTAAGTGGAAAAGTAACGAGCCTTGGTTTTCCTATAAATTGTTGGCATGGATCACATTTTTTACCCATTTGTAGGCATCTCTTAAGAGGGTAGGCCAATAATATCCACATCTCAAGATTTTTTGAGCTGTTACCAATGTCTTGAAATTACCTCTGTATGCTTGGTCATGGTATGATTTGAAAATATTCTACTTTTGTTCTTCCTCAATGCATTTTATGAAAGTACCATCTAATCCTTTCTTGTACAATATGTTCTCCCAAATTACATACTTAGTTGCTTTCAGGCAGAGAGTACATATTTGCTTGTAATCCAGACCTGGGGGAAAATCACCATAGGTCAATAAGTATGTTATGTCTAAATACCAAGGATTGGTAGTACTCATGAAGAGTACAAGAGGAAGGTCTTTGATCAAACAATCATAGAAAGTGGAACAATCTTCCCATTCTTCTCTAGTAAAGAGTTTACACAAACCATTGACTAGTACTAATTTTTAAGGTCTAATGTCAAGGTCATACTCCTAGAATTTTTATACCCAATTTCCTCTCTTTGCACCAGGATGCTATTGCATTAAAATGGAATTTATAACTAGGCTAGGGACCATGACAATAGTGTGTGATTTCAAGAGATAAAACCTAAAAAATTTCAAAGCTCTGACCACCACATAAGCATGATTCTCATGTTGTGAATAGTTGAGTTCATGTTCCTTCAAAGGCTGCACTCATAAATGTAAAGGGTGACTGAACTTTCTCTTCATTCTCTTGAACAAGGATAATTGAGATTGTGTGCTCAGAGGTGTAGCAACAAACAATGAATTCCTTGTTAAAGTCCAGACAAACCAAAGTGGGTTCCTTTGCAATAACACCTTTGATTGATTCAAAATATTCCTTACCTTCCTTGCTCCATCAGAAATATTCCTTGGGATTCATCATATTGATAATTTCCTTAGTGAGCTTGGAAAATTCAGGAACAAACCTTCTTAAGAAATTTACCTTACTTAAGAAAGAATGTACACCAGGTTTACTTATGGGTAGAGACAATATTTGGATGGCTTTAACTCTTTCTAGATCAATTTTGGTACCCTCCTTGCTCACAATATGACCAAGGATATTTCCTTTAATTACACCAAAGATTGGATTCTTTGGTTAAGAGAGATGAGATGTTTTTTGCAGCGGGCCAATACCTGCTCCAGTTGTTCCAAATGTTCATTTCTCTTCTTTGAATATATTGTGAGATAATAAAAATACACCACTATGCATTTCCCTCTCAAATATTTGAAATCTAAATCCATATCCCTCTAGAAAGTGGCACTCACATTGATTAACCTGAAGGGCATACAATGATATGTAAATGTTCCCTTAAGGGTGGTGAAAGTAGTCTTGAATTGATCCTCCTTGGATACTTCAATTTGGTTATATCCTAAGAATCCATCTAGCATGGACATCATCTTTGAACCATTGTATTTTGCAACATATGATCCATGAATGGTAAGGGGTAGTTATCCTTTAGGGAAGCTTAATTTAAATTTCAGAAATCCACACAAATGTGGATTTCACCACTCTTATTTTAGACTGGTACAATGTTTTCTATCCATGTTGAGTGATGGATAGGGAAGATGATGTAAGAATTGAGTAACTTTTCAACCTCTTCTTTGATGGTTCTGAAAATTTTGGGATTGTACAATCTTTGATTTTTCTGGAAGGCCTTAACATCAAGCTTCAAGGGAATAGAGTGTTGCATGGATTTTGGTTGAAAGGATTTAAGATCATCATATGAATATGCTAGTACATAAAAATAATTCTTCAAAAAAGTTGAGAAGCTTTTGTGTTCCTCAAGTGAACAACACTTTCCAATGTTCATCATCATTGACTTCTCACTTGTCCTAATATTTATTTTCTCATATTAAATATAAGATCTAGAATGATCCTTGGAATTACTAGGATAAACCTATTATGTTTTTCAAACAATTCCTCTAGTGTTACTATCCCTTTTGTAAGTTTTTTACCTTTAAATTAAATCACTTTGTCTTCATCTACCTGATCACCCTTGTCACTATCATTCTTGTTAGGAGTAAGCTCCCACAGGAGTGTATCACTTCCTCAAAAATATACATACCTGAAATCACCAATCTGTTGCAAGAATGAAAAAATGTGGTCATCATCATTGAACACTTTCCAACTCTCTGAGTTGTTTAGAACACTTGGGAAGAAAATCATTTCCACTAGAAAAATTGTTTACCAAATTAGGATGCAGAATCATTAGTGAAGCAGACAGTACTAATGAATCAACACTACTATTTTGATGACGAGGTACTGCCTTAATATTAAATGCATCAAAATATTATAGAAAACACCATACTCTATTTCTATAGTGACGGGCATGAGATTTTTTTACTTGAAATAAATTCCTTACATGTTTCACAATCATCTCCTCATCTTCTTACACTACAAGCTTCTTAATTCCCATTTCCTCAAAATTTTACAACCTGAGAAACAAAGATTTGTATTCAGAACTATTGTTGGTATTAGAAAATAATAGCTTGTATGACAAAGGAAATAAATCACCTTGCGGAGAAGACAAGACACTTTCGTCACCTGACCCTGTTGATGAACAACTTCCATCAAACTCCATACCCCACACCTCATTAGCAATTTCCACCGGTATTTCCTCTTGAATAGGTAGCTCTCTGCTTTATTCATAACTTATTAAATAGTTGTCTTTACCTCTATCCTTGAATGGAACCTTTCCATTATCCCTATATAGGATGTGTACTCTTGGTTCATCAAAATTTTGAACTGTATACTTCATTTTTGGCTTAGGGAGAATATTTCTCATTTCATTCTTGATCAATATTGAAGCATAAGACTAGCCCAATTGTATTTCACCTCCCATATCTTGAAATAAACTTATGGTAAGAAGCATAGCATACGGGTATTTGGCATGTCTACCACCAATATTATTACCCTAATCTCTCTTTTCTAAAAAATCCATGAAATCAAATTATGCATCCTCAATCCTACCAATAAGGATAACTTCCTTTATTTCCATGGAGAAATAATGAACTGAATGCCCAAGAGAGACTCAAAACAAAGAGATTAGAGAAACCTTAGTAGGAATGACATTGGTCAGAAGAACTAGAATCAATAATGCATTTATTTAGTCAGTACCCATTGATTAACAAGGAAACATAGAAAGGACCAGTCTTTCTAGTAAATGAATGGGTGGAGGCTAAAATATTATGGCTTTTACTATATACAGGAGTGGGAAATAATCCTGTATAAGTGGATGGTACATTAGATTTTGAACTACCACCTTTGATAAATTTGAATAACTTCTCAAACTGTTCAATATGGGTTTGTAGATATTCTGATTCAGAAATTTGAACTTTGGCTTTCTGTATGTGGTCAATAATATCAAAGTTGGAGGAAGATCTCTTAAGAACATTGGAAACACTAAGAGTAGGCTGACTTACATTAGAGGAAGTAAACACATATTTTTCACTACTCTTCTAAGATGCGTTGGAAGAAGAACTATTTTTAGAATGAGTGGAACTGGTTGACTTACCCGGAATAGATGATGACTTGAGGGTAGATGAAGATTTGGGATTCTTCTTAGTTGACTCTAAATATTATAAAAGCGGAGAACCTCTCTTAATTACTTTTATTTCTGGTTATAGAGTATGTGGTTGGGGGTCCTCCTCCTCCTTTTATTTGTGCTTAGATGATATCTCTCTTTCAATTTTTTTGTAAAAATAACACAAGAATGGTTGTTTGTGTAAGCTACAATATCCTCGTATTCACCCTCACAAGAAGATGTATATTCAAAGAAACCAAATTTTGCAGATCTTATTTCTTCAATAATTAAGTCAACTTCTCTTCCTTCATCTTCTGAACAATCCTCTTCTTCATATTAATCATTTGACCAGGTCTCGTTGGAAGCACAAGTCACTCAAGGGTTGAAACAGTGACCTCATAAAAAAAATTTAATTAATTTTTACCATTCAATACATATTAATCATAGTGATATTATAATGCATAAAGAACCATTCAAAATAACATGAAACAAGAGAGAACACACATAAATGAGTGGGAAAACCTCAAGGGGATGAAAACACATAAGAAATATACAAATGGAATATTGTCCTATAAATGATTGCAAAATATCAAATTCATTTGAGCACCCACTGAGCTTGGAGCACCAACTTGGAATAAGTTAAGCACCTAATTAACTAGGTTTTAACATGCACCAACTTACAAGGAAGCACCAAATCCCTATGTGACTTAATGCCAAATTAGAAACCTCTTTATTTTTTTCACCTTCTTAACCCTTTTTTGCTTGATCAATAAATTATGACCATCTTTCTGCCCTTCTGCACTTGATCACTCTTCAAAATACATATTATGCTTCTTCACTCATCAATCTTCTTCACCTTGATATAGGCAGACACAAATTGAATTTCATAGGCTGACCACCTTCATGATATTCAACATAAACCCTCTGTATATGGTATCAAGACCTCATATTGCTCAAACATGCACTATATTTCTCTCATTCACTCACACATCAACAGGTCTAAAACTGCCTTGCATATATATACTTGATTTAAGAACATATACCACTTGGTTAGTCATACACACATAAAACCACTTAGGTTGGCCATAAAATAGGCCTTAGAACATATTATAAACATGAATTAATCACAACTTAAACCTCTTTTGGTCTGCCACAACTCAATTAGGCATTTTTCACATTTAAGTCTCATAAAGACCTAATTGCATAAGGTATGCCTACATAACAACACAACATGATCTTATTGGGCTCACATAGCCTTCTCAAAAAATCAAAACCATTTTTAAAAAAAAATCTTTGAAATATGTTGACCTCCTCCATGCTTGATTAGCTCTACACCTTGCATTCATGCCATGAAATCTCCTCAAGAATAAAACTGTCAGATCGCCTCAAAGACCGGTCATGAGAAATTGACCTCATGATCACTTAAAGACTAGAACATGTTTAGAAACCACCATCTCGGAGCGTTGAATACATGAACCAATAATTTATTTGGGAGTTTTTTGCCATTTTGAGATTTCTAAACAAAATATTTCCTATTGAGTCCTTATTAGAGTTTTAGGGAGGTTTTGACCAGTTTTAATGGTATCAATTGTTCATAAAGCTACGACTTATAATCCAAAACTAATTCCTATAATTCTTATCTTGGACCATTCCCCATCTCTCCTACCTATATTATGTTCTCATACAGAGGTTTTACGTGCCTATGAACACTTGAAAGTGATTCTAGGGGTTGAAACCCTCATTCTGTGAGCTTGAGAAGGCCTAAAATGCAATTTCTTTCAAAATCATTCAAATAATGACTTCAAACTACATCAACATACTTGAAAAAACTTAGTTTACCTCTTTCCAAGCTCACATATGCATTCTTTCTCTAAAAATTGATCATCATGACTCATTAAGTCAGGCAGGGTTTAGGAGGGGTCTAGGTGCAAACCTAGAACATAAGTTTTATCCCTATAGGTGGAATTTGAGTGAATTTCCACCTAACTACCATGCTCAAACATCCTCCTCATGTATGTTACCATCCATACCTCTTCCATATATCTTCATGCCTCATGAGTAGGATTCTTATGCTCTTGACCTTGACAACACTTCTTTAACAATGACCTACATTTTATAAGATGACCTTGACAACCTTCAAGTTGTCTTCAAATTCTCTCTTTCTCCTCAAGATGACATCAATGAATCATTAATATTTAACATCAATGACAATAATCAACAATCTCCCCCTTTGTCATTGAAGGAAACCAATCTCAAAAACACTATGGAAACCACTCTATTTCTCCCCCATTATGAACATTAAACACCATTCTCCCTCTTTGAAATTAATGAAAAAGATATAACTATAGATTCTTGGATCACACCAAAATTACCATACTAGAAGCATTAACCAAACATGCTCCCCTATCTCCATGCATAACTTCTCAACACTACTTTCTTTCTCTTGGAGCTAAAGAACCACCTGATTAACTCCCCCTAAGTTATTGACTTCCTTAATGATTGATAGGAATAAGAATTAATTCCAAATCCTATCTTAAATGTTCAAATGTTTCCATTAGAAGTGGCTTGGTTAGAAGTTCTGCAATTTGATCCTCAATAGATATATACTCAAGATTAAATTTTTGTTCAATAACCTACTCTATTAGGAAATGATATCTGATGGGAATGTGATTAGTCTTTGAGTACATGCATGGATTCTTAAAAACACTTATGACACTTTTATTGTCACAATAGATGGGAATATGATTTTCATGTTCCACCTTGTAGTCCTTTAAGGTGTGTATCATCCAAAGAAATTGAGTACAACATGAAGTTTCTACAATGTACTTATCCTCACAAGTAGATAAAACCACTGATGCTTGCTTCTCACTTATCCATGAAATTGGGAATTCTCCTAAGAAGAAATCCCCTCCACTAGTTCTCTTCCTATCATCTAGACTTCCTGTCTAGTCAACATCTATATAGGATGTCATGTTAAACTCCTTGCTCCTTGGGTACCACAACCCAAACTCCATAGTCCCCTTGAGATACCTAAGTATCATCTTAACTACTTATAGATGGGTTTCCTTTGGATATTCTTGAAATCTTCCCATAATACCTAGTGTTTGCATGATATCAGGTCTAGATGCAGTAGTATACAAAAAAGTCCCAATCATTTCCTTATATGATGTCTGATCCACCTTTGGAGAGTCATCATGCTTACTTAACTTACATCTTGTGATCAAAGGTGTGTTAATTTCCCTACAATCTTCCATCCCAAAATTTTTCAAAATTGCTCTTATGTATTTGGCTTGTGAATTGAATATAAATTTTTCAAATTGAGTGATTTACAATCCAAGGAAGAATGATAGCTCTCCTAGCATAGAAATTTCAAATTCCTTCTTTATCACATATGTAAATCCCTTAGTCACGATCTTATTGTCTCCACCAAAGATGATGTCATCCACATAGATAACCGCTATTAACTGATGATGACCTTCAATGACAAACCCTCACCTTATTCATCACATAGTGGTCTACATTTAGTGCTTAAAAAACCACCTTCCGTTATCCAATGCCTACTCATCTACTATTTATATGCCCTCATAACCCATATCATAGTGACATATGCTATAGGATACATCATCACCTTCTTCTTCCATCATGTAGTGATATATGCTTAGGGATAAATCATCACTCACCCATTCAATAAGTCGTGGTATACTCTTAGACTATAGGGTCAAAAAACATCTTTCCATATATCTCATTCCCACAAACTCATTCCATAGTGATATACATTTAGGGATATATCCTCACTCCTCAGATCAAAAAAGACGTGATATATGCTTCCTCTATAGGGTTCACACACATCTTCTCCCCATGTCACATTTCATCACCATCCCATACGCATCCTCATCATAGTGCATTAGATAAAACGAATACTACCCGACCATTTCATGATGACACACTCTCATTTACAGTTCATTCTTGACTACTACAGGGGAAAATAAAATGAGCCTCATTACATACACTTCTATACACTTGGGGGGAATGTTTCTCCTATCATTCCATCTTGCATTCTATTCCATCCATACACAACATAATGCATTGTCTTAGTAGCATTTAATCTTGTTTACTAGTGTTTTACATGTTAATTCTAATACACATGTTAGATTTCTTTCTTATATGTCATTATCATACACACATGCGCGTTCAAACCTTTGTCTAGTGTGATTGCATATACATGACATTTACACGCGACATGGATGATCGCCTTCTACCCTTACTATACTAGTCATTG
Organism: Taxus chinensis; assembly: GCA_019776745.2. NCBI lineage: Eukaryota > Viridiplantae > Streptophyta > Pinopsida > Cupressales > Taxaceae > Taxus > Taxus chinensis. Next base: position 293,515,087 of record CM034146.1, on the reverse strand, counting down.
GGGGAATCCACATTCGTCTCATACAGGTGCTATTGTTTCATTTTGTACTTATAATCTTATAATACTTGTTCATACACACTTTAAAATATTGGTGATCACACTAACATGCTAACGGGTGTTCCATGTGCAACAATTTTTTTGCAGGACTACATGTTTCCATGAGTACATGTTTGTTTTTACTCGTATGCATTATTTTCCATTGTTTGTGGGCTTTGCCATTTTCTTGTGTACACACTTGACTGTTATTTGCGGCTATGATGGAATTACATGTCTTGCAACATCGTGAGTGATGTATTATGTTTGAAACCCGCTTTGTGTAGTTTTCTTATTTTATTGTGTGTTTACACTACTTTTCTTAGTATTTTTACATGTTCTACGCATTTTAGACTTATCTTATTTTGCATGCATGTGTTCGGAATAACACTTGTATTGGCTAGCCATCCCCTTTTGTCTACCAACTGTTTCCTTTTCCCACTACAGGGTAGATTTCTATAGGTTAGAGTGTGGTCGGTCCTCTTTTGGGGCCACATTCTCCTTTTAGGGTCATCACATGCACCCCCAAAGAGGGGGGAATCATTGATGGTTTCTACTAACACAACATATCTACATCGGTTCACATACAACGAGTGAGTTCGAACCAGTCTACAAAATCCATACACAACAACCTCAACAGGACATGATGTCCTTTGACAATGCCATGGAGTGGTTACATGATCATGGGTTATAATGGGTGTGCCTCTCTACACTTCTTTGTCCAGTGGAATCAGATCACCAAAAAAACAAGGATAGTACAAAGATCTCTTCAACAAATTTTAGCAAAAATAGTTAGAGTTGGAGGACATAGAGCATTTCCTCCCTACACTTCTTCAGCTAGGGTGACATGAGATTTTCCGAAAAACTTGCAACACTACAAGATATCCTTCTACACCTTTTTTCTTGACATGGATTAGGTTCACATGTTCCATTTTTCCATCTACACTTTCTATTCTAGCGTATTTTACATTTACATATTTTTACACAACATTTTCACATACATTCATATTTGACTACTAGATCATTTTCTCCTTGCAGGTCCATCGTATGAGAAACAAGAAGTCAAATTGGGGGAAAAACTATAGCAACAACAAAAACAACAACACACCGTGAAGGTACTTTCCATACTAACCATGCAAGTACACTACACAAAATAACAACTAAACATGCATTCTACCCTAGCTTCACTCTCATCACTCTTTATACACATTTTTCATCTTTAGAATCCATGCTCCTCCACATTTTTCTTTTTTGCATTCCACGTTTGAGTCTAGTCCATCGACATGTCTTCTTCTACACTCTACATGGTTATTAGGTACGCATCTCTATCTACTTTATGTTACTGTGCTTTCCGCTTACCAACATAAAGTGGGGGTGAATGTAGACAAAAATATTGCACATTAGACAATATTTTTTCCGGTCTTATACTAATATTTAGAAGGTTCTCAATTGTACAAAGTACTGATTAATCCCACCTTTTGGCCACTTTTTTCTTATATTTTATTTTCTCTTTCCTGCATATTTCTCAATACCTAACAACCTATTTAATGACTGTTCTGAAATTCTAGCCTAAAATTAGGGTGCCTGGGCCTATACAGAGGCACTCTGGTCCTATTCCGGGTGCCTCAGTCTATGCACAACCTCTTCCACTTCTTTTTGGGTCACTTCTAGTTGTTGGTCACCCTTATCTTCTTCTCAGTCAACCTTATCAGGATTAATTACGAAATTAAGCTTGAGATACCTATAAATATAAAGCTATAAGACCATAATAAGGGTCCTAGGTAAATTACATCTTATCACTATTATCACTCCATCTAGGGCTACATCCATTGCATCACTTGCATCCACATAGTGCCATGTATTCAAGCTAGGAGATATACATCACACACACTTCATAGGGGGAGGGATTCCATTCTATTCCATGAACACATGTTACTTACATTTCTATAGCTACTATTGCTTGCTACTTCACAAAGTACGACTGACATGAGAGCACCTAGGGAAAAACATGCACACACACACTAGAACTCCATCAGGGTCTGTAATGTAGTGTAATGCTCAGTGATAATTCCACTAGCTTGGTAGATGAGGTAAGTCCAAACCATTCACATGCATATTTCATTTTTTAGGGTTTGATACTTCTCCTTACATTACAATCCATTCTCCAATTCATCTAATGAATCTAGCATGACAGATGAGAAGTACTCGGAGGCATTTAGCAACTGTACCATATTGAGGTTTTAAGCATTTACATTATTTCGAGCACCCATATTATAGACCAGGGTGCCCCGGTACACTCCCAGGTGCCTATGTCATCTCAGACAGTCCAGATCTTCCCTTTGCAAGGTTTATGAGGGTTCATTTTCACTTCTAGATTTTATTTCTAGATTTGCGACACTGTGTGACAATCTCTTATTATCAGTTGTCTCTTTTCCTTACTCTTCTCTTGCACATTAGGGTTGTATTTCATCTAGAGTAGTTTATTTAAATTTATTTCATACTGATTTAGTTCATTTACAATGTTTTAGTCCTCCTAACTAGATTAACATTAATACCCTAGATACCCCCTTAGGCCATCTAGGCATATAAATCCTTATTTTTGTTAATCAATAAGAGGCCATCAAAAATGAATTCTTATTATCAACATAAGAATCCCTTTGAGATGTTAAATTTGAGGCATCACGTGCCCTAATGTGGGGATCTTGCTTTCATTTATGATCATAGAAAGAAAGGGAATCTATGCTACATCCAAATTTATAGTGGAGGGGTTTCTATATAATTGATTCATCAAGGCCATACTGATTCTCACTCCATGCATAAATTTTTGGAAGAGGATTTTGTTTAGGTTTGGATAATCCATATTATCGATTGGGTATTTTCCCCAATTTTTTAAAATGCTTCTCACTTGGCATGTAGCCATCAATGATTCTATGGTTGTTGATTTATAAACAATATTGACCTTGATAGATAAATAGATAGATAAATATATAAATGGGAGATAGATATGCCCTCTCCTCTACTGAGCATGGCCCTATCCCCCATATATAGATAGGTGGCTACACCCAAGATGGAGCAAGGCATACTCCTGTATCAATGCACGAATCCTATATCCTCCCATATAGATTTAGATAGAGAGATAGATAGATCTCTACTAATATATATGCAAAGTAGTGATATCACATAGATAGATGAGATGGCCTTGTAATCTATAATAGGCCTTAAAAGCATAACTAACAATTAAATCTATCATATTTTTTGTCATTTTGGGAGTATAATGTCCAATCCTTTTCTTTAGCGTTAATGAGAATGAGAGAGAGTAAGTATGGGCATGGAATTACCTCTGGTTTAGCCACAATTTGATGAATTATAGTTTTCTTCACTTCCCTAATGTTGGTGGCTCTTTGTGCTTGGTATACAATCATCTTTGTTTCATTTATAGAATATACATTTTTTCTCTCCCTTTGTATGGTAAAAAAGATAGTAAAGTAGTGTGGAAATTCATTCTCTAGTGCTGCAGAGTCGAAAACACTTTCTCAACATCCTTTGGTCTATGTAGGAGTATAGAAAAATGTTCACATTTGACGGCCATGGTTCTCCTACTATTGTTGAAGGAATTTTACTTGCAATATTACCGTAAATTTCTTGGAAAAATCAACCCACTATGAAATTTTTAGATTCAAATCTCACAAATGGTTTATGTAATTAGGAATCTTGATGAACATTCTCGTTTAATGCATTAGACGTGTAGATCGGGAAATCTTTCATCTAAATTGGCGTGTTTTGTATTAATGGTACAAAATGCATAACTTGATTGTTTTTCCTCAGGGAAAATTAATTTTTAAACTAATTTTCCTTTTGAATGTAGCCTTACACCTATGAAAGCTTAGTTTGATCATAACCGCAAGTTTTAATTTAGCCTTCTTTTGACCCCTAGAGGCCATGTAAGTGCTATGTAGAAGGTCACGTGTAATAATAAGATTGTCTCATTATTATTTACATGTGTTAGAGCCTTTGACACTTATTTGAATATCACCTTTTCTTGTGTTTTCTAAGTGCAAGTATTTTCAACCGTGAAGTGTGAGGTGCAAGCTTTAGGTTTTGGATCCTCACATAAGTTTTGAGTCCTTGCACTTGTGAAGTGTGCTTTTTGAATGCGAGATGCACCTTGAGAATTCTCACACTTGTGAAGTATGATTTTTCCATTCTTGAATTTTTTAGGAAAATTCAAACTTAAATTTAGTGAAAAATTTTACTAGTGAAGTGCGAGGTAATGAAAAGTGTGAGACCATTAAAGTGTGGGTGTGAATATTATGAAATAAGAAAGTGTGATTCCTCGTAATCATAAAGTGTGAGTTCCAATAAAATTAAAGTATGATAACTGAATATTTCATAAGTATAAAGACTTTCTATAATTAGTGTGAATAATAAGCAACCTCAAAAGAGGGTACTAAACATTATTTTAGGAAAACAAGGAATAGTTTTAAAGATCAAAGATGGATACCCAAATATTACCCATTTTTTGAAAGCAAAGAGTGTTGACCATTTTATCTATGGTTTTTTCGTTCATGTCAAATTTCACTGATGGAAAATCGATTTTAGATGTCATATGTATATTCATAAGGTGTCAATCAAGGTCAAGTTTGAAGGTTGATTGGTAGTGTCTAGTTTTTGTGAAGCTCTATGATGTCTTAGAGTACGATCTAGTAGGAATGATCATAACATGAGTACTCCTAAGATGGTATGAGGTATTCGTTAGATAAAACATGTTCCATGAGATGTTTGAGAGGTGTCTAAGTGTCTACAAGTGATCTTCATGGTCTATTCATGTGAAGTCATGGTTGATTCAGGTCATTCAAGGCCCATTCCTACACCCATTGCATGTTGTATGACATGGAAACAAGAAGTATAAATTAGGGTAGTATATTTCAAGCATGATAGGAATGCTTTAGAACTACATATGAAGTTTGGAAGGCATATCATGTGATTATTCAAAGGTTTAATGCATGTACAAGGTCATTTGAAGCAATTTTCTTGAGAACAAGGCTAGAAAAGCAAGGTAAGTCTTAATGTCTGGAGAGATTTAGGTATATTTGAGATTTAATGAGAGTTTGGACTATTAGAGAATATTTTCATGATGCTTCATTCAAATTTTCAGATCAAGGTTGTTAATATTTTGCATGTTATGTTGTTTTTGGAAAAATTGATTTCTAAAGAAGGAAAAATATAGCTTGATAGGTAACTTTAGATGCTCACCCACTCAAACAAAATTTACATGGTAACTTTTTTATTTTAAGTATGATTTTTCATTTATTCTAGAGAATTTTAAAAAAATAATGGATTGATTTGATTTTTATACATTTATGAACAAGAGTTACCAAGCTAAGGTGGTTTGAAACCCTAGTAAACCCTTCCTTTATAGAGACTAGATAAAAATGCATGGTGATGTCTTGAAATGAATTAGAAATGATAATGTGATGATTTGGGCTTGTATAATTTTTTTGGTCTCGTAATGGTGGTGGTCTCATGTTCCAGTTGTTTCAAGATGGCATATATAAACTCTTGTTTTGAGGAAATTTGTAGTTTTATGGCTGTGATGGAAGCTTTATAATGAAAAGTGAACTATTCTAGAATACTTGGGAGATGTGATAAATGGCCATGAAAATTTTTAGGAAGCTACAGTGGAAAAATGGAAGATACAAGTCTCCTAAGTTACCCTACCAATTTTGCCATTAAGGGCTAAAAGCTAGTCATGGAGGTTTGAGTCGAGTTGAGTCATTTTACATGTTGTAGTAGAATTTTATTAGATTAGATAGTGTGTGGACATATGAAATGATGTGATATAGCATTTTTTTTATCATTTAATGTGATTCCATGGTTTTTCTCTAATAGGCCAAATTTCCCTATTAGGTCTCTCAAGAAGCCTTGTGGTTTAGATGTGTAAGTGTAATTTTATCCAAAGGACATATGTATGTAAGTTCTTGAAGTGGTGTGTTATGTCTCCCTTGAAGTGTTCCAATTTTTCTTAGTTCTTGTAAGTGAGGTTGAACACATTTGAGAATGTTTCCCTCAAGACTGGTTCTTGAGTCCATTTTGGCAATTTAGACTTTTCTCAGAGTTTGAGCTGGTTGGAGACCTTGTGTTATGATTTGGTGGATGGAATGAGTTATTCCAGAAAATATATTTAGAGATATTTCCATTGGTTTACTACTTGATACTTTATGTTGATTATTTCTATGAGAACTCATTCATTTTCTGGGTGCTTGAAGACCTAGTTGTGCATGTTTCTTCTTGGTGTGTTTCATGGTGATGATTGGAGTTGTAAAGATTTTTGAGCTACCTGGTGATGATGTGAGAGTGTTCTTAAAATGTATGGATATTTTGGTTCCTTGGCATAGTTGAAGAGTACCCTTAATGATCATGATGCATTTGTTGATGAAGTAAACCTAGTGTGTTATGCCTATTTTGGGTTTATTGTGCTTATATGATTTTTTTGGCATTTTTTTGACCATTAAGGTCTTTTAGAGTGAGTTTATATGATGAAATTGATATATATTATTGTTGTTATGACCAGCCTATATGGTCATGGCTGACCTATTGGTGTTTAGGAGTTGAGTTGGGTATATAAGCTACTGTATTTGGTCATTTTTACTAGTGGAGATGATGAAGATGTGAGAGAGATAGAAAATAAGGAAGAAGGTATTAAAGGGGTCAAGCACAGAGATAAGAAGAGGTGTGATGAGATGATAAGATTTTAAGAGAAATTGTGTAAGGTCATTAAACCTAATGAGCAAGTGAAGGTGCATATTTAATGAGTTGGAGAAGAGAGAAGTTTGAGAGGGTTTGATGTGCATGGAGCTGGATATTTGATCAAAATCAGTGGTGGAAGAAAAAACAACTAATTTATCTTCATTATCAGGTGGTTGAGAGGGTTATTGATCACCTTAGGTTTTAATAGCTTCCTTGTATAGTGGGTGCTACACTAAATAAGGGTGGGCACTCCTTGTGAAGTGGGTGCTTCACTAAAGAAATATTTCTTGATGTGTAATATTCTTACAATTCCTTTGTTATGAGTAATATTAAAAGAGGCTTCAATGGGTTTTCTTCCCCTTGAGGTTTTTCCACTTTATATGTTGTGTAATTTCTCTCTCTCTCTCTCTCTCTCCCTCTCTCTCCCTCTCTCTCTCTCTCCCTCCCCTCTCTCTCTCTCTCTCTCTCTCTCTCTCTCTCTCTCTCTCTCTCCCTCTCTCTCTCTCTCTCTCTCTCTCGTCTCATGATCTTGTGAATGGTTGATACACATCTAATAATCTCACATGTGGTTGTGTATGATGAATGGTTAATTGAATGATGAATTTATGACATGGTAAATGAAGTTAAATTTTTGTGTGATTGATTCACCCCCTATCATTCACTATGCTTCTAACAATTTGTATCAGAGCAAGGTCCTTGTTAAGAAAGTTTAATAGCTTGGAGGGGATATTTGAAGCATAGGTATGGCAAGAAATCTAGTTCAATATGTGATGGGACTCTTGCTCATAATGAGGTGTTGTTTAAAAAAGTTGGAGTTTAACATGTGGCAGTTAGTGATTGATGTATGCACCTTCATCAATATGATTCTAATTGGTACAACTGATAAAGATGATAAATTTTTCCCTTGTACAATTCAGAATGTTTGTTGCACTAAAGGATAAGATGAAGAAGTTGAAATAGAAATTGAAAGTTTTATCCATGTGTTTGAACCTCTAAATGAAAAGGAAGAAGCAAGTGAGAGTCATGAAACCCTAATCATGATAACAAGCTATGAAGTGATCCAAGAGATCCTTAAAACATAGATGAAAATCCATGAGAAGAATATTAGTATGTTTGAGACAAGGAAAAATAAATATGATGTATCAAACAATGTTGTGAATGCCCTAAATGTATGCAAGCTAGAATACAAATTCAATGAGACTAAGGAGAATCCAAGTATCAGTGATCATAAGTATGAAGAGGTTTTCATCCAGCTAAAGAAGTCATTTTAAGATGTTATCACCTATCCATAACCAAGGAAGAAGAGAAGGAAATGCAGTCTTCAAGAAAGGTATGTGTTTGTGTTCAATGAATATAGCTTCTTGTTTAAATAATGTGAACATGGGACTATGGAAAAGTTGAAGGAGGAAGGTTGTACTAGAAGGTTTGTGATAGTGTTGAGAAATAATTTTTTACCTAATTGACTCTTGAAGATGCTTACAAGATCTTAAAAGTGTGTTGCAAGTTCATGACATCTGGGATGAGGTGTTTTTTGATAAGAGATGTTTAAAAATTGTTATATCTAGGTAACTCTAGTCAGGATAAGATTATGTTTAATGATACTATTATGTTGATCACAAGGTCTATTTGAAGTTTTTCAATAAAAGAGACATATGGAAAGAATGAGGGCTTGTTAATGCATTGTTGCTCATAGTTAATGGCCTTGATTTTGTTTGAAGAGGTGTTCCTAATTCAGTCATAGGGTATGAGATCTATGGAGATGTTTGAAAAGAAGTCTCAAAGCTTATAACTTCTTGATAGACAATAGTTTGTATTGGAATGAGTGTTGAGAACTTAAATAGGTCTATGCATTAATACTACTCCTAAGAACATTATGTAATTTGCATGATGACTACTAGGAAGACTTAAATGTTGATCTCAAAAAAATGAAAAAAGCTTGAAAACCTACAAAATATGACAATATTCTATGGAGTTAGAATGATTTCTATTGTTATTGTCAAGATGTCACAAGTGAAAGGTGTAATATGGATTGAATATTTGAGGTCTCCTTAGACTGATGAGATGCATTGGTAGTTGTTTCAAGGATCCACTTATGCAAAATGATAATCTTAAAGCATTGAAACTAGCTTGAAAAGTTGTTATCTTAAGAACAAAGTAAGTATGGTGTGATCAGTTGCCTTTAGGAAAAGTTAAAGATTATATGATGAGTAAGAATACTATTGTGAAGGAAAAGTGAAGAATACCTACATTCATCTATTATTAATTCACCATCAAATTCTTGGAGACATGTTGTTTAGGCCTCATATATGCTCTAAAGGTAAGTGTATGTATTGAAATGCTCTATATTATCCATGAAGTAGTCTGTGTCATCTAAAATATCTTGTGAAGGCATGTTATAGAGAATTTTAGTCCACAAAAGATATTATGATCTACGAAGGGGTTACAATAAAAAATATTAGTCATGAAAATGAGTCTCCTATATATGAAATTCATTTGTCTATATAAAGGTACAGGTCAACTTGAAGTATACCATTCTTTGAGAATAAAGAAACATGTTGATAGAGTAAGATACAATAAATGGTTTCAAAATAAAGCATGATATTCCCTAGAAAATATTGTCAATCTAAGTTTATCCCAACATGAAGAAGAATCATGTTGATTATATGAAGTTCAAAACAAGGCCTTTGAGTCTAAATTATGAGCATGAGTAGTTTTATTGAGGTATGTCAGAGTTCCAAAAATTCTATTAGAGAAAGCACATCATGAAGGAAGTTAAGAAGAGTCTTCAAGTTGCAGAGTTCTAAGTCATGATTTGAGACCTAAAAGAGGTATGAGTGTGAAAATTGGTGTTTTGAAGTTTGATTAGTCAAGTTAGTGATATCAAGAATATTCATGGAGAAAAAATTATCCTTTAAGTTTGCTATACTCAGTAATATCAAGGTTGGCATAAAATTCACAAGTATGTGCAATAGTGAATTAAGGAAAATATGAGTCTAAGTTGAAAATTGCAAGTGCATGTACAAAGTTGAATATTCATGAAGCTTTAAGGTATGGTATTAAATAAATTGAGGGTTGGTATCTTGGTTATCCATTGATTAGGACATAATTAGAATTTTTTTCATCTCTATAAGATCAAATAGTTTGATGATTCTTGAAAATGAGGTATGTTTGATAGGGGTCGGTGAGTAGGCATAGTCATGATTCTATGAGCTGTTGAGATTTTTTTTTAAGATGAACCAAGTCTTGTGGTATATTTTTGAAGGTATGTGTGTGACTTGTGAAAGACAACTAAGGCTTAGGTAATAGTATTGGGACAAGAAGATGATGAAGTTGTATTACAACAAGAAAATAATTTGGATACTACTGAGAAGGATCTCAGGAAGGGCTGGGAATCAATTAGACTTGTTTATATTTGTAAAATTTTAATATCATGAGGAATTTAAGTCGCTTAAATCCATGTTATAAGATCTATGGGTCATCATGTTGATATCATCTAAGAAGTGAATCTTGAGTCTAAAGGTTGTTGCTGAAATCATGCTTTAATGAGGTCTGATACAGTTGTGATAAGAAGCTAAGAAGATTTTTTTTCATGAAGCATTGTAATCTACAAGGTTAAATGACACCAACAAGGCTTGAAGTTCTATAAAATAAGATATCAATAAGGATTGTAACAATCTTTTTGCCCTATGTAACAATCAAATAAGGTTGGATTTTGACAATCAATAAAGAAGTGATATCATATATGAAAGAGTTTTCTCGAGTGAATACAATGTTGCAAGCATGAAGAGGTGCTTATAATCAAGGTATGCTATGCATTTTTGTTATGATATTACATTTGAATAATGATGTATGATATATAAAGAAGTAGGTAGGAGTGGATAAAGAGGTGAGTTAAGTCCTAGGGGAGTCATGATTGATCAGTTACAAGGAGCGTGTGATTCTATGTTGAGCTATAATTGCACATGATCCTAGTATTGGTTGAGAGCATGAGAATGAAGGTTTGCATAAAGTATGTCATTGAATACCATTGGAGTCAGACATAAAAGTATGTATAGTGCACTAAGTCAGGTGATGTGATGACTCATGAAGATGTTCACAAGAGGTGTATAGTCTAATGTTGCACGAAGTCAGGTCAATATGACTTGAAGATCTAGAGGGTTTCAAGGAAGTATGAGAACTTGTCCATTGTGTGATCCATTTTTTCTCAGTTGTAAATGACTTTTTTGGATCCGAATGAGTTTGTTGAGTTGAAGTCAAGGATAATCGAGGTATTTTGAAATAATGTAAGTAAGGTACAGTATATGATACAAATCTTGGTGTCATTATTTGTATCATGATCTGTATAGAATGAAAAAAGAATGCTACAAGACAAGTATGAAGGAATCTCATAAAGACGTCAACAAGTATGTCATTGAAAAAAAATGAAATCAATGGTAAATCAAAGCTACTTTAAGATGGTATGGATCATTCTAGGAGGAGATAAGTTTAGCCATGGTGTATCATGTGATTTAGAATGTTGTCTACAATAGGAAAAGACCAAAACTAGAGTATAGTTGCAAGGGGAGCATTAAAAGAGTGAAAATAAGGTTCATAATAGTGATCATGGTAAAGGAAGGTGTGTAAACCAAATTAATGCAATTAATTCAGTATGATGTTGAGTAATTTGTTAGGGGGACTTGTGTGTCCATGTACTTGTTAGGTCCATGGATCATGTGAATCCTTTTATGTGAAGAAATTGAGTATGTAGTCTAAGGGGTAGCTTGTGAGAAAGTAAGTTTGAGTCTATACATTGTTTCCATTATGTATTGTCATTATTTTCATGCTGAATTGTAATTTTTCCTTTTTCACAGATGCCAAAGGGGGAGTGTAGGATCATAAACATGAAAATAGGTCTTGTAGGTGTTTGGTTTGTGGTTACCATCAATTTTTTTGAAGGTGGTTTCCATCAATGACAAGGGGGAGATTATTGGCCATTGTGTCTATGGTGTTGTCATTGATGGAAAAGGGATTTTATATGTCATATTAATCTCCATGAGGCATCAATCAAGGTCAATACAAAAGGTTGATTAGTAGTGTCTAGTTTTTGTTAAGTTCTATGATGCCTTAGAGCATGGTCTAGTAGGCATGATCATAGTATCAATACTCTTAAGATGGTATGAGGTCTTCATGAGGTTAAACATGTTACATAGATGTGTGAGAGGTTTCTAAATGTTTACAAGTGGTCTTCATGGTCTGTTCATGTGAAGTTGTGGTTGAGTCAGGTCATTCTAGGCCCATTCCTAGACCTAGTACATGGTGTATGACATGGAAACAAGAAATATGGAGCAAGGAAGTCTTTTTTAAGCATGGTAGGAATGTTTTGGCACTACATATGAAGTGTGGAAGGCATCTTAGGTCAGTATCAAGAGGTTTAATGCATGTACAAGGTCCTTTAAAGTAAGTTTCTTGAGAACGAGTCTAGAAAGTCAAAGTAATTCTTAGTCTCTAGAGATATTCATTTAAAATTGAGATTGAATTAGAGTTATGACTATTATAGGAGGTTATCATGATGATTCATGCCAAGTTTCAGGTCAAGGTTGTGAATATTTTGCATGTTATGTTGTTTTTGGAAAAAATGATTTCTAAAGAAGGAAAAATCTAACTCGATAGGTAACTTTAGATGCTCACCCACTCACACACACTTTACATGGGACCTTTTGTATTTCAGGGATATTTTTTCATTGATTCTAGATAATTTTTCAAAAATAATGGATTAATTTTATTGTCTGACATTTATGAACAAGAGTTAACAAGCTAAGGTGCTTGGAAACCCTAGTTAAACCCTTCCTTTAGAACGAATAGATAAAAATGCATGGTGTGGTATCAAAATGATTTGGAAATTATAATGTGATGATTTGGGCTTGTAGATAATTTTTTTGGGCTCTTGAGGGTGGTGGTCTCATGTTCTAGCTGTTTCAGGAAGGCATAGAAAAACCTTTGTTTTGAGGAAATTTACAATTTCAGGGATGAGATGGAAGCTTCATGATGAAAAGTGAACTACTCCATAATCCTTTCAAGATTTTATAAATTTCCATAAAAAATTTTAAGTAGCTTCAGTGGAGAAAATTGAAGATACATGCCTCCAAAGTTACCCTACCAATTTTGGCCTTAAGGGCTAAAAGCTAGTCATGGATGTTTGAGTTGAGCTGAGTCATTTGGCATGTTGTAGCAACATTTTATGAGCTTGTATAGTGTGTAAAAATCTGACATTATGTGTTATAGCATATTTTTTCATAAATTGAGGTGATTTCATGGTTTTTTTTCTAATAGGTTAAACCGCCCTATTGGGTCTCTCAAGAAGCCTTATGGTTCAAATGTGTAAGTGTGCTTTTATCCAAAGGACATGAATGTAAGTCCTTGAAGTGGTGTATCAGTTTTCTATTGATTTTTTCCAAGTGTTTTTAGTAATTTTAAGTGATGTTCAAGGCATTTGAGCATGTTTCCCTCGAAACTGGTTCTTGAGTCCATTTTGGCAATTTGGACCTATTTCATAGATTGAGCATGTTGGAGGCCTTATGCTATAATTTGGTGGAGGAAATGAGTTGTTACAGAAAATATATTTATAATGATTTCCATTTGTATACTACTTAGAATTTATGTTGCATTTTCCTATGAGAACTCATTCATTTTCTGGGCTAATATTCTGGGTGCTTGAAGACCTAGTTGTGCATACTTGCTTCTTGGTGTGTTTCATGGAGATGATTTGAGTTGCATAGATTCTTGAGCTACTTGGTTATGTTAAGAGGGTGTTACTAACATGTATGGATCCATTGGTGCCTTGACATAGATGAAGAGTTCCCTTAATGATCATGATTCATTCATTGATGAAATAGACCTAGTGTGTTAGGCCTATTTTGGGCTTGTTGTGCTTGTATGAGTTGTTTGGGATATTTTCAACCCTTTAGGTCTTTTAGAGTGTGTTCATATGGTCACCTTGATATATTTTATTCTTGGTATGACCAACCTATATGGTCATGGCTGACTTAGAGGTGTTTAGGAGTTGAGTTGGGTATATAAGCCAATGTATTTGATCATTTGTATTAGTGGAGATGATGAAGATGTGAGGAAGCTAGAGAGTAAGGAAGAAGGACTTAGAGGGGTCAAGAACATAGATGAGAAGAGGTTTGATGAGATAATAAGATTTTAAGAGAAATTTTGCAAGGTCAATAGACCTAACCGGTAAGTGAAGATGAAAATTTTAGCGAGTTGTAGAAGAGAAGTTTAAGAGGGTTTAATGTGCATGGAGCTGAATATTTTATCACAATCAGTTGTGGAAGAAAAAATACCTAAATTATCTTCATTATTAGGTGGTTGAGTGGGTGATTGATCACCTTAGGTGTTAATAGCTTCCTTGTATAGTGGGTGGGTGCTCCTTGTGAAGTGTGTGCTTCACTAAATAAATCTTGCTTGATGTCAAATATTATTGCAAGTCCTTTGTTATGAGTAATATTAGAAGATGTTTTCTTCCCCTTGAGGGTTTCCCAATTTATATGTTGTGTACTTGTTCTCTCTTTTGTCTCATGATCTTGTGAATGGTTAATACACATCTAATAAGCTCACATGTGCTTGTGTATGATGAATGGTTAATTGAATGATGAATGTATGACATGGTAAATTAAGTTAAAGTTTTTATATGAATGATTCACCCCTTATTAGTTATTTTTCTTCTAACAAATAAGGTACTTATTTTAAAATGCAATCATTTTGAAAATGGAGGAGGGGTGTTATGTAATAACATAAACATGCTATTAAAAGGTAACACTGTGTATGCTACTAGTCAGTAACATAGTTTATGCTACCGTCACGTAACACATTTTATGCTATCGGCTGGTAGAATATATAATGATATTGACTAGTAACATTTTTTCCATACTATAACAGTTAACATTACCTTTACGCTGGAGGGTTACAATATGCAATCGATCTCAATATTTAATTCCCATGGGACAACATGTAGTGGTAAAGGAATCATGATAAATATTTTATTTTTACTTGATATTTAGAGTTTGCATACGGAATTGTAAATATGTAAGTAGTATATATATGAAGGCAAATGTGGTAATTTTTAATTTCACGCTAAAAGTGATTTCAATTAAAACAATTGACTATTAGTGTAAATTCTAGGGAAACTGGCCCCTAAAAGTAACTTATACCAAGAAAATTGTTGTGACCCAATCCTAATTCCTACCCTAAAAATTTACCAAATGATAATTCCAAATACCATAATATTTGTGGATTAATGAATATTCACCACTAAAATTTAACCTACCGCAAAGATACCATAGAATATATTTAACATTGTGCTAATGGATTTCATGTAGACCTTGAATATAATGAGATACCATATTAAATGAAAAAGAGATATTAGGAAGTGTATGAGTCAAGCATAGTAGATGTCCCACAAAATCCATGTAAAGTGCACCATAAATTAAAGTATAACACTTGGTAGAAGGTTTGACCCAATATTGAAAAGGATTCATTACAAACTTGAAATTTTCCATGTTGAAGCAGTGTAGGATACATTGAGCATATTTAGACTGATGAACAAAAATAATTTTCTCATATTGTGAAATATATAGACCAAGGGAGAATGTAACAAATCCATGCAATTCATCTCAAAATATTTCATTAACCAGCATTTGAAAATCATGCATCTACTTTGTGGAAGCTCCTATGATGATTAAGTTGTCAACATAAAGGACCCGTATTAGAATTTTTTTGTCTTATTTCTTGATATAAAATATAAGATTAGAAGGACTCCATGTAAAACCATGCTTGATTAGAAATGTTTCAATCTCTTCATACCAAGCTCAAGGATCTTGTTTCAATCCATAAAAGTACTTTTTCAATCATCCACATAATTGGATTTCTCACTACTAATAGACCTTTGGAGGTTGAGACAAGTATATTTCTTATCGCAAGAAGACACCTTTTACATCCATTTTTATGGATTTATCATCCATGTGATGCAGCCAACAAAAGTATAGATGGATGAAATTCATCTTATAAAATAGAGAAAAGGTTTCATGGTAAACAAATTCTTCAAACTGTCAAAAAATTTATTGCTAGTTAGGATTTGTATTATTCAATGGACCCATAATTTTCACACTTAGTGTGGTACACCCATTTTCAACTCACTAAATTTATACCTTTCATAAGAGGAACCAAAAGTAATGTGTTGTTATTTTTTAAAGACTAGATTTCTTCTACCATAGTTGTGTGTCATTCAAGATGTTTAAAATCTTGATTACAAGTCTTTTTATCATATGTCACTACCAACAGTATCAAGTGTGCAACATAATATCAACGTTGTGATATTTTTATTCTTAGACTTTTGTGATCCCTACCATGTTACCATCCTTAGTACGTATATTGGTTAAGGTTATGAAGGTTGCATAGGTGCATTATAAATGTCTTCTTACACCAATGGTGAAGGATTATCAGTAGCATCATAGAAAATAGTCATCTTCATTTTCATCAAGAAGTGTAAAGTCCTAAAGATTATTGAATAATATGATGGTGAAGAATTTTTTTAGGGGGGGATTCTTAGTAAACTAGAAACCCTATTAGAATAAAACATCATGTGTGAGAGGGTTAAATAGATAATAAGCCATCACATCCTCATTGTATGAAACACAAACAAGTGGTTTACTCTTATTCTCCATGGATTTGCATTTCTCACCAGGAATAAATTTCCAAGCCTCTCTACCAAAAAATCATAATGTTTAAACATAGGGTTTGGTATGGGTTCATACCTCCTCTGCTGTCATGTTTTTCAACTCCTTGTGGGGTATGAAGATCTAAATGTGGTTAGCACAATTGACTATCTTATCCTAAAATGCACGTGCCATGTTCTTCGATGCAGTGCCCACCTATTTCTTATTTCCATTTTGAGTTGTACCGACTCATTGTATCATGATATCATGCAGATGCAGATATTGATAATACGTGTCTACCATTTTGATGTTAATATTGTTACATGGTATGGATATTTACTTACATTAGGGTGCTAACTTATTTGTAGAAAGGTTATCAATGGGGCATATGAGGCTAGAATATATTGATCATTTATGTGTATTGAGATGATGTCATGATTAGATTTGATAATCATATCTTGTTGCCTATTGGATTCATTGTGGATACACTGTCATAAAATTTCTTATTCTTTTGGATGATTGAGTATATAATGATGTACTTGTTTAGCTAGTTATGATAATGTATGGATGATCGTTATTATTCACACACACACACACACACACACACACACACACACAATCATATTTTTTTATTATTGGTGTTGGACATGTATGATGTTTTCTTAAGTGTGTAGGCTACATGTTTTAGCCATGTAAGAAACTTGGGACTCAAGTAGACATACTCTAACTAGCATGATAGCCCTTGAGGGGCCAAATTTTTTCCTTCCTTGATAATTGTGGTACCTTGTTCCTCTTGTTTTAAATTTTGGTTTATTTATGGAATTTCACTCCTATTTTCTTATATTGTTACATCTATTAACCATCTAGATTTTGTGTACCCTTTGATGTCTTTTCTAATTGTTCAAACTCAACCCCTCTTGTTTTAATTGTTGATCTAGCTACTTAATGCTAACTATTTTTATCTTTTGGTGATTTTGAACTTGGTATATATTTTTTAGGACAAGGAGGGATTTGGAGCACCTAATATTGGATTACGTTAGCCTAATTACCCCTCCTAAATGTGACATATTTCCCAAAATCGGATTTGGGAAAGATATACCATTTACGAGCTCTGTGATGCAAGCAAATGACTTTATTTATCTTGAAAAGAGGCCCTATGCATTATCCTTATGGGTGAGTGGGATATTTTCAAGATAAATGAAGCCCATTTTCCCATTTCACTCCTTTCACCCACGTTCTCATGATGGTTTTTGAATTAGGGTTATGTTTTGGAATTTGGGAGATTCTCATGAGTGTTTGGGTTTTAATTTTCCCTTTTCCTCCTTTGGATTTTGAGGTGTAATTTTGGAGAGTTGTGATTGGTTAAATATTTGGTGGAATGTGACACTTTTCACCCTCCAATTTTTGTGTGTTGTGTTATCCTTTTCCTTTTTATTCCTCGTGTTTAAGGGAATGGGGTTCTTTTGCCAATTTTTTTTATAGTGTTTGGAGAGCTTGGAAGAAAGAAGAATTATTTTGTGGACAATCTTGGAAATTGGACTTTGTTATTTTATTGTAAGGTAGGATCTTCCTCCTATTTTACTATTTACTTTTTTTTATGAAATTGAATCCTTGCATGGTGTAAATGTTATTTTAAAGAAATCAAATTGTTGTGTTTTCTTTTACTCCATCCACCTGTTTAAATGTTTTCATTGATGTCAAGGTGATTGTTTTAAATGATGTAAAATGATGCCTTGTTGAATAAGGTCAAGTACATTGTGAAGGTATAAGCATGGTGATGGTTTCTTGAATAAAGCATGGATGTTAGTCACATGTATGTGAAATTTGTACATCATTATTTGAGCATGAGAATGTGGTTAGAATGCGTGGAAAAAGGTATGACATGTTAATTCAAGTCTATTGATGAAGTTTGGAGTGTTAGTTTGAAGGATTTTATAAGATATAATTTTTTTGATCTTATCAAGTTCACATAATAGAAAACACATCCAAAACCCAACCCAAGTGTAGCTAGTGTGTAACGATTTAAGATGGAATACCAAAAGACATTATTCAATGATGGATCTTTGAAGGGCCAAATCATGAGAAGTGAAGAGTCACTTAATCATTTATAAAGGTAGATATGGGAATAAGAAGAGGTAAGAGTAAGTGGTGTGTGTGTGTGTGTGTGTGTGTGTGTGTGTGTGTGTGTGTGTGTGTGTGTGTGTGTGTGTGTGTGTGTGTGCGTTGTGTGCGTGTGTGCGTGTGTGCGCGTGTGCGTTGTGCTGGTGTAGTGTGCGTTGTGCGTGTGTGCGTGTGTGCGTGTGTGTGCGTGTGTGCGTGTGTGTGTGTGTGTGTGTGTGTGTGTGTGTGTGTGTGTGTGTGTGTGTGTGTGGTGCGTGTGTGTGTGTGTGTGTGTGTGTGTGTGTGTGTGTGTTGGGGGGGGGAAGTCTTAGGTGCGATAGAAGAATGAGTGTATGGCTGAAATATAAAGGATTAAGAGAGGTATAAAGGGTCTTATAGATCATGACGAGAGATCCATGTTGACTATTTGAATATGGTCAGCTTGTAGAAGATAGTTTGTGCATACCTATGAGAAGGTGAGGAAGAATGATGAGCAAGTGAGCCATGATAGTTTTAGGAATGTTCAACAGTGGATGAGTAGGGGTATAGATGTAAAAATGTGTGTAAGAGGCCTGAAAGCATGGTGATGTGGCTGATATATCATATATAAAGAGAAGACAAAGAAGAAGTTATCATAATATATATAAGAGGATTAGAAAGAGTAGCATCATCATTTGATCAACAAAAAATAGAATTTGATGAAAATTCATAGGTGGTTTAGTTGGTGTTGATCCTTCCTTGCAAGTTGGTGCTTGATAAAACCCAGGGGCTGGTGCTCCTTGTGGAGTTGGTGCTTCAATAAATCAGGGGGTTGTATACTCCTTACAAGTGGGTTCTTGCTAAAGTCGAGTTGGTGCTAGATAAATTAGGGGTTGGTGCACCTTGTGGAGTTGGTGCTTCATTAAATCTTGAATTTCGTTATATATATATAAAAGAAATGTTTAGTGGGTTTTCTTCCCCTTGAGGGTTTCCCACATAAATGAGGTGCTTATGTGTGTTCTTTTTTTTTCTAGCTTATGTGGATGGTTATTGCATTGCTTGATGATTTTCTTAACTAAGTTAACATTTCTCATATGATGATGGTTTACAGAATGGATAAATATAACTTAAGTAAAAATATGTAAAGACATTGATTCACCCTCCTCTCAATGATTGTTCTTCCAACACCACCCTTGAGGGGAGTGGATTTAGGAGATTGTTGGGAAGAGGGAAGAACCCCTTTCATCTTCACCTTCATTTCTTGTTAGTTAAGCTTGAGAGGTTTTTTTTTCACCCCCTACATTTGGTTTGTACTATGGTTTGATTTCCATTTTGTTTGTAAAGCACCCCTATCTTCAATATTTGAAAATACTTAATAAACAGGGGCATGAAGTGATAAGGGGTGAAAATAGAGAGATAAGGGGGGGGGGGAATACATGGAGAGATAAGTAGATTGGAGGTTCTATTTTTGAGTTCTTCTTGGTTATCATGATTAGTAAATTTGGAACATATTCATCCCCTCTTCCCATGGAAAGAAGCTTGGAGCTTCTCAAAAATCTATTTACTATTGTGTTTTGGCTTGTTGTGAGATTGTAAGCCTTGTATGTGTGAATGATTTCTTTACCCTAGTGCTGGTTAGAGACATGTTTATATCTTTCCGATGTGCTTAGGAGGAGGCTAGCATGCTCTCAATGTTTCTCTTTGAGGAATGTAATGATGCCATTTGGTTGGGTGGTAAACTAATTTGATTATTGTGGTTGTTTGGAAGTGAGTCATTTGGAGCATGGAGAGAAAACTTGATTTTGGAGCAAGTTACAAGTTTTTATTTCTATTTGGAAGTTATAAATTTTGGCAGAAAATTTTGATGTTGTGTCCACTTTGTGGAGGGCTTATAAAATTGTATTTTAATATTATTTATCTTCCTTATGTGTAAGAAGTGATTGTGAGAAATGGAATTTCAAATTTGTAGTATTGTAAAGTTGGAAAGAGTGCTTGAATTCTTATGAATTATTTGAAAGGAAAATAGTATAGTGCTCTCATTATTAATAAGTGCATATATTGTAATATTATTAATATGAGTTACATTATAACTCGTTATTAATAATATAGGTTTGTTATATTGTTTCAACAATATATTTTTGTTATACCCGTAATGATATTAACGGGTTGTTTTGTTGTGTGACTTCCTGGTTTGTAGGAAGTCATTTTTCTATTTCCATGGCTATTTATTAGCCTTTGTATTGATTTGTAATGTGGGGAGAATATAATATCAAATTATTATTTCATGTGTGACAATAGTCTGTTGAACTTACATTTGGTATCGGAGCGAAACTTGCCACGTGGGTACCTCTGCGCATTAGTGGGCTCAATGAGACTAGATCTGACTGCTATAGGATTAAACAGTGCACATACTCATGCATTAGAGGGAATCAGATACTCTAAAGGTGGACATATATCGTGGATAGATTGTATTTACACTCTGCAGCATACGCATTTGTTCCAATGCAACACCAAAGCAAGATGTGAAGTCAACAAATGAGTAAATTACGGCCTAGTCTCCACTATAATTAGCGATTCACAGGATTGATCAACATGTAGCATTCCATGCAGGACTTGACTAGCGTTGTACAAGAAGTGAATTCATGAATTCCATTCATGTTGATCACTTTGTGTTTTCATTTAGATTTGTTGTCTCCATCAGAAATGTTGCATTCAGGACAACGTGATCACCTTCAACTTGAACTACAAATCAGAAAGCAGTCCATCTTATATTAAAGGAAAGAGTGAATATAAAATGACATATCCGATCTCCCTGTTGTTGCAGAGATCCATATTTATTTATGTATGAGGTAGATTAAATAGCATCTAGATTAATGATGATGGCATTGAATTTCAGTTGTCTACAAAGATGTCGTCTAATTTGCAATATTCGAAAATCAGCGGATGTTATGGATGGAGCATGAAAACTTGTGGTCAGTATTAGCACAGGCGTGAATAAAGAAATTTTAGTTGAGCGATCTATGGTTATAAATGCGATCATTCTAAAATCTGCTTGTTTATATCAGTAAGTTGGATTAACTGTCAAGTTCTAATATATTTCCTTTAGTAAAATCAAGTATCTATGCCAGTATAAAGAAGTTTATTATTATTTGGTTCAAGTTTCCTGATTTAGTGGAGTTTCAAAATGGAAAAGATAAATTTAAATTGAAAGATTTGATGGTAAAGACTTCCACATGTGGCATGTACGAACCCAACTATAGCTGATTAACAAAGACTTATGGGACATTGTCGATGGAAAATTTAAAAAAACCGAATGATGCAGATGAAGCAACGAAATGGGAAAGTAAGGATCGGAAAGCAATAGCAATTATCCGTCTTGGTCTATCCGATGCATATTTGCATCATATTGATCTAACCAAGTCATCTAATAACATTTGGGTAACATTGAACAAATTATTTGGATCTCAAGCAGGTAGTGCAGTAATGGCACTGAAGCAAAAACTTTTTGGGCTAAAGATGGGAGGAAAATGACAATATGGTTCAACATATCAGTAATTTTTGATCCATTTTAAATCAATTAGCAGGAATAAAAGCAGAGGTAGATGGAGAAGATGCTAAAGCAATCTTACTAAATAGTTTTCCAAAAGAATATTCAAGTATTGTCTTTTACTCTTAGTAAGATCAATCCTAGTTTGGAAAATTTAATTTCCTCTTTGCTTGATGAGGAAGAAAAAATCAAAAGGTGTGTACCAGAACAAGAAACTGTCATGGTTGCAAACAATAAATCATCATTCCAGAAAGGTAAAAAAAAATTTATATCATCAAAGAAACATCTTTTGTGTCATTACTGTAAACAACCAGGACATGGTTTTGTGAATTGTAAGAAAAGAGCTCAAGATCTCTTAGATGATAAGTTTAAACAAAAGGCTTTAGCTTTTGAAGAAGATTGGGATAATTATTCTAATCCTATAAGTGAAAATGAACCTATTAATTATTCAAGTGATGAAGATTATCTGTTTTGAGCATCTATCCTTACATTTTGGAGGATGGAGGCAACGGAGGCAGGAGGATAATTAGCGTCCTCAAGTTCATCACTACCTCAGAGGCTGCAAACCGCTTTAGTGACATCTTTGTGTCTTGTGTGATGAATAAGAACAGATGAGCATCCTTGTTCCTATGTGCAGTGCAGTGCTTATGTGTCCCCTCGAGATGATAATAATTTGTACCATTGATACTATTGTAGGAAGTGTTCTTGATCATACTAGTTTGATGGTTGATGTGAATTTATTGAACGGTCCCAATTCATGTATTCATCTAATAGGTTGAACAGTCACTGGATGATGTAGTTCCCATAGTCAGTGTTGAGGATCGAGACCATGTGCAAGCTACGGAGCGACATGTTGCTTGGTTGAAGATGGTGTTTTCCCCATGTTTGTACTAAGGGGGGGAATGTAAGGAAAATATTATAGTGCTCTCATTATTAATAAGTGCATATATTGTAATATTATTAATATGAGTTACATTGTAACTCATTATTAATAATATAGGTTTGTTATATTGTTTAAACAATATATTTTTGTTATACCCGTAATGATATTAACAGGTTATTTGGTTGTGTGACTTCCTAGTTTGTAGGAGGTCAATTTTCTATTTCCATGGCTATTCATTAGCCTCAGTATTGATTGTAATTTACGCTGAATATAATATCAAACTATTATTTCTTGTGTGACAATATTGTTGTACCAATATTATTTACATTGTGTTGTTTTGGGTTGTGTAATAGTTTGATGCTGTAAGAGAATCTTCACCTTGTTAAAAATAATACATATGTTGTAATGAATTTCTAATCTATCTAAACTTTTCATCCTTAAAAAAATGAAAATGAAGGAATTTATATTAAGGAAAGGAAAATTAATTAGTGTGTTGCTAAACACAAAAACTTAGAAAAGAAAACATAGATTCAAAATGAATAGTACAATTAGGACCATACAAGGACCGTACAAACATTCCTGGCCCATTTCTATGATTTTACCCTAGGGTAGTTATAATTATTTTCTCAATAGTTTCAAATTTTCACGTATAGGTACATGTTTTGGCACAATTTTAGACTCATATCACTTAGTTCAGATCAGTTTGTACCTACTTCATATTTATTAGGATTCGAGTTCCTTCTCCATGGCTAAAATACTTAGCCATTAGTTATTTTTTCAAGGATATTGGGGGCATACAGTAATCATTTCTCCAGACTATTATTATCAACTACATTTCAGTGTTTGGCTCAGTCTCATACCCTTCAGTTTTATAACACATGGGGAGAATTATCATGATAATTCATTCTCTTTTGTATTATATGTCCTAATTTAGAAAATTGGGGTCCTAGTATCCTTCTACAATGTTGTAGTCCATAGAAAGTTATGGAAGGTTAGAGAACCAACTAAGTTCTTCATAAGCATATCATATCCTTTCCTCTGTGACACCTTGTCATAGGGGGGAAAGATTTCAAAGTATAATTTAATGACTTTGATAGGATTGGTCTTAGCATTCCTCCATAGGGTGCTTTTTCTCGCCAATCTTCTTCCCTCTTTGGTATTCATGTGTTGGGATACATATACCCAATAATACAAAATCTCCTTGACATAATTAGGGACTAATCACCCCAATCCTTCAAAAAATTTCAACAATATAAAAATCCAAGTATAAGTATTAAATTGAAAATTATTGACTTTGTAAGATAGATAAGTGTATTCGACTGGTCCAAGATTTTGTAGCATCTCTATATCATTTTCAATCTTTATACCAAATCCTCAGATTCGGTGCAGGTCTGGTAGGGAGAATAAGGAAAGTACAATTTATCTCACCAATATTGAGTCTCCATAGCATTATCACATTGATTTATCATGGAAACGTGTATCTATCAACTTTGTGCCCATTAAATCCAGGTTGTCATCATGGAGTGTCCTCAACACCAATGGTAAAATGGGATCTTGTAAAACAAACTGATCAAATGAAGACAAAGTGTGAGCTCTCACACTCACGTATCTTTTTGGTATACCGCATGTCTAAGCATTTATTTTTGAACTAGAACAGGGGGGAAATGGTCATCTCACTTATTTTGAGCTCCCCACATTTTTACTCCTTTCACAAGTGAATAATCCAATATCTTGATTCATATAATCTAATTGCTCAAATTCAAGTGCAAACTTTACCCATTCTCGTCTAATACATTCCTGAAGTCTCTTGGCTACACTGTCATTTGATCCTATAAACTCATATGTTGACATTGTTATGAGAAATGAATTCATGAAAATTTTTTGTAATAAAGATCATACTTGTCATCTTCTAAACCTCACTATTAGTAGATGTATCACTCTTAGGTCAAATTATGTATCAGTTAGGGACATGAAACTTCCAGTACGATCCCGTATCCTAGTGTATTTAGTGTTGACTTTTCTCACTTTGGTCCCATTTACTTTCCAATTCACATTATCCTTTATGAGTCACTTAATGTCCTCTATCAAACATCCTTTGTAACTCATAGGTCTATCTTTAGAAGCACTATATAATTTAAGTGTCAAACTAACTTCATTTAGAACCTAACACTCTTAATAGGAATATTATTATCAAAAGTTAGCATAATATGTATGTCAATAGCTCCCTTATACTCAAAAAAGTACGAAAGAGTCACATTCAAGTTAGGGATAGTCATTAGTCTCCTCAATTAGGGTCGAGTCACTTTTAAAAGTTTGAAAAACAATCAAGGGCCTGTAAGGATGACATTTTTAGTGATTGTACCCGAAAAATGATAGGATGAAGTTGCATGTCATACTTCGGGATGGAGACAAAATAAGTTTTTAATGTGGAAACAAGTATGAGATGGGAGTTTCAATTCAGCTGAGTTAGCAGCAAACCATACTAAGAGGATAGTTTAGGCATCAGAGGTATGGAGAGTTGATTAACGACCTCTCATGAGTCACCACTGAGCAAGACTAAGTTCTTACTGATTTGGTAGATTTTTCAGTGAATGTATAGGTGATTATGAACCTATGGAAGATATAAGGAGTTATGGTTCAATTCACATTGTATGAGCTTATAGGGCATGGTGAAGTTAATAAAAAAGATGATTGAATATGTTGTATGTAGTGGAAAGTTATGTTTACACTGTGATGTCATTCCAAAATGTTGGATTTCTAGAAGGCAAACTATGATGAGAGCCTTACATGATGCACTAGTCACATCAGAATGGTGATGTATAGATAGACCATTTGAAGACCTTCACCCCTTGGATGGTATTAGCTCAACCATTGGAAAACCACCTTGAGGATTGGCTAGATATGGTTAACCGATTGTAAACCATTTACTTGATGGTATGTTGATAGATCCAAGGAATATAAAGTCCCATGATCTTAGGGGGAGTTAAGGTGTAATGAAAGTAAGGAGTGTTTTAAACATTTTTTTCATTAAGTTTGTTGTCATTTTACCTTTACTTTTCATCATTGTATCCTTTTTCATATATTTTTATAATGGGGATTATTTTTGTATAGCACCATAAACATGGAAAAGATTCTTGTAGGTGTGTTTTAACCTTATGGTTATCCATCAATGGGTTCTTTGAAAGTGGTTGCCTACTTCCTATGAAAAAGGAGGTGAGTTTGTTGTCCATGGCTATATATTAGCCATTGTATTTGTAGGACTAACATACAAAATATTAGAAGATTATTATTGTTTACACAATGTTTGACTCCTATATCCCCTTCAAAATGCATACTTGTATTTTGTGATCTCATAGATGAAGAAAGGAGTTGTAAAGGTGTTGTTTATACCAAGAAAATTTTGGAAAGTGGATTCACTCTTATTATGTTTGCATCGTGTATTCTCTCAAAGGAGAAATTGTTTCATTTCAACGAAAAGGAATTTGTTTAAATTTTGTTCTTATTTGAATAAATCTTGTTGTTTCATAATTACAACCTTTAATGGTATTACTTTTCCCAATTGGTATAGAAGACCATATATATGTTTATACATACCTTCATTTATATAAAAATGTTTAAGACTTAACCTTATAGAAATATGAATTCTGCACTTATCTTAGAAACTAGAAAACTATACTTTATCGATCCTTGTATGTTCGAAACACACATCACACACACACACACACACACACACACACACACACACACACAACTATTCTCATATTAAAAATCCATTGATAACTTTTCATCTATTATAGTTTATATCTCTTCATATTTACATTAACTTGTTTGAAATCAAACTGTTGTTATAAAGAAAAAATGATATAAGAAAAATACACTTTAAATACAACCATTATTTTACATGTGTGTGTGTGTGTGTGTGTGTGTGTGTGTGTGTGTTTAATATGATTTTAAAACCAATGAAATTTTTTTTAAGGAATTAAAATAGGGTTTGGGAATGGTGGGAAGGCCGTCCTAACCTATCCCCACCCCTACTTTGTAACAAGGTTGTGACATATGTCATAGCCATGGTTGCAGCATATGAAATAACCACCTTCCCCCTCCATTGTTCCCAAAATTTGGCCATGCTAAATTGTGGCCCTCCCCATTCTACACATGGTTGCGGTTTAGAGCCATAATCCCCTCTTTTGTGCATTTTGGATGGTTGGACATACCTAGTTATAAGGCCTTTCCTTCTACTTGCTCACCAATTTTGGGCTCATCACAATTTGAACCTGTGTGTGTGTGTGTGTGTGTGTGTGTGTGTGTGTGTGTGTGTGTGTGTGTGTGTGTGTGTGTGTGTGTGTGTGTGTGTGTGTGTGTGTGTGTGTGTGTGTGTGTGTGCGTGTGCGTGTGTGTGCATGTGTGTGTGTGTAAATGTAGATGTATATCTACATATAAACAAAACATTCATACATAACCCTGGTTAGAAGAAGATCTTGAATAAAAAGAAATAAGAAACATGCAAATCATTGTATTGTTCAAGAAAAAGCAAAGGAAATGATGGATTTGTGATCCACTAACAATCTGCAGATAAAACCCTAACAGGTTCTAAATGAATAGAGTAAATAATAATGTGGAGTCATCTTTGTTTCCTTTGCTTGATCTCTATGAGATATGTTTCTCCTTTCCTCCATCCTAAAACAAAAATGAAAATAAATGAAAAGAGAAAATGAAATATGATTGAAATTTTAAAGTCCATAAGGAAATTAGGGCATTATTAGATGCCCTAATATCCTGTGGTGGAGATCCCCTTAATCCAATGGCTCTTCTTATTGAAAATTGGGTTTTAAGTAACTTAATTTTGACAATGTATTTAACTAATATGAACCTTTGTTTTTCCCTATCTTAGGTGATTTAATTTTTTCATAAGGTATGAGTCCATTTAGGGAGCTAAATTGGACCCATGACCAAATTTGGAATTTGGTGGATTTCCTTCTCCATTTTAATCATTTTAGAAACATTTAAAATACTTGAGATTAAATAAACCAACCTAAATTCCTTTGTCATGATTATTTTCATCACCGTTAAATAAAATAATTTTCTAAACTCGTGTAAGTCACCTAACACAATTTATTTCATAACTACGACATGGTCACATTAGTTTAACATAACTATTCTTAAGAATTTAAATTGGTTTGTTTACATGGTTTGGTGTTGCTTCATCATAATATCGTAACTATGACTCTGTTGCATATGGGAGTTATCAAATCGTAATGTTAATTAACCGTACTAATTTTAAAAAATTATTATTATTCTTATTATAATATTATTCAAGTTATGTTTGGTATCTTTTTGACTTATTTTGGACCCGTGCTAATTGGGGCATGACATCTAGTATCAGATCTTGATTTCAACACTAGACACTTTGGGGTTTACTCTTTAGCTTTTTGGTGGCTCAAGTTAGGTAAAATTGCCTTGAAGAATTATTTTTGCAAAAGTCTAATGTACCATTTTCCTCTTGTGCAAGATGATGGGGAGTGGTATTTGGTGGGTTGCACTGGTGACTTGAGGTCATGAGAAGTCACCACCATAGATTCCTAGAGCTGATTTTGGACCACAATTTTTAGATGCACTTTTACAGATGACGGGATTCGTACAGGATCACCTCCTAACACAATCAGATTCAGTTAAGGAGGTTAGTCAGCATGATAGTGAGGCACATATAAATGAGGGCTCACATTCTACAACCCACATTCATGTCATGTCATAGTAAGAGAAGTCTTATAGCCCTTCAGTTTAGGTTTAGAGAACAGTAAAGACATGCCATCATGGGAAGGCAGTAGGTGGTGCCATCTAAGATCTTCTTTGACTCTAGCCACCCTTTTATGGAGGCATGACCGATGGTTTTGGGGTTGATTCATGTCTCTTAAGTATTGATAATTAATTTGGTTTGCATTCCTATGAGAACAACATCATGGCTCATCTTTCCATACATCCCCTCTTAGACGCAATAGACGTTTGATGGAGGAATGAAGAGTGAAAGCTCCATTTGACATGAGACACAAATACCTAGGAGTTGTTTGAGGAGTGTATTCAAGATTGGTATATGTCTGACAATTTCATACAAAAGAGGATTGATGATTTCCATGATCTATGATAGGGGTCCAACATTGTATCCTAGTATGAGTGTCGATTTTTGGATATTTTGTAGTATGTGGATTACCTTCAAGATGAGAAGTTACATGTCAATAGGTTCATCAGGGACCTGAATGTAGATTTTTCCAAAGCAGTAAGTGTTTTATCTACTCTGATGTTGGAGAAAGCAGTGGAGAAGGGTTACTTGGTAGAGAAAAATAGGAGTAGGGCTCAAGAGTCTTGGGATAGGAACAAGAGTAAGTTGCAGGATCAGGTTTGTGTTGTATATATCTTTCCCCAGGTAGATATAGACAAGCAGAAGAATACGGAAATCAAAGAAGCTCAAATCCCTGATAAAGGATGCGCCCTTGGCACACAGAAGTGGCGCATGACACAGAGTGTCGATAAGGTAAAGGATGCGCCCTTGGCACACAGAAATGACGCATGACACGGAGTGTCGACAGGGTAAAGGATGCGCCCTTGGCACACAGAAATGGCACATGACACGGAGTGTCGACAGGGTAAAGGATGCGCCCTTGGCACACAGAAATGGCGCATCACACGGAGTGTCGATAGGGTAAAGGATGTGCCCTTGGCACACAGAAGAGGATGTTGACACACACATGGATGCGCCAAGGCGCACCTTCAGGAGGCGCAACATTTTGAGCGCTGATAGGAAGCAGACCCTGGCACAGATATTCAGACGGCCATAACTTTTGACTGGGAGCTCGGATTCATGCAAGGTTGGACTTTTTGGAAAGCTTACGAGGTCCTCTGTCCAACTACAACAAATTCAGATATCTTTAATTGGGTGAGAACAAATTCTTAAAAATGCAAAATACAGTTTGCCACTTTTGGGTTCGCTGGGGTTCTCACCTACCATCATTATGAGATGAGTTAAGTGCATTCTAGAGGTGGTTGGGGCAGATTTTGAATTCCTCTCTTCTCCCTCTCTTTTTCCTCCTATAAATTGTAAGGAGGGGCTTCTTTCTAAAGGTTGGAAATTCTTGTTTTGCCCCTCCCTTCTTCTCTTTGGCAGGTAAACTTGTGGAGTTCAAACCTCCCATTTGAAACTGTAATGCAACTTTGCCTCTTGCCATTTTGCAGTGTGTTGTATCAATCTTTGGAGAAAATTAATGTGTGTCTGTGGATGATTCTCAACCCTCTCTGTGTTCATTTACATCCTCCTAATCTTTCACTGTGAATCTGGTTATCTGTGCATGATCTTGCATTGCATTTTTTATGGTTTGTGTTTATTGGCAAGTCAGGTGTTCTTCATTCCTCGGTGCATCACCTTTGTAGTTTAGGTTTTATTTTATGCATTTTCTTACCCTGTCTCCTTGGCAAGTTAGATTAGGTTTTTTTGTAAACCCTCTGCATTTTACGTTTGCATCTGAACAGAGGAATAGGAACCGGCCTTCATCAGGAGAGCTTTTCCGTTTTCGCAATGTCCCACACTTGGGAAAAGCTCCATGTTATGCAATCGCACTGAGAGTCTCAACCCATCGTGTTGCAGACATTCAGGGGTGCTGTGATTTGACATCAACAGTTTTGGCATGCCCGGTGGGACCAAGAGGTCATTCTACAAGATTTAAAGGGATTTTCAAGAAATTCAGACTTAAAAATTACAGGTTTTACAGTTTCAGTTTTTTCACCTTCCAGGCTGAACTTTGAAATCAATTTTCAAGGGCTTAACTTGCTCAAAACAAGTCAAAACTTCACCAGTTGATAGATCAGGGGATAATCTTCAAAAGGGTATTCTTAGATTTTTGAGATTTTGACTTTCAAAATTTCATGGTTTTTTGATTTTTGGATTTTAGGTTTTCGGAAGTATGGCATTTTTGGGTTTTCGGGACTGTCATTCCAAATAAAATTCCAAACTCTAAAATATAAAAAATATAGGTCTTTCAAAATTCTATTTTTAAATATTTTCAGGTTTGGTGTGTAACTTGGCAGAATCTAGCCTTTTGAGGCTCACTTTCTAACACATCTGGCGACTCCGAAGAGGATAGAATTCAGCGGTGTAGCAACAAAAGTTGCCCAGGCATATGAGAATAATTCAAACCAGGTTGAATACTCGAGAAGAGGGGCTATTTGTCCACTTGCAACTTTCACCAGGTAGAGGAAGGAGAGGAAGAAGACCACAAAGATCACCATCTCCACCTAACAGGACTCTGTCTACACCTCCACCTAGTAGACCTTTTCTCGCATCGACTAGGGTTCTTAGGCCAATCATAATGGCACATCTACCACCGAATCCCTTTTTCAATTTCACAGGTTGTATTCCACTTGCCCTAAATGCTCAGAATCAAATTCCAGTTGCAGCACTAAAGAATATACCCTATTTTACAGGAGAAAATCATACTACTCCTATTGATCACATCCAGGGTATTGCTAATGCATGTGCAATCCACGAAATAAATGAAATGGATGTTGCAGTCAAGTTGTTGGCTTCATCTTTCAAAGGTAAGGCCTTACAATGGTTTAGGAGCCTAGCAGCAGGGTCTATTACAAATTGGAACCAACTTTGTTCAGCTCTTTGCAACCAATTCGGGGATAGGGAAGACAATTTATCTTTATTGGAACAACTGACAACAATCAAAAGGGCTCCTAACGAACAAATGATAGATTTCAACTTCAGATTCCAACGGACATGGGACAGGATTCCAATAGCCGTTAGACTAACCACCAAAGGAGCATTCCTTTATTTCTTAAAGGCTATAAATTCAGACATAGCCATGATGATCCAATCAATGGGAGGGACAACGCTGCCAGGGGCCTACGACACAGCTATCAGAGCAGAGAACTGTTTGATCCAAGCTGGCAAGCTTGCACCAAGGCCACCAATGCCTCTCTATCTGGATATGGGGAATCCTACAACCAGTCAAGCACTAGAGTTGAATCCCATTCCAACTCCTAGAAATCAAAGCAATAATGAGGCGTCGACTTCTTCAAATACTTCAAAGGAATTGCAGGAGGTCATGAAACAACTACAGAACCTTGGAAATGAGCTAGTGACTATCAACAAACAACAAGCTCAAAGTGCTAGACCATATCAACCTCAAGCATAGTACCAAGCTAGGCCCCCATACCAACAAAATAGACCACCACCTCAGGCTGCAAATCAAAACCAAAACCAAGGACAACCTCAAGCTTCCAGGCCATTTTGACCATATGATCCAAATGCAACGACGTCCTCAAGAGCCTTAGTCCTGACACAAAATAACATGGCACAAGAGTACGACTGGTGTTACCCTTGCAATCTACCTCACAATCAGTCAGCATGTTTCAATGGTGCACTAAATCAGGCCTTGATGGTGCAAACCATTGGTGTTCCTCAAGAACCAAGCCTGGAGGAGAATCAACAACAAGAAATGCAACAAGAAAGACCTCCAACAAAAACCATATTGGCTAATTGGCAAACGGAAGACTTCTGTGGAGTTAACCAACAGCCTTTTCAAGGCGTGGCTACCAACACACAATCAAAGAAGAGAAATATAGGAGAGGGAAAACCGTGTAATCCAGTTGTTTCTCAGTCCACTCCTACACAACAAGGGGTCAGTAGACCAAATGCAGCTCTAAATATGCAAAATCAACCTAAGGTACCTGTTGTAGCAACACATGCACCTGTTCAAGCTCCAGAAAAGGTTGCGCCAAGTAAGGGACAACAAAAGGACAATTCATCCCCTTTCAACATCATCGATCAAATGAAGAAGACACATGTGAACATTTCCATGTGGGAATCACTTACGATCCCAGGGTAATGAGATTTATTGCAAGCTGCAATGGCTAATTGGTCAGCCACAAATGTATCAAACTAGGGACATGAGAAAGTTCTCACTAATACAGTACAACAGGATGGGTGCCAGACAAGCAAGAATTTGAAGCCTCCACCATTATATGTGTCATTGGTTATTGGAAACCACTTAGTACACAACTGCATGATAGATTCAGGAGCAAGTAGTTCAGTGATGCCAAAGCAAATAGCGGATCAACTGGGTTTGAAATATGAGCCAGTGCTGAAAGGAGTAGTATAGCTAGATGGAACGGCAGTAGGAACTGTTGGAGTCATCAAGGGGTTAAGCCTAACACTAAATTCTTGTCCTAATGTTACAGTTCTGCAAAATGTGTCCGTGATTGACCTTCCGCCACTCTTTGCATTGTGTCTATCAAGAGACTTCACTGCAAAAATTGGTGGATATTTATTTGCAGATTGGTCACACATGATTTTTAGGACAAGGTATGGAGCCAAAGCAACAATCATGTCAGAACCAATTACCAATTTCCATATTGAGCCTCATGTACCAAATCCTATCAATGCAAATTGTTCAGCTTTTGATCAGGAGGAGTGTTCAAGTGATCTAGAAACAGGTACTAAGGTCAAGGGAATTCCTGATTTAACTTTGGATGAATGGGCAAACAAGAGTCATGAATTCGACCCATACAAGGAAATTGAAGAATCTGAATTGGGTGTGTATTGTATACATGAAGAAAATTCACCCATTCCCGACATCATTCAGCCTGAACAAAAGGATGAAAACAAAGTTTGGAAATTATTTTTCGATGGTTCGAGAAGCAGACAAGGTGCTGGAGGTGGTGCAATGTTGATTTCACCACAAGACATCAAATATTTTTCAGCTTTTCGTTTCCAGTTTTCCTATTCAAACAACACGGCTAAATACGAAGCATTGATTCATGGAAATCATTGGGCCAGGAAAAGGGGCATAAAGAACTTGCAGGTGTTTGGAGATAGCGAGCTAATCGTCAACCAAGTTAGGGGACAACATGCTACAAAGAACGACTTGCTGAAGAGCTACAAGAATAGGGTATGGGACCTCATTAAGGATTTCGAAGCTTTCAACATTGTGTCCATACCCAGGAAGAAAAATGAAGTCACAGATAGGCTCGCAGTAGTTGGAGCAACATTTGATGTGGTTGAAAACATCAGAAGGGGAAAAACACAGCCACATATCCATGTGATTGTGAGGCCAGCAGTTCCAGATAATAACACAAGCTGACAGGTGTTTGAGACGATCAACAGATCGTCAATTTCTTACAAGAAGAGGCTGAATTCTCAGCTAGGAATCAGGACAGATTAGAGCAGCAATATGGGGATCAAGTAGTGCAGATGTGGACAAACAAGCTTCCTAAGGGTTTAGTAACATTAGAGTCTGTCTTCAACCCTAACGACCAGTTCCGTAAGGAAAAGGCTAACATACAGGTCAAGAGAGAAGATTCAGGGCCAATTCCGGTTGGGGAAGGCAAAACTCTTCAAATTGGTAAAGTGGCCACTGAGCAGGAGAAATCAGATTTCATACAGCTTTGCCAAGAATTTCCAGATGTCTTCGCTTGGAGCTATGAAGACTTAAGAGGATTCGATCCAAATTTGGCACAACATACCATAGAATTGTATCTAGATGCTAAGCCCATCAGGAAGAAGCAGAGACCAGTCAACCCTCACATTGAACCTCTAATGAAGAAAGAGCTAAATAAGCTAATAGAGGCAAGCATTATTTTCCCGATCAAGCACTCAAGCTGGGTCGCAAACTTGGTTCCGGTCAGGAAGAAGAGTGGAGAAATCAGGTTGTGTGTGGATTTCCGAGACCTAAATAGGGCATCTCTCAAAGACCATTACCCACTTCCTTCAATGGAACAAATATTGCAAGTAGTATCCGGTTCTGGGATATTCTCTCTCCTAGATGGCTACTCAGGGTACAATCAGGTGATGGTGAAAGAAGATGACCAATTCAAGACGGCTTTCACCACCAAATGGGGGACCTATGCCTACAAGAAGATGCCATTTGGGCTATCAAATGCTGGGGCCACTTTCCAAAGGGAAACGGATATGGAATTTAAGGGGTTGATCAATAAAATAGTTTTGATATATCTTGACGACATCACTGTATTCTCAAAAAATGCAGCGGATCACCTATGTCATTTGAGGCAAGTATTTCAAAGATGTAGAAGATTTGGGGTATCATTGAATCCCAAAAAATGCATATTCTTGGCTCACGAGGGAAAACTTCTAGGCCATATTGTTTCAAAGGAGGGGTTGACGATTGACCCAGAAAGA
This sequence comes from Taxus chinensis, assembly GCA_019776745.2. Taxonomy (NCBI): domain Eukaryota; kingdom Viridiplantae; phylum Streptophyta; class Pinopsida; order Cupressales; family Taxaceae; genus Taxus; species Taxus chinensis. The sequence continues at coordinate 293,479,913 of CM034146.1, read as the reverse complement.
GTTGAAGCAATTCAAGCATTGCCATTGCCAAGTCACAAGAAGGCTCTTCAAATCTTCTTGGGAAGGATCAATTTTTTCCGTAGATTTGTTCCAAATTTTGTTGCTCTTGTGAAGCCAATAACGCTGATGTTAAAGAAGAGTATGGAATTTAAGTGGACATTTGAAGGCAAGGCAAGTTTTGAGGCAATAAAAGAGGCTATATCTCAAGCTCTGACTCTCGTCAATCCAAACTTCTCCAAGGACTTCGTGCTATAAGCCTTTGGTGGTGGGGACACGATTTCTGCAATCCTGGTACAACAAAACAAAGGAGGATTAGAACAACCAGTTGCTTTCTTCAGTCAAGGCTTGGAGGAATATGAAACTAGGTACTCTTTCATTGAAAAGCATGTCCTTGCAGTAATCAGGAGCTTAAAGAAATTCAAGCACCTAGTCTCAAACAACAAGATCCAATTATTGGTCTCTCATGCGGGAGTCAGGGACTTCCTTCTAAACAAGCATCTGAATGAGAAATGTGCAAGATGGATAACTCGTGTCATGGAATATGACATCGAGATCAAGGTCAAAAAATTAGTACGTGGGAAGGGACTATGTGAGCAGCTAGCCTTGAGTCAACAAGTTGAAGCAGGTAATGAAAAAGAGGTTGTCTTGGTATTACAGGATGGTCAAGAACAGGAAAATGATGATGTGCCCACTCCGTGTTGGACTCATAATGTGATACACTTCCTACAGATAGGCCTATGCCCCCCATAAATGAGCAAAGCAAAGAGGAGATACTTCAGATTACAAGCCATTCCATATGTGCTTGTTGATGGTGTTTTGTTTAAGAAAGACATCAATGGAGTTCTATTGAGTTGCATTGGGACAAATCAAATTAAAAGGGTGTTACGAGATTTTCATGATAGAGATTCTGGAGGACATTTCGCCCCACGAGTAACAGCTCTCAAGATAATGAAGGCAGGGTATTATTGGCCGACAGTCTTCAGTGACTGCTATACATGGATAAGAAAGTGCAAGAAATGTGCACTCTTCACAGGCAAAGAAAGACTAGCAGCACTTCCATTGCACCCAATTCTGGTTGACCAACCATTTATGCAATGGGGATTGGACTTCGTCAGGGTCATCAATCCAAACTCAATCCAAGGCCACAAGTGGATTCTCACGGCAACGGACTATTTCACCAAGTGGACTGAAGTAGTAGCACTCAAGGAAGCAAATGAGTCTAACATACTAGACTTTTATGAAGGAATAGTGACCAGGTTCGGTATGCTGGCCACTATCATATCAGACAACACATTGGCATTTATAGGTTCGAAGATTACAGAATGGGCTGTCAAGAATGGAATCTATTTGAGCACCTCTTCAAATTATTACCCGCAGGGTAATGGACAAGCAGAGTCCACGAACAAAAATTTGCTAAGAATCATCAGGAGGACTCTGGACGAAAATCAAAGAACATGGCATACCAAGCTAAAATCAGCATTATGGGCTGACAGAATAACACCAAAGAGGTCTACAGGTAATTCCCCTTACAAGTTGGTCTATGGAAAAGAGGCAGTATTGCCTATATCATTAGAACTGCCTACATTGGAGTTCATGAAGCAGTTGGAGTTAGCTGAGTTTGAACCAATGGAGGCTAGGTATGCAGAGTTGATGGAATTGGAAGAAATTAGAGAACATGCAGTTCAAACAATTGAGAAAGATCAGGCCTTAGTAAAAAGATGGTTTGATAAGAAAGCAAGAGCAAGGACCTTCAAGGAAGGGGACTTAGTTCTGAAATGGGATGCAGATCGGGAAAAACCAGGAAGGCATTCCAAGTTTGATGCCATTTGGAGTGGCCCCTACATGGTCACAAGATGTAAAAGTAGTAATGCCTTCCAATTGTCTACATTGGATGGAGAATAATTCCCGATTCCGGTTAACGGAATCCATCTTAAACATTGCTACTAAAAGGAAAAGGTTTACCCTTGTAAATATTAGCCTAGATTTCAATTCCTCTAAGTGTGTATGCACATTGTCTTGTTGTAGTTAGGTTTCTATTTCCCTAAGTGCTCCGACACAGGTTTTGTTACTCTCAGGTTGGTTTCTACAGTTCAGCATGCTCTTGAAGAAGGAGTTGCAATATCAGGTTCGGGATCAGATATCAGGTTGGTTTCAAGTTATTGCTTATGACTCCATGCCCAATGGATTGCTAAAAGGCCACTGATCTTCTACCTAGCAGGCAGGTGATCCCATTGAGTCGCCAAATTTTTGTATATATCTTTCCCCAAGTAGATATAGACAAGCAGAAGAATACAGAAATCAAAGAAGCTCAAATCCCTGATAAAGGATGCGCCCTTGGTGCACAGAAGTGGCGCATGACACGGAGTGTCGATAGGGTAAAGGATGCGCCCTTGGCACACAGAAATGGCGCATGACATGGAGTGTCAATAGGGTAAAGGATGCATCCTTGGCGCACATAAATGGCACATGACACGGAGTGTCGACAGGGTAAAGGATGCGCCCTTGGCGCACAGAAATGGCGCATGACACAGAGTGTCGATAGGGATGTGCCCTTGGCGCACAGAAATGGCGCATGACACGGAGTGTCGATAGGGTAAAGGATGCACCCTTGGTGCACAGAAATGGCACATGACACGGAGTGTCGACAGGGTAAAGGATGTGCCCTTGGCACACAGAAATGGCACATGAAACGGAGTGTCGACAGGGTAAAGGATGTGCCCTTGGCGCACAGAAATGGCACATGACACGGAGTGTCGATAGGGTAAAGGATGTGCCCTTGGCGCATGGAAGAGGATGTCGACACACATATGGATGCGCCAAGGTGCACCTTCAGGAGGCGCAACATTTTGAGCGCTGATAGGAAGCAGACCCTGGCGCAGATATTCAGATGGCCATAACTTTTGACTGGGAGCTCGGATTCATGCAAGGTTGGACTTTTTGGAAAGCTTATGAGGTCCTCTATCCAACTACAACTAGATATATTTAATTGGGTGAGAAAACATTCTTAAAAATGTAAAATATAGTTCGCCACTTTTGGGTTTGCTGGGGTTCTCACCTACCATCATTATGAGATGAGTTAAGTGCATTCTGGAGGTGGTTGGGGCAAATTTCGAATTCCTCTCTTCTCCATCTCTTTTTGCTCCTATAAATTGTAAGGAGGGGCTTCTTTTTAAAGGTTGGACATTCTTGTTTTTCCCCTCCCTTCTTCTCTTTAGCAGGTAAACTTGTGGAGTTCAAACCTCCCATTTGAAACTGTAATGCAACTTTGCCTCTTGGCATTTTGCAGTGTGTTGTATCAATCTTTGGAGAAAATTAATGCATGTCTGTGGATGATTCTCAACCCTCTCTGTGTTCATTTTCATCCTCCTGATCTTTCACTGTGAATTTGGTTATCTGTGCATGATCTTGCATTGCGTTTTTTATGGTTTGTGTTTATTGGCAAGACATGTGTTCTTCATTCCTCGGTACATCACCTTTGTAGTTTAGGTTTTATTTTATGCATTTTCTTACCTTGTCTCCTTGGCAAGTTAGATTAGGTTTTTTTGTAAACCCTCTGCATTTTACGTGTGCATCTGAACAGAGGAATATGAACCGGCCTTCATCCGGAGAGCTTTTCCATTTTCGCAATGTCCCACACTTGGGAAAAGCTCCATGTTATGCAATCGCACTGAGAGTCTCAACCCATCATGTTGCAGACATTCAGGGGTGCTACGATTCGACATCAACAATTTGTACTTTTTAGGATCACAAGTCTCATGGCTCTACTCCACCCTCGAGAGGAGGTTTTAGACCAGCTTATTCATCATTGTGATTCTCTCCACACCCACAAGAAACCTCTCAGCACTAAGCTCCTCAACAACAGATGACTATGCCAACATAGGAAAGTCAAAGAGGTAGGGGCTAAGGTGGTCATATTATAGGTAGAGATAGGATACCTGGTAGTCAACATCCTTTTTTGGCTCATTCTTAGCAATCCGTCAGGGTAGGACCTGCAGGATTAGTTCACCAGAGTACAGGAGGGACTCCTTCATAGAGGGATACACCAATATGTTATATTTTTGGATCTCATAATCATTGTGCTCGTTTATGTCCTCAGATATCCTATTTTTTTGAAAGGAAAAAGGCTCATGTTTCCAAGAAGAAAGTAGTTAATGTAGGGCATGCTAATCGTTTCTACACCACAATGGACAACCATTAGGCTGAGCACTAGGCCACTCGGTACGGGAATTATGAGTTCATAGTAGTCCCCTTCTATTTCACTAATGCATCTATAGTATTTATGAGCCTCACAAATGGGGTTGTTAGGACTTTTTTTGGATGGATTTTTAATTATGCTTATGGATGACATTTTTATTTATTCACGCTTAATCGATTAACACTATGAACATTTAAGGAAAGTTTTACAGGTTTTGAGGTAGCACCTTCTTTTAAAATATTTGGAGAAGTATTCCTTCTTTTAGATTGAGATTCAGTACTTGGACCACATCATTACAAGTGATGGTATCTTGGTAGATCCCTCGAAGATTCAATCTATCATTGATTACCTAGCCCTCACCATAGTGACTGAGGTTAGGAGTTTCATGGGGTTATTTGGTTATTATCGGAGGTTCGTATAGGATTTCTCTTGGATTTCTAATCATATCAATTCCCTTCAACACAAAGGAAAGAAGTTGTGTTGTTCGGAGAAGTGTGATCAAGCCTTTTATCTGTTTAAGGAGCGGTTGACATCTTCGCATATTCTTACAGTTCTAGATCCTTTGAATTTATTTTGGTTTGCACAAATGCTTAAATAGAGGGACTTGGATTAGTTCTCATGTAGGAACATTATGTCATTACTTTTGAACCCCATAAGCTCAAGGATTATGAAATAAACTATCCTACCCATGATCTTGAACTTACAATAATGGTTCATGCCTTAGTCCATTAAAGCTACTTACTTTTGGGAAGGCCATTTATTTTAAGGATAGATCACTTGAGCCCACAACACATCTTTTTGCAGCCCAATCTCAACACTTGAAAATGGCATTAGGTGAAGTTCTTGTGTGAGTATGATATGGACATCCAATACATCAAAGGGAAGGAGAATGTTGTTGCAGATACAATACATCAAAGGGATAGTGATATGATATTTTCTTGTAATTAGACCTTTGAGGTAGGATACTTCAACATCTACCCGATGAAAAATTCTATGAGGGTTTCAGGTGAGTTGTAGAGTCTCAGAGGACCTTCCATGGAAAATATGTGTGATGCACTTTAGATTAAGATGGCCTTCTCCGGTACCAAAGGTGCATCTACGTTCCCAGAGAAAGAGACTTGCACACTTTTTTTATTTCAATGACACATCAATCTCCTTATGTGTATCATCATGGAGTCAAGAAGATGCATACATACTTGAGACACTTTTATTTTTGGCTAGGATTGCACCATGAAATTGCATATTTTTTTATCTCATTTTCTTGAGTGCCAAAGCATGAAGGTCAAGCATTATCACCCCGCAGGCCTTCTCTACTCAAATGATATTCTACAGTGGAAGTGGGATTGGTTTCCATGGATTTTATTTTTGGTCTTCCCACTTCATCGTATCATCATGATGCCCTCAAGGTGATGATTTACAAGTTGACCAAGGTTTCCTACTTTTCTCAAATGAAGGTCACTTACAATGTTGTTTCCAAAACATATGGTTTTATGGATGATGTGGTGCGATTACATGGGATTCAAAGGATGATAATTTGTGATTGGGACACCATATATACTTCTGATGTTTGGAAGTCCTTTCAATATACCATGGGTACTCTATCACCCTCAGATAGATGGACAAAAATAGAGAGTGAACTAGGTACTAGAGGATATGTTTCGTGCATGCCAAAAGGTACATACAAAACATATCCAGGTAAGAGTGAACTAGGTACTATAGGATATGTTTCTGTAGAAGAAGTGGGAACACTATATGTACCTTGTTGAGTTTTTTTATAATTTTTTTTCCATAGTTTTATTGGCACAATGCCTTATCAGGATTTATATGAGAGACCTTGTAGGACACCTTTGAGCTGAGACAGATTGGATGACAGGATTGCTCTTGGACCTGCTTATCTCTAGGACATGGAGCAACAAGTTATCATCATTAGGCAACTTTTAAAGCAAGCTCATGCATGCCAAAATTATATGATGACACGGAGATGGTTGCTCATCAGTTACTTGTGGGTAACAAGGTCTTTTTGAGAGTTCATCCGCACAATAGTCCAATCTATTATAGAATGATCTCTAAGTTATCCCCTCATTTTGTTGGACCTTTTGAGATCTTGGAGGTTATTGTTCATGTTTCCTACCACTTAGCTCTACCACCACACCTATAATTTTCCCACAACGTGTTCCATGTCTTAATTTTGTAGAATTATGTACTTGTCACTTCTCATGTTTTGGATTAGTCATCCTTGCAAGTAGAGGATGAAGGACAATGGATTTTGAATCTTGTGTGTATTCTAGAGTATAGGAGGATGGCCCTTTAAGGGTGATGCATGTACTAGGTTAGGGTTTAGTGGGACAAATATGATAAGAAAACAACTTCCTGAGAGGATACAATACCTTTGAGGGCCTGATGTCCTTACCTTTTTCAATGACTTCCTGGAGGAAGTCAATTTCTAGGAGAGGGAAATGTAGTTCCCACCTATTTCTCATTTCCATTTTGAGTTGTTATGACTCATTGTATCATGATATTATAATGATAGGGATATTTTTACTATGTTTCTACCATTTTGAAGTTGATATTACTACATGGTATGGATATTTACCAACATTACGATGCTAACTCATTTCTAGACAGGTTATCGATGGGGCATATGAGGCCAATATTTATTGATCAATTATGTGTATTGAGAAGATTTCATGAATGGATTTGATTATTATCTCTTATTTCCTATTGGATTCATCATGGATGCATTTTCGTAAACTTTCTTGCAGCTTTGGATGATTTATTATACTATGATGTACTATATTTAGCTAGTTGTTACCATGTATAGATGATCATTATGATGCATATATATGTTATCATATTTTTCAATTATTGGTGTCTGATAGGTATGATGTTTTCCTAAATGTGCATGTTATAGGTTTTAGCCATGTGATAAACTTAGCACTCATACATGCATACTCTAACTAGCATGACATGCCTTGAGGGGCTAAAATTTTCCCTTCCTTGATGATTGCAATACCTTGTTCCTCTTGTTTTAAAATTTGGTTTATTTATGGACTTTCACTCCTATGTGCTTATATTATTCCATCTCTTAACCATGTGGATTGCATGTACCCCTTGATGTCTTTTCTAATTGTTTAAACTTAACCTCTTTTGTTTTAATGGTTGATCTAGTTGCTTAATGCTAACCCTTTTTTTCTTTTGGAGTTTTTTAGCTTAGGATGTTTTTCTTAGGCTAAGGAAGGATTTGGGGAACCTAATATTGGATTAGGTGAGCCTAATTACCCCTCTTAAATGCCACATCTTTCCCAAACTCTGATTTGGAAAAGATGTGCCATTTAGGAGGGGTGTAATGCAAGCAAATGACTTTATTTATCTTTAAAAGAAGCACTAGGACCTATCCCTATCGGTGGGAGGGCTCTTTTCTAGTTAAATGAAGCCCATTTACCCATTTTTCCTCCTTCCACCCACCTTCTCATGATGGTTTTTGAATTGGGGTTAGGTTTTTAAATTTGGGATATTCTCATTAGTGCTTGCGTTTTAATTTTCCTTTTTTCTCCTTTGGATTTTAGGGTGCAATTTTGGAGAGTTGTGGCTGCTTAAATATTTAATGGAGGGTGGCACTTGTTATTGTATGAAATAAAATCGACACGTGACCTTCTCTCACACCCAGCCTCTCAAGGTCATGTTGAGACAGCTGGTGTGGAATGTGTGGACAACTGGCTGTGGGAGAATTAGTGACTAAGATACAGTAGTGTGATTTCCCGGTAGTAGAATTAGCAAAAGGGGAGATTTAGAGGCTATTAATGAGTAGTGTAAATTCCCTATGGCATGTTTTCCTAACTTGGATATAATTGATAAACTAGTTCGAAGTGTCCAAATTAACTAAGATGAAACCAACAATCTATACTATTGCTGAAAGGAAACTAACCTAAATAAATCAACAAAATTGAAACATCATAATTACAAACAACAATTTTCTTTTATTCTAAATAATCAAATCTACTTCTACACTAAAACTCAAACAATCAAAATAACCCGGTGTGGTTATTCACCTGTGTTGAGTGTATTCTAAATAATGCTAACATAAAACAAGAAATTTTCCCAATAATATATGATATGCAGATAACTTCCTATAAAAATTTTCTTCTTCAAATCCACAGGGATAGGAAGAAGAAGATCCGTCACCGAGAGCTAGTATTAATGATTTAAAACCTCTTGGAAATTAAATAATTACTTGAAAATGAAAGAATATTTGTTTTCTACTCTATTTGATATGATATAACAATAATAAATTTCAGCAATGAAGGAAAATCAAACAACAACTCCAACCTTAGAATTTACAGAACAAAGATAAATCTAGTTGTGTGTTGAATTGTCCCCTCAGTTTATCCTTTCTTTCTTTGTGTGTCCATATGAGTCCAAGGAATTGGTAATGCAAAGGAAAAAACAAGAGAAGGCACTTGAGAAATGGAATCTTGAAGGAAAATCTAGTTGTAATGCAAGTAGAAGAAAGATAACACAAGTGAACAAAGCTTGGCTATGCAATTTCTAGCAGGATTGTTGCAACAATACTATGCAAGATACACAAAATTCTCAGGCCATTTTCTTGAATACAAGCATTGAATATATAGGAATTGGTTGGGATGTGCCTTCATGCACAAGGCAGCCTTTGAGTGCCAAATCATTGGGTGAAGAGGTAGTTCAAACTAATTAAATCTATTTAAAAATAGAAGAGGGAAGGAATACCATGCAATCAAGACTATTTTTAGGAAATTTGGTTCACAAACGCACCTTGGAAGTCAAGTTAAGTGAAGCATCGCGTGTTAAAATCATGCATGAAGAGTTCCGGAAAAATCAAAAGATCGCCATCTGCATAGGATGATCAAGCTGCCCTGTCCTAGGGTGGGTGAATCACAAGACCGCCACCCTACCTAGGTGGTGGTCACAAAACCATCGCCAAGGCAGGGAAAGGTGGTTTTGACACTTAAGGCCAAAACATGCATAGAAAAGAGCGGGAAGCTAGAAGAAAGCATGGAAAAGCTAAGTAAAGATGTCTAGGTTACAAATATACACTGCGGATGAGCTTAGGAACTTGAACACCTTCTGAAAGGACATGAATCATCATTGGGGACTTTTGTAACCATTTTCTGACAATGTAGCACATGTAATTTTGGGTGTGTACATATTGCCCCCTCGGAGAAGCATCTTAGCCATGAAAAGGTGTAAAACATAAAGTCTGAGTATGGAATTCCTGAAATGGGGAGTTAGAAGCTATACCTAACATGCCTATGTGTCAAAATGTTTCCATCCAAACTCTCGCTACCTACAAAATGAAGAGAAGACTCAAGTGCAGATAGATAAAATATCAAAAAATAAACACTAAATTAAAATGACAAGAGGACTTACCATTTGTGTGGGGATAAGAACTTACCTCCACCAACGCTCAAACCCTGTGAAACATATGCACTCAAAATAAAGTTACAACAACATATATATATATATATATATATATATATCAAAAACAAACTCATTTTCCAATTCATTTACACGTATTGATTTGGTGATTTTTGAGCTCTGGGCCCATGGTGACCATTTTCGATAAGATTACAACCAAAACAACCGTTGAGAGATCGTGATCATGCCTCCATGAGCAGGAGATCAAACCATGAAGTCTCATGTTAGTTTTCCTCATTTGTTTATTTTGAAACCTAAAATGTTAAAAGTTGAAAATCTTTGCATAAGGGGGGTTATTTTAAAAATTTCTTATGTTAAACTAGTCCCTAGGGGGGCACCCATAGGGTAGTCATTTATTTTGCAAAGAATGGTGTATTTTTGCATTTTTAGGATATTTCTAGGGCCATGTACCCATACAACGAATTGGTTTAGGACTGCCACCCTAAAGCAGGGTGGCAGTTGCAGAACCGCCACCCTGTCACATGGTTTCATAAGTGCCACCCTAAGAAGGTGGCAGTCATAAAACTGACGCTCTGCATAGGGCAGTGGTTCTGAATAGAATGCAAAATCCTTGTGTTACATCTTTTTTTTGGATTTTTGATGTTTTGTCATGTTTTTGATGAGCTTGTCTCTTGAAATGTGCCACTAACTTGATCTTTTTCTATGTTTCGGTGGATGCAGAAGAAGGAAGAGTACATCCGATGGATTCATGAGAGGGAGTGTGACTAGCTCCCAGAGATTTTAGATCAATTGACTCAGGTGTGAGACTGGCATTCTACATAGAGAGGGCATTTGGAGGATTACATGGGTGCCCCATGTCACTCCTTCCTGTCACATACTATGTGAATTGTTCACTTATTGGGATGTAGACCAAATACCTTCTGGTTGTCAGGTGCTAGGGGTGAGTGGATGATTACATTGGAGGATGTGTATCAGATACTTGGAGTTTTGATACTTGGGAGGAGGCTGACTCTTGAGACAGTAGGATCTAGAGCCACGATGACTCTATGGGCTACTTATATGGGTGATGTCATGGTGTTAGTTGGTTCAAAGAAGGGGATGAAGGTCTGATCTATTGTCACTACTCCCATCCCCACTATCTATAAGGCCATCATGGGTATTTTGGCTTCACGGTTGATAGGGGATAAGGGAGGAGACACATTGCTATATTGTTGGGCTCCCATTATTACACAGATTGAGGCTCATGGTCGTATCTACGCCTGGGGGGAAGATATCCTTGGTAGCACTTATCATGACTTATACTAGATTATCAGGTTATAGGGACAGTCTTTGAGCCACCCTACATTGGTTATGAGATGGGTGTATGAGAAGATCATCCCCTATGGGAGGGGAGTGCTAGTATAGGACCCAGGGGCTGTCAGGGCCACTAGATGGATGGTGATGTCAGTTCTCAGAGTGCCACATCAGCCAGTGGCTTCCTTGACCACAACAGACATGGTGGCCACTCCATACCAAGACATGGCAGGATTGTGGGGATAGGATGGGACCACAGTGGTGGCTTGTACCACTACTGGCCAGTTAGTTGACAAGATGAGGAAGGTTGAGACTCACCCATTTGGTTGAGTTCCTCAGCAATTTGGTCTTCCATATATTGATATGCTTCCCCCAGTGGCACCCATATATAGGAGTGTCAAGGAGGCCCGAAAGGGCCCTCGCAGAGATTCAGTTTGAATAGTGGTTATTACAAGAGTGCCTATTGCAGTTAGGTGAGTTCTTTATGCCCAACGGGAAGATGGTATTGCTCTTGCACCTTTACTCCAGATTGAGGCCGCACCTTCCCACAACGGGGAGGAGGATGAGCCCATAGATGTGGACTCTGATTCTAAGGAGGAGATAGGAGATGAGACTAGAGAGGAGTCGGGTGATGAGGAGATTGATGATGGATCTGATGATGAGGGATTGGGTGGTGAGACTGGCAAGGTAGCTCACATGGAGGAGGAGGAGAGTGACCCTGAGTGGCATGACACCCAGGATATACTGAGAGTAGAGTGGGAGGAGGTGGACATGGAGAAGGAGACCTTAGTCTTAGAGGATCTACCCCCTCGAGATGAGGGAGGAAAAGAGGTGTTTGTCATGGGACAATGCATAGCCTCAAGAGGAGAGGAGGCACACCAGGTACCTACCGCAGCAGCTCCATCTGTACCAGTCGACCCCACATGGATGCAGGGAGATCTGAGTATGTTGATACTCTTCTCTTGACTTTGTTAGCTAGAAATGTTAATTGGTATTTCTTTTTTATCTTTGTAGCTTTCTAACTTGTCATTTCTCTTTTTTGCAGCGACTACACAGGGATGGTGAGATCTTATTCATTGGGTGTGCATGGACACCTTGTTGATCCCTTTGGGGAAGACATGATTTGAGATGACAGAGGACACATGAAAACCATTATCATCTAATAGATACACTGACGTTTTTTCACCTATCTAGAGGGCATCAGAGATCACGACTTCTCTCCGTACTCAGGTTTCCGCATATGAGACAACTAAGAGATTGATGAGGTGGAGCCATTCTCATATTGAGACCATAGCCAGTGGCCACCATCATGAGAACTCCCACCATTCAGTGCATTCTCAATGTTGTATCATGCCGTAGTACAAGTCCTGGACGCAGCCATACACCATATTAGGGGTCCCACAGGGATTGATAGACCATGGGGCCTTTTATTACTTAGTTTCCATTTTGTTAGGAATTTATAAGATTTTTTTGTATATTTCAAGCTCATTGCGAGCATTTTGACCATGACTAGCGCATGATGGCATTGTACACAAACTTTTATTTATTATGATATATATATATAACTCTTCTTTTTGGTTTGGTAATTCATTGTATCTGAGTTGACTTCTTGGCTCACTTCACATGTGTACTCTAGATGTTTAGAACTTCCATTTTTATATGCTTTTCAGAATGTATGCAGTGGATATGAATGCTAATAGAATGATTTCTTTTTTTTGTGTTTTGTAATGTTGATACATGATAATGCAAATACACTGTAATGCTGAAATTTTAATTTCCCTAAGAAACTTTTAATACTTCGTATTATTTTGGAAAGACGTGATGAAAGAGTGATATGATAAGTGAATGAACTTTCCCCACTCCTAACTCCATGCAGCCGGTAAGATGCGAGAGCTCAACACCAAGAGCCAAAAGGGGCACAAGTTATAGAATTTTTTTGAATGGTAATGATGAGATAAAGACAAGAATATGAAAAAAGCCAAATTGAGACCCTACAACCTCATTCTACTCAAGTTTGCTTCATAGTTTAAAACATGAATTACTTTCCAGTTTATCTAGACTTAGATCCGTAGATGGTCACTTGGTTGAAAAAATATGGTTTTGAGGTTTTAAACTCTTTTGGAATTTTGGACATCTAACTCACTTTGTTCTGATTTATGATTTCACAGCATTTGAATGAACTATTTTTAACTTTCAAATTTTTCAAAGAGACCCCCTACACCTTTCCCCATGCTACCAGTAGGAAGTATGGGCTCATCACCATGGATAAAGGCATAGGTGAGTAAGGGAATTTATCTCCTTTCCCAACCCTACATCACTAGTAAGAGATGTAGGCTCAACACCAAAGGTTGGTAGGGAAAAGAAATGTGTAAAATAAAATAAAAATGGATTTGCATTTGACTTATTTATCTAGGAAAAATGTCTAGAATGTTCTTATTTCCAAAGAGATGTATATGGGATAGATGTGACACCATGAAGCTTCTAGAACAGACTATAGGTAAAGACACCTAATCTAGAAGAAACTATGAGTAGAACCAAGTATGCATGCCTTGGTATGGTTACTGTCAAAGCTTTGTCTTATCTTTCTTGAATTGATGAAATGATTCAGAAATAATTGATGATACCATGAGGATTTTAAGAGATATGATTTGAATGTTTTGCCAATATTTTTAGAAGTTTTTAGGAATTTCTATAAGAATAAGTCCCTTGATTACAAATTTATGAAATAAATTGGCAGATGAAAATGCAATGTAGATGCAGTAATGTACATGTGGAAATGTAGGTGAAACTACATGTCATGATGTATAAGGTGAATAAATTTTACGAATATTTAATTCTTCACCCCTAAAAGTACACAATGGAGAACCATGATCCTAAAAATTTCCATTTCTCTTGACAAGGGCCTACCATTCTGGGTTTAAACTTACAACCCTTTCCCAGAAGTGTATATGTCCAATCATTAAAATCATTTGTCTGAAAAATGTGTTCATGCACCTCTTTGTCACATTCTTGAGACATGGTGTGTGGGTGAGCATGACTATGTTGCTCAGCCTTATTTCCTATGTAGAGCGTTGTGTTTACTTGTGACCCTTGTTGAATGATGAGGCCTTTCCCCATGGATATGGAAAGCTTAGTTTCATATGCACATGGGTTAAAACTAGGGTTTAGAATAAAACAACCCTCAGAGATGGTTTTGATGGGCATCATTTCAATCTCAAATTTCCCTTCTTCATTTGTTAATTCTATCTTGTTTACATCTAGACCTAGGTCAATGGAGGGAAGAGATGTTAAATCAAGAAGACAACCCATCCCCTGTGGTTCAAACGAGAGGAATAATGGATTGTCACTCTCTAAGAATTGCATAATTTCCATTGTGGTTTTAGTGGACACTGTTTCCATAGATATTGATTTACCCTTATCTATTTTTTCCACCTCAAATGTTTTTGGGTCAATGACTTCAGCCTTTGGAACACCCGAGGTGATTGGGACTAACTCTTTTGATGGAGGTGGTTTGTTCAATTGATTCACAAGAAGTTCATAGTTTATAAGGACTCATTTCTTCTTCTTGAGGTTTTCTAAGTGTATATTGAAGGGCTTAGGATCCCCTTGAGTGATGAAGACCTTCCCCAAATGGAGGAATCTAATCTCTCGGAATATGGTAGAGGGGATAGCCTTCATTCGATGAATCTAGGGTCTCCCAAGGATCATGTTATAACTTGTTTCCCTGTTGATAAAGTAAAAATATATAAATATTTTTTTGGTACCAAATGTGACTGGAAGAACTATGGTTCTAATTGAGGTCACTTTAAGACTTTCATACCCCCGTAACATGTTTCTTGTAGAGGAACAATCTGTATCTCCATATTACAAATTCTACAAGAAAGAGAAGGGAACCACATTTACAGGAGCCTCATCATCAATCATGGCTCTCTTAATGTAATTGTTATAAACCCACACTTTTAAAAATAAGGCAGGATCGCCTCTTCAGGAAATTTCAGCACCAGATGGCATCCTTTCTATATCAAAAACAAACCCAGTATCCTTGTCATTCTATCATGGAGGATGTATGTCAAAGTCAATATGATTTATTTGAGTGTTAGGAGATGGTGTAACATGGATTAGATGACCAAGACCTAGTGCATTGAGCAACACAGAATGATGCACAGGTGAATTCTTCAGCAAATCTAGAAATGAAATGTGAGAAAAGGTCTTGTTCAAATCTGATATTAAATCATAGGCTCCTACTGGTTTTGAGATTGTAGGAATGTCATCCTGTGGGAAGGAAAGATAGGGTAGGGGTTGTGAAATGTATTCCTTTGTCTAAGTTGTTGCATTAATTTCTGGCTCAACCTCTAGCTCAACTAACCCCAAGATTTTTGTATTATCATTTGAACCAAGGTTAGGAGAAACCCGAGAGTTGTCAGAAGTTGAGGCTTCATGGTCATTGTTTCCTATAGGAATACCCTTGTTTATATTTTGAGGATTCACTTGGGAATCCCCAGGACATTTAGGGTTTACATTTTGAGGTGTGACAGGTCCAGTATGACTAGGTTGTGGGTTTGTTTCAAGATTTGATAGGAACATGTCTACAAAGATCTTCCTTTGGTTTTTGGGAAGTCTTTGCAGAAACTTGTAGCAATCGTGGAAAGTCCTATCTTCATGACCTCAGACCTTATGGAAACCGCAATATAGGTTAGGGTCATAATCTCCTGTCCTTTGATAAGCATCTTGTTGTTGTTGATTATAACCTCAGTTGTAGTTTTGAAATTGGTTGTTATAACCATGATTCACTTCCCCTTGGCCAGAGTTTTGATACTGGTTTGGGCCTTGGGTTTGATTTTTTTGTTTTGGGGTCAGTTTACTTCAGCTGTGTTGACAAAAGATACAGTGTTAGGGGCTCTTTTATTTCCCTTGTTATTGTTATTGTTAGTGTTACCATTGTTTGGAAAACTAATGTTGTTGGCTTGATCAATAGCACTATTTGTGGTAGCACCATGATTGTGATTCAAACCCTTAGGTCCTTGGTTGTTAGCACCATTGTTTTGATAATTTTTGCATTATTTTGATTTGGGGATACCAATTTCCCATTAGGACCATAGATCTTATGCCCACTGTCTATAGCGGCTTGGTCAATCCAAAGTGCACCTTCCAATACTTCCTCATAACTGCGGAAAGGAAACTTCTGGACTTCCTCCCTAGTCTCTTGATTGAGTGAGTGAAGGAAAATATCATAAAGTTTTGTCTCATCCATGATGGGCACACTTGCATAGGAATAGATAACTTGGTGCCATCTCTAGATGAAATGGGTGGCAAATTCATTTTGATCCTATCTAATATGTAGGAACTCCCTAATCCCTGTATGCAACAACTTGTTCATGTCAAATGCTTTGATGAACTCGAAAATAAGTTGTTTAAAGGAATGTATAGAAGCTTCCGTAATATGGTAATACCAATCCAATGTGATTCCTTTGAGAGTATTTGGAAATATCTTAGCCACTACAACATCCCAAGGAAGAAATTCCCTGATAGTAGTAGTGTAGGCCTTGATATGAGCATTTGGGTCTCCTTCTCCCTTAAATTTTGGAAGATCCGGCAATGGGCATGGAAGCATGACACCATGTATGGTGAAGTCAAGAGGCTCCTTTAAGTACTCAATGTATGTACCCATTGTGTAAGATTCCACCATTGAAGATCCTTGATGAGGAGGTGGAGGAGGAGGAGTTGGATAAGATGCATTATAAGTGTTGACAGGAACGTATGGGGTCCCTTGATATGGCATGTAGGGAGCAGGAATGGCATATGGGTCCATCTGGGGAGTTTTTGAATACATGTGCATGTAAGGTGGGATAGTACCAGGATATGGACTAGCGAGCATAAAACCAGGGAACATCACATTTCCTGTTGTGGTGGCATTTGAGAACGCACTTCCAGCCAACCCTTGCATAGGATAAGCTTGAGAAGGATGAGGACCCATCCCTAGTGTGTCTAATCCTGTGAGAAGATCACCTGGATTTGAATGAACTAGATAACCTTGTTGTACATGATATTGCATTGGTTGCTCATTGGAAGGGATGTATCCTTTGTTGTCAACTGGATACCCCATGTTCTGCCCTACTGCATGTGTTGGTTGTGAAGTCTGGGAACTTTCTAGTTCTCTAATCCTCCCTACTAAAGTAGAAATGAGATCATTGGGAGAGGATTGAGTCCCTTGTTGGGGTGCCTGTGGCGTAGGGTTTGATTGAGCAGGCTCATGATACCCTGTCATGAATTGTTTGGTGTTATAATTCTTGTCTTCCTTAGAAGTAAGAATCTTAAGATAGGCATTTGAAATCTCATAGGATGTAGCCTTCATTCTATCCAAATACTCATCTATATGATGAAGAGGATTAGTTGTTCATGCAAATATATCATCTTCTTTTGATTGTGTGGCAATGTGAGGTCTTGACAAGACTCTATGATAAGAACCTGTTCCATTTGTGATAACAATGTGGTTTACATTAGGTTGACCGTATTGCATGTTTAACAGTTGATCAACCTCCTCCATCCTTACATAGCTAATGGGGTTTGAAGTGTAACTAGGGGAGGTTTGGATGTTGCTTGTGTAATTGTCACCCCACCTCAAAAGAGAAGGGGACTGTTGTGGTTGAATGTTGGTGTAATATCTATCAGAGCCAAATGGCCCACCAAACTCTCTTCCAAACATATTTTATAAAGTATAAAATACCTACCAAAATAGGGGAAGAAATGGAAAAATGAGGTCATAGCAATGAAAGAAAAGGAAACAAGAAGGAATTAATCCTTCACGTCATGGTTCACCAATTTGTATGAATGAAAATTGACATGCAACCTTCAACCACACTTGACCCCCCGAGGTCATGTCGAGGCAACTAGATGTGGAAATGTGTGTGGTTAACTATAGGAGGATCAGAGACTAAGATCTGGTAGTGTGATCCCCTAGTAGCATGAGTTGGAAAAGGGGAGTTTTAGAGGCTATGAATGGGTAGTGTAAATTCTCTATGGCATGTTTTCCTAACTAGGATCTAAGTGCTAAACTAGTTTTAAATGTACAAATTAACTAAGATGAAACTAACAATCTATGCTACTACTGAAAGGAAACTAATCTAAATAAATCAACAAAATTGAAACATTATAATTACAAACAACAATTTGCTTTTATTCTAAATAATCAAATCTACTTCTACACTAAAACTAAAACATCAAAATAAACCGGTGTGGTTATTCACCTATGTTGAGTGTATTCTAAATAATGATAACATAAAACAAGAAATTTTCCCAATAATCTATGATTTGCAGACAACTTCCTATAGATATTTTCTCCTTCAAATACACAAGGCTAGGAAGAAGAAGATTCGTCACCGAAAGCTGCTATTAATGATTTAAAACCTCTTGGAAATTAACTAATTACTTGAAAATGAAAGAATATTGGTTTTCTACTCTATTTGATATGATATAACAATAACAAATTGCAAAAATGAAGGAAAATAAAACAACAACCCTAACATGGAATTTACAGAACAAAGATAAATCTAGTTGTGTGATGACTTGTCCCCTTAGTTTATCCTTTCTTTCTCTGTGTGTCCATATGAGTCCAAGGAATTGGGAATGCAAAGGCAACAACAGGAGAAGGCACTTGAGCAATGGCAACTTGAAGGCAAATCTGGTTACAATGCAAGTAGAAGAGAGATAACACAAGTGAATAGAGCTTGGCTATGTAATTTCCACTAACATTTTTGCAATAATACTATGTAAGATACATAAAATTATCAAGCCATTTACTCGAATACAAGCATTGAATCTATAAGAATTGGCTGGGATGTGCCTTCATGCACAAGGAAGCCTTGGGGTGCCAAATCATTGGGTGAAAAGGCAATTCAAACTAATTAAATCTATTTAAAAAAAGAAGAGGGAAGGAATACCATATAATCAAGACTATTTTTAGGGAATTTGGTTCACAAATGCACCTTGGAAGTCAAGTTAAGTGAATTGTTGCATGTTAAAATCACACATGAGGAGTTTTGGAAAAAATGCTCAGGACTTCCACCCTGCGTAGGGTGACAATTACAGGACCACCACCCTATCCTAGGCGGCGGTCAAAAAACCATCACCCTGCCTGGGTGGTAGTCACAAAACCACCTCCCAGGCAGGGTGGCAATTTTGACACTTAAGGCCAAAACATGCACAAAAGAGAGCAGGAAGCTGGAAGAAAGCATAAGAAAAGATAAATAAATATGTCTAAGTTACAAATATATATTGTGGATGAGCTTAGGAACTTAAACACTGATGAAACATAGAATTTAACAGAAATAAACCAGATGCACTGACACATAGCTCAACCTATACTAAGCACTCACTTGAAGTGCGCAAAGTTACCATGCCCTTCTTTAGGGTTGTTTGTGTAGGATGTTAGTGAGATGAAGAGTTGATGCATTCAGATCCATAAATAGTTTAACATTCTATAGAGCATATTCCAAATCTAAATCTAAAGAGTAATGGATTCAAACAATAGCCATAATGAATTCAACCATGCAAGATCTAGTTGTAATCATGATTAAAACCTTGAATTAGTTAGTACACTCCATTATATTAAACATAGTAAATATAGAGAAACTTCTTACAATAAATAATACCATAAGTTTATGTGCACATCAAATCTGGAAACATATCTTCACAATAACTCATATCTAATCTTCCTATACTACGTAGATCACTACATATTTATAAGGGTGGGGACTTTCCCTTCACCGCTTACATAATTCCCAAAATAGGTCGCATGCTGAAAATAGCTATGTGCCTTTACAATAATAGACACACATGCAAGTGCACTAATAATAGATCTCTTCTGGTTAAAAAGTAGTAATAATTATATTATTAACTCAAACCCATGCTAAGTGCTTAGTAGCCACTCCTCCAAATATAGACTATGTGTGTCATGCAAGTCTTTATTTGGTTTGTGTGCTCTACATGTTATCTCCAAAAATAACCCGTACTCCTAAAAATGGCTAAGTCCTAAATTTTTCCTTGTCTTCCACATGTGTTTCCTTCCCTATCCTTCCCCACCTTTGAATGTGCCATGTTATTATGCAAAACCTTCTGTGTGCCTTGTGCTAATTATCATCCTTTTTTTGTTCAAGATTACCCCACACAAAGCTGTATTGCCACCTCGACAATGATTGCCTCTTGATACTTTTAAAGAATAAATAATAAGGAATGGAATGAAATTAAAGAATTACTGTACAAAGAATGAATTCCAACCTGTAACGTCCTTTGTCTCAACTAGAAGAATTAATTCTGGACATTCCTCTTTGATTTCAGCCTCGAAGTCTTGTCAATGACTTAGTGCAGCTTCTACATTTTCTGGAATATCTAATGCAATAGAGTCTAATTCTTCTTGCGCAATCTCTTCCTTCTTGTTATGCAATACTATAACAATGCTGGACATTATAGTCACCCTTCCTTCCAAAAGATCCATATTCTTTGCTATAAGTTTCCCAATTTCATCCAGCCTGTCCTTATGGGGGTCTTGGGCTGCTGCAAGGGCCTCACGCTTTTGCTTTACTAGCGCCAATCTCTCTGCACACCCCAAAGTCTCATCCTTCATGGCCTTCAGGACTTCATTATCTTCTACCATAGTCCTGATTCTTATTACTACCTCTAGAGCTGCACATATATTCAATGCCTGGTCTACTTTCTTCAGCTCCTCCTGTAAGGTTTGGAGTAATGCTTCATAAGATGAAATATTTCTAACCACTGAAGCCCTTGCTCTCTCTGCTTCCTGCTCAGGGTCCTTTGGTGTTGGCATTCAAACTAGTCCATCCTCAAGCACCAAATCAACTAAGGTACACACATAATGCATAGCCGAAGGGAACTTTTTGGGTACCTTGGGCTCCAAGTGTGGTCTTTCTTGCAGGACATGATCACCAATCTCCTCTGCCATGTTGATGAGAACCCCATTCTTATTTTTCTCTAGGTCCTTTTCTCCTTTCAGACGCATTATTTTTGCATCTTTGGCTTTGATATCTTCTCTTAGTACTTTAATAGTTGCAACTTTATCCACATTCTGTCATGCCACCTCTATAGATACCTTCACCAAGGCATTACTCACCTGTTCATCAGTCATAACAATGGGCTTGATAGTTATGTGCATATTTTGTGGTGCCTTCCTCATTCTTCTTGACACACAAGACTCTTCACACACATCAAAATCAGGCTTGTCCATGTGAGTTTGCATGGACCATGACAATTGTTTCCTCGTGTGTGGTTGCCATGTTAGGGTCCATCAATTCCCATCCATACAAGTCCTTGAGGCCCACTGTATTATGAAATCATGCATAGAAAATTTTACTTGTGTCCTCTTCATAGCCCATGACTAGTGCAACATACTCCCCACTTTCCCTCTTTGATCTTGGCCCCTTAGGAACTTGAGTGCCAAGGTTTGGAGTTGGATCCTCTATGTCTTGAGAAGTATCTTGCTCTATTTCTCTTGGATTCTTTACTCCTTCTTCATCCTTCATTTCTTCATCCTTGGGTTCTTCCACATCCTCTGGTGGTACAGGAGTTCCAGGTGCACTCTCTGTAGACTCCTCCACCTCCTCATTCAGCTACAACTTTCTCCTTCTTTTCTCAGTTGTCTCTTTCTGTGGAGAGAGTTGTGGTGATCTCCTAACAGACTGAGGAGTTCCCACGCCTTGTGTTCTTGTTCTTCTAAACACTCTCTTGAAATGACACTCTCCTTGGACTGCTTTTAAGTCCTCTTCATCTTCTTGTTCCTGTGGTGGGGTACTTGTGCACTCTGTCTCCATTTTGTCTATAGGCTGGCTCTGGCCTCTATGTACCAAGCTGCCACTGTCTTCACACCCTTATTCCTCGTCATCTACCTCTATAGGTTCTGTGGGATTTGGAGCTGGTACTTTCACCAATGTATGCTTACCCTTAGGTGGCTCTAAGAGCACAAACTCATTCTCCACATACTTGTTACCCTCCAACTTAGGCTTAAGTTGAAGGTATACAAACACGGCTCCACTATCCCCAACAACCAAGCTTACAGGCTTCATGTTTATAACATCTGAGATAAGTCTTTCAATATAGGAAGCCTTTCCTGGGTATACATATGTCTTCCTCAGCATGTGGTAGTCACATTCTACCTTGTCTGTAACAAAATTCAGGTGGCGTGCATTAGTAAAATGGTGGATTGACACATGGAAGTAGTGCACTGTGAAGGCATAAGGTAGTTTGCACTAGGGGCTTCAAGTCCCATCCTTCATAAAAAATTACACGATACAGAAGTGATGGTACACCGTTAATTGTACTTCCTTTCCCACCATTGACGGTAACTCCTTAGGAATGCGCCACTCCTCTTCAAATGCCACATGGAGCCTATCATACCACATCTCTGCCCTCTATTTGAATGGCCCACTCATCGAACCTTCACATAAATATTTGTCAAACCTTTGTGCAAGGGATTTTTTCTCCATGGGATACTCCCAAATCTTGTCCTTTGGCCCATCAGGAACTCCAATCTCCATAAATACTAGTGACAACAAGATAGTGCCAAAACTGATCCTTTCATAGGTGTGTGCTTCTTTAACAATGGTCTGCGCAATATAGTCTTATATGTTATAGACTACCCCATGTGACATCTTCCTTGCGATATGGAGCCACATTGTATTCACTTGCTACCATCTCTCCTGATCATTCAACTTAGTCACCAGATGCAAAACTTCTTGTACCACTGGGTACTTTTTTAGTTTATCGATGTCCATTCTGCGTGGACCTTTTGTATACCCCAATTCCTTTTGTGTTTCCATGATTTATGCCTTATCAGTTAGGTCATTGTCGAGGTTCGTCCTTATCCACTTTAACCCTGTTAGCATTGAGATCAGCACTACTGTAATCCTTATCCTTCTTCCAGAAAAATAGAAGAAGTCCTCATGGACTCTACTCATTAGCCATTGGTAAAGAGGTTCATATTTGTAAAAGTATGGGAGCTCATACAACTGGTACACTCCTACTTGTTTTAAAATTTTCTACTCAACGTCATCATATACCGACATATCCTCTATAATGCACTTTTTGGTCTTTGTACTCAACAACTCGTCTAATTCCTTCTTATTATCAAAGGTGGGTGGTTGTAATCATTCAACTTGTAGCTACGTATGTGGGAATCCAACTCTTTCCCAACTATCACATGCCTTCTGAATACTTGCATCTCTGAGAAACTACTCTTGGAGCAATTTCAACTTCTGCCTCCACTTTCTTCTTTCCTTTGGCTCCTGTAGCAGGTGCTTTCTTTGGTGTCATCTTAAAATCTCACCTTTCTATCCTCTGTGGTGCATAAATGCGTGTCTCCTTCTATCCTTTATAGTGAGGCTTCCTTTGCTTGCGTCAATTCTAAACCCTAGCTCGAATATGCATGCCTTAGTTGAAATAATGTTCCCTTGCTCTTTCGTAATGCTCCACTTTGCTCAAACCTTTCACAAATGGGGACGTAAGCTTCTTCTACATGCACAAATCTGCTCTCCACGTCTAGTTTCACACTCTCCACACCTCAATACTCTTCACTCAGCTCGGTCGCACTTAGCTCATTCAAATTCTTGTGATCACAATGGTAAAAATGAACTCGCATCATGTCCTTATATAGATTTTCAAAAATTTGGTGCATTTATTGCTCCTTCACCTACCAACAATCCTCTCATTAATTGACCATTTTCACAATTTCCATGCGGTACATCTTTGTACCTCAGCTATAACCTTCTAGCGCACCTTCCTACCTTCTAGCTACAAACTTCTCTTCAGTGTGCTTCCATGCACCTGAGTACCTCACCACTGCGCCTTCTCTTGGTAGTCTCCACAACCACTGCTTACCTCATGTTATATTGTTCCTTCATTTATCTCCATCTATGGTCCTTATTTGGAAGCAATATTCTTTCCACCAACTCTCCAAACTTGAATAACACCTATAGCAGTTTGTTCCTTTATGTGTACCCATTTTTCAATAACCACCCCACAAAAATGGTATGTGTAGTCCTCTGCGTATAAAAATACTGCAAATGGTAATTAGCTTCTGGCACACAAACATGCTTATTTCACAAAACACCAACTAAATTGACAAAGCATAGCTGACAAAGAAGGAAATACATTAAAGGAATACATAATTGAAAACCTAATCTAAATGGAAACACTGCCTTATTACAAACACCAAGAAGACTTATTTATAGTAGGGCTTTAGCCTACTCCTGTTGAAGTAACTGGGTAACCGTATTCCATCAAGTGCTTCTAACTGACAAGATCATGTTTCAAGTATGTAAGTGATAACATATGGTCCTAACCAATGTACTTTGAGTTTTCCTGGATGGCACAGAAACTTAGAATCATAAAGAAGCACCATTTGTCCTATCTCAAGCTTTTTGTCCCTGATGTGCCTGTCATGCCATGCTTTTTACCTAGATTTTTCTTGCTTCTAACTCCAGCATGCTATTTCTCATCACTCATCTAGCTTAATCAACTGTTCAATTCATTCTTCTAATGTTTGTTCATCAGCTAGACCTCCAGCGTGCACAATACACAAAGAAGGTAACATGAATTCCATAGGAAGAACTGCTTCTACGTTAAACACCAATTGAAAGGGTGTGGCCTTGTTTAACCACTTGTAGGTTGTTCTATATGCCCAAAGCATGACATAAACTTTATCATCCCAATCTTTTCTTCCAACATCACAATTTTTTGTCAATGTCTGGCTCAAAATCTTGTTGAAAGCCTCAGTAGTCCCATTTTCCTGAGGATGATATGGTGTAGTCTTATGGTGTGCAATCATGAACTCATCCAATAGAATTCTGATTGTCTCATTCAAAAAATGTGTGCCCCTATCACTTGTCAAACTCAACGGGCATCCATACCTTGTAATAATATTTTCCCATATAAACCTGGCTATTGTAGTTGTTGTACAATCCTTTGTAGGTGTTGCTTCTACCCACCTTATCAGATAATCTATGCAAGTGATGATATAGCATGATCCAGTCCTACACGTGGCTGGTGAAATAGGACCCACAAAATATATAGCCCATTTCTCAAATGGTTCTGCACTAGGAATAGGTCTTAAAGGCATTTCATCTCTTTGTCCTAGTTTTCCAAGGTGTTGACAGTGATCACAAGCCTTGCAATATGCCTTACAATCCTTATACAAGGTCTCCCACCATAATCCAATGAGTAGAATCTTGTGCACAGTGGCGTCACCTGCATAGTGCCCACCTGCAATACCACCATGAGCCTCTTCCATGATATCTATGTGCTCATGTTCTAGTACACATCGACGCAATACTTCATCTCAGCCTAACTTGTACAGGTCACCACTAATCAACATAAATGGTGTCACATGAATGGAAAGTTGTTTCTTCTCTAAGGATTTCATTCCTTCTGGCACCATACCTATACGTAGAAAGACAAAATGTCCTCTAATTCTGATGGCACACATTGTAACTTGTATAACTGTGCATCGGGCATGGTATCTTCAATTGTCTGCGTGTCTTCTCCTGACTGTATTCTGGATAAATGGTTTGGTCTAGAATTACTTTTCCCTGGTTTTACCACAACTATAAAATCAAATTCTTGGAATAAGAGTACCCATTGGCATATGCACCCCTTGTAAAATGGGGCTTGTTTACCAAATACTTCAATGCCATGTGATCAGTATAGAATACAAATGGTGTTGCTAGTAGGTACTGTCTGAATTTATGTAGCACATAGATCATTGACAAAGCTTTGCACTCTGTAGTTGTATAATTCTACTCTGCATGAGTCAAATTTCTACTAGAAAAATAGATAGGATGATCTATAATACCTTCTCTAGGCTGAGCCAACACCATGCCAATGGCCATGCCAGAAGTGTCCACATGTACATGAAATAGTTGGTCCCACGAGGGAAAGCACATAATAGGCATTGTAGTAAGTTTCTCCTTCAATGTCTTGAATGCACGTTGTT
Organism: Taxus chinensis; assembly: GCA_019776745.2. NCBI lineage: Eukaryota > Viridiplantae > Streptophyta > Pinopsida > Cupressales > Taxaceae > Taxus > Taxus chinensis. The sequence continues at coordinate 293,454,018 of CM034146.1, read as the reverse complement.
GTGGTTCCCCCTAGTAGAATGTCCCTTTTCCTTTTAGTAACTCCTCCAAGGGTGCAAAACCTTAGCATACCCTTTAATAAATTTTCTATAATACCCAGTGTGACCTAAGAATCCACACACCTCACTTTGACTGGTAGGCTCTTCTAGGCTGATAATGACTATAACCTTAGTTGGATCAACCAAAAAACCTTCCTTGCAGATGATGTGCCCTAACAGTGTGCCAAATGGTGTAGAAAATATACATTTCTTGATGTTCAAAGAGATGCTTAACTGGTGACATCTTTCAAACATTAAGCGTAAATTTTCACAATGATCCTTAACAAGTCCATACACCGTCTAGTCATCTAAATAAACCTGCAAGAAGTTGTGAATAAAATCTTTGAATGCTTGGAAAACTATGCACGAAAATACAACAGGCACATTTTTCAGACCAAAAGGCATCATAGTATAGGAAAAAATTCCCCATTCAGTGGTAAAAGTAGTCTTTTCCTGATCCTCCTGTGTAATCCTAACCTGATGATACCCAGAGAATCCATCTGTAAAGGAATAGATCTTGCACCCTAAAACACCTTCTAATATTTCCTTTGTGAATGGTGTAGGGAAAGGATCAGTCACACATGTAACATTCAGCTCCCTGTAGTCCACATAGATCCTAATCCGACCATATTTCTTTATACTGATCACCATTGGGCTAACCCATTATGATTCATCCAAGGGATTGATGATTCCAAACTTTCAACATTTTTTCAATTTCTTCTTTGACCTTTTCACACAAGTTGGGGTTCATCCTGTAGGGTCTCTTCCTGACTAGGTGCACACCTTCCTTAAGCTTTATCTTCATTTCTCCTAATGATTCATGCATGCCTTTTAGTTCATGGTATCCCCTAGGAAATAAGTCCCAATAATCTCGTAGTAACTCAATTATTTTTACCACTTCAGATTCAGACCAATAGTCCCCAATTATGGCCTCCTTAGGCTCAGCATCTGATCCAATATTCACTTTCTTTGTTTTCATAGGTTCATGATAGGCGCACGTGGTCTTATCTACACTGTCCAAAACCTCATGCCTACCTGTTGAATGATCTACATCCAAATTTTCTACTTCTTCATCATCCACTAAGTAGACCATCTTTCCTTTTTCTTTCTCAAAGAAAGCAATCGTGCTTAAGTAGTGTGGCATTTGTCTCTGTTTCTTCAGCAAAACACACTCTTGAGTCATTTCCATCGAATAACTGCTGAATGAGTTCTTTCGCCTTGGCACTGTCTCCCATAGTTAAGCACTTTATAACCCTTAATGCCTCTTCTACTAGATGTTTAGTAGAGAAGTAGTCAAATGTCTGGATCATTCATACTAGCAAATCCTTCCAATTTCCAGTCTCTCTATGGAGTTCCACATATACATACCAAGCACATGCGCAACCTTGTAAAGTGGAATAAAATTTGTGCACCCAGAGTGAAGGTGGTAAAGCTTCCTGCCCCTCTATCTAGAGTCTCTCACACTGTTGAATGTGGTGTTGAACAGGTTGATTACCATGATAAGTGCAGATTTGAGTAGGTGCATTGCTCCTGGAAAACTGAGTAGAAAGGGAAATCTTGATTTCATTCCATCCTACAAGATTATCCCTGTGAACCACCCACCAGCACGTTGCTATCCCACATAGGGTATATGCTAGCATATTCTATCTCTCCAACTGGTCTATCCACTATTCCTCCATGGCACACATAAATACCATAGGATCTCCTTCTCTAGTGTATCGAGGTACTGAGTTGTTACCTATTCTCCTGATACAATGAGGTCTACTATTCCACGCAAATGTGCTTCTTACTTCACACCCTACCAGCTCATAAGTACTATGAGCCCAAATTATCACAATCAACACTTGTAGTATCACTAATAGACTATGCATCTTCCCTCAGAAGGACTCCTTCTTTAGATTGCTCAAGCACCTCTGGGTCCTAGATGGCACATACATAAATCCTATTCAGATCTTCCTCACTCAAAGGCTCAACATAGGGCATAGATTTCCCATCATTTAAAGGGATAATAACCCTTTCCTCCTTGTTCTCAAAACTGATATAACCCTTGTTGAACCAAAGATCAACATTATTTGCATAACACCAAGGGCACCCAAGTAGAGATGGGAAGTTGTCTGCTTCTGCAAGTGCCAAAACCTCAAAGTCCCCTGTGAACTTGGCCCCTTGTATAGTAATGGATGCATCTTTTAAAACTCCAATAGGGGTGGCCTTGGTTTGATTAGCCATAAACAACACATTAGAAGATGGCTGTAATGGGGGTCTCCCCATCTGTACCCATGCATCTAAAGTAAGCACATTGACTTCTGCACATGTATCAATCAATATATTACTCAAAATCCATCCATCCACAACAACATTCAAAGTGATTTCCTTGTCATAGTCTAAGCTATGGGGGGAAGATTTGCATGTAGGATTTTTTGTCCAGTCTCAATACTTGCACGTAGAGTGTTTCCCTTTAGCCAATTCCCTAACAATGGAATGATATTCTCCTAGAGCAACATTTTACACACCTCTTTCAAGTCATCAATATCATATTGGACCATCTCTGCTGCTTTCTTTTGTTCCATCTTCCATGATTGCTCCTTTAAATACTGTATTTCACCCTGAAGATTTCTGAGTACCTCCATGGTTTCCTGATAAACCTCCTTCTGATGGACAGGATCTGGGTACCGTGCATGTAGAACCTCCTCCTTAGTGATGGTAGGATTCTGCTGTAACACTTCTTTGGCACATGCCACTTCAGTGTGGGTAGTGATATTTATAGGAAATACCTCAGATTCTAGTTCCAACTTGGGCATCCACTGATTTTCCACAGCACGTTGTATCCTAACCATCCCTGCACCTTTGTTTTCTTGTTTATGCTGCTTACTAAGATGCTCATATAATTCTAGGCATTCCTCATAGCTATGATTCTTTCCATAGAAAGAACATGTAATATTCTGAGGAAATTCATGCCTGTAGTGGTCAGGAGATCTGCATGTATAACATGTTCCATGAGGAAACTCACCTCATCCACCACCATGGCCTTGGCCTCTGAATCCACCACGGTATCCTCAACCTTTGCCATGACCTCCTTCAAAACGCCCTTCATTCTGATCATAGCGCGCTTGATTGTGATCTTGATCCTAATGCTCATTCTTTCCTTTAGAGTTATTTGATACTCCTGTCTGTCACACACCAATATCTATAGCATCATGGATCTGACCAATCAGCTAGATAGTCTTCTATATCGTGAGTCATGGACCTACAAATTTTACAATAACAAGAGACATTCTTCCTTATTGCACGTTGTAATAATGGGAAGTGGCTAGCATCATGGTTCAAATGACATATCTCACAGTCTAGTAATAATGAACATACTGATCTACAGGGACAACTATCCTTGGTGTGCCCTTCCACTTCACAATCTATACACCAAATCCTCGTGCACGTCTCATGTGTTGAGTTTTCTTATAGTTTCTCTAACTGATTTACCATAGCTGCAATCTGTGCTTCCAAGAATGGGCTGCCCCTAGTGTCTATACTTTTGATTACCTCAATGCCTAAAGTTGCTTCAATTGCTTCACATGGATCAATGTATGTTTTATGTGATAGTGCCCTTGTAAAAGGTGTAACAAGACCTCCAACAAACCATTGTGCATGCTGGCTTGCATGAATATCATAAGAAAGCTTAGATAAAAGCATTTTGAAATGGGCATCATACTCCCTGACACTCTCAGTAGTGCCTTGCTTAATATCCTTGAGTGCACTTATACTCTTCTACTCAAACTCAGGGATGTGAAACTCTTTAAGGAAAGCATCTTTTAATGTTGCATAGTCTACGCAAGTCTGATCAGGGTCAAACTTTTTGTACTAGTTGTGTGCACGTCCTTGTAACATAGTGGAAAATTGACTTTCCCTGTGCTCAGAAGCTGTGATCGATTTTTTGTGCCACAATATTTCACACATGTGCACATGTTCAGCAGCATTTTCTATGCCCCTATATTCTGGAAGATGAAGAGACATCTCCATGTAAATATTATGGGGTTGGTGCAGACCTTTCCCACCTGATCCAGAACCTCTTGTGTTTCCTCTACCTCCAGAACCACCAGATCCACCATGAACTAGAACCACCTATACCTCTTGATCCTCCACCTGTAGCCAGAAGTGGACCAAAAGATGTACTTCCCTTTGTCCCAATAGTAGTACTGAACTGCACCCCTACAGTCTGTGAAGTGTTACCACTCCCAGAAGTGAGTCCAAAATTCTACGTGCTTGAATTCTGTGTAGATGATGCACCTAAAAAGGTACCTCCAAACAAAAATGAAGACATCTTCCCTACCATTGATGTACTTTCTATGTGACTTACTCCTACTCTCCCACTACCTAAATTATCTTGTTGACTATTTGTCATACTAGATACTGGAAAACCAAGTGCAAGGGCTAGGTTTCCAGGTAGATTCAGATGCGCACCCATGGCCCAAGTTGTCTCTACTAGCATGCTTCTACATGAGGCTGAGGGGGGTTCCCTATCATGCTTTCCCAAATGGGGGAGTTCCTGATGCTCCAGCTCTACACCTTCTGTGTGAGCTCCAAATCCTTTTTGAGCCATCTCTCTCCTCAACATCATTCACTCTACAACATCCCACTACTTCTCTATCTCCCTCTCATGTGCCTCATTATACTTAAGCTACCTTTCTTCTCTCTGCCTTTCTACCACTAGGTCTGCCATCTTTCACCAAACCTGCTCCTGCCCCCACGTGTGGTGGGGTTTAGTTAGCCATCGGTTTGCTTTCCAAGTTCAGGGTCACCATCAAGATTTTGATTGCCAGTGGAATGCCTTGCAAGTAAGTTCCCCTGGGATATCTTAAAAAAATGGAATTCTGCTACCTCTGGGAAAGAATAAGTGGAAATTGAGTACTCCAGAATATAACTATTCAGAACACCATGAAACCAAGTATCCACAATGTGTGTCCAAATCAGATCAGCATCATAAAGGGCCTAAAATTCTTCCTACATCTAGAAAAGTGTGTGATACCTCCAATCCCTTTTAGATGCATAAGCAACCAGCCACTTGTACAGTTCTACTGGAAAAAATAGTGAAGAAGCTCTCATACAAACTATCATATAGATTTTGTTCCACCCATGCGTGTGCATTAAACTCATACCTAGTGTTGAACCTCCATGCGTATTCTTCTTCTAGATCATGTATCCACTCCTCAACACTTGCTAGGGTCAACCGGTATGTCTTCATCATGAACCATCCTGAAAACAACTGAAAAAGAGGTCCCGAAATGAAACCAATGATGTAGCCTAGAATTTACCAGAAATAACCCAGTCATGCTGGCACATCACTCAGCCTAGACTGAGAGCTCACCCAAAGCACACAAAGGTACCAGGCCCCTCTTTAGGGTTGCTTGTGCAGGATGTTAGCAAGATGAAGAGTTGATGCATTCAAATTCATAAATAGTATAACATTCTACATAGCATATTCTAGATCTAAATTTAAAGAGTAATGGATTCAAACAATAGCCATAATGAATTCAACCATGCAAGATCTAGTTGTAATCATGTTTAACACCTTGAATTAGTCAATACACTCCATTATATTAAACACAGTAAATACACAAAAGCTTCTTACAATAAGTAATACCATAAGTTCATGCGCGCATCAGATCTGACAACATAACTTCACAATAACTCATACATAGTCCTCCTATACTACGTAGATCACTACATATTTATAAGGGTGGGGACTTTCCCTTCACCACTTACATAATTCCCAAAATAGGTCACATGCTGAAAATAGCCATGCACCTTTACAATAATAGACACACATGCAAGTGCGCTAATAATAGATCTCTTCTGGTTAACTGGTAGTAATAATTCTATTATTAACTCGAACCCATGCAAAGTGCTTAGTAGACACTCTTCCAAAAATATCCTATGCGTGTCACACAAGTCTTTATCCAGTTTGTGTGCTCTGCATGCTATCTCCAAAAATAGCCCCGTACTCCTGAAAATGGCTAAGTCCCAAATTTTTCCTTGTCTTTTGCATGCACGTTTCCTTCCCTATCCTTCCGCGCCTTTGAATGCACTCATGCTCCTACACGTGAAACTTCTATGTGTCTTCTACTAAGTATCAGTTGAAGGGAATGGGGTTATTTTGTTGATATTTTTTTGGAGAATGTTTCGAGATTTTGGAAGTAAGAAGAAGTCTTTGGTGGACAAGCTTGGAAATTGGACTTTTCTATTTTCTTGAAAGGTAGGATCTTGTTCCTGTTTTAATCTTTGTTTTTTTATGAATCTGAATCCTTGTATGGTGGAAATGTTGTTTGAAAGAAATGAAATTTTTGTGTTTGAACTTATTTTTTCTTTTACTCTACCCACTCTTGAGGGGAGTGGATTTGGGATAGTGTTGGGAAGAGGGAGGAATCCCTTTCATCTTCACCTTCATTGCTTGTTGGTCAAGATCGAGAGGTTTATGTTTCACCCCTTATGTTTGCTTTTTAGTAGGGGTTGATTTCCATTTGGTTTAGAAATCACCCCTATCTTCATCTAAGGAAATTTTTATGTTTAAAAATCCTTAATGGAGAGGGGCATGTAATGACAAGGTGTGAAAATTGAAAGATGGGGGGGGGATACATGGAAAGATAAGTATATTCGAGGTTCTATTTTTGAGTTCTTCTTGGTTATCATGATTAGAAAATTTGGGATATCTTAGTCCCCTCTTCTTATGGAAATAATCTTGGAGATTCTCAAAGTTATATTTTTTTATTGTGTTTTGTCTTGTTGTGGGATTGTAATCGTTGTATGTGTGAATGATTTCTTTACCCTAGTGTTGGTTAGATACATGTCTACATCTTTCCTATGGGCTTAGGGGAGGCTATCTTGCTCTCATGTTTTTATCTTTTAAGCATGTAATGATGTCATTTGGTTGGGTGGTCAACCAATCTAGTTCTTGTGGTTTTTTGGAAGTTTCTATGAGTCATTTAGAGCATGGAGAAAAATTTGGATTTTGGAGCAAGTTACATGTATTTCTTGATGTTTGGAAGTTAGAAATTGTGACAAAATTTTGCCATGTTGTCTCCACTTTGTGGGGGTATTATAAACTTTTATTTTAAGATTATTTCTCTTTCTTATGTTTAAGAATTTATTGTAAGAAATGGAACTTAAAATCTGTATTTTGGTAAAGTTAGAAAGAGTGCTTAAACTCTTATGAAATATTTACATTGTGTTGTTTTGGGTTGTGTAACAATTTGATGTTGTAATAGAATATTCACCTTATTCAAAATAATACATCTATTGTAATGAAATTTTAATCTCTTTAAACTCTTCCTCCTTAAAAAAATGAAAATGAAGGAATTTGTATTAAGGAAAGGAAAACTAATTATCATGTTGTTATACTAAATTTGGAATGAGTTAGTTTTCTTCCTTTTCTTAAATGAATAAAAAATTGTTCCACTTAAGATTTCTTTAAAAAAGAATTGAGAAAATTAGATACTTGTATTTTGTGATCTCATATATTAAGAAAGGAGTTGTAAAGATGATGTTTGTGCTAAGAAAATTCTGGAAAGTGGATTCACTTGTCTTCTTTTTGCATCTTATATTCTCTCAAAGGATAAATTGTTTTATTTCAAGAAAAATGAAGTTGTTTAAATTTTGTTCTTATTTGGATAATTCTTGTTGTTTCATACTTGAAGAATGTAATGGTATTACTTTTCCCAATTGGTGTAGAAGACCATATATATGTTTATACATACCTTCATTTATATAAAATGTTTAGTACTTAACATTACAAAAATATGAATTCTACACTTAACTAAGAAACTAGAGAAATATACTTTATTGATCCTTGTATGTTTGAAATACTCTATACATACATACATACATACATACATACATACATACATACATACATACATACATATGTATGTATGTATGTATGTATGTATGTATAGATATAATTATTCACATATAAAAATTCATTGATAAGTTTTCATGTATTAGATTTTATATCTCTTAAGCTTTCCTATAACCATTTTGAAATCAAAGTGTTGTTATAAAGCAAAAATGATATCAAAAAAAAATATAATTTATATATAACCATTCTTGTGCGTGCACGCGCGCGCGTGTGTGTGTGTGTGATTTTATATAACCAATGAAATGTTTATTTGAGGGAATTAAAATGGGGTTGGGGAAGGGTGGGATGGACGTCCCAACCCATCCCCACCCCATGATTTGTAATAGGGCTATGTCATATGCCACAACCATAGTTGTGGCAGATGAAACAACCCCCTTCCCTCTCTCGTGTCCCCAAATATGACCACAGAAAAGCTGTGGTCCTCCCCATTCTCCACACAGACATGGCTTGGATCCACAACCCCCTCCTTTGTGCATTTTGGATGGTCAGTCAAGCTTGGTCGTAAGGCCCTTCCTTCTACTTTCTTTCCCATTTTAGGCTAATCACAGTTCGGGTATGCATAAATATTTGTGTGTGTGTAAATGTACATGTATATCTACATATAAACAAAACATTCATACATAACCCTGCTTAGAAGAAGATCTTAAATAAAAAGAAATAAGAAACTTATAAATCATTGTATTGATTAAGAAAAAAGGAATGATTTATATGTGATCTAAAAAAAACCTGTAAATCAAACCCTAATGGGTTCTAAATTAATAGTGTAAATAATAATGTAGATTCATCTTTGTTTCTTTCACTTGAGATCCTTGAGAACTATTTCTCCTTTCCTCCATCGTACAACAAAAATGCAAACAAATGAAAAGAGAAAATGAAACGTGATTGAAATGTTAAAGTCCATAAGGAAATTAGGGCATTTGTAGATGTCCTAATATCCTGTGGTGGAGAGCCCCTTAATCTAAGGGATCTCCTTTATTGAAAATTGGGATTTAAGTAATTTAATTTTGACCATGTATTTAACTAATATGAACCTTTGTTTTTCCCTATCTTAGGTGATTTAATTTTTTAATAAGGTATTGTTTCATTTAGAAAACTAAATTAGACCCATGACCAACTTTGGTAACTAGTGGAGTTACTTCACCATTTTAATTATTTTTGAAACAAATACTTGAGATAAAATAAATTAACTTAAATGCCTCTGTCGCAATTATTTTCATAGTCATAATTTTTTAGACTTGCGTAAGTGGTCTAAAACCATTTTCATTCTTAAAACTTCGTAATTGCAATGCGGTCACGTTGGTTTAATATAATTATTATTAAACATTTAAATTAGTCTGCTCAAGCGGCTTTGTGTCGCTTTGCCATAATATCGTAATCCCGACTTAATTGCATATGGGAGTTATCAAATTGTAATGTTAATTAACAATAGTACTTTAAAAAATATTTACCATTATTATTATAATAATATTATTTGGGTTATGTTTGATATCTTTTGGACCTATTTTGGACCCGTGCCAATTGGGGCACTACATTTAACTAGAGAATACACTTTTTCATTTCCCTCAAAGTCCTATTTTTCCTTTCAACAATGTAATTTTGTTGAGGATTGTGGGTAATTTTGTACTAATGTTGGATATTATGCTCTATGCAAAAGTGTTGAAAACCCTACTGACATATTCCCCCAATTATTTATTTGTATCTTCTTGATACGAAGTGAGGATTGCTTCTCAAAAATGTCTCGAATGCCTTTCAAATGGTCAAAGACTTCACTCTTGTACTTAAAATAGTACACACAATTTATACGTGAGAATTCAATAATGAATGTGAAAACGTAATTGGCCTTTGAAAAAAAGGGTGGGAAAGGACATGAGATCACCATCTGCCAACTTAAGGGGATTCATAGTTTGTGAAGATTTACTTTTTTTAAAAATAGCTTGGTGATGTTTTCCAAGTACACAAGACAACTTAGGTAGACCAAGCACCAAATTTTGTGAACTCATTTGTTACAAATATCAATAACTTAAGTGTCCAAATTGTTCATTTCAATTTTTTTAACCGGATCAACATGAGTAATGAGTTTTTTCCCTAAGAAATGAATGTCTTGATTGCTTAAGGGACATCAAGTGTTTGTGTCAAAGAAATGTAGGGTGAAGTTTCATATTGTGTCTTAGATGGATGGTGATGTGTGGTATAATGCCCATGGATATAGAGTTTACATTTTATGGACACCTATACTCATCAAGAAATTTTTTATTAACTATAATTTGGTAATATTTCCCTTCAAAATAGGCAAAACAACACTATCAATATAGTACATCATTTATTTTAACACTTTTTAGATATATTTTATATGTATCAATAACATTTGTATATAAATAAAAATAAAAATGACTGATATATTTTTAAAATATACATGTCAAAAGAGATGTTTCAAAAATTTATAGCTATTGTATAGATAAAAATGTGAAGAAAGTGTAGATAGCCATCTAATTTAAACCTAAATGGATGTATGTCATGTGTTTTTGGGTAAATGATGGAAGTATGATAGAAAGGTCATGCATGATGGAAGATTTAACACCTAAAAAATGATTGAGGATGGTAGAAGATTCACATTGAGCCCATTAAAGGAAAAAGGATAAAAGATGGGGAGCAGTTTAAGGTTTGTGTGGTTTCTGATAAGCAATTATTAAAGGAAGAAAAAGAGGATAAATATTGTTTGTATTTCATTCATAAAACCATGGATGTTGGGAAAACAAAGGAAGTATAAATTTTTTAATGTGGTTAGTTGTTAGTTGAAAGAATATGTTGACATTGTTTTTAAATACTTGGCAGATGGAATGTTACCGATGAGAAGCATTCATCATCATATGCATCTAGTTCCTAGATCAATTTTGTAAAAAGGCAGTTGTAGGTTAACACTAATGGAGAATGAGTAGGTGAAGAGACAAGTAAATGTGATATTGGAGAAATATTTGATGAGATATAGTATGATCTCATGTACAACTCTAATAGTATTGGAGCCTAAAATAGATGGATGATAGTAGATGTGTACAAATTCATGAGCCATAAAAAAATATCACCATCAAATACTAATTTCCAGTGCCAAAGATGGATTATTTGATGGTTTTTTTGAGTGGATTGATATGATCCACTAAGATAGATATGAAGATTAGGTACCATAAAATATAGATTAAATAAGGTAATGAATGAAAGACCACATTCAAGAAAAAATATGGGTTGTATGAGATACTTTTCATGGCATTCAGGTTATCAAATGTTCCAAGTATGTTTATGAGACATGTGAATAAAATGTTGAAACCTTACTTGTGTAAGTTCATTATTGTGTTATCTAGATGACATTTTGATTTTTAGTGGGAAGAAGAAGATAATTTGTTACATTTGAGGTTAGTATTGTAAAGGTTGGAGGAGAATTTGTTGGGGTGTGGAGCCTATTTTTTGGTCTTCTCAAATCAGTATTGAAGCATGGAGTTCGAATTAGGAAGATGAAAGGTCATGACCATTTCTTTTCCAGCCATGAGAAGATGAAAGGTCGTGAAAATTTATTTTCTAGCCGTGGGAAGATGAAAGGTCAAGACTTTCAAACTTCTAGGGTCAGATTTTGGTCTTCTTACAGGATTGTAATATTATATATAGAGTTGTTAGGGTATCTTGAAGATATCTTTTGTGTTCAAGAGATCTTGAGGCTTAGTGATCAAGAGGTGATCAAGAGTGATCAAAGTTAAGAAATTGGGTGTCAATTGTGGTTTAGCATCTTTGGAATTCTATTGTGAGTTCATAACTGAGAGAAGAATGTGAGAGTTGTTTTACTCTTGTTGATAATAAAATCTGAGCAATTTCTTGGTGGATGTAGCCCACATTGGGTGAACCATGTTAAATCTTGTCTTGTCTTCTTTTGTGCATTATTTATATATGTTGTTATATTTCTACGTGTATACTTTTGTTATATAGTTTCCTATTGTTGTGATTTGATAAATTGTTTCCACATTTTCTCTCTAATTTTTAACAACTGATATTAGAGCTTTGGTGGTTTTTGCTAAAGTGGTAAATCACAGGGAAAGTTTAGCTTGAGTGGGAGCTATGGCGGATGAGGGAAAATCAAGGGTTGAGAAGTTCAATGGGAAAAAATTTGGTTTGTGGAAGATGAAAATGGAGGATTACTTATATCAAAAGGACCTCCATGTTCCTTTGGATGGAAAAGCAAAGAAACCTACAACCATGTCGGATGAGGATTGGGAGTTGCTGGATAGGATGACACTCACGGAAATTTAGTTATGCATTGCATCTTCGGTTATTTTCAACATATCGCAGGAGAAGACCACAAAAGGTCTCATGAGTTTGTTGGGGAAGTTATATGAAAAACCCTCTGCCTCTAATAAAATATTTTTGATGAAAAATTTATTTAGTATGAAGACATTTGAGAATGGTTCTATTTCTGTTCATTTGAATGAATTTAATATGGTTGTGATTATGTTAAACTTGGTAAAAATTAACTTTGATGATGAGGTCAGGGCTTTGTTGATTTTGTGCTCCTTGTCAGATGGATGGGACAGGTTGGTTATGGTTGTACGTGATTCAGTCTCTAATAATTCAAAGCTGAAGTTTGAGGATGTAATAGGTGTGATCCTAAGCGAAGAAATGTGAAGGAAGAGCACCGAAGATTATTCTACTTCTAGAAACACTTTGATAGTGGAGATCAGAGGGAGACAAAATAACAGAGGGAAAGGTAACCGTGGGAAGTCAAATGATCATGGAAGGTCAAATTCTAAGAGTAAGTTAGAATGTTGGCACTGTGGGAAGGTTGGTCATGCTAAGAAAGATTGTTGGGCTCTTTGGGATAAGAAGAACAAGGAGGAAACTAAGAGGTAAATGTGGCAGAAGGTGATGTTTGTTGGGATGCCTTAATTCTTTCTTTAGATAATATTGTTGAGTCTCGGGTGTTAGATTTAGGGGCTTCTTTCCATGCCACCCCACATAGACATTACTTTACTAATTTTTTTCAAGGATATTTTGTACATGTATACCTTGGTGATGATGAACCATGCAACATAGTAGGGAAAGGTTATGTTAGGGTGAAAATGCAGAATGGGAACACATGGCTACTTAAGGATGTCAAGCATGTGCCTAAGTTGAGGTGGAACTTGATATAAGCGGGTCAGATGGGTAGTGATGGTTGTACAGTCAGTTTTATAGTGGATTCTTATAAGGTTACTAAGGGAGATCTTGTGGTTGCAAGAGGTAAGAAAAATGGTACTTTTTATTTAACAAATGGTGCTGATTATTGTAATTTAGTTGCTGCAGATGGAGATACAACTTTGTGGCACTAAAGACTCGTTCATATAAATCAAAAGGGCATGTGGAATATAAAGGACAGGTTGCCCGGATTAAAGGAGGTAGATTTAGACTTCTGTGAGGACTATGTTTATGGAAAATAGAAGCAAGTGAGATTCCTCAAGGTTAGACCTACCAGGAAGGAGGGTAAGTTGGATTTAGTGCATATAGATGTATGGGGGCCAGCTAAGGTAAAATCTATTGGTGGTTCATGTTATTGTCACTTTGATTGATGATGCAACTAGAAAATTTTTGGTATATTGCATTAGAAAGAAATTTGATGTGTTTGAAACCTTCAAAAGATGGAAAGTGTTAGTTGAGAATGAAATAGGTCTCAAGTCGAAATGTCTCAGGTCAGATAATGGAGGGGAGTATCTCAGGTCAGATAATGGAGGGGAGTATTGTAGCAATGAATTTCTTGATTACTGTTTGGTAAATGGGATCCACAGGTAAAGAACAGTTCCAAATACTCCATAGGAAAATGGAGTGTCAGAGAGAATGAACAGGAAAATCATGGAGCATGTTAGGTGCATGAGGTTACATGCAAGGATGCCACTAAGTTTTTGGGTAGAAGCATTGAGCACAACTATTTATTTGATTAACAAAGGACCCTGTATGGATTTGGATGGAGGTATACCTGAGGAGGCTTGGTCTAGTAAGAAAATTGATTACTCATTTCTTATAGTATTTGGATGTGAGGTATTTGTTCATATTGATAAAGATGATAAGACCAAGTTAGAGGCTAAGTATGAGAAATGCAGCTTTGTTAGATATGGTGAGGATGAATTTGGTTTCCGTGTTTGGAGTCTTAAGGACAAAAAAATATTTTGGTCTAGAGATATTGTCTTTAATGAAATTCATTCATAAAGATCAGTTGTAGGAGCAGAAAGAGGAATCAAAGAAAGAATACACAGTGTTAGAGGACATTGCGGACAACAAGGTGTCCAAGGGGCTGGTTTAGGTGCAACATGTTCCGGCACAACCAATTCAGGACCCTACTCATTAGGAACCCCAAACTCTTGAGGTGAGAAGGTCTTCTAGTGTAAGAAGGGAACCTCAACAATTTACTTGATCTTTGAATTATTTATTGCTCACTGATAGTGGAGAGCCAGAGTGATTTGAGGAAGTAGTGCAGGTGGATGCCAAGAAGAAATGGGAGTAGGCCATGGATGAAGAGCATAGATCTCTTATGGAAAACCAGACTTTGGATCTAGTGGAGCTATCCGAGGGAAAGAGAGCATTGTAGAACAAGTGGGTGTATAGAATCAAAGAGGAAGATGGAGGCAGGAAAAGATACAAGGCCTGATTGGTGGTCAAGGGATTTGCATAGAATAAAGGTATAGAATTTGATGAAATTTTTTCTCTTGTTGTTAAAATGACTTCTATTAGAACTATTCTTGGTTTAGTAGCAGTAGAAGACCTGCACTTAGAGTAGTTGGATGTGAAGACTACATTCCTTCATGGTGAGTTGGAGGAGGAATTATATATACAGCAACCACAAGGTTATGAGGTCAAAGGGAAGGAGAGGTTAGTGTGAAAATTGAAGAAGAGCTTGTATGGCCTGGAACAAGCTCCACGACAGTGGTGCAAAAAGTTTGACAGTTTTATACAGAAGAAGGGTTACTCCAAGTGTCACTCAGACCGTTATGTGTACATCAAGAAGTTTCTTGATGGTAGTTATATTATTATGTGCCTGTATGTGGATGATATGCTTGTTTTAGGGAAGAACATGTAGGAAATAAAGGTACTCAAGAAGCAGCTAGATGACTCCTTTGCTATGAAGGATTTGGGGGCAACAAAACAAATCCTTGGTATGAGAATAACTCAAAACAGGAAAGAGACAAAGCTGGTGTTATATCAAGAAGAGTACATAAAGAAGGTCTTGGAGAGGTTTAGTATGCAAGATGCTAAACCGGTTAGTACCCCTTTGGCAAGCCACTTTAAATTATCAAAGGAGTAGAGTCCCAAGACTGAGGAGGATAAAATCCAGATGTCCAAGGTACCGTACTCATCAATGATTGGTAGCTTGATGTATGATATGGTATGCACTAGGCCTAACATTTCCCATGCATTGGGAGCAGTGAGCAGTTTTATGTGTGATCCAGGTAGAGAGCACTGCTAGAAAGTGAAGTGGATCCTTCGGTATTTGAGAGGGACCATGGGAGAAACATTGTGTTTTGGTGGATTGGACACTACATTACATGGTTATGTAGATTCAGACATGGTAGGAGATTTGGATAGTAGGAGAAGCACGACAGGTTATGTATTTACAGTTGCTGATACAATGGTGAGTTGGATTTCATAGTTACATAAGGTTATGGCTTTGTCAACCACAGACGCTGAGTATGTTTCTGCCATTGAGGCAAGAAAGGAGATGATTTGGATACAACAGTTCCTTGATGAGTTGGGTCATAAGAAAGAAGTTAGGAGACTACACAGTGATAGTTAGAGCACTATTCATTTAGCGAAGAACTCCGCTTTTCACTCTAGGACAAAGCACATTTAGCTGAGATATCATTTCATTAGGGAAGCTTTGGAAGAAGATAAGTTGAAGTTGGAAAAGATTCATACCAGTCAAAGTCCTATGGATATAATGACCAAGGTAGTCACAAGGGAGAAGTTGAAGTTGTGTTCAACTTTTATTGGCCTTCATGGTTGATAATGAAGGGTTGAAAATTGTTCTCAGTAGGAACAATATCCAAGTGGGAGATTATTGGGGTGTGGAGCTTGTTTTTTGATCTTCTCAAATTAATATTGAAGTGTGGAGTTCAAATTGGGAAGATGAAAGGTCATGACCATTTATTTTCCAGCCATGGGAAGATGAAAGGTCATGACAGTTTCTTTTCTAGCTGTGGGAAGATGAAAGTTCATGACTTTCAAACTTCTAGGGTTAGCTTTTGGACTTCTTAAAGGATTGTAATCTTATAAATAGAGGTGTTAGGGTATCTTGAAGATATCCTATGTGTTGAAGAGGTCTTGAGTCTTAGTGATCAAGAGGTGATCAAGAGTGATCAAGGTTAAGCAATTGGGTGTCAATTGTGGTTTAACATCTTTGGAATTCTCTTATGAGTTCATAACTGAGAGAAGACTGTGAGATTTGTTTTAATATTATTAATAATAAAATCCGAGCAAGTTCTTGGTGGACGTAGCCCACATTGGGTGAACCACGTTAAATCTTGTCTTGTCTTCTTTTGTGCATTATTTATTTATGTTGTTATATTTATACATGTATACTTCTGCTATATAGTTTCCTACTGTTGTGATTTGAGGAATTGTTTCCGCATATTTGTTCTGTAATTCCTAACAAAATTTGCTAGCCAACTTGAAGAAATTTAAGTTCATGAAGGAAGAGCTATGCTTGGGATTTTTCATCTCACAATAAGGGTTAAAAATGGAGCGAAATTTTTGAGTGGTCATCACCTAAAAGCATGTTTGAAGCAAATACGTTAGAATGTTTCTATGCAAAATTGATTAGAAACTTAAGGCATATGTGTGCATCCATTATAGAAACTATGAAAGGTGAAAATAAGTTTGAGTGAACTATTGCAGAAGAATAGAGTTTTAATTTTCTTAAGTAGAAGGTAATGGAGCAGTCATTATTAGCATTGTCAAATTTCAATAAAGTTTTTCAAGTTGATTATGATGCTAGTAACACAACCATAGAAATAGTTTTAAGCCACTAAGGTAAGCCCATTTCTTACTTCAATGGAATAAATTTTATGCATCATATCTATGATCAATAATTTTATGTTATGATACAAGCTCTCAAGAAGTTGAGGTATTACTTGTTTTCAACAGAGTTTGTGTTGTACACGGTGTAGTACCCGAAATTTGGTCCTAAATATTATCATATATTATAACTATTATCCCATTTATATATGTATTGACTTAATCCAAAGGCATCAATCCCAACACTCTTAGTTTTTTAGGTCATCACTTTTTCTTCACCATAGTGCCATTGGAACCAATGCTACCTATATAGAACACATTTTCAGACTCTCATATACTCACCTCAAGTCTCTAATTAAGTTCCATCCTAAATCCCAACTAAAATATCAAATAGAAGGAAAAAATTGGATGATTTTTATGTCTAAGGTTGACATTTTTGTCTATTGTACTTACAATGGTCATATTTTCAAATGCACAAGTTACTTCAGTTGTGTTGGTGAGAAAAATTTTCGGGTAGACAAGTTGGTGGGTATCTTACCAATGCTTTGGAAATATAGGTCCCTCTAGTTGTGTGGTGCAACTCCACTTTATTGTAAATGAACAAAAAGTGAAATATGTTGATGGCCAAGAGGCTAGGGATCTAATAGGAACACTCCACTGTACCCACAGAAAATGCTTGCAATGAATTGTAAGGGAAGAATTTTTTGAATGATAAGAGGAAAGGGAGTAAGAAATTAGGAAAGAGGGGATTATATTTTCAAGTAGAAAATCAGATTCATGCCAAAGATAAACAGAAGTATCACATAAAAATCTTATAGGAAAGAAACAACAATGTTTAGAACATCAACGATGAGAGGAAACCATGCACACAAAGTTGCACACATTCATACATCATGAAAATAAGAAACTCCTTTCTTTATTGACATCTTCACAAGTTGTAAAATGCTAGGGAATGGATAAAAATAGATGAGGAAAGTGGAAGAATGCTATCTCTTTTTTCTTGCTCAAATATATCTCTCTCTTAAGTTCACAAAATTGACAACCTGCTAAGAAAGAGTGTGTCATTACATTATATAGACACAAGAAATGACTCTTCACCTACCCCCCATGTGTCTTTTCACTTACCTTTTCTACATGTGACTCTTGGTATTCTTAGGAAAGAACATTAAGTCCCCTTTTATAAAATAAGGGTGACTTATTACAATTTTTAGACTATAGTCACATTAATGAATAAGACATGAAAGTGAAAAAGATTAAAACAAAAAGTGCAACCCCCAACAGAAGAATTAGAAAATGAAGGAAGGGGAAGGGAAGGGAAGAGAGAAATAAGTGAAAGATAGAAAGAAGAAGAAGAGAGAAAACTATTCTGATGAATATCCCACCATTAACAGAATACCCCCCAATGGAGATCTGTGGGTGAAATCTCAATGCCCTTGAATTATTTACTAAATCTCACCACCGATGGGTACCACTTTTCACTGCTCTAGAGAAACGTGAATGAACCCAAGAGACTTGATCCAATTTCCTGCAAAAGAGTTGATGTTCCTACACTCTGAGTAACAAGTTTTATGATTCTTCTCAATGTTGAAAAATGATTTCTCTTATCTCCGCTAGAAATTCCAATGTTTTTTTTCATTAAACAAGAATGGATCTCCAGCCTCCCTTTTGACTCGATCTTCAGAAATCCTTCAACAAATCATCTATTGAAGTATCTAAGTTCATGGCTAGTACCCCAAAATTTTACACTTGAGTCATCGACATCCTTTTGAATTTTTCCAACCTCCTCTTTATATGAATCAATCTCATCGATGGCATGCTTTATCAATTCATACCAATCAAACAAAGTCTAATCCCAAACCTGAGACAAGTCCTCTGATGCTGAAGAAAACACACCTTTGGTTACTAGAAGGGATGATTTGAATTTTCCCATTTCCAGAATCAATAGATACACTTGATCCTAGTGTTATTCCTCCACATCAACTACTTCCCATGTTGTGAGTATCTTCATGGACGTGACATCCATGTATTTGTATAATTTCAACATCTCTGGAAGCAACACCTTCCCTTTCTCAAGAATCATACTCACCCACTTGTCATTCGCCTTTCCTTGTATGGTGAATCCTTGAGTTTTCTCGATGGAATAAAGATCAAAGCTACTCACTGGAGAGACTTCTTTGGATGAGGAGAGCATTGGTCAAAATTCATATCTAGGAGCACTTGGACATATGAAAAGGTGAGCGTGTGGGGCTTGCAATGTAAGTCTTCCTCTTTGTGGTGTGGAGATCTATAGGTAAACTTTTCCTTGTCAATTCCACCAATTCTTGCAACAAGGATGTAGTGGATGACTCTTGGAATAAGTGCACGAGTCAAGGTTCCTCGTTTCCTATTACTGAGGTTTCTCTAGGGGAATTATGAGCCTTCTCATCTTGTAATCAACTAGGGTTGAAAGGATTCATTTCTTTGGAATGGGAAGTTTCTTGATGAAATGACCTTCATTCTTGACTACTCCTCTATATATTTGTGTTCCCTGATGTCTCTAGATTCATGCCACTCCAAAGAATCATAGAAGCTGCACACGAGCCAATCTACCTTTCGTACTCTGGATAAAAAAATTTAGACCATTGACACCGATATTACTAAGAAATCATGAATTTCCTACATTTGATCACTATGCATCGGGTATTATGCTTTCCTGATCATCTCATCTACACCCAGGGGAATATATCATTGGTCTATTGGCTAAGTCAGTGGAAATGATAATTAGTAGCTTCTTGATATCTACCTGAGAAGGTGGTATCCTGTACAGGTGGGGCTAGGTGAGTTCAACATGTAGGAGATGAGGGAACTTAGAAGCTGTATGTGGTGTAATAGAGGTGAGATCTAGGTCAATTTCTCCTTATTCTTTAGATCTGTTACCACGTGCTTCCATTTGTCTGCTTATTTCTTACACAATCTTGTCGCTTGTAACGAGGCAACCCTCAAGTTCCTCCTAGTTTCCTCTGATGTGAGATTTCTTCTGAATGATTTGAATTATGTACCATACCTTGTAATTTAGTGACTTGCGAAGAGGAGTGATAAGATGTTTTTCCTCTAGAGGGCCATGGAAATCATTACCTTGATGAAATGTTGATCATCCCTCTTTCTTTTGAATGCACTCTTTGGACCTTTTTATTTTACCACCTTGTGTGTTCTTTGATGTCTCTGAATATTCATGCACACTCCAAACCACCTGACGAAGTGGAGAAGCCTTCCTTATAGGGTACTCCAGATCAAACATTTATGAGCCATCCTCCTAGACACCATCTTCATACCAATCAAATTTTAATTTCCTCCATTTTATCCATTTCATCCTCTTATGATCATATTCCCAGACCTCATACTCATCAATACAATTTTCCATAAATCTTCAATTTGAGGTATATGGCGCAAGTCTAAGAAGGTGAAATGAGTCTTAGATATTCTATATGATATCAAAGTCTATCCTGGTGGTGTATGAGTGCATATTGATAGGGATCTAGGCTGAATAGCTTCAACATCATGGGCATCATGGGCACTGGTTGCATGTGAAAATCCATAGTGAGATAGGGAAAGAAATTTGATTTCTTCTTCCTACTTTTCAGCTTGTACTGTTCACATGCATCAAATTGTTTGCATAGTTCCATCAACAAGACCATATCACTTGGATATTGAGGAAAAATCCATGGAACAAGATCAAATCCTGACACCCTAATGTAAGATAACGTTGAAAATTGAATGAAGCATGATCCATACCTCCTAACTAGGGCAGCACTGGCTTGTGAAGACATCCTCAAATGTTGATTTCCTTAAAGCAACTTGACCACATACATTGTGAATGTATCATTTACCTTGAAAAAGTGTTTATTACTATCTTTTCAAGACCAATTGTGGGTATGTATCAAATGCAAGATCCTTTTGAGATACATTCTGAGAAGGTTTCAAGCCCTTAAATGACCTGTGTTTGCTAAGGCACAGACTAGGTATGAGGTCATGAAGAATCTCTTCAAAACAAGTACTTGGAGAAATTGGTGGTGTAAGTTTTCACTGATGAGCTTATGTAAATCAATCACTTATTTTCCTTCAAGGATTTTGAGGATGAAAAGTGCCATCCAGTCATGGAAAATATTTTTATTCTCTTCTCCCATAACCCATCTTAAGAAAATGATGGCATTGGAGAAAGATTCATGGAACTCGCTATGGGAAAGAGTCTTCGGTGTAAGAGAAGGATTTCTTTCATGCTTCAACTAGGAGCCAAGGGTGAGGCCTTGAAGATAGGACTTAGTCTTGGACCATTTAGAAGATGCAAACTCTTTGGTGATCATGACCATATATTTTTCAGTTGGGATTTGCATTCCTTGAGATATGGCCCTTGGAGTGAGCACAACTAAGAATGAATTGTCGTCAGCTCTTATTGTCCTTATGTTTAGTTCGTAGTGTTAGGACCATGCCAACACTAACTCAATTTTTTTTAAGTACATGGGATGTTCACCTGTTGCATATAGTCCACTAGTGAAAATATTTTCCTCGACAGGTTCTCTTGGCCCACCCAACATTTTGTTGTTGAGCTCCTCTAGGTCCATGTGAGCAACATTATTGTCACCCACACTCAGGAACTATGATGTGAGAGCTGAAATGGGCTTCGGGCTGGTGAATTTGAACTTCATGATGACAAAAATAAACAATATGAGTCACCATAGAGGTGATAGAAACTTCTTGCACTTGAAACCAAAACTTGCTATTTTTAGACATTGGGCTTCAGGAGTTGTTATTTTGGGAAGGGTTTCTTTTTTGTCTTGATATCAACACCGAGGGGTTCTCATCATGTTTAAAGCATGTTCATAGATGTTTTATGGAAAATTTTAAGCACTTTCTATTTTTAGAAAGTTGTTTTCTTTTTTGAATTTTTGAATTTTTCTGGCTTGTGTACCCTACTTTTCCATTTAAGTGATTTTGAGTGTTTGCATCTTTAGAATTTTTTACTGTTTTAGGAAAATTACTATAAATAGTAAGTTAGAACCAGTGACACTTAATAATTTTAGAATATGGTATTCCCCTTGTATATTTGATGGAAAATCACCGTCTGTGTTTAAGGTTTTTGTTATGGATGCTCCGTGTAAAGTTTCAACTCTACTTGCTTTCCATATCAAAAAAAATTGCAGAAGAAGGATTTAGGGCATAAAATTTAAAATGGATGCTGTAACAATATGACACCTCTGTAATTTTAATTTTTTGTAGTATCAAGGTGCCTGGGAGAGGAAGAGATGCTCCAAGTTTCACTGAATTCACCTTGGGGTTTGTAAGATATGAGCGTTTCTTCATTTTTTCTCACAAGAATTTCTGGCAAAATCCTGATATGGTAACAACTGGAAAAGTGAGGTTTTTAGATGGTAGAAGAAATGGAGTGTGGATAATGGAAAAGGAATGCAATGGTGGAGGAATAAAAGAATCAGAATTGGAATAAAACGGAGAATGCCTGTAGCAAGGGTTTCTTGTGTGCGTGTATGGGAATAAATGGAAGAAGTGGAAGCAACAACTAAAACTAAAAACTTAGAAATTTCTTCAACTTGAGCATGGGAAAAAAAATGTCCCAACCATCCCAAAAAAAATTATGGTTGGTGCAAAAAATTCCACCCCTTTCCCATTGGTTCACATGTCATCTCACAATTCCTTGTTGACAACTTGGCCAAAAATCACTTAAGTCACCCGGGGGCCAAAACAGGGTCACATGAGTGACCTGGGAAGGGGCATGAGCATGGGTGGAGAAAATTTTCCCAACCATCACAAAAATTTGGGATGGTTGGTGGAATTTCACCCCCTTCCCATTGGTCCATGTGGTGGAATGTGATTTGGCAAGGAGGAATGGTGAGGGGGCTGGAAAAAGGCTCATTGGAAACTTCTTGGGTCATGTGGATGAACAAGAGCCAACATGGGAGGAAGGAAAATTTTTGTGTCCCAACCATCCCAAAAATTTGGAAGGGTTGATGAAAAAAATTCACCCTTCTCTAATTGGTCCATGTGGTGTTATGTGGTTGGATGAAGTTGGGGGTAGAAAACGGTGCACAAGGGCTTAACTGGAGTCAATTTGGGCTCCAAGACAGGTCGTATCATAGTCCAGGGGTATACATGGGGGTTGGGCACACTTTTGTCCCAAATTTCCCAAACGTTTGGGATTCTTGGTGCAAACAATTGCACCACCTTTTGGGCTTGACATGTGTCCACTTGGAAATTTGGCTAACTCCTTGATCTTACCTTGGGGAGCAACTTGGCAGAGGCATAACTTGGGTGTACAGAAGTATTTTCCCACACTTATTTATATTAAATTCAACTAGAAATGGAATTTTGAAAACAATGGGAGGGCTTTCATACCTTGATTCTTCTTGAAACCTCCTTAAAATATGATTTTTCTTTGGGATCATAGGTTGTTCATGCTAAAAAAAGGTTGTGGGAAGAATTTCTTGAGTCTTGTGAAAAATAAGAGACCACCATCCTCTATAGATATGAAATATATTTTTGAAGATATTTTTTTTTGCTTCCAAATCTTCACGGAGTTCTCGGAATCACTTCCTGAAGCTCAGCGGTTGTTTGTGCACTATAATTTGTTTTACCCTCCAAGACCTGCTTTTGTTGAAATTGTCCCAAAACCTTTGAAACTTCCCAGAATCTTCCAAAAAAAGTTGTAAAAAATACTTAGCTCTCTGATACACCTCCTTGATGAGTTTGATTCTTTCATTCCACTCTGGCAGGGTGCTTCAGCCTTAGAAAGACCAGGAAATAGCCTTTCTAAAACTTCTTGAAGAGCATGTCTTGAAGAATCTTGTCTTGGAAGTACTTGAATGGAATTGATATCCCTAAATCACCTATGCACATGACGAAACAACACATTGGACCACTCAGAAGGAATAGATAAGAATGATATGAGGGTTAGGATGATCTGGAGGAGGGCTTGGGATGACCTTTAAGCAAAAAAAATCATAGTAGGGTATGGTTGTCATGCTTTCAAGTAGGAATTTTTCCCTTGCAAAAACTCATGAAAATCAACTAGCTCTGACTTGGGGACATATCATGGATCAAGTGTAGCAAGGAAATAACATGAGAACTCTAGAATCTCAATTTAGTTCATAGACCAGTGCCTTATCCATTGGGATTCAGAGAATCACACAACTTGCAAGAGATAGATAGAAAGAAGGAACACACACATGCACACACAAATGAAGGGAAACACACCACCCTGAAAAGGGAAAAAACACACATAACATGGAAAAGGAAAATAAACCTAAATCACCTATAGTCTAATGTGGGTAACAACCCACATTTACTATTTATATAACTATAAATGTTTCCCGTTGCGAGAGGTAACTCCAAATGTGTACCATCCAGATATGAGAGATAGAAAGAATTTTCACCATAGGCTTCTCAAATTAGGAATGGACCAAGCCATAGATAATAAAAATTCCCATGGATTCCTTTTGGTTCCCTCATTTTGTCCCATTACAGGATGAGGTCTCCAACTTGAAAGTCCCTTGCTTTAGTTTTCTTTTCAAATAAATTTTTTACCTTGAGCTGATGTTCCATCATACGGTCCACCACTTTGATTCTATTCTCTTCAAGGTTCTAAAGGAACAATATTCTCTTATCAAGAGTGTCGTGATACTGGCCATCTTCAACAACCTTGGCCAATTTTAGTGCAAGTAACTCAATAGTGACTGGGGTTTCTGCATTGATTCCATAGAGCAATTGAAATGGAGACAAGCCAATTACCTTCTTGGGAGTAATTTTGTCCGCCCATAGTGAATCATAGATTTTCTTGTGCTGATTTATTTGGTTTTCATCAACTAACTTGTGGATGATGGTCACAATATTTTTATTGCTAGATTCTTTGACCATTCCCTTGTGGGTAATAGTCTGATGAGTGAGACAGTGATATTCCATAGCTGTAGCAGAAACCTATCAACTCTATGGAGGATAAGTAGGTAGCATTATATAACATAATATTGTGGGGAATTCTAAAATGGACAATGATGTTTTCCTTGATGAAATTACACACTGTTTCAGAATTATCCTCCTTGGCTGGAATTTATTCTACCCACTTTG
This sequence comes from Taxus chinensis, assembly GCA_019776745.2. Classification (NCBI taxonomy): domain Eukaryota; kingdom Viridiplantae; phylum Streptophyta; class Pinopsida; order Cupressales; family Taxaceae; genus Taxus; species Taxus chinensis. The sequence goes on along the minus strand of CM034146.1, from coordinate 293,428,952 downwards.
TAAAGTAATCTATGTTTCTGTGAGCACATAGTAGTGTCTTGTACTTGAGTGAGGGTTGAGAACTCCAATGAAGTCCAAGCCCCACTATTGGAAAGGTTCTTCAATTACCAATGGATGAAGAGGAAGTGCATCAAGCTGAGGTCTCCCAACAAATTGTTGGCAAGCTTCACACTTAGATACCTAGTCTTGAGCATCTACAAACAAGGTAGGCCAATAGTACCTACCACAAAGAATATTTTGGGTGGTTACCATTAGTGAGAAGTTCCCACCACATGCCTGATCATGATAAGATCTAAGAATATTTTCTTTATGTTCTTTATCTACACACCTTAGGAAGAAACCGTCAAGCCCTCTCTTATATAATACATGGTCCCATATGACATACTTAGCAGACTCAAGTTTCAATGTTCTTCTTTGTTTGTAATCAAGATGAGCTAGACACTCACCATAAGTCAGAAAGTAATTGATGTGGCATACCATTCATTGGTGGTGCTCACAAAAAGGACTTGAGGCATGTCTTTTCTTACACATTCAAAACACAAGCACTCCTTTGTCTTATTTTGAGCTTTAAGATCCTTATCTTCAGCTATCATTCTACACAAAAGCTGTTTCCTCAGACCAGATTTGAAGGTCGGATCTCCAGATCATACTCTTGGATTCTTTCCACCCAATTTCCTCTTTTGGACTTGGGATCTTGTTGAGTCAAGATTGACTTGATTGCTGCACCTGACACCATCACCACTGTGTGGGAGTTGAGGATGTAAAATCTGAAATTCTTTACTACTTTTACTACAGCATAGGCATGTTTTTCCATCTGATTATACATCAGCTTATGATTCTTCAATGGGAACCTCATACAGGAAATGCATGCCTCAATTCCTTCTGTGTTCTTTTGAACTAGGATGGAAGAGAGTGTGTGCTCATAAATGTAGCAGTAGAAGATGAAATATTTATCAAAATTAGGACATACCAGGGTCAGAGCTTTGGCTATGGCTTGTTTGATTTCCTTGAATGCTACTTTTCCATTGTCATCCCATTTGAAAATTTCTTGTGGCTTCATCATGCTTGTGATGTGCTTGGTCAACTCTACAAAATTTGGGACAAAACGCCGAAGGAAGTTGAACTTTCCAAAGACAGAGTATAATCCCTTCTTGCTTGTTAGTAGGGACAATGCGTGGATGGATATTATCCTCTCAGGATCAATTCTAGCTCCCTCCTTGTTCACAATGTGTCCAAGGAGTTTTCCTTCAGTCACTCCAAAGATGCACTTTTTTGGATTGAGAGATATACCACTCTTTTGGAACCTGATAAGAACTTGCCCCAAATGGTCGCAAGGTGATCTCCTCATTTTTTTGAGAAAACCATGAGGTCATCAAGGTAGATAACAATGTAATGATTTAGGTCCTTGAATGCTAAATCCATTTCTCTTTGAAATGTTTCTCTGGCATTGATGAGACCAAAAGGCATCTGGATGTAGGAAAACATATCCCATGGAGTGGTGAAAGTTGTCTTGGACCTATCTTCATCAACTACTTCAACTTAGTTATATCCAGAGAAACCATCAAGTAATGAGAGAATCTCTGATTTGGTGACTTCTTTTAGGATGATGTCTATGATGGGGAGTAGGTAATTATCCTTCAATGAGAATTGATTCATATTTCAAAGTGTACACAAATTATTATTTCTCTAATTTTCTTCCATACTAGAACAATATTTGCTACCCACATGGAATGGTGGATAGGGAAGATAGTTCTAGCATTCAACATTTTCAAAACTTCCTCTTTTATTGTATATGTAATCTTGGGATTATATGGCCTTTACTTTTTCATAAAAGGAGTAGCTTCAGGATTTAGAGGAATGGAGTGATGCATCTCCTTTGGCTAGAAGGAATTTAGTTCATCATAGAATTAGGAAAGAACATAATAATACTTTCTCAAAGAAGAAACAAATCTCCTCTTCTCCTCTAGTAAACAACACTTGCTAATGTTAACCATCATTGGCTACTCAGTGTTACTAAGGTTTTATTTTTCAAAATCAGTTAGGCACCGTGAAGATTTTTTGGCTTTTTCTTTAACAAATATATCATGCTTGTCAAACAAATGTTCTAGAGACACAATACCTTTTGGGATCTTATTTCGTTTTATCCTAATCACACCTTCGGAATCAACTCCTTCAATTCTTTTTTTTTCTTCGTCTGCAGTGGACTCTCAATTTGGGTTAACACTTCCCTCAAAGAAAAGGTTGCTGAAATTATCTTTTTATTCTAGGAAAGCGAGAAGTTATCTGTTGTCATTGAATACTTTCCAATGATTCACATTGTCTAGTATGCTCATCCTTAATACTATTTCAATAGTCACTTTATATCTATCAAAGGATGGGTGGGGATTCATCAAAGAAGACAAGAATGTGAGGGAATTAGATTTTTCATTCTGCTCACGAGAGATGTACTAAATTGAGAAGGCATTGAAAGATTCAATGTAATCCCATACCTGATTTTTGTAATTCTCGAGTCTTGGATTTTCACCTGGTATTGATTTCTTAATTTTTTCACATCACCTCAGCATCACCAAGGAATTTGAGTTTCTTTATGCCCATAGACTCATCAACATCCATCCCAAGAAGGAGGGCGTCATATTTTGTGGTGTTGTTGGTATTATCAAACTACAATTTATAAGTAAATGGATATAGCTCACCTGAAGGAAATATCAACACAATGCCTACTCTGGATCCCACACTAGAGTGGATCCTGTAAAATTCCATTTTCCATAGTTGATCCTCTTCATCCTCTATGAGAAGAGGTAAGTTCTCATATTTTTATAATGTGAAGAAATAATTTCCAAATCCACTATCTTGGAATAAGATATCAGCTTTGGGATCTTTGAAATTTTGAATGGTATATTTCATTTTCTGCATTGGCATTAATTTCTTCATTTCACCCCTTACCAGAATGGTCACAGAGGACTAATCCATCAAAATATCACCACCTAAATCCCTACAAAAGCTCCTTCTCAGCAACATACCGAATGATATAGGGATATCTGCCACTAGAAGAGTAAGCAAGACTTTCTTGTCTAGATTATCTAGTAGAGCTACCTAAGCATCCTTGATTCTTTGTACTAGTGGTACCTTCTTTGATTTCATAGAGTAGAATGAGAAGGTTTCTCAGATCAAGGTAATTCCTAGGGAATTGGAAACTTTAATGGTCATCACATTGTCTGAGGCACTTGCATCTATTATGCAGTTATTGAGTTGGTGTCCTTTGATCAAGAGAGACAGGTATAAAGGTTCTACCTTGCTGGTTTTTGATGCGCTTAATGTAAGCATATTTTGTGATGGCGGAGTGGGTGGTGTTAGTAGTAACCCTTTGGAATTGGAATTTTCATGTTTGGACTTTGGGTTACCACCCTTGATGTAGTTGACTAGCCTTTCAAATTGCTCGAGTGTGTTTGTAAGAATTCAGATTCAGAAATCTGAACTTTGGATTTATACTCATGTTCAATGATGTCAAAAGGTGTGGAAGTAGATGGACTTGATGTTATGGGAACAATGGTTGCTTTCGAGGGTGGAGGTCATGCTAATTTAGAGGCTTGGGCCTTCTTTGTGAATGGAGTAACAAGTTGAGGAGTAGCTAATTTTTCTTGCGAGGGGGTGGAAGCTTTTACAGGATCAAATCTTGATGTAAAATTAGATTTAGAATTAGAAGAGGTGATAATGGAATTAATTAGTACAACTTGCTATTTTCTTCCCACTAAGTCTTGTTTTTCTTTTGTATATTCGATCGAGGGTGGGAGATGAGATCCTCTTTTGATTATATTATTATAATGATTATCTGCTTAGAGCACATATTTCTTCTTTGGTTTTTCAACAAACGTAGAGAAATAGAATCCCTTTTGATATTGGGAGTGAGTAAACACTATGCATGAGAAACTTGGTACTTCATCAACATCATTGTCTTCCCCAGAATCATACTCAAAAAAGCTAACATGTGTATCATTATCAATCTTGAAAATGTTACCATCTTAACATTATTCTTCTAGTCCTTTAATCTCTTCTTCCTCCCCTTATTTTTAAACTGTTTCACATGATGCATTTATTGGCGATGCCTCAAGTACAAGCCTACATGGAGGTACGGTAATCCTTGGTCTGTTTGGAAAATTTCTCTTCTTCTTTAGAGCATCCCTAAATTTTCTTTGTGTAAATTACTTATGTGATATTCTGATAATAAATCCTACTTTAGGAAGCTGAGCATTGATGAAGAATCTCTTCATATTTTCATTGAAAGGAAGTCCTTCAATATGCATGCTCTTCATTAACCTGTTGTTTAAACTGTGAAAAAATTTATCAAGTAGGAAAATTGGTGGGTAATTACCAATGCTCTAGGACTCTAGGTCCCTTTGTTTGTGTGGTGCAACTCCACTTTATTTTGAATGAAAAAAAGAGAAATGTGTTGATGGCCAAGAGGTCAGGGATCCAACAGGAACACTCCATTGTACTTGCAAAAAATGCTTGCAATGAATTGCAAGGGATGAATTTTCTGAATAATGGGGGAAAAGGGAGTGATAAATTAGGAAAGGTGGGGATTATCTTTGCAAGTAGAAAATCAAATTATTTCTAAAGATAGCCAAAAGTATCACATTCACAACTTATAAAGAAATAACCACCAATGCTTAGAACATCAACGATGAGAGGAAACCATGCAAAAAAAGTTGCACACATTCATATGTCATGAAAAGAAGAAACTCCTTTCTTTATTGACATCTTCACAAGTTGTATAATGATAGGGAATGGAGTAAAATGGATAGAGAAAATGGAAGAATGTTATCTCTTTTGCCTTTCTCAAATAGATCTCTCTCTTGAGTGCACAAAATTGACAACACTTAAGAAAGAGTGTGTCATTACATTATATAGACCAAGAAATGAATCGTCGCCTACCCCCAATGTGTCTTTTCACTTACCTTTTCCACTTGTGACTCTTGGTAATCCTAGGAAATAACATTAAGTCCTCTTTTACAAAATAATGGTGAATTATTACAATTTTGCACTGTAGTCACATTAATTATTAAGACATAAGTGAATAAGATGAAAAAAAAAGTGCAACCCCCCAATGAAGAATTAGAAAATGGAAGGAGGGGAAGGGGAAGGGGAAGGGGAGGTAAAGATAGAAAGAAGGAAGAAGAGAGAGAAAACTATTTTTCTGAATATCCCACCATTGACGGAATCCTAGGGAACCCTTTAGGTGAAGTCTCAATGCCCTTAAATTCCTTATTGAATCTTTCCATTGGTACCACTTCTGATTCTCGAGGAACACGAATGAAACCCGGAGACTTGATCCATTTTTCCATGAAAGAATTGATGTTCCTACACTTTGAGTACCAAGTTTGGTGATCCTTCATAGTGTTGGAAATTGATTTCCCTTATCTCTGCCAAATATTCCAACGTGTCTATCGTTAAAAAAGAATGGGTCTTTAGCCTCCCATTTGACTGAATATTATGAAATCCTATCAATAGATCATCTATTGAAGTATCTAAGTTCACGGCTAACACCCCAAGCTTCTTTTCTTTATCATCGAAATACTTTTACAATTTTCCAACCTCCTCTTTAGATGAATCAAGATCATTGATGGCATGCTTTATCAATTCATACTGAGATCAAACACAGCCTTATCCTAAACCTGATACAAGTCCTTTGATGCCAAAGAGAATACACCTTTGGTCTACCAGAATGGATGACTTGAATTTTCCCATCTCCATGACCAATAGATACACTTCATCCTATTGTTCTTTCTCCACATCAAATGCTTCTCATGTTATGAGTATCTTCATGGTTGTTACATCCATGTACTTGTATAATGTTTGAGCATCTGTGGGTAGCAACAAGACTTCCCTTTCTCGAGAATCATACTCACCCACTTATCATTTTCATTTCCTTGCATGGTAAATCCTTGCAGTTTTCTTAATGGAATCAAGATTAAATACTACTCACCATGGAGTGACTTACTTAGCTAGGAGAGCAGTTAGCAGCATTTGGATCTAGGAGTACTTAGATATATGAATTGAGGGTTTGAATGTGGTCTACCAATTGATCTATATTTTCCCTATATTCATTAATTCTTGCAACAAGGTGAGTGAAATACTCTTGAAAATAGTACACATCACCCTCATGTGTTTCTGGTCCTAGGGGAATTATGCTTGTCTTATAATCAACCGAGTTCATTTCCTTAATGGGATTGAAGACCTTCGGCTTGACTACCTCTATATATTGCTTCCCTATAAGCACCATTGAAGAATTGAGAAACCGTGTTATCCAACCTTACTTTTTTCTTTTAACCATCAAGGCAATAGATTGAGAAGTTAGGAATGGCTACCTATTAGAACTTATGAGGGTTTCTGTTGTGATCATAATCTCCTACACCTAGGGGAAGATCTCATTAGTCTCTATCCTGGTAATGGACAACATTGCACAGCTTCTTGCTCCACATGAGAAGGTGTATCCAGTGCAAGGTGGGGCTGGGTGAAACAATAGGATATGAGGTACTTGGAGACTGTTGTGGCATAGGGAGGTCAATCAGGTCAATTTATCATTTTTCAAGATCCACCATATGATTCTTCCACCATTCTTAATTTCTTATGTAGTATCTCTATCTGGTGAGGCACCTCATGTTCCTCTAGTTTCCTCTTCGAGCTTCCTCCTGAATTGAGTTTAGATGGGGGTCCTTTCCTTAGGACTTTAGATGAGTGATAGGATGCTTTTCTTTGGAGGGATGGAAAGTTTCCTGATGAAGATGAGATCATCCCTCTTTAAATTTGAACCACTCTTTGGACCTTTTTATCACCACCTTTTTTCATTCTTTGATTTCCCCATATTCATGCACACCTCCAAACCACCTGGGGAAGAGGGTAAAGCCTTCACTGCAGGGTACTCCAGATCAAATATTTATGAACCATCCTCCTAGAAACCATCTTCATATCAATCAAATTTTAATTTCCTCCATTTGATCCATTGTCATCCTTTTATGATCATGTTCCCAGACCTTATACTCATTGACACAGTTTACTCATAAATATTCAACTTTGAGTTATATGGCGCAAAATAAGTAAGGTGAAATGAGTCTAGATCTTCTCTAATATCAAAGTCAACCCTAGTAGTGTATGAGTGCATATTGATATGGGCTAGGGTAGCTTCAACATTGGTAGCATCGTGAGCACTCTTGCATGTGAATATACCTAAGTGAGATGGGGAAAGGCACTCTACTTCTTCTTCATATTTCTTCAACCTACTTTTCACATACACCAGTTTTCTGCATAGTTATATCAACAAGACCATGTCGCTCAAATAGTGAGGAAAAATCTGTGGATCAAGATCAAATCCTAACACCTTGATATTTGAGAATGTTGAAAATTGAATGAAGTCATGAGCCATACCTCCTGACTAGGGCAGTGGCTTGTGAAGACATCCTCAAATGCTGATTTCCTTCAAGTAACTTGACCAAATATATTGTGAATGTATCATTTACCCTAGAACAATGTTGATTAATTTCTTTCAAGACCAATTGTGGGTACTTCTAAAATGGAAGAGTTTTTTGGAGACATTCGAAGAAGGTGTCAAGCCCCTGAATGGTATTATATTCGCTAAAGTGTAGACCAAGTATGAGGTCACAAAGAATCTCTTTGAAACATGTACCTGAAGAAATTGGTGGTGCAAGTTGTCATTGATGAGCCACCCCCATTCAATCACTTGCTTTCCTTCAAGGATCGTGAGGATGAAAAGTGCCATCTAGTCATGCAAACTTTTGTGTTCTCTTCACCCATTATCCAACTTAAGAGAATGATGGCATCAAAGAAAGCTTCATGGAACTCACTGTGGGAAATAGTCCTCAATGCACAAGAGGACTTTATTTCATACTTCAATGAGGAACCGAGGGTGAGGCCTTAAAGATAGGACCTAGTCTTAGACCATTCAGAAGATGAAAATTATTTGGTGATCATGACCATATCTTTTTTAGTTGGTAGTTGCATTCCTTGAGATATGGCCCTTGGAGTGAGCACAACTAAGACTGAGTTGTCATCAGCTCTTATTTTCCTGGTATCTAGTTCATAGTATTGGGAACATGCTAACACTAATTCAATTTTTTTTAAGGACATGGGATGGCCACCCGCTGCATACAATCCACTGGCGAAGATATTTTCCTTAATAGGTTCTCTTGGCCCACCTAGAATTTTGTTCTTAAGCTCTTCTAGGTCTATGTGAACAACATTGTTGTCACCCACACTCAAGAACTCTGATATGAGCAAATAAATGGGCTCCGGGTAGGTGAGTTTGAACTTCATGTAAAAACATGTAAAAAAATAAGTAGTATGAGTCATCATAAAGGTGATAGAAACTTCTTGCACTTGAAACCAAAACTTATTATTTTTCGACACTAGGCTTCAAGAGATACTATTTTTGGAAGGGTTACTTTTTTGTACTGATATCAACACTAAGGGGTTCTCACCATGTTCAAAGCATGTACACAAAAATTTTAAGGCAAATTTGAAGCATTTTCTATTTTTAGAAAGTTGATTTTTACTTTTTTTATTTTTTTGCTTTTTTGGCCTGTGTGCCCTAGTTTTCCATTTCAGTGATTTTCAGTGTTTTCTTCTTTAGAGGTTTTTACTATTTTGGGAAAATTACTATAAATAATAAGTGTAAACAAGTGAAACTTACTATTTCTATAATTTGGTCTTCCCCTTTTCGGTTCAATGAAAAATCACTGTCTTTGTTGTGGGTTTTTGATCTAGATTCTCTGTGCAAAGTTTCATCTCTACCCACTTTCCAGATCAATAGAAAATTGCAGAAGAAGGGTTTAGGGAACAAATTTTCAAATGGTTTCCATAAAAAATCTGAGACACCTCTATAGTTTTTGTTTTTTTAGCATCAAGGTGCATGGGAGATAAAGAGGTTCTCTAATTTTCATTGAATTTTGGCCTAAGGTTTGCAAGATATGAGTGTTTCTTAGTCTTTTCTCACGAGAGTTTCTAGAAAAAAAAACCAAGATGGAAACAATTGGAAAGGAGAGTTTTTTGGGTGGTAGCAACAATAGAGGGTGGAGAATGGATTAGTAATACAATGGTAGAGGAATGAAAGTAGCAATAGTGGAATAAAATGGAGGATGTTGGTAGTAAGGGTCTCTTGTGTGCACACACGGGAAGAAATGGAAGAAGTGGAAGCAACAACTAAAACCAAAATTTATTCAACTTGAGAATTGGCACATTTTTTCCCAAATGTTTGGGACAGTTGGCGAAAAAAAATTCACCCCTTTCTCATTGGTCCATGTCTCATCTCATGATTCATTCTTGAGAACTTGGTCAAAAATCACTTAAGTCACCCAAGGGCCAAAATAGGGTCACATGGGTGACCTGGGAAGGGGCATGAGCATGGGTGGATAAAAGTGTCCCAACCATCCTAAACGTTTAGGATGTTGGTGCAAAAAATTGTGCCCCTTCCTATTGGTCCATGTGGTGGAATGTGATTTGGCGAGAAGGAATATCAAGGGGGCTGGAAAAAGGCTCATTGGAAACTTCTCAAGTCATGTGGGTGACTGAGAGCCAAGATGGGAGGAGGGTGCATTTCAGTGTCCCAACCATCCCAAAATTTTGGGATGGTTGGTGCACATGGGCTTAACTAGACAAATTGGGCTCTAAGACGGTCGTATCATGGTCTAGGGGGATACATGGGGGCCAGGTGCACTTTCTTATCCCAAAAATGCAAAAATTGTGGGATGTTTGGAGTAAAAAATTACGGCACCTTTCGGGCTTGACATGTGTCCACTTGGAAATTTGGCTAACTCCCTGATCTTACCTTAGGGAGAAACATGATAGAGGCATAACTTGGGCATACGGATGTCTTGTCCCACACTTTTTTATATGAAATTAACTTGAAATGACATTTTTAAAACAATGAGAGGGGTATCATACCTTGATTCTTCTTGAAAACTCCTCAAAATTAGGATTCTTCTTTGGGCCCATTGGTTGTGAATGTTGAAACAAGTTATGGGTACAATTTTCTGAGTCTTCTGAAAAATGTGATACCACCATCCTATAGATATCTAAAATACCTTTTTGATGATATTTTTTGGCATCCAACTCTTCACAGAGCTCTCAGAATCACTTCCCAAATCTCAAGGATTGCTTATGTACTGCAGGCTGCTTCACCCTCCAGGACCCGCTTTTGTTGAAACTGTCCCAAAACCTTGAAACTTCCTAGAATATTCTAAAACTAGTTGCACAAAATTATTAGATCTCTAATACACATCCTTGATGATTTTGAGTCTTTCATTCCACTCCGGGGGGTGCACCAGCCTTAGGAAGACCAAGAAATAACCTTTCTTAAACTTATCAAAAATCTCGTCTTGAAGAATCTTGTCTTAGAAGTTCTTGAATGGACTTGATATCCATAAATTACCTATGGACATGATGAAACAACACATTATACCACTTTTAAGGATGGGATAGGACTAATACGGGGGTTAGGCTGATCTAGAGGGGGGTTTAGGATGACCTTTAAGCAAAAAAATTCACAGTAGGCTCAAGAAAGTCATGCTTTTATCGTTATGAATTTTTCTTTCTTGCAAAAACTCATAACAAAAAGTTGGCATAGGGTCATTTGAGTGGAAAATAATTCACACAATATCTTGCCTATTTTTAACATGGCAGAGTGTTTCTCATGTAGATTTTCTCTGAGGGGATTTTCTATATTGTCTGATTTATTCCAGTCAATGCACACTGTTATTGACTGTGGGTACTTGTACATCTATTTTTTTGTCAGCATCATTTAACTAAAGAAGTGTGGCCCTGATTTTTGACACGTATCGAAACACACATCATTATTTGAATTCTCCCTTGATCAAGTCTCATGTGTAAAACAATAAAATAGAGATTATTTTCAAGTGTTGAAGACCTTATTGGGATCATTCCCAAACTAATTGTGTAGAAAACATTCTATAAAGAGGAAGAACGTACATGGTTTTCATTGCCTGCACTCATAGTATTCTATTATCCTGGTTTTCATTGTAGAAACTCACGTTCAAATACGCGCATTGATAAAAATTTAGGTCTCAATAAAAATCAATCTTATAGGTACATTAGTGTTTTCTTCATACATTCTAGTTACATATCCCAGGTTTTCGAAGAAATAGACACATTTTGGGTCACACTGTGAGTTCCTTAGCAGTCTTGATATTTTGTGCATGCAATCAACCACTTGAAGAAATTATGTCTATGAATAATTTCCTTTAGGCACTTCTATAGACTTATGTCCTAAGTTCACATCCACTGTAACCATGATTATATATTTGTAGATTTAGGAAACTGTGCAAAACATATGCTCATGACTTTATGTCACCATTATTTTGATTTCAAAGCCTCATACATTCTGAGGAGTGCCTCTGATATCAACTGTAAATACCTTGAGTTGAACTCATTTTATATTTATCTTTTTCATCGAATTTCTAGTCTGTATTGAATCTCCATATGGGTGCAACATGGTACTATATCATAGTAAGGCCACCAACTCTGATTTTCATGTATCTTGAGAAAAAACAAATTCTTTAAGTTCTTTATGTTACTTTTATGTTGAAACTCACTCAAAATCTCTATCAATCTCGATTTTATTACCTAGGGTTGCATTCTTCACTTCTATAGTGCTCGATGCACATTTCTAAAATCTTTGAGGGTTGGGTAAATGCAATTTGGACATTGTATGATTCTTACCTCTCAATTTTTTCAAGATTAAGAACAAATATTGCCTTTGACTATTGATTGAGTGAAATATCTCAGATCAATTTGATACATTTGAAACTTTGCTAATCACTGTTTCTTCATTTAGAGATATCTGTTCCTTTATCGTACATGTATTTGATTCAACATATGATGCACCAAAATGATTGGATTAACCTATTGTAAATTCATCCATTACTGTCAAGGTAAAAAAGAACCTATTTTTGTCTTTCAGTAATGTACTTACGAAATGATTGAAATTGGTAATTCCCTTACGTGTTCATAAAATGTGCATAATGAGTTCCTTAGAGGTTGTATTTTGAATATTATTAGAGGTTTTTGATCTGATTATAACTCTCCAAGTTGTATTAATATGAAATTTCTATCTTTGAGATTCACCTTCATTTGGACATCATTACTCTGTCATGATCTGACAATAGACACTTCTATTCTATCGTGACCTTATTAAATTCTGCATAAATATGGTATTTGAGTCTTCATTATAGACCCTTGATAACTATCTGTTATGTTTGTGGAGCCTATTTTTCATGTGTGAGAGTGTGGTACACCTGTACACTATGTGTTACACTCGGATGTTTTTACATGCTGTCCACGCCGGGGTTTGCCAGCTGAGTTGGGTCCCAAGCGGGGTTCCAGGGGTGCGAAGCCCCCGGTAGCAAATTTTCATGGGTGGTTTATTAACCCATGGGTAATGGGTAACTGTTATGGGCTAAAATTTTTTGGGCCCATGGTTTTTTTGGTACCCGACATGTTTTGATACCCACGGTTTTTTTCTCATATGGGCGAGTTTTTTGATCCCATAGGTTTATGGGACAGGTTTTGCCCATGGTTTTGATACCCACGGTTTTGTAAAACTGCTTAAGCAGTTGTCTATTTATATGGTCTTATGCATATGATAGATGTACAAGGAAATGTATTGCAGATGTGTTTTGAATTCGGGTGTGAATTCTGTAGAGTTTGTTGAGCATAGCTCCAAACGGATCTGGGTATTGTATTGAGAGAGCTGTGGCTTGTAATAAAATCTGAGCAAGTGATTCTTGGTGGACGTAGCCCAAATTGGGTGAACCACGTTAAATACTGTCTCTTTGTGTTGTGTTATTTTATTCTTCAATTTTATTTGAGATCTGTAATAATTTCTGCATATTAGTTTCTACTGTTGCGATTCTGTGAGGGATTATTCCGCATATTTTATCCCTTATTTCCTAACAATTGGTATCAGAGCCTGGTTTGGTTTGCTGAAGTGTTGAATCATAGGGAAAGTTTTTAGCTTGAGTGGGAGCTATGGCAGATGATGGAAGATCTAGGGTTGATAAATTCAACGGGTAGAATTTCAGTCTTTGGAAGATGCAGATGGAAGATTACCTTTATCAGAAGGATCTTTATACTCCACTGTCTGAGAAGGTGAACAAACCCTCGAGTATGACAGATGCGGAATGGGATTTGTTGGATCGGAAGTCACTTGGAACGATCTAGCTGAGTCTTGCATCTTCGGTATTATTTAATGTTTCAAAGGAAAAGACTACAAAAGATCTAATGGATGCATTAGGGAAGTTGTATGAAAAACCCTCTGCCTCTAATAAGATATTTTTAATGAAAAATTTGTTTAATATGAAGATGTCTGAGAATGGTTCAGTAGCAGATCATTTAAATGATTTCAATACGGTTGTGAATATGCTAGCTTCAGTTACAATAGAATTTGATGAAGAAGTTAGGGCTTTATTAATTCTGTGCTCTTTACCTGAGAGTTGGAATAGCCTGGTAATGGCAGTAAGCAACTCGGTTCCAGCTAACTCAAAGTTGAAGTTTGAGGATGTTGTAGGGGTGATTCTAAGTGAGGAAATGTGAAGAAAAAGCTCTGGGGAATCTTCTACTTCAGGGAATGCTTTGACAGTGGAAACTAGAGGGAGACAAAAGAATAGAGGAAACCGTGGAAAATCAAAGGATCAGGCAAGGTAAAAATCCAAGAAGCAAGATAGTATGTTGGCATTGTGGAAAGTCTAGACATGCAAAGGACTGTTGGGAGCTTTGGGATAAGAAGAAACAATAGGAAGAAAACAAGGAGGCAAATGTGGCAACGGGTAATGTATGTCAGGATGCTTTGATTCTTTCTTTGCACAATATTACTGAATCTTGGGTTTTAGATTCAGGGGCTTCTTTCCATGCTACTCCACATAGGCATTATTTTGTTGATTATGTTCAAGGAGATTTTTGGCATGTTTTTCTTGGTGATGATGAGCCTTGCAGTATAGTTGGAAAAGGTTCTGTTCAGGTTAAGATGCAGAATGGGAATACATGGCTATTGAAGGATGTCAGACATGTGCCTACATTAAGATGAAATTTGATATCGGTAGGGCAATTGGGAAGTGATGGTTGTACTGTGATATTTACAGCTGACTCTTGGAAGGTTACCAAGGGTGCTCTTGTGGTGGCAAGAGGTAAGAAGGTTGGAACCTTGTATTTAACCACTGATAGTACTAATGATTGTAATCTTGTGGCTTCAGATGTAGATACAACATTATGGCACTATAGGCTCAGTCATATGAGCCATAAGGGCATGGACATCATAAAGAAGAATTTTCCTAGATATACAGAAATAGGTTTGGATTTATGTGAGAACTGCATATATGGGAAACAGAAGCGAGTAAGGTTTCTCAAGGTTGGACCTACAAAGAAAGAGAGTAAGTTAGAGCTGGTGCATTCTGATGTGTGGGGGCCAGCTCAGGTATCATCTCTTGGGGGTTCAAGTTATTATGTTACTTTTATTGATGATGCAACAAGGAAAGTTTGGGTTTATTGTATTAGAAACAAATCTGATGTATTTGACACTTTTGTTAAATGGAAAGCCTTGGTAGAGAATGAAACAGGTCTTAAGCTAAAATGTCTCAGGTCAGATAATGGAGGGGAGTATTGCAGCAATGAATTTGATGATTACTTTTCTAAGAATGGAATCCGCAGGCAAAAAATAGTTCCAGGAACTTTGCAGCAGAATGGGGTGTCAGAAAGGATGAACATCAACAATAATGGAACGTGCTAGGAGCATGAGGTTACATGCAGGACTGCCTCTTTCTTTTTGGGTCAGAAGCGGTGAGCACAGCTGTGTACTTGATAAACAGAGGACCCTCAAGTGCCTTGGATGGAGGCATACCTGAGGAGGCTTGGTATGGTAAGAAAGTTGATTATTCATTTCTTAGAGTATTTTGATGTGAGGTGTTTGTTCACATATTGACAAGGATGATAGGACTAAGCTAGAGGCTAAATCAGAAAAATGTACTTTCATTGGTTATGGTGGTGATGACTTTGGATATAAATGTTGGAGTATTAAGGACAAGAAAATCATTCGATCTAGGGATGTGGTCTTTAATGAGAAAGTCATGTATAAGCAGCAGTTACAGGAAAACAGGGAAGAATCCAAGAAAGAATATGCAGTGGTAGAGGATCTTCCAGATGGGAAAGTGACACATGAATCAGTTCAGGAACCCCCTCAACAGGAACCCCAAACTCCTATATTGAGGAGGTCTTCTAGGGTAAGAAGATAACCTGAATGTTTTTCTCCTTCTCTTTATTATTTATTACTCACTGATAGTGGAGAGCCAGAGAGCTTTGATGAAGCAATGCAGGTAGATGCCAGGAAGAAGTGGGAGCAAGCCATGGATGAGGAGCATCAGGCTCTCATGGAGAACCAGACATGGGATTTGGTGAAGCTACCCAAAGGAAAAAGAGCATTACAGAATAAGTGGGTGTTTAGAGTCAAAGAGGAAGAAGGAGGAAAGAAAATATACAAGGCCCGGTTGGTGGTCAAGGGGTTTGCACAGAAAAAAGGTATAGATTTTGATGAGATTTTTTCTCCTGTAGTAAAAATGACTTCTATTAGAACTGTTCTTGGAATAGTGGCAGCAGAAGACTTGCACTTAGAATAGTTAGATGTAAAGACTGCATTTCTCCATGGTGATTTGGAGGAGGAGCTATATATGTAGCAGCCAGAAGGATATGAAGTCAAAGGTAAAGAGGAGATGGTGTGCAAACTAAAGAAGAGCTTGTATGGCCTGAAACAAGATCCATGTCAATGGTATAAGAAGTTTGATAGCTTCATGATGGAGCAAGGTTATATCAGATGTCATTCTGACCATTGTGTGTATACAAAGAAATTTGAGGATGGAAGTTATATTATCCTGTGTTTGTATGTTGATGACATGTTGGTTGCAGGTAAAAACATACAGGAAATAAAAGTACTCAAGAAGCAGCTAAGTGAATCCTTTGCTATGAAGGATTTGGGGGTAGCCAAACAAATCCTTGGTATGAGGATATCTCGGGATAGGAAGGAATGGAAGCTGACTTTATCTCAGGAAGAGTACATTAAGAAGGTCTTGGAGAGGTTTAACATGTAGGATGCTAAACCGGTTGGGACTCCTTTGGCAGGCCATTTCAAGTTATCAAAGGAGCAGTGTCCCAAGACAGAGTAGGAAAGAAACCAGATGTCCAAGGTACCTTACTCATCAGCAGTTGGCAGTTTGATGTATGTTATGGTGTGCACTAGGCTTGATATTGCCCATGTAGTGGGAGCTGTGAGTAGATTTATGAGTGATCCAGGTAAAGAGCATTGGCAAGTAGTAAAGTGGATCCTTCGGTATTTGAGAGGGACCATGGGGACAGTTTTGTGCTACAGTGGATCAGACACCACTTTACGTGGTTATGTAGATTTAGACATGGCTGGAGATGTAGACAGCAGGAGGAGCACGACAGGTTATATTTACACTGTAGGTGGGACAACAGTGAGCTGGATTTCATGACTACAGAAGCTGGTGGCTTTGTCAACCACAGAGGTTGAGTATGTTGTTGCCACAGAGGCAAGCAAAGAGATGATTTGGTTACAACAAATTTCTTGAGGAGTTGGGGCATAAGCAGGAGGAATGTAAGCTACATAGTGATAGTCAGAGTGCTATACACCTAGCTAAGAACTCTTCTTTCCACTCTAGGACAAAGCATATACAGTTAAGGTACCATTTCATCAGGATAGCTTTGGAGGAAGAGAAGTTGAAGTTGGAGAAGATTCATACCAGTCAGAATCCTGCAGACATGATGACCAAGGTGGTCACAAGGGAAAAACTAAAGTTGTGTTCAACTTTGGTTGGTCTTCACAGAAACTAGTGAAGGGTTGAGAAGCTTGCTCAGAGGAAAACTAGTCTCCAAGTGGGAGATTGTTAGGTTATGGAGCCTGTTTTCATGTGTGAAAGTGTTGAAGACTGTACACTAAGAGTACTGTACACTTTTCATGTATCCTCACCGGGGTTCGGGGCGCAGGCCCCCGAAAAAGGGTTTGGGGGCACATTTTTAGGTGTAAAATTTTTTTGGCCTCAAAAAATGCACCCGACATATCGGGAAACATGCTTTTCTCATATGGGCAAGGTTTTTGACCCATAGGTTTATGGGACGGGTTTTAGCCCATGGTTTTGATACCCACGGTTCTGTAAAATTGCTTAAGCAGTTGTCTATTTATATGGTCTTATGTGCATATGATAGATGTACAAGCAAATGTATTGCAGATGTGTTTTGAATTTGGGTGTGAATTCTGTAGAGTTTGTTGAGCATAGCTCCAAACGGATCTGGGTATTGTATTGAGAGAGCGGTGGCTTGTAATAAAATATGAGCAAGTGATTCTTGGTGGACGTAGCCCAAATTTGGTGAACCACGTTAAATACTGTCTCTTTGTGTTGTGTTATTTTATTCTGTAATTTTATTTGAGATCTGTAATAATTTCTGCATATTAGTTTCTACTGTTGCGATTCTGTGAGGGATTATTCCACATATTTTATCCCTTATTTCCTAACACTGTTATTTCAAATGAGGTAATCTGATGTTTTATTCCTTCTTTAAGGTATCCTATAATGGTATGATTTATTCTTATCTTCACTATGATCTACATGGCCATATATTCCATATCTAATTGTGATCAAAATTATCCTCCATGATCATACAAATGCAATTGTGGTTAGATGTAATACATATCCTGTTACTAGCACTTCTTAAGTCTCAACAGATGTTAGACACTTAATGTAGCAACACTAATCAAGAACCTTAGAGAATGAGTATGTGGAGGAATATAACGACACTTCTATGCATTAGACTATTGACCCTTGTTGGCATGTGTGAGTCTAGGTGTCATCTATCTGAATCGTCTTAATATTATCTAATGACAAAGAGGATGATAGATCATTGCTTTAGATATTCTCAGTGCAAGATGTTAGACATGGATATGGCCCAATTTTTGACATGATTGACATGATTGGACCAGGTAAAAATATATTTGGTTAAGCCAGACCTAATGAAGACTTGACTATAAGCTAGCCTAGGTGCCCACACAGATATGGTGTTTTATGATATTCATGGTACTATCTTGAGGATCATGGTATGACATGTCTTTTTTGCTAAAATTCCTGTCATACTTAGAACCTGGAGACACTCACATGAGCTTCTTCATAATTTCTTGATCTCAAAATGATTTGAAGACCTCTTTCACTATACGTTTTCATCTAAAGTTCCAAGTTCATATTCTTCTTCTTGAGGCATTACATAATGAAGCTTTGATTGATTCAATTTGATATCCATATGACCTCCTGAATGAATGAAGAAGTCTGATCCATTTTTATCCTTCATTCCTGTTTATGAGTACAATGGGATTTGACAGTGATTTATTATCATGACGTATAAGGTTCTTGTGTAACATAGCTTCAACCTTTTTTAATGTTCTTATTAGGGAATTTTCTTGCATTTCCATGATAGACATATGACCCTGCAGGAATCCATAGTCTTGAGATAACCTAATTCTTGAAGAGTATCTACTTCATAGGAGTCTCCTAGAGGTGTGAAAAAAATTTCAATTTACTCATAAACATAAAATCTTCACACTTGATTGTCATGATATTAGTCAAAATACTTGATGCTTGCAAGGTATGTAATTTCCAGACTCATGTAGAACCTTGTAATGCTTATTTTGAATTGAGTGCTTTTCATGGGACCAGTCAAGAGTAGATATAACACATGTATTTCAATTGACATAAAATCAATACTTTGACAAAAATAATGGGGTGGATGATCATACTCAGGATTGTTAAGAACATATGTTAAGAAGCCATACTATCAGTCATGGCTCATAAATCTTAACTCAAAAGTGACTGGAGAAGATCATACCTATGGTTTAGGTTCATATATTTTATAAGATTTAGAATACTCACCTCCATGATTTCTAGGTCTAATAAATGACATTCCTCCTAGAATTTCCTAGAGAAGGTGTGACACACCAATTGTGATAGTATGTGGTCCCCACTTTAGAACAGTAGATAGTCATCTAAAGAAACATGATGGCTTTATGGCAAAGTTTCTCATTGAAGGTATCCCTTGAGATCATCATTTCATTATATTCTTGGTATGAACTTCTTAGATGTAAATGATAGTTTCAGGTCATGGTTGATGTCTTCTAGATGTATAATTGGATGCCTATTTATGAAGACAAGTCATTGGGCCTGAATCTCATAGTATTTGAGAAGTTGTCAATATTGACTAGGGGTGAATGATTTCTTCTTGGATTTCATTAGGAAATGTAAGACTGTTTCTGGAAACTTGGCTTTGATATATTTCCAATGATTTATTATTCCTGTATCTTGATGATTTCCTTTTGATAGGTGAATTAGCTTAGTTTGTGATTTCCTTATCTCTTCACTCATTTCAGCTCAGGACTATTTTGGTTAGAAGATTCATCACTTCCTCAATTATCTGATACTTTACTATCCATTGGACATTGAAGATGGATGTAATTTATCTCCTTCTATTAAAGGCATTTACGAATATCTTGAAAGTCACACGTCACTTGGACTCATTAACCGGAATTTGATTTTCCAAAACTTTGATTTTTGGGCAACTTACGTTTTCCTTTAGAGGAATCATGAAGTCTGGTCTACTGTACCTAGAATGGATTCTTTAGATGATAATGTCTTTTAAACATGTCCATGTGATCTATGAGAACATTGGATTTACAAATAACATAGTTACTTGGAATAGTCTGGATTGATATGGACTAATATTCCACCAAAAATTTGCACCTTTATGAACATTACACTTCTTAGAAAACTTCCCAACCTTATTAGAATTGTATCATACTATCTTGGTCATGCCTCTTGAGTCTTATTCTCTTCAAAATTGACTAGATGGTTCATCTAAGAAATATTTGATAATGTGTCTCTTTTCTTGATAGTTGAAATAGGTGACGTTACTTTGAACAATCATCCAATATTTAATTGATAACAATAAACTAGAATTACCATAGTCTACTAGCTTCACCCCAACCAAGGATAAGGGTAAACTCAAGATCTTTAATAATGACTCTCAACAACATGACAAAAATATTACGGAATCTTTTGCTAATCATGCATATCAAGCGATATCACCTCCAACATCAGGAGCTCTTGATTTCTTAGTTGCTAACACTTAAGCTTCACCACCATTCATTTATTTTTCCAACGCCGATTATCACACTACATTTACGTCTAATCATTTACACATCCATGCATCTATTGGCTGACTCCTCAAAAAATACTAAAGTTGACCCATCATGGCCCATTAGTGCATGTTATATGGCCCTCCTTAGGGATATCAGATATCCTCCATCGCAAATAAAATACCCTTTCCGTAAACCCTTTAGTGTTGTCAAACTATATGTCACAGTTGGTCCTCTTACACTATTCATTCCTTTCCTCGTCGGAAACATAGTTGAGGGGACTCAACAATCTCAATCTTCTTTTTAAGGACTACTTCATCTAGTCTACCCATGATTTTGCTACAAGTATCTCCTCTAAGTTGTTAATATTATTACAAGAGGACTAGGATCTGATACCAATTGTTGGAAATTATAGGCACTGAGAGGGGGGTGAATCAATGCTTATTAAAAATTTGATGACTCTTCACAGACATAGTAAGCTATTCAATCTAGATAAGCAATAACCATGATATCCTAATAACATTAAAACATGATCATGAGGTAAGAAAGAAAACATGAAAAATAGGTTTAATGTGGGAAACCCTTCAAGGGAGAAAAAACCACTAAAGTTATTACACTAACTTGGAAAAATTATCCTATACAGGTTACAAATATTTCAACTGTTGAGCATCCACTCAATCTTGAAGGTACAATCATCCAATATTTAATATAATCAAGAATACAACTTGAACTTTAGCAGAGATCTAAAAGCTTCATGGAATATACAATTACAAGGGTCAATTCAATTTATCTACAACTTAATGACTCTCTGTAACGCTGACAAAAATATTGCAAGGAAGCCTTTGCTAACTCATGCTATTTACTAAGCCACAACTTAGTCTCCAGCATCAGGATGGTTTTATCACTCTTACTTAGTTGTCTAACACAACATATTATGATATCTAAATCATCTCTTATATCTTTTATTTTTCCAACATCCTGATCATACAAATTCATCTATTTTCGTCTAATCCTTTTCACATCCATGAAGCATAGTTGGCTTGACCTCCATGCAAGGATACTTTCACACACTTGATCCTGATCATGATTTTCTCCTTTAATGCATCCTCTCAAGTAATGGCACTCTCTCATGTGATATCATACTATCCTACAAAAAACTCAGTCATGAAGGAATAATACCCTGATTTTTCATACCATCTAACCCATTAAGACATGGTCTTAAACAAGATATTATGACACAGTTGGTCCTCTTTCACTATTCATTCCTTCACCTTATTGGAAACATAGTCTTCATGCATTATCAAACCCCTTCTTGGTCTCAATAATGGACCTTCATCTCTCATACAAAAATATGTGTTTATATCATCAAGATAGACATTATCACACACCTTTTTTCACTTCATATAGTGCAAGTAACTTCCATTCATGGTACTACCTTCATCCACTCCAACTGGTCGTACAAGTCCTCATAGAATGACTTCAGCACAAAAATTTCCCTCTTGTAATAATTACCTCAATATTTTTATGTTCAAAGCTTTCACTGTGAAACCTAATTACAAGGTCAGTCAAGATGTCTCTTGAAAATTATTGAAGATCAAAAGAAACTGATGAACTCATTACACTAACTAAACAAATTTATTCTTACAGACTTGATCTAACCCCTCTTGACATCTGATCAGTTTCCATTATGTAACTGTCCATGTAAGTTGTTTGTCTTCTTCACTCTTCGTACATGAAATCGCATTTGGTCTTCTAGCTACTATCGATTTGTGCCAAGTTTTGCTAAGCATTCATGATATGTTAGAAAATACTCATCCCTCACATGGTTTATAATTCCTTTTCATTTACTTGGAGACTCACCATGTTTTCCTACCATTCAATCTCTCATTTTGGCTCTCATGGTACTTATGCTATGGAGGACCAAAACCATTGTATGTCAGGAAGGTTGATCAACTACCAATGAGGCATTGAAATTTCACATGGGGGGCTTAATGATCTTAGAGAGAGTCCCCCTCTTACCTTCACTCTGGTTGCATCTTCAAATGCATGGGTTATCTCTAACATCACATCTTTCACATTAGTACAATTCTGATTTCAATGAGGTACTAAAAGGATTTAAAGCACATAGATTTTTTCAGTTCACAAAGTGACTGATTGGTCATGCATTCAAACTCATGTTCATAGCTCTAAATCCCACATTTTTTTATATCTCTATGTATTTTACATATAACCAAGTTAATTATCTTACATTTCATGTTAAGGGACACCGTAAATTCAAACAAGATTGGTCTACACCATTTTGGAATTTGTACATTTATCTATCACATATCATATTAGTCTTCACCTTACATATACTATCTTCATATCATCCATATGTTCTCTATCATACACTATTCATCTTGTGTATTACATACCATGTTTAGATATCTATGCATATCCCATACATATTCACATACCTCATGTCATACACGGTGTGTCTTCGAATCATACATATTATACTAGTAGTCATCATACATGAGTATGTCATGACATTCATCCCTACATACTACATTACTTACATTGTGCATTATGCATTACCTTTTATGTGTGCTAGATACCTACCATCACATTTCATACACCATGTACTTACATATTCTACTCATCACATGGTCGTTTATTTTTACCATTGCATTGTCTTCTACGTGTTACGCTCATTACACTATGACACACTTTAGTTCCTTGGTCCATACTCGACTGCCAAGGGTTTACAAATCAAATGGACCTTAGAATCAACATGCGACATGTCGTCCTATAAAATTCCTAGGCTAGTGACCTATGCTTTAGGCTAAATTATCACTCACTTGTTCTATCCAGTAGTGGTATACACTCTAGGCTAGATCACCACCCCTATTATATCATCTTGTAGTGGTATACGCCTTAGGTTACATCACCACTCCTTACCAGTCGTTATATAGTGATATACGCTTAGGGATAAATCATCACTTGTCCATTCATCTTATAGTGATATACGCTTAGAGATAAATAACCACTTGTCCACTCATCATATAGTGGTATACGCTTAGGCTAAATCATCATTGATCCATTCATTAAGTTTTGATATACACTTCAGCTAGAGGGTTCACACACATCCTTAGAGGGTTCACACACATCCTTTCTATAGGTCGCATTTCTTCACCACACTTACACACTCATCACAGTGCACTAGACACAACAAACAATACTTAACCATTTCCTAATGATGCACTCTTGTCTACGGTTCATTCTTGACTGCTGAGGGGGAAAACAAAATAAACCTCATTATATACATGTCCATCGACTCAAGGGGCACATGGCTCCTATCATTCCATCTTATATTCCATTCCATCCTTCCATAACATACTGCATTGTCTTGGGGGTGTTTATTCTTGTTTACTAGTGTTTTACATGATCACTTTACTACACATGTTAGATTGATTTCTTATATGTCATTATCTATACATCCACATATGTGTGTTCATACCTTTTACTTAGTGTTATCACAGATACTGGACTCCTACATGTGGCATAGATACTCACCTTCTACCCTTCCTATATTTGTTGATGGGGGCATCCATATTCTTCTCTTTCAAGTTTTATTGTTTTATTGTGTACTTAACAATTTACATTACTTAGTTATTCATGCTTTAAAATATTGGTTATTACTCTAACATGCTACTGGGTGTTCCATGTGCGGAACTTGTTTTGCAGGATTACATCTTTCCATGAATACTTTCTTGTTTGTTTGTACTTGTCTACCTCTATTTTTCATTGTATGTGGGCTTTGCCCTATGTTTGTGTGAATACTTTCTTGTTATTTGGGTCAATGATGGATTTATGCGTCTTGCAACATCATGAGTGATGTCCCATGTTTGTATCCCACTTTATGTGGCTTACTTTCTTTCTTGCATGTTTACATTTACTACATTGTCTACATAGCTTACACATGTCTTTTATATGCATGCATTGTTTGTTTACACTTGTCTTTGGCTAGCCTTCTTGTTTTTGCGTGCCTTGGTTTCTACCAAGCAATTTCTAGGGTTACAATGTACATGTGGTTGGTCCTCTTTTAGGGCTGTATGTCTCCTTTCAGTGATGTCGCATGCACCCCCAAAGAGGGGTGCATCATTTGGGGGTTTTACATACTAATAAAGAGGTTCTACACTGGCACAATTCCATTCTCTTTAGTGAGTGGGTTTAGACCAGTCTACGAACCCCATACACAGTGGATTTTAAAAGACATGGTGTCCTTAGAATTATGGGAAGTAGTTACAGGCTTGAAGGTTATAGTGGGTGTGCCTCTCTACACTACTTTGGTCAGTGGTATCAGATCACCAAAAAAAATAAGATAGTACTGAGATCTCTTCACACACATTTCAGCAAAAGTGGTAAGAGCCTGGAGGACATGAAACATTTCCTCCCTACACTTCTTCAACTAGGGTGGCGTGAGATCACCCAAAAAACTCACAGTACAGGATATCCTTCCACACTCTTCCTCTCTACATGGATCAGGTGCACATGTTCCATTTACACTTTTTTCACATATTTTACATTTTTCATATTTTACACACTTTCCTATGCATGTGTATTTTACATAGCATTTTTACATTTACATACATACATATTTGAATACTTGATCATTTTCTCCTTGTAGTTTTGGCTGTATGAGAAACAAGCAATCAAATTGGGGGCAACAACAACAATTTCAACAACAACACTCCACGACAACACAAGCTTTACTAACCATGTAGGTACACTACACACCGCAATAGCTAAATATGTGTTTTTCCCTAGGTTCACTCTATTTGTGAATTTTTCATCTTTAGTTTTCACACTCCATATTTTTGTCATTCCACACTTTTTCTAGTCCTTTTGAGCATTTCTACTACACTCTTCATGGACATTAGGTACACATTTCTAATTACTTTATGTTACCAAGATTTCATATCACAACCATAAAGTGGGGGAAAAATGTAGTCACAAAATCATGCACTTTAGACAATATTTATCCCAATCACATACTATTATTTAGAATGTTCTTGAGTGAAGAAAGTACTAATTAACCCTCATATTTTAGTCATCTTATTTTATTTTTATTTCACCATTTCCTCACATTTTAATCTACATGCCCAGTCTGTTTTGGCATTTTCCTGTCATTTTAGCCTCAGCTGGGGCACTTAGGGTAGTCCAAGGGCACCTGTAGGTGTCATGGTCCCACTAGGGGTGCCCTGGTCCTTTTTCTACTTTCTCACCACTTTTTGGGCTCTTACTAGCCATTTTTCATCCTTATCTTTTAGTAGTCGACTATGTCGGGGTTAATTGAAATTAGATCAAGTGAACCCTATAAATATAAAGTTATGAGACCATAATGAGGGACCTAACATCATTTACTACTATTACTCATCTATAGTTGTATCCATCTATTGCATTTGTATCCACATATCTCCATCATCAAGGCACAAGATAGGAAGTCTGCCTCACACTTCATAGGGGAGGATTCTATTTTATTCCATGCACACATGTTATTACATTTTCTACATTTAGCTATTTCACACTTTCACAAAGTGTTATTGACACAAGAGCGCCTAGGGCATGACATGCACACACTCACCAAAACTACATTTGGGTCTGAAATGTAGTGCAAAGCTCAAAGTAGTAAGCCTTTTGTTGTGGCAACTGAGTTCAGTCTAACCCATTCATTCTGCATTTTTATTTTTAGGGTTTTGATACTTCCTTTTGGTCTTTTGCAGGTCTTTACATCAACTTGAATTATTGGTGACATACAACACGAGACAGAAAACCTGATGCGACACACAACGTTGGTTTTGCACCACCCTCCAAACCTATAAGAACTAGTTCCATATATTTTCCGTAGACTAGGGTGCCTAGATTATAGACTATAGCACCCTTAGGCACCCCAGTCCTCTTCCAGGCACCCCAATCCACTCAAATCCTCCAGATCTAGTATTTTTGAGACCTCTACATAGTCGTTCAAGATCTTATTTTATCCAATTACCTCTGTGACAGGCACCAATTATTAGTTGAGTTCTTTCCTTACCTCCTTCTTGCATATTAGGGTTTTTATTACATTACTTCAGTTATTTAGTTAATTTACATATTGTCTTAGCAAATTTATTTGTTGCATTTATGTCCTCCTATTAGATTAACTACCTTCCTATATTACTAATTTTAGTTAATCAATAGAGAAGATGAGATGTTGTCTCTATATAGTTAGTAATCCATCTTGTGTGAGCATGATGCAAGTTGTGTTACCTGCATATTTGGTTCAAAGTGTGCACTTGACCAGTTTTTCAAAAGTATTATAATTCATGACTAAGGATATGTGAACTATCATTTTGAAAATGTTTATGTTTTGAAGTATCAAAAACATTTAGTTTTTATCAAGGATATTTAGAGGCATGTTATTCATGAGGTCTCATGAAATGTTCCATAATATAGGTATTTTAGGTGTGATCTATGAATATTGGAAGAAAATTTGTTGAGGAGCTAGATAATGTTTGACCTATTTTCTTATAACTTCATGAGAAGAAATTCTTCACATCATATCAATGACAATGTAGCCTTATAAGGGTCTTTATATGTTATCCCCTGCTTTGATACAATTGGCAAGGGGATTAAAGAAGGTTCACAAGGATAAAGATAAAGGATTGATAGGTTCATTAATGATAGTGATCAAGGTTTTTGGATTTATGAAGAGCAAGACAATCATTCAATATGATGATGTGAGGAATGATTCTTCCCATGTTTGATTGTAACTATAATGATGCTAGATAAGGTATCACAGTCCTAGTTTCATGATTGAGAAGTATAAAGAGTGTTTATGCTTCATGAATATAGTATGAATAAAAGTCAGGGTACTACCAAGTATGTGAAGTGCAATAATGCATCTGTCAGTTGATATGAATTTTTTTAAGTCCATGAAATTGTGAAAAGGTAAGCTACAAGTACTGCACTATATGAAGTATATTACTTCATGATTTCTTGATGTTTTTTAATAATGCATAAGGTTGAGGGGGAAATTCTTAAGAAAATATAACTAGTTGTGATAACAATCAAGACATGTTTAAAGAAGGCATCATGACATGATACAGAGGTTGTGGAATACTATAACGATGGCCTACATGTGTATGAGACTACATGAAGGTAGAGTGTGATTATTGGCCCTCTAAAAAATACCTAACATGACTATCAGGACCTATATGATAGATTTTAATATGTTGTAAGGCATGTATAGTTGATCTCATTCTTTTTGAGTAAATGTTGTACTATAACAAGGCATTGTATCATGATGCATATTATAATGGTGAGTCACGAGCAATGGAAGATGGTATTTACCTTCAAAGTGTGCTCAATGTGTCAAGGAATCTTGTATGGTAGTGTTATCCATGGTTGTAGGTCAAAGTATGCCTGAATTGTGTATATTGTCATACTACAGAGTGTTATGGTGGATTTTGATAGCTTGTTCCAGGTCTCAGATTGGCTCTTAAGACATGGAGAGTAGTCCATGATCATCTAAAAGGTAAAGAAGGTGTCAAGTATTGGAATCACAATGGATTGGGGGAGTGGGTGAATAATTCCTACGAATTTCTTATTTCATTTACCATTAATTGCAGCATCCATTAGCATCCATTCATTCACATACATTCAATGAGAGCTTATTAGGTGTGCACATTGCATTCAAATAACCATAACACATTAGAGAGAACACATAGACACAATATGTAAGTGGTAAACTCTCGTTGGGAAGAAAACACACTAAAAATCTTCTTATATTAGACAAAGAAAATATATTTAATGAAGCACCAACTTCACAAGGAGCACTAACCCTTGTTTAATAGAGCATCAACCCTACAAGGAGCGCCAAACCCTAATTTAGTGAAACGCTAACTCCATGAGGATAAAATCCATAAGATGATAAATCACTAATTAAACCATATAAATATGAATATATCTAAATTTTTTTGCTGACACAATTGATGGAGATCACTAATTCAGGCCACACACTATGTTCAAACCCTCATTTCCTTCAACTCATTATATCTTCTGCTTCTTGGACTTGTCTTTGCTTCAAACCCTTGCACACATACTCTCAATATTCTTCAACCTATCACAAACTTCATAAGCTATGTTTTCATGCAATATAATCTCCTTCACACCCTTAGGTAGGTCACATTTTTCCCTTCAAAGATCTAGTTCAAGTTTGAACTCAAACACTTTATTTATACCCTTCTCAACTAAATATCATAAATTAAGTCAGCCTCTCTCTTTTGATTTGACCAATGCAACTCAAAAAAATTCAAATACATTCATTGAAACATTTACATTGTACCCATATAGGTCGGCCATGCCCAAAACCACCAAACATGCTCAAAACTAGCTGAAAACCCCATCACTTGGATGAGCTAAAACCACAAATTCTAAAACCATGTTTATTCAAGCTCCAAAATTCATAATACATGTGAAATATTAAATATTAACATCATCCATGGTCATACATTAGTGTTCACTAATCAAATTTCACATAACTAACTCAAGAAGGCTCATATCCTTCTCGAAACAGATGTTTCCAACACCATGTCTTCACCTTTGGGCCTCAAGACCACTCAAAATCAACTCAACTATGGAATTTAACCACTCATTGGAATATTAGGGACCTATAGATAAAATTAATTTATGTTATACCTCATGAAACATTCATATATGTTAGATCTCATTAAACATCCATATGTGCAAACCGCACAAACTTTCCTATTCACCAGATTGAGTTGCCTAGAAATTAGTTTTACAAAATCAACTGATTTTCACTCTTGATGAATCTTATATACCTATAAATTAAATAAATATGGAAAAAAATCATCCCTTTATACTCTCTAACTGATAGAAAGCATCATCTAATACATTTCATGCCTCATCTACCTCAATCTTTCAACCTAAGAAATCGTGTCTTGAAAACCAAAAAAAAATCTTCCCCACAAACTAAGATGGATGTCCCATCAAATATCATCACCAAAAGACATACTATATACCATTATAAATCCATATATATCCTCTTTCCAAGACACCTTACATTTCCTTCCAACTCTAACTGGAAGTTCTTCAACCTGGTCCATATCTAAAACTGATCTGTTTATCCTTCTAGGGCTCAAGAACTAGGCTTGAGCACAACTTGCTTCATCACCTCAAAATTTATTTCCAAACTTGAACAAAGCATGTAACACCCTTATAAATGTTTTCTAATCACTAATAAACCTTCATCGAATATAAACAACTCAGAACTATCACTTTACCTCATGAAGTTACTCAGCACCATGTTAGATGAAGCATCTTCCAGATTTGACCCTTAAAGAATAGGTCATAACTTCTTCATACCATATCAAAAACACAAGTTTTATATACCAATGAAAATATATCTAAACTAATATCACAAAAAACTTTAATGGAGTCCTAACACTTTCTTTATCTCTTACAACTCTTATTTTACCACAAGCTTCTTCACACTATCCCAAAACCCACTCTCCATAAATAGGGCAACTTTTATATTTAGAATCTCAACCACTCTCTAAAAATATCATGGACATGTAAAAAAAATCAAGGTATAAAAAATATGTCAATTTATTTTTCAACTCCTTTGGACAATCTTTCCTTAAACTGAAATTCTTCAGAAACAGGCATTTTTCAGGTGAAGCCCACATATAGTCACAAACACTAGATTACATTTTTGGAAAGCTGGAGGAGTCCTCTATAACATCCAATCATAAATTTTGCAAAACCAATCAATAAAAGCTCAGTATAATCCATTTTCTCCAAGTTGATTCGAGCTAGGGTTCAACTAGGGTTTGAAAGCAACTTATCTTCTTAACGAGCATTCATAAAAATGTGACGATAAAACCACCTCATTATTTTAGAAAAATATTCATAATTGACCTAAAAGGATATGCCAAATATCTCAGGTCCCCATGCAAATCAAACATCTCACAATGAGCATTAGAAGGTCGAATTTTGCTTCAAAAACACACGATATGTAGTCTTTTATTTTACCAAACAGCCCAAGGCATGCTAGCACATCAATCAAGTATACCTGAGTGCTCACTCGAAGCATGCAAGGGTACCTAGTCCCTCTTTTATGGCATATTTTTCAAGGAGTTAGCATGATAACACACATATAATCCAAATCCATAATAACCATTCAAAAGTAAATTATAAACATATCTAGATCACAACTGTATGCAAAAATGAATTAAACAAGAATCAAGATCATGTTTACCATGTAAAATCCAATAACAGAGATATCAATAACAAAAATCCATCCATATGACTCCATTTTATATTAATCACCATAAAAAACAGAAGTTGAATACATACATAAAAGTATCATCATAATTCATGTGTGCCCATAAACTAGTAGCATAACTTCACTACAGAATGTGTCATAGATCTCATGATACAGATTCTGTTCAACCCATGCACGTGCATCAAATTAAGGTCTAGTGGTAAACCTATGAGAAAACTCTTCCTCTAAATTCTCTACCTAATCCTCAATATTGGCCAAATTCAACCAATACGTCTTCATCAGGAAACATCCTTGCAAATATCCTAAAACGAGGTCTTAACAACAGAACCAAAATGTAGTCTTCTATTTTACCAAACAACCCAAGGTGCACTCGCACATCATTCAGGAAAACATGAGCGCTCACCTGAAGCATGCAAGGGTACCAGGTCCCTCTCTAATGGTAGCTCTGTCAAAGATTTAGTAAGATAAACACACATATAAACCAGATCCATAACATCCATTCAAAAGTAAAGCATAAACAAATCTAGAATTTAACCATAGTACTTTAAGAATCAAATAAGAACTAGTATTATATTAACCATACATGATCCAAAAATATATATTTCAATAACCATTATCAAACCACATAGATCTATTGTATTAATCACTGCAAAACACAGAAGCTAAATACATGCATAAGAGTATCATCATAGGTCATGCACACCCATAAACCAAGAACATAACTCTACTATAGAATGTCTCTCTCAAACCATACAAATAAATACATATATATATAGGAGTGGGTACTTTCTCTTCACCACCTAAGCATCCTCAAAATAGGTTACATGATAAGAATAGTCATGCACCGCTACAAGATAACAAGAGAGCATGCAAGCTCTTCTAATAATAAATCATCTATAGATAACTTCAGTTCCATCCCTATTATTAGCTCAAAACATTACATGTCTCTTGTCTTCCCACTTGTCCCAACATTGCCTTGTATAGCCTTCAAGTCTTCATCTTCAGTTTCAACTGCTAGTTCCATGCTCCAAAAATAGACTCTTACTGTATACAATCTTCTCTAGCGTGTTGCCTACACCGTCTCTATATTTAGCATCATGTTAAAAATTGATTAAGTCCCCACTTCTTCTAGAATAAATCCTTGAGCGCCATTTGTTGTTCTCCTGCACATGAATATTGTCATCCATACATGCACTCACCTTAGTCTCTCCTGCATGTGTTTCCTTTGTAAGTCTTGTGCATGTGCGCGCTCTTCAACACTTAGCTATTTTCAGGGCCCAACACTGTAGATTACCTATTTTTTTCAAAAACTAATGTAACTGTCAAAATATTCTTTAGAATTACCTTAAACTTGTCATGAAGCATCATGACAACATTGTCTAACTATACATACTCACCATCTAGCCCAAATATCTCTAAAAATCTCCTGCCACTAAGACTTACTCATGTGATCCTACCTAATTATCACATGTTTTCTTCCCAAGGACCTCATAAAAGCATTGTACCTATAAAAACTAACATAAAAATCACCATACACTTCATACACATTGCCACCCAGATTCTACCATATTTGGACAAGACTTATCAGCTCCAAATCTAATACCTCCATCCCATTCTGCATGCTCTAGGGCTAGGAATAGGCCTTGAATGACCTAACTCAACCATGACACCTCATAAACTAACCATATTGACCTCATGCAGACTCTTAAACACTCTTGACACATCATATCAACCATGCATGACCTCATACAAACCTTTAACTCACTTAGGAGGACTCAAACTATGACTATGCAAGCTAGAACCGTGCTAGCACAACATAACAACTCACCAAAACTTAACACTACCAGTCAACCTTCATGTTTGACTAAATGACACCTCATGACAACCTTTTCCATCAATAGAATTTACATCAATGACAAAATAAAATAAAAAATGACCAACAATTGCCCCCTTTATCATTGATGGCAACCACCTTTAGAAACATTGATGGAAACCATAAAACAAACACACACTACATAGCCTCATTTCCATGTTTTTGATGCTTATCTCCCCCTTTAACATCTAGGAAAAAGGATACCATGATGAAACAACATGAGATATGACAAAACAAGATTATATACAATGAAAACAATGCAAGAACTGATTTACTTACTCAAATGGATCCCCCTGGGATTGTATTCTCTCTTCTTTGACTTCAAAAAACAAAATTAGGATTCAATGGACCTGTAAAGAGGCTCAAACCAACTCCCCTTGAATGTGTACTCTCCTCTTTTGGTATTTTATACTTGTTTCTCAACTTCTTCTTGGTATCTATTGAGAGGGGCTGAATTAGTCCTAGAAATCACTTATTCATTTTACTATTCATCATTCATTATCATTTATACAACCATCCAATCAATCATGAACCATATGTGCATTTACTTAAGTATGGAAACAACCATACACAAAATTAAGAGCAAGAGAGTACACATGAAAACTAAATATAAAAGGGAAACCATCAATGGGAAGAAAACCCAATGAAACATAAACTTTATTTAGTATTTCTTCAAATTTAGTGAGGCACCAACCCCTATTTTAGTAGATCACCAACCCTAAAAGGAGCACCAAACCCTAATTTAGTAGATCACATACCTACCTTGATGATGATATCTTAATCATGTTGTTGTCACAACTGATGGAGATCAATAATTCAGCTCACACATTCACAATCAAACTCTTATTCCTCTATCTTGCTTTATCTTATTATTATCATATTTTTCTTGTCTATAACCCTTTATCACATTCCTTCTAACTTTATTCAACCTATATCACTCATCCTCAGCCTTCAAATCATGCCTTCATACCTATAAAATACTTCTACTTGGGTCACACTTTTCCCCCATGCAAGACTAGTTCACAAATGAGCATGAAACATTGCTTTTATATGCTTCTCTTGATTAAAACTCACCCAAACTTGGTTTCCCTCTTTTGTTTTGACAAAAATAACTCAAAAATATAACAAATTCATTCAAATTCATAAATTGGACCCATACAGGTTGGTCATGCCCAAAACCACTCATCTTGCACCAAACAAGCTCAAAACCCCATCACTGGGATGAGTTAAAACTACTAATGTCAAACCATGATTATTCAAGCTCCAAAATTAATCACACATGAATAATATAAAATATAAGTATCATCCATGGTCACACATTTTCTTGGACTAATCAAATAATTCATAACATAAGCTAAAAGGCTCATATCCTTCACTAAACAGTTGTTTCTAGGACCATGTCTTTACATTTAGGCATCAAAAACACTCCAAATCAACTCAAATATGACATGTAACAACTCTATGGAATACTTCGTAATTTTACAACACATCCATGCATGTTATATCTCTTTAAATATCATGTGTTTAAACTATAACAACTTTCCTCTTCTCCAAATCATGTTGCCTAGAAACTTATTTTGTGAACTCAACTAGTTTTCACCCTTTCTGCCACTTCCAAGACCTCAAAATTTCTTCACTAGGAAACAAATTAATCCCTCTTCACTCTGCATGTTATATAAATCATTAAAAAATTCATTTCATGCTTCATTCTTTCATCCTGAGTAGTCATTTCCTGAAAACCAAGAAACTTTCTTCTCTACAAACTGACTTGTATGACCCATCAAATCTCTTCATCATGAGATAAAAATTAAACCAATGGAAATCCCTCTTAATCTTATTTCCATAACATATTTTAACTCCTTCCAACTCTAAGTAGAAGGCCTTCAACAAATCACATCTCTGCAAACCGCTTCTTAAGCCTTCTAGGACTCAAGAATTAACCTTGACCTCAACTTGCTCTATCACCTCAAA
Organism: Taxus chinensis; assembly: GCA_019776745.2. NCBI lineage: Eukaryota > Viridiplantae > Streptophyta > Pinopsida > Cupressales > Taxaceae > Taxus > Taxus chinensis. The sequence continues at coordinate 293,394,518 of CM034146.1, read as the reverse complement.
AATCACTTCCAAGATTGACCAAAGCATGGAAAATACTTAGACATGATTTCTAAGCACTCAAAAACCTTAACCAAGCATGAACCACTCATAAACATCACCTTACCTTATGAAGTTACTTAGCAACCTACTAGATCAAGTATCCTCCATATTTGACACTTAAAAAATGAATCATAACTATTGCATACATTATAAAAACACAAGTTTTATACACCAATGGGAAGCCCTCTAATCCAGGATAAAAAAAACTTGAATGGAATCCTAACTCATCTTGTAGCTCCTACAATTCCACTTTTATTGGAAGTTGCTCCAAACTTCCCATAAACTAGTCTGCATAAATAGGGCACACTTTTAAATTTTTCACCACAACCATGACCTGAAACTATCATGTACATCTAGAAAAATTCCATTTATAAAAACAATTTCAAATTATTTTTCACCTTCTTTGGACAACTTTTCCTTAAACTAGACTTCTTCATAAACATGCAATATTAGGTGAGGCCCACATATAGTCACATGCTTTAATATACCTTTCTAGAAATATGGAAGAGTCCTCTACAATGTCCAATCATCATTGTGGAAAAATAAATCAAGAAAGGCTCAGTATACCTCTTCTTCTCCAAGTCAATCTTAGCTAGGGTTTAGCTAGGGTTTCAAACCCCTTTACCTTGTTAATGATCGTTTATAAAAATGTGAATATAAAACTAACTCATTATTTTTTGTGAAAGATTCATAACTAACATAATAATCTATGCCAAAAATATCATGTCCGGGCCATGCATAGCACACATCTCACAATGAGCATCAGAAGGTCCACTTTTGCCTTAAAAACACATTATAACTTACCCAAATTTTCCAAAACTTGTATATCTTACCATTCCTCTTTCAGAATGATCTGAAACTTGTCATGAAGCATCATGAAAACATCCTCTATCTATCCATACTCACCATATAGCCCAAATATCTCTAAAACTCTCCATCCATTAAGACGTACATGTGCTAAACTGTTTGTTCTCACCTGCTTGCTTCCCAACAACCTCAAGTATGCTCTATATCATTGAATACTGACCTGAAACTAACTAGACACCTCAGGTAAACTATCACCATATTACTATCATGATCCACCATGTCTAATTAGGTCCAAATCTCACACCTCTGTCTCATTCTTCATGTACGACAGCTAAGAATAGGCCTGAAATGACTTGACTCAACCATGAACTAACCTTGCTGACGTCATACAGACACATGTACACCTATAACACACCTCTAGGACCATTTATGACATCATGAAAACATTTAACTCACTTGGGAGGACTCAAACCATGACTATACTCACTGAACCATGCTTCAGAACAACATAGAATTCACCAAATCCTGACACTACCAATCAACCTTCATGTTTGACCATTGACTAACACCACATGGAGACTCATACTACACCATGAAACCATTTTTCATCAATGGAATTGACATTAATGACAACACTAACACACAATGACCAAAATATACAATGCTAAAAACAACAATTCTACCTTTAATGTCATAATTTTTTCTTTTAGGGTCAATGTCTCTAAAATACAATTTCAGTCAAAGATTGACCAATTTCATCATGCTATAGAACCAACCCAAACATAAAATGTAACTCCCAAATTCTCCCCCTGGGTTTATATTCCTTATATCTCACTAAAAATTCAAAAATACAGAGTTCATACCTGAAACATTACTTTAGTCTTCTCTACCCTATTTTCATGAAAACATACCTATTGGAGTCATACAACCCACTCCCCTTGTCAATAATGTTTCTTACATACCTGTGTCACACTATTTTTCTTTCTTTCTCTAATCATTTTTCATGAAATGTGAGTACTACTAGAGACTCCATCGGCATGTCTCAAAGCCTAAGAACCAATCACATACTATATCAACCTTGTACATGATCCTTTCAACTTGTATCAATGCATATGTACAGAATACTACAAAAAACACTCACATAACAAGTTAAGATGCTCAAATGATTCAAAACTTTCCTTGGAACTTGCAATTTCACACCTTTTCCCTATACACAAAAGTCTTCAAATATGCAAAAAAATTCCTAAATGCCAATTGTAACTTGTTCAATACTTTTAAACTGTTCACTATCCTCTAATTAGGCCAACACAATCACTAAGTTGATTAACATTGCAAAAATTAATCAAATTGTCTTCCTTTTTGCAAACCTACCTTTCTTGGCTCTTGAGAACAAAGCTTGAGGTGGATTCAAGGTTGTAACAATCTACTAACCCCCAGAAAAAATAAAAGCATATTTAAGCACCCTTTCCCAATGTTCAAGTATGGGTAAAAAAAAAATTCACAACTCACAATGCATATGTCTTTTCCTTGTTATATCACCTTCTTGGCTTACTCATTCCCTACCAGCCATGTCTCATGAAAAAATCAATTTATATCCTGATGCAAAGATTAAATTTAAAAACTAATCACCAATATGAGTACCCATTAGGCCAAATATTTTGTGTACAAATTTTCACTATAAATTACTTTGTTAAAAATGCTTCAAAACCACAAGGTCAGGGTCTTAATTATGTCTTCAATGTAGAGCTACAGTACTACAGTCCCAAATGTCATAAATTTCTAAGGATTAGAACATTTTCAAATGTTGAAACCATGAAAATCTATCAAAGTACCTTCTCAAGGATATATCCTTCAAGTGTGAGGTCAAAGTTCTGAGTAGAATTCCTTCAACTATAAAATTTCACCAAACCCTGGTGAGGGTTTCATAGGGAGCCCAACGATGAAAATTTCCTCATAAAATCTATTTCACTTGTCTCCAAAGGTTGAAACTACTTTGGATGGGAATGAGTAAAATTTTAGAATATTTATTTCTTACCAGTAATGAAACTTACCTCTCCAATGATGTAAATGGGGCTCAAACCTCCCTGCCCAGTCTTGAGGATAACATGGGATTATTAACAAAAGGATTTTCCTAATTTCAAACTATGTCTTCTCTTTCATTTCTAAAGATTTCTAGAGGCATGGTTGAGGTATTCTTTTTACTTATATACCAAAATGTGTATATATTGCTTCCTCCTATTCAAAGTTACCAACAACTAGATGCCAAAATGTCTATTATGTCATGTAGTAGTCTTGCAACTATAGACTTCTTCATACTGCATTTTTGTCATCTTCTCACAAGCTCATTCTTCTTAACTTGTAAATATCACACCAAAAAAGGGGAAAATTCATACTCCATTAGACCAAATCAAACTCATATTCCTCAAACCCTTTTCTTAACATTTTCTCAAGTTTCATTCCTTACAGTGACTGATTTTTTAATAGCACAATGGACACTCACCTCCCCTTGGAAGAATGCATGACACATAAGAAAAATGATTTTTCCACTATTAAAACTCACCTTCATTCATGAAATACCACATTTGATGCAAAGAAATAACCTATAGGGCTTCGTACATTCATGAAATTGAACCTTGAACCTCTTTCTTCATGCCCTTGATATCAGAGTCTCATCAAGACTATTGTTGTTAATGCTTAGTTCATGAAAAACCTACAGACCTTCAGGACTTCCACAAACTACTACTAATTTAAACATATCCTTTTCAAGGTAACTTCACGTCTTCTTAGTCCAACAACCTCTACACAAGCTTATAATTATGTAACTCTATCCTTGAATGAAGCATGGGATCAAAACCAAAAAGAATCCTAAAACTATCTTGAAGTATGCAAACACAGTCTTAAATCATTATTCTTCTTGAAGATCTATCTAACTTTCCATATCTTGCTTGAAACATAGATTATGTTCTTAAGGACACTTTTATGGAGTAAAGACTACTAACTCAAACATACTTTTAGACTCATATCTAAGACATATTGACCTAATCTTCAACCTTGAGGATTCACACAACCTTTAATACTCTTCAACTGGGAGAGATATACCTTGAAGGACTTATCCTTGATACTACACATGAATGATGACACTAACTAGGACACACATTTTCATGCACACTTATTAACATCTTGATTTAGACATGGAACTCAGACTTCTTGTTCTAACAGGCTTATGACTTTATTGACTACATGTTCAAATGAAGACTATTCTCTTTTGATGATAGAAACACCAATACTAAACATAGACCCCTTATGATTTCATGCATGGATCATCTGACTTCCTTTGACTAATAGTTATATGAATTTTTAGGATCATCACTACTTAACACATTTCTTAAACCATCTTGACTTTTTCCATACTCCTTAAGACATATCATGACTCAATGCAACATCAAGTATCTTCCTCAGTCCTTATGAGATTGGGACATGATAGAATATTACTTGTAAATATTTTCTTTTACTTATAGACACACCTTAGGTGACATGACTAGATATAATCCTTAACTCGATTAATAAAAACATACTTTTTCTTGACTCCTCATACTTGATACACTTTGAATGTCAATAACTCAACTAACACCATATATACACAATGTGACTAACTTAAATACAAAATCCCCTGGTGTTATCAACATATTAACATGGAAATAGTAACTCAGAATTTGACACCCCTTCCTTTGAAAATTTGAGACATACATGAGTTTTATGAGTGATCAAGACAACACAACTTCAAAAAAGAAAGAGCACTTTAACTACAACTTTGATGGATAGTTAGAACATGAACACACAACACAAACATACCTTGATAAACCATGCATGCATATAAACCTCAGACAGCTACAATCACTTAGGACTTAAAAACTCTAAGGATAAGTCACTTAACATACCTTATCACCCTTGAAGTGCTAAACACACCTAGCTTCTTCAATTTCTCATGCACTAAAGCATTGAGACACATATGATCTTTTGTAACTAGATAAAACATGCTTCCTAGATTTGTCTTAGGCTTGATGAACTTGTATCCCATCTTGATTGAACTAGACTCTCCTTTGACACTCTTCATATGATTAGTCTTCATATTGAGAACTGATTTTGAATCAACCTTCATAGCTCGCTTTGAATCTTTAATTTTCATACTCTAAGGATCAGTTCTCTTGGCCTCGTTTTCTTGAACAACTATCTTCTTATTCTTAGGATCTGACATAATAGTCTTGGACTCATTCATTTATCAACATATTAACATGGAAACAATAACTCAGAATCTGACACACCTTCCTTTCACAATTTGAGACATACATGAGTTTTATGAGTGATCAAGACAACACAACTTCAAAAAAGAAAGAGCACTTTAACTACAACTTTTGTGGACATATAGAACAAGGACACACAACATGAATATACCTTGATAAATCATGCATGCATATATACCTCAGACACCTATAATCAATTAAGACTTAAAATCTAAAAGGATAAGTCACTTAACATACCTTATCACCCTTGAAGTGTTACACACACCTAGCTTCTTCAACTTCTCATGCACTGAAGCATTGAGACACATATGATCTTTTGTAACTAGATAAAACATGTTTCCTATATTGTTCTAAGGCTTGATGAACTTGTCTCCCATATTGATTGAGCTATACTCTCCTTTGACACTCTTCATATGATCAGGATTCATATTGAGAACTGATTTTGAATTAACCTTCATAGCTCACATTGAATCTTCAATTTTCATACTCTGAGGATCAATTCTCTTGGCCTCATTTTCTTGAACATTTATCTTCTTATTCTTAGGATCTAACATGACAATTTTGGACTCATTCATTGGGTTGAAGTTCCTCTTGAAAACTATTCCATTGGATGCTTAAAATTTGCTAGTAAATCTTATTGTTCCACCTTGGTGATAAGATTTGGAAATGTGTCATTTTTTGTGACAGTTATGACACACAACACTCTTCCAACTTCTAGGCTCATAGATACTAAGATTCCAACCACAATCCTTGGCCTTATGGCCAAACTCACAACATGAAAAGAATTCTCCATTGAAGAAACTTTAAATATCCTTAGAAGACCATTTTTTGCAATCTCTAGCTCTGTGACCAAAATCATGAAAAATATAACAATAACCATTAAATGAATAACCATAAATCATAGCATTAGGTTGTCTAACGGGGTTAACCCTTCTCAAATCATCCTTTTTAGTAACCTTCTCATTAAATTGAGAACTTGGACCAGATTCTACATCATTCTTCACATGTTCTGCTTTGAACCCTAGGCCTGTTTTGTCACTAACCACTCTTTGGCTTTCCAAAATCCCCTCAAGAGTTGTAGAAATCTTTTCTAACCTCTCATACTTCTTTAACCTATTAGATGCATATACTAAATCAGATTCTAGGACTTTCAACTTCTCTTCATTCCTTATCCCTTAGGGCTTTAGTCACACTCTCTACTTGGGATTCCAAACCCTTGATGGTTTGCTCATGATCTATCTCAATACATATGATATGATCTTGTAAGCTATAAATCATTGACTCTACAACTTCATACTTCATCCTCAATGTTGCCTCAATATATGAAGACTTACCCATGTTTGTGCTCCAAGAGGATCTCCTTCAAGTTAAACTTGTTTCTTAAGGACTCACTCTGATACCAATTTTCGGAAGAACAATGGATTGATGGGGGTGAATCAGTCCTAAAATTTTCTTATTTCAATTACCATTAATTACAACATCCATTCACATACATTCAATGAGATCTTATTAGGTGTGCATGATACATTCAAATAACCATAGCACATAAGAGAGAATGCCTAGATACAATATGTAAGTGGGAAACCCTCATAAGGAAGACAACCCATTTAAAATCTACTTATATTACATAAAAAATATATTTATTGAAGCACCAACTTCACAACGAGCACCAACCCCTAGTTTAATAGAGTACCAACCCTATAAGGAGCATTAACCCCTAATTTCGTGAAGTACCATATCCAAAAGGAGATAAAACACCCTAAGATGATCAAGAACCGACTCAACAATATAAAATGAAGATATCTAAAAAAAATTACTACCACAATTGATGGAGAGCACTAATTCAACTCACACACTATGTTCAAGCCCTCATTCCTTCAACTCGTTGTATCTTATTCTTCATGGACTTGTCTTTGCTTCAAAACCTTGCACGCGTGATCTCAATAATTATTAAACATGTAACACACTTCACCATCTGTGATTTTATGCAATATAAGTTCCTTCACACCCTTAGGCAGGTCACATTTTTCCCTCTCAAAGAACTAGTTCAAATTTGAACTCAAACCCTTGCTTTACACGATTCTTACCTCAAAATCATAAATAAATTAGGTCTCCCTTATTTGGTTTGACAAATGAAACTCAAAAAAATTCAAATACATTCATTAAAACATTCACATTGGACCCATATAGGCCGGTCATGCCCAAAACCACCAAACATGCTCAAACCCCCATCACCTGGATGAGCTAAAACAACAAATGCCAAAACTATTAGTATTCAAGCTCAAAAATTCACCATACATGTGAAATATGGCATATTTACATCATCCATGGTCATACATTATTTTTCACTAATCAAATTTCACATAGCTAATTCAAGAAGGCTCATATCCTTCTCTAAATAGTCATTTCCAGAACCATGTCTTCATGTTTGGGCCTCGAGACCACTCAAGAACAAATCAACTATGTCATGTAACCACTCATTGCAATCCTTGAGCTCTATAGAACACATTCATGCATGGTATAGCTAATTTAAAATCCATATGTGAAAACAACACCAACGCTCCTCTTTACCAAATTGAGCTTCCTAGAAAGCAATTTTACAAACTCAACTTGTTTGCACCCTTGTTGACACTTATAATACCTCCAAAGTCATTCAATATGAAAAACTTTCATCCCAATTTACTCTCCAACTGATAGAAATCATCATCTAATCCATTCATGCATCATCTACCTCAATATTTCATTATGAACAATCCTATCCTGAAAACCAAGTAACCTTCTTCCTCACAAACTGGATGGATGACCCATAAAATATCATCACCAAGAGAAAAAACATATACCACTAGAAATACCTCTAAATCCTCTTTCTATAACACCTTACATTTCCTTCCAACTCCAAGTGAAAGGTCTTTAACTAGTTCCATCTTTGAAATTGCTTCTTTTATCCTTTTAGGACTCAAGAACTAGGCTTGAGCAACAATTGCTTCATCACCTCAAAAATCATTTCCAAACTTAGCCAAAACATTGAACACCCTTATACATGTTTTTGAAGAAATCAGAAACCTTCACCAAGCATGAACTACTTAGAACTATCACTTTACCTTACGAAGCTACTCAACACCCAACTAGATCAAGCATCTTCCATATTTGACCCTCAAGGAACAGTTCATAACTTCTTAATACCACATAAAAAACAAGTTTTATATACCAATATAAATCTCTCTGAACCATGATCACAACAAAACTTTAATGGATTCCTAACTCTTTCTGTAGCTCCTGCAATTCCATTTTTACCACAAACTACTCCAAATTGCCCTAAAAACTAATTTTCATATATAGGGAACACATTGACATTTATAAGTTCAACCATGATCTGAAACTATCATGGACATGTAGAAAAACTCAAGGTGTAAAAATAATGTCAATTTATTTTTCAACTCATTTGGACAAGCTTGCCTTAAATTGAACTTCTTCATAAATAAGCATTTATAGGTGGGGCCTACAAATATTCACAACTGTCTTACATTTTTGGAAATTTAGAGGAGTCCTCTATAACATTAAATCATAATTTTTTCAAAATTGATAAAGACAGGCTCTATATACTCCATTTTTTCCAAGTCACTTTGAGCTAGGGTTTCAAAGTAACTTATCTTCTTAACAATGGTTCATAAAAAAAAGTCACGATCAAACCATTTCATTATTTTTTAAAAATATTAATAATTGACTTAAAAATATATATTCAAAAGAGCTCAAGTCCCCATTAAAATCACACAGCTCACAACAAGCATCTAAAGGTCAACTTTTGCTTCAAAACCACACTTTAGATTACCTGGTTTTGTGAAAACTGATGTAACTTCCAAAATATTTTTTAGGATGACCTAAAACATTTCATGAATCATCATGACAACATCCTTTAACTGTACATACTCGACATCTAGCCCAAATTGATCTGAAACTATCCATCCATTAAGACTTACCTATGTTATCTTGTATCATTCTCATTTGCTTACTTCCCAAGGACCTCATACAAGAACTTTAACTATGAATATTGACCTGAAACTCATGATACACTTCATGTACACTAACACCAAGATGATACCATTCTTTGACAATACTTATCATATCCGAATCTCATACCTCCATCTCATTTTGCATGCTCTAGGGCTAGGAATAGGCCTGAAATGACCTAACTCAACCATGACACCTCATAAACTAGCCATGTTGACCTCATGCAAACTCTTAGACACTCTTGAAACATCATATCAAGTATGCATGATCTCATACCAACCTTCAACTCACATGGAGGACTCAAACTATGACCATGTAATCTAGAACCATATTGGGACAACATGACAACTCACCAACACTTGACACTATCAATCAATCTTCATGCTTGACACTGAATGAAACCACATGAAGATGCATATGACCTCATGAAACCATTTTCCATCAATGACATCACAAACACACAATGACGAACATCAAGGAGACTGATAAGATAGAATTATAGTGGTAGATGCAAATATGTTGACAAAATGTGTGAAAATAAGGTATACTTTATAAGTCTGTGTATGAAGTCTTCATGAAGTTTTCATCATGATACATGTTGAGAATGATTTTTTATGCTTTGAAAAGTGCAAGGAAGATGAAAATAACAATGTTACAAGGTTTTCATGACTATTTGATTAGATTATGAGTGGAATTTACATTGAATATAGAAATTATAGGATGGTTTTAACTGTAAAATAGAAAGCTACAGGTCGATATGATACTCTTGAGGTAGCGGGAGTCTGTTTGATCATCAAAAAAGTGATTTAGGCAATCTAAGGTGGCAAGAAGGAAGGTTAATGAGTGTTTGCAATCATAATGACAAGGAGAGTAAGTCAAATGATCAATAAGACCTCTTTTTCTTTATAAACAAGACCAAGAACACTAAAAAATAACCGCATGACAATGATAGACTATTTGAGCCAACACCATGGCATGAAGGCAAGGTATGTGGTCCTTTTTTTGTTTTTAGTTAGAGGAATATATTATGAACCCATGGGAGCTATAAAGAGATTATTCATATTGCATTTGGGATCCTATATCAAGATGAAGTTGGTCCATGATGCACTGAAGAAGTTGTTTAGGGACCTTGGTCCTAAAAGTTGTGTGTAACCATTGTATGGAAGAGACAAGCTAGTTGGTGAGCATGATTAGTTGAGATGGATCAAGAAAGAGGTAAGCATGATGTTATAATCTCATAATCATGATTTTTGACATGTATGAGTTCTTTTTATATCCCTACCCAGGTATACTGCAATGCTCTCATGGTGAGAAAGAAGGAAAAACAGAGCATAATGAAGAAATGACAGGTTTGTGTGCTTGATTTATGATTTTAGTTTATTTTTACAACAAAAATGTGATCCTAATAAGCTGAGAAATATTAATACCATGAGCTACAAGTATTTTTTGTCATTATGTAAAAAGGGGAAGAATAACTAGGTAGTTTTCCATCAATGACAAAGGGGGAGATTGTTAGCATGTGTGAGTCTAGGTGTTGTCATTGATGTAAAAGCTCATTAATGAAAAATATGATGATGGAGGAGTCATATAATATTCTCAGTGTGATGTTGACATGGAAATTCATGTTGGGGCATGATGAAAAGAGTGGACAAGGTGAGAATGGTTGGGTTTAGCACGCCTAATCAGGTGACCTGACTAGCCTAGGTGATGGAGTATGGTGAGTAGAGATACATGGTGGCTTGAGGATAATGGTAGAATCATGGAGAGCATGTTAAGAGATTGTGGAGATACTCACATGAGTTTCAAAGTGCAGGTACATGTTGAAGACCTAGTTGCAGGTGCTCATCTAGACGTTGTCTAGGTGCTTGGAGGCCAAATGAAGTATGAGATTCAGTTTGAGAGCCATGTGATCCCATGGATGTATGAGACCATTTTTTTCAATTTTTTCATGGCCTTTTGTATTGATTCCATGATGAGGTATGATGTTCTTCCACTATGAATTAGCTTAAACCATGCAAAACCCCTAGGGATAATCATGAAAATGAGATGGGATATGAATATGCAGACCTATTTGATCTAACCTGATGATTGGCTATGGTTCATAGGGGTTTATTAGAGGTGTGAGAAAAAATTTAAGTCAAGATAAGGAGAAATTTGCAAGTTGTGATGTTTTAGGAAAAACAGGGTGTTTGAGAATGCATTTTTCAACTCGAGTAGAAACTTATGATGCTCATTATGAATTTTGTGCTTTTTATGGGACCCAAAGGTTTTTAAGGATTTTTTTACATTGATCTAATAATATTTTACAAAAACAATGGATTGGTTTCATCATCATGTTTTTATGAACAAACGTCAAGAAGTCATACTTTTTATGGCTTTCAAACCCTAGCTCAAAAGTGATAGAGAAGATCTTCTTGGTAGGTGCCCAGAATTGATTAGTTTTGAAAAAGTGATGATTTGAGGTTGTATAGTACTCCTCCATATTTATAAAAAAAGGTATGATAGAGCTTGTAATAGTATGTTGACCCCACTCAAATAGGCAAGTTTCTGAAGATTTTTAGTTTATGGAAAACATTCCCATTAAATGTATTGATTGAATCAAAATTGATTGGAGTTTGGTATTTTTCAGACATTTACATGATATTTTCAAGTCATGGTTGAGGTCCTAGAGGGAACAGTGGCAGTTTTGAGTAGTTGTAGAGATTGACATGGTTGAAGGCCTTCCACTTGGAGTTGGAAGTAAATGTAAGATTTTATGGAAATTATAATAATACATATTTACAACTATGTATGGTTTATTAATTGATGATGTGTTTTGACATGTAAACCAACTCAATTTGTGAAGACCAAGTTTGATTGTTTTAGAACAGGATTGCTTTGGTTAGAAGATTAATGTAGAAGACTTATGATTTGGATAAGCTAATGCTTGTTATCTATTGGATAGTGAAGAGGGATGAATTTTTTCCCTATTAAATGAATTTAGATGATTTTAAAGTGACAACAAGGGTACCAAAAAGTTGAGTTTCTAAAACTACTTCCTGGGAAGCTTAGTTTAGAAAAGAGGAAAAGAGGTGTGGTTTGCATTGATGGATGTTTCATGAGGTATAACAAGTATGGATGTGATATCAAGGTCAGTGGATTTCAAAAGGGTTGTTACATGGAATATTTTAGTTGTTATGGTGTGATCTTGAGATTTCTTGGTGAAGAGTGGTTCCTAGAAGCAATTGTTTTTAGTAGGAAATGAGCTTACTTGGTAGAGTTATGAAGAAAATGAGTGGTGAAAGTTAATTTTTGAGCATGGATGATGTTATTACAATGTATTTGAATTGTGTGAATCCTTTGGAGGCTTTACTAATCATGGCGATGAGTTTGGAGGCCTTTGATGAGCCATGTAATGGGGTTTTGAGCCTATTTTGGATTGGTTGGTTGTCTTGGTGCATGGCCGACATGTATGGGTTCATTTTATGAATTTTTATTAGTATGGTGTTATGTTTTTATATTTTATTGTTTGATATCCTTGAGTATGACTGAATTATGTTATTTAGATGAGAAGCATATAACGTGAGAGTTTTGGTTCAAATTTGAACTAGTGAATTAAGAGGGGAAAATGTGAGTTGTTTGTGAGAGAGTAAGAGGTTCGAGGGCATGAAATAAGAGCTGATAGTGTGCACAAAATTATGAGAAATGTTACAAATCTTGTTTGTAAGATTTTGAGATCAAATCAGGTCATGGAAGTCCAAGTTTGTGCGAGTTAGAAAGAGGTGTGTTTGAAGGAATTTGGAGATGAATTTTGTGATCATGATCAACTGAGTGATGACAACATATCTTTATATTTCTTCTTAATTTAATATTTTGTGACTAGTCATACTCATTCAAGTCTCTTATTGTGAGTAATATCAACAAGGGTTTAGGGGTTGGTGCTCCTTGTGGGGTTAGTGCCCCACTTAAGAAATCTCGTGTGATGTGTAATATTCACTTGAGTACTTTGTTGTGAGTAATATCAACAAAAAAATTTAATGGGTTTTCTTCCCCTTGAGATTTTCCCACTTATAACTTGTGTCCTTGTGTACTTCTTCATGATTATGCTCTTGTGGATGGTTGTTTATTGTTAAGATCTCATTAATGCATGATTGAATGTTAATGGTGTGTGAAAGTTAATTTGAAATTGTTTAAGGGTTTTCAAGGTAATGATTCACCCCCCTAGTCCATTGTGCCTCCAACAACCCTAACAATCATTTTCCCATTTCTCATAGTTATGTTGTGGCCATTGAATCTAGATGTGTAACTCCATTTGTTACAATGAAGTTGTTTCATTTGATAACATAGAACATCATTCTCATAGTGATATGGATGTTTCTTTTACAAATCATAATGAGGAAACGAGGGATATTACTCATGTGTATGGTAAAGTTACCCCTTCTTCATATAATATGTTGAACCAATTCATATCTCCTAGATCTCCTCCTAAGTCTACCTCATACAGAGAGGGATATTTTATGTATATTATTACATGTCATGAATGTCGATGATTAAAGATAATTATTGACAAGCTTAAGGCCCAAATGAGATAGATGGATTAACAATCAAACAAACTATATCAATTCATGATAAGTGAAAAAAAGTCTTCTGATGAACCTGTTAGGGAAACCGCATGGGTAAATAATAGCAAAGATTTAATTATCCACCAGATTAATTTTCCAAAGATAATAGTTTATGTTTAAACAACAAATTATGATAGATTAAAACATAATGAATTAGATATTCAATTATATACATAAACATGAAATTGAATGAACATAAGACACAAGACTTAGGCGGGAAAACCTTTCGGTAAAAAACCCACTAAAAAGTCACTTATCCTTATTGAGAATAAACATTTCACTCGACACTCCCACTATTTCCAACAGTTACACCTTTATGGAGGAATTAAAAATTGTCACATACATTCGCTCATGAGTACATCATGTATATAATATTTTCTCACATATACTCAATTAATTTTATTACTCTCTTGTTACATACAGTACTTATCCATGTAACTAGTCTCTAACGAGATCACCTTGATTTATATCAAGGTGGGTGGGCTTTTTTTAGGTCATTCTTATATTTTAAATTTAAGAAATGTGCCGACATGATATGGAATCCACCACACTTTATATATTTTAAATACCATGACCATTTTAGTCTTTGGCGGGTTTCTTATTAAGACAATTTCACGCTTAATATTACAACCAAAACACTCCCCCTTAATGTTAAGTAAGGAAACATGCTAAATTATCTTTTTGTACAAAAGGACTTACAATCCATAAATCATGAAGATTTAGGAGAGCATGTAAAATTATAATTCTTGTTCCAAATAACACATTTCAATTCATATTTTTGTACAAAAGGAATTACATTCATATACCATCTAAGTGATTTAGGCTAACATACGAAAAATCATTTGTTCTGCGGATTTTATAACTCCACGATATACTACTTCAGTGCCATAATTCATTGTTGCATTAATCTACAAAATTAGACAAGCCGCAAACCAATTGCAACCATTTTGTGGGTTTTTAGAAAAGTCATGATACAGTTCTTTAGAGTTCCGTAGACTTCAACAATATGTGGAACAAAGCATGTGTTCCGCAGGCTTTGTAAAAACCATAGTACACACAAAAAAGTAATTCATTTTTTGAAAGGATAAAAACTCCACAGTACACAACATATTGTTTCACAGGTTTTTGGAAATTGAAAAACATGCGATACACATGAAAAAAGAATAATTCTCAAGATAAAGTGATTACCTATGAAGTCTTACATAATATTTTGGAGTTAAAAACTATCATATCTAATGCTTCGATGAGTATTATAAGTAAACTCACATAAAAGTGATAATTTACTCAAAAAAAATGGAAATAGTATACGGAGATTTTACATTTGACACAATCAGGGAAATAAGAGGTGGCATTGTAACAAACATGCAGAACATGTTCAATCTTATTTACTTCCCTCTCAAGGGAAACTCTGAGAGCCCAAAGCTTAAATGATTCAGAGGTGAAGATCAATGTCGTTCACATGATCATTTGAGTCTTGCTCATCTAATTTAGAGGTGAAGATCAATTTCATTCACATGATCATTTGAGCCAAAATCTGAAATATCCAACATAGAACGAAACTTGCAAAATTTTGTAGCACATAATGGATTTGTAAAAAATATTTGCAACCTGATTTTCAATAGAACAAAAATTTAGATCGATGTCACCATTTAGAAATTTCTCTCGAATGAAGTGCATATGGATCTCAATATGTTTGGTTCTTTGATACTTTGGTTAACACATAAAAGAAGTGTATTTCCTTTTACAACCATATGAAGTTCATCCAACAAGCTTTTCAACCACATAGCTTCCTTTGTTTCTTTCATAGCACTTATATACTTTGTTTCAGTAAAAGAGATATATAGTGTTTTTTATTTTTTTCTACTCCAAGTGATTACACATGCACCCAACTTGAAAAAGTATCCAAAAGTAAATTTTATATCAACAATGTCAGTAACATGGTCACAATCACAATAACCAAATAAATGTGCATCATCACAAGAAGAATGATACAAACTATAATTGATTGTACCTTTGATATATCTCAGAATATTTTTTTCATTTTCCAGTGGTCCTCAAAGGATCTTGCATGAATCTAGAAACAATTTCAACTACATATGATATATTAGGTCTACTGATAGTCAAATAAATCAAACTACCAACAAGTTATCCATATGAAGTAGGATTAAATTTATCACAAGTAGGTTTTGGATCTAGTTTAATTCCAACTTCCATAGGAATAGAGAGAGACTTACAATCAATCATGTTAAATCTATTAAGAAGGTTAGAAGCATATTGTGCTTTAGATGCAACGATAAATTTCTAATTTTAATAAAATAATCATGCCTAAGAAATTATTTAACAAACCTAAATCAATTATTTCAAAACGTTGTCTTAACTTCTCTTTGATTCTAAGAATTATATTTTTATCACTACTAGTAATCAAGAGATCATCAACATATAAGACAATAATATTAATAATATGATTGTTTCCATGTTTTACAAGAAAATCATTATCAACAAAATAGTTTTTGAAACCAATATCTTGAAAGAAAATATTTATCTTAGCATACCAAGCTCTAGGAGCTTGTTTAAGAGCATAAAAATATTTTTTAAGCTTAAACAACATATAACTCTTTACCATGTTTTGAAAACCCTCTAGGTTGATGCATGTAAATTTATTCTTTCAATTCACCATTCATTCAAAAAGGAATTTTTAAAAATTATTTGGTGAATCTCCTATCCATGTTGAGCAACAAAAGATAGAAGAATTCTAAACGTAATCATTTTTTAACCAGGTATAGACACTTGAATTTGGTATCTATGCCCCTCATCGCTCGTGTGCGCATACTTATTTCAATCCATCCCCCTTATTTAATTAAATACCCATCTAATCCTCATTAATTAATTAACCAATAGTAATTAATTAATCATATGGCCAACTATCCCATCCACATTAATATTTATGCCTATGAATTAATTAATTCATGTCAATTAATTAATCCCATTTATCTTTCCCTAACCAACCTTCTATTTCTATAGCTTTTATCCTACACACACATCCCCTTTCCTTTTCTATATTTTATCTATTTTTATGCCCTAACTACCATTATCTCATCCCTTGCCCACCTAAGTGCTTTAAATCATCCTTTTATTCTCTAAGAAAATAAAAATCTTGTTAAAAGCACAAAAGCAACCCATTGGGGAAACTTTCCCCACAATCGGCTATGACCCAGCCTGATCACTGTCGACCCTATAAAACTAGTTTCTTTCTTTCTATTCATCATCAGATGCATGCAACTTTGGGCTTTCTTGCGAACTGAGTGTCCTTCTCTACACCTGAGCATTCTCAAAATATTTATAGACCTTCTAGACATCGTCTCAGCATGTTTGCATCACTCACGATCATCTTTCGTGAGAGTTATCATTATCCCTATGTGGATTTATTGTGTTTTTATTGAATTATCTTTATATTTCTTATATCTAATCTTTTACATGTTCAAATTGGTTCCAACAGCATTCAAAGCTTCTCTGACAACCTTTTCCCTTAGCCTTTTTCTTGCATGTTATTTTTCTCATTCATTCATCCTCGGCTTTATCTAATTTTTTTACAGTCGTTGTCAACCCTATCAAATCATCGTCGACCTAGGCCCATTTTTCCAAACAAACTTCTTTTATTGTTTTTTTACCCATTTCTTGGGGTTTTGTACCTCTGGTCCCTTACTGTAGACTACTCACAACACATACATATCCTTAACATCCTCTAGCTGGCATCCAGACTCTTTAAGTCTGCATATTCATCCTACAGTCTAGATCTTCCCTCCCAGGTCATCGTCGACCTGCCTTCACACAGTCTGGGTCGTTGTCGACCCAAACCAAGTAACAGTCAATTTACAGTTATTGTCATCTAATTAGCTTTTAGATTGATTTTTTCATCTTCCCAAATTTGGTAATATCTCTATTTTTACATGCTTCTATAATTTCATTCCTTACATCACTCTTTCTAAAAAAACAGGGGTTGACATTCGTGAAAAGAAGTTAATCACTTCTTGGAAGTGCATTGTCAGGTAACCCCCACATATATCTATCTAATCCATCTTCATTCCATTTTTGCAAGACTATTAAGTTGTAGCGAAAATCAACCATTTTGTGCCTGTATCAATCACATTATACATTTGAGGTAACATAAACCCTCCAGCATTTCTAATTTTTCTAGTTTCTTTAATCGTTATTGCGTTAACCCCTCATTAAGAACGAGAAATTTGGTAAACATTCCTAGCATTCCCAGTGGGACCACCCTTTAGGTGGTCTCTTTTTTTATATCTTCTATTTCTTTTATCTTTTATTAACATTGCAGCATGGAGATCTTCTTTATTGCTTGCCCGTGTTAGGTTCATGGCTTGGATCGCTCATCACTCAAAAGTGGAGATAAATAGGAAAAGCGATATTCAGGTATTCCCTGTTTTTCCCTATTTTCTCTTGTTTACATCATACTTTCTCATTCTTATTTACATCCTCATTGAATATCACACTTCATTTTGGAATTAAAAAGAACATTCTTTTTGCATCTTTCTTGCTCACACAGTCTAAATAGGGGTTCAATCTTCTGCATCATACATCTTATCATGCACAGCCTAAACCACATAAATCAAATTAACACATCAAAAAACTTCCTCTCCCGGTAGACTGATTGGTATTTTATCACCCAACAAGAAGCTGCCTCAGACACCTCCTACCCATAGCTTACCCAAAACCAGACACAGTTCACCTTCTCCTAGGTCCTTTTTTATCCATTCCCCTTTTATTTTTTCATATTCTTGATCAAAACGTAAAAGGAATTGTTTTCTTTATTTGTCTCCTTAACAAATGGAATAAAACTTCTCCTCGGGTAGTTCTCAACAATCCACCATGACCCCATCCAAAACCTTGGTTGTTTCTAGACCTTCTTCTAGACCCATCTATGACTACCTTCACCATAGACTCTCTACTTCCCAACCACGCCGACAGGTGGATTCCAGTCCTTCCTCGACATCTCCTATCATCCCTACTTCATTAGATATCACCATGCCTAACCAACCTATTAACCTTTTTCTCTCTCCCACATCATATCTCCCCGTCCAACTTCCATCTTATTATGATCTTGTTTCTCCTCATCATATATCTCCTCAATCAATCCAATCTTCACCACCTGATATCTTCAGACAATCATTCCCCAATCCACCATCATAAAACTCATCCTCACGTCCTACATCATATCAATTCAACCCCTTTTTAATCAACACCATACATCAGACACATTTCCCCACATCTATTTTATCATCTTCATCATCTACCCCTATATTAGATATTTTTCCTACTACCCCTTCAAGGGACATCCTCACATCCCCTTTACCCACGATCCCACTACCTACCACCTTAACCTCCACTGCTTCTCTTTCATCTACAACTAGTCCTACTCTTACCACATCTGCACTAGCCTTGACTACACCTATCTCTCTATCCACACATATCATTCCCAGATCATTATCTACATGTCTTCAACACGCACTTGTCACTACAATTATTTCTTCCACGTCCATAGATCCATCCAAGTATACCTTGACGTAAATATCACATATTTCTTTACCCATGCCCACATCATCATGTCATGCAACATCTATCATTCCTGCATCTACATCCACAATTCCTCTTAGGACATCTAAGATAAACAAAAAAGGTGTTTATACCTCTATTATAGAGCCCCTCATTTCTACATTGATTCATCCACCATCTATATCACCTCCTTCCCACATAGACCTCATTAATCGAATCATCCAAACACATCTTTCGATTTCTATAGCCACGCCAAGCCCCATTATTGATTCCACACTTGAATATACTCCATTCACTGTATCAGACCATGTTCCCTCATCCACCTCTCTTCCATATTTTCCCATCGTGCCATCCTTAGAGCCCATATAGGTTCCCCTTTTTGTGCTTCTACCAACACCTACTGCATCGAATATCATGACCACATCTCCATTATCCCTCTCTTCTTCCACACCACCTTCATCATTTGAGAAATATTGGAAAGAACTTCAACTTGCCGCAGCTATAGGTGATCCTTGCATCTCATCCACATGACCAAACATTCCCACATCGAACCAATCCCTATCCTCCTTGGAACAAATCATGCAAAAATTACTTCCTCCATTACCGAAAACCCTATCTTCAAATCCACTAGTTGAAATCATTGTCATCCCTGCTAAGGGCACTCCTCAACAATCCAAATCCAAAAACCTTAGCATCCTTCCATAATGATCTCTTGAGCATCCTCATAAGAGGATAAACACTCCTCCTATCAAGACTATATCTACATCCTTCATCCTAGGCTTGCATCCCTCTATCTTAGAACTCCCTCCTCCATCGCAGTCAATCAACCAATCCAAATCCAAATAGTATGATTCCCTCCTAAGATAAGTGCCCTCATCGAAAACACCTCCACTTATTCAGCCATCCAGGCTTAAATCATCCACCACTATGTATTCATCTAGACCACCTAGACCTCAACCCAATCCACCTTCACCTTTGATATCCACACCATCTTACAAAACATTCCCTGGTGCCTACATCGAATCATATGCAAAGGTCCTCCAACATCTGCTTCAGACTTATTCCATCACACTCCCACCAATCAGGGTCTTCAACCTGAATTATCTAAAGCCCTCTTGGTTTGATCTCTATTATATTTTTTCCTATCATCGCACTCCAAGCCATGACACTAAACATTTTAAGGCCCTTCATACTATCATCCATGATATTATTGAGCGAGAAGACCTCCTTGATGAGTCCCCTTCTCCATCTACTACTTCATCCATAGCCCATCTGATCCCTTTTACCACATCTCCATCCGCTAGGATTTCTGGGTCTCTTCACCCATCTACATCATCTCCTAACACTCTTCTTGATGAGGGTCCTCCCTTGTTCATTGATATTTTTCACCTTGATACACCATCCTCCTGACATCCATATCCTTTGACATCCACTATCTTATCCACATCCCTTTCACTGGGGGAACATCTTCCCCCCTCGTTATTGATCTTTTAGCATCCTTTTTCTCTTCTCCATAGATTCATCCTTCTACACTAGGGGGACTTCTTTCCAATACTTATTTGTTCATATTAGTTACTCTCCACATTCGACATTGTCTTATCTTATCCAACTCGGTTCATCCAATCATACTTTCATCTTCTCTTCCTATGACTACTTTCATTGCCATATCTATGATTCCCTTTGGAAGCACCATGGATTTGTATAAAATATGTCATTTAAAATGCATGTTTCATGATTTTTGTCTCATCTCATCTCATCTAGTCCTTGTTTATCTTGTCTCTCCAAGGGGACCATGTATTCGTCTTAAATGCATACCTTTCACTCCCTTAATAAGTAGCGCTTGCTCTTACTTTTGCTTGTTCATCTCGACATGTCTCTCTAATGATACATTAATGTTAGCAGTCTTGTAACTTTATCAGAATGTCACAACTCTAGAAAGGATCCAACTCTAAAAGTTTTCCCCTATCTGGATTGGACCATACATTATTGCACACAAGTATGGGTCATGATCCAGTCGTTTGGCCTCCCTTGGTAGTAAACCGAAAGTGGAACCGCTTAACGCATTGCACTTGATACCATAATATTGTTAGAACATTTACCAATGTGCCCTTAGTCATGTCTTTAGATCATTCCTCCATCTTAGCCTCTTCTATCTCTTATCATGATGATTTGGAATTATGTGGTCTTCCATCACTTCCTACATGTGACCTTAAATATGGGCACCATGACCCTTCCCATAGCATATTCCTTATGGATAGGTTCTCCCCTTTGGTGAGAACTATGTGATCATCACATCAATCACCTTCTTATTCACCTATTGGAACCATGCAAAGGGTCCAAGGGTGTCTCTTGTGCATCATTATCCCCTCTGAAGTGGTCTACATAGCTGGTCCTAGCTCTCCCCATGTGAAATCAAAATTCATGGATGGTTCAATTAAAAATCAAAGTTATTAAAAATAGATTGATCCCTTGAAGGACAACTGTTCATACAAAAAAATCAAAAGCACGTAAATCAAAATCAAAGTCAAAATTAAATCAAAGGAAATAAATTGATTCCTCAAAGGATGGATATCATGTATTATTCTTGTCATCCACATAATTTGTATAAAGTAGACCATACCCTCGAAGGATGACTACTAATTATGGAATTTGAAGGTTTCCCACATTGATTAGCCTTCCATTTTAGCATCCTAAGAAAGCTTCCCACATTGATAATCTTTTTTCTAATATACTTCCCGCATTGATCAGTTTTCTCTCTCCCCTTCCTAGAGCTGGGGCATAGTTTTAGGGAACATCACTTTTGGAGAACCCTCTTCCCACATATGAGTTACATCTCAAACCCCTTTCGTCATGTTAACATTAGGTTTATGATATCATCTCATCCTTTGTTTCCTTATGATCTTTCAAATAACTAACTATCGTTGGTTATGTACTAGCATTAATTTTGGTCGCATGTGCCTTACGTCACCTGGATCCTCTTTTTGTTTTCCTCCAATGTAGTTGGAAGAATCTTTTCTTTGTACATTCCTCACTATAACGTAGTGTTGTTCATACCTATATGCACTGTCACGAGGCATTTTCTTCATAATCCTATCATATATGTCTTTCAACATATCTTTTTTTCATCTCAATCACATATCTGTTACCTATCTATCTTACAACACATTTATTCTTACTTACATCCATCATTAATCACATCCATTTTCAATTTTTTTCATCACATCTTACCCATATACATTATAATCATCATCATCAAATTTAAACACAAATCATAAAGTCTTAATCCTCAAATCGCACATTTATATCATCATCCTATTCATACACATACACATAAAAGATAACAATTTAATCATACATCTATATAAAATAAGCATACAATATAAAATCACTATCACATCTAATCTAAAATCCATCATCATGACATACAATCTAAAATCACTGTCACATCTAATCTAAAATCCATCATCATGACATACAATCTAAAATCACCATCACATCTAATCTAAAATCCATCATCATGACATATAATCTAAAATCATCATCACATTGAATTAAATCCATCACATCACATGATCAACATATAATAATCCATGACAAAACCATATATCATATATCTAAAAGTATATCAACCCTCTAGAGGGCTCCCTCAAAGCAGAGATGTTATCAAAATTGGTGAAGTGAATGTCTGAGGATCTCAATTCCTCTCCCTCTGGGGTAGGTACAACACCTGATTCATGTGCATCTCCACCACCCTCATGGCCTCCCTCCACTCATTGTGGTTGTACAACACTAGTTGTACTCCTAGATGGCCCTGATCCTTTAGTCACCATCCTTTGAAGATGCTCCCAATATTGCAGCATCTTCAGCAACTTCTCGAACAAAATCCCCTCATAATATATAGCCTCTACAACAAGCGCCCTATATCTATCCATAGAGATCATGCCAGGAGGTGCAACCTATCCCAACCCCTGTGGAGCTTCCTAAACGTCGCTCATCGAATCCTTCGCCACAATGGTAGAGAGATAACCAAAGCAGACCTTATAAGCCTCCCTCTTCCTATGGTAGTGGTCTCTCTCGTAAATAATTTGGTCACACTCTTGCGTGACTGCATCATGTTGTTGTAGAGATGTGTCTTTCTCTACACATGTTTGATATCTCTCCATTCTCATATGATCTATCTCAGCACATAAACGTGCCACCTATGCATCATCTTCGTCTCCTCTAGGATACGCCTTAACATTAACCTCCATCTCCTCTATATCCTCCTCTCCTCCCTCCTTGGTCACTCGGGCTGCCCATATTACAGTATGCCAATCAGAGTACCCCACTCTTACATCGTCATCATCATCCTATGGCGTAGCCTCCTCTTCTACAGGGTCTTCCATAGTAGTGCTCGGCAGCTCTCTATTCAACTCCTCCCTCATGTACAAAATAAAATCATGAGGCACTATCTGGACAACTCCATAGTGTCGCCTCACCATATCAAACTGAACAACCTCTATCATCTCTGGTCATCTCCCCTTCATCCACCTCATCCTCGTCATCCCTGTCAACTCTATGTCTACACTAGGCCATGCAGGGAACCCTCGATATGGCGTTTAGGTAATCTGATCAACATCTAACTCTGCAATCCAGTCTACATACTCGTCCACCCTCCTCTCACTCCTCTCATTGAAGTCCTAATTGGCCCTCCATCTCAGGAACTCAACTATAAGCTCTATATGGTCTCCTGTGACCCATGGAAGCCTTGGTGGCCTAATCACAACAATATCGTCGTAGGCCTCGTAGTGAAGTAGGAAACCCACATCCAATCCTGACCTCCACCCTGCCCTGTACATGGAGAGCTAATGGTAAACCTGAGCCAATATTGCGTAGTCCCAAAAGAGAATATAATATGATGATCAACAATATCAGCCACTACGCTAGCTAGTGCCCATGGGAATCATAGCTCCTCTCAGAGTCTGGACTAAAGCATAAAACGATACTGACCATCATCACCATGCAAATCAAATCGGCTGCGTGGCACCCCAGCCTCATATCTTAACTCATACAAAAAATCACCATGAAGAGAATTTGATGTGGAGTGCACATCAGCTTCTGAATAGCCGCGTTAACACTGCTAATTTGCTATCACTAGTGATGGGGACTATCTTCTCCACCTTGTATCAGATAATCTCAGAATTTGATACACTTCCTCTAGGGTGACTGGTCGTCTCCCTTGTCTTAAACCAAAATGTCCCTATTCCCTTCATGATCCCATCTCTCCACCAAAGAAATCATGATCCCCACATCTCATGGGATCCTCTAGTAGTGTCTAAACCTACTTAATCCAACTGTGGACAGATGATCCCACTCAGCATTTATCACATTTCCTCGGATCTTCTCATATAGAGGAGACACTCGATCTCTCAAGTATAAGATCTCCTGTGGCCTACAATCACAAATAGAACATGCTATACATTAGATACACAACTCCAAAATCCATCCAAAATCCATTAAAAATCCAAATAAACTCTAACTTACCCAATCCTACATCAGTCAACGCCGACCCAGGTTGCAGATCGATGCATTTTAGGGTCAGTCGACGTGCCTTAGGGACTAGTTGACGTTGACCCATTTGGGTCGCCGCCAACTGCCCCTGGCGTCATCCATTTCTCTACAAACAATGTAAAAAAAAATAAGAAAACATAAAATTTAATCAAAAACCAACATGGTTTTAGTTACTCACCATCCTCCACACTCTCTGGGGTTTCCTCACAGCTCCAGTAACCTCCATCTCTCAGTTATAACTTTAATCACTCTATTTTTTCTCACCAACTTCATGTGTGTAAATGAGCATTGTCAACTGATCCGTGGGCTTATATAGTCTCCAAATTCAGGTCATCATCGACCCCTTTAGGTTGCCATCGATTGACCCCCGTCACCTTCGTCTCCCTTTGGCAGTAATTATTTTGGGCTTTTCCCCCCTCTCTCTTCTATTCCATTTCAGGGCGTCATCTTTGGTTGACCATTAAGTCTACATTTGTGGTCATTGTACCCACCCAAAATTACATGTGCTACATTGTCAAAAAATAGTTTTAAAAGTCCCCAATGATGATTTAAGTCCTTTCAAGAAGGTGTTCAAGCTCTAATTTCCATTCGCGGTGTATATTTGTCACCTAGACGTCTTTACTTAACCTTCCTGCACTTTTTCCAACTTCCTGCCTCTTTCAACACATGTTTTTTCCTTTAGTGTCAGGACCACCACCCTACTTAAGCGGAGGTTCTGCCGCCCAAAACAAGGCGGCGGTCCTGAAACCACTGCCCTGTACAGGGCAGCAGTCCTACCCGCTTTTTCCAGAATCCCTCACGCATGTTTTAACATGCACCAGTTCACTTAATTTTTCATTTTACATGCATCTGTGAGCCAAATTGTCTAAAATTAGCTTTGATTGCTTGGTTCTCCTTCCTCCTAGCTTTAAATAGATTTCATTAGTTAGAACTACTCCTTCATGCCTTAAGCTCGAAGGGACCTCCCATCCTCAATTCCTATATATTCCATGTTTGTATTCAAGCAATAGGCCTGAGAATTTTTGTGTATCTTGCATTGTATTGCTGCCACAATCTTGCTAGGAATTACATAGCCAAGCTCATCTCTCTTGTGTTATCTCTCTTCTACTTGCATTGAATCCAAACTGCCTTCAAGCTACCATTGCTCAAGCACCATCCTCCTATCGTTGTTCTTGCATTCTCAATCCCTTGGACTCATATGAACACTTAGAGAAAGAGAGGAACAAACTGAGGGGGAAAACTACTACATAGCTAGATTTACCTCTATTCTATGAATTCCAGGTTCGATTTGTTGTTTGATTTCCCTCACTATTGCAATTTACCGTTGTTACATCATATCAAATAGAGTAGAAATCAATTTCTTTTCATTTACAAGTAATTAGTTAATTTCCAAGAGGGTTAGAATCTTTCATAGCAACCCTCGGTGACAGATCCTCTTCTTCCCATCCATGTGGATGTGAAGGAGAGAATATCTATAGGAGGTTGTCTATATATCATAGATCATTTGGAAAAGTTCTTGTTTTAAGTTAGTTTAGTTTCCATACAGTTAGCACAGGTGAATAACCACACCGGGTTAGCTCACTTGTTTAGTTTTAGTGTAGAAATATTTTAATTATTTAGAATACAAGCAAATTGTTGTTTGTGATTATAATATTCTAGTTTTTTTATTTGTTTAGATTAGTTTCCCTTTCATCAGTTGCATAGATTGTTAGTTTCATCTTAATTAATTTGGACACTTTAAACTAGATCAACACTTAGATCCAAGTTAGGCAAACAAACCATAAGAAATTTATGCTACCCCTTTATAGCCTCTAAATCTCCCCTTTGCCAACTCAGCTACCAGGAGATCACACTAGTAGATCCCAGTCACTGATCCTCTTATAATTAGTCACACACATTCAACATTTGCGGCTTCAACACGACCTCGGGGGGTCAAGTGCGGTTGAAAGTTGCATGTCAATTTTCTTTCATACAGTCACCTCCATTTTTCCCTTTGGGCATTTCAATCTAACATTCAAACTATTCCTCCTTTGGACATACGTAACTCTCTAAGTCCACATTTATGGCCATCTCTTTTTTTCCTTCGGCATGTTAATCACTATTCCCTAAGTCCACCTTTAGTGGTTATAATCATTCCTCTTTTGGGCATTTTATTTCATAATCCTATCTAATCCACACACGAAGTCCTCTGTTGAGGCCATATTCATCTTTTCATTTGGGCATTACACTCATTATATCAAGTCCACTCTTATGGCCATATTCATGCCTTTCCTTGGGAACCATTATTTTTCATCAAAGTCCACCCATGTGGCCATGTTTTTCCCATCTTGGGGCATACTTTTTCATGTTTCCCTTTTTGGCCATACCCTTCCCCACTTGGGGCATATTTGAATTTTCCTTTTTTTTGCCTTTATGACCATACTTTACCCCTTTAGGACATATTAACTCATCACTAGCTTTTTCATTTTACCTTCTCGGCATTTTTTCATGTCCCACTGGGGCACCATATCATTTATCCTTGTTCCTTGTGGACAAATACGTTTTCACTCGATTCTTTGTGTACGAAGGATTTCGCATACTTTTTCACATATAGTTGTGCATATTTTAATGATTTGCTTATGACCTGTTAGTCATCTCATCTTGCATCCATACTGCAGTGGTCTTCACCCACTCACTCGTCCATAGAATGTTATAGCCCATCTCTGTTGAGACCACAATTATCCTTTGTTGATGTGATATTGGAGTCACCACCATAGTTTTCATTATTATTGTGATCCTTTTTTCCTGGGACATCTTTCCTTAGTTATGCTTTCACCCATATTTTCTTCACCCACCTGCCCTTTTTCATCCACCTTTTTCAAACGTGTCACTGATTTCCCTTAACGTCATTGACCCCCTGTTTTAGGGGGGCTCAACTTCAATCCTTTTTTTTTTCAATCCTAATCTAACTCTCATCATTTTTGTCTCATAGCTTGCTAGCTCAACCCACTCAAAAAAAGGGGGGCAAATGTAGACACATGAATTCGGTATCTATGCCTCTCATCACCCGCGTACGCATACTTATTTTAATCCATCCCCCTTATTTAATTAAATACACATCTAATCCCCATTAATTAATTAAGTGACAATAATTAATTAATCATATGCCCAATTATTACATCCATATTAATCTTT
The DNA here is from genome assembly GCA_019776745.2 of Taxus chinensis. Classification (NCBI taxonomy): domain Eukaryota; kingdom Viridiplantae; phylum Streptophyta; class Pinopsida; order Cupressales; family Taxaceae; genus Taxus; species Taxus chinensis. Next base: position 293,366,467 of record CM034146.1, on the reverse strand, counting down.
ATGCTTATTAATTCATTTATTCATATTAATTAATTAATCCCCTTTATCTTGCTCTAACCAACCTTCTATTTCTATTGCTTTTATCCTACACACACATCCCCTTTGCTTTTCTAGCTTTTATCTATTTTTATGCCCTAACTACCCTTATCTCATCTCTTGCCCGCCTAAGTGCTTTAAAGCATCCTTTTATTCTTTAAGAAAATCAAAATCTCGTCAAAAGCACAAAAGCAACCCATTGGGGAAACATTCCCCACAATCGGCGATGACTTAGCTTGATCACTATCGACCCTATAAAACTAGCTTCTTTCTTTCTATTCATCATCAGATGCCAGGGTTCATTTTAAGAGACCTCTTGGAAATCGGAGGTGGAGAATACCTGGCAAATATCCCCGGAACCGGTTTCGCGGGAAGGCAAATTTTTTGGGGGTTGTATGAAAAAATTTCGCCTGATTGTCAAGTGTTGCGACAGAAGGCTGCAGACGCGCAACGGGAGATTTTGCTATCGTGCATCAAAAAAAATGCATTGATGCGCATCAATAGACCTCAGTGACGCGCGTCATTACGGTTGTTGACGCGCGTCACTGAGGTCTGTTGACGTGCGTCAATGCATTTTTTTGACACGCGACAATAAAATCTCCTGTCGCGCGTCTGCAGCCTCCAACCTCTGCTTTCTCATCAAAAAATATATGTGTCGCACATCAAAAAACTCTTTATCATGCGTCTGATATGCGTCAATATCTGTTGTACCTCCTTTTCACGTGTCAACTATCCGTCAAGGTCACGCGTCAACAAATAACCCTCATTGACGCGCATCAATGCATTTTTTTTACGTACGACAGCAAAATCTCATGTCGCGCGTCTGCGGCCTCCAACCTCTGCTTTCTCATCAAAAAATCTCCATGTCGCGCATCAACAAACTCTTTATCGTGCATCTGCTATGCGTCAATATCTGTTGTACCTCCTTATCGTGCGTTAACTATCCATCAAGGTCACGCGTCAACATATAACCCTCATTGACACGCATCAACAGACCTCTTTGACGCGCGTCAACAAGGTTGTTGATGCGCGTCAATGAGGTCTGTTGACACGCGTCAATGAGGTCTGTTGACATGCGTCAATGCATTTTTTTGACGCGTGACAGCAAATATCCTGTCGCGCGTCTGCAGCCTCTGCCCTCTTCTTTCTCATCGAAAAAATATCCATGTCGCTCGTCAACAAACTCTTTGTCATGCGTCTATTATGCGTCAATATCTGTAGTATCTCCTTGTCTGCAAACCCTCCTTGTCGCGCATCAATAACTTACCCCCTTGTCACGCGTCTATAATACAGGATATATCATATTGTTGAAAAATGTGAAGTAGAAGTGTTCTACCTGGCGAATAATCTAGGTTTATATAGGGGATATTTTTCAAGGCTAGGCGAAGCCGACCCCTAAAAAAATTAAAGTGTAATTTTTAGGCGAACAGGTCACTGACCCGTGCCAAAAAATTCACCTTTTCAAAATTTTCAAAAATGGAATATTCGCCATATTACGAATATTCGCCACTAAAATTTTCCCTGTCAGATGCATGCAACTTCAGGGTTTCTTGCAAATTGAGCATCCTTCTCCGTGCCTGAGCATTCTCAAAACATTTATAGACCTTCTAGACATCGCCTCATCATGTTTGCATCACTCACGATCATTTTTTGTGAGAGTTATCAGTATCCCTATGCAACTTTATTGTGTTTTTTACTGAATTATCTTTTTATTTCTTGTATCTAATCTTTTACATGTTCAGATTAGTTCCAGCATCATTCACATATTCTCCGACAACCTTTTCTCTTAGCCTTTTGCTTGCATGTTGTCTTTCTCATTCATTCACCTTGGCTTTATCTAATTTTGTTACAGTCATCGTCGACCCTATCAAATCGTCGTCAACCTAGGCCCTGTTTTCTGAACAGACTTCTTTTATTATTGTTTTCAGCCATTTCTAGGGGTTTTCTACCTCTGGTCCCTTACTACAGACTACTCACAGCACATACATATCCTTAACATCCTCTAGCTGACTGTAGACACCAAATTTGTGTCTTACGACCCCTTGTGACCCGCATCTCATCTCGCAATCTAACCTCATCACCTAAACCTTACACAATGATTTATTAAGTACCTTATAATTGATAAATCCACATCACCTTACCCGCCACCTCACTTTGCCACCTCATCATGACCTAGCCCTAACCCTAAACTAACCTAATTAAGACCCATGACTTGGTCTAGACTCACATCCATAACTAATGCCTCCTTACTCGCACCCAAAGCTGACCTTCTAGCCACTTGACCAAGCCCGCAACTGATCTCTCGGGAGAAAAGCAGGGAAGGTGGGCTATTTTACTAAAAATAGCCTACTTTTTCCTTACCGATGTCGATTCCTACTCGACCGCCGTCGGTTACGTAACCGCCATCGGTTCCCTGTAAATGGGCTCCCCAAACCAAAACAACGGATCGGAATTTCATTTTGGGATCAGTCGAAGGATTTCTGGATCAATAGAGAGCATTGGGAGCGAGAAACAGAGTCCAGATCTTCACTTGACCGAGCAGAGACGAGTGGAAATACCAGAAGTGTTCACAGCAAAGGAGATCAGCTTGCATCTTGGTCAAAACCAGTAAGTCACATCTTGCATGTCCTCTGTTATAACATTTCTTATGCTTCTTGAATCTCAGTCCTCCTAAATCCATTTCTGAATCCACTACCCAACGTGCCATTGCATCTAACTGTCATTCTTTTACCCCTCATCATCTCATTTCCTAATATCATCCATAAACCAGCCTTACAAACACCATAGCTACCAAGAAGATCCTAGAACCCACCGGTATCGGTTATCATTAACCGGCATCGGTTATCAGTAACCGGCATCGGTTTCTCTGATCAAAACCAGAAAACCAGCCTTTCCCCTACCCAGTTCAACGAAACAACTTAATTGATATCTTACAGTCTTTTGTGTTAATTCATATTAGCAGGGGAACTGACCACCTTTGAAAGGAAGTTTTATATTTCCTGGGCCCAAGGCAGTTCCCTCATTTATTGTCTAATTAAAATCTTGTGGTCTTGTGTTCTTATTTGCAGGTAGTCCTTCCAAGACAAAAAGGAGTTCTTCGTAGTCAGCTTGATCTTTCTCTACGGTACGCGCACACCATCTCGACATTCAACAGGTATTCCTCCTAACCCTAACCCCATCTGTTTCTAAAAGGAATGAAAGGATAGAAGCAACTCTATTCCCAGAAGCCGAAACATTCCGAGTGAAACATTTTGGCACGCCCGGTGGGACCCATTTTGGGTTTCTTTCTCTTGCTTATTTTTCATTTTTAGGAAGCATACTTGCTTTTTGCTGCTTTTGTTATCTATTTCGTAAAGAACTTGTCTTTGCTTTCCTAGTTTCGCATTAGTGAAAGTCATTTCTCTTGCTTCATCGAACATAATTTTTGATTTGGGTTTAAAACACATGCATTGGCATTCCTGCTTGTTGTTCTTCAATTCTAGTGAACATAGATTAAGTAACAGGTCGTACACGTGGGGGTGATATCCACGGTATTGACAGGAAATTAACCCTAGTTTCACTGCACAACACATACCGAATCACTTCACAATTAACACAACAGCTCAAACATCCCCCCTTTTCCGCGGTATTCCTCCGCCCGATTGAGGTAACCTTCTAAGCCAAAACAAACTTGACATTTCCCCTAGGTCTTGTTGTTTAGGATTCTGACATCATCTTACGTCTAAAGGCATAAGCCCACGATAACTAAAATTAACCCTAGGATTAGTCTCTGGATTTGCGTGTGCATCTTGCTTGTTTTCAAATTCTGGTTTCTCTGTCATACTTTGTCTTCTGTGATCAATAAGTTGATAAATATATTCAACGTTGCTAAAAATCAAATTAGCAGCCTTTTATATCTTCTTATCCTAGACTTTTGACACCGGCATCGGTTAAGGGACCGACGTCGTTTTCTCTGTGACCGACACCGGTTAGTAAACCGATATCGGTAACTGGTTAATTCATCATTCTGAGGTTGTTTTTGTTCTTGATAGATTGAAACTTTCCTGTGTGTTCTTGTCCATGGTTGTCATCACTCGGAAGCAAGCCGCCACCATGGTTTCACATGCCTGCTCTGTGTCTTTGCCTGAATCACCCCCTTCACATTCTATAGGGAACCCTACGGACACCAGTGAGATCCCCCAAATTCCTGTAGGAGACAAGGACTTTGCCAAATTTCTGGATGCTAATCCCAGCGCTGTACAATACTATTTGTCTCATGCCCCTGACCGTACGCCTGATGGTCAGCTCCTTATTGGCATGCCTATTAGTATAGCTGCTCATTTAGCTCCCACTCCTCCTGATAACACTGCCTTACTTCCTGCATCTCTAGCCCCGTCTCCTAATCCGACGGCTTCAGAGGTTCATACGACCCCGATTAGCTTTCCTTTGGTTAATCTTGGACCCCACGTATCGTTACCACCAACTGCCCCTACCTCATCTCTCTTTCAGACCACTCCATTCATGACTTACTCTCTGCCACCTATTCACACGAGCTTTCCTTCTCAAGCTCCGCCTACCTTTTCATTCCCATACACGTATCCAGTAACCTCAACACCTTATATGGGACATCCCTATTCTGTTGCTCCAACATACTCATCCTCCATACCTTATCAACACTTAGCCCCACCATTGTCCAGCGGAAGCCCTTGGTCCAACTTGCCTCCGTTTACCACAACCGCACCATCATCTCATCCAACCACAGATTTCATCAAACAAATGATGGACAAAATGCAAAAGCTGGAGGCTTCGGTTTCGGGAAGTCGTAGCGCCTTGACATACGAACAAGTTTGTCGGGAGCCTATTCACCCTACTGTTCCCCTTCATTCATATCCTCCGCAATGGGAGTTGCCAAAATTTACTCGTTTTAATAGTAAAGAGGATCCTCAACAACACTTGCGATCATTTAGACATGCTTGTTATTTGATTGCCCATGATGACGCCTTGTTACTCCGCACCTTCCCCATGTCCTTATCAGGACCCGCCTTGGAGTGGTACAGTGCTTTAACCCAGCACTCGATCTTCTCTTTTAACCAACTAGCCCAATCTTTCTTGGATCATTTCTCCATTAACATTGCCAAGAAAGTATCTATCACCGACCTTTATGCCATCCGACAATTCGAAGACGAATCTATCACAGATTTCGTGGGACGATGGCGCGGCCTTATCAACCAACTTACATATGCCTTGCCTCAAGCTGAACTTATCGAACTTTTCACGCGGGCATGTGCTAAGCACATTTCTCCTACTCTCCAAATTCAAACTTTCCGCACATTCGACGAGGCCTTTACCATGGCTCGGAAACTAGAAATTCGAGCCTTAGAAGAAGAGAAATTGCGGTTGCGTAACAAAAACCCCAATTTCCGAACTCCAGATTCTACCAACAAGCCAAACACCACCACTCCTCACGCGTCCACTTCTTCTAAATCAAAAGGAGCTGTCCACGCGGTAATGGTCAAATCTCAAACACCGTCCAATACTCCGCCGAAAACCACCTATAAGTACAAAGCCGAGCCCATCAATTACACTCCCTTGGGAGAAACTTATGGCGTCATCCTGGAGAAATTGCTCAAAGCTGGGGCTATCACCTTGCCCCCTGTTAAACCTCACTCTGGGTTTGACTCCACCCGCGCAATACCTTCCTGGTACAAAGAAAATGACTTTTGTAACTTTCACCGCGTAAAAGGACATAGTCATGAAAACTGCAAGATGTTGAAAAACATAGTGCAGGAAATGGTTGACGCAGGGGATATAACCCTCGATAATCCTAACGCCCCTGCTAACCGAAATCTGAAAATTTTCAACAAGCCATTCCCGAATCACTCGTCCAACAGTAACGTAAACCAAGATATCTTAGCCGAGGAGAGTGTTCATGAGATCCATGCAGTCTTCGATTCTCAGCCAAAAGCCTCTATTGAAAAAATTTTGAATCAAGCCTCTCCACCAACACAGGAGTCTGAACCTCCTTCACCACCATCAAGCCAAAGTGAAATCATTCCTTTACCCATAAAAGAGTTAACTGCCCGGACTTCTCTTCTCATCGATGAGTCTTCTTACACCACATCCCTACAAGACTGTGAGCGGATGTTATCTAATTTATCTATTTCCCAAACGTCCCCTTCTACCGCTCTTGCTGCACAAGAGGAAGGCTCGCCACTCCTTTTGACATCCTTAGACGAGAAATCTCTTACACTGACATCACCACATTCTTTAAACATGACAGATCCCCTCAAACACGCCCTCCTACCTATTAGTCCCTCATCGCCTAAATCTTTTCAACGACCGGTTGACCTCTTAACATCTATTGATACAGTGCCTCATCTACCTCCTGTGTCACACCCACAGTGGACTGGAATCACAACCCGTCGTTCTTCCGTACAAAAATTCATATTCACACCTGTGAGGACTGTCATTCCACAGAAGATAGACAGGCCCTATGGGAACGTTTGAGTACCCCTTTTTCTACTCAAATGCAAATGACTGATCCTGATGTCTCCACCATATACCCGAAGTGTTTACAGAAGCTTAAAATGCCCCTGTTCTCACCTTCACCCCCCTCACCTCTACCAAATGCCCCGTCCACTTCTATCAACTTAACCAGATCTTCCCCTACGCTTGGGACCTCACCAATGCCCAGTCTAACGCACCCGCCTAAGTGACTCGATCTATCCAAAAATAAATCCGTCCCGCCACCTAGGAGACAAACTCAATCCGTGCCCCTATCACAATCAAAACCATCATCGTCATACCTACCTTCCATATTGGGACCCCATCCCTCTACCTTACATCAATATATCATACCTCCTGCATTTTCTTCAAAACAACCTACGCCTTCCGCACCCATACAGAAATTCCAGGGTATAGCAACACCGTCACTCCGCGTATCCTGTCCACCTATCAACCCTAAACAAATTCCATCATCAAAATATTTGTTTTCGGTCACTCCTATTTCCCCGTGGTTGTTTTCTGATACCACATCATCTGCGGCCTCATCATCCAACATAGCTTCTGCGCCAAAGAAATCACGTTTAGTGAAAACCACGTATCAACACCCCTCGGCTAAACCACCACCCGTGCGAACCAACCACGCCCAAACATTACCAAAACCCGCACAACCAATACCCTCATCCTCTTCCGATTTTGACCCACTCAAAGGATCTTACGCCAAAATCCTTGCTATGTTGGTGGAGAATGCGACCATTTCCCTACCTCCACTTAGACCTTATGACCCGTCTAAACCCCGACCTATGGGTTACGATGAGTCTAAAATCTGTGCTTATCACCGCACACCAGGACATGATGTGGAGGGATGCAAAGCTCTAAAAACCATCCTTCGTCAGTCACCTCTCCCGGATAGAAAGATTAAGAAAGACAACTTACGAAGGGAGAGACCTTTAGTTTCCATTCCCTCTCCTATACCATCTGTCCCCGCCTCACCAAGATCTATCATTATTACAACCCCACCTCTTGAAGACCATGAGTTATCCCAACCATCTTCCTCATCTCAGGTCTACGAGATTAATATGATTAGTGTCGCTACTCGAGGGCAGAAAAACAATGGGAAAGCAAAAGAAAACACACCTGCGGCATCTCTTTCTCCGTCAAACATCCCGATTGCACCACCACCTAAAGTGGTCATTCGCGGACCCGCCTATCCCGTCTCTAATGGCATTGCCCACCGAAATATGATTAAACAGCTTCACCAATCGCCCGTAAAAATGACACTGTATGATCTCATTCAGACTTCTGAATCTCATCGACAAGCTCTCGTTGAGATCCTTCAAGGGATAGAGGTTTTACCTAATGAAACCCTGCCTGTCGCCTCCATTCTAACACCCAATCACGTTGCTTCTCTCACCAAACAACCCACTGCCCCAACCACTTCTGTCTCTGTACAACAAGCTGCTGCAGTCAGTTTCTCTGAAGACGAAATTGTTGACTTTGGTACAGAAGACCCTGACCCTGCTCTTTTCATCTCAGCTTACATCCGGGACATTCGGGTACGTCGTGTTATGATTGACGGGGGTGCTAGCCTAAACATCATCTCTTCAAAAGCCTTCCAACAAATGAATATCCCTTCTAGTTGCATGTGTGCCAACCCCATCATGTTGCGGTCATTCAATGACGCTATTACTTCTACCTTAGGCACCGTGATCCTCAACATTCGGGTAGGACCACGTACTTTACCCGAACTCTTCTATGTCTTGGAGGGAGAGTTCCAATATAATATATTGCTGGGTCGTCCTTGGATCCGAGCCATGGGATGCGTTCCCTCAACATTACATAGATGCATAAAATTTGAGTACGAGGGGAAGTCCTACACCGTAAAAGCTGACCCTCCCCCCTTTAAAACCTGCAATATGTTATACCGCCCTAACGATGTGCTTATACCAATCAAGACACCCATACATTCAACCCAACCATCCTCTTCAAATGTACCTCAACCATCCACCTCAACCGCGCCTACGCCTTCAACTGATGAAACCACCATCGCAAAAACCACTTCCCTTCCCGCAGCTAACATTCCAACCTCCGACCCCTTAGTAGATGTTTTTCAGCGCCTTACGCTGGGGGAGTACCGCCTATATAACGTTAGTTCTTTCCCTACCCCGCAGGAGTACGGACAATTACATGCACATCCCACCTACGACCGTCGCGTGGGGGAGGTAATCTCTTACGGACCACCCCATTGCCGCACTAACCTAACGTATGGGGGTGTTGACGCATCCTCCATTACCCCTGAACCTCCTCTTGGTGTGGTTCCTTTCCAATCCGATTTTCAATACTTGACAAATCGTCGTTTCGCCCTCACCTTCTTGACTCGCTGTGCGTGGAAAGGCTTTGGTTTTGGCCTTTACGAACAAGGCCGACATACACTCATTCCCGTGACTACCCGTAAACATAATGATCGCAGTGGTCTCGGTTTTCCCGAAACACCTACACAGGAGACACCTCCTGTCAGCTGTATCCTGGAAGAAGAAGACGTCGCCCCTACCAAACCATCATCACCCACTTTGCCATCATCACCCACAGAATCTATAGACCCTGAATCCATCCCTCCTAACTTTTTTTTTTCATAAATGCTATCTTCATAGGTCCTCTCACTTATCAACGCGATAATGAGGACCCATCTTCTCTTCCCCTTCTGTATCCAGACATGATCGAAGAGGATTCGCCTTTGATTAATGTTGTTGAATGCCAGGATGATGACTCCATCCTCACTTACCTTGGCGCGGATGATTCTTATATTCAACGAGCCTTACCATCTGAAACCCAAACCATGCTGAACGAATCTACCATAGAAATCAACATCCACACGGAGGAGGATCCTCACATTGTGAAGATTGGACAATCCCTTAACACATCAGAACAAGCCGCCTTTACTACCTTTCTCCGTGCTCGCAACCAAGCTTTCGCATGGTCTTACGCTGACATGCCAGGAATTGATCCTACCATTGCCGTCCATAACATCACCCTAAACCCCGATTCCAAACCAGTCAAACAGAAATTGAGAAAAATGCATCCACGCATTGCTCTCTTGGTCAAAGAGGAGCTCCAACGACTCCTTTCTGTTTCCTTCATCTTGCCTATTGACTATCCTCAATGGATTTCTAACATCGTACCTGTCACTAAAGCGACAGGGGGACTTCGGATATGCACAGATTTCCGGGATCTTAACCTCGCTTGCCCTAAGGATGACTTCCCCTTACCTAGCATTGACCAACTTGTTGATCTAACTGCAGGTCATGAGATGCTCTCTCTCATGGATGGCTTTTCAGGATACAACCAAATTTTGGTTGCCCCTGCCGATCAACACAAAACTACCTTCATAACTCCTTGGGGAACCTTCTGTTATCGTGTCATGCCATTTGGCCTTAAGAATGCTGGTGCTACCTATCAGCGGGCTATGACCTACATTTTTCATGACATTATGCACACTATCCTTGAAGATTATGTCGACGATCTTCTCGGCAAGTCTAAACATCGTAGTGAACATCTCGATGTTTTAACCATTATTTTTGATCGCCTGTTACAATATTCTGTCCGCCTTCAACCAAAGAAATGTGTCTTTGGTGTTCTTTCGGGAAAACTTCTTGGCTTTATCGTCTCTTTGCGTGGCATTGAGGTCGATCCATCTAAAGTCAAAGCTATCCTAGAAATGCCCCCACCCAAAAATCTCAAACAATTGCGTAGTTTACAAGGTAAGCTCCAATCTATCCGACGTTTCATCTCCCAACTCTCGGATCGGTGTCAACCTTTTCATCACCTTCTTAAAAAGGACATTGCCTTTCAATGGAGTGAGGAGTGTCACCAAGCCTTCGAAGCTCTCAAATCCTATCTCTTGCAGCCACCCGTGCTTATCCCACCCCAGGACGACCGCCCTTTCTACCTTTATCTTTCCGCCACTGACCATGCTATAGGTGCTATGCTCGCACATCGGGATTCGGCACGACGAGAACAGGCCGTTTATTATATAAGTCGTACCCTCGTGGATTATGAGACTAGGTATACACATGTAGAAAAATTGTGCCTTGCCCTATCATTTGTAGCCACCAAACTCCGACATTACCTCCTGAATCACAAAACTTTTGTCATCACCAACACAGACCCCATTCATTATATGTACGCCAAACCGCATCTAAACCAACGTATCGCTCGATGGCTTATGCTCCTCGCTGACCTTGACCTTGAATTCGTACAACAGAAGTCAATCAAAGGACAAACTCTTGCAGACCAACTTGCGGAGGCCCCTTTACCTGGGGAACAATTTACCAATTTTACCTTCCCCGACGAACTCATCGCCACTCTTTCACTCCGGGAAGAGTTGTATCAAATGACCCTCTTCTTCGATGGATCTAAATGCCAGCGCGGCGGAGGAGCCGGCGTTGTTCTCATTCCTCTCGACGCTGAACCTATGCCTCTTTCATTCCGGCTTGATTTCCCTTGCACTAATAATACAGCGGAATACGAGGCCCTTGTTCTGGGTCTCCAAGTTGCGTTACACTTAGGCATCAAATCTATCAACATTTTTGGTGACTCTCAATTGGTAGTCAATCAAGTTATGGGCGTCTACCAATGCAAAAATGAGGAACTTCAAAAATACAAACACTACGTGGATTCACTTCTAGCCTTATTTACTCACTATTCTATACAAACCATTCCACGCTCCACTAACAAATTTGCGGACACTATGGCTTGCTTAGCCTCGCAAATTCCCGCCGCACCAACTGACTCTGAATTATTCGTCGTGGTCCAACAACTTTTTGTCCCATCCTATTCAACCCCGGTAGTTTGTACGATAAATACTGTGTCTACTAGTTCGCAGGATACCTGGTACCACCAATTTCACGACTACCTTACAATCTCTGTCCTCCCACCTGACCTTACTAGTAACGGCAAACGTGCTTTTCTTAAAAGTGTTTCACGTTATGTTGTCATGGGGGGACTCCTCTATAAACGTGGCTTTGATGGCATCCTCCTTCGCTGTCTAACTGGCGCGGAGGCCACTCATACCATCCAACAGGTCCATGACGGTATTTGTGGTGGACATTTTAGCGGCCTTGCCATGGCCAAACGAATCCTTCGCCTTGGTTATTATTGGCCTACTCTCAATAACGACTGCTACGAATATGTTAAGCGTTGTGTTATGTGTCAGCAACATGCCAACCTTCAACATACTCCTAGCCACCCGCTCCAGGTCGCTCGAGATCTTTGGCCCTTCTCACAATGGGGTTTAGACCTTATTGGTGAGATTCACCCGACCTCTTCACAACGTCACCGTTGGATAATCACAGCGACCGAATATTACACAAAATGGGTGGAGGCTATTCCACTCATTTCAATCAAAAAAGAAAAAATTGTCGAATTCATTAACCATCACATTATCTGTCGTTTTGGTATTCCTCATCGCCTAATAACAGATAATGGTAAATCTTTTAAAAACAAGTTGTTACAAGACCTTTGTGACAACTTTGGTATCAAACTTAGTTTCTCATCACCTTACTATCCACAGGCCAATGGTCAGGCTGAATCTTCTAATAAAACCCTAACCAAAATCCTCATGAAAGTTGTCAATGACTCCGGCAAAAATTGGCACGATCACATTCCCTTTGCCCTTTGGGCTTATCGTACTAGCATTCGTACCTCTACTAATGCCACACCTTTTTCTTTGGTATACGGTACCGAGGCTGTTTTGCCTCTCGAAATACAAATACCCTCCCTTAGAATATCTCTTCAGGATATTCTCACCAACGATGATTTCCGTCAAGAGCGGTTAGCCCAATTGGAGCTTCTTGACGAACGTCGTCTTACAGCTCTTGATCACCTTCAAATCTATCAAAAACGCATTAAACGTGCTTATGATAAGCGACTTCATGAGCGTACCTTTAAGGTTGGTGATCTTGTCCTCAAAGAGAATCAACATGTAACCAAACTAGAAAAGAGCAAACGTGGAAAATTTGCTCCCAATTGGATTGGGCCTTATATAATCACTCACACCTATGGATCTGGTACTTATCGTTTAGCTTCGCTTAATGGTAAACCTGAGCCTGAGCCCCTTAATGCCTTGCATCTTCGACCATTCTATTGTTGAAATTAGTGTTATATCACTTCTTATCCGCCTACTGCTCGTCCCTTGAGCTCCCATACCACCACATGCACTTGTTTCCTACATCTCGAAATAAAATCAAGCTCACCCCTCACCTCCCCTTAACGATGCCTTCCCCTTTTTAGTCTAGTCCATGACTTCAACGTATTAAAATAAGCCGTATTCTTATGGGATTTTCTTGAGTCAAACTTCCTACTAAACTAGATGCTTCACGCTAAAAAGAACATCTAGTCATCTAAATTAAATATAGACTGCTCCCTCGAAGGACAGCTATATGCCAAATTATTGCTGCTATTATAAATAGACTGCTCCCCTGAAGGACAGCTATGCATTAAAATCATATCTGCTACTATAAATAGACTGCTCCCTCGAAGGACAGCTATACACAGTCAGCCTCTAGCAGAAGCTTCTCGCATCGATCAGCTTCGTGAAGACCTCAAGAATAATACAATCAATATCCCTTGTAGACTTCCCGCATCGATCAGTCTACATTCAATAAAATAAAAGCCTCATTCAAAAGGACTTTTGAGTCATGGACTTGTCTATTTAGGGTAGGTTCTCTTTCGTCAGAACACTCACTTTGTAATAAGTTCTCTGCACCTCAGCTATACCATCCACCTCACCTCACCATTTGTTTCAACTCAAGGGACGTAATGTACGCTCGATATATTGTGATCACACAACTCTTTTCACCTATTGACTTCTCGTCTATGCACGGTACCTAGGGCTCCAAGCTCGTTCTACGTTGTGTGGTTTGTTTAGCTCTTTTCACCTACGGAGCACTCTTTCTGCTTTGCCTCGCATCTAGGATTGTGTGTTGACCTTAATCAGGACATGATTCCCTACTACTTGGGTAGGCTAACTTTCGCTTCCCTTATACCTTTTACAACATCACCAATTCATTACCAACACCATCAACCTTACCTTTACCAATCTTAATATTTTTACCAACCAACCAATTGCCTAAACCATACCAAATTGCCTGAATTCACCTCTCCCTGATCCTAAGGGAGAACTACATCGGTCTGAGGCCCCTCCTTGCTTTGTGCAATGGGCTATGTAGGCAGCACTTCGGAGACATGGGGTCTCCCAAGGTTAGCTCGACCATCCCCTACCATAATCTATCATGTGTGGTATAATAAATATTTCTGTGTATTTCTATTTAATCACATTCCTCTTTATCTTTTTTTTACAAACACCGAAAATCAAAACACAAACATTCTTATTTTTATCGTAACTCAAATCAACATACATATTCAGCTTTATTTAGATGTTAAACAAATACATCTTCTCTATCATCGACACGCAGGTCGGCATCCTTATTTATTCTTATACCTTGCTAACATTTACTCAGACCCTCACGCCTCATCCCGAACTAGGTGATGATCGTGATCGTCGACCCCTCTCGCCGGGCCTCTCTGTCCTCAAAGGTACCACGGCTATTGGTACCGCCCACTGATCTGCCAATCTCTCCTGTAACATATGAATACGCCCTCTCGCATGGAGAACTCCAGCCTCTAGTCTCCCCGCCCGTGACTCTGCAACCGCTAACAATCCTCTTGTCTCATTCACCTGCGTTTGGAGCTGCTGAACTAAACGCTGCAGACGATCCCTCTCTGCTGTAATCACAGCTATGTCAGGACAATCACGTATACCTCGCAGCTCCGCTACCCACCATAATCTATAGGCCTCTGTCGTTCCTGCATCCATTACCCTGCGATCGGCTGCTACCTCTTCAGGCCCTTCTGGAGGTGTTGGCCGGGGAGGTGAGAATGCTGCCTCGGCGTCGATCCTCATATATGGTCTATAAGCCAGGGGTATATCCTGCACAAATCCAAATTGTCGCCGCACGCGATCTATAGGAATCCTCTCATATTCACCTGGCCTGTGCCCCGCGATCCACCTCATTCGCTCTACACCCCTTAACTCCTCAGCTATGCTCTCTGTTACCATATAGTTCCCGTAAGGCCTCCAACAGATATCCGCAACCGTCACTCTCTCCCATACCTGCCTGTAATACTCAATGTCACCCGTCACGGCCTGAGATCTTGCCTCTTGTTCTGTCTGGACCCATCGTCTGAATCCCAACCTCTGTACTCCGGTCTCTCCTGCCTGGAGGGATTGGCCTATTGGTCGCACACAAACAATGTGCTCATAGGCCCAACAGTGTAATAAGTATGAACAATCCAGCGTCGTCCTGTGATTTCGCCTACAAGCCCATAAACCCCTGTATAGCTCCGCCAAATATGCAGGTGCCCATGCAAACGTAACGTTCCTTTCTACCATCTCCCAGATAACACACATCAATGCCTTTGGAAATCTTCCTCCTTCTGCCCTCGGTAATGCATAATACCCTACCGCTATCATTAATATCACTGCTAACCTTGTCTCCTCAGGGTGTGCTGCATACATTACCCCATACGTAAAGGATAAACCTCGCTGTGTCAAATCTCGTGCGTATGGACCAAATACTGCTGTTATCGCTCCCCGTGCCGCGCTAGGTAGTGCCTGATATACTGGTTCTCCTGTAATAGGGAGTCTCAAAATACGGAACACATCTTCCAATGTTACTGTCATCTCCCCTGTTGGCAGATAAAAGGTATTTGTCTCGGGATTCCATCTCTCAATCAACGCCTGTAACATACCATGATTACGTGCGATTCGTGAATAATAACGGATTCCACTTAACCCCAAACGATTTATCAATGTCCATTCCGCTGGTGTTACATCCGCTCGGATCCGTGACAACAGTGCTGGCACACTATCATTCATCCTCAACCCTGCCTCTGCCTGCATACACAAAAACAACAAACAACGTTCAATAAATCAAATCACCATGGGTTTTTTCTCAAATTCTAGAAATTCCTACAGCAACCGGTATCGTTTACAGCTAACCGGTACCGGTTGAGTAACCGATACCGGTTATCCCTAACCGATATCGGTCACTGTTACTTTCATACACCTTGCCTAAACAACCACCTACGACAATAAATTGCTCGTTTATTCCTTTCTGTATACACAGACATACCCGAAACCCTTGATTACCTACCACGTAACACTCACCTCATTTATAACTCTTGTTATCATCTTTTCTTTCTCATATCTACCCACATACTCTCCCCCATCTTATTCACAAAACATGCAGAAATCAAATCACAACCAAAACGTTTACCTCTTGGGTTGCAGCAGCTTGAGGTGGCCCTTGTCTTCCCTCTTGTCCCTGCCTGCTGGATGCTTCTCCTCATTCTGCCATGATCACCACCCTTTTCAAATTCATGTTTCTACTTTCTGAATCTCAGATCGCATTCACCTTCCCAGTCTCTTTTCTTATCACCCAAATCTCTCATGCAATTTCCTGTCTCTTTTCTCCTTATCACTCAAATCTCTCATGCAAATACCTGTCTCAGTCGTCAAAAAGCGTCGCGTTCGCGTATTTAACCTCTTGCATGGCTCTAAAATTAAAACTTAAGTTGCCACCCTAGCTTTTCTATTTTTAGAAAAGCTCATACCTAAATAACCGGTATCGGTTACTTAACCGATATCGGTCTATCAGCTACCGATATCGGTTCCCTAACCGATATCGGTTACACACCTATCTTTTCTCAACAGCGTTCTTTTCTTCATTTCTCACCTAAATTTTTGTCGCGCCCGCCTCTTTTCCTGCATAAACAACACAATTTACCACATTTGTTCATCCACCACACATAGCATTACAATTTCATTAACATCATTTATTTTATACAAATACACAAACCATCAACTACGGATATCAAGAAACTATCAATCTATACATCATTTGGATCCAACTCATCAGTTACATATATCACAATGTCACAAAACCACCAATTCATCACATAACCTGACATTCATATATACGTACAAAAAAACAAAAACATCAGCATCATCCATCTATCAACATGTCAATTAAACTCATCACACATTCTATATATTACCAGCCATTAACCAAATATTTAAACACATTTTGAACACTGCATGTGGATCAAAACATCGTCTATATATATATATATATATACAAGTTTTCAAAAATACAATGTGCCCTACATCGGGGCCTCTGTGATCTCATCATACAACAAAGCCGGCACGCAGGCCGCAATAACTGTCAAAAAATCTCGACTCGGCTCGCAGGCCGGTCCCTCGTATCAAAAATAGCTATATACTCGGCTCGCAGACCGGTATCCACTATACAACCCCTACTCGGCTCGCAGGCCGGTATACAATAAATGAATGAATGAATACATGAATAATACATAGGCACGCAGGCCTCTATCAATACACCCGGTTCGCAGACCGGTGCCCATCTCTAAATATACAACAACCATGTCTGGGATCTCTCAGCTCTCCCCACCGCCCTCGGCACCTCTCCCCGCTGGTCCCTGTGGTGCCTCTCGCCTCCTGCCCGTCACGGACACGCCAGCTGTGGCTGCACCTCCCTGAGATCTCTGGCTGTGAGAGGTCTCTGCCCTATGCGCTGCATAAGCCTGATACTCGACTCTGGTACCATCAAGAATATCCTGATAATATCGGGCCTCTGCTCTAACCTCCATATAGCGCTCTCGAGCCACTGACGGAGCTGGGGCTGGTCCCCTGGCACCTACAACCAATGCCCCCTGAGCCTGTGCTGGTGCTGCTGGTGGTGCCTGTGGCCGCGGTGGTGCCGGTACCTGTGCTGCTGCCTGTACCTGCACCTGTGGCTGTGGTGCTGGTGGTGGTGCTGCCTGTGCCTGTGCCTGAGCCTGGGCTAGCTGCCCCTGTAAGACCCCTATCTGTGCCTGTGCAGCAGCTAGCTGCCCCTGTAAGAGTTGCACCTGACCCCTGAGCTGATCTCTCTCTCCTATAACTGCAGCCACGTCTGGCTGTGCAGGTGGTACTATCTTGGCTGCTCTCTGCCCAGCCCACCACACCCTGTATGCTCCCGTGCACCCAGCATCATCTACACCCTCACCTACTGGCCTCTCTGCAACCCAATCTGGATCCAAAGGCTGTGGTGCCGACAGTGGGGCCTCTACATCCTCCCTCCTGTACTGAGGGAAGGGAGGTGGCTCGTCCTGTCGCAGCCCCATCTGCCTGCGTACCCTCTCCAGGGGTATCTGCTCGTACTCTCCTGGCCTCCGTCCTGCTATCCAGAATGTGTACTGGATTAGGCGCAACTGTAAGCGGGCTCCTCTGCCAGGATGGTGACCTCTGTAGGGTCTCCATACAATGTCTACTGTTGTCAGGCCCTCTAGCAAATGTCTATAGTATGCCACATCCCGACCTGCAACAACTGCTCGTGGCTGGCCCACGACCCCCAACCACCTCTGAAAGCCATATCGGTATATGACCTGTGGCCCTGGCTGCTGGGGTAACCCTACTGGCCTGATACATACGATGTGCTCGTATGCCCAACAATGCAACAAAAATGTAGAGCAAATACCGAATCGCCTCCTCCGGCGATAGTCCCATAGCTCCCTGTACAATTGCACCAGATATACTGGTGCCCAGGCGTAACAGGTGTGCTCCTCCACCATCTCAAGCAGTACCCCCATCAAAGCTCGTGGGAAGCGGCCTCCCTCTGAGTCCGGGAGGGCGAAGCAGGTGATCCCAACCATCATCAACACAGCCAGTCGTGTCTCGTGTCGATGCGCACGGTACATGTCATCGTACCCGATACTCGCGCTATGGTAGGTCAGTAGTGCGGCTGCATCCCCAAAAACCTGCAGTATGCTGTCCATGGCAGTCTCTGAATCTACCTGGAAGACTGCCTCTCCCTCGATAGGTAACCGAAGGATGCGATACACATCCTCCAATGTGACGGTCATCTCCCCAGTCGGGAGATGGAACACATTGGTCGCCGGATCCCATCTCTCGATGAGGGCGACCATCAGGCTGTGATCTCTTTCTATCGCTCTGTGCCTCTGGACTCCACCGAGTCCCACCTCGCGCATGATGGCCCAATGAGCCGCAGATACGTGTGGCCTCATCCGCACCAACAGCGGGGGCATCCTATCCCGCATCGTCAACTGCTGACGTGCCTGCAAAACCAACCCACATTCTTAGACCTACTCTTTATTACAACATCTACTTTATCATCTAAACACCCTTTTTTATCCCCCCGACCATACCCCGACTCTCTACCACCCCCCTCTAGCAACCTACCACCCTAAAAACCCAAAACCATCCCACCCAAAACCAACAGAAACAAAACCCAAACAAAACACATGCAACCCAACCCAACCCAAAAACCCAAAACCCAACCCTACACCAAACCCTTCTCCCACCTCCAACTCAAACCCAACCCAACCCTACACCAAACCCTTCTCCACCCCTAACCCAACCCCCACACAAACCCTTCTCCACCCCTAACCCACACCCACCCAAAACCCAAAACAACCAACCCACCCACACAACCCACAAACCAAAACACACAAGCCATCGACGCCGGCCGATACATGACCGACGCCGGTCACCAACAACACTCCCTTTCCCTAAAATTGTGTGACCGATGCCGGTCGCTTAGTGACCGACATCGGTCACTGTCTTCTCCCGGAGCCGAACCCCCGCGCGGCCCCCAAAACCCATTTTTTACCTATTTCTACCCATCTACCCACCCAAATACCCTAAAAACTTACCCACCTACCCACCTTAGCCTATCTAGCCTATCTACCCTCTCCCTTTTTCAAATCATTTCCATTTTCTCATTATTTCCTAAAAAAGGTTAATTCCTACCCAAACCCCCAATTTAGCATAATACAACCAAATCACCAAATTAAAGAGTTTCGAATCTACCCGAACGACGACACGTCGTCATGGTGGGATGGGTGGTGGCGGTCCAGCTGGTCCAGCCCCTCCAGCTCCTCCTGCCTGTGCCATGGCTCCAATCCTGATCTGCTGGGTCCCCGGCCAATCAACTGCTGCCTCCTCCTTAATCAGGCCCACTATCAACTCTCTCCGCCAATACAATAGCTCCACCTCACTCAATCAAGCCTCTAATCTCAACTCTCCACGTCAGACAAGTCGATTTGGTTTGCAAATAACAAAAGTGACAATGACAAGCCGTATTTTTCTTTTTATAGGTTTTTCGCCTTTCACCGATATCGGTTTCATTTTGCCCTAAGGAACCGGTATCGGTCCCTTAACCGATATCAGTCATGCAGAATCGACATCGATTCTCTACCCAACTTTCACCCCATTCTTTGCCCTTATTTACTCCTTGCCTCTTTTTCACCAATATCGCCTCTATCCACCTTTGCTGCACACCATTTGTTCACTTGTCCGGCCTGACCTAAGGCCTCAACCTACCTATTCGGCCCGACCCAAGGCCTCGCCCTACCCATTTGGCCCGACCCAAGGCCTCGCCTTACCAATTTGGCCTGACCTAAGGCCTCAACCTACCAATCGGCCCGACCTAAGGCCTCAACCTACCTATTCGGCCCGACCTACGGCCTCAACCTACCTATTTGGCCCGACCTAAGGCCTCAACCTACCTATTCGGCCTGACCTAAGGCCTCAACCTACCTAGTCGGCCCGACCTAAGGCCTCAACCTACCTATTCGGCCCGACCCAAGGCCTCGCCCTACCCATTTGGCCCGACCCAAGGCCTCGCCCTACCAATTTGGCCCGACCCAAGGCCTCAACCTACCAATTGGCCCGACCCAAGGCCTCGCCCTCACTATTTGGCCCGACCCAAGGCCTCCATTTACCCTTCTGGCCCGACCCAAGGCCGCAACCCAACAACTTGGCCCGACCCACGGCCGCACCACTTCCATCCCTTACCCAAAATCAACACCATACACTTTTATCCACCCATCCGGTAGTTTTTTTGTTCAATCGAGCTCACCTGTTCGTGTTTTAGCATGCTTAGGGTCCTTGACTTGATCTGTCGACCAACTTTGCCCAGACCTAGAACGTGACGTTTATCTCAACCAAACCAATCTTTTGGTACTGCCGAACATGCCTAAATGTTCCTGTACCTTACCTGTTATATACCCTGGGGCTACTTCCTATGCCTTGGATACCAGGATTATATCACCCTTGTTTGGATAAACTATCGACCTTTGCCTCTGCACTGCTGGTTTTCTCGTCAACTCACGTGCCCTAGTCGTACTATTGCATTTCAACATGCATCTGCTTCCTTGAACCTACCCCACCACCTGACCATCCTCTCTACAACATGTACCCTTTATCAACCCTATCCCTGATTTCCCGTTCACTCAATCTGCGATAGATTTGAGGGGGATTCCCTATATCCTTAACATGAGAAACCACTTCATATTATTGTCCGCGCAGCTTTATAGAACAAGCTACACGATAATAAGGGGCTAATGTAGACACCAAATTTGTGTCTTACGACCCCTTGTGACCCGCATCTCATCTCGCAATCTAACCTCATCACCTAAACCTTACACAATGATTTATTAAGTACCTTATAATTGATAAATCCACATCACCTTACCCGCCACCTCACTTTGCCACCTCATCATGACGTAGCCCTAACCCTAAACTAACCTAATTAAGACCCATGACTTGGTCTAGACTCACATCCATAACTAATGCCTCCTTACTCGCACCCAAAGCCGACCTTCTAGCCACTTGACCAAGCCCGCAACTGATCTCTCGGGAGAAAAGCAGGGAAGGTGGGCTATTTTACTAAAAATAGCCTACTTTTTCCTTACCGATGTCGGTTCCTACTCGACCGCCGTCGGTTACGTAACCGCCATCGGTTCCCTATAAATGGGCTCCCCAAACCAAAACAACGGATCAGAATTTCATTTTGGGATCAGTCGAAGGATTTCTGGATCAATAGAGAGCATTGGGAGTGAGAAACAGAGTCCAGATCTTCACTTGACCGAGCAGAGACGAGTGGAAATACCAGAAGTGTTCACAGCAAAGGAGATCAGCTTGCATCTTGGTCAAAACCAGTAAGTCACATCTTGCATGTCCTCTGTTATAACATTTCTTATGCTTCTTGAATCTCAGTCCTCCTAAATCCGTTTCTGAATCCACTACCCAACGTGCCATTGCATCTAACTGTCATTCTTTTACCCCTCATCATCTCATTTCCTAATATCATCCATAAACCATCCTTACAAACACCATAGCTACCAAGAAGATCCTAGAACCCACCGGTATCGGTTATCAGTAACCGGCATCGGTTATCAGTAACCGGCATCGGTTCCTCTGATCAAAACCAGAAAACCAGCCTTTCCCCTACCCAGTTCAACGAAACAACTTAATTGATATCTTACAGTCTTTTGTGTTAATTCATATTAGCAGGGGAACTGACCACCTTCGAAAGGAAGTTTTATATTTCCTGGGCCCAAGGCAGTTCCCTCATTTATTGTCTAATTAAAATCTTGTGGTCTTGTGTTCTTATTTGCAGGTAGTCCTTCCAAGACAAAAAGGAGTTCTTCGCAGTCAGCTTGATCTTTCTCTACGGTACGCGCACACCATCTCGACATTCAACAGGTATTCCTCCTAACCCTAACCTCATCTGTTTCTAAAAGGAATGAAAGGATAGAAGCAACTCTATTCCCAGAAGCCGAAACATTCCGAGTGAAACACTGACATCTAAACTCTTCGAGTCTGCATATTCATCATATAGTCCAGATCTTCCCTCGTCATCGACCTACTTTCACATAGTCTAGATCACCATCGACCTAGACCACGTAATAATCAATTTACAATTATTTCCCTCTAATTATCTTTTAGATGGATTTCTCATCTTCCTACATTCATTAATACCTTTATTTCTCCATGGTTCTACAATTTCATTCCTTACATCACTCTTTCTAAACAAATGGGGGTTGACATCCATGAAAGGAGCTAATCACTTCTTGGAAAAACATTGTCGGGCAACCCCCACATATATCTATCTAATCCATCTTTATTTCAGGTTTGCAAGACTATCATGTTGCAGCAAGAATCAACCATTTTGCACCTATATCCATCACATCATACATCTAAGGTAACATAAACCCTCCAACATTTCTAGGTTTTTAAGTTTCTTTAGTAGCTAGTGCATTAACCCCTCATTAAGAACAAGAAACTTGGTAAACAACAGGAACAAAGGTTTCAACATAATCTAAACTAGGTTTCTAAGTAAGCCCTCTACCAAATAATTTTTCTTTGAATTTTTCAATCTTACCAGCAGAGTTATACTTAATTTTATATAGCCATGTAGATCCTACAATGCTTCTTTTATGAGGAATAAGGACTAATTACCAACTTTAATTTTTTATTAAAGCATTGTATTCAGCTTTCATAGCATTAATACACATTTAATCTAGCCCGGATTCTTCAAAAGAATGAGGTTTAACCTCATACAAAGTTTATAATACATGATAGGAATGTTAATTGTGGGTCATCTTTATCAAATTATTAGGCTGAGAATTAGAAACCAAATTTTGAGCCCATTTACGAATTATATATGTAGACACAAATTAAGAAGAATCCCCCTCAATATCTACATCCATCATATCAGAAGAAGGATAATGAACCTCTTAGAAATCAATTTCCATATTTTCTAAAGAAGGATTATCAAATTGAAGAGTTTTAGACTCAGGAAATGCAGAGGAGGGAAGAGAGGAAGATTTTAAAAATGGTTTCTCTAGAATATGAACATTCCTATTTCTACAATCACATGTTTGATTGGATCACACATTTTTAATCCTTTTGTGCGACCATCATACCCAACAAAGATGCAAGAGTAGGAGGCAGGATTAATTTTTTGTCTTTTACTTTTAGGAATGAGAAGGGAAGCAAGACTACCAAATATATTTAAATGATAGATATCATATTTTTGTTTTGTCCATACTTTATGAGGTGTAGTTTGATGCAAATTTTTAGTAGGAATTCTATTTAGAATATGAACAATAGTGTTCATGGCTTCAGCCTAAAGAAACTTAGGCACATTAGAAGCTTGAAGCATGGTCTTAAACATTTTTATAATTGTCTTATTCTTCCTTCCAGCTATGCCATTTTGCTAAGAGGAATAAGGAGTTGTCAGTTCCCTTTGAATTCCACAATATACACAAAACTCGTCACTTTTTATTGACACGCTCACCTCCATTATCAGTTTTTATTCTTTTTATTTTTAGATTAACCATGATTTCAAATAAGGCTTTAAACTCTTGAAATTTAGATAGAACTTCATACATTTTCTTAATATAATAAGACCAATTCATTCTATAAAATTCATCAATTAAACTAACATCATACAAGGCTCCACCAAGAGAAGGAACTTTCAAAGGCCCTCTTACATCATTATGGACTAACTCAAGCAAGTTAGAGGATTTAGACTCAAGATGCTTATGAAATGGTTCAACATGTAGCTTACCACGCAAGTAACTTTTACAAGATTCATGATATGATGTCAACTAAGGAAAACCTACAACAAGGTTAAGGAAAGACATTTCAAATAAACTCTTAAAGTTCACATGTCCAAGTCTTCCATGTCAAAATTAAACAATATTACAAGAAGAATAAGAAAGAAAATATTCGGTAACAAATCCTTCAAAGATATACAATCTATTATTTTGAAAACCAGTAGCACTAATCTCACAAAGCTCATTCTTTACATACCATTTATCTTTTAATAGCACAACTTTACATTTTTCTCTAGCTATTTGAGAATGATGTAAAAGGTTATTTTTTAAGTTAGGAACAAATAAAATGTTGTTAATTGTTTGAATTTGCTAACTTAACATTACCACAACATTCAAACTTAATGACGAAATTATCACTTAGATATATATTCTCATAACATTCTACAACATCAGAAATAATTTCATAAATATATGGCATGTGCCTAACAGCACCACTATCTAGGATCCATTCATTGTAATTATAGGTTGAAAGAGCATTATAAAGAGCAATGGTTTGATCAACATTATTAACTTGATTATGATTTATATTCTTCTTATTTTTATTATTAAAATTATTTTTAGCATTATTATGAACCTTATTTGTATTAGAATAAAAATCAACATCTTTATGACCAAATTTATGACATTTGGTACATGTTCCATCAAACTTGACCTTAAACTTTTGATTATTATTAGGAATAAACTTAAATTTAAAGTTTGATTACTAATTGGTATTGTTGTTATTCTCACGAGCACCCCCCAAGAACAACATCTGAAACCCCAAGCATACCACAAAACTCAAGGTAGTGAGGTGATGTAAAAGGCTTCGCAAATATGTCTGCAACCTGTTGTTGAGTCGAAATGTACTCCAAGAAAAGAACTTCATCCTAAATGTGCTGACAAATGAATTGGATGTGTATCTCAATATGCTTGGTTCATTGGTGCTCAACTGGGTTGCAAGAAATGTGAATTGAACTTTGGTTGTCACACCAAAGTACAGTTAGTGAATCCTTTGGGAATCTAAACTCTGTCAATAATTGTCAAAGCCAGAGAATCTATTGACTCACTGGAATTGTTTCCCTGTACTTTGTCTCTGAAGATGAAAGTGCAATAACCTATTGTTTTTTGCACGCACAAGCAACTGGAGAAGAACCAAGATAAAAAAGATAGCCAGAAGTGGAATGTCTATCATTAATAGAACTTTCCCAAGTTGAATCTATATATCCAACCAAATGAGTAGAACCCCTAGTGTAGTGTAGGCCAAAGTGTGAAGTGCCCTGCAAATAGTGCAAAATCCTTTCAACATCCTGTTAGTGGCTACTATGAGGAGAATGTGTAAACTGAGATACAATCCTTATTGCAAATGAAATATCAAGGCGAGTATGGGTCAAGTACATGAGACTCAAAACCAACTGCCTATACAATGTAGGATCAAAAAGTGGTGTGGTACATGTGGAAGTAAGAGTAACCCCAGACTGAAAAGGAAATGGACTTGGCTTACAATCAGCCATATCAAAACGTCGAAGAAGATCATGGGTGTATTTTTGTTGACTCAAATGAATCCTTAAATCTGTCTGAGAAATCTGCAAACCAAGGAAATAATGTAATAGCCCAAGATTTGTCATGTAAAATTGTGTAGAAAGAGCCCTCTGAATAGACTGAATGTGGGAAGAAGAGCTTCCAATAAGTAACAGATCATTAACATACAAGACAAGTATCACAATATTCTCACCAACATGTTGGAGATACATTATATGATTAGAGTGGCGACGAACAAAACCAGTAGATAGAAGAAAAGAATCCATCTTCTCATACTAAGCCCGAGGGGCTTGTTTGAGACCGTAGAGAGACCTTCATAGCCTACAAATAGGAGAATACTCTTGAACAAATCTAGCAGGTTGCTCCATGTATATTTCCTCTTGTAAATCTCCATGTAAGAAGGCACTCTTCATGTCCATCTGGTATACGAGAAACCCTTGTGATGTAGTAATAGCAAGTATAAGGCATACAAAATCCATCTTAGCAACAAGTGTAAAATTCTCAAAGAAAACAATACCTTTAACTTGTGAAAAACCCTTTGTAATAATACAAGCCTTATACTTGTCAATGGACCCATCAGCTGCGTATTTCGTTTAGTATACCCACTTACACCTAACCATCTTTCTTCCTTTACGAGGAGATACCAAAACCCAAGTATGATTCTTCATCAAAGAAGAATACTCAACTGTCATCACATCATCCCACTCCTATATCCCATGAGCCTTTGAAAAGGACTTTAGATCCTCATAAATTATCTGACACAAAAGTCCAGAACCTATAAAATGTGTGTGATAATGCCTAGTGGGTAGAAGATCCTGTATGAAAGGTGCTCCCTCAGAAACTGTAGTACGAGCCCACTTAGGGATAGTGACAACATCAGTGAGAATAAGATCCTAAACAACATCTATAACCTCCTCATGAACCTCCTCAAAGAAAGGATCCTTAATATGAGATGGAGGAGGCATGGAAGAAGATTAAGAATCATGAGGAGTGAAGCACTCATCAAACTGAACATGTGTTTGAAAAAAAATGTCATGAGTATCACGATCTAAAAGTTGATAAGCTCGCATGTCCTCACAATACCCTACAAAGATCAAGGGTTTTCTCTTCTTATCCAAAGCTTTCATTTTCTTCTTTAGCACAAAATCTCAAGCATGACTTCCAAAGACTCAAAAAAATGAGACATTTGTCTTAGTGTTGGGCCAAGCTTCCTCTGGAGTCAAATGCTTGAGTGCTTTGTGTAGTGTATGATTCTGAATGTAATTAGCACAATTAACTACTTCTGCCTAGTAGATAGGAGGTAAATCTCTAGAATGCATCATATAGTTAGCTATTTCCTTCGAATTTCTATTCTTTTGTTTTGCTAAGCCATTATGTTGTGGAGTATGATGAACGAAATATTGGTGAATAATGCCTTAAGTTTCCAAAAAGTCAGAAAACATATTGCTGAAGTACTCCCCTCATTATCAGGACAAAGGTTCTTTATGTAACTAGAAAATTGTTTCTCGACCAAAGCCTTGAAGATTTTGAAGTGTGTAAAAACATCACTTTTTTACTTGAGAAAATAAACCCAAGTACACCTCAAGAAATTATCAATAAAGGTAAGTGCGTACTTAGCTCCATTGAAAGAGGGGGTAGGAAAAACCATCAAGTCATTATGCATAAGCTCAAGTGGTGAAGAAACTCTCTTAGACAAATTCTTAGGAAAATGATCTTGGTGTTGTTTCCCTAATGCACAGCCATGAAAAACTCCCTCAAGACAAGAAACTCTAGGAAGACCATCTACCATACCATGAGTTTTTAACTCCTTCAAATATTTGTAATTGAGATGTTCAAATCTCTTGTGTCAAAGCTTACTCTCTAAATCTGCATGAGAAACCAATCTTGCCTCTATAGAGGAAGTGTCATCAAAACCCTCAAAGTGATATAGTCTAGAGCTATGATCAACAATACCTTGAGAAACAAGTGAATGAGGCTCTAACAAAGTTCGTACTTTTGCTCCATGTGGTGTAAAAGTCATTTTTTTCCTTGACCAGAATGACAAATTTGATATATAAAAAGTAAATTTGTGGTGATGTTAGGAACATACAATGCTTCTTGGATATGACCACCATTAAGGTGTATATCACATTGTCCCTCAACTGAAAGAAAGGAAGAATATTCAACCTCAATTTTAGAAGTAGAACTCAAATCTAAAAAAATAAAAGACTCCTTGGAAGAAGTTATGTGATGAGAAGCACCAGAATCTATAACCCAACTATCTACAAGTGGTGACTGAGATCTACCAACAACATTAAGTGTCTTTCCATGCTTATTAGGAGGTGGAGTGGAGATAGAAATTTTTTGTTTTTTCACTGCATCCTCTAAGTCTTACATTAACTTATAACACTTATGTTCTTCATGACCAATACCCCCACAAAAAGAGCATGAAAGGCTAGACTTATTCTTAGATTTACAAGACTCATTGAGTTTAGAGTTGTTTTCTATCAATTTATGAGCACTTTGAGATGAAGAAGGGGTGGATTTGGTTTTACTTTTTGGCCCCTTTCCCTTGGGATTAGATGCAACTAATGCCTTTTGAGAGGTGGAAAACTCAAGGTGAGACAATTTAGATTCTTTCCTAGTAAGTATTTTACAAAATGTTTCTAAGTCAGACATTTTGAATGTGTCACCTAAGGCATCCATGCTAGAGAAAAAGATAGAAGTAAAAATTTGGAATGGTCCTCTCGACTTAGATAGAATCTAGAATCAAGTAAACACACTCTTCATCTTTCTTATCTCTTCCACTCGCCTTTAATTATGTCAACAAATACTTGAACTTGGTAAGATAGTCTATAATTGTTAAAAAATATTCAAGTTTAAGAGAGGTGATCTCAATTTCAAGTTGCATGGCTCTCATATAATCTACCTTACCAAATAAATCTTTTAATTACTCACATATTTTGAAAGGAGAGTCAAATTTTTCCAAATGAAACAAAAGATTGTAACTTACATAAATTCATATCAAACTCATACACTCATCAAATTTGCACTAATACTGAAATTTCTCATATTCTCTAGTGAACATAAGTTGTTTTGAAGAAGTTCAAGCTCATAATCATTTCCGCTTAATTATTGTTTCCATTCTTGGTTTCCATGTGTGGTAATTATGTGTTGTTAATGGCTCAACATGATCTAATGTAGAAGTAGACGCAATTCTTAAAAAAATCACCAAAATAAATGCAAGAACCAAGCAATGCAACAAGAGCCCCCCATATTTTGGCATTTTATAATGAGTGTGTATTACAATATGACACTTTATAATTATAGTGTGATTCTCAAAATAAATATTTCTAATGGAAAGAACATGAAAGAACAAGCACTTTTACAAAAACAGACACTCAAATCTGAGTTGTTGATGAAAAGATACAAGTTTTACAATTTTATGCTCTGCTATTTATTTTAGTTGTCACTAAAACAAAATAAAATGTTCTTTTCTTCACCACACAAATAAAATGAAAGGGGGTTGCAGTTAAGCACATACTAGTAGGAATCACAAGCTTTAAGCCCTCATACAACCATACCATATGACTAAGGGCTAAGGATTTTAATGGGTGTATGCTCCACTTACTATTTTGGGGTATGTCGCTAGTTTTCAAGAAAGTCACATCCAATTGCTTCTTTTGGTAAAACCTATTATTTCTTGATAGTGTTGAAAAGTAAACTATGCACAGCAACCCATGGACACCTACCAAAAAAGGAAAGAAACCTCTTTCCAGAAACCATCTATTACACACCAACCGAGAATGTGCTGCACCATAGATGAAAAAACCCAAAAAATGATTTTCTGGTTTTCTTCCTCATTGGCACAAATCCCAAGACAAACCAACACATTTCACTACAACAACAAAAAACTAAAAAATGATTGCCTCTAGAAATGGTCAATCTTAGGGTTTTGCCACCTTCCGGATCCAATAGGAGGATCTGTTTTTCATAAAAACGCATGCAGCAACAAAATACAAATAAATCCTGAATATATGAATAAAAAATTGTTTGCACAAATGAAACTTACAGATGGATGTCAAAAAAAAAATTTCTACTCTGATACCATAAAAGGAACGATCACTAGATCGTACCAATCCAAGAAATCAGATGTTAATCAAACACCGTGATTAATAAGATAAAATCAATTCGCCAGAATAACTTTAATAAAACCTTTACAAACAAATGAGAAGCAATATCATATATTATTATGGAACTCAATTAAATACAATGAGGATGAACCTTTCTTATATAGCAAGGAATAACAATCTAAGAACCAATCAAGGTCGTAGATCAAGTCATAAATCAAGGAAAGAACTAGTCATCAAAGAACTAGTTAAGACAATAGATTTAGGAAAAAACTAAACATCAAGGATCTATTCAATATCCTAGATCAAGGAAAGAACTGTACCTAACAACTAGATAATATCCCCCTAATATCTAAATAAATAAAAAGAAATATCCACACACATAAATGGGTGAAGATAAATACAATAAAGGTAAATAAAGTACCTAGGTGAACATGAATTAAGATAAATACCTACTTTAACAATTTTCAAGTTCAAAATTCGCGAAAGAAAGAAATAGTGTTTTGCGATTTTTTGAACTTTTAGTGTTCCAAGGAATAAGGTAAAATCCGTAAAAAAAAGAACGCCCACGAAACAAGAAAAGTTTGTTTGACAAAGGAAACAATCCATGAGACCAAGGAAATATGTAGAACATAGAAAATAGTCTACGACATAGGGGAAGTACATGGAATAAAGAAAATAATTCGTGAGACCAAGGAAATCCATGGAACAAAGAAAACAATTCGTGAGACCAAGGAGATTTGCGGAACACAAAAATAGTCCATGAAACAAAGAAAACAGTCTACAAGACTAGGGAAGTCCGCGGAATAACAAAAAATACCACGTAAGAAAGCCGTGAGACAATGGACAATGGAGAAAGATTCTCATGAGACAAAAACAAGTTCACAAGGCAAAAATAAAAATAATAAACTTTCGCAAGGCAAAAGAAAGTCCGCAAAGCAAAAGATAACACAAACAACCATGGAATAAGGTTAGAAGCCTCACAACGGGAAAAGCACGACAGAGCAAGCCAAAAAATATTACACAATGGAGAATCTCGCGCAAAAAAATAGAATGATGTGAAGCAAGGAAAAAGATCATGAAGCAAGGAAAAAGGTTACATAATAGTAGAAATGTCACACAACATGGTTGGAAACTACACAAAAAGCAAGGTTCCGCATAAAGAAGGAAAATTCCACGAAGCGAGGAAGAGTTTGCATAAGACAAAAAATACAGTGCAAGACATAAATAAGTAGCGCAAACTGTTGAAATTCTGTGTTACTCATCATAAATGTTGCGAAATACTAAATAAGGTTGTGGAACATGTGAATAAGGTGCGAAGCTAAGGAAAAATCCTGTGAAGCAAGGTGAAAAGTCGGGAGAGGCTGGAAATTACAAAGGAAGGTCGTGAATGATTAATACAACCAAATCTAATCACCCAGAAGGCTTGTAGGGATAGGAAACCAAGCACAACCTAGGTTTTGATCATGAACAATAATTTAAAGCATCCAAACATTTGCATTTATCTTAATTCACATTGAATTAGGGTTTTTGCACCTTATAGGACTAAAGTAGTCATGCAACACTGGTTAGGGTGTTACATATCTTGACATTTTCCAAGTACGTAAAATATACAAGATTATTTGTACCTGTGAATCACAAACAACCAGATCTATCATGTGTAAGCACAAACACCAGCTCCGATACCATGTTAGACAAACCACGGGGATAAATAATAATATAGATGTAATTATCCACCATATTAAATTGTTGAAGATTATAGCTTATGTTTAAACAACAAATTATGATATATTACATCACATAATGAATTAGATATTAGATTGCATACATAAACATGAAAGTAAATGAACACAAGACACAAGATTTAAGTGGGAAAACATTTTGGTAAAAAACCCAATGAAAAATCACTTATCTTTATTAAGAATAAACATTTCACCCAGTGCTCCCACTATTTCCAATAGTTACACCATGGAGGAATTATAAAATATCACATGCATTCTCTCGTGAGTACATCGTGTATCTTATCTTTGCTCACATATATTGCTCACATAATTTTGTTACATACAGTATTTCATGGTGTAACTGATCTCTAATGAGATCGCCTTGATTTATATCAAAGTGGGTGGCCCTGTTTCGGGTCATTCTTATATTTTAAATTTAAGAAATGTGTCAACCCAATATTAAATCTGCCACACTTTATATTTAAAATTCCATTATTGTTTTAGTCTTTGGTGGGTTTCTTATTAAGATAGTTTCCTGCTTAATATTACAACCCCAACAATACCCATTAGACATAATCATGCATGTGCACATATTAATCCACAACTCCAAATACAAGCATCCCCTATACCTTTATCTAATACCTACAAGCAAAGTCCAATCACATTTCCTTGATGAGGTTATCATCACATTACCTCTCATTTAGTTTTTTCCTACATATATATAACAACAATGCAGTAGACTATTTTGTGATTATCATAAGATAAATGGGTGTGCTATAGATGAGTGTTTTTTTCTTGCAATTATTGGCCATTGTGGGTTTTTGTTGTCATTGATGGAAAAGGGTGTCATGGTGTTATGTGTGTCCCCATATGATGTTATTCAGATGTCAAGTATGAAGTTCATGAGGTTTGGTGGAGTTCAGTGTAGTCCGGGTGTATGGTTAAGTGAGTTAAGTCATGAGTTTGAGATCTTATGAGGTGATTGGGTGTTGTCATGATGTCATTCATAGTCCATGCGGTGTGTTTCAAATGTACATTGTTTTGTATGTGGTCAGCAAGGTCAAGTCACGAATTTTCATGGTTGAGTCAAGTCATCCAGGATTGTTTCTAGCCCTGCAACATGCAGAATGAGGTAGAGATGTGAGAATTAGACCAGATATTTCTTTTTGGACCATGTTTTCAACATGTTGACAGTGTACCTAAGGTGTGTGATGAGTTTTATATCAGAATTTAGAGGTATGATGCACATTTGTGGTCTTTGGGAAGCAAGCAGTTGAGAACAGGAAGTTTTACATAGGTAAGTCATTGTGGGTGGAAAGTTTGAAAGCTATCTAGGCTAGATGTTGAACTTGGACAGATAGAGAAAGTTGGCATAGTGTTTCATGTTAAATTTCAGGTGATTCTGAAGAAGAAATTTGAAGATATGCAAGTTTTGGTAAAACTGGGTAAGTTACAATGTGATTTTCAAACAAAGTTGGACCTTCTAATGCTCGATGTGAATTGTGTGTTTTGCATGTGTTAGGAAATATTCATTTAGTGCTAATATTATGAAGGTTAGATGATACATGAAGGATGGAGGACAAACAAGTTCCTCTTGTTAGTCACCACCGACAAGGCTGTGCATACTGATTTGGTGACGTGTGTGAATGTGTGTTTTTTTCATTTGATTTTTGCAATGTGTTTCTTTTCATAGTTCTTGTTTTATGTGGTTCTAGATGCTATAAAAAGAGTTGTGTTGCAGTGAAAATGACTATCAATGATCCTCTGACTAATATGGTCCTCTGATTGTTGTACTTCATTAGAAGATGGTCCTCTTGTGAATACGTTCACTTGCAATGGCGACCACGTGTAGCAATATCTAACTAAGAAGATCCGCTCAGTAGTATGTACTTTGATATAGTTTGTTTTTCAGTGTTTGTGTATGGAAATTTCACATTGTGGGGGGAACATGACACCAATGTTCAATTTCCATTATGAGCCAAAAACAACTAAAGTCAAAGGAAACTTCCAATGGAAGTCGCATTTTCCTATGTTGTTCAAGATCGAGTGGCACTAATCAATAGTAATGGCTACAACTAAGAACATTATGATTCTTAGAGATGGTAATGTGAAATCTTTCCAACATATGTTCTATTTTTGTTGTTTATTATGTAATATCCTAAGGGAATAATGTGATAAGATTCGATAATACTACTGCAGCATCATGATATTGTGGTTGTTGATAATCCACCGGAAAAACTATCTAGAGGTTATTGGTATTATCCTAAAAACTATCAAGTGTACGGTTGTTGGTTAACCACTTGGAAAACCATACAGAGGTTGTTGGTATTATCCTAGAACCATTCAGATTGTGAGTAAGCTACAAAGCAGCACGTTGCAGTACAAGGTAGGTTTTCCCCATGTTCGCACTAAGGGGGAAAGTCAGAAAATATTTATTTAGTGCTCACAATATTATGAAGGTTGGATTAATATTATAATGTGTGAGTTTAATAAACTATCATAAATTAGTTATTTATAAAACAACTAATATTTTTTAGTAAGTTTTTGGGTTGTTTGGGTGAGATTTGGTTGTTAAACCAAACTCATGTGAATAGTTTTTTTAGGGGTGTTTTTAAAACAACTTCCTAATTATAGGAGCATTCTCTCCTATCTATAATTGTATTGTAATATGACAAAATGAATACAACATATTAATGTTGAATATTATATCATTGATGTGTAAATTTGTACCTTTATTTTCAACATGGAGACCTAAGCTCTTTGGCATAGCTTCTTAGGTTAGTTATGAAGGTTTCACAAAAAGAATGAGGTGGTTTGATTGTCACATTTTTATGAATGCTTGTTAAGAAGATAAAGTGGTTTGAAACCCTAGCTAAATCCTAGCTAGGAGCAGCTTACAGAAGAAGAGGTATAGTGAGCATGTTTTGATTGATTCTTCAAAATTTATGATTGTAT
Organism: Taxus chinensis; assembly: GCA_019776745.2. NCBI lineage: Eukaryota > Viridiplantae > Streptophyta > Pinopsida > Cupressales > Taxaceae > Taxus > Taxus chinensis. Next base: position 293,332,101 of record CM034146.1, on the reverse strand, counting down.
GTTGTAGAGGAATTTTCCATATTTCCATAAATGTATGATAGAGCATGTGACAATATGCGGGCCCCACTTAAAAATGTAAATTTCTGAAGAGTTCCAATTTGTGGAAAAGATGTCTAAATGAGGTAAAGACTAAATTGCCATTCATGAAATCTAAAGAGTTGTTATTGAGGTCCATAGAGGTTTCAGGTCATGGTGATGCTGAAAAAGTGCAAAGTGTGCCCTATTTAGGTTGACTGGTCAAAGGGCAGTTTTGAGGTTGTAAAAAGTGGTCTTCAGTAAAAATGAGCATAACATGAGCTACAGGTGGATTTTGGAGGTGATTCAAGTTGTGTTAGAAAGAGAATTTAGATATATTTCTAATAATATAAATTTTGTGTCATGATTATGAGTTTTTCTAAGGTTTCTAGGTCATTTTTTGGACAATATTTTTTTTTCAGTGCAAGACAAGACAGGAGCTGTTAAAAGTTTTGATTTGTTTGAAGAATGAGATGGATTACGTGATACTTTCTATCACCTGGAAAGTGAATAAGGATGAATTTGGCATCTAATGAATCCATTTATATGTCTTTATTGTTCCAGGAAGGGTGTTAGCTAGCTAATATTTGAAAACAACTTTTTGAGCAGTGTGATATGGTGAAGACAAAAGTGACTTTGGTTTGAGCAGGGGATTGTTTCATGACTTATAAATTGAATAGAATTTTTCTACAGGTTATTTAATTTCCATTGAGTGGTCAATGTTAGGAAATATATATTAGTGTGTACTTTATTGTGTTAGTAATCAAATATTAGAATAATTACGAAAGTGATTATTCTCATATAAACAATATTTTATTATGCATGAGTTGTTTTAGATAGTATATTTTTACAAGAGTAAAAAATTACACCTTGTTAAGAGATTAGTTGGTTAAAAATCTCCATGATTATAGGAAAATATTTCCTATAAATTTGTATGTTCCTGAATAGAGAAATACATATAAGCTTTACATTATTGTGTCATATTCTTGCATAAATCTTATTCTTCTACTTTATTTGGTATCAGAGCGATCTAGGAATCATGAGAGTCTGAAATAATGTTATTTCCTAGTGGAATGTATTTAACATTGGAAGACTTCCATTCCTCCTTAGCACTAGTTCATAAGAGCATTCAAACTTGAATGTGTCAGTTCATATTACAACCAATTCATCATAGGCATGTTGACAGTGATTTATTCCATACAAAGGCGTTGCAAGAATCAGTTTTCCTTATTTGACATCCAGTTGCTGAGAATGGCAACAAAGAGCTTATACACCAGTTGTACTTTGGATTTGGATATATTTACAAAGGCATTTAGCTGACTCATTCCTACCATGTCGTATCCCTTCATGCGTATGTATTTGTGCAAACCTACTTATCTCGGCTATGGTCATTGAGTGATAGGTGTTTATAAAACACTTACTGCACCAATTTATTGGAAAATGAGATCCTCAATCTTTGTAGTTGTCTCCAACATTGGTCTGTTGTGGCACGTGCATTTCATATTTTACTGCGAGCCAAATTTGATCTACAATGACTCTGAGTATTGATTTTGTGTCAAGTTACAATGCGTTTGGCACTTTTTCACTTTAAACAGTGGGATTCTCTTCATAGAATTTGGAAGATTGAAGGACGTGGCAAAGCATTAATTTGGAAATGACACACATTTCAACGTACTGTGCACACAATTTTTTATTATTCTCCCAGCAAATTGCATATCGACTTGGCCAAGTTAGACATTCTCACAACATTCCATAGTCTTTCCCTTCATAGTTGTCAACTTGACTCCATATTCATCTCCACCACGTGCATATATTCCTCCAAATCAAATTTCCCATGTACAAGCTAGCAACAAATTATGCTAAGGTGTGAAGTTTTAATGAAACGTTGAGCTTTGTGCTTTGTTTTTGGTCTAGGTAATCATTATTAAAACTTTAGTGTCAAGTTCCATAAAGCAAATGTTTGTTTAGTAATCTTATTTGATTTGTCAGTGATCTTAGATATAGTTTATTGCTTTTAACTATCATGCAGTGTGATACTCTCATGTTTGGTCTATAGAACACGCCATTCACATGAAATTTTATTTTGCCAAAGTCTTTCTTTGTCCTCTTAGTCTTTAAAAAAATCATTTTTGAGTCATTACTTTTGTTCAGTGTCCATTAGTCTCTCGTTATAAAACGTGTATGCACTATTTTGTTGTGTCATCAAATGTTTTATTAGAAATTTTATTTTTTATTTTTGTCTCCATCTCACAATGGAATTCCCACTAGAAAAATTAAATGGGCTCCATTTTCATAATTGGAAAGTAAAGATTCAGATGCAGTTAATGAATAAAAATCTTTGGAGGATAGTAGATGGAAAAGAACCAACATCTACATATCCGACCAAATTGTCAAAATGGAAAATGAGAGATGATAAAGCCAAAGCCATTAATTGTGTTGCTCTCTCAGATACTAAGCTACACTATGTCGATCTCGAGAAATCACCTCATTAAATGTGAGAAAAATTGAACAAAACCTTTGGTGCTAAAGCAGTGAACGCAAAATTTTCTCTCAAATTACAGTTGTTCAAGTTAAAATGGGTGAAGGAGCTACAATGTCTAGTCATATTAATGATTTATGGTCTCTCCTCTTACAACTAGCAAAAGTAAAAGCTCCAGTAGAAGATAAAGATACAAAAGCTATTTTGTTGAAGAGTTTGCCTCCCAAATACAGTAATGTTGTCTTCACACTTGGTCAGATGCCTTCCAACTTATTGGAAGATGTGATATCAGTTCTGCTAGCTGAGGAAAAATGGACCAAAGAAGATATAGAAGAAGAAGAAATGACAATGTATGTAAAAAGGAAGTACAGAAAAAAATTTAAATATAAAGAAGAAAAAGAATGTTTATACTATAAGAAAAAGAGACATATAACTTCATTTTGTAGAGTTCGAGCTCAAGGTATACTTAGTGGAAAAATCAAAGGAATTGAGGCCAGTATCATTGTTGAAGAAGGATTAGAGAACAAGGAAGAATAAGTAAAAGAAGACAGCGGCTCTGAAGACTTCTTGTACTAAGCATGAAACTAAAGGACGAAGACATCAGAGACTAGAAGTCATTTAGCAACCTCTCGTCAGTTGCCAACGATGGGGCCACTTTAACTGTGGTGACATATGTGTAGTGTGAGTATGTGCTTTCTATTGTGTGCATGTTTGTAGTGTTCAATAAGTGGAAATTTCATATTAGGGGGGAACATTATCCCAATGTTCTATTTCCAGTTTTCAGCTTGTGTGTATGAGCAACTGATTTTCCTATGTTATTCCTTGCAGTGAGATGTGATGAGGGTTGAGAATAGTACTTGGCATATCATTATGTGGTTGTAGATAAACCACTTGAAAACCTTCATTTTTGGTTTGTAGTAAACCAATAGTAAACCCACCATTCTTGGTTGTTGGTAATCCATTCGCAAAACCATCACCTTGTGGTTTGTGGTAAACCAATTACAAAACCACCATTCTTGGTTTCTAGTCAACAATTTGCAAAACCATCCCTGAGGTTTGTGATCATCATGTGAAAATCACCAGATCATGTGCAGGTTAAGTACAAAGGATGGTTTTCCCCATGTTTGCACTAAGGGGGGAAATGTTAGTAAATATATATTAGTGCGTATTTTATTGTGTTAGTAATTAAATATTAGAATAATTACAAAAGTGATTATTCTCATGTAAACAATATGTTATTATAAATGAGTTGTTAAAACAACTCATATTATTAGATAGTGTATTGTTACGAGAGTAACAATTACACCTTGTTAAGAGATTAGTCGGTTAAACAATCTCCATGATTATAGGAATATATTTCTTATAAATTTGTATGTTCCCGAATAGAGAAATACAAATAAGCTTTACATTATTGTGTCATATTCTTGCATAAATATTGTTCTTCTACTTTACTCACATGACATATTTTAGATGTTTTGAAGTCATCTAGTGGCAAAAATATGTTCACAGTATCCTGAAGGGTGAAGGAAACAGTTGTTTTGAGAAGGTAAAGAGCTAGTGGGCCCATTAAATGAAATAATTTGATTGGTTCATGTAAATTGTGACCATGGATGATGTTTAAATGTTATTTTAAACATGTGTGATGTATTTTAGAGCTTGACTAAAATAGTTTTGGGATAAGGATAACTTTGGCATTCCAATGCAAGGGTTTTGAGGATTGTTAGTGAATGAAAAGTGGTTTTTGGCTAGGCCGACCGACTTGAGTCATTTTTTACTATTGTGATAAAGTTTTGGGATGTTTTTTAACGATGCATTGGTTGAACCAAAGGTGTAAGACCAACCTCCTTTGGGTTAGAAGAAATAAAAGCATATAAAAGTGATGTTTTGGGTTCATTTTTGAACTAGTTTTCTTGGAGGGAAAAATTGCAACCTAGAGGAAAGTGAATTGCAGGTATGTGTGCATGGTTTGAAGGTTGAGGAAGAGAATGGTAGATTAAGGACTGATTGAAGACATGAGAGCAATGGTTTAGATCTAAGAGAAGTTTAAAAAGAAGAAGATAGAGAAATTTTGATTCCCTAGGGTATGAGCTAGGGTTTTTGAGCTGAATATGCAATCTCCGTCAGTTATGGCAGTAGAAAAATAAGAGATCAAACTTCTACAGGTGGCTGAGTTGGTGCTTAGTCATCCTAGGGGGTTGTAGCCTCATTGTGGAGTGGGTGCTTCACTAAATTAGGGGTTGGTGCTCCTTGTAGGGTTTTTGTTGTACTAAACTAGGAGTTTGTGCTCTTTATGGGGTTGGTGTCTCACTAAATCAGGGGTTCATGCTCCTTGTGAAATTTTTGGTTCACTAAATCTCTTTGATTTGTGCAATATAAGATGATTTTCAATGGGTTTTCTTCCCCATGAGGGTTTCCCACTTACATACGGTGTTCTTGTGTTGAGTACTTTGTTTCTTGCTCTTGTGATTGATGTTACATATCTTAATAAGCACACATGGTTATGAATGTTGTATAAACAATCTAATTGATGAATGTATGGTTTAGTAAATGAAATAAAAAATCATTGTAGAACTGATTCACCCCCCCTCTCATTCCATTGTGCTTCCAACAGTTGGTATCAGAGTAGGTCCTTGAGAAGCAAGTCTAACACCTTGAAGGAGATCCTAGAAGCATAAGCTATGGGTAAGTCTTCAGACATTGAGGCTATCTTGAGGATAAGGAATGAAATAGCTCAATCATACATTGAAGCCTACCAAAGTCAAGTCAAGAGAATGGAAATAGAGCATGATCAAGCTATCAAGGATTTGAAATCTCAAGTGGAGAATATGTCAAAATCCCTAAACGAGAAAGAGGAAGCTTGTTCCAGGTATGAAGACAAATTGAAAGCTCTTAAATCAGATTTAGACAATGCACCTAGTAGGTTGAAGATGCATGAAAGACTTCAGAAGAGATCTAAAGCTCTTGATGGAGTTCTAGAAGGTCAAAAGGCCACAGGTGACAAAATAAGCCTAGGGTTTGAAGGAAAACATGATAATGAAGTTGGTCCAAGTACTAAATCAAATGATAAAGTGACCAAGAAGGCTGATTTGAGAAGTTCTAACTCAGCTAAACAACCTAATGTTATGAGGCATGCTTCATCATTTCATGGATATTGTTATGTTTGTCATGATTTTGGTCATAGAGCTAGAGATTACAAAAGGAGGTCTTCAAGGGATAATATAGATCTTTTCAAGGGTGAAGTATTTTCATGTTGTGAGTATGGTCATAGGGCAAAATATTGTGGATGGAATCTCAATGTGTTTGATCCAAGAAGGAAGAGAAGTTTAGTTTGCTTCAATTGTCACCAATCAGGTCATATTGCAAAAATTTGTCAAAGCAAGAGGAGATTCATTGTAAGGTATGATCCTATGGTCAAGAAGGATGTGGTTCAAGCTAAAGATGTCAAGAGAACTAATTCTCAATCTACTATGCATAGTATTAATTTTTTCAAGAAGGATCCTAATGGAATCAAGGTTGGAAACACGATCAACAAACTCAAATCAAGTCAAGGAAGCATGTTTGCACTTTTTGAAGAAGATCACATGTGTTTGAATGCCTTTCAAGCTCCTGTGCAAGACAAGTTGAAGAAATTAGGTCTCTGGGATACTTCAAGGGTAATAAGGTATGGAAAATGATTCTTCCCATGTATTTTTGAGTCCTTATTGTTGAATAGGTGTTTGATTTTGTGAGTCAATTTGTCATGGTGTTGTCTTATCTAGGTTTGGTGTTCTCTTAGAACATATATCAGTATCTGTCAAAAGTTTCTGAGTCTAATTTCATGTCTTTGTTCAAAGTATCAAGTCTATAATCTTTGACAAAAGCATTCTGAGTTAACTAGTTTGTCATGAGTTGTCCTAGTGTGTGTCTCAAGAGTTGAATGTGTTAAGTAACCATTGTCATTAAGATGAATTCTCGTAGGCCTGAGACAAGGTGTCCGTGTTAGTATGAAAGTTCAAGTACATGATATTAGTATCTTTGTCAAAACTAGTCTATGTTTGAGAGTCTTTAATGGAGTGATCATGAAAAAGGTATTTCATGGTCTAATCACTATGTAGTTCATTTTCTTTGTGTGTATCCACAAAGTTTGCAAAAGAATATGCATTCAATCAATAAGTTATTGTGTTCTATGTTTACGAATGAGATCACTTAAACCATGCTAAAGGTTATTAATAAGCTTTACGGTATTTTTTCTTTGAAAGATTTGTGAAGTCATGATAAAGTTATAATATGTTGTTCAAGTGACAAAGGGTATGTTGTGTCTTCAGATTATGAAAAGATGTCTTGGAGGGTAATTGAGTCTTGTGTGGAAAGTTGTCAAAGTCTTGTATTGCATCAAAGTTTTCATTTTCTTTAGTACAATTGAGTTTGAGTCTAAATGTGCTCTTAAAGGTCTATCATATGTTTATGAGTCATCTATCATGAAGTTAAGTGTCAAGGTGTATTTGATCAGTCTAAGTCCATATCTTATTTATGTGTTTTCCTCAAAAGTATACCATGTTTAAGGGTGTTGCAACTCATAGAGAATAATGTCAAGAAGATCTTCAATCTTGGACATGACAATGATGTGTGAAAATCAAGATGTAGTTTGTCAAAATGATATCAAGCTTGTCAAAAAGAAAACTTGCTCAGTCACAGTGTGAAGAGTATGATTGCTCCAAAGTCTTGTTTGGGTAATCCAAATTTGTGTCTCAAGTCTATGTGTAACCTTTAAGAGCATCCTAAGCATGTCTTTAGTCAAAATATGAAGTCAATGTGCTTGGAGGAGTCATTATAAGTTTCACTCTTGCAAGAAGGTATTGTCATGAAAAGTGTTTGTAAGATATGTTTCATTGTGAATATAGGCCAATTGGTCTAAGTATGTCAAGTTGAAGTCCTCAAATATGTGTTTGTCAAATATTGGTGTATTAAGCCCAAGGCTTGGGTTAATGCTTTAAAGAGGTGTGTTCTAATGTTCTTGAAGCATGATATTTTGTAATTAGTTTGAGAATGAAGTTGTTGATCTGTGTAAAAACCTCAATTATACTTGGTCTTCAAACATGGAAAGGTGTCTCAAAGGTACATCCATGTGCTCTCAGAGTTGAATTCAATATGATATATGTTGTAAATCATAAGTTTGTATACAAGAAGACTACAGAGTATGATGATAAAATGAAAGAAAATGCATGTAAGGTGTGTAAATTCTTAAAGGTCATGAAAGGTGTCTCAAGTTTATAGTCTCAAGGTCTGAAGTTGAAGATTGAATCTTTTCATCAAAATTTTGAGGATGAACCTTTGATATGCTTTACAAGTCCAAAAGAATCCCATATGGATAAGTTGACCAAGTTGATGTGTCATGAAAAAGGTAATCTATAGGTTCATTGAAATCATTGTACAGTGCTTAGAGGTCAAGTGTGAATGAGAGCTTGGTATGTGTGTAAGGTCTCAGAAATTACAATTTCAATGGTGACAATAGGGTTAAAATGAGTTCCTACATGATTGTGAAGGTAAAAGTGTGACTCACAGCTCATATAAGGTGTATGAAGACATTAAATACATGGTACAGAGGTCTAAGATACTCCCAGTTGTTAATACAAGCCTATAACAGTCAAAAAGTGTAGTGGAAATGTGTTTAAGGATGTTCCACAAGACAAGTAAAGGTTATGTAGTTAATGTTCTCTCAAAGTGACTGATGTTTGATTGAAAGGAGGTTTGTCAGTGACATAAATGCAAGAAAAATTTAAGTGATATCAAGATGCCTTAAACCATGAAAAGGCTTATTAGTCCAAAGCTTACATTGAAAGATGGAGTCTTATTTTTGTGCATGATGTTCTAGGTGTGTTTAAGCTCTATACAGTGAGTATGACTCATTTTATAAATTCTCTATGATCCTAATGTAGTTGTACTGTTTTTACACATAAGATGGAACTATGAGAAATTTCTTTAATGTGGTAGTTTCATCAGGAAACGTTGATTGTACATGTTGATAAGTCAATTTGTGATTTAAAGTTTCTTGACAGACTGATAGTAATCTTTTTTAGCATCAAGAGGTCTTTGTATGGTAGCTTCAATATGGGTGTCATAGGCCCATGTCATGGTCCAAATATACTATGAAGGCATCTGAGTCTAAGATGGTCATAGAAGATTGTCATGCCAAGATAGGTCTTGGTCAAAACATGTGTTTCAAGGAAAAACAAGATGGTGGTAGTCCTATATTCTCAAGTGATTGTATGACTGTGAAAGTATAATCCTTCAAAGATCTGATACTAAAACTCCAATGCTAGCTACAAGCTCACAAACAAGAAGAAGTGAATGCTCATTTCTGAGGTATGGTCTACTTGGTGTCTATTCATTCATAAAAAGGATTAAAAGGAATGATTCAAAGGTTTTATGTATGATTTATCCATGAAAATGTGTATCACTGCAAAAAAGTCTATAACAGAGAATGTTCAATGATTCACATACATTGTTTCAAGTGTTTAAGAAGTATAAATGGGCTCTAAGTTCCATGAAATTGGTGCGCAGTCTCTAGAGTTGTCAAAATTTCAAGGTGAGTGTGAAATAGTATACTACATGACTGAATAGTGCATCTGTGAAACAAGCTTTAAATGGTGGATTTTGGTCCAAAGATGTACAAGTACAGGTCAAAGGTATGGTTTGAAGATGCTACAAGAGACTACAAGGGTCTGTCAAGACCTGATCTTTATCCTTTCAATATGAGGAAGTGTATGAGGCACTTAAGAAAGATTCGTGAGAACATGTTCAGTTGTGTCCTAGAGCTAGTTGTAGGTATATTGAAGAATATTTGTCTTCAATGTATAATTGGAAGTATCTAGATCAAGGAGATGAAATCCACCAAAGTGTATAAATAATACATGAAGGAATGTTTGAAGCCATGAAGGTATGCCTCTAGTGACTAAGTTCTGACAACAAGAATATAGTGTTCAATGGTATGTGAAAAGATACAACATCAAATCATATTTGCAAGTGCAAGTAGGTCAAATTCTCATATATAATAGGAATGTGTATTGTTATAGATGTATGTCAAAATATTGTCCTGAAGGTTCAGTGAGTTTTATCACAATAAAGGAAGTAGAAATTACATAGGACATGTTTAAAAATCTCACTCAGATATGTAATACTTCTAAAAGACTTGTATGAAAAATTGAATTATTTATCTATGGATAAAGATGCATATCTCATCCAAATAAGATCATAGAAGACTAAAATAAAGTTATAAGGACAAAGTATGATGATGTTTGACCTCTCATACACAACATGGAATCAAGGTAAGAAGCTAAATTCTTGTGTTAATTAGTTGAGATTAGTTAGGAATAACCAGGGGGAGTCTTTGAAGGTATGTTGATAATTTGATGTTGAGTTCTAGAATTGGTAAAAGTTTGGTTAAAAATACATTGAAGGAGTTGTAGTTAGGGACAACAAGTGGTCCTAAAAGTGCATTTGAGTTTGAAGGTAAATTTTGTGTTTTGTGCATGGAATGAGCCTATAAAGTGATGTTGAAGTGAGATTGAAGGAAAATATGAGGTGTATCAGCTGAGGGGGAGCTATTTTGAGATCATTTCAGGTCCATTTGATCTTTGTATGTTGTTCTTGGAGTCAGAGAAGGAAGAATAAAGTCCTAGGGGGAGCTTCATGAAGTCAAGTAAGTTATTTTTTGCATTGTTGTCATTATTTTTGTCTTGTGTTGTCATTTTTTCAAGTCTTGGATTCGGTCTATCCTTTTTCATAGATGGAAAAAGGGGAGAGAGGCATCAAAAACATGGTAAGAGTCATGTATGTGTTTTTGTCTTGTTGGTTGTCATCAATGACAAAGGGGGAGATTGTTGGCCATTGTGGGTTTGTGTTGTCATTGGTGTCAACTCTCATTGATGAAAAATGGTGTCAAGGTGTCATATGTACCCCCATATGATGTTATTCAGATGTCAAGTATGAATTTCATGAGGTTTGGTGAAGTTCAACGTAGTCCTAATGCATAGTTGAGTGAGCTAAGTCATTTTTTGAGCTCTTATGAGGTGATTGGGTGTTGTCATGATGTCATTAATAGTACATGAGGTGTGTTTCAGATGTACATGGGTCTGTATGTGGTCAACAAACTCAAGTCATGAGTTTTCATAGTTAAGTCAAGTCATTTCAGGCTTGTTTCTAGCCCTAGAACATGCAGAATGAGGTACATATGTGAGATTTGGACTAGATCTTTCTTGTTGGATCATGGTTGCAGCATGTTGATAGTGTAACTTAGGTGTGTGATTATTTTCAAGTCATAATTCATAGGTATGATGCACATTTGGGGTTTTTGGGAAGCAAGTAGTTGAGAATAGAAACTTTTACATAGGTAAGTCACTATGGCTAGAGAGTTTGGGAGTTATCTGGCCTAGATGGTGAGCGTGGACAGTTAGAGAAGGTTTTCATGGTGCTTCATCCTAAATTTCAAGTGATTCTAAACAATAAATTTTAATATATGCAAGTTTTGGTGAAACCGAGTAAGTTACAGTGTGACTTTCAAGCAAAGTTGGACATTCTAATGCTCGTTGTGAATTGTGTGCTTTACATAGGGACCTAAGATCTTTGGAATATCTTATGAGTTTAGTTATGAAGATTTCACAAAAATAATGAAGTGGTTTGATCGCCACGTTTTTATGAATAATCATTAAGAAGCTAAAGTGGTTTGAAAGCCTAGTTAAACCCTATCTATGAGCAGCTTGCAGAAGAAGAGGTATAGTGAGCTTGTTTTGATTGATTATTCAAAAGTGATGATTGGATGTTGTAGAGGACTCTTCCATATTTCTAGAAATGTATGATAGAGCATGTGACAATATGTGGGACCCACCTAAAAATGCAAGTTTCTGAAGAGTTCCAGTTTGTGGAAAAGTTGTCCAAATGAGGATAGTGACTAAATTACCATTTAAGAAAGATAAAGAGTTTTTATTGAGGTCTATGGAGGTTTCAGGTCATGGTAATGTTGAATAAGTGCAAAGTGTGCCCTATTTAGATTGACTGGTCAAAGGAAAGTTTTTGAGGCAATAAAAAACTATCTTCAGTAAAATGGGCATAACATGAGCTACAGGTGGAGTTTGGAGTTTGGAGTTTGGAGGTGTTGGAAATGTAATTCAGAGATATTTAAATTTATATAAGTTTTTTCTCATGATGATGAGTTTTTCTCATGTTTCTAGGTTAGCATTTGGATAGGAATATTTTTACCATTACAAGATAAGACAGGATCTGCTGAAAGTTTTGAGTTGTTCGAAGAATGATATGGATTAGGTAATGCTTGATATCACCTTGAGAGTGAAGAGGGATGAATTTTTCATCCAATGAATCCATTTATAGGTCTTGATTGTTCCAAGAAAGGTGTTAACTAGCTGATATTTTAAAATAGATTTTTGGGAAGTGTGATTTGGTGAAGACAAAAGTGACTATGGTTTGAGCTAGTGATTGTTTCATGACTTTTAATTTACTTAAAAAAATTATACATGTGCTTCCATTTCTATTGAGTGGTCACATTACATAGTTTAGGTGTTTTAAAGTGATATAGTGGAAAAAATATGTTGGTGGGGTCTTGAAGGGTGAATGAAATAGTTGTTTTGAGAAGGTAAAGAGACAGTGGGCCCATTAAATGAAATAATTTGATTGGTTCATGTAAATTATGACCATGGATGATGTTTAAATGTAACTTTAAACATGTTTGATGTATTTTAGATCTTGAATAAAAAAGGTTTTGGGATAAGGAGATTTTTGGCATTCCAATGCAAGGGTTTTGAGGATTGTTGGTGCATGAAAAGTGGATTCTTGTTAGGCTGACCTACATGGGTTATTTTCACTATTTTGATAAAGTTATGGGATGTTTATAATGATGTATTAGTCAAAACAAAGGTGTAATATTGACCTAATTTTGGTTAGAAGAAAGAAAAACATTATAAAGTGATGTTGTGGTTTCATTTTTGAACTAGTGCTCTAAGAGGGAAATAGTGTGACCTAGAGGAAAGTGATTTACAGGTATGTGTGCATGGCTTAAAGGCTAAGGAAGAGCATGAAAGATTGAGGACTAATTGAAGACATGAGAAAAAGGGTTTAGATCTAAGAGAAGTTGAGAAAGAAGAAGATAGAGCAAGTTTGATGCCCTAAGGTATGAGCTAGGGTTTATGAGCTGAATATGTGATCTACATCAGTTCTGGCAGTAGAAAAATCAGAGATAAAACATATCTCACCGGAGGATGAGTTGGTTGCTTAGTCATCCTAGGGGGTTTTAGCCTCCTTTTGGAGTGGGTGCTTCACTAAATTAGGGGTTGGTGCTCCTTGTAGGGTTGGTGCTCTACTAAACTAGGGGTTAGTTCTCCTTATGGGGTTAGTGCCTCACTAAATCAAGGGTTCATGCTCCTTATGAAGTTTTTGCTTCACTAAATCTCTTTGCTTTGTGTAATATAAGCATATTTTCAGTGGGTTTTCTTCCCCATGAGGGTTTCCCACTTATATATGGTGTTCTTGTGTTGAGTACTTTGTTTCTTTCTCTTGTGATTGAAATTACATATCTTAATAAGTACACATGGTTATGAATGTTGTATGGACAATCTAATTGATGAATGTGTGGTTTAGTAATTGAAAGAAAAATCATTGTAGGAATGATTCGCACCCCCTCCCTCTCAGTCCCTTGTGCTTCCAACAATTGTGATACTCATTCATCATGGCCACAATACAATAAAATTAAGCTAATACAAATTTACATGTACAAAAATGGGTTTATAAACAAAAGGCTTCACATAAACACGATAAAATACCTAAGCAAGAAAATAAAGCACCCAAACACGTATCTGAGAAAGTACACAATCCTCCTAAGAAAGAGGAATAATTTGAAGTAGGTGTTCCACTAAAGTAAAATCCTTTGGTTAACATCTTATATAAGAAGAAACAAATTAATCTTATGTCTGTGTGTGCATTTATCAGCAACCAATGTCATAACACGATCATCGTCATCAATAAGGAATAAGTATGTATCACATGTAGCATATATTTCATTCATCAACTCAAGCATAATGACAAAAAGTTGAATCATTCATCAATGCATGAATATTCTTTAAGAGGAATCACTATTCTGCTTACAAAAGGACCAAGAGTTATGGATACAACATTATTCATCATGCCTACTAATGAAGAATTCAACACCATTTTGGGATAGCATTTGTTAACCCAAATGGGAGAAATGGTGGATAGCAATAATGAGTGATTTTGTTTTCTATATGACAACAACATCGTAGAAGTTACACAAGATCCATCACAAAAACTAATCCTTTTATAACCAATTATGTAAAATCCATATCAATAATTATAACAAGGAAAGTGCAAACCTCCACACCTAGTAAGGAGCAAATAGTTTCTCTTACATCATAGCAAGTGCAAGCCTCCACATCGAGTGAGGAGCAAGTGGTTTCCATTATATCAAAGCAAGTGTAAGCCTCCATACCTAGTGAGAGTGGTTTCTATTATATCAAAGCAAGTGCAAGTATTTTCACCTAGTGAAGAGAAAGTATCATCACTTCAAATGCAAAACGACTTTCCTAGTGAAGCACTGACAACACAAGTTTGTCAAGAATCGAAACAAAAAATTGTTCAAAGGTGTTATTGGTTAAAAGAATACCCCTACATGAAAGTGTATCTCATTGTGATTCAACATATACATAACACCCACAAATAGCACCTAATTCACAAGTATCTCAGGACTATGTAATCTAAATAGACATGTGCTGATCAAAATAGTGAAGAAATCATCAGATGATAGTTTCCCTACACACATCAATTGTACATAGTCGTGATTATATTCCTAGATAGAATACACAGCATACACCGATACAACCTCACCATGAGAATATTTTGACATTTACTCAGGTACAGCTTGTGCTACTTGGTCGTGCACAATACATAGTAATTCAATAATAGCCTTACAAGTGTAACCCATATGGGACATCAATCCATACACATCAAGAGCCTAATGTTACTAGGACTACTAGTGACATTAGGCCTTTATACACACAAGATATAGATGTAGACATTTCATGATACTTTACTACACGTGGATACAACCTATTGTCACACAATAGCTCTAACATTTGGTCCTTGCTCCTTTGCATTATACATATCCCATACCACCCTATATATGACATCTATATGATTATCCCCTTGATGAGATCATAGGACAGTCTTCTATGATATCCTCACTCTCTCTTGTGCACAATCACATGTGCATATCTCCTTGCATACACATATCCTTCACCTATCTTTCTACCAATGGTCTATGCTCTTAGCACAATTATCAATCATTCGACATCTTCTCTCCTATTCCATGAATAGGAAGTTACCTAGAAATGCAATACATTTCATTAGTCCAATGTGATTATCGAGGGAATAACTATTGCCTAGGACTTCACCTCTTTTACCACTTACAACCTATGCTCTAGGGTCACTAGTACAGATTCCAGAGGGTAATTTTGTTTTTCTCATTCTGCTATGGAAAAAATACGAAAATAATATATCATGATAAAATTGTGAAACTAGGATTTTCATGTGACTTGTTGAGTCATTACATAGATGCAAGCATTTTGGTGGTTTAGAATAATCTCTCTACATACATCTCCTTTCATACTTGATCACTATAGTACAAATAAGACGACTGCAAACACCTTAATACATGGACATCAAACATACACTCTATTGCTTCTTAAGCTTAGTACCTTGGGGGTTGGGGGGAAACCCACCACATTGTGGGCATGTCTACACTAGGGGCATCTTACATATCATGCCTATTTAGATCATATCTTTCACATGGTGTGGCTTTTTACATCTCTTTATCCTGAAGGATACCCACCACATTTGGGGCATACTTACACTAGGGGCATCTTGCTAACAATGCTTATATCAATAGTATCCTTACACACTAATATATTTTTGGTACCATGTTACTCTACGTATCGTGCACCACAATATTTTTTACGATGTTTGTTATATTATGTTTTATTTGATGATAACAGTGTTCATTTCTGAATATTTATTCGATCATGCTCCATACTTAGTCATGTTAACTATTTTCTTTTAGTATTTTTTCTAAATATTTTTGTATTGGTTTACTATTATTGGCCCTAAGATATTATTTTGTGATATTCGACATTGCTTCATACCACTCATCTCTTATATTCATGGTTGTTTCCATATGCTTCTAGGCTCATGACTGCTCTAGGATATATTTGCTTCATGCTTTCGTATCCTCTATTCTTTTGTTTGCTTCATTCTTTAGTATGCTTCATGCTTCTATATGCTCCATGCTTTTGTTTGCTTCATCTTATGTATGCTCTATGCTCATGTTTTCTTCATGCTTCTTTATGCTCTATGCTCTTGTATGCTTCGTTATTTTATATGCTTTATGCTCCTATAAGATTCATTATTTTGTATGCTCTATGATCATGGTTGCTTCATGTTTTTGTATGCTCCGTGTTGGTGTTATGCTTCATGCTTTTGGATGCTCTATGTGCATGTTTGTTTCATGCTTTTATATGCTCTATGTTTATGTTTGATTCATGTTTTTGTATGCTCTGTAATCATGTTTACATCATGATTTTGTATACTCTATGCTTGTGTTTGTGTCATGCTTCTATATGCTTTATGTTTGTGCTTGCTTCATGCTCTCGTATGATCTATGCTCTATGTTTATTGCATGCTTATGTTTGTTATATGCTCATGTTTACTCCATGTTTTTGTATGCTTTGTGCTCATGTTTACTTTTAGGAATAGTAGTTGGTACATATTGCAACATATAACATGTTCATTACATATCTTTCTCTTGGCACAAATGCTTAATACATATTATGATCTATAATGTGCTCACAACATGTTTCTTGGCACATTTTTTGCACACACAACTAAAAACTACTAACGTTCATCAAGTCATGTCTCATCAATTATTTTTGTTTTATGATGGGTTTTTCATGTCGTGTTGTGTAATGTCATGCCATATGTTACAATGGATCTATTAGGCATTGAATCACGTGTTATGGCCATACTACTCTACCAATCATTATTACACTTTTAGCTATGGATCACTCTGAATTACTAGATATACTCGTGATATTCCTAACAATGAGATGACAAATATTCCTTGTTATGAAACACTCATATCTAATGCACATTGTGTATATTACCATGTTTAGTCGATATACTATTTATGGTTCACATCCTTGATGTTGTCGTTATGTTCTCAGTACAACTATCACTTTTTCTTTTGAGCTAAGTGAATTATTGCAACATCCCTCATCTCAAAAGGGAGGCATATTGTGGGTTTTTTCTAATTTCATGCAGATCACATTCATAGTGGTTTGGTTGACACAGTGTGATGGCATTTAGATAACTATTGAGCTCATATTACAAGATTTTACACATATTACATCATTATATATATCAAGATCCTATACAAATTGATTTCTACCCAACTTAATTGCTACATATGGTTGCCTAGCATACCTAAATGCTAGAAATGGCTAATATTAGGTTCAAATGCTAATGTTCTCATATGTAGTATTCACACCCTATACAAAGGCATTGGGATCAATCAGATGTAGCCATTTCATGTTTTTTTTAATTTTAGTTATTTCTCATGTATTGATTTTTATAATCATATCTACTAAATGTTAATACATGATTTGTTATGTGATTTACAAGTTGCACATGTATGGCGTATAGGGCACACTTTTCCAATCTTACGTACACCATACCATTAGTATGTTTACATTTACATGTTCTTTTATATGAAGCCAACAATTTCATTACTAGATAAAAGTGGGAGCAATTATAGCTCCCAAATTTTGGTCCTAAGGCACTTTGCAATAATCATTTGGCATTTATCTTAGCATTAGCCTATTTATACATGTATTGACTTAATCCAAAGGCATCTCGGTCAATTCCCGCATTCTAAGTCCACTAGCTCATCACTTATTCTTTAGCCTAACATCTCTAGAATCAATGCACCATTTACAAAACAAATCTTCACATCTCTCAACTACTCTTATCATGTCTCTAATTAGGTCCATCCTAAAGCCTAAAAAATATATTCTATAGAACAATATCGGCCAAGGTGACCAATTCTATTTGTTGTACTTGAAACCGTCATATTTTTAAATGCACGAGTTACTTCAATTGGCTTATAGTTAATTGAGCAGAAAATCATTTGCACAAGTCACCTATATAAACACATGCACCCTAACCTACTAGGGGCATCTAGGGATCTTATACTCAAACACAGTCTAAGGACTTTAGGCTCTAATCATCAAAGCATTGATTCCTTAGAGCACTACAACAAACTACAAGTTTCTAGACATCATTATTTTCTACACTAGATCACTCTCATGCACTAAAACTGAAGCTAAAGATAATTGCTAAGTGTTGAAGGCCTTATTAGGGTCATTTCTAAATACACTATTAATGCACGTTCACACAAATTCATCAAGATGGGGAACTACATGGGTCTGAGACCTCTTCGGAGCATTGATAAGTATGTATCGTTTTAGCGTCTTGACTCAAATCCACACTAACCCTATTTTTAAGACACAATAGGGTAGAAAGGGTTTGAATACAATAAGTCATTTATAGGTACAGAAGTGTTATTACCAAAGTTTAGTCACATATCTAAGATCCAAAGAAACATGCGCACTAGGTGCCATCATTGAGTTACATATCACAACAAAGGACAAAATCAGCCACCTAACAACAAAATCATTAGGCAATTCTATCTAGCATAGGTGATTATGTCTAGATCTCAGTTCCAAGTCCTCATAATTTACAAGTTTATTAACAAAACTCTACACAACTTATTCTCACAATTTTAGATCACTTCACGCTTCCAAACCTCATAGAACAATGCAATCTTTCTAATCCTAAATTTATTTTCTCTTTGTATAACTTTTAGAAGTAGTATTGATTGGATATTTATCCACACATGATTTAGGATTATTGTAGTTAATGTTTTATTGTTCTATATCATAATACACAATTGAAGTAATATATCTTGAGTAGAAAACCTAATTTCAACGTTACACACGGATCACCAAGCACTACACTTTATAAACAAGAAGTTAGTTGAAGCAAAGGCAGATGATGTGGGTTGAGTTTATTCAAATTTATTATCTTGCTTTGAAGCATAAGAGTGGTAAATCAATTAAGGTTACAAGAGCTTTGAGTAGGAGAGTTTTTTTATGAATGAGATGAGAGTTGGGTCATTGGGTTTGACTTAATGGAGTTGTATGAGGAAGACTTGTATTTTTCAGATGCATGGGAAGCATGCATGAATCCAACCAGCATGCATAAAACACCCATGGCTGGAATATGTATTGCATGACAGTTTGTTGTTCAAGGGGAAACAGTTGTGCATACATCAAATTTCAGTGAGGGATAACTTGATAAGAAAGAAACATAGTGAAGGGCTTGTGGGTAATTTTGGCATTGATAAAACACTGGCACAACTAACTAAGAGTTATTATTGGATTAGGATGAGTGTAGACGTGAAGTTTGTGCAAGGATGTAGAGTTTATCAATATGCCAAGGGGAAAGAGTCACAATACCAATTTATATGATCCTTGACCGATTCCAAGAGGCTATGAGAAGAGACAAGCGTGGATTTCATTCTTGAATTACCAAGAATTCAAAAGATAATGATTTTGTCATTGTGATTGTTGGTAGAATTTCCAAGATGACGCACTTTATACTATGTAGGAAGACATGCAATGCCACACACATTGTAAATTTATTCTTCAAGGAGGTGGTAAAATTACACGGTTTTCCAAGAAACGAAGTATTAGATAATGATACAAGGTTTGTAGGGCACTATTGGAGAACATTGTGGTGAAAGTTAGGCACAAGAGTAGACTTCATATCAATGTATCATCATCAAACAAATGGACAAACAGAGGTAGTGAAGTGAATCCTCGGGAATTTTCTAAGATGCATAGTAGGAGAAAAGCATAAACAATGGGATGACACTGGCACAAGTTGAGTTTGCATACAACTCTGTGAATAGAAGTATACGAATGAGTTCGTTTCAAGTTGTACATGGTTACAGCCCCCAAGGTGTTTGTGAGTAGAGATCCACAACTAATATGAGAAATTATAAATTGGAAAATTATGTTAAATTGTATGGATGAGGTGTTTAGGGAAGGAAAGAGGGAAATAGAGGAAAGTGTCATCAAGTATAAACAAGTTGGACAGTTAAGGAGAGGGTAAGAATTTCAAGTAGATGACTTGGTTTTTGCACATCTATCTAAAGAGAGGTTCCCTAGAGGAATATACAATAAGCTCAAATGGATGAAGATTGAACCTTGCAGATTTTTAGAAATATTTTCAACAAATGCATATGAGATGAGCTACAGGATGGGGTTGGCATATCACTTATCTTCAATGTAGAGGATTTATACCCTTACTATGTGGGACTTTTTGACTTTGGTGACAAGATTGCATGTGTGGAGGAAGATCATAAACATGCATGATAACATCATGTTAAGTCTAACTTGTCAAAAAGGCTAAAGGAAGATGAGAGAAGGCGGTTTCAATCATCCCACTGAGGTCAAAATTACCCACTTTGGGCAGTGGCAAAACCACACCTTTACATAGGCCACAGTTTCACAATCATCAGTTTACTAAAATGGTATTGGCAATGCAATTGTCGGTCTACTTATATTGACGGTTTTTCCCGCAATGTAAAAATGTGTAAAGTAATGCCCACAATCCATTATTGTCACTTGTGGGCTATTTTTCCGATGTTAAGGGGACTCCAGGAGTTGTAAGGAGGTTAGTGTTATACCTAGGAGATATGAATGAATTGGGAGAGGAAGAGTTGGAATAAGTTAAAGCAAGGGAGAGTTGAGGTGAGAGAGGTTCTAAGTCTATGGAAGAGCAAAATAGGAAAAAATCAATCTTAGCTTAGGTAAAAAGGTGGCCATAGAGCTTCCGAGTGTGATGTTTATGCACTAAAGTGAGTCCATGAGACTATGAATAGTGTCTTCTTCATAGTCCAGTAGGGGAAGTATGTATAAGTGAATCTCTATAATGCTTATGTTTCTTTAATAAAGATTGTTTGGTACCAGTTAAAGTCCTTGTGTCTATGTGTTGTCCATTTAAGTGAAGTATGTTTCCTAAGTTGGGGAGTAAGGAATCCACTCAATTGGGCCCCTCATTCCCATTTGCATCAAATTGGGTCAGAAGGGAACTTGGTTAAAGGGGGGATAATGTAAACCGACATATTAGTAGAGTTGGTTATTTTAGTAGCTAACAAGTTGTGGTTAATGATTGTATTTTCGGTCATCTATAATTATGTTGGGTTATTGATAATCGTGTTAACTGATAAACCATTAGGCCTTCTTGTCATACAAATATAATGGTGTACACCAGGAAAAGAGTGTTGAGTAGCAGGTGTAGACTATGGAAAATCACAAGCACGATGGAAAATAAATACAATAAAGAGTGCAAACCTTTCTTTGTAAGAATCCTAAACCACATCGGATCATATTTGTTGAAAGGGCAGGGTTTTGTGATACCCTTTGTTGGATTTGTACGTTTTTTTGGATTGTGGATGTTCCAAATATTATGAATGAAGCGAACTAAGCCACGAGTATGTTTGATTGATAGATTTGGCGTGATTTGAGCAACGTAACGGTATGAGGAATGCTTTGATTCACCGAATGAATCTACAAAGCAACATTAATGCTCTTAAAATTTGGTGCATGATTTTCAAAGGGAGGCTCATTGATTTATATGTGAAGAAAGTGAATCTTCAAACTAAGTTTTGATTGGAGATAACTAAGCATGACTTGGCTTGTTTAGTTGAGTTTCCAAATTTGATTGCAGAGTTAGATTGTTGTTCTGAGATTGCATGGATGAGTCAAAGCTAAGTTGGCAAGGGGTTGCACATGTTTTTTATTTAATAATTCCATTTTTACTTTTTATTCACCCAAAATGTGTTCTGAATAATTGGAAGGTGGAAGAATTTGGATTGAATTTGAATTATCATGACTTGGAAGATAACTCAAGTTAACTCAAATGCTAATTTAAGTCAATTTGAACTCATCCTCTTGATTAAAATGATGTTAACTTGGATTTGGGAGGTGGTTATGATTTGATGATTATTTAAATTATTTAAATGTAAAAGTGGACATATGGATTTATTTATTGAATTTTGATATTAAATCAGCTAATAAAATTAACTAAGGGGTGATAAGGGTGTAAATAGAATTAATTAAATTAATTCTATATAGGAATAAGGGTTGTAATGGTATTTTAGTTAATTACGATGCATAGTGGTAATTTGGGGGCGTCTACATTTGGCCCTCTTTAAAGTGTTATTACGAAGTAATAGCGCTTTAAAGATAGTAGATGGGTGTAATGGTGTTCGAATGATAACAAAGTGGTAAGGACTGCCTGATTTTCCCCAGTGAAGCATTTGGATGCCCTAGTGAGTCCGAATTACTTAATTGAAGTGCCCCCTTGAGTTGGCAGGTGATGCGAAGAAGCGGTGGACAACTGCTTGATAGGAGAGAGAAGAAGCTAGAGACAAACATTGATAGAAACGACAAAGAAAAATTAGGGATTTTGGTCATGGGGGCCAAAACAGAAGATTTAGGGTTAGTGGGAGGGTATAAATAGAGGAGTGGTAAATATCGCAACTCATTTGTACTTATAGATTACATTTGCTTTTTTATTGAGTTTTTTTCTCTAAGATTTGAGAGATATGGATTGTCGATCATAGTGGAAACATCGTGCAGACCATGTTCAAGAGTTCAGGAAAATACTAGATAAGGGCGACACATTATGTAACTCTCAAACTTGTCATTTGATCACATTTATTGATAGTTAGAACTAGGAGAAAAATCAAAATTGATGCTAGTGCACGCACTTAGGTGCGTTAGTGTACCCGGTGAAATGCTCTAGCATACTAGTGTATGTGTTAGTGTGCTACTAGTGGCATAAGCGTTAAGTGGGAAATATGATAGCGTGTTAAACACGCTAGTGTGAAAATAATAACATGAGCATTGAAGTAGATGTGTTAGTGTTGATGCATTGGCATTAAGGTGCACGCACTAGCGTAGCATTTGATGCGCTAGCGTATGAGTGCACGCGCTATCATATCAATGGGTGTGCTAGCGTAGTTAGGATGATTTAGAAGAAAGAAAGAGGATAAAATAAAATTAAAATGGCCTAACAATGTTGTTTTGATGATTTGCAGGAGAGATTATTATCATTAGATGTACATGGTACCATGGACATATGTTGTCGTTTTAGAGGAGATTTATATGCAGTGAACAGAGACAGTTGTGCGCATTGTTGGAGGCAAAAGGGTTGACTTTCATTGTGCAACTTCCATTGATCGAACAAGACCATTGTTTATTGATCACGTTGACTGAGTGATGACACAACGAGAGCCAGACTTTCAAGTTGATCGTGTTGGCTGAGCGATGGCACAACAATAGCCAAACTTTTAGGTTGCCGACTGGTGAGATGACGATGATATTAGAGGACGTGTATTTGATTCTTTGGGTGCTAATATGAGGTAGATTGGTGTTGTGGGATGGGCATGTTGGGCGTGTACGAGGACACATATAGTTATTGTTTTGTCAAGAGGACATACCTAGAGAGGGGATGACGGTGCACGTATATGAGTGCATGGATGATTCTATAGTTGTGTGATTGCATGTCTACCTTATGGCTCTTACTAAATGCTATTTATTGCCTGATAAGACTGACAGTCATTTTCAGTTGGGCCTGATTGGAGTAATGGCAAAGCTTATGGAAATCACAGTGTTTACATGGGGACATTGTATACTAGCTCATTTGTACAAGGATTTACACTTAGTGGCCTATAGGGAGCAAGGATTCTGAGTCCAATGACAGTGTTGTGGATATGCTCATGGGACCACATGGCGATCGACCGATAGCTGGAGGAGCCCTCATCATTCGAATGGGAGACAATGGGTGTTGGCCACAAAGGCCATCAAGGTGACATCACATTTTACATATGGGCATTTGATGATCTACATGTGCATATGGTGACATGGAGACCATACATACGATATAGGTGGGAGTGTGATGATTTTGAGTTGTCGACTGTAGAGGTAGATGAGGATAGGCAGATCACAGAGGTCATCTAGGTCAGCGAGGTCAGTGCAAATGCCACCACCGAGAGGTGGTGAGAAACCAAGTAGTCCTAGCGTTGGTGAGAGTCATCCATGACTCTGTGGATAGACATTTTGTATTTTCTAGTGTGTACGCCTCGAGATGAAGGCACACATTTTTGTAGATTGATGCCCTTGATGGAACTTTGATATGTATATTGTAGATGAGATAAAGACATGGAATGTATTGATGTATATGGACATTGTGATTGGATATATGATGATGTTATTATTTTTTTGGTATTTTCTACTTGATTGATATGATGAGACACATAGTGTAAATGATGTTATATGATGATTTATTATGGATATGTGATGACATGCTCATAGCTTAGCTTTCATTCAGAGATGTATTATGGGAGCAACCTATTTTGATATTGCACATGTAGAGTTAGCACCATGATTATTGAAAACCCATGATGAGAAACCCATATGCGCGTAATAAAAACACACATACAGAAAAAGTTGAAAAGAACCCAATATACAAAGTAAGATGATGTACACCAAATTTATATATGAACTAAGATTCTAACAACATACTTGTAAATGGTTAAAAAGAAAAGTTGAAAAGAAATGTAAAACAAACCCAATTGAACACAGTAAGATGAATCTACACCATGGCTATAAATAAACCAGGACAATAACATAATACATGCAATTGGTCCAAAAACATGCCAAACAAACCCAATTGGACACTTTAACAAAGATATCTTTGAGCCGCCAAGATATTACAAACTTTAGGTCAGCGAAAAGTGCTTCATACTCTGTGATGTTGTTTGTACATGGAAATCCAATGCGGTAAGAATTTGGAATAACATCGCCGTTAGGTGTGCGTAATAGGACACCATCCCTTGACCTGTGAATGTTGCAAGAGCCATCGAAAAATAATGTCCAAAAAGGAACTGCATCAACATACAATAGCTCTTCGTCAGGAAATTCAACTTGAAGGGGCTCTAAGCCTGGCAGTGGTGCTATAGCAAGTTGATCTGCTAGAGCTTTCCTTTTATTGTTTTTTGATTGAGAAATTCAATATCGAACTCACGTAGGAGAACGACCTAGCTAGACATGTGCCCTGTTAGAACAGGTCTTAAGAGTGGATACTTAAGAGGGTCTATCTTGGCAATGAGCTTGGTTGTATGATTGAGTTGGTAATGTCGCAACTTGTGAAAAGTGAACGCTACGACCAAACATACTTTTTCAACTTGGGAATATTGGAGTTCCTAGGCTATAAGATTTTTACTAAGGTAGTAGACTACTTATTCCTTCCCTTTGTCGTGTTGTACAAGCAATGCCCCTATGGCATGTTCTGTACCTAAAGTATAGAGAAGCATAGGCTTGTCTTAAACAAGCAGAATTAGTACCGACAGAGTTAACAAATATTATTTCAATTTGTTGAAGGAAGCTTGACATTCTGGTGTCCATTTGAACTGGACATCTTTCCCGAGCAATTGATTAAAATGATGACATTCATCCACAAGCTGAGAGATAAACTGTCGAATAGACTGAATCTTTCCCTAGAGACCACATAGTTGACGTAGGTTCTGAGGGAAGCATCTCCATAATTGTTTTAAATTTAATAGGGTCAACTTCGGTTCCCCTCCGTGAGACTATCAATCCCAATAGCTTCCTTCACGTGACACCGAAGACACGTTTCTTAGGATTAAGGTGTACCTTATATTCCTGCAATCGTTCAAATATATGCCGCAAGATGACAGGATGATCTATTCTAGTATTGGATTTGGTGAGTATGTGTTCGACAAAGTACTTCATGATGTCATGAAGCAAGTCATGAAAGATGACAATCATTGCACATTGATATGTGGCCCTTGCGTTCTTAAGGCCAAAGGACGTGACCTTGTAGCAAAATGTACCCCAGGGTGTTGTGAAAGCTATCTTGTGTTGGTCCTCTTCTACAATCTGAATTTGGTTGTAACCCGAAAATATATCCATCATAGATAACATTTCATGCCCTATCGTAGAATCAACAACCATGTCAATGTTGGGGAAGGGAAATTTGTCCTTCGGACAAGCCTTGTTGATGTCTCGGAAGTCAGTGCAAATTTTGATTTCTAGTGTCTTTTTAGCAACATGCACATATTTGATATCCATTCAGAATAATCAATTTGATCTTATAAAGTCATCCTCTGGCAATTTCTAAAGTTCTACCTTGATCAACAATGCCACGTTAGGGTGCATCTTATTGAGTTTCTGTTTGACATGATTCGCATCTGGGTGAACCACAAGAATATGTATTACTAGAGAAGGATCTAGTCCTAGCATATCCTTATATGACCACATGAAGACATCTTGAAACTCAGTAAGTAATATCGTGAATGCTTGTATTTTGACTATGATAAACTAACAACCTGTAATAGTTTAGGGTTTTCACTTGTTCTGATATTTATAAGTCTCTTCTATGAGAATTTTTTATATCTTTGTCTTGGAAAGATGTTGTAGACTAATGCAAATCACCTATTTGATCTAAGAGCGAGTCTCCTCTCTGGTGCCTCAGAAAGGTTTTCACAAGGAGATGTGTCCTTTTTTCTCTTTCTTGTTTTTTAATTCTCAAATAGCACTTCAGTGAGGTTTCACTGTGAGAGAATGCATTTTTCTTCTTGTTTTCATCTTGTTGTTGTGGTGGATTAGAGATATCCAATTCCTCACCAAAACAAGTTGTAGCATCCAGGTTTATATCGAAACCCTTCTTGTGATCTGATAAGGGGATAGGATCTTTGAGTCCCGAGAAACTCTTTGATGGCCTCTTCATTCTGACATAGGTCCATGGATACATGATTTAGTTGGTCCTAATGGATAAGATTGGGATAGACGATGTCAAGGGTGTGAATGGATAGGTTCTCAATAAACAAAATGGTTTCGGTTAGGTCCTCGAAGAGGCTATGTGTGGAACATGTCTCAACTTCGGAGTCATAATCCTCCTCACTAGTCGTATCAAATATTATCAACCTCTTTTCAAAAGTTTCATAACCTAGACCATGACGGTATAGATTGTCTTCATACAACAGGGGTTCGAGAGTACCTTGTTCTTGTGGGCCAAGTCCTTTGCCTTTCCATTTCATATTTTTCATCATTTTATGAGCCTTGTTGTAATCAACGGATTTATAGCAATCAACCATCCGATCCTCGTATAACCAAGATCCATCATAGCCATGAATGTGTTCATCCTCCAAGTATCCATACCGATTCCACAAGGTACTACCGAGGTGGTAGATGGGAATTCTTTTAAGTGGGGTGTATTGGGTCTTCCGTAGCTGCACAAAGACAGTGGCAGCTTATTAACATGAAAAGCATTTTCAAGTGCATACTTGCCATACCTTTATGAGTGATTTTCAATTCAGACTTTGGATTCAACGTGGAAGGTTGAGATGGTTGAGATTGGAAAACCGTGTCAGGGTCGATACGGTTATCAATAACGGGTATTGACATGGGGTGCAACAAATCTGTTTGCGGAAGGACAATAATTTGTATAGTTAAACCTTGCTTACAAAATATTGCAATACTCGAATGGTTTTGCATCTCCAAGTAAGATAAAATCCTTGCCATTATGGGGGAATTTTATGCATTGGTGAAAAGTGGAAGGCGCAGCTTGCATTACATGTATCCAAGGCCGACCTAGAGGGATATTGTACAGAGTCTCAACATCAACACATGGCAAGGGGTTTCTAGCATCCGTAAGCCAACTTGTATGGACAAGGTGGTTGTTCCATAGGATTGGTGTTCATTGTTTTCATAACCACGAATATTTATAATGTTAGCTCCCAAATCTCTTATGTATGACCAAGGCATCTCAACATCTTCATAGAGCAGATGTTCAAGGCAGCTCCATCATCAATAGGGACTCTTTTAATCTTATGATTGGTAATGTAGGCTTCAATGTATAAAGAGTTATTATTCTGAAGATTTGGGTTTAGGATGCCCTGAGGACCGAATGATAGTATCGTTGTGTATTAATGTCCTTAGGAACACATGCTTCATGAAGAGCACAAGTAAGGATTTCCTAAAGTGCGGGTGACGTCTTTAATAACACTATGAGGGAGATATGTGTGGGCGTCGTCTTCGTATGACAAGGTCATAAGTATCAAATGTGGAATCTTTAGTATTAGATGTTGGCTTTAGATTGCTTATAGTTAAAGGGTTGGTGGACACTTGAGGCGTGGATGAGGTGGATGGTTGCTTCGCTACATGCACCCAAACCTTCTTTTGTCGTGTGGCCACTGCATAATTAGGTGCTTGGAATTTGATGGTGGCAATGGAATTGAGTGTTTCTTCTATGAATGATATGATCGAGTTAAACTCAACATTCTTTGACGACTGGCCCTTCTCAGGAGCTTTGTCACTTGCACCATGTTTGGGAAAAGGATTTGAGAACATCTTTAGATTATCGTTGGGCGTTTTATTAGGTCATGGGTTTTTAACTGCAATGTCTTTGATATCAGTAAGATCTTGAATATAGTGGCGGAGTCTCACGCAACGATTTGTATTGTGTCCGTTAATGCGATGGAAATTGTAATACTCGTCAGTTTTGTACCAAAACGGTTTGATTGCCCTTCTTCAAAGGGTTTTGTTATGGGGTAAGTAACCATGTTGGCACTTACCAGTTGTCGTAAGACGCTTGAAAGGTTTTCTCCCAACGATGTGAATTGTCTTCGCCTATATTCACAAGGGGGAGTAGCTTCTTTGCTTGGAACAACTATGGCTTGTTTTGATTTAGATTGCTTCATTTGATTATTTTGGACATTACGCACATTTCGAATTTTTGTTACTCCATCATTAACAACATTTCTATTCCGGTTGATGTACTTGGATTTATCTTGTGAATGATTGTTGTTATTGTTATTTGTGTGGTCCTTAAAAGGAGGTTTAATTAGAGGGTTTTTTCGATTTAGGTCCATTTTCAATAACTTCCTCAAAACTAGTGAGACAATGCATTTGCATGTTAAAGGATAGTTCATTGTTGAGGTTCGACATAAAGATACTAACCAATTGTTTCTTTGGAATTGAATAAGGGAATAAACTCGCGATTCCTTGCCATTGTTGTAGAAATTGCGCAAAGTTTTCATTTGTTCGTTACTTGGTGTTGCATAAGTCCAGCATTATTATCTTGGAGTCTAAATTCAAAGAGAAGTTCTTTACGAAATTCTCCAAGAGGTCTGCAAAATTTTTGACTGGTCCATTAGGAAGATGGAGGAACCAATCTAAGGCTTATCTGCCCAAACTCTTTGGAAATAAGCGTAAGAGATACACGTCATTTTAGGCAACCTCTTGGCATGCCATAAAGAAATCATTGATGTGTTCTCTTAAGTCGTGCGCACCTTTATACTTATCGAATTTAGGAATTTCAAAAGATTTAGGAAATGGTAAGCGCAATATGTCCTTGTCGAAAGAATAAGGGCACAATTCCTCAAAGTTGAATTGTTTTCTTTGTTTTTGCATTCCTAATATAGTATCATTCATAGTTTTTCATTCTTGTGCAAATGGTGAATTGGTTTGCAGTCTACTCGAACATCATCAATTTTTGGAATGGTTTTTTCTTTTTCTGTTTCAGTAACATCGATATTGACTTTCAAAGCCATAGAAACTAGTTGTTTGGTCATTTCATTGATCTTGTCGAGCAAATCTTGATTTGATTGATTTCATTAGATTTTGTGTTTATCCTTATTTTTACTTGATTTGGCTTTGTTATTCTTACTTGATTCAACTTGGCTTTTAAGATGTTTCAAGTTTTCATTGCTAAAATCCAAAGGTAACTTGGCTCCCATCTCAAGGAGACGAAGGAGAAATTAATCTTTATTTTGTCACAAAAGCCCTTCAACTCTTGCTTATTCTTCTACAAAAAAATTGTGTTGTTGATTTTCTTGTTGGTTTTCTTCCTCATTGGAACTCTCAATGTGAAAGGGAATTCTATTTTGGCTACCAAAGAGGTCATAATCTCAATGACGTGGTTCCACCATTGTGTAAGAAGAAAGTGGTGAAGTGGAATTTGTGACGTAGATGTGCTTATACTAAAGTGAATGTTGAAATAAAAGACATAGAAATGAAATGTTAAGTACTCAAATGTCAACAAAGTGAATGTTGAAATAAGGGGCTTGGGGATGAAAAAGAAAGTACTCAAATGTCAACAAAGTGAATGTCGAAATGGAGGTTTGGAGATGAAAAAAGAATTACTCATATGTCAACAAAGTGAATGTTTAAATGGGAGGTTTGGAGATGAAAAAGGAATTACTCAGATTTCAACAATGTGAATGTTAAAATAGGAGACATAGGAATGAAATGTGAAGTACTCAAATGTCAACAAAGTGAATGTTGAACTAAGAGGCTTTAGAGATGAAAATGAAGATGGTTCAAATTTCAACAAAGTGAATGTTGAAATAAGAAACTTAGGAATAGAAATGAAGTTCTCAACTTTCAACAAAGTGAATGTGAAATGATAAACTTAGGAAGATTGGTCAAATTTTAACGAAGTGAATGTTGAAATAAGAGAAGAAATAAAAAGATTTCAACATAGTGAATCAAATTTCAACAAAAAAAGTGAATGTTGAAAATAAGAGACAAAGGGATAATGAAAAAAATGGCTCAAATTTCAACAAATTGGATGTTGAAATGAGAGATGAAGGGATGAAAGAAAATTGCTCAAATTACAACAAAGTGAATGTTGAAAATAAGAGACGCGGAAATGAAAATGAATTGCTCAAATTTCAACAAAGTGAATGTTGAAATAAGAGTCATGGAAAAAGAAAAGGGGGTGCTTATATCTTAGCAAAGTGAATACTAAATTATAAGACAGGGAAATAATAGATTTGCTTGAACTTTGGAAAATTGAATGCCAAGATACAAGACTTAAAGACAATGAAAATGATTGTGGATTGATGATGAATTATGATTGTGCTTAATCTTTGATAAAGTGAATATCAAAGACCAAGACTTGGATTTGAAATGGATGTGCTTAAGTTAGGATGCAAGTATCCAAAACTTAAGACTTAAACTCATATTTGAATCAAATAATTTGCTTCGATTGGGGAAAGGGAATCCAAATATCAAGACTAAGGCATGATAAAATCAGTTTGAAATGGATATCCAAATGAAGAAAATTTGGAAAGTTTGAAAATATATTTTGGATAAGATTGTGGAACAAAAACTTAATGACTCGTAACTTGGATGAAAATAAAAGTGATAGGAAGGCCTCTAAACTTACTTTGGCTTGGTCAAGTGGGGATTCCTATAAATTGGTTCTCTCCCTAAGTACCAAGTATTATCTGAATGAGCGTGGTAACTATTGCTAGTCACCGATTTTACTTTACCCCCCTTGATTAGATGCGTGGGATTTTACTCCGCTCAAATAATCAAACTTCGGTTGTCACTAAGGATAACCTTAGCTCTATCTCTCACAGGAGTACTAGTCAGGTAGGTAGGGGTACCCGTTTCGTTGGTCAGTTCCCTCAAGGTGCCAACTACTTTGGGGTTCATGTGGTACTCATTACAATGAGTTTTTGGCCCTTGGCCATGCACTTCCCACAATTACAATGCATCGGGGAATAAACCCGTATCTCCAAAAATTTAATTAAAAGTATTTTATAAAGTTTAACAAAAAGATGTGATAAGGTTTGCATGATTTCACGAACAAGGCAACCTACAGTTAGTAGTTTGATTCAAAAGAAATCTTCATACAAGACGGTCCTGTAAACGATAAGTTAGAAGTTTTCCTGAGGTGAAATCACGATAGAAAACACAAAGGAAAACTCATTGTTTCTAATTTTCAAGATCACCCACAAGGATGCGAGAAAAGAGCATACATGGTGGTTTGCAAGATTAGATTATCTGAAATTTAAAAGCAAGTTAGACACCTAAACTAATTAAATGTGAAACCCTACAAGAAAATGATTAACAATACTGAAAACAGTAATTAGAAGAAATTTTACTTGCTGGAAAATAGAGAAAAAATGCAAAAACACAAACAGAACACGCTAGCGCATACACTTGGATGAGCTAGCATAAACATAAACTACGGTACGCATGTGAAGGAGCACGCTAGGATGGAGGAAGGCGTAAGCACGTGTAGACAATTTTGTTTGTGACGGTAGTGTGTAGATGAATATGTTAGCGCGTGAAGGCAAAAATCAATGTGACAGTAGCGCTTTGAAGAAGACGATAGCGAGTTTAAGACAAAAGGTAGAAAACTAGTTATACAGAGGCATGTGCGACCGGCTACATAGATGCATGCACTATGACATTAGCGCATGTAGTGATACGCTAGTGCATAGATCATGTGCGATGCTAGCATGTTTAGCCTGTGGATGGACATAATCAAGGAAATATGAACTTGGTTTTTTATGATTTTCTCCTTCTCTGTTGCACCTAAAAGCCTAAAACTTGAACAGTGAAATTAAAACAACACTAAGAAAACAATGAAATAATTTGATTAGCAAAAAGTAATCTAAAAACTACAAGAGAAGTGTGGGGCTCCCACCGGGCGTGCCAAAATGTAGACCATGGAAAATCAAAAATAAAATGGAAAATAAATACAATAAAGAGTGCAAACCTTCCATTATAAGAATATTAAGCTATCTTGCATCAGATTTGTTGAAAGGGCAGGGTTTTGTGATACCCTTTGTTGGATCTATTGGATTTGTAATCTTTTGTGGATTGTGGATGTTCCAAATATTTTGAATGGAACGAGCTAAGCCACAAGCATGTTTGATTGATGGATTTGGCGTGATTTGAGCAACGTAACGGTATGAGGAATTCTTTAATTCACCAAATGAATATAAAAAACAACATGAATTCTCTTAAACTTTGGTGGATGATTTTCAAAGGGAGGCTCATTGATTTATAGCTAAAGAATTAATCTTAAAGCTAATTTCTAATTGAGTTTGATTGGAGATAACTAAACATGACATGGCTTATTTAGTTGAGTTTCCATATTTGATTGGAGAGTTAGACTGTTGTTCTTGATTTACAAGTGTGAGTCAAGGTTGAGTTGGCAAGGGGTTGCACATGTTTTTGATTTAATAATTTCATTTCTACTTTTTTATTCACCCAAGATGTGTTGTGAATAATTGGAAGATGGAAGAAGTTGGATTGAATTTGAATTGTCTTGACTTGGAAGATAACTCAAGTTAACTCAAATGCTAATTTAAGTTAACTTGAATACATCCATGATCCTCTTGATAAAAATAATGATTTTAGTTTGAGTCCAGACTTCAGTTAACTTGAGTTTGGGAGGTGGATATGATTTGATGATTATTTAAATTATTTAAATGTAAAAGTGGACATGTGGATTTATTTATTGAATTTTGATATTAAATCAACTAATAAAATTAGGTAAGGGGGTGATAAGGGTGTAAATAGAATTGATTAAATTAATTCTGTAGGAACAAGGGTGGTCATGGTATTTTGGACAATTACGATGTATAGTGGTAATTTGGGGGTGTCTACAATAGGTCCTCCCTGAACCAAAAAGCTTGTATTGAAGCACTAACCATGAATGAAGCATTGACTACTATCATATTTTGTCGTAATGTGGTACGTATTTACTAGTCTATAATTGATTTTCTCATAGTGTCATTTCCCTATAAACAATAGGTGCATCTTCGCCCTTTACACTCATTTTTTACTCAAAGTCAATCTCTAGCATATTCATCTTTAAAATATGGACTTGGCTTTCTAAATTTTTTGAGTTCTATTGTTTCCATCTCCAAATTCTTACAAACGGCACTCAATTTATAATTCTCTTGTTGACACATTTTCTAGTTTTGGTTACCATCACTTCCATATTGCCTCTACTTCTTGGGAAGTAGACAATGTATTGAATAATGATCTAATCCACTTATCTGCGTTTGGTACACAGATTCCCTATTTTCTCTCCATCCTTTACACAATCATTTGATCCCTACGAGGACACGTTGAGATTCTAAGGAAGCTTAACATCCAAGTTCATGTCATGGCATATTATCCTCATAATAAAGATAGGGAGATGATATCAACACACTACCATAATTCTACTATGTCCGTAAAAAAAACACAGCTTGTAGGTTATCAAAGAAATTATCTAGTGTCACTCATGTCCAATTCCTCAATCTATTGCCATTTGTAAAGACCTTCCATAATGTTCACATTTTTCGTCATTATGACTAGTAATATTGTTCTTGATCCTCTTTGATATTGATACAATATCAAAGCCAAACCCTAGGACATTAATATATTCAAGTTTTCCCCAAGAGAATGAAAAATAAAATCAAAACAGAAACAGTCGTGCAAATTGATATTGACCACTAATTGTTTTTCATTGCCATCTGTCTTACCATATTCTTCTCTAATCAAACTTTTTCATATACATCATTATACCTTCTCTCTTATTCTAGTTAGCCCTAGGAGGATCGAAAAGAACATTTCAAAAGAAAAACAGTTCGGCTCAATTTTTGAGAAATAATTTCCATGCACATTGATATTGACCACTAATTTCTTTTCATGGCCATCTGCCTTACAATTCTTCTTTGATCAAACATTTTCACATACTACCCCTGAAAAGTAAATCTTAAACCTGGGGTTGTTGTTGACATTACAAATATAATGTCTAGATAGACCATTCATTCCCTCTCTTGGAATCAAAAACTTTTGGTGACACCTGGACAACTAGCCATAAAAGGTGTCATTTGTCAACAGTTACTGAATTTTCATAGCTCCTGAACAAGGAAGGTTAATAACAAACTTGTCATGGAGCTGAAGGAATCAGAACTCGCTTCATGCACATGCACGCAAAACCCTAAAAATGGAAGAACAAAGATGTGAGAACTGGAGAATCTCTAGTCACTGATTATTTCAATCAGAGATATATAGGTTTTCATATTTTAAAATTTTTGAACCGTCAAAAATTACTCAGTGCAATAAAATGCTGACAAACATGGACATAAATCAATATAATATTAATTATCATAGATACATTCTAATGATAAAGCGTTGGACTGGAATGTGTTACAAGTGAGCAAAGTGTTGTTCCATGAGGTTCTGCAAGCCCAATCACACATAATGCAGCAGTTTACCCATCTTCAGCACAAGGCTGAAGTGTTAAGAGTCACGTTCTACAATGCAGACATTTGTGTATGCGAAGGTGTCAGTTTGAATAGGAGGCTGGAAATATATGCCACTTGTTATAGATGAATCAGTGGGGCCTATAACTCCATGAAAGAATCTTCATACAACTAAAGGAGCTCTCTATTAACCAAAAATATGAATTCCAAGATTGAATAGGTTTTATATCATACAGGCTGAACATTGTGCTAAATATCTCACAAAATCTTCTTTTATTCATGTAAGAACCCAAACTCAGACATGAACTTTAAATTCATGAGATAGCCTGCAATATAGCAACTCCTGCTTTACCGTAGTCTTTTTACAGATCAAAGACTATAGTGTGGGGTGATGCAAGTTATAAATTACTTTCCTGTTATTTTAAGGGGATGGAAGTGGTAGGAAGAGGTAAGGTTAAAGGCAACTCATAGGGGCAAGGAGTTAAAAACAAATGCAAATATCAGAACGTGAATGAGCAGCAGAGGAGAGAAAACTCCACTTATGTGTGCTTGATATGATGAGTCTAAAATGCCACTTGAAATGTGAAGCTTGATTAAAAACTCTACCTTCTCAAAAAAAGGTATAGTTCACAAGTTCAGTTTGGCCATTAAATTACAGATGAAAATCAATCAAAAGTTTAATCCAAGCTCTAACAATCTCCACAAAATACTCTGACAATTTATTTATCCAATTTAAGTGCAACAACTATTTCCAGTAGTTTGGTGTAATTAATCCATGCTCAGGTACATTTGTGACACCAACATTGTTATTTCTCTAAACACGCTCATGTCTGTGTTGCAATATTGAAAGACATCAATATCTAAAGCAATTATGAAATTCGCAATATATTGTTGAATATCGAGCAATGCTAAATCATCAACAATGTTTGGGAGGAAAATGAAATACCCTTTCTTATTATTGCTGAAGAATGATAAATACAACCAGAAACATCCTCAAAGAGTCAAAACTCTACCATGTACAATTCAATATAATTCTCTCCGTAATCCTTCATATTCATTGACCCTTATCTCCACAACTCTTTACATTCAACGTTAGCCCACAATTACTTCATATTGTAATGGTTTTCCATAATTATAGACAATGTTAGCCCACCGTTATCGACACACAAGTTATGATGCAAACTATGAAACTATACAAGCCTCAAACCATTACTTATTTATGACACCATAAGTACATACTCATGGCAAAAAATGAGATGAAAATTATGTTTTAACACCCCTGGGCCCTCCTAATGTTTATTGGGGGTTTTGTTAAATTCACTCTTTCTGAAGCACAATCTAAAATGATCTTGATCACCTGAAACAATTGGAAATCAACATAATCAAACTACAAAACAAACTCTAAATGTTATAGATCAACCCACATGTATACTTGCACACAACACACTTTGGTAAGAAAAACCCAATAGGTCCAGTACAGGAGATCATCATCAGCCATGTCCAAAGATGGGTGTCCCTTGACATTAATCGTCATTAAGGAATCACTTATTTCAGACTCCAATCAAATCGTCTCTACTGCCCATCACAAAACCAATATTATTGAATAAATCATTCAGCAATTAGGTTGTCATGAGAGACCAAAGGAGTTGACTCAATTTATGCCTTGGGAGGGCTAAGGGCGTAACGAAAATCAATGCCATAGGAATCAAAGAACTTCATTGTATGCAATGTCTATAAGCTTCTTCTCAGTAGTCCCACCAATGTCTAAATGATTTTGAGCAGGCGACCTCATGGATAACGCTTGTGCTGACTTATTATATTCCTTCGAGTTCTTAACCTCAACCATTAGGGAGATCTCCCTGCACTCACACCAGCATACATGTGATCCCGCCGACCCAGGTATCTCACTAGGACAGAAATAGAAGCAAAGGGGGTCCTGCCACAATCTCACTTCCGTATGTGCCCTGTAAAACCCAAATTCCATCACCTTTGCATTGGCTTAAGTGGCTTAAAAGTTGTATCTTTAGTTCCTTCATCATGGCAAGGTACTACTCAACACTATCAAATGAAAGTTCAAGTGGCTTAAATGAGTTTGCAACTGTAAGGCCCTATCTTTATTCTTCTTTGCATAAAGATCTTTAAGTTTCTTCAAAGCTTAATTAGAATGTGTAACTCCGTCATCTTTGATGTGTTTATTGATCCCAATTAGACATTATAACTTGAATTGACATTTTTTCTAACCCCTAGCACATTTCCAGAAGAAAAGAAAAATGGACAAACAGATTGTGGATGTAAGCGCTCACATTGACCAAAAATCTGGCAAGTATTGAGTTTTCTGCAGAGTTGAATTTTGAGCATTGACCATCTAAAACTCAACCATTACTGTTGTGTAAACCAAACTTTTAAAAAGGAATACGTTCGTGTTTATTGTTTTCTGTTGTGTTGACCTTTTCCTACATTGTTTTACTTTTCTTCCTGCTGCTGGGTTGACTATCTATCCAGCATTGACCAAAGGACAATCGGCAGTTGACAGAGACTCTAGCATTGTCTGAAGTTATATTTAACAATTTACTATTGATTTGACAAGAATGTTGACCTTGTTAACTTTCTGATCAGTAAAGTTGTGAAGATCAAGCTTGTTACAAACTCACAAGTTGATCCATGTTGCTGGTTCAACGAATCGCTACTGAAATCTAGCATACAAGGCTGAAAGTTAGATGGGAGAAAGAACAACTAGCTGCATCGTACATCAAATGTGTGGCATTAGAATGCATGAATGTGAAAACATCTTCCATACACGTATGTTAATCACAGTTAGATCCATTACTTCAAGTACAAATGCTTACAGAGTTGTTCCATTCCAACAGACAGTTCATTCCAACAATTACAGTGAATAACATGAAAGGAAATGAGTTCAAAAGCACAAGCACATAAAAAGACTTACAACACAAGAATTTACAGTAGAGGAAACCATTGTAGGAAAACTTACATTTTGGACTTGGTATTGAGCTGAATACAATCACAAATTGGACACAGCTCCAATGGAGCAAGAAATATGTACAACTCATCTTTGGAATCAACCCTATCTCTCCTACCATTGCCTGCATCTCTTCCTTTGGATAACATTCACTATATAGTGTTGTAATATCCCCTTCCCAATCAAAGCCTTTGGCCTATTTTGTCTACCCGACGGCCAAAGGAAACATATAAGGGTGACTTAAGTTATTTTTTATTTATTATAAGTGCCCATAGCAAAGGGAAAACTGCCCATAGCAAAGGAAAAACTGCCAATAGCCAAGGGAAAATATATTAACACTTATAATAATTTAAATAACTTAATATTATGGCAAGTCTAAGTTAGAAAAAGGTCCAAATGTAATTTTTATTCTCCCTAGGGAGAAATGGCGACTTGCCTTGAGGAGGAGCAATGGAAACTTAGAAAGGAAAAAGGCCACATTTATTTTTGTATCCTCTATGGAGAAATGGTGACTTGCCTTAGGGGCAATAAAAATGGTTAGAAAAATGCGACTTGGTCTAGAGAAGAGAGATGGAGGAAAGAAAATATTTAATGAAGGAGAATAGTGATTGGTCGTGTAGAAGGTCACTATGGGTCACTTCTTCCTTTAAAAGGGACAAGTCGACTTCGGTTTGGGCATTCTATGACCATTATCTATTTTATGATTTATGTTGAAGCTTGAAGCTTTTACCAAAAATATTCTGAGGACGAAAACCCTTAGTATTTGGCTCTAGAGGACGAAAACCCTCTTAGAGAATGTGAGGGATCTCTACTCGGGAGATTCTATGGTGCTTGCAATAATTTATAGTGAATTTCAGCGTCATTTCCAGTAATTGTGTGGAGGAATTGTACAGATATTTGTCCAAGGGTTTGAAGTAAAGTTGCAGCTGTGTATTTCTTATTTTTCTTATGTGGAGCAACCTATCACTTGGCAGATCTGGTATGTTTGCAAGTTGTTACAGAATTGATTTTAGAAGTTATTAATAAAGCTGAGTTTTAGCAACTGGAACACTCCATTTTCAGCATTTTTTGAAGGTTTTATAGTGTTGTTTTCAGTCATCTTTATCTACAGCATTCTGAGGAATATTCCAGCTTATTTTTGCTTCTAAAAATCCATTATTTTATCCATATGTGACTGGTAAAAGTCAGCAATCAGTTTAAGGTAGAAAAGTCATCAAATTCATTGAATATTTGTTGGGCTTTCATAATAAACCCAGTCGCATTTTATAGGGAATATTTCAGATCTGTTCCGTGTCTTAAATCTACATGTCCTTTCAGCCTTTGGACTTGGAAAATCACTATTTCAGTCTGGAATGAAAAGAGTTAAGCAATATGGCTTGTTTGTGTGAGTTCCTTTTTAAACCCTAGTCGCATTTTCTGGGTTAGTTCAAATCTGCAGAGTTTTAATTTGATAAATATTTTATTATCTTGTGGCTGTGGTGTTGGATTTGCCTAAAATCCAATTTGGGTCAAATAGTCCCATTCGGGGACATTACAAGTGTATCATGCTTCCTCTCAGCTCTCCCAAGCCTTTACCTTTTTGCTTTCACCTTGATAGTTGGGAATTGGAACTGAATAGAAACCGCTTACTCTTCCTTTTCCATATTTGAATAGCCCCATTTTGAAATCTAGTGAGGTTGATTTGTTTTTTTCTTTCTTGTCTTTTTGCGTGCTTTATTTATATCTTCTAGATCCAAACTACCCAGAATATTTTCTGACAATTCCTCCCTAGTGAGAAGGCTTTTGGTTCCACAAAAGCTACTCACGTAGAAGATGAAAAATGCATTTTCAACCTTCTACCTTCGAGTTATTCTTCATCCCTCCAACTCGATGAGGGGAGGATGTTTGTTCCTACCTGCTGATCCAGCCAAATTGGTTATGTTTCCATCGTGTCCTTGAAGTATCTCAAGTAATATCCATAACTTGCTTGATAACATGGCAGCACTTGCATTCTTTTTGATGTCATGGCTGTCTATGACGATTTCGGTGTCTTTTTGCTCACTGATTGCTACAATATGTTTCTTATGCTCGTTATGTTGCTTCATGATTTTGAAGCTGCATGTTTGCACCTCACCCCCCCCCCCTCCTCCTCAATGAAAAGAGCGGGAAACTACTCTTCCTCCAATTACTTGTCCTCTTCCCCATGGAGTGTTGATCCCGAAAATTTGGGTATGAGTATCGGTACGCATGCCAGTGTCAGCACCGTTTTTGTCAAATGCCCACATCAGTAAGGCATAGAGAAAAATGCCACCTGACAAAGTACTTGGTGTCAGCAGGAAAACTGGAGAAGCAACCAGCGAGAATCATGGCACTAGATGTGCCAGGAGCGGGAAAGCTAGTTGGTGGAGTAGATCGGCATTAATGACCAAATAACTCAATCTCCTGTGATTTGGGCGGGCCATTTTATAATTCAAATTATTGTAAACATTTATAAATAGGCCTTTGGCATTGTAGAGAGATATAGAAGAATGGTGTTGGCATTGTTATGCTGGCAAATTATATATTGACTTGTTGCACACAAATATAATGAATCTGCTCTACTTTACTTTCCTGTAAAGTTATATATTAGCTCTTTTTTAATGGTGTTAGCTCGAACCATAGATGTGGATGCCCTTCAGTAGTACCACAATGGTCTATATGTTCTAATGAATGAAGAACCTGAATACGAATGTGGTAGAACAATGCGTTCATGTCTAAATATGCGCGTGTCCTAGCTCTCACAAGCCTTGAGCCAGATCTAGCAAGAGCTCGATTGTGTACGCTTCGAATGAGCACTTGGTTTAATACCCACGTAATGTTCCAATGCACATTGAGAATAAGACTCGTGGGTTGCTCTTGGGGTGTGGACCCTTGAGTAGGGATTAGGGGAAAAAAACATAACATTTTGGCTCTATTGCTAGCACTTGCAAAATGAGGTGATGGGCTTCATGGGAGATGTTCGGGGGAATCTCCTTGCAACGTGTTGAGGAATGGTTTGAGCAAGAGCTTGAGTTTGTTGTGAATCGTCCAAGCCGTGGTACGAGAGACACAAAGGAATTGTTGAACGAGATGTTGTACGACACAATTTACTCAATATTCTTCTGTGAGTTGCCAAGACATTTGTATGTGTGCATAGTGGTGTACACCTCAGGAAGGAATCAAACCTAGGATGGAGGTACCCATGGACCCTAGAGCGAATTAAGCTATTGAAATAAGTCAACAAGTCGTGGATGCACAAAATAGACTTTTGGTGGGAAGGTGCTCTATGAAGCTACTTGTTAGAGTTTGTTGTTTTGATGTACTTTTGCCCTAAAGAAGCGGAGTACCAGTTTTTATGAGAGCCTCAAGAGTTGTACATCTGATCTATTCCATGGAGAATAAAGATGCTATTTGTTGACTGGGGATTGGAAGTTCTGCCAATAAGGAACTAAACCCCTTACTGCATGGCCATAAGAAGGTGATTGGAAGGAGCGCACGAAAGATATGGGGGAAGGGATGGATGAAAGGGAACTCCGAAGGCGTATGATGAGGCGCGATAGGTGATTATAGCTATTGTGAGTGCTCTATGGAGAGGAGAAACAAGGGAGAACGATGTTGCAAGGACCCCAAAAGGAGAGGGAAGGCATGAACCTGCTTCCAACACTAGAGAGCATGGGTTGTTGACACGCACACCTCTAGAGAAGTATGAAATCCCTTAGAGCTCAAATGACGAAAAATTTTGAGAGGAAAAGCATTGCTCCCAACACCACCCAACATTCGCTACCACGCTATTGGGAACCAAAACTAAGAAGAGTTTGATGAAGGATTAGGATCGGCAAGAGCAATGGAGATGTCCATAAACATAGGCCAGCATTGTGTACAATAGAAATTAGTTACATATCTCCCTTTGGACCCAAGCACATTTGTTATGACCTCTACGACATCAATGAGAATGGGAAGTTAAGTGAATCCCACCAATGTGCCCTTGATTGCTAACATCATGCCACAGATCCTACCCATAGTAGTGACTTCGGGAGGAGGCCCTGTTGTAGTGGTAACACAGATTCCAAGTTCAACTGATCCAGGAGGATCCCCACAACCAATTTGATCAAACAATCTATAATCGTAATGAAATTGCCCGCAAATAGAAAAGCTTGTCGAGAACTTTCCAACACATTTTGAACGGTGTCAATCCTACTGACTGGACTTACTAGGTGGCTCAATCACATCCTAACACGTAGACCAATCTCACACTGACACTTGGTAGAGACGAGTAAATGGGGTTGTTTGGTTTTTGGCCTCCGGTCTTCAACAAGTGTACCTCTTTGTATGTGGGGCCCACGCTATCTGTCAGCTGGGGGCCCATCAACTGGTGGGATCCTGCTACCAACTTCATACTACAATGCAAACGTTTTTGTATATAAACCTTCTTACAGCATTCCCCACAAACAATGTGGGACTAAATGTTCCTTTGTTTTCAAAGACTAAGCCACCAAATACAACATGGCATCCAATAACGAGCTCCAAGACAGCGATAACCGATCTCTAAGCGTGGATGTTCTCCATGACCGATTAAAAGGGTGAAGAAACTTCTTTTTAAGCCATGTTTTATCTAAATCCCAACGAATGTGGGATATTTAGTCATCATGGCGTGAATAAAGGCCAAAACGTGGGAAGTGGGGCTTGAACCCATGACCCCACACCTCTCATGTTAACTATTATCCGTTAGGCCACGCCTAACCTTGCTAAATATA
This sequence comes from Taxus chinensis, assembly GCA_019776745.2. Classification (NCBI taxonomy): domain Eukaryota; kingdom Viridiplantae; phylum Streptophyta; class Pinopsida; order Cupressales; family Taxaceae; genus Taxus; species Taxus chinensis. Next base: position 293,289,610 of record CM034146.1, on the reverse strand, counting down.
GCCAAAGGATTTAGTATAAATCCTTCAAACTCGGGTTTGGAAGCTTAAAAAGGGGCATTTTCAAAGGGATTTGAAACCCTCTATGTTTGATAAAAGGATTAACACTTGACCAACGAACCAGGGGTTCGGAAACAATATAACAAGGATGAAACTATATTTGAATGGTAAGTTTTTAGCCCCTTTGTTAAAGGAGAAGACAAGCAAACATAATATTTTGGAGGTGAGAAATCTATTGGAGAGCAAAAACAAAGGTACAAGAGGTTTCTTAGAGACAAGGAAGAAGTTTATTTGTAGACTGAAGATATTATTTTGCTGTAAATAAGATTGTACAAGCATATTTGCATCATTAATTGATCGGTTCGAGTCCTTTTCGGAGCTAGAGATATAGCCCAAATGGGTGAACTTTGTTATCAATTTGGTTTGCATTTTCTTCATGTTTTTATTTATTTGCTTACTATTAGTTATCAGTTTTAAATCTGATTTATTAAGAATTAAGCCAATTTTTAACGTATTACGGGAAATTGAGAAAATTGTCATAAGTATTTGAAATCGGTTAAATTGATAAGTGAAGCACTTCAAACATTTTTCGGATCAAGTTTGGTATTAGAGCGGCTGATCGGGATATTTTAACGTTGTTATTGGATTTGCAAGTTTCCATTTGAATGCTAACTAGGTCTAAGTCAAAACGTGGATAAGGATTGCTTGAAGAGTATAATCCTGAGATTAGTTCAAAACATGTAAGTCAATGTTCAGCCAAGGAATCTCCTAGGGAAGGTTTTGAATCAGAAATGGCCTTCCGATAAATATTTTCTAGAGATGAAAATTATGGTGGAATATTTATACCAAGAAAGGAAGGAAAGGACTGAAGGTAAATTATAAGAAGGAAATAATGGTAAGGATAAAGGAGAAACCTCCTAAAACTCCTCCATCTCCTTCCAAACCTTCTATTTCTTCCTTTGATGATAAAAAAAAAATTGATTTCTCTTACATTTTAAAGCTTGATGTTAAGTTTGATTTTCCAATTTATAATGGAGAGCTTAGTGTAGAGAAATTGGATAATTGGATCAAGTAGATTGAAGTATACTACAGGGTTCAAAAGATTTTTGATGAGGAAGAAAAAATCCAATTAGCTACTCTTCAATTGGGTGGTACACCACTCATTTGGTGGGAGATTAAGACACATGAAGATCTATTGAAACATGCTAAAATGTTTTCTTTTGGGAATGATTATTTTTATAAATTGAAAAATCAATTTTATCCATTAGGTTATATGTAACAAGCTATTATGGATTGACAAAATTTAAGGCAAACTAAGGGTCAAAGTGTACAAGATTACACTCAAGAGTTTAGAAAAAGGGATTTGGTTTTGGGCATTCCCCTTTACACTCAAGAGACTCTTTAAAAGTATAATGGTGGGTTACATAGTTATTTGAGGCATACAATATTTATGTTTAATCCCACTAATCTTAATGAAGTTTTTGTCTAAGCTACCCATATTGAATCAAGGGGTAAAGTGACTAAGAAAAACTTCACAAAGAAATCAAGTAAACAACCTGAAAAAAGAAGGTAAAGGAAAGGGTAAGACGAAACACACTTCCATGGTTAAGAAAGAAGATGAGAAACATGTTTCTTCACATTGCAAAAAAGGACATATGGATGCTAAGTGTTGGAAGCTCCATCTAGAACATAAACCAAAGAGGTTCGTGAACAAGAAAGGTGATAAGAAGACTATTGCAGTAGTACAACAAGATCTTGGATCTGATTCAGGTGATGAGACCAAGATCACCACTATGGGTTTGCAAGGTTCATCTTCTTCCTCTTCTAGCACTAATTCTCATACTTCTCATTCTTCTTTTAATTCTAATTCTATGCATGATGAAAATAAAATAAATAAGCTTTTCCACAACAGAGTAATTTCTAAGCATACTAAAATAGATACTCTTTTTTACAGTGGATCACAAGCTAGTCTTATTTTTGAAGAAGTTTTCTAAGAATTTAGGACTTAGGACTAAACCACATCCTAAACCATACCCTTTGGGTTGGGTATGTGATGATGTTAAATTGCAAGTCACTAAAACATGAAAACTTAGATTTGTAATCACCTCTAAGTTCATTGATGAGGTAGAATTAGATGTGGTTCCACTTGATATTTGTGGCATTATACTTGGAAGTCCTTATTTGTACGATAGAAAAGCAATCTTCTATAGGGAAGAGAATAAATATTTGCTTGTAAAAGATGGGATTGAATACATTGTAAGAGTCCATCGGATAAAGGAAAATTTATCACTTATATATGCAGGACAGATGAAAAGGCTTATCAATGCAAGCAAAAGCTTTGTACTCATGATTGTAAAAGCCAAGGATGATGATAAATCCAAGGCTCTAGAAGGTTGTGATCCTAAACATAAGAATGAAATAGTTAATATTATATCTAACTATGATGGTGTTTTTCAAGATCCACAAGGTTTACCTCCTAAAAGGGAAATACAACATGAAATACAACTGCAACAAGATGCACCTCTTCCTAACATTGGCATGTATAGGTTTTCCATGGTGGAGAATGAAGAAATAAAGAAGCAAGTTTTGGAATTTCTCGAGAAAGGGATCATTCGGCCAAGCACTTCTCCATGTGGTTCACCAATTGTGTTGGTACCAAAGAAATATGGCACTTGGCAAATGTGCATGGATTTTCGAGCATTGAACAAAATAACGGTGAAAAACCGCTACCCTCTTCCTTGCATTCATGATTTGTTAGATCAGGTGAAAAATGTTGTTTATTTCACTAAGTTAGACTTGAGAAGTGGTTATCATCAAGTTAGAATTAGTGAAGGTGATATTTGGAAAATTGCTTTTAAAACTAAGCGAGGTCTTTTTGAATGGCTTGTTATGCCCTTTGGGCTTTGTAATGCACCCACCACCTTCATGTCGGTTATGAATGAAGTATTTAGGCCATTCATAGATGATTTTGTTATAGTCTACTTAGATGATATTTTGATCTTTACTAAAAGTTGGGAAGATCATGTTATACACATTAAGAAAGTCTTGGATACTTTGCAAAGGGAGAAATTGTACTTAAAGATGTCTAAATGTGAATTTGGTAAAACATATTTGGTTTATTTAGGCTATGTAGTAGGGGGTGGTGAACTGAAAATTGATCCCTCTAAAGTTGAAGTCATTATGAAATGGCCTAAGCCTAATAATGTAACTAAAGTTAGAAGCTTCCTTGGGGAAGTTCAATATTGGAGGAAGTTTATTGCTAACTTTTCATTTATTGCATCTCCTTTGCATTCCTTGACAAGTACTAAACAAATCTTTCAGTGGGGAGGCAAGTACCAAAACGCCTTTGACACACTGAAAGAAAAGATAAGCATAACCCCAACGTTACTGCTACCTGATTTACAACAGCCATTTGAAATCAAAACCAATGTGGGTGATTATGCCATGGGTGTGGTCTTAATGCAAAAGCAAAAACCTATGTGTTACCATTTAGAGACCTTCACAAGTGCGGTAAGGAACTATCCTACTTATGATAAAGAGTTGTACGCTTTGGTACAAAGTGTGAAAAAATGGAAGCATTATTTAATCAAAAAAGAGACTATAATCCACATGGATCACCAGCCTTTGCAATATCTCCAATCATGGTCAAAGCTACAACAATTAAGGCACTTTCGTTGGATGGGGTTTTTGCAACAATTCCATCTCGAGATAAAGTATAAAAAAGGTACACAAAATAAGGTTGTTGATATGCTTTCAAGACCTATTATTTGCATCTATTATTTTAAAAGATATTCCTTTGATACATGAAAGGAACAATATGCTAGATATGTTGATTTTAAATATGTTTATGAAGATCTAACTCATGGTAATCAAGTGGAAAATTAGACTATCACTTACATGATGGATTACTTTATCATCTTGGTAAACTTTGCATTCCACAAGATGAAAGAGTTCATGTGATTAGGGAAGCACATACTTCTCTTGTTTCTGGTCATTTTGGCATTGGGAAAACAATTGCACAATTACAAAGATATTGTTATTGGCCTCGGATGTATGAAAAAGTATCTAAGTATGTAAAAGGTTGTATTCTTTGTGCCACTAGCAAGCATAGTAACAAGAAGTTAGGCTTGTACACACCACTTCCCGTACCAACCCATCCATGGGAAAGTGTTTCTATGGACTTTGTAGGTGGCTTGCCTATGTCAAAAAGAAAATATGATTATTTGTATGTGGTTGTGGATAGATTTAGCAAAATGTGTGTATTGGTGCCCTGTACAAAACAGATAATAGGTGAGGCGATTGCACACTTGTTCTTCAAAAATGTTTGGGTTCATTTTGGTTTACCCACATCTATTGTATCTAATCGGGATTCTCAATTTATTGAGAAGTTTTGGTCATCTTTATGGGACTTGATGGACACAAAACTCAAGAAGAGCACTACCTTTCATCCACAAACTGACGAGCAAACAGAAGTGGTTAACCAAACAAGGGTACAATTGCTCTGAGGGTATTGTAGTAAGCATCCTAAGCTTTGGGATGAACACTTGTGTTATGTGCAACATGCTTACAATTGTGCCATACATTCTTCTACACAGAAGTCTCTTTTTGAGACTTGTTTTGGTTATTTGCCTGAGTCCCCCTAGGAATTCACTTTTGGACAAGAATCAATGGCAAATGGGCATAAAGATGCAAACAAAGCTATGAGGTTCATCCAGAAGATCCAATCATTTCATCAAGTTGTCCAAGAGCAATTGGAAAAGAGTCGAGCCAAGTATAAGGCTAGGCATGACAAGCATCAGTTTGATCCATAGTTACGCGGGGACGCGTCCCCCCCATTTTTGACATGTCTGGGATGTCCCAGACATCCTGGGACGCGGGGACGTGGAGGAAATGTTTCCCCCACGTTTCCTACAGTGCATACGTGACAGGAAACGCCCTGGGGACGGCTGGAGAGTGGAGGAAACGTCCCGGGGATGTGGGGCACATGGGGGGGACGGCGGGGACGTCCAGACGTCCCGTCATCCCCCACGAGTTTTGGCATTTTTTAAAATAAAAAAACATATTTTTTAGACTCAAAAAAAAAAAATTAATTGCAAAACACTTATAACATAAAAGTAACATTCATAACTTAACCCTAACCCTAAAAGTGCTATTTTATGTTATAAATTTACATTATGGGCTCATTTCATATTCACACCAAGCAAGAGCAATAGCAAGAGTGAGACCAAGAGCGAGAGCAAGAGCAAGAGGGAGAGCAAAAGCAAGAGCAAGAGCAAGAACAAGAGGGAGCAAGAGGTACTTATAATTTTATTTGCTTACAATACTTGTTAAAGGTTTTTTTTTTTAAATTTAGATTATATTTGCATTTGTTAGGAGCTGTTTTTTAGCATTTGCATCTACATTCACAATGTAATCATGCATATAGTTTGTAGGATTTAAAAAAATGCATATTGAATAGGATTTGGTTGTACAAACTACAATGTAAATGGTTATGTTTTTTTTTTAATTACATTTTTATTTCTAGTTTAAAATTTATATTATATTTGCATTTTTTAGGGGTTGTTTTTTAGCATTTGCATCTACATTCATAATGCAATCATGCATATAGTTTATGGGATTTAAAAAAATGCATCTTGCGTAGGATTTGGTTATAAAATTTAAATGGTTAATTTTTTTTTAATTACATTTTATTTCTAGTTTAAAATTTAAATTATATTTTGCATTTTTTAGGGGTTATTTTTTAACATTTGCATCTACATTCACAATATAATCACGCATATAGTTTGTACGGTTTTAAAAATGCATATTGGCTACGTTTTTTTTTTTTAAATAATTCATTACATAATCAATCAATCATATAGTTATGGTTGTTTTTAATTCATTGTAGCAATCAGCACCATGAGTTTTTCTTCTGAGTATGAGTATGAATCAAACCATGAATCAGAGTAGGAGAGGGTTGAACAGGAAGTTGAGATAGGTGGCCGTGGAAGAGTTGGTGATGCCACAATGGGGGAGAGTGAAGAAAGGACACAAAATGTAGTGGCAGCGGCAACTAGTAGTTCAGTTGGTAGTGCTACCAATTGCCCCTCTCAAATGTTGTCCAGATTTGCCATTGGACCATTTGATAAGAAGCCATTGCAACAATTTGCCCAAATAATTGATAACCCCAAGTCTGAAGGGGGGGAGCAAAGTATGGAAGTGCAACATATGTGCACTGACTTGGCATGGGAGTATCACTAGGACTAATGCACACTTGTTGCATCTTACAGGAAGGGGGGTTGGCACTTGTAAGGGCCTTTCACTAGAGCAGAGAGCTGAGATGGTGAGAATCTTCTATGGAAATACCACAGACAAAGTGCCGAAAGTTCGTGGTTCTACGGCTAATACTCCATTGAGCGCTCATAAGACTGGCAAACAGTAATACTCTAGCTGGTTCTAGTTTTGGAGTGTCAGAAGTGGAAAGCAGAGGGAAGAGAAAGGCCGTGGGGGCAGCCCCAAATTTAGTTGTTGAAATGTTTGATTCAAAGGCAAGGGAAGAGGTAGATGATGCTATTGGGAAATTTTTCTATGCTGCTGAGATTCCATTTAATGTCGCTCGCTCTCCTTATTACAAGGAGGCTATGGCTAAGGTTGCAAAAGCAGGTACAAGTTAAGCAAGTACAAGTTATGTGCCTCCTGGAGACACAAAACTCAGGACAACAATCTTGCATAGAAACTATTCCAAGGTTAATCTATTGATGGAGGAGATGAAGGTGACATGGGTGTCACATGGATGTAGCATTATCATGGATGGGCGGACGGATATTAGACACCGTCCTCTCATCAATATCATTGTCTCTTGCAAAAATGGACCGTACTTCTTGAGAGCAATTGATTGTTCTGGGAAGCGGAAAGATGTTGAGTTTCAATATCAGATTTTTAAGGATGCCATGAAGGAGGTTGGACCTTCAAATGTTGTACAGGTTGTCACAGATGCAGCTTCTGTGTGCAGAGCAGTAGGCAAGCTAGTGGAGCAGGAGTATAGGCATATTTATTGGACTCCATGTGTGCATGCCATGAACAATGCACTGAAAAACATAAGGAAGATTCGGTGGGTTACCCAGATAGTGACTGAGCCCAGAGATGTGCAGAAGTTCATATGTAATCACCACACATCATTGGCATTTTTTCGAATTTTTTCGAAGAAGGAATTTTTGAAACCAGTTGACACTCACTTTGCATCCTATTTTATTTTGTTGGAGAGGATGTAAATCGAGTTGTAGGAGCCCTTACAAATTATGATTATGACACAATATTGGACTAGGTGGCATGAGTCCAAACCAGATCAAGGGAAAAGAGTGAAGGAAGTGGTGTTGAGGGAAACATTTTGGGTTGATATGAAATACATCATATCAATTATAACTCCAGTTTTTTGTGTCATCAAATATGGGGATTCTAACAGCCCCAATCTTGGTGAGATCTATGAGTGCATTAACAACATGCTTGAACAAATGAAGGCAAGCTATTCGGGTGAAGGACCCCACTTTGGAGTTCTATAATGAACATAATCAGCCCATTATTCTAGCGGAGATGGGAGAAGTTGAACACTTTATCTCTTTATATGGCTGTGTATGCACTAAATCCCAAATGGTATGTGGAGAGGCTTAGGTAGAGTTAATTTCTTGTGTTGTCAATTTTGTGGTGAAGATCCCAACTATGAAGGCCTTTAAAAAAATGGTTTCTATGTCCAGCTATTGTTCCTCCAGGCTGTGTCAGGTTAAATATGGCAAATTGGCTCAAGATTTCAATATGGGTTTGATGAATACAAATGTTCACCAACAAATGAAACAAAGTAAATTGGCACTAACCTTTAGCCAGTGAGTTAGCTGGCGACTGAATGGGCTTTAAGGACTGTTGTAAAGCAGGTCTTGGGACAATTAGCCTGAGAACTTTCTCAAAGGGCATCCAATAGAGGTGATTGATGACCTATGTTGAGAAATTGAAATAGTCTACATATGGTTAAACTCTTTAGAGATAATATGCTTACCAGATTATGTGAGATCGATGAAGATTGTAGTGTACACAATGCTTTACAAGTCGCAAGACATCATATACCGGAAACCTGAATTACAGTGGGATGTAAGAACTCATTCGCTGAAGAAGAAGAGCTTATAATATTATGAAAAAGGTTGATTGGGCTCCATTGAGGAATGAGAATGACAGTTCCAATAAGGAGTTCATGAAACTGTTGCTTGTTAGATGAAATTGATTCCAGCTCAAGAGCTGAAATTTGTCCTATTCTTTTTGTAATATTGACAATGGAAACTCTAATTTTAGGTGTGATTTGGAATATTGAGTTAGAGCTACTAAATTGAACTTCATCAAGCAAGACAACCAACAATTAGGTGGCTATCATCTTCCTTAAAATCAACAAGCCATGCAAAATTTACATTTATCTCAGAGAAGCCTAGTTTTGCTTGGAACATACCTTTTGGATAAGTAGACTGATCGCAATTGTACCAAAGGCTAACGCAAATACCTTTCACATGCTCATGCATTAGAAAAACAGCTGTTCATGTACCCCAAGAAGTCTCAAACCTTCATTGATTACCAATCACCATGAATCTCTCAAACTACTTATTCCAAAGAGAACAAATTTGACAGAAAATGACAATCTACAAAGGATGTTAACCTTCATTGTCAAATTATAAAGACATTAACAATCCTTTTTGTGATCCCATTTATTCAAGGCTTCTAGTTCTTTGCTATCATCCACTTGCATGCCTATTTTACCATTCTACGGACTTCCTAAGAACTAATTTCTAAACCTGTCTCAAGCACCAATGGGAGACATAGTTTGGAACAATTTGTTGAACTTCAACCAGCTATTTAAGAAGTGCCCAGGCTTACCTTTTCTAATACCCGTTTTGCCTCTTTAACTTCATGGTAAAACAATATTCTCATAGGGAAGCAATTTCTTCCAAATCCTCCTTCTTATGCTAGTCTCAATTAGGTCTCCTTAGGGTTTTTTACGTAGCTTCCTTAGGGTTTCAACTCTTCCCACTCATTTCAAGTTGGCTTAAGTTCACCTCTTTAATCACCTATAACAACCTTAGCTAAAACACCTCTCACAGAGCCGCCGTATTCACCTGGGCGATTTTCATCATTAATAATTATTTTCAAGGATGGAAAAGGCTTCTTGACCTTCTAGAAAATTGTTATTGGACTCTAGTTTCTTAAGGGGACTTGCCTCTAAAAGCCTTGGCTAATTTTTTCCATAGGATTTCACTCACCTTGCTCATTGTTCCTGTATTACCCCTAAACATTGCAACTTGCATTAACTCTCTACCATTGTTGCAGTAAGACTCTTTTATCATTTGTTTACTTGCTAGGAGTTCACATGGAACTAGCATTCAAAAGATGGGGACGGATAGTTAGGCTTAGGTCCTCTTATCGAATATCATTGTAATCCACAGAAGATTGCCACACTACTCAAGGGATAATCACACACTACCATTTGTTATTCACATAAATACTTGATCACTATTCCTTAAATACTTTTCTTATTGCAAGGTTGGCTTCAATATCCAGTTGTAGTTAAGACTATCACAGAGGTTAGAGGACTATATTCTTAGTTGTGCAGAGTAGTCTTAATGAGCTAGCGGGAATTCTTCAAAGTAATCTGACAGACTTTTCAAACCTTCAAGCTTGTGTGCAATTTTATAGGAGTTTCAATGAACAAGAAAGAGAATGTGCTAGGCTTAATCAACCCACAATTCTTGCAGGGAAAAATTAATATAGGGCTATGTAAACTACTATGACTGTTGGTATATTACTTCCCTCAACACTTTTCAGTCCCAAGATCAAAAGTTTAGTAAGTTTCATTTGGACTTCTATTGAGTTAAACTATTTTAATTTTCCCAAAAGTAAGCCTTTACAGTTGCAGGAGCACGCTGTTTTGAATTAATTGACAGCATTCTATTTCACGAAAAATTCCAAAGCATACCAACACTCCATTCACATCAAAAACTTCTTGAAAAGCTCCATCTTAAACATTTGGTGAGATTGTGAAAACATTTTATTATTACATCAAAAACCTTCAAAACTAGAAGTCAGACCCTAGTTTATATTCAGGGGCAGTTTTCAAAAATCAGATTTCTGTTTGGAGTTCTTACCATCTTGGTTTGCAGATCTACGAGTTGGGATTGCCTTAAATCTGTTTAGGGCAAAATGTACTGTCAAGACCTCCATTGGGGACATTACAAGGGACCCCACTTTGGAGTTCTATAATGAACATATACATACCCATTATTCAGTGGAGATGGGAGAAGTTGAACACTCCTCTTCTATGAGCTGCGTATGCACTAAATCCCAAATGGTATGTGACAGAGGCCAGGCAGAGTTATCCCATTGGATGATAATGAGGTGAAGATAGGGCTTTATGAAGGCCTTTAAAAAAATGTACACTCCACAACTCCTTCACAGATCAAAATGGAGTGGCTCTTCACTGAACTTGATGGGTACCAAACATCAACAAAGGTTACTAGGGTAACAATAAACATAAGAAGCCAGTGAGTTGGTGTCTCTGTATGGGCTTCCATGGACTGAAGCGACCACTTGCCATTCGCCTCCTATCCTGAGGTTTCTAGCTCCTCTAAGGTCTGAGAGGAATATGGTTTATGATGGTTGGATACACTCTATTAAGAGGAATAGGCTTACCTCTGCGAGAGCGGAGAAGCTTGTAGCTGTACACAGTGCTTTGCAATCTTATAGATCGCAAGACACCCGAGTACAAACAGACTCCAAATTACTTGGGATGTACAATCCCGAGGAGCCGAGGCAGGTTGAAGAGGACAATATTGTGCAGCGGGGATTGATTGGGCTTACCTTTGAGGACGAGGATGCTAGTACCAAGAGGATGAATTCATGGATATTGCTTTGATGTTGATTTTGATTTTTAGTTTGATACTTGTAGTTGTCCTCTTTTTTTGTAATATTGACAATAGACAATTCAAATGGTGTATTTGGCTATGAGATTAATGATATGAATATCAGCTATTGTCACTTGATCAATTTAATTTAGAATGGTTTTACTTTTATATTTTATAATATATTTGAAGCATTCACTATATGACATATGTTACTAACTTAAATATGTATTTGTTTACTATCTAAGTTTTAAGTCTAACATATAATTTATGTATTTAAATATATTTGATATTTATGATTTCAAGTTTCAACTTATTTAAATCTCAAATGGTTTTATTTCAGCTTATTTATATAATTTAGTCACTATATCTTTTTATTTTAAATATTTATATATTTTTTAATCAGCTGTCCCCCCGCCGTCCCCAAAATTTAGAAAAAAATTGTCGTCTTGGAAACCCCGCCCCCCATCCCAGGTAACTATGGTTTGATCATCATTGAATCAAGTAATAAATATGAAAGAGTACGTTGTTGACGTCATCCTACTGACTAGACTTAATAGGTGGCCCAATCACATCCTAACATGTGGACCAATCCCATGCTGACACATGGCAGAGAGGAACAAATGGATTTATTTGGTTTTTGGCCTCCGGTCTTTGACAAGTGTACCTGTTTGTATGTGGGGCCCACACTATTTGTCGGTTGGGGCCCATCAGCCGGTGGGGTCCTCTTTATCTATGAAGGGGACCGTGCCACCAACTTCATACCAGAATGCAAATGTTCTTGTATATAAACCTTCTTACAAGCTTCCCCACAACCAATGTGGGACCAAATGTTCCTTTGTTTTCAAAGACTACGCCACCAAATACAACGTGGCATCCAATAATGAGCTCCAAGACAGCCATAACCAAGTTCCAAGCATGGATGGTCTCTATGATTGATTCAAAGGGCGAAGAAACTTCTTTTTAAACCATGTTTTATCTAAATCCCAACAAATGTGGGATATTTAGTCAACCCGAAGGCATGAATAAAGGCCAAAAAGTGGGAAATGGGGTTCAAACCCATCACCCCATACCTCCCATTTTAGCTCTTAACTGTTAAGGCCACGCCTAACCTTGCTAAATATAGCCAAAGGATTTATTATAAATCCTTCAAGCTCGTTTTGGAAGCTTAAAAAGGGGCATTTTCAAAGGTATTTGAGCCCCTCTATGTTGGTTAAAAGGATTAACACTTGACCAACGAACCAGGGAGTTCGGAAACAATATAAAAAGGATGAAATCATATTTGAATGGTAAGATTTAACCCTTTTGTTAAAGGAGAAGGCAAGCAAATAGAATATTTTGGAGGCGAGAAATCTATTGGAGAGCAAAACCCAAAGGCACCAAAGGTTTATTTGTAGACTGAAAATATTATTTTGATGTAAATAAAATTGTACAAGCATATTTGTATCATTAATTGATCGATTCGAGTGCTTTTCAGACCCGGAGAAGTAGCCCAAATGGGTGAACTCCATTATCAATTTGGTTTGCATTTTCTCCGTGCTTTTATTTATTTTCTTGCTATTATTTATCAGTTTTAAATCTCATTTATAAAGAAGTAAGCCAATTTTTAATGTATTACGGGAAATTGAGAAACAAATTATAAGTATCCGAAATCGGCTACATTGATAAGTGAAGCACTTCAAACATTTTTCAGATCATCAACAATGCCATCTATTGTGAATGAAGTGGCGCCGGTTCTACACTATTATTATGACCAATCCATGAGATTTGCTAGAATTTAGAGGAGTGGTGAATGCAACCAATCATGTCCACTCCTAGGTGTCATAGGCCTTTGTCTTATTTGATGTAAATGAAGAGTCATTACCATAGGAATAGGAAGAATCACCTTAGAAGGAGAAACGAACATCCAAATATTGGCTCTATATATTGTAATCTTCTGCTTTTCAAAAATATTTAACGTGAATACAATTTTTGGCTTGTACCAATATTGCTAATCTATCATTCCAATACTTGGCCTGACATTGGTATCAAAGCACGAGGTTTTGTCATTGTTTAATCCTCCATCCTTTCATTCCCAGCCAGTTCACATTTCCATACGAATCCATTTTTCATAATCCATCTCCTTATTCCTAGCTGTACAACCTCCTGTAAGCTATTCTCAGATCTATAATTTGTTTGCAGATGATTTGGTCTGGCATTTTCTATTGCCGGGTGGCGCTTTATATCTGGCCATGCAACTAGATAGGTGGATTAGTCTTTGAAGCATTTAATATAACAGGCGTTCAGACCTAAACTGGATATCAAGCTATTGCAATCTTTCATGCAGAGGTGTCCTTAGACTCATTGAAGTGATTTTGTTTGTTGGCCTTCAATTGGGGTGTTCCATATACCTGCTCTGAGCTTGGCATTTGAAACGCAATCTGTATTGATTTTGTGCTGTGATTCAACAGCTGGGTGAGCGAAAGCAGATCTGCTGTATTCCACCAGGTGCCAGAATTTCCACATCTGCAGCACACCATACTATCTTCCATGTTCAGTCTCCGACCACAGGAAAACAAACAATTTTGTGCAGGTGTACTGTGATCTCAACACCTCAAGCCAGTAAACCCTAACCCGGACTTTGCATGTCTACACAGCTGTATGTTGATTATTGATAAGTTTGCTCTCATTGCCAACTTGGTATATTTATTTAAGCTGTTTTTTTTTAAAGGCTAAAATATTTATATTGAAGAAGACTGCTGCGTTGATTTTGCAAGCAAAGTCCTAATTTTCATTTTGGAGGATTTTTCCAACAAAGGCCACGTGGAGGAGATGCCTTTATAGGCTAGTTTGAGATAAGTTTATTTTTTATGTTTTTTTTTTAATTAAAAGAACCCTCATTTTATTGCTTTTAAGTAATTCTTTTTTTGAAAAGCAATTCAATTGTGCAGAGTCTATTTTCATGCAAAATTTGGAAAAACAAAAGCAAATTGTGCAAACCAAACAAACAACAGTGTTTGAAATAAGTGATAGCCTTACTTTTGCATCTATTTCCCATTTGCTAACTATTGTCAAGGCGTTAAATCTACGAAAGCAAGAAAAACGCCAATATATAGGGAAGTTATGCCCATGTATGACGATTGTTGCATTGTCCCCATGAATGGGTGGGGATTGAAATAGAGGGAACTCTTTTCACGTATTGCCTAAGTACCACGCACCATTCAGGCACCCTCACGTACCTTAACGCCTTCTTATACTGACGGGTAGATCGAAAGGTGCAGTAGAATTCTTCCACCCTACCGATGGGTATATAGGAAGGGTGGGTATATTGAGAGGCTATGGTTTCAAAAAGTCAGAATGGAAAGTTGCAGTTGGTCCACTCTGACTAGTGTTCTCTTCCAATTCTATCGCCTTGGTCACAAGTACTTCATGTTGTTCATCAACCACTACAGCCAAATGACATGGATCTATTTCCTCGAATAAAAATCAGAAGCCTTCGAAACATTTCAAAAGTTACGAGCCATGGTGGAAAATGAAGCTCAAACTCGTTGTGGGACACTCAGGGTTCTACATAATGGTGGTGAGTACAATTCAAAGGGCATTGAATCCTATCTCAAGCAAAAACGGGATCAAACACCATCTCATTGTTCCTCACACTCAACAAAATGGAGTAGTTGAGAGGATGAACATAACCATGATGAATATGGTTCGTGCAATGTTATATGTTAGGGGGTAAATCTACACTTCTAGGCGGAAGCAGCATAAACAAAATTGTACCTCTGAAACAAATCACCATCAACAGCCTTTTAATTGAAGACTCCGTATGAAATGTGATGTGGTCCTCTTCCTTCAGTGCATCATCTTAGGGTTTTTGGATGCCATAAATGCTACGCATCTTGCAGTCTGCGTATGGAGGAAAGTTGATTACATTCAGAGCACAAAAGTCATAAATGCATTCATTTGGTGATATTCTAAAGGCCTCCACTCCAGTGCTGGAAATATTTTATATAATTTTTTTTAACCTCAGTGACTAGAAATCAGTTTTCTAGGGCTGTTGTTGGCTCGGTTTTAATGCTCAGAAAATTCACATCATGTAATGCAGTGGAAAGCCCTACCATTTCTAGTTTATTTTGCATCTTGTTTCACGGATGGACTCTAAGTATTGAAGGAGTTATGAATTTTAGAAAATTTCAGGTGTCTGCAAGCTTTCTGGTTGTTATAAATCAGTATTTAGTTTAGATCTGCAGTTTTAGGGTTAGATTAATATTGGTTTTGGTCGTACCCACATAGGAGAAATAAGGAGAACAATTTCATAATGTTTGTGAGTACACTTCAAAGGCCCTAAATGTGCTGGGCAACCTACTTTTTAGGGAAAAATTAGGGTTTCATGTTGGCTGTGCAAAACTGGTTTTGGGATATTGTTCTTCATATTTTTGTGACCCAAAATCCAAAGTTAGAAGATTTTTGCTTGGATGGTTAAGCGGGAATTAATTTTTGAAAATTGCATGCATATTCAGGGTTTGAATATTGCATTCAACGTTGAGCTACTGTGATTAGATTTGTGTTAATCCCTAACTTGTTCTACAAGGGGATCCATTTGAGATGAGTATGATGCAATGCATGAAAAATGGGACTTGGAAGTTGGTTGATCCTCCACTCGGCTGTAAACCAATTGGCACCAAGTGGGTCTTTACAACAAATACAAGGTTGATGGCTTCCTTGACAAACATAAAGCAAGGCTTGTCGACAAAGTGTTATGCTCAAAAGTTAGGTATAGGCTACAATGAAATCTTTACACCAACAGCGAAGTGGACTACCATTGAGACTTTGCTGGCTTTGGCAGCACAAAATGCGTGGAAAATTCATCAGATGGACGTGAAAACTACTTTTTTGAATGGCGATCTTCAAGAAAGGTGTACATGACTCGGCCTGAAGGTTTTGCAATTGATGGCTAAGAGCACAACATATGCAAACTTGAAAAATCGTTGTCTGGTTTGAAACAAGCCCCTCAAGCATGGTATGACAAACTAGCTAAGCACCTCTTGAACATGAACTTCAAATGTTTTTAGTTTGAAGATGCAACATTTTTTGTCAAAACAGTTGTATTTGTAGTGTTGTACATTGATGACCTACTTATCATAGGAATGACAATGAAAGATTATGCAAAATGTCAAAACAGAGTTGATGAAATGCTTTGAACATGACTGATTTGGGTTATCTTCATTACTATTTGGGTATTGAAGTAAAATTCAAAAACCAAAGTATATCTTCATCACTCAAAAGAAGTACATTGGTGACATTCTAAGCAAGTTCAGAATGGAAGATTGTAAGCCTCTCAGTACGCCCATGGAACAAAATCTGAAATTGACCACAAAAGATACCACAGATTTTGTAGATGCTACTAAATACAAACAGCTCATATGAAGTTTGATCAATGTGACAACAACTAGACCAGATTTTCTTTTGTTGTTAGGGTTCTTTCTCAATTCATGCAACAACCTAAAGATTGTCAATCGGTAGCAGCAAAGAGAGTCCTCTGATATCACAAAGGAACACCACATTTTGGGCTAAAAACTCCAAGGCAGAAAACTTTAAATTGGTTGGATATTCAGATTTTGACTATGCTAGTGATTTTGAAGATGGGAAATTCACTTTGGTTTTCTAATGAATTTGGGAACAACAATGATCAGTTGGAAGTCCAAGAAGCAATTAGTTGCGGTGATTTCTTTAGCAAAAGCAAAGTATATGGCAACTCCAGAGGCAACTAGAGAAATTTTGTGGCTCAAAAGGGTTCTTTCAAATTTGCAGGAACAACAGGTTTCGTCAACACCTCTCATGGTTGACAACACTTCTGCAATTCAAATGGCAAAGAATCCAATCTTTCATGACCGAACCAAGCATATCAATACTAAATTTCATCTAATTCGGCACTATGTGAAAGATGGCAATGTAAAGTTGCAACATTTCCCTATAGCAGAGCAACCAACAGACATCATGACAGAAGTGCTTGGACAAGAAATTTTTGAAAAGTTCAGAGGAATGTTTGGTCTCACTATGATCCCTACAGATTAAGAGGGGATGTAACATTATTGTAATATATGTTAATCCTAGGTGTCAGAGGCTTTTGTCTTATTTATATAAATGAATAGTTGTTCCCATAGGAATAGGAAGAGTCACTTAGAAGGTGAAATGAACAGCCAGATCTTGGGTTTATATATTGTAAGCTTCTTTTCAAATATTTAACGTGAATACAATTTTTCGTTTTGCACCAATGTTAATTTTTCATTCCAATACTTGACCTGACATCATGCCCACTCCAGTGAGATTATTTGGAGAGCAATGGCGTGACTGCCCCATCGAAGGCTATTCAGTTTGCGACAACACTCCTAGATCAAGCGCACGCTTGGTATAGAAAGTTTGACCCAAATCAAATTTGTGTAGATTATGATACTTTGAAAAAGAAGTTTTAAGAAGAATTTGATATACCAGAATTAGAGCAACAAAGTATTGTGCTGCTAAAAGACATCAAGCAATGTTTGACTGAAATACTGCACATGTATGATGCAGGGTTTAACATGTCAATCTCAAAATTGTTTTATGAACTTAATCCAGTACAACAAGCACAATGGTTCGTAAAACTATTTGCACCCCTTTGACATGCTCTATCAATGCACACCTTCAAGGAACCACGAGAGGCGCTGGAAGATGCGTTGAGAGCAGAAGCTCTTTCTTGGAGGCACAGATCTCAAATAGGGCCACCCAACTACAGATGTTAAAGACAACTGCAGCGCCTGAAGCAAAAGGACTATGGTGCATAGATTGCACTGTTAAAGGTCGTACAAGGAATAAGTCCAATATATAGGGTTAGAGCAATGACTAGGGGTTGTGAGATATTTCATCAGAACCATGATATGAAGAACTGTCCCACTCTTCAGAGGGTAAAGCAGAGCAAGGTGTCCCTTTGGTGTAAAGTTTGTGACACTAGTACGCATGACACTATAAAATGCCATGTCATTGTAAAATTAAGGGAAGCAAGAGAAACGGAAGTGTGATAGACAACCAAAAAGGAACCACATCAGTTTTAGGGTTATGCCAGAAGAACTAACCATGATAAGAGAAGCAAGGGGTGGAGAAAGGTTCCCCCGAGATCATGTTACAAGTGTGGAGCACCTAACCACTATCAAAGCAATTACCCCACTTATTAAACATGTCGATACTGTAGAGAAGACACTGAACCGAAGAATGTCCTAAGTTGTACAAGAAGATGGTGCAGAAGAATAAAGGTGCACCTAAGGGTGCGAGAACGATTAGACTTGGAGGATGGGTTCCTAAGAAAGCTACAACAAAGGGCCCTAAGTTGGATGTAACTACCAGGAGTGATGCACAAACTCAGCCACAAATAATGGAGAACCCACCCACACCTATAGATAACACCAAGTTTGGGTACCCTGACAGCTTATCTCAAAAAAAGACATACAAGAGGCAATGAACATTATAAGGAGCTTGCTATGCGAGATCCAAGAAGCTAAAGAAATAGAAACACGCATGAGGGAGCAGTCTAAAAGAAACCCATCTGCACAAGAGGTGGTCGAGCTCACTGAAATTTTAACTCTTTTAAAAATAAGTGGAGTATTGCCCATGCTAAAAGAATGGTTGGTACAGAATATTAAGAAACCACTTGAGCTTGAATGAATGGTAAGAAGAGAGTTGAAATCAGCCAAGCAAAGCTTTGATCAAGAATTGTTGATTGATGCAACTATCAACGGGCATGAGATAAAAAAAATATCCTTATCGACACTAGTGCAAAAATCAATATTCTAACAACCAATGCATGGAATTAGATGGGTAGACCACCATTGGAGCCGACTACAAACATATTTATCATGGCTAACAAGACTCAAGCTAGGCCTGTTGGAACCTTGAACGATGTTGAGCTTGAGATAATGGGGGCAAAATTTAAGACAAATTTGAAAGTAATAGAGTTTGCAGAAGCTGATAATTATCCTGCCTTATTGGGAAGACCGTGGCATTTTGAGATGTAAACATGCACTTCAAGAAGCATTGCATTAGTTTTAAGAATGATGAACACCGAGTTGTATTTCCACTAAACAATGCCCCTGGACCCCCATTTTTTGGAAGCATGGGCACTGAAGATGTAAACTATATCTATAATGCAGATGCATAGGTGTGAGATTACATCAACCGAAGAGATGATGGAGTGATTGAATGGGGAAGTAGTACTTCGTTTTCCGATACTATAAATACTGCTTGCCATCAATTGGTCGAGGAGGCATATGAGGCAACAAGCCAAAGATGTGCCAGAGTAGAAAAGAAGACCAGCAATTGGACAAAGAGTTCAAGGGGACTCATGTGTGCACCCCGATGGAAGTTAATGGAGACCTAAGTGCATACCACTAGCAAAAAAGGTATTCGAACTAAGTATGGGCAGGCCAAGCAAATTACCACATTTCAATGGGTCTACATGTGTAGACGCATATTTGGTTGACCTTGAAGCTTGCCTACCAAAGAAGGAAGAGAGAATTAAGTCCTTGGTCTATACACTGAAAAGCACAGCCACATGATGGTGGGCTACACATCAAACCAAGGCTACCAAGATGGAATAGTATCAAAGAGGCCACTAAGACCGGCTTTGAAAGAAGCAACCTTAGAAAAGCCTTACCAATCTATGATGGGAGCACTTATCCTAACAGCCACTTGCAAAAATGTGAACAGGTATGACCGAGTCCTTCCACCCACCTTCCAACTACTTTGTGGGTCTATGCTTTGTATGGGACTTTGACTAAATATGCATGCGCATGGTATGTCATCATGGAAACCAAAAGAGAGACTGCTGAATGGGAATCGGTAAAGGCATTATTTGCGCGGACATTTGGTTTCACATCGGAACAAGAGCATCTAAATGCCTCCTTGGAAATAATAAGGGACTCCATTTTCAGCAAAGACACACAGATGGAAGAGCATGTGAGGTAGATATATAGTGAAGATGATTATGCCCTTTAGGCTATGTTTGAAGAACCAACGAACAGTTTCTCTCAGAGGACCGCGTCCCTTGAAAAAAGATTAAAAAAAGGAAAGGCAATTATGAAGGTTGATGAAGACTCTGACGACCCTAAGCATCTCAATGTGCCAATAATTGAGGGATAACGTTTGGTACAGCACACTAAAGATCAGGGAGTACGGTACTTCAATCAGCCCATGCGCATGAAATACGTCAACATTGGGACTGAAGACAACCCAAAAATTGCTACCATTGGTGACTATTGGTCTGACTGAGAATTGGCCTGCATTGTTAAATTTCTCAAAGATTCAAAGACTTTTTTCCTAAGTGTTAACACGAAACAAAAGGAGTTCACCCTCTTTGGGAAAGATGAGCAACAAGTTGCAGAGAGGAGCTAGACCTGTTACAAAATGGCCTTATAAGATGAACCCAAACTTAAGGATAAAAGTCAAGGAGAAGATCAATAAGATGCATCAAGGGTCATTTTCCCTTTAGACGAATCAGATTGGGTAAGCCCTACGGTCATTAGCATTAAAAAGGATGGGTGTACAACGATATGTGTTGACTATCACGTGCTTAATGAAGCATGTGTGAATGAACCATTCCCTACCCCATTTACGAAGGAAATTTTGGGAGTGGCAAGATACGAAGAGTACACCTTCACAGATTGGGTCTCTGGATATTATCAAGTCCGGATTGCTGAAGCAAACATTGCCAAAGCCTTTGCCATTGAGTGGGGTTCATTTGCCTATAATGTGATGCCCTTCGGGTTAAAGAATGCACTTGTTGTATTCTCACACATAGTGGTAGAAGCATTCAAAGATTTCATTCATAAATTTCTACAAAGCATTCAAAGGTTTCATTCAAAAATTTCTACACGTATATTTTGATGTCTGGACCGTCTACATGTTACTAGAGGATCACTACATGAGCCTTAGGCTTATGTTTAAAAGGTGCCAATAGCTACAATTATCTTGAACCTTAAGAAATATGTATTTGCTAAACCATTTGAAGTTCTCCTAGGTCATGTGATCTGCAAGGAAGGGATGTTAGTAGATCCAACAGAGATAGCAGTCATCCTACAGCTTGAGGCACCAAGTAAACAGAGAGATGTGCATGCCTTCCTAGGACATTGTGGCTATTATAGAAAATTCATCAAGAATTATGCAAGAATGGCAGGCTCACTCGAGGAACTATTAAAGAAAGAAGCCCCTTTTACCTGGACTGAACAACAGCAAGAAGCATTTGAGGTCCTAAGGAAAAATTAGCAAGTGCACCTATCTTGAGATTCCAAAATTGAAAGAAGCCCTTTAATGTGCATGTGGGTGGTTCAAGACAAGCAATCGGAGCCATTTTAGCACAACCAGGGGAGGGCAAGGTACATC
Source organism: Taxus chinensis (assembly GCA_019776745.2). Classification (NCBI taxonomy): domain Eukaryota; kingdom Viridiplantae; phylum Streptophyta; class Pinopsida; order Cupressales; family Taxaceae; genus Taxus; species Taxus chinensis. The sequence goes on along the minus strand of CM034146.1, from coordinate 293,268,323 downwards.
ATCCCATCTATTATGCTAGCAGAAATCTATCTTCCACAAAAAAGAATTAGACCATCAACGAATGAGAGGCATTGGCCATGGTATATGCATTAGAAAAGTTTCACCAATACCTACTAACAACTCCCTGTGTTTTATAAAAAACCATGAGGCACTTACATACCTGGCGAAAAAACCTTTTTTACAAGGTCGTATATGCGATGGATTATCTTAGTCCAAGAGTTCCAGTTGTCAGTTGTGGTAAATCCAAGATGAAAAAATAGCGGCCCTAATCATCTTTCAAGAACAAGTATTGGTAAGTCAAACATAATATTGAGGACCATATGCCAGATTCACAGCTCTATAGAGTGATCAGTCCCTGACGAACTCAAAGACATTGCAGCATTTTTGGCTTCAAAAATAGATCCAGAGGGACTTTCAACAAAAGAGAAGAAGAATCTAGCAGACCGAGCAGCCCCTTACCAACTAGTTTCCAGAACTATACAAAATGGGAATAAATGAAGTATCGCGTCATTGTGTGCTAGAGCATGAAAGAGAGGCAGTGTTGCAAGAGTGATGCAGACACGGTCAAGGTTCCTAATGAAGGAACGCCTTACACCACATAGCCACTGACAGAGTTAGATCTCAATGAAGCAAGATCTCAAGCACAGCTATTAACAAGAAAAAACAACAAAGTTCTCTATTAATGTAAGGAAAGATTACAAACTCAGGCACAATGACTCAACACTCCAATCACAATCTTATGACAAGACTGCAAGAATTACTCTAAGAATTATAATCCCAGACCTATCCTAAGCTTGCAGACTCTACGAAGTTTCTATAAAACCACACCTAGTTCACAATCTCGAGGACATTTGCTTGATTCCTTAATTTGGAATTCAACCTCTCTTGGTGGTCTTTCCATCCTTAACACGTTCGCAATTCTGATAGAGTTGCGATTAGAGTTCCTAGGTGAAGGGACGCCTTACACCACGCAGCCACTTGTCAGAGTTCAACCTCACCAAAGCAAAATCTAAGGCGTGGCAATTTAACCAAAAAATACAATGTTTCTCTATTTATTCAAGGAAAGATTATAGAATTGGGTACAATACCTTAACACTCCAATTTTATAGTCTTGGAACAAGAATGCCAAAATCGTTCTAATGATTCCAATCCTAGACCTATCATAAGCTTGTAGACTCTACGAAGCTTCCACACAACCACACTTGGTTCACATTTAACTAGGAATTTGATTTGAATGCCTTGAATCAAGATACAAAAAAACAAGTTCACAACTCACTACTATTTATAGAATTCACAAAGCTCTGGTCGGAGAACAAAACGCCTTCAACAAGTAAAGGTTCCCAACAAAATATTCTTCAAATCTACTCTTAGAGCCATTGATCTGCTCTTAAGAGTTCCATTCCAATGGATCGAGCTCAAACAAAACATTTTGTTGTTCTTTGGCCGAAATAGATGGATCAAGGACCCCATGTGCTCTTTGCTAATTGAACTGATGTCGACAAGGGATTCTACCAGACAAATATCTCATCATTGAAGCTCAAGAAAGTGATCCTGCAAGAATGTAGTATTCCACAGCTTTTCTAGTGTTTGGTGTCTTCCTTAGTGTATTGCAGCATTGGGCAAGCTTACACGGCTTTAGATAGACTTTTGTGGCTTCCATAGTATTGTGCAGCTTTGTTTTGGCTTGTGCGGCATTCATAGCGTTGCACGGCTTGGGTGCATGGCATTCATAGTTTTAGGTGACTCGGTAAGCTTGCATGGCTTGGGTAAGCTTGTGCAGCATCCACAGTGTTATGCGTCTTGGGTAAGCTTAGCATTCATAGTTCTGCACGGCTTCTACAAAACAACTAACGCAATGGAGTTTTGTGCAACTTGTTTAGGAGTGGTGTAGTGTTGCCCAAATCTTTAATTTCTCTAAATATTTTTCGGTGCCACAGGATTGCTTATGAACTTGGATGCTCCTACATCATACACACCTAAGAAAAAATTTGAGCGCTTGCTCAAGTGGTATTCCAAAGGTCTAAAATGGAATGACCAAGTCTAACGATCTTTGCTTCTGTAAGCCGAGATGCGTCTTCAACTGCTCTGCCTCTTCATTTTACCAAATATTTTTTGTGCTCCTTTCAGTATTCAACTTTTGTGTGCCTCAACTCTGGTAGTTGGTGTCTCTAATCTACTTCTATGTTATCTTCTCCTCTTGTCTGTCCCTTAAAATACGGATATAGATCCACTATGTTGAAGATAGGTGAAATGTCTATCTTTTTTGGTAGCTCCAACTCATATGCGTTCTTCACAAATTTCCTCAGGACTGTGCAGGTCCAATCTTCTTCCACTTGAATTTATCATATGTTCCTCGCAACAACCTCTCTTTGCATAGGTGTGCAAGAACTAAATCTCCAGCCTCAAACTCCAAGTGTCTCCTCTACAAATCTACGTATTCCTTGTATTGAGTGTTGCTCTTCTCCAACTGTTTGTGCACTTATTCGTGCACTTTCGTAATGGATTGTGCAAAGTCTTCTACTTCCGCACTTTTCCCTTTTCACGAAAACTCCCTTAACTCTGCAATTCCTCGTGGAATTGTTCCATATACAATCCGGAAAGGTGACTTCCCAGTGCTTTTGTTGACAGAGTTGTTATATGTGAACTCCACCTATGCAAGAACTAAACTTCCCAGTGCTTTTGAAGACAAAGTTATTATATACGAACTCCACTTGCACAAGAATTGAATCACATGTTCCTGCCTTCTCTCCTACCAAACATCACAGCAAATTGCCAAGGCTCCTATTGCCAATTGTTGTTTGGCCATTTGTCTAGGGTGATAACACAAAACTAAACTGCAACCTTGTGTTGACTTTCTTGCACTAAGTGGACCAAAAGTGGCCCAAAAATTGGTATAATCAAATACAATCATGGACAAAAACCCATGCAATCTCACTTCCCTAAAGACAAGTTAGGGACATGTGTAACATCACTTGTTTTCTTACAACTACAAGCGATAAAATGAACCATTTTGAGAATCTATCTACCGCAACCAAGATAAAATCATAACCCTTTTGCGTTTTGGGCAAAATCCGTTCTCAAATGCTCCCAAGGTTTCTCAGGTATTGACAGTGGTCTGTGTAACCCTATGTTCTGACTCTTCCCTTTCACAAACTGGCGTACCCTGCATCTTTGCACGTATCTACGCACATTTGTAGCCATCCGCGGCAAAAAATATCTCTCCGCCAATTGCGTCATGGTTTTATCTATTATTAGAATATAAGGCTTACCTTCTATAATTTTGTCACTATTAGTTATGCATAAACTAATATTCGGTTGTAACCACTTTATAACTATCTATTGCATAATAAAATGGCAGACACACAATTTATGAGGTGTGCATACCGGTTTCTCTTCATTCCTTCTTTGTTCACATACTCTAATATTGGTATCAAAGCTTAGGGCACGAACTGAGGATGAACAAAAGTTGAAGAGGACATGGCTGCACAAGGGTTCAAGGACAAAAATACAGTTGACATCATTATAAGGTGCGAAAAAAAGACCCGTAAAAAACACCATTCGAGAGCACAATTTTTGTTGTGTTTTCAGACAGATTTGAGGGCATTTCAAAATACTAGGGCACAAATAAATTTTGCCATTTTTGAAGGATTTTGTAGGGTTGTTCATGCAGTTAGGGCACAAATATGAGACGTTTTGAGGATAAAAAGTGACAGGAAAAATGCAGCAGAGAAAAGCATTAGTTAGGGAACATTTTTGCGGAAAACAGTCCAAAATCACGAGGATGAGAAAAAAAATGTGATATCTAGAGAAAAAATCAAAGAAAATACAATTACACATTTCTAGTTTTGCAAATTTTCAAGAGTCATTCATTGTTAGGGCATATAGTTTGGCGGTTTTTTGGCGGTTTTCAGTCACATCGAGTCATCTTGGGCACAAACCTATCTAGTACAATTTCTTTTCTTTTCTTATAAAACAAAATTAAAAAACCAATTTTTAAAATATTGTTACATTAATTTGCGAATCATTCTATTTTTTGGGAAAGGCTTATTTTTTGGGGTCTTTTGTTTAAGAATGGAAATTCCATTAGACAAATGTTGTGGTTATTAGACAAATATTTTGGCCTCAACTTCCACACATGGAAAATAAATATTTAGATGAAAAACAAATCAAATGAAATTAATATAGCCATTGTTGAAAATCCAATGGATGTTGTAAGTAGTGAAGAATTCATTGATAAAGTGTTTGTATGTTTGAAATATCCCCTTCTCGAAAGCAGCAGGTCAAAGACCCTTGGCCTAATTTTGTTTCCCGACAGTTAAGGAAATGAGAAAAAGGGAAACTAGTCCTAATTAATTAATTTTAAAGTGCATAATGAAACTTTATTATAAGTACTCATATTAATTTATTAAAGAAATGAAAAAATTACTTTATATTTTATTTTCCCCTAGAGAAAAAATGCGACCCATTTAGAGATGAAATAAAGCAAAGGGAAAATATTAAATGAGGTAAAGTGAGTTGATTGGTTGTTTTGGGTGGCTAATAGGCCAAGACAACTTATAAAAGTAAATCGCCATGCACGGAGAGAGGCATCTTTTGGCATCTTATAATTTATGATATTTGGTCTAAGCTTGCATGCTTTCCATTTTTACTCTATAGGAAAAAAACCCTTTGTAGTTTTGCTTGAGAGGATGAAATCCCTCTTTAAGTTAGGAAGAAGAATGAAAACTCTTGTCCCTTTTTGAGAAGAAGCTTTACTCAAGGGTTTCCATTGTTTTTCAAGGTTCTATTTCAAAATTCCAGTAAAATTGAAAGTCGGAGTTGCAAATTGGTGTTGATTCTAGCAAGGGTTTGAAGATAGAAGCTTGTTGCTGATTTCTACCCTTCATTTCCAGCTTTCCTACAATGGAACGACCTACCTTGGGAGCATTTCTGAGTGATCTAGGGCACGTTTGGGTCAGATCTGATTTGCTATTCCATAATCAGATTTTTAGAAGCCAATATCAATTGATTTGCATGGTTTTTTGGCTGAGGAAACTCTATTTTCAGTCATGTTTGTGATTTGTTCGTCTACAGATTTATAAATAAAATTCCAGCCCTTTATTTCATCCAATTCTGGTATTTTTCTCATGTTTTTCCATAAACAAAAATTGCTGATTTGTTTGGTAAAAGATTTCAGTGAAATTACTTCAGTTCTGTGGAGTAACAACTCCTAGAGCAAGTTGCATTTTTCTGCATAAATTCAGATCTGCATTATTTATTTCAAGTACATCGTCTATAAATTGTTATTTTAGATCAGATTTGTTGTTCCATTTGGGGGCATAATTTGTCCATTTGAGGACATTACAATTTTAAAGAAGCCCACACTTCGAAGACGGGAAGGGATCTAGTGTAGATGAAGCTCAACGTGGATGGCTACCCAGTTAGTGTAGGAGTCTGTGGATCTTGGGAATTATACCCTTACAAGGGTCATGAGACAACTTGATGGAGCATTGTGGATATAGTTCAATATGGATGGTTGTCCAATAATTCAAGAGGTTCGTAGTTCAGGAGTTTGGGAAAGTGGAATCCATAAACATGAGAATTTAGCTCGGGAGTTGCACATTTACAAAAGTTATGAGGCAGCTTGATGGAGTCCTACCTAGTCAAAGAATTGTTTTCAAAGAGAGCTTTTAAAGAATGCATGGTTCTTGTATTTTGATTTTATGTCAGTATGTTTGTATTTGTTTTCCGTAGTGTAAGCCTTAAGAGGGGTATTACAATATAAGGCTTCCCTTTTATAATTAAGTCACTATTAGTTATGTATTAACTAATGTTCGGTTATAGCCGCCTCAACCATTTTGTAACTATCTCTTGCACAATAAAATGATGGACACACAATCTATGAGGTAAGTGAAGAGATGCTTTACACCACGCAGCCACTTGTCAGAGTTTGACCAAACCATACGATCCCAAGAAAAGCAATTTAACTAGAAAACACAATGTTTCTCTATTTATGCAAGGGAATATTATAGAATTAGGCACAATAGCTTAGCACTCTAATTACAATCTTGGAACAAGACTCTGCCCGAATCATTCTAAGGATTTCAATACTAGACCTCTCATAAGCTTACAAACACTGTGAAGCTTCTGCAAGACCACACTTAACAAGGAATTCAATCTCAATGCCATTTATCAAGATACAAGAGATGCTTTACAAGTTTGCAGGTCCGTGCTATTTATAGAATTTGCAAAAGCTCTAGTGGGAGAATAAGACATATTCAACAAACAAAGGTTCCCTGCAGAATATTCTTCAGGTGTCCTCTCAGAGCCATTGATCAACTCCTAGAATTTCCCTTTCGTGGATCGAGCTCAAAAAAATCATTTTGATGGTCACTGGCCAAAGCCAAAAGAGACAGATCAAGGAGCACATATGCTCTCTGCTAACTGTATTGATGTCAACAGGCGATCTATCAAACACATCTCATCATTGAAGCTCAAGGAAGTGGTCCTACAAGAATGTAGTATTCCACGGATTTTCTAGTGTTCGGCAACTTCCTTAGTGTATCGCAGCATTGGGTGAGCTTGCACACCTTTAGATAAATTTCTATAGCTTCCATAGTATTGTGCAGCTTTGTTCAGGCTTGTGCGGCATCCACAGTGTTTCATGGCTTGGGTAAGTATTTGTGGATTGCTTAGGAGTGGTGTGGCATTGCGCAAATCTTTATTTGCTAACTCTTAAGTATTTTTTGATGGCGTAGGATTACTTATGAACCCGGATCCTCCTACATCAAGTTCCTTTCTATTTAACGAATTAACAAAAGATCTAGTGGGAGGACAAGATGCCTTCAGCAAGTAGAGGTTCCCCTGCAAGATATTTGTAAAATTTGGTATTAGATTGCACAAGATAAACAAAAATATACTTGAGAAAAACTCAATAAATATACTATTTGATAATTCAATCGGGACATTATATTCTTCAACAGATGTTACATATAAATAAGTAGTTGTTCTCCTAGAATGAAGGAGTCAACACTCATCTTAGATCCCACAATATACTCAACCCCTTCTAGGATATCTCAACTAGTTCCCTAGAATCTCTAATGAGTTCTACTATAACTCACGTACAATAATACAACTCAAAATGAGATCGTATTTATTTATTCTAAACTACAATAATATTAAATGAGTTATTTTATGTTAACTCATTTTAATAATAATATTACACAATATAATACTAACAAATGTGAGCACCAAACCAAATATTCCTAACATTCCCCCCCTTAATGCGAACATGGGAAAAACTTTATCTTGTACTGCAACGTGTTGCCTCTTCTCTGCTCATGATCCAGATGGTTTTCTTTTTCAGGATAGCCAACAACCTCCGGAATGGTTTGATAAGTGGTTTACCAATAACCAAAACAAATGATAGTTTTCCAATGGATTACTAACAACCACAACATACGATGGTTTTCCAGTGGCTTACCAACAACCACAACAAATGATGGTTTTACAAGGTCAACCAACAACCTAGCTATCATGATGTTACAGTACTCTTTTAGCTCTCATCACCTTCTTACATCAGGGGATTACATTCAAAATTTTCTCACTTATTACAAGTGTGAACATGAATGAATCATCTATTCTTATTAGAACATAGTGGAAATTACACATTGAGCTGAAAGAATGTCACAACTTCATTATGGGGCCCTGTCGCTTGTGGCTGGCAAGAGGTCATGGATTGACCTCCTTCCTCTGTTGCTTTCATCCTCCATCACAGTCTGTTGCTAACTTAGCTGGATTTGATCATGAAACTCAAAATATTCCCCCCTCAATTTGGATGTCGCATACAAGCGATATTGCATCCAGGAGAAATATGGAAAAAAAAATAGTTTTCGGACTTTTACTCTTTTGACTCACAAGATAACACTAACATCAATAATTACTTTCGATTATTGACACAAACAATTTTTGATGAATTTTACGACATGACTATAATAAGGACAATAAGAATATTTTGACTCTATTTGACAATGTGTATTGGCACAGATTGACTCACAAAGACAATAAAGATGACACCACAAAACGATTTATAATGACAACATCGTGATAACATGATAATAACTTTTAACTCTATTTATGACATACACAAATATAATAAAATTGACAAAATTAAACAATTTTTTTTTTAACTTTATTTCCACTTTTCACGTGGATGACATGATAAAACTCAGAACTCAAATAACTAAATGTCTAAATAACAAACTAGAAAAACATATAGAGTTAGAAAACAAACTTTCAAGATTAAGACTATATAATGACAAATGTCAATTTGTGACAAAATTACACACTAAATTAATTAGACAATTGATGAATTGCACTTTTTTTAACAAAAACAACAAATTAGACATGAATTTTTACCAATAAATTGACATAATCTACGTGACAATTTAATTTTGACTTTTAAGAACTCACTTTTGCTTAATAACACACCTTTAAATTTGGTAGAGAATTGTGTGTTTTACATGACCATTGCATGTATGAGGGATGCACACATGAAGAATGTACGCAGAGACCTACATAAAGAAAAACTACTCCTTTTGTATAAGAAGTGTTGCTGGCTGGTTTGAAATGGTTTTGGTGAGCAAAATCTGAGGTGAGTTGGTGGTCAATGTGTCAGAATGCAGATTAAAGGAACGTATTCATGGAAGACAAAAAATGGATTGGTAGACATAGATCTTCGATGCACAGTAAGAGGTAATGACTGCGTCTCTGCAGAATTGGATGAATTGATATTTACCACTATTATGTAGAACTATCACGAGGCTGCACATTAAGCATTAATTGATATAGAATTACTAGAACACAGCACTAAACTAATAAAACTTCTGATCCGAACACAGAACAAAAAATAGTCCATAGACAAATACTTAGCTGGTATTAAGTGGTGATTTACACGCTTGAATAAATGGGAGAATGGAAGCTATAGTACAAAGAATCTCATTATGGACGCAACCAGCTCTGATACCAAATGTAAATTTGGTATTAGATTGCACAAGATAAACAAAAATATACTTGAGAAAAACTCAATAAATCTACTATTTGATAATTCAATCAGAACATTATATTCATCGATAGAGGTTACATATAAATAAGTAGTTGTTCTCCTAGAATGAAGGAGTAAACACTCACCTTAGATCCCACAATATACTCAACCCCTTCCTAGGATATCTCAACTAGTTCCCTAGAATCTCTAGTGAGTTGTACTACAACTCACGTACAATAATACAACTCAATATGAGATTGTATTTATTTATTCTAAACTACTGTATTATTAAATGAGTTATTTTATGTTAACTCATTTTAATAATAATATTACACAGTATAATACTAACAAATGTGAACACTAAACTGAATATTCCTAACAATATTCTTTAGGTTGCCTCTCAGCACCATTGATTAGCTCCAAAAGTTCCCCTCCATTAGATCAAGCTCAATCGGATCATTATGTTGGTCCCTTCCTGAAAAGACAGATCAAGAACCGTGTGTATTCTCTATTAATTTTATCAATGTTGGCAGGTGATTCTGTCAGCCACAAATATCATCATTAAAATGAATGGGAGTGGTCCCACAGGAATGCGGTATTCTGCAGTATTGATACTACTTGGTGGCTTCCACAGTATATCACAACATTAGGTAAGCATCGGCAATCTACGCAAGATGTGCACAACTTGCACAAATTGTGTTCCGCAGCATAAAGTGTTGTGCGAAAGTATTTCGCAGCATGTGGGGTTATGCGCAACTAAGCACACTAGTGTGCAGTTAAGTCTAGCTTTGCATGGGAAAGGCAAATGGTGTGCAGCATAGGAAGGCTTGCACAGCTTTGGCAATGTTAAGCGGCTTGGCATTTTGTGTGGGTCATGAAGTTTTTCATGGCTTGGATAGGCTTCTGCAGAATGACTAAGGCAAAGGTTCTTTGCACGGCTTGCTTAGAAGTGACATGGTATTGGGCAAGTCTTTATTTGCTAACTCTAAATTTTTTGGGTGGGGCAACACTATTGGTGACCCCAAATGCTCCTACATCAAACAACTCGGGTAAGATGAAACTTGAGCTCCTGGTCAAACAAGTTTTTGAAGGTCTGTAACGGAATGACCAAGTCTAGCAAATTTTGCTTCAGTAAACCAATAAGCATCTTCGACCCCCCTGCCTTTCCATTTCACCAGATATTCCTTATCCTCTTTTTTGCGTGTCGTCTTTACTATGCAGCCATCCAGAATGCATTCAATTTCGACACGCCTTTTTTTTGGTAGTTGGTGCCTCCAATCTACTTCTACATGGTCTTCTTCAGTCTAGCAAATTTTGCTGCAGTAAACCAATACGCATCTTCGACCCCCCTGTCTTTCCATTTCACCAGATATTCCTTATCCTCTTTTTTGTGTGTCGTCTTTACTATGCAGCCATCCAGAATGCATTCAATTTCTACACGCCTTTGTTTTGGTAGTTGGTGCCTCTAATCTACTTCTACACGGTCTTCTTCTAGACTTGCCCGCCGTTCAAAATATGGGTATAGATCTGCCATGTTAAAGATAGGCGAGATGTCTATCCCTTCTGACAACTCCAATTCATATGCATTCTCAGGAAATTTCCTCTAGACTTTGCATGATCCAATCTTCTTCCACTTGATTTTATCATACGCTCCTCGCGGGAACCTTGTGAAAGAGCTAAATCGCCAACATTAAACTCCAATTGTCTCCTGCACAAATTTGCACGTTCTTTGTATTGTGCATTGTTCTTTCCAACTATCTGTGCACTTGTTCATGTACATCCATGTACTACACAAAGTATTCTACTTCCACACGTCTCCCTTGTTCTCACGGCAACTCTCACAATTCTCCAATTCCTCGTGGACTTGTTCCATACATGATGTGGAAAGGTGACTTCCCAATGCTTCTATTGACAAAGTTGTTATATGTTAACTTCGCTTGCGCAAGAATTGAATCTCCACTTGCTTGCCCTTCAAAATATGGGTATAGATCCACTATGTCGAAGATAGGCAAGATGTGGATCCCTTCTGATAACTCCAATTCATTTGCATTCTCCACATATTTCCTCAAGACTCTGCACAATCCAATCTTCTTGCACTTGAGTTTATCATATGCTCCTTGCAGGAACATTTCATTTTGCTAGTGCAAAAGAACTAAATCGCTCACCTTAAATTTCAATTGTCTCATCCGCAAATCTGTGCATTTGTTGCATTGCTCGTTCTTCTTTTCCAACTATTTTGTGCACTTTTTCGTGTACCTCCGTGTACTACACAATGTCTTCTACTTCCACACTTCTCCCTTCTTCTCGCAGCAACTCTCACAATTCCACAATTTCTCATGGACTTGTTCCATACACACTCGGGAAGGTGACTTTCCAATGCTCCTATTAACAGAGTTGTTATATGCTAACTCTGGTTGCACAAGATCTAAATCCCATGTTCTTGTCTTCTCTCCTACCAAACATTTCAACAAATTGCCAAGGCTCCTATTAACAACTGCTATTTGGCCATCCATCTATGGTGATACGCATAACTAAACTGTAACCTTGTGTTCAGTTTCTTCCATAGTGTTCACCAAAAGCGGCCCACAAATTTGGTATCTCTATTAGATACAATCATGCACAAAAATCCATGCAATCTCACAACTTCCCTGAAAACAAATTACCAGTATGTGTAACATCATTTGTCTTTTTACAAGCAATAAAATGAGCCATTTTTGAGAATTTATCCACAACAAATATAGAATCATCACCCCTCTACGTTTTAGGTAAACTCAAAACAAAATCCATACTCAGATATTCCCAAGGTTTCTCAGGTACTAGCAGCAGTTGATATAACCCTGCATTCTGACTCTTACCTTTTGCCAATTGAAATATTATGCATCTTTACATATATTTGTGAACATTTGTAGCCATCCACGGCCATAAATATCTCTCTCCTAACAGTGTCAAGACTTACCTATTCCAAAGTGACCTGACATTCCTTTGTAATGCTTCTCCCAGATCAGGTTTTCTCTCATCAATCCTTGTAGTATGCACAATTGTGTGCCTCTAAACAACAATCCTTCTTGTAGGAAATAGTCTAATCATGGCATGTGGTCAATGCTCACTGCATCTGCGCATGCCTTCGATGCTTCTGCAAAATCTACTTCTATGTAGAGCTCCTTTATCGCTTCGAACCCTACTACACTTACATCTAAGTAAATAAAATGCATCTCCTACTTAGTGCATTTGCAACTGTGTTTGATTTTCCACTTTTGTGCTTCAAGACATATCAATAACTCTGCAAGAATTCAACTCACATCATGTGTCTCTGATTCAACTTCCCCTAGCTATTGATGGATTCTAGTGTTTGGTGGTCCATATACAACACAAAATCCTTGGGAAACAAATAATGCCTCCACTTTTTCAGAGCTTACACAATGGCATAAAACTCTTGGTCATAAACTAAATATTTACTTTTTCGTCATTTAGTTTCTCAATAAACTAAGTGATGGGTCTCCCTTTTTGACTCATCACGACTCCAATGGCTACTCCACTAATATCACAATCAACCGAATATACTTTATTGAAATCAGGTAAGGCGAACACTAGCTATTGTTTGACCTTTTCCTTCAACTTTCAGAATGCGTACTTTGCATCCATGATCCACAGAAACCCCTTGTCCTTCTGCATCACCTTTGTGATTGATGTTTAAATCTCATTGAATCCCTGAATGAATTTCCTATACAAGCTCACAAGTCCATGGAAGCTTTGAGCCTCCGAGACATTCATGGGTGACCGGCAATCCACAATAGCTCATACCTTCTCAAGATCCATCTTCAACCCTTCTTGAAATATTGCAAATCCCAAGCATACTAACTCCTTCCGCATAAAACTGTATTTCTTCAAATTTGCTAGCAGCTTCTCTCACAAACGCTCTAACACCCTCCGCAAATGGATCAAGTGCTCTTCTTGCGTCTTGTTGAAAATTAGAATATAATCCAAATAAACCATGACAGACTTACATATAAAAGGCTTCAACACTTCATTCATTAACCACATGAACGTGCTTGGTGTGTTGGTTAAACCAAATGGCGTGACCAACCGCTCATACAATCCATCCTGCATTTTGAAAGCAATCTTCCACTCATCTTCTTCCCTAATTCTGATCTAGTGCTACCCACTCTTCAAATCATTTTTTGTTAAGTATTTTGTTCCACTCAAGTAGTCCATCAAATCATCCATGTGAGGCAATGGAAATTTATACCCGATAGTAATCTTATTGATGGCTCTAAATTCAATGCACATTCTCCACTCTCCTTTCTTCAGTGTCAATACTACGGGTATCGTACACAGGCTCAAGGTTTCTCTAATCAACCCTTGTCAAGCAACTCATGTACTTGCTCCATCATTGACGTCAATCTATTTGTGGCTTTTCTTGGTAAACTAGCCCCTAGTTTCAAGTACATATGATGACTAATATTGCGTGTAGTTGGTAAACCATCTGAAAAATCTTTTTTCATGATATCCGTGTACTCAATTAGCATCTCTTTCCCCTTTTGGATGATCTCCTTTATTTGTGTGGCTTCGCCTTCCTTTGTTTTCTATGTGAGCCTCGGCACAAATGCAAAACAATACTCGTGAACTCTTTTGCCAAAACTAGCAAAATCTACGGACTCATCTCAACCTCTACACTTGGGTCTTTCAAGGGTTTCAAAGTGTACATCCATCCCTTTCACCAACATGCAAGTATTTATTGAGCCATCATGAATCGCTTGTCTATCATAAAACCAAGGTCTTCCCAACAACACATGGCATATTTCCATGAGCATTCATCACATAAGACTTCATCTTCATATTCATCAATCTTCATACGCACTTTGCATTGCTCATTTACAAGCAATAGATGCCCTTTTTAATAGCCACAATACCTTGTACATGCTCGGTTGTGCAATTATCTTCAAACCAAATTTCTTAACCATCTCGTTTGAAACATGATTATCAGTGCTACCACTATCAATAATGATCTTACAGCACTTACCTCCAAATTTGCAAATGGTTTTGAACAAGTTCTTTCTCTATATGGGCACATTCTCTTCCTTTGCAAGCTTCAACAACATCCTCTTCATCAGAAGCGCTTCTCCATGTTCTGGTTCTTTTGCTGTACTAGTTGACGCATGGCTTTCTACATCTGTGTGTTGAGCAACAACTTGTCGACATCATTCCTCCTACTGCCATTATTTTGTGCGACTTGTGGATACTCAAATGCATGATGACCAGCCTCTCCACAACAGAAACAGGGTTCGCTAAATCCTCTCTCCTCCGCATCCTTTTCCTCTGGAAGAAGATCTACCTCCACCTCTCTACACATCACTTTGCTCATGCAAGTTGCTTGTTTCTCCCTCATGTGCGTGATTATGTGCATCACTACATAAACTTCCACCTCAACGCAAGAATTTTCCTTTTCCCCACAAATTGCTCTATTGCATCCAGGACAATTCCTCTGCCTTCAGCGGAAATTGATAGGCTTCCTCCACAAAGCTTAGTTTGACCATATTGAGTTCATCTTGAATGGAAATATGTGATTCATTAACATACCTTGAAATCTTTTCTGCATCATCCTCCATATGTCCAGCTCCAATGTTGAGCGATTAACTCTTCAATGTACTTCACACTCAATTCCTTCTTCCGCAAATTCTGAATTGCTTGAACAAAAGGGACTAGTAATCTACAAGCATGAACTTAGCTTTTAACTTTGTCACCATTTGATCCCACTTTTTGAGCTTATCTTTGCAGCTTTGAACTATCTTGGCCTGGACATGATCCCACCACGAGGATGCATGCCCTTTTAACTTGGTACTCACCAATTTCACCTTCTTGTTATCTTCTACACCTTCATACTCCAAGTATTTCTCCAATCAATAAGATATGCCGAATCTAAGTTCCCAGAACAGCATGAAACTTCTATTCGCAGCTTGCTTCCAATCCTCGTGATTGCGATAATAATTAATCCTCTTGTTTATCTATATGTTCTACCTCAGCCTCCTGATCTGCAGGTGCTCTCGCTTCTCATTCATCATCACTTTCATCTTCATAAACGGGAGCTCTTCTATGTTTTGCAATCTCTATGGCCTCCAAACGGGTTTGCATTTCTCTAATCACATCAGACAAATCCACAAGTTTTGGTGCTCTGATTTCTCTATCAGCAAACCCTACTCTATGCGCCATCTTTTCCTCGCAACCTCTCAAAACCAAAATTTTGTGACCTCACACCTACCCAACAACCCAAAATGTTGGAGATGTCTGCAACTACTTTCTACCCACAACCCCTGGTATGGAAAGCAACAAATCTCAAGATAACTCACACAACCCAGATTAATGTCTATACCAATCTCTTCAATGGGACTTTGAAATCCTTGCTCTAATACCATATTGATGAAGTCACGGTCAAGGTCCCAATGAAGGGACGCCTTGCACCACATAGCCATTGACAGAGTTAGATCTCACCGAAGAAAGATCTCAAGCACAAGTATTAACAAGAAAAAACAACAAAGTTCTCTATTAATGTAAGGAAAGCTTACAAACTCAAGTACAATCACTCAACAGTCCAATCACTAACTTATGACAAGACTCTGCAAGAATTCCTCTAAGAATAATAAACATAAACTTATCCTAAGCTTGCAAAGCTTCTACAAAACCACCCTAGGTTCACACTCTCAAGGATAGTCATTTGATTCCTTAATTTGGAAATTGACCTCTCTTACTCCTTACATGTTTGCAGCTCCCCTATATTTATAGAATTCACAAAAGCTTTGGTGGAAGGACAAGATGCCTTCAGCAAGTAAAGATTCCCCTACATAATATTCCTCAGGTCGCCTCTCAAGGCCATTGATTAGCTACAAAATTTCCCCTCTATTGGATCGAGCGCAATCGTATCATTTTGTTGGTCCCTAGCCAAAATAGATGTATCAAAAACCACATTTATTCTCTAATAACTATATTGATGTTGACAGCAAATAGATCTCATCATTGAAACGAATGGGAGCGGTCCCGCAAGAATGTGGTATTCCGCATCGTTGATAGTGTTTGATGGCTTCTACAATATATCGTGGCATTGGGTCAGCATTGGCAATCTACACAAGGCATGTGCAGTTGTTCTATGCAAGTTTCGTGTTACATAGCTTGAAGTGTTGCGCACAAGTATTGCACAACATGTGGGGTTATGCGCAGCTAAGCACATTGATGCACGGTTAAGTCTATCTTTGCATGGGCAAGGCAAATGTTGTGCGGCTTGGACAAGCTTCCATGGCTTCCGTAGAATGACTAGGGTAAACATTCTTTACACGGATTGCTTAGAAGTGGTGCAGTATTGTGCAAGTCTTAATTTGTTAACTCTAAATATTTTGGGTGGCAAGATTTCTCGTGAACCCAAATGCTCCTGCATCAGAGAGGCACATGGAGGAGTTGCAAGAGGCCATTATGTTGGAGAAGCCATTGCAAGGAAATTTTTATTTTTAGGGCTTTGGTGGCCGACAATCTTCAAAGATGCAAAGAGTTTTAACTAAAGTGTGACATTTTCCAGTGAGTTGGGAAACCAAATTTATGGAATGAAATGCCTACAAGTAGGGAAACCAAATTGATGTGACAAAATGCCTATCATCCCTGTAGTGGCACAACAACTATTGAGAAGTGGGCAATTAAGTTTATAGGACCCATCTCCCCAACTACGCGCAAAATGGGCATGCATTCCATTATTACTGCCACTAACTATTTAACAAGATGGGCAGAAGCAGCCCCCACTAGGGATTGTACAGCTGCTACAGTGGCCAAATTGATGTGGGAAAATATTATAAGTAGGTATGGATGCCCCTTAACCAGTGATACGGGAAACCATTTCTTAGCAAAAAAATGTGCGAATATTGTTGTGTAAGTTCATGATTCTGCATCATAAACAACACACTATCACCCTCAGGCCAATGGAACTATTGAGTCCTTCAACAAAATAATGGGCACAACTTTAACGAAAATTTGTGCTACAGGAAGAACTAATTGGGATGACAAAGTATCAGCAATAGCATGGGCTTATAAGACAACATACAAGAGATTGACCAACCATTCTCCTTTCCAGTTAGTTTTGGGAAAGAGGTAGTTTTGCCTATGGAATTTATAGTACCATCTTTGTGTATAGCCCATGTAGAAAAGCTTGATGACAAATGGGCAACAAAAGAGAGGCTTCAAGCACTATTGCAATTGGATGAGAAACAAATTTTGGCTAGATAGAGTCAAGAAGTAGAGAAGATGCGTCGGAAAATATGGCATGATAAACACATCAAGAATAAGGTGTTGAACAAAGGAGCACATGTGCTTCTATCGACTCCAGATATGCCAAGCACCCTGGAAAATTGCATATTAGATGAATGGGACCTTACATCATCCAAGATGTTTTGGAAATAGGTGCTTGTAAGCTTCGCATTTTGGATGGCGAGCTGCTTCCAGGTCATTTAAATGGGAGCAGGCTCAAACCTTATCATCCTTGACCGGCCCCTATCAAGCTATAAATAAGGCTAAAATGCCAACAAGTTGCTTTTTAATATATTTTTCTATTTTGTTAATTTTGGTAAAGTGTGTATACGCATGCACACCAATAACAGTCCAATATGTCAAGATATATTGACTAGGCAACAAATCAGATTGTTTAGGTATGGTTAAAAACGATGTGTGCATAAGACAGAAGGGCAAGACATTAGTTGGATTGTAGGGATGTGGCAAAATGCATAGATACGCCCAAGAGAGTGATAAAGGTAGAAAAAAGGAATGGATGAGAAGAGTTGTGAAGATAAAATAGCAATGGAGGACCATTCGCTAGATAAGTCCAAGGAGAAATGAGAGGACAGCATCCAAATGAGATGCACAGAAGTGAAAGATGAACTGCGTTGGCCACATGTGTCGACCAACAAGAGAAAAAATAACAGAGAGCACTGAATGGAGGGAGAAAGTAAAGCGTGCCAGATGGACAGAGAAAGTAAAGTGTGCCAAGAAAAGAGAGCAACGGGAAAAGGAGAGATGAAATAACACCTCCAGTAGAAAAGGCTTGGGCTTAGCTCCCTAGTCAGCATTTTTTTGAATCCCAACGGGAAGATGGCACGGGATGACGTTGGGAAGGATTATATAAAGTTGACACCCCCCATTGAAGTCACATTTGCAAACTTCATGAGCTGAAAAATTGAGAGCCAAGAGCACGAAGACGAGAAAGAGAAAAGTCATAAACAAAGTGAAACTTGAGCCAGGGAGACCAACGAGCGGCACAACAAAGAACCAGTTGAGCTAGGAAGAGCCAACAACCACAAAAAGGTGGAAGAAGGGACTTGCAAAAGAATCCAAGAGGATTTCAGAAGATTGGAGTAGGGTTGCAAATAGGTGAAGGAAAACCCTAAAGCGAAAAGACGTTGAACCTATGAAACCCCCATGCACCAAGGGTCAATTTGGGTTTGCAAAGAAGGAAAATGTTGCTAAAGAAGAGAGTGATGGCAACACCAAAGACCACACTGACAAAGACGCCGCCCAATAACAAGGCAAAGATGCAGGTGCCACAAGCAAATCCACAAGTGCCACCACCTAACACAAGGCATCAAAGAAGAATGATGGATACTTCCATCATAGAAGAGGAAGTCCATGAGTCGTCGGCATCTTCAATTGAGGAAAGTGCAGAAGACAAGATACGAGCGATGTTCTTCCCTACCGAATGCGCAATGGGTGAATGAGTGACAATGGTGGGAAAATGCATGATAGATGGATATAACCACCAATAAGTGAAGAATGAAAAAGACTGGGAGAGGGACTATTTGGTGAAGGACACCATCCAAGGCGCCAAAATCACTGTCAACATACAAATCAAATTGGACTTGGAGAAGATGGGGGTTTTCCAACTATTTTAACTTCCCTTCTTGGGGAAGCCGCGCAAACTAGGACGCTTCTTCATATCATGCATACATAGAAATTGATTCTACTTTACTAGGAGGTGAAAGAAAATATTGTCCAAGCTCATAAATGGATTGACTAGGATATCTTGCGAAGGCGCAGATATCTGAACCGCCCTAGAGAATATAGTTCTTCAATAGAGCTTGGCTAGACAACTAAGTTGCAAGAGGGAAAGTTAACAATGCCCATAAAGGAGCTTAGGGACCCAACTATGTGTATATGTGTAAGGCTCCTCAATGACATGGTTGCACACTGAGGATAATGGGATAGCATAAGCTAGATATGGCTTTACATTGTGCACATGATTTTCATATAGAAAAAATAATACAATATTACTAAATACATGTGTGAGGACATCATAGGAGGAGTTAAGGTGTCACAGGAAGAAGGGACTCCCTTCAAATGGGTCAATATGTTGATATTAATTGTGGTGAATGAAATAGGTTTCCCAGATAGATATGATTAGAATATATGGGAAGAATGCACCGTCTAAATCCTTGCCCAGGCGCAAGCTTGAAAAATACACATGCCCCAGCATGTTTGTAAGGCCTTACTAGATGAAGCTTGATCAATTGTAATGTCCCCAAATTGGACATATTTCAACCCTAAGTGGATTTCCTGCAATTCCCACTAGGGCCAAATCTGATTAATCCAAAAAGCCAAAAAAATCTCAATTGCTATCAAGCTGAAATTCAGAATGAAATTAGGCCACAAACAGAATATTTTCCAGAAAACCCTAGTTTCCTGCCCTAGGCCAGCAATTTAGCAAATATAGCTTCTTCCACCTAAAAATACCTCCAAAAATTATGAAAATTTGTTTGCAAGTAGATAATGAATAATCAGAATAGGATCTTCATTCAGATTTGAAAAATATTAATTCTAGAATTTATTAGGGCAAAAAACACAGCAGAACTTGTAAATTCGATAACTTGCAAAATACTCCAAATTTCTGGGCAAATGATAGCTCAAATTGAAGCTTGAAAAATAAATTTTCTAATGAACCCAAAATCAGAATTTTTCAATGGCGGGAAGGTGTCCAAAAGGGATCTGCAATTCTGGAACAATGTAGATAAACCCTAGCTGTAAGTGAAAGTTGGAAATACAATTTTGCCCCACTTAGGAAAGGCCCAAAAACACCTCAAAACTCATCAAACACTCCAGATTTGATCTCTCCTTGAATTTAGCTTGAAATCGTTCTTCTCCTCTCAACTAGGAGAAGAGTTTTCGTCCTACTAGATCTCTTAAAAGGGTTTTCGTCCTCCAGAGAGAAGATTCAAGCAAAATGCTCAACATGTAAATCTGAAATTTGAGAATAAACAAGTGATGCTCTCCTCAAGCAAGTCAACTTGCTTATATAGAGCTAATGGACCAACTTGCCTCCCTTAACATCCAATAAGTTTTTAGGCCCTTATTTAATGTTTTTCCCCTTTGATCCATCCCATAAGAAGGTCACATTTTCTAGGGGGTAATTAGACCTTATAAGGTGGCTTTAGCTTTTTCTAATTTTATTTTGTTATTAAGTCCATAATAACTTTATTATAAATGCCTTTATAATATGTTCTTTTTTTTATTTTTTTATATGCACTTTATAATAAATCATTATGACTTAAGTTCCCCTTGTGTTTATTCCTTAGCCATCGGGGAGACAAAATCGGCTAAGGGTCTTCAACTAGGAAGGGGATATTACAATCCTCCCTTCCCAAAATTGTTTGCCCTCAAGCAATTGCAACTTGTTTGTCCAAGTGCCATGCACAAGGGACAAAACATGTTGAAGTGATCCAAAAGTCTGACTCCTGTACCTGTCAAGTGGGCTGAATCTTGTCACCATCAACCACTCTCAAGATGATCATATATACAAGGTTGCATCCAAGGTATCACATACTTCAGATTGCATATTTCCTCTTCTACTTCATCATTTTTCTCAAAACAAATCTGAATATGCAATGACATTATCTCACTTGTCCCATACCTTGTGATGTCTCCATGATCAACAATGGGCTGAATTATTTCATGAGACTACTACTGCGATAACATGCTCCTTTCTTCGCCATTCTCATCCAGTGCAATCTGCTCTTGGATTGATCCTTCCATGCTCTTGGCTGCCACAATTTGAGGAATACCCTTCCTCATGCCTTGTTGCCCACTAGTTGAAGTAGTCTTTGGCTGCCCAAATGATCCCTTTGGCTGCCCCAAAGGTGTTGTTTGTTGCTTTTGGACTGAAACATCTTGTTCAATTTTGCCTTCCCTACAAATATTTTGTTCAATAGAAGTCGCACCTTTTTCTTTAGAAGGTTCTTCTTCTTCACTTAGCATATGGTGGAATACTCTATGGGCTGATTTCATTCCACTTTCTCCATGGTACTTTTTTCCTGTTGATATTTTCTATTTTTTCTAATGCCTTTACTATCTTTCAATTCACAAAAATCTTCGAAGGTCAACATAGATCTTACCTTGGATCCGAGTGTTGCATACTCTTTACCTCATGTCTCCATGTCATCTTCCTCAGTTGGTCGTTCCTCCTTTTGGAGAAACTTGGTTCTGAAAATCTGATGTGGAGGCTTGGCGGATGTTCTAATTGGTCCGTAGAGTTTTCTTCACCATTATTGCCTTGATTTCCTTGAGAGTTTGGTCTAAAAGTACTCATTCCATGTATAGATCTTCTCAAATTAACCATGGCTCCTATAACAGAGTTTCTTAGATCTCTCTGAGCATCCAACCAACAAATTTGCAATTCTTTGTGGCCTCTAGTGACTACTTCATTCAGATAACTTATCTTATTTGTTCGAGCAACTCTCTGATCATGCCCTTCCATGGTCACCTTCTTTATCTTCAGATCTGATTTTCTCTTTCACAGGTTGGGAGAATCATCGCTCCGATACCCTTGTAATGTCCCCAATGGACCTTAAAGGGCATACAATGGATTTTTGCCAAAAACCAACCTCAAATGTACCATAAATTTTTCAGAATATGCAGATCTGAAATTAATATTAGAAAATGCAACTTGCACAAATAATAGAAAATGCATCACAAGCTACCAAACAAAGCTTTTCTCTTGTCCAAATGAAAGCAATAATTTTTAGAAGGTCAAGCAAGAGAAATGTACCAATTTAGAACTCCAAAAATATCTGATTTTTATTTAATAAAATCTGCAAACCCTTGTCTGCAGTTACAGCTGGAAAAGGAGGGTTTGGACCCAAGAAAATACTCCAAAAATAGCAAAATAGATGACTGAAAATCAGCTCCTTGCAGAAGCACTCAGATCTGATTTTTATACCCTTCCTTCATGCCAAAACAATCCTCAAACTAGGTCGCTCCATCTGGGAAAATAAAATACCTCAGCCAATAATTTTCCCTTGAATATCTAACACACTACTAGATGAATCCAAAGAGAAGAGTTTTCATTCTTCCCTTCACTTCTCATGAGGGTTTTCGTCCTCAGAGAATACAGCTGCAAGCTCTAGGCTAACAAGCAAATTTCAGCATTTTTGATAAAATTAGAATGAAAAGAAAGGGCCCAAAATGACCACCCACAACAACCAATCAGCATTCTCCAATTTTTTAGTGCCTCCTTCACATGTTTTCATCCCCAAGGGTGGTCACATTTTTCCCTTGGGAATATAACATTTGCTAAGTCTTTTTAATCACCTTTCTATTTGCAATTTATCATTAAGTCATAATATTTAATTATAACTACTTATAATTTTCTTTTTCTTTTTCAGCACTTTATAATAATTCATTATGACTTAAGTCACCCTTAAGTTCGCCCCTTAGCCGTCAAGTAGACAAAATAGGCCAAGGGTCTTCAACAATGTTATTTTAGAGAGGGGCATTTCATCAATGGTATGATAATTGTATAGCAACCTTTAGAAGAGAATGGCGGATCCCTCCTGAATTGACTGCAGCCCACCAAATTATATGGTCTTTGGCGCCATCTAGCAATTGTGCCTAGCAAGGATCAGGTTGATTACCAACAAGTGGTCGAGGTGCTGTAAAATCCCCTATGGCTTCACCGCCACCTACCTGGAGCACTTGTTGGATCAAATCATGAATGCCAAGAGAGCAAGGGTGGATACACTCAAGCTTGATGAAAATAGCTTGGTCCTAAGGTCCCTCTTGAGGTACCCTAAGGCAGAAGATGCCTCCGAAAACGAATCGAAAGACGATGATACTAAAGGCGAAGCCACCACTAGAGTATATCATAGATAAGGGTAGCCAACCCTATGACTAACAAGGGACCTAATCCTGACATCCAATATCAAGGCACCCCTAAGTCCGGCAGGAGAAAATCTAACGAACAAAGAGGATCTCAAAGAGAGAAGAGGAGGAAGAAGAAGACCCAAGTACAAAACTCCATGGAAAAAAGAAGACGGTTGTAGGGGGGAATCAAATAAACATGTAGAGATTCAAGGTGAGTCCTCAAAAGCATCTCCTAAAAAGGTGCCAGAACAACCACAACAACCTCCTCCACAACAACAGCCAAAGAGACCACCTCAACTACAGCAACAATCCCTACAACCTCAACAAAAACAGCCGCCACCTAAGGTGCTGACCTTTCCCTGGTCACCAACATCACCGTCACTAGTCCACTCACCCCTCCCCCATGATGTCACCAATAGGTGGCTCACAAAAAGAGACAAGTCTGCATATACGTGCAAGTAGCTATGAGGCAAGGAAGGAAGCAGAGGTTTCCCTTAGGGGATTAATGGCCGAATATAGGAGTGAATCTTTTTCAAAGGTACAAGTCCTAAGTAGACCAGATCCTACAGATGAAACATAGGGACATCACTAGACGATGAATGCGGACAGCCCGTCGAGACATAGGGAAGAAAATGTCCGTGAACAAAACAAGGGGCAGCGAGTGCGTATGACCATGAGTCAAAAAGCGTTGGAGTAAATAAGAGTAAAGGGATAGCCTAGGGAGATGAGCCTTATCTCACCCGTGCCTTACACCCTGAAAATGCCATGAAACGGAAGCAAATATCAGCCATCTTGGATGCGCATTTGGATGAGCCCTGCTGTGAATTTCCTAGAAAAAAATTGAAATTCAGTAAGACATCACCATAACAGGGCATGATTTAATTTTCTTGGACCCAAACACTCTGTGACCGAGGAATAGGTCAGATATGCCCCGATGAAGCTAGTTATAGAAGTTGCTAGGTAGAATCTCATCAATGGGGATATGTCTAAAGGAAGCCAAGTGCCCCTAAAGGAAGCAAAGTCAAAACGAGCAGATGCCGAACAAAGGGCCATTGTGGCCGAAAGAAAACTTGCAAGGATGGAGCAACACAGAAAAGTTAAAGAAGAAGCTTTTGGGAGTGAACCCTTTATTAAAGGTTAACAAGGCAAAGGACACCATTAGCATGCTAGAGCAAATGTTTGACCTACTATTGAAAAGGCCATCTCCAGTGAAGAAGGCAAATCCCTTGGGTGAGACTCAGAAGGTCCTTATGGAAAAAATGACTCATTTAGAGAAAACTTTGGCCGAGCTCCAAGAAAAAGAAAAGATGTGGGGCAGATCTTTGCAAACAACAAAGTTGGGAATAAGAAGGCCAATAAGAGCCAAGAAGAAAATAAGGAAAGGAAAAAGGCGCTCGAGGCCAAGGTTTCCCAAACCAAGGACAAGGTAGAGAGAGGGTGAATCTACCAAGAGGCCTCAACACTAGGAGAGGCCATTATCACTAAGCAGAAAACATTGAAGGAGTCCTATAATCTTCAGTTCCAAGCAATGGAAGAGGAAGAGGATCTAAAGGAACTAGAATCTTGGATTATGGTAAAGTTGACAAACGCGTGCATGACAGCCAAGGAAGGGGAGTTGTTAAATTCCATGAAAACAATCTCTGAGGAGATACCCTATGCCACAAAGGAAGTAAAAGTTGCAATAACAAAGTGGAGTGCCTTCGAGGCCTTCGAGGCCGAATTGAAATAGCAAGGAGCGACTTGGGTATGACAGAAGCAGTTGTTTAGGGATGGACAACCAAGTTAGTCCAGGGGGATGTTGATCCCGAAATATTAAGTACAAGTATTTGTATGTGTGCCTAGGTCGGCATTGTTTTTGTTAAACACAAGCCAGTAGGGCTTGAAGAAAGATGCCACCCAACAAAGTACTTGGTGTTAGCAGGAAATTCAAAGAAGCAACCAGCAACAATCATAGTGGCAGATCTACCAATGTAGTTCAAGAACAGGGATGGCAGCCTGGTAATTGTATTGATATGAAAAAATCAGATTGTAGTGAATGTGAGGGCTGCAATACTTTTAGGTATTGTAAAGCCAAAACTAAAACAAACCAAAATACAATCAAAACAATGCACGGGAATATTATTTCCAATTAAATAATACAGACAAGCATTTGTTTATATCCATATAAAAAACTAATACTACCAATGGTAAATGGTAAAATATGTAGAATTATTATTACTCTAGTCAATTTACCCAACATTACCCCCTTAATTTTGCATGGTTACAAGTGAACAAGAGAGATTCTCTAAATGCTTCAAATTTATCCTGTGCAAGTGATTTTGTGAATACATATGCACGTTGTTGATCTGTTGGGAAAAACCGAAGCTGAATGTTGTGGTGTATAACATGTTCGGGAATGAAATGTACCCGTACCTCAATGTGCTTTGTCCTCTCATGAAACACTAGATTGCGAACAAGTTTTAGAACACCTTCGTTGACAACATACAAGATGGTAGGTTTCTCTTGTGGTAGTCCAAGTCCCTCAAGTATGCGACGTAGCCATATTGCTTCGCGGATAGCTCCTCTTACAGCACGATATCAGCTTCTGTGGAAGATTGAGAAACAAAGTTTTGTTTCTTGCTTCCCCATGATATTGGACCAAATCCCAAAAAGAATACATATCCAAAAGTGGATTTCCTGTCATCAATGTTACCTGCATGATCTGAGTGCGAATATCCTATCGAGAAGAATTGATCGTTCTTTTAACTGCAAAGTTGATGTCTGGACTAGTGTAAGTCAAGTAAATGGGATTCTCGATTCAATTGTCGACAAAAAGTTGCATTTACTTGTTGTGATGTATATGTACGAGACAACTAAAGTCTTGTCTCCATAGGTGTGACAATCGGAATACAAGTCCATCTAAAACTTCTCGAGCATAGTCTTGGCATATTTCAATTGAGATACAAAAATATGATTCTCCTTTTGTCATACTTCTAAGCCAAGATAATAATGCATCAGCCCAAGATCAGCCATATCGAACGATCGATTAAGATCTTTCTTCATTACATAGATCATCTTCGTTGAACTGTCAGTGATGACCAGATCATCGACATAAAGAATTACAATCTCCCCCCTTGCTTTTTGAGGTAGAGATTGGGATCATAAGGATTCCTCTAGAATCCATGTTGAACGAGATGTTCATCAATTTTGATATACCAAGCCTGGGGAGCCTATTTGAGACCATATAATGATTTGATGAGTCTACATACCTTTTCCTCTTTTCCAAGTACAACTAAACCTTCCAATTGAGTCATGTAGACTTCTTCTTGCAGATATCCATTGAGAAAGGCACTTTCCGCATCCGTTTGATGGAGTCTCCACTCAAATTGTGAAGCAAGAGTAAAAGTGGTGTCACACAGATTTCACCCTGAAATCTGCGACTACCCTATTCAAAAAAAAATCGTACTTTTAAAATAATGAGTCGTTTTGTGTTTTTATTGCCTGAAAATTCTTGTATTGCGTCAAGATATTCCCAAAGAGCCATATTAGCCTTTTTCGCCAAATACCCAGATGCCCAAAATTGTTATATTCTGTCGTCGGGATTTGTCTGCGGGAAATTTGTATTTAATTATTTTGAGCCCCGTATGAGGCTATTTGCGCTCCGTTTTAACTCTGTTATGATCGAACATATCATTATTCCCTTGTACCATAAGGATTTTAACAAGGAATGAGTTTTGGGCTTTATTTGTGACTTTTGGCAATTTTTCGTGTTTTTGTGTTGTCCCGTTTCGTTTTCTGTGAAATTTCTCTAGAACAATTCCTTTGCCAGGTAAGCCCGATTTTTGGCCTGGAGCAGCTGGAAAACATATACGCACATTATGCCCGGAGGAAGTCACCATCGGAGGTCTGGATCACTGGGAAAAAGTGAAGTCGTGCACGGAAAAGCCCCTGCGGGGATGGGCGCATTTTTGGAAAAACAAAGGATTTAAGCTGCAATGGGAAATGGCCACAAAAAATAGAAGCTTTTTCCCGCAGGCAGTAGGAAAAATGGGAGGTGGGATTTTATTGCCTGCCTTGCAGGGTACCTGATAGAAAATTCCTTAAGCAGGCAAGTACTTTTTTTTTCCCGTGATATAAAATTCACTTAAGCTGCAGTGGGAAAGTTAGAGGCTGCAGGCAAAATTAGCGGGCAATTTATTGCCTGCCTTGCAGGGTAAAAATTCCCATGGTGAAATAAAAGAAAAGTGACTTAAGTGAAATCATAGGATTTTATTGTCTGCCTTGCAAGGTAAATAATCCCATTGTCAAAGTCAAATCACTTAAGTGGATCATGGGATTTCCGGGGCTGCCTTGCAGGGTAAAGAATCCCATTGTCAGAAATTCTTAAAAATAGAATTCTATTATGCAAAAAAGTGCGACCCACCTTGGGTGAATAATAATGCATTAAATAAATATTTGTTAATATTTATTCACCCAATTTTGGCACCCAGGCTTGTGGAAAAGTCAACAAAAGCAAAGGGGAATAAATCAATTGGAAATAGAATTCCAAAATTAAATAAATTTAATTTATTTAATGCAGCCCCTTTTGAGAAGGAATTAATACTTTTTAAAGTATTAAATGATTATATTAATTCCTATTTTCAGTGGCTATGGTCAAAGCACACTGTGAAGCTTAAGTGAAGTGAAGTGTGGATGATTAAATTGAATTAATTTAATTGATTGGATGGTTGTCCTTAAACATGCTATATTTAAAAGAGAAGAGCTTGATTTTTAATTAATTAATTGCCTTTAATTGTTAGGGCAATTATTAATTATAGAATTGTGAGGGTTATATAAGCATGGGCAGCCATATGGGTGAATTATTTAATTCACAGGTAAATAATTGCAGCCAAGAGGAAAAGTGTGCCCCCATTTGAAGAAGGATTTTGCTCAGGCAAGGTGGAAACAAGGCATTTGAAGAAGGATTTTGCTCAGGCAAGGTGGCAACAAGGCTAAAAGCTTCCAAATTTGGCGCATGCTTTGAAGGAGGTTGATCTTTGTCTGCATAATTGTTTGCACAGGTGTTACAAGAGCTCAGGTGTTGTTGAAAGGATTCATGCTCTCTTTATGTGCAAATTAAACACCATTTTTTGGGGCAGCAGGCTTGAAAAGTGCAGATTTTTACAATTAAAATTCACTATTCATGCTTCGGTGGCCATTTTTGTCTGAATAAATTACAGGAATTCATTACAGGTGCTTTACAAAGGAAAATGAGCTTTTATCAATGTCCAATACATTGCATATATCCTCTGAATCTGAAGAATTGTCCAGATCTGCACCAGTATTG
The DNA here is from genome assembly GCA_019776745.2 of Taxus chinensis. Lineage (NCBI taxonomy): Eukaryota > Viridiplantae > Streptophyta > Pinopsida > Cupressales > Taxaceae > Taxus > Taxus chinensis. The sequence continues at coordinate 293,239,842 of CM034146.1, read as the reverse complement.
AAGAAATCCGGCCAAGTAAGAAGAAAAAGAATTATTCAGACGAAGATAGACAAAGCTATGGCGAAGAAAGATGAAAAAGAAAGCACAACGGAGTCATGCATCACTTCTAAATTTACAGATACTGGAGACACAGATCTAGGCTCGAAACCTCTTGCTGAATTGATAGACAAATCCAGAGCAGGAAAGACTTCACTCATGCGTGCAGATTAAAAGCAGTGAAATTATTCGAGTTGCAGCTTTTCCATCCATAGCCCAGTTGCCAAAGTTTGTTATGCAGGTGCAGATCCATATCCAGATGCAGATGCAAATCCATATGCAGATCCAGATCCAGATCTCATAGTTGCAAAAGCTTCTGGCACAAAGGCTTCATCCTCTTGTTTCGAATGCAACCCGTGAAGAAGTCAGTGCGTGGAAAATTCCCTCCAAGATCCTGTGCATGTGCTCTCATCTTCCAGTTGAAGCCTTCATTGAATTTTCATTCATCCGAAGTGCTTTCCAGGATTTTTAATTGCTCATATGCAATTAAAAATAAGGATGATGAGTTATCTACGGCAAACAATGCATTGATGCATGTACTGGAGAAGAACTGCAAAAGCTTCAAGGATAAAAGAGAAGACAAGGCGAAGGCAAAATTCCAGCTTACTTCCAGATCCAGCTACTCCCAGATCACCTTTGGTGAGAATCAAAGGCAAAAGAATCAGCTGCAGGCAGACATGAAAAAGGACAAAGTCAGCTTTCCTCTTCCTTCTTCTTTCCTCCGACAAAGTAATTGAGCGATCAATTAAATTATACAACTTAAGTGATTGGTTTAAAAGCCATTACTTGAAGAAGTCAATTACTTGGAGATAGGTGGCAGGCGTGCAAAATAGAAGGTTCTATTTTCAGTTGCAAATCATACATGTCATGCAAAGAGGAATTCCAGGAGGGAGATTGCCAGTTGTTTCTTTTCCGACTTCCACATGTGCCAGTTCAACTAAAGCTTCCAACTTGTAATTGCCCCTCTACATTCTATAAGTAGAGGAAGAACCTTCGGGTTAATGATCAATCAGAATTTGTAAGCAGCAATCCTGTGTTCTAGACTTTGTGCTGAACCCTTGAGAGCAACTTGGAGCAAAGGAATACAAAGGAGCAGGTTTCCGGAGAACTTTGTGTCACGGTGTACTGTGTTTCTTGCTTTTAAATCTTAGATCTCTTAAGTAAACTTTGTGTTATTATAGATCTGGATCTAGAGTTGCCTTTGTTTTATAATTCTGTGTGTTCATATCTATTAAGTTTCTTCTATGTGCATGCAATTAGCTCTGCTATCTACTAATTGGGATGCACATCTTCCCCATTTCTTCTTTGTATTTCCTTTACTTCCTTCTTCTATAACTTTCCTTTCTTAAACAGCTGCTTACTTGCTGCAGAACTTCTTAGTTATGGTTCATGAACTAAGTGGTTAAAGTAAAACCCCTGATAGATAATAACACATTTTTATTGACAAATCTGACACGGGAGCCTCACCGGTTAAATGAGGGAGATTTATCTCATGACTGCCTAGGTTTGATGCTATACAGAAAATCTAGCCAACAAAAAGTCATTATGATGGTTTTGATCTTAGTTGTGGGAGCAAAAGTCTCCTCGTAGTCAAATACCTTCCTTCTGAGCATACCCCTTTGCTACTAGTCTCGCCTTGTACTTGTCAATGGTCCCATCTATTTTGTACCTAGTTTTGAAGATTCATCTGCATCCAATGGGCTTCTTCCCTAGTGGAAGATCGACAAGATGTCATGTGTTATTTTTCATGACTAACTGATATTCAGCCTCCATGGCATCTTTCCAAGGTTTGGAAAGTAGGGCTTCCTGAACTATCGAGGGCTCAACAGATTCAACAACTTTACTCATTAAGGCAAAATGTACCTCATTACAAGCCTTGTTGCAAGTCTGTGGTCTAGGTGTGGATGTGTCTGGGAGACCATCCAATTTGGCATCACGTATCACATTAGTATACCGTTTAGGCATATACTGAGTTGTTCTTGTGGGTTGTGGTCTTGTCAAATCAACACCATCATACCCATCATCACTGTCTTCGTCAAAGGGAGGATTGTCATTTGTTTTTATAACAGGGTGATTTGATCATTAAGTGAGCTTATGGAAGGAGCCTCTGCTTCTTTCTCAAAAAACTCAATGTCCCTACTTGTATATACCTTTCTGGTCTTTGGATCTATCAATCTGTATCTAAGAGCTTCTTAACTATACCCTATGAAGGTGTATTTCTTGGCTTTCATGTCAAGCTTTGCTCTCTTCTTCTTGGGAATGTGCATGCCCGCTTTGCATCCAAAAACTCTGAGATGTACAATAGATGGCTTCCGCCTTGACCATGCTTCATGTGGTGTTACCCCATCAAGAGCTACAGTGGGAACTCTATTTAGCAGATATATTGTTGTTTTGGCTGCTTCAGCCCAAAATGCCTTTGTCAATCTTGAATCATCGATCATACATCGCACCATCTCCATGACAAAACGATTCCTTCTCTCGACAATACCATTTTGTTGTGGTGTGTGGAGGTGTCTATCAACAATTTCCATGAGTTTCCAAGAAGGCTTTGAACTTATTGTTGGTGTATTCCCCCCCTCGATCTGGGCAGAGAGTTTTGATTTTACAACGAGACTCGGTTTCAACTACAACTTTGAATTTCTTGAAATACTCAAAAGCTTCGTGTTTAGTACAAAAACAATAAATCAACATTTTACGTGAAAAATCGTCAACAAAGAGCATAAAATACTAAAATCCAAAATGATTAGGTGCTCGATGTTGTTTACCTGGAGCCCGAAATTTATTATTCTGGAATGGTGATCGATGTTGTTTACCTGCTAAGCAATGTTAACACTATTGTGTCCTTAAGAGGTGGCAATCCTCTCACCATGTCATACTAGCGGAGTATCACGAGATATTTGAAACTTACGTGGCCCAGTCTTTGATGCCACAATTGTGTTGAGGAGGTGTCTTTCGCCACAAGTGCTTGATCATCTCTCTAGACAAAATCAAGTTAGAACATCCGTCCCACGCTGGAATCTCTTGCCATAATTTTTTAGCTTCTAGATTTATCTCTAAGCTTCCAAGCTACAGTGCATAGATCAATTCGTCCCCAGTTGGACCTTCACACTTCCCTTGATCGCCGCCAGCAGAATCGGATGCACACACGTACCAGAGGGCAGCCCAGCTCCATTCGCCCCCCTGGTCGTCGCATCAATCTCAAATCTCGGTAAGGGAGGAGGTTTTCACCCCCCTCTTCGGGTTGTCAATCTATCGAGAGCTTCTTTCCGTCGGCCTCTAATGTTAGGAGGGGTGTGGCTCTTTCCTGAGTAGACCATTGGTCCTCATTTACCCCCCCCCCCTTCATTCCCTTCTTTGCTTCTCTCGTCTTTCTCCCCCACTTGCTCCATTGCCCCCGCCTGTGGGGGTATTGGCTTCGGGTTTCCTTTCTGCTTTGTCTTTTCTCTTTCTTTCTGTTTTTGGGAACTCGTTTTGAGTTGTCCCCACTCACACTTTGTATATTGTTTGGGTTGCAATCCCATTGACCTACTTTTGTGGTCATTCGTTGGACATTAATATATTTATCTTATCTTATCTTATCTAACCAAACACATTTTCTTTCCGCCTTTACTATCAATATCGATTTTAAAATTGTGATCTAAAAGTTGACTGACTGATAGTAGATTCTTAGTTAAACTAGGGACATATAAAACATCAGATATTTTGTAATTGTGTGCACCAAGGGGTAAAGAGATATTGCCAATACCTTGGACATTGTACAACGAATCATCACCCAACAAAACATGATTCTTGGTGGGTGTGTTGTGCATTGTGAAGAGCAAGTCCTTTCATCAAGTCATGTGCCAATTGACTCCCAAGTCAACGTAACAAATAGCACTTTGAGACGTGGATTCACCGTTTGATTGGGCAGCATACAAGAAGTCTCCATCATCCGAATTATCTTCTTGTTCAACAACATTGCCTTGTTGTTGCGGTTTCCTCCTCCAATTTCCCCTTTTTTTCACTTGCTTATTGCTTTGTTTTCCCTGATGAGATTGTTGGTTGTTCGGCTTCTTGTTGCTCGATGATCCTTTCTGGAACGTATTATACCAACAATCTTTCAATTCATGGCCATTCCTGCCACAAATCAAGCATTTTTTGTTGTTTGTCCCCTTGCTGATGATTCTGCTTCTGGGGCTTATTGGAAGATTGAAATTGTCTCTTCCCTTTCTAATGAGAAGCGAGAGCTTGTTCTTTTGGCTTTTTTGTTGTATGCAAGGACTCTTCTTGTTGTAACATATTCACTAACTTTTCAAAAGTCGTTGTTTGACTCATTACATTCAATGTGGTCACAAAAATCTTGTATGAGGGAGGTAAGGCTCTCAAGATGATGAGTATAGGAGAGTTGTCTGTCACTTCCACTTTCAATCCCTGGAGTGATGCCCTCAGTGTCGTAACACGCCTTAAAAAGGCATCGATCTTTTCACCATTCTTCAATTTGAGGTAATGTAGTTGACTCTAGAGATGCAAAATTGTGTTTCTATTTTTGGCTTCATAAACGGTGATGAGTTTATCCCACGCTTCTTTGGTTGTTTTAGCATCGCAAATGTGGGGTTACAACTCATCTAAGACTGCAAACAATATGATCGATTTGGCCTTCTGATTGGCCTAGTAAAACTGCCTATGTCCATTTGCATCATTATCAAGAGGAACGAGGGTACCATCAACTACACTCTATATGTCTTCAAATTCAAGTTGGGTCTGTATTTTTGTCTTCCATGCAACATAATTGTCGCCACACAGGAGCTACGAGTCAAGCAGATAAAAAATTGAGCAATTTGGGGAAAAACAAAATTGACCCTAGATAGGGTTTTCTTCGTAAATGTAGTTAGACGGTCTCTAAAGGTCATAGCAGAGGTTTAAATATAGCATTATCACTAATTTTTTGCAGGCCTGGGCTAATTATTTTATATGCCCTTTAAAAGGCTTAGGAATTATTTGGGTTGGGATCAACCCCCCTACCACCAAGTCTCCAATAACTTACAAAAGCTTCTATAGCCACTTTAGCGCTTTAAACGCTTGATATATGTCATTAGCCTTTCTTATATTTAAACTCTTAAAAACAGTGGAGGGCTAAAAAAACAAAGCTGGCCTTGCCTAGAAAACATCCACGTGGCAGGAGGAAATTGTTTGATGATTTCAATGTTGAATGCCTTTAGGGTTGAAGCTTTGTATTTCTTTTGGTTTGACCGCTGCGATTGTTCGATAATTTGCTTATTTACTAGGTCGCTTACATGGCTCTATGTGTTTAGTTCATCGCTTGAGAGGAGAGATTGCTCGGTCGCCTCTCTGCCTTTGGAGGATTGTAATGAAATTACTGGTATAATTCAAATCATAAGCAGAAATATAACACCAAATAACACAATATTCCAGAATAATGATCTCAATATGCAATTAGAATAGCTTCGCCACTTTGAGGGGGCAACCTCCAAACCATACAATAAGACTCAAATGCTCCAAATGATGATGAACTACTACCTAAAATCCCCTATATATACTATACATATGTTATGGCCAACACCAAGGCCGACCTACTAAGCATGAGAAAGTATAAATGATATAATAAAATGATATGGTAAGCCACAAGTCGGCTACTCATATCCTAATACAAGCAATAGGTTAAGCGCATAGCATGCCCTTCCCCTTCAAAACAACATTGTCCCCAATGTTGAGAAGCTCTAGGTGCTGCTGCAGGAATGTCATATCTTCCCATGTTGCATCTTCATTGTCCATATTCTTCCACTTGATCAGGTACTCAGTAATAACCCGTGTCCTCAATCTTTTAGTGCGTGTTTGAAGGATGCATTCAAGTTCCAAGATGACTCTCCCCTCCTCATTGAGCTCAGGTAACACTGTTTGGGCTGATACTCTCTGTCCAATTACTTTCTTCAGGCAAGAAACATGAAAGACTGGATGTATTTTGGTTGATTATGAAAGTTCTAATTTGTATGCTACAGTACCAATCTTCTGCAATACTTGATAGGGCCATAATACTTCGGTGAAAGTTTGTTATCCTTTTGTTGTTGTTTCAAAGACATTTGCTTATATGGTTGTAACCGCACAAAAACCCAATCACTGACTTCAAAATGCCTTTCTGTGTGATGTTGATCAGCCTGTTGCTTCATGCGGTTTTGTGCCATGACCAAGTTCTCCTTGAGACTAGAGAGGACCTCTTGTTGATACTGAATGTGTTCTTCTACTGCTCTAACCCGCGGTTGTCCTCTCAATGATGATGTGATGGATGGTGGATGGTACCCATAGAGTGCCAAAAAAGGAGACATTTTAGATGAAGTATGGAAGGAAGTGTTATACCACCATTCTGCAAGTGGCAACCATTGGACCCATCTTGCTTGTTTATCTGACGTAAAGCAACGAAGATATCCCTCCAAACACTTATTTACAACTTTTGTTTGCCCATCAGACTAGGGATGATAAGAAGAGCTACGAGCTAACTGAGTACCCAAACATGAGAATAAATCAGTCCAAAAATTACTAGTAAATATAGGGTCTCGATCACTTACTATAATCTTCGGTGTCCCATGAAGCTTCTGAATTGTGTCCATGAAGGTTGTTGCTACCGTGCTTGCAGCAAATGGGTGTGCCAAGGCACAAAAATGAGCATATTTGGTGAGTCTATCAACCACAACCATGATGACATTTTTTCCTTCAGATTTAGGCAATCCTGTGATAAAGTCCATGGAAACCTCTTCCCACCACTGGCTAGGAATAGATAGAGGTTGTAGAAGACCTGGGGATCGAACTGTTTCACCCTTATTTTGCTGACAAACCATGCATTCTGCCACAAATTTTTGGACATCCCCTTTGAGACCTTCCCAAAAGAAATCTTGTTTGACTCGATGATAAGTCTTCAAGAATCCAGAGTGCCCCCCTACTGGAGAAGAGTGAAGCTCAGATAGAATCCTATTTTTAAGAGTGGAGTTCTTACATAGGTATAATCTATCTTTATACCATAAAGCATCCCCTTTCAATACAAATTTTTCAGACATGCTTGGATCATTCTAGAGATGATGAATGAGGTTTTGTGTGGTTGGGTCATTTCTCCATTCAGACCTTGCCTCATCTATCCAATCTTCCTGTAATATGGATATGGCACATAACAAGGCTGCAGTTGATTCATCTTTCCGCAACAGAGCATCCGCAACTACATTCTCCTTCCCTTTCTTATAGATAATCTCAAAATCATATCCCAACATCTTGGAGACCCATTTTTGTTGTTCTTCAAATGATAAACGCTGCTCCAAGAAGTATTTCAGACTATCATGATTTGTCTTCACTTTAAAGTGTCTTCCTATGAGATATGGTCTCCATTGCTTTATTGCATGAAGTATGGCTAGCATTTCCTTCTCATAAGTCAGCTTGGAAAGATTCTTACCTTTGAATTGACGGCTCAAAAAGGCAATAGGATGGCCTTCTTGCATGAGAACTGCCCCCATACCCACCCCTGATGCATCACATTCAACAATGAATGTTTTGGAAAAATCTGGAGTAGCCAAGACTAGAGTGGTGCACATGGCCTCCTTTAGTTGCTCAAATGCTTTGGTTGCATCCTCACTCCAATGGAAGGAGTCCTTCTTTAATAAAGTTATGAGAGGTGCAGATATGCTTCCATAATGCCTTACGAATCTTCGGTAATAACCTGTAAGCCCCAAAAATCCTCGTAGATTCTTTAGGGTTTTTGGAACCTTCCACTCCATCATGGCTTTGATCTTATTAGGATCCACTTTAACCCCTTCATGAGAGACAATGTGACCCAAATATTCAACCTCCTTGAGTCCAAAAGAACACTTAGAGGGCTTTGCATAAAGTTGATGTTGCTCAAGGGTTTCCAAAACCTTATTTACATGATGCAAATGTTCCTCCCATGTTTTGCTATAAATTAATATATCATCAAAAAACACTAAGACAAACTTCTGCAGGAATGACTTAAAAATAGAATTCATCAAACTTTGAAATGTAGAAGGTGCATTTGTGAGTCAAAAGGCATTACCAGGAATTCATAATGGCCTTCATGTGTCTGAAAGGTAGTTTTATGAACATCCTCATCCTTGATTCTGATTTGGTGGTATCCCGAATGAAGATCAAGCTTTGTAAAATAAACAGCACCATGCAACTCATCAAGCAAATCATCAATTACAGGAATAGGAAACTTATCTTTGATTGTGTACTTATTAAGTTCCCTATAATCAGGACACATGCGCCACATGTCATCTTTCTTCCGTACCATCACTACTGGAGAAGAATAAGCACTCTGACTATGACGGATAATTCCTGCTTCCAACATCTCTTGTACAATCTTTTCAATTTCACTCTTTTGCACATATGGGTACCTATAAGGTCTGATGTTAGGTGGTTGACTTCCTGGTAATAACTGAATAGCATGATCATGATCTCTCTTTGGAGGTAAGCCCTTTGGTATATTTTCAAATACAACAGAGTGTGCATCCAACACTGCTTGCATATCTGATGGTATAATGTCCTTAGAATGATGAGCCTCCAATGAAAATAGTTGTGCCACAAATCCCTCTACACCCTTTTTTAGCATTTTGTGCATCTGATGAGAACTTACTATTTGTGGAGACTTTGCTCTTAAGCCTCTTAGCTCAAAAGTCCTTCCTTCAGAGTGAAATCGCATGAACAAGTCTTGGAAGTTCATCTCAATGGTTCCCAAAGTGGTAAGCCATTGAACCCCTAACACAATGTCTGCTCCTCCCATAGAAATGGCATACATGGGACTATTTAGTATGTAATCTCCCATGGCAAGCTTAATGCTATGGCATTTTCCAGAACAAGTAACAGTACCTCCATCAGCAATCATTACTTGACATTCAAGAGCTGGATAAATGAAGCAGTTTAGGCGCACTGCTAACTTATGATTGATAAAGTTGTGAGTACTTCCTGAATCAATCAACACTGTGACCCTCTATTTTTTTAGGAATCCAACCACCTTTAGGGTTTGGGGGTGCTAATACCTGAAATTGCATGGCATGAGATTGTTGGCTGAGGATCTCCTGACTCCTCCTCTGGCTCAACCAAGACCTCTGACTCTGAATCTTCATCCTTCTCTTCATCTTCACTAGGCCCATCAATGTAGAACAACTTCTTTTCAGCACATTTATGTCCTGGTCCAAATTTACTGTCACAGTTAAAACATAAACCTTTTTCTCTTTTTTCTTCAATTTGTTGAGGTGTCAATCTAACTGGTCGAGGGAGTGTTGGGGCCAAGGTGTTGCAATCTCTGGTATAAGTGAAATGTTGTCTCCTACTTGAAACAAATTTCTCCTCTGCCCTTCTTGCCATAATCATCGAATCAAAAACCTTATGAGGATTAAACATACGCACCTCATGCTCAATGTGATCCTTAAGACCCCCGAGAAATAGGTCATTCAGATTCTCTTCAGTAATATTTTCCACCCGTAGAGAAAGGTTTTGGAAGTGATGAATGTAATCCTTAACAGATCCTATCTGTCTCAATTTTGCTAATTGGCTGAAGTAATTATCTGACACACTAGAACTATAGTGTAATTGCAACTCTTCAGTGAACACTGTCCATGTAACATTGAGACCACTCTTCTACCTTTGAGCACATAACCATCGATACCAGACGAATTGGTCAGGTTCAAGATACAAAGCTGCCATGGTCACCTTTTGTCCTGGTGGAATCTGATGTAGTTCAAAAAAATTCTCCATTTGGTTGATCCAATTGAGTGGATCCTTTCCATCAAACTTACGCATCTCCACTTTTGGAAACATAGTACGGGCCTGCAGAGTGCTCGTATTTGGATTGTGCACACTCGAAGATCCACTCTGGCTCATGTGTCTATTATGTTGACCTGAGGATCCACCTTGATTGACATAAGTATGATTACCCATCATATACGTACTGAATTTTTGCATGAAATCCTCCAATCTTTTTCCAATCCTATCCACATCTTCTTTGCTGGCCACCCGAGATTCGAGGTCTCTCAGGTTAAACTCAAGTTGGCTTACTTTGTGGTCTGTTGAAGTAAACCCTAACCCTGAGGAATCTGTAGTTATATCTTCTGTCTCCAACTCCTCAACTACTATCTCATCCTTTTCTGGTGTTTTACCCGGAGTGATGGGATTCTTTTTTCCTCTTGTGGAAGGCCCCGCCATGATGCCCCAAAATAGTAGGATGTAGGGATCACAGTCAAATTTTAGGGTTTCGTATTTCAATAGGAATTCGGCCAAATATAAAAAAACTTAAAGAACAAACCCAAAATAATTTTTTTTTCTTTCCAAAAATGTAACGAATTTGAAAAAATTCCACAATTTGCACCCTAGGGAGCCAATTTTATGAAAAAACCTAAATTTGTAATAACTTTTGCAAAATAAATCAAAAAGTCTAAAATTTTCAGGGAACCTTACTTGAAATGTTTTGCAACTCTAGTAAAAATAACTCCCACCAATTCACTCTAGTTCGCAATATATGGCGGAAACAAAAAACGATTAGGGTTTTTGCCCTAATTTTGGCCCAGATCGCAGCTCTGATACCACTTGTAATGAAATTACTTGTATAATTCAGATCATGAGTAGAAATATAACACCAAATAACACAATATTCCAGAATAATGATCTCAATATGCAATTAGAATAGCTTCGCCACTTCGAGGGGGCAACCTCCAAACCATACAATAAGACTCAAATGCTCCAAATGATGATGAACTACTACCTAAAATCCCCTATATATACTATTCATATGTTATGGCCAACACCAAGGCCAACCTACTAAGCATGAGAAAGTATAAATGATATAATAAAATGATATGGTAAGCCACAAGTCGGCTACTCATATCCTAATATAAGCAATAGGTTAAGGGCGTAGCAAGCACAGACCAATATGAACGTTCATACGACCCTCTACAATGTCAGTCCTTTAATAGCTTTGACTGACAACTTCGAAGCGTAAGCCAATGAGAAAGGATCCATGCTCCTCAATACTTGTCATTCTTGTCAGACTCCAGCTTTTCCTCACCATGTCATACTACGAAAGGTGAGCCAATAAAAACCTCTACCATCATATGAGAACGTGTCTCCACCGCCAAACTTGCATTAGTTGTTGCCTTGAACGCATAACAATGTTCTAAGTCTGGGTTCTTCTTAAAATTGTTGGCTCCATTAGAGGCTGTTGCCAGCGTATCCTGTGGATTAAGATCCACTCTTGGAGAGATCAACTAGTAGCTCAGTCACATGTAGCTTGGATCACAGAGCAAGGTCTTGGAAACACAGGGAGCTTAAATCTACAAAAAAATACCTCCATAAACAAAAATACCACTAAACTTTGCACAATCCCAATAAATCCAGCAGACTGCTAATTTTAGTGATGACTAACAAAGTCGCTAAATTTAGTGACAAAACCCCGAACAGGGTAAAAAATTATTTTGACTTTTTGAGCAAATTTTTTTCAGTAACAGGGCTGGTGCATGAGGCAGCGCCTGGGTGGCTCCTCCTTGCCCAGTGCTCAGTGCTCAAACAAATTCTTACAAACCGCTTCCTGAGATGTACTCTTGAAATGCAGCTTGCCGGGTCCAATTAGTGTTGTCGAGGGGTGGGAAAAGTAGGGAATGGGGCTGGGAAGAGGCAAAGGGCTTCTATGGCTCCTCTTCTTGCTCAGGCTTCACCTAAACCTATCAAACTCCTCTGCCGAATTCTCCTACACTCCAACAACCTGCTCTGATACTGAATGTAGTTCAAGAATAGGGACGGCAACCTGGTAATTGTATTGATATGAAAAAATCAGATTGTAGTGAATGTGAGGGCTGCAATACTTATAGGTATTGGACAGGCAAAACTAATTAACTAATCTGATTATACGGGTTTAACAACCCAACAAACCAAAATACAATCAAAACAATGCACGGGAATACTATTCCCAATTAAATAATACAAACAAGTATTTGTTTCTAGCCATATAACAAACTAAACTACTCATGGTAAATAGTAAAATGTGCAGAATTATTATTACTTTAGTCATTTTACCCAACAACCAAGAGAGGGAAAGTTGGTTGGTCGAGTAATACATCGGCATTAATGGCAGACTGGCTCAACCCCCTATAATTTGGGCAGGCAATTTTTTAATTCAAATTATCGTAAACATCTATAAATGGGCCACTGGAATTGTAGAGAAATATAAAAGAATGGTATTGGCACTGATATGCTGCCTGATTATGTATTGAACTGTTGCATGTGAAGATAATTAAGTCATTCTACTTTACTCTGCTGTAAAGCTATATATTAGCTTTGTTTTAATGGTGTGTTAGCTCGAATCATAGATGTGCATGCCCTTCAATAGTACTACAATGGTCTATATGTTCTAATGAATAAGGAAACTGAATACGAATGTGGTAGAATAATGTGTTCATGTCCGAATATGCACGCATCTTAGCTCCCGCAAGCCTTGAGCCTGACCTAGCTGGAACTCAGCTCCCTTGCATGCTTTTGGGTGAGCACTTGGTTTAATGCCCAAGTGACGTGCCAGTGTGCATCGGGAATAAAACTTATGGGCTGCTCTTGGGGTGTGGACCCTTGAGTAGGGATTAGGGATACAAACCCCAACATGGAGAAAAATCCAAGGGTAAGTTGTCACAACTTCAATTGCCAGTCTAAAATATGCATGTCTGAAACATAAATTGTTATGTTCATACTAATACATTGCAAATATGATCTTTTATGCATGTCACAACCCATGGCAATGAAAAACAACATATTACGATGGCTGTTATGTTTAAATCAGCTTGGATATAAACCTATTTTGATATTCCTATAACAACTAATTGGCGTAGTGGAACATACATGATAAAACGTATTGCCATGCTCAAATTTATATTGCTACAACAATCGCCGTGTGAGAAATTTGCAAGCTACAACACATTGCCATGTTAAGAATATGCATACTACAATAATAGAACAATGGAAACCAGCTGGCTGCCACTATTGTGATGCTTGGTTTTCAATGTTTAAACACTTCTCAACTTGCTGGAAGTTCTTGCCCAGCTTCTTACTTGTATTGCTTCATATCTCATAGTGCTGCTTTACCACTTAAATGCTTCTCAACTTGCTAGGAATTCTTGTCCAGCTTGCTCGTATTGCTTTCAATCTCATAGTGCTTCTCTTCCACCTTCCCTTATATGCACACGCTACAGCAAGTGGTTAGAATACAGCATATATCTACATGAACATGAAACATGAGAATGTAAAAGGCTGAAAATGACACAACCTCTTACATATGATTCTCCCTACTAGCACCTCTCAAGTAGACATTCTGTTCCGTACTCATTCTTGATTAGTGGAATGCCTTCCTACTTGCTAGACCAAGTGATGTTAGTTCCATACTTATGTATATCAACAAATCAAACCGTGAATGCAATTTTGGGGTGCTTTTGGAGTGCTACTCAGCTTGAATGCTGCTAGTAGTTACGGATACCCATAACGTTGAATGCACTTCTTTACAAGATTTTCCTTGTAAACTATGCAAATCCTCATTCCAAGAAACGAAGGATAATTCCTTACCACTACCTGTTCACAATGGTAATGGAAATACATGAGAAGATTGATTTTACATGCTTACTTCTATCTTGTAAGCTTGGCTTGTTTTTTTGCTATGGTAAGCTTTTCTTCTCCCCCTTTTGTTTATGGCTGCCCTTGTTTGCCTTTTCCACTCTTGGGGTGAAGATGTGGATGAAGTCTCCAACACTTTGCATCTCAATGCCCACTAACCTTGCAATGACTACAAAAATTGTTAAGACTTACATGTACTCATGAAAAGTGTTTTCCTACCTCCTTCGAGCGTGACTTCTTCTCTTGTATTCCTCATTTCGCTCTTCATGCTAAGTTTGAAGGGTGGATCCTTCCCTTCCCCCTTTTTCTAGAGATCTTAGGCTCTTTCATGGTGGATTTTTTTCCTCTCACACAAAATAGTTAATCTTCCAATGTTTTGTGCATGGATAGAGATACCAACACTCATGTGCTGCATGGCCTTTCCTTTTACATCAGAAACAACTGATGGAAGACTTATCTTTTGCGTACCTTCCTATGTCGTTTTTGTGCTTGATTCATGCCTTTGCTTGGACATCCAAGTTGAGAAGCTTCTGGAGTTCCCTAGCCTCCCCATCTCTTCTTGAAATTGGTATAAGGTGGATGGAGTGGTTCACCTAGTTTTAAGGCTGTCCTCCCTTAGGAGGTGCTTCTTTGATCCTTTGAGATGCTGAAATGCTACCTTCCTCATGATCGGAAGGCTGTCCACTTTTTTCAGACTCCCTAACCTTTTCTTGAGACTTCAAGACGACTTCACAAAAAGAATTTCAGTAATGTTATTAGCTTCTTTGGGGGGACTTTGGTTTAGAGGTGGCTTGGACTCCTATAACAAAGCGGCTCTTGCTTTGGGCTACATTAGAATATTCTCCTGCCTCCTTATGGTCATCAACAAACTCTAGGCCTTCATAATGGGATTGCTCCTCAAACTCAATGGGGTTGATTTTTCCTTGGCCATTCATTACCGTCAATATAGTTTTCAAAGTTACCAAGGGACTCATATTGCATCTCATTGGGAGATTCAACAATGAGTGAGGTGCTTATTTTGCTTTACTCTTTCGTGGATAGATATTTTTGTGTAGGGGTGGCCTTCTTTGGAAGAGAGCAATCCTATCTTCTCTTTGCCTCTTTTTATGCTTGTTGGAGCTTGGTCAAAAACTCCTCTTTTGTATCCAACTCTTGCCCCATTTTCCCTATCTCATAAAGAAAATACTCCCCACATGCAAACAATTGGCCTCTACATTTATTCATTTACTCTATAATACCAGTAAGGGAATATGTGGGGAATCAAGTTATCTTTCTTTCTCCTCTTCCAAGTGTTGGACTATCTGCCTTAGCTCTTGGCTCTCCTCTTGTATTTGCGGATCGCAAGCTTGGAGCTTTTCTAGACATTTTCAGTTTGAATACTTTCCATTTTCCAATGGTTAATCTATGCAACTTTCTAAAATCCTGCAGTAATTTCCTCAACAATTGCCATTCAACCTTGCTACTACACACAAACCACAATGTGTTAGCAAATCCCTCTAGCTCTAAAACCAAAATGACCCATAAAGTTTTGAAGAGTATGCTTGCTACAATTTTGCAAGATGGATTCAATGAATTGATACTGATATACAACATAAAAGGCTGAAATTTGAATGTCAGATATACAAAATATTCTGCACACTTTTCTCCAAATGCTTTCGTCTCCATCTTATGGCTGTCAAAATATTAAATATCTAATATAACAATTAGCTTCGCCGTCCACCCAATATGTGAGATTTTAATGTGTGAATGTGAAAACATCTTTTAAACAGCTATATGAATTACAACTACAGCCCTTTCATAAGTACAAATGTTCAAGGCGCTATTCCATTCAAAGAGACCATTCATTCCATGACAATTACCAAATTCAACATGAAAGGAAATAAGTTCAAATGCGCACACATGTAAGAATACTCACAACACAGAGTTTACCCTAGGAACTGATTATCAAACTCACCAACAGGAGATCAGAATGCCAGAAAGATCTTTAGCAAGATCTGATGTCCCATAGTCTGTTTTTGGTAGCCTTGTGGACGTTAAAAGTTCTTCTTCTTCTTCTTCTTCTTCTTCTTCTAGGGAAAACCGTTGTGGGAAAGCTCTAGCATGGAAATGGCTGCCTCTTGGGCTTCACATGGAACTCAATACAATCACAAAGTGGACATGGAATCAACCCCTGCCTCTCCTGCTATTGACTGCAGCTCTTCCCTTGGATAACTCCCTCTCATCTCTCACAAGCCTTGTCTGTTTGCCTTCACCTTGATGGTTGAGCATTGCAACTGAACATACACCTTTTGATCTTCCTTTCCAGTAGTTGAACAACCAACCCCCTTTATCGGAATTTAGTGAGGCTGATTTGTTTTTAAAAAATTTCTTTCTTGTCTTATAAAACTTTACTCTGAAGAATCATATTTAATTTACATTCAATGCAATTTTGAATAAGGTTTGGTGATGGAGCAGGAAAAATTTTAAGACCCCCTCTAAAAATAGACCATAGATATTATTTGGCGAATTTCTAAAAATGACTTTCGAAATCTTGGCGAATACCATGAATTGAAAGGAAATGTTGTTAGCCGATAGAAAATGTCGGTCAGTAGCAAATTTCTCTTTTTTGCACATGGTAAAGGCGATTTGAATATAAAAATTTGGCTATTACTGTAAACGCAAGGCGAATCAACCCAAAAATTTAACTTGTACACAAAAAATTTAGAAGAAATAACAAGCGACCTAACACCTCAAAATTAACCAAATCCAAATTTCAAAAACCCAAATATTCATGAATTAATGAACATTGGCCACTAAAACTTACACTAGATGGAGAGGGGTTGTGTTAGAGTCCCAAATTAGTGATGTCTTGAGGCCATAAACGTCAAGGGACGCCTATCCATGGGACATAGTTTAGTGAAGGTCTCTCACCTTCTAAGCATATCATGTTTAGTTTACTGAATTGGGTGATATGTTTCCAAGAGCTTAAACTTGTGGCTTTGTTTTTTGCCAATGTAAATGTATCTAGTGATAGAGTCCATGCAATATAGATTTGCAAGCACCATTCAACCCTTATATTTGATAGACTATGCCATTGCCACCTTCACTCGTAAGCCAATCAAGAGGTTTTCCCACCAATTTGCTTGAAATTTATAATCTGAGGTTTGTAAACGCCCATTAAAGAATTATTAGGAGTCATGAAGCATTCTTTGTATTTAGTTGTTCAACTTTAATTGTTTAACTTTTTGAAAGAATATAAAGGGTTGGCCACTATTTGTCAGGTATTCAAGTATTAGTAGACATTAAAGGTTCATTGTGTTTTTGAATTAACGTACTCGTGTTATATAGCCTTGCCGCAATTGATTAATATGTATTCATTTTTAGAGAGAAAATAGGTAGGGCTGGGATATGAGAGGAGAGGTGTGGCTGGGGGATGAGAGGAAAGGTGGGGGTGGGGGTGATTGTATTCCTTGTTATTCCATGTTTTTTAATTAACGTACTCGTGTTATGTAGCCTTAAGGAAATTGATTAATATGTATTTGGTTTGAGAGAGAGAAAATGGTGGGGCTGGAGAATGAGAGGGGAGGTGAGGGGGGAAGGTTGTATTCTTGTTACCTCTAGAACGTGGAATGGGTGATGAGAAAGTACAACATCCATGGGTATTCATGAATCAAATTAAGGTACTTATGAACCTTGATAGCTTAGCTCACCTGTCCCTGATTATAGGATGGGAAAACTCTAGTAGAGCAATACTAATACATGAGTATACCAGAACCTTTCTAGATCAAATTCTTCAATCTGAGATTGTGACTCCAGTATACAGACAGCCCTAAGCAAATTTGTAGTCAAGCGTGTCAAGATATGAATCTCCAAATGAATAAGCTTGGTTCTCCTAAAGCTAAGAAGCAAGGCTACATGGGTGCATGAACGTGGGGGTATGCAGGGTGCAGGTGTGCAAGTGTGGGAGTATGCAAGAGGGTACATACCCCAAAAACATGGGAACACTGTAACATTTAAAGTGAAACATTTGAAAGTTGAAACTTTAAACATAACATCATCATGGAACTTAGTAAATCTGAAACCTTTTTCACATTTTTCCTTCTAAGTTCTAGTTTTCTTGATACATAGTGTTTTTATAATGGGGTATGCATGAGATTTTGGGTAAATTTACAGGGTGTGCTATGTTGTACAGGATTCGGGAGTGTTTTGCCTCTGCACTGGATACACGGGCATGTCTCGGGTGCACCCCAATTTTAGTTGGGTGCATGCACCCTGACAAGCTTGCTTAGAAGGCTAGGTTGATACTTTCCATGAGTATGCCAAACTCAAGAATAAATTTGCTTAGCTGGTATACATTGTAGTGTTCTTGTGCACATCATAAAAACATAACTATAAGCTAAAGAAAATACCAACGGGTATTTTGGAAAGTTTTTAAGATGCTTGAAGACTTGACTTGTCATTCAAACACAATCACTCTAGCATTGTATTAGAAATGGCAAGCTCGTGGGAATTAGTGCCGATATGAGAGTTTAAATTGCACAAAAAAAAATTCTTTCGAATTACTTGATATTGTTTTTAGTGAAATAATTGAAAGAACTAGAAAGATGGCTCATGTCCTTATCCGTTATATAACCAGAGAAATCTCTTAATGGTCAGAGTTTTGCAAGCATTTTATCTGACAGAAACATCTTCTTGCTTTCCCTCCAGAGTGGCTGAATGGTTTTCAAGATTCAATGTAAGTGTCGGTGCTAATCTTTTTTAAAAGGTATATAGTTCCCTATACTAATGAGCAAGTAAAATATTAGAAGCAACACATCAAAACACAAACTATTTAGAAAATGTTCCTTCACTCATTTTTCAAAAAGCATTGCCATTCACTTTTCATTTGTTACGATTTTTAATATGTAACATCCTTCGTCAGATGTAACTTGCACTCCTTGTATGGAGAAATGCGAAATAAATGTGGCACAAAGGAATCTCTGTGTTAAGCAGTTTCCAAGGCGTCTTAACAGACTTTCAGACTCCTAAAACCGTTGTCAAACTCAAATAAACTAGAAATTTAACATTTTATAAGCAATACTTAGAGGATTCTGAATTTTGAAATGGACAAAGTACTAGCCATACCTACACATGGAATCTTCAAGTTTAGTGACAGGTTTCCTAGTCGATATGCACATCATGCTTACAAGGTTGTACCTACTGCTATTCATAGTAATCCATGATCCTCTCCAAGCAGCTCATCTGCATAACAAAAACTCTACAAGCAACAAAATGGAGAACCACAAGTTTTTCATGTTATCTTCCGGACAGTAGAGACACCCTTAGTTTCCATGGAACAACAAAGTATTACTTCGCCATAAAGTAAAAATGCACTCATCCCATGCCAATGGAACATTCAAGTAGTACTCAATATATATGATCTGCGAATAACTACCTTACTCTCAGAGCTTCCTTTAACTGCTTATAGAAGATGTGATTTTCAGGCACTAAAGGGGGCTCGACTTGAAGTCGAGAAATTTTTTCATCCAAAAAAAGTTCAACTTAAGACCAAAATATGCAAAATGCCAACAAAAACAATGGGAATCTATATAAATTTTAATCAAACAGTGTCAAAAGACTTCAAAAAAGCTTTATAGGCTAAGTAACTCATTTTAAGAGTTGTAATCTCTGCCAGTTGACCCAAGAGCTGAGCTTAGTTGTATGATATCAGCACAAACAGGGATCACTTCCAGAGTCACTCTATCCAATTGCTTCACTGGTTTTGGACCCTTCAAAATACCATGAATGTATTAGAGATGTTTCTGGAGAGTTTTCCTAAAAGTTGACCTCATTTATTCTCTTCTCCAAATCATTACTCCGATGACCAATTTTCATGAGTAGTCATTTCTACAATGACCTTTTCTCTCATATACATTAGTAATAATCACAAGTCAAGGGGACCTACAATGTACACAAGCACCTCTAAGTGATGTCAATAAGCAGAAGGAAGTTGTTAACAAATCAACCTAAGAACTTTCACTCAACCTCTAAGATTTCAGTACATGTAATTTTTTATAAGCCTCCATTGTCTCACAATTATTATTAATGTGGGGTGATTACAACTCAACACTTTTTCATTAAAAAAATTGAAATTTGTAAATTGGGCCTATTGTCACCTGAGATTTCACCCTTTGCTGAGGCCAAGCTCAACACCGCAATGAAACATTGGAATGTCCCCAAGGTGTGGGACCTTGCTCCTTGGGACAGGCCTCCAAATAAGGTTGGTTCCTCTACCCATCTATGCTAACACTACTCTTAAGCTAAGCCATTGATTACAGGGGGAAAAGGGAAAGGAGAAATGCATGAAATAAACTAAGCAATAGGAGTGGTGATTTCACCAAAATAGAAAGTGGATCATTTTCCCTGAAATGGGAGCAAGAAGACAAATGCAAGGCCAAGAGGGCAGAAACAAGCCACAGTTCAACTCTGTACTTCATCAAACTTGACTGCCCTGCATGATTGACACAGTGAACTGAAACCATGCAAATATAGCTCACACACAACATGAAATGGAAAAACAGAGAGGTAAGGAGACAAGAATAGGAGTCAAAGGGCAGAAGAGAGCCACAATAAACATCATATTATTGTCCCTGAATATACATAGTTCATTTTCAGCCATTTGGAAGGCACTGAAGGCATTGCACAAGTCCAGATCAGAGGTCTGCAACTCAGAATGTTCAGCCACCATTTGGGCATGGTAACTTTACATTCGGGAGAGAATCCTTTACAATGAAAACTAAGTTGCATTATAAACAGAAAGAAGAGAAGAGAAAGGATCAAAAGATCTCCATAAATCAATAAGATCACCCACTTCTCAACCACCAAAGGAACAATTGACATGAAGATGTGCAGACCAAGTATTGGCGCCATGGCTTGTCTTGGATGATGTAAAATCATATCAGATCATGTCGGGATTGCTCAAAATAATTTAATGCTGGTTGTTGGGGGGGATTTGATCTGATTTGGGTGCCATTGATTGAGAAACAAGCTAAAAACGCCTCCAAACGTTGTCTCAAAGTTCTCCTTGATCTCTCAATTATTCTCCGTGAAAATAATCCTAGAATGAAGCTCTTCTCAAGACCTTTCCAATGATGTATCACGTGCAGGTGAACAAGATCTTTGGATCAAAAGATATGAGTATTTGAAACTGGTTTAGAACATGGTCACAGAGCTCAAATTCAAAACCATTGTGGGTCCCTTTAACTTGATTGTTTGATCACAAAACACACCTAAAGTGACCCACAACTACTCCCATCATGATCTACTCTCCAAGAGCTTTCCAAAAAGACTGATTTTGTGTGATTTGGTGGTCCTGATCAAAAGATATGATCATTTAAAGATCCCCATGCCGTTTGGTATAGATGACGGCCACAGGGACGTCAAATTTAACCTCTAGATCACTTTTGCTTGCGTGTCGATCTCTCATTGGCGCTTTTGATCCAACATCCTGCTCATATCTTGTGCCACATGTCTCCATTTGATTAGATTTGGGATCTCCTTATGTTCTTAGGGATTCTAAGCTCTTGGGTCTCACGGGGGTCACTTTTGATCACTTGAGTTTGAAGCGGCCTGTGATTGGTCCACGTGGACCAATCATGGCCCTTTTGTGTTTTACGGGGCCACCGGGGTCACCTTATGTCCTTGCTCAAGCTCAGGCCTGCCCATTAAACTGTTTTAGGGTTGCCTTTATGTATCAAGATCTTGGGATCTCGGGATCCCAAGACCCATCCCTTGGTTGCACCTCCGCCACTTTACTGAGATCCCTGAGAGCTCGACTAGCTAGGGATTGATCCACGATCCTTTGACTTGTGACCCGCAATCTAAACTCAAACCATGATCCTTTATGTTCCCCATCGTCATTGGTCCACGTGGACCACTGACGGGCTTTCGTGATTCTCAGGTTCGTGATTCCTTGATTCAACACTTTGCCGATTTTGCCGACCAACTCTCAACTCACCTTGAAGCTCAATGATCAAATCGATCAACTCAGCTCTTGACCTTAGTGGACCAACTCGTGATCATGGCTTAGCTCAACTCAGGCAAAAGTTAAGTGTTCCAAGCCCTCAACTCCAAATCGGCTTAGTGACCAACCCGTAACACTTATGTATGCGACCCAAACCTTTCTCCACAACACATATAGGATTTTTAATCTGAAGTGACCCCTCCTTGAGGGTGAACCGAGCGACCTAATGACCGCCAAGTGCCCTCCTTGTGACCCGATTAAATTTGACAGCTTGGATCCTTAGAGAATGAATTGTTTGGATGTCACCAACCCGTTTTGAGGCCAAAACACAAGATTTTGATCAAGTTTTTCTCTGATTCAACTGTATGATCTTGGAGCTGATCTGTGCAAGTGAATTTGACAAGTTTGAAGATACCAAGGTGTCCAAAATGAATCAATAATCATGATCAAAGCCTCCAAGTCTAGAATTTGTAATCAGTTGCCCAAAAATGAAGTGTGAGATCATTTTTGGCAACAGGACCTAAAATTAAATATTTAAAAGAATGTAATTCAAAACCTTTGGAAGGATGAAAAGTTAAAAGATAAAAGAAATTTATCTTATTACAAAGACATCATTCTTCCAAATCAGAGGAAAACCCTCTCAATGAGCACCATGATGAGAGTTCACAGTCACAAAGTGTACCAGATTTTGATGCCTTGTACCAAGATCCACCTACATTTTCAGCTGAGGCCATTCACAAGGAAGTGTTTGCTAGGGTTTCCGATACAGTAGAGGAGACACTTGTAGCAGCGATGTACAAATTGCAATGGAAAATCAATACCATCATAGAAAACATATGTGACAATATTCTAAGGCATGTGTGAGTTATTATGTCTCGTCATTCTCTACATTCATAATCTCATTTTCATATATTTAGCGTGCCATTATTTCCATGATTTATTTGACAGCCATGCTTGAGCTCTCCTTCACATTTTTATCTAGCAGTCATCCCCTTGGGTCCTTCCCGGTCCCCTTGGGCTCTTATTGCCTTCTCCCTCTTGGGTTTATCCATTTGTGAGCTATTATATGTCTTGTCATTCCCTACATTCATATTCTTATTTTCATATATTTCACATGTCATTATTTCCATGATTTATTTGACAACTATGCTTTAGTTCTCCTTCACATTTTTATTTAGCAGTCATCCCCTGGGTCCTTCCTGGTTCCCTTGAGCTTTTATTACCTTCTACCTCTTATATTTATCTAACAAACTTCGCCCACTAGGTTTTTGGTCCCCTTGGGTTCATATGACCTTTTCCCTCTTCAGTTGATTTGGAAGCCACCCCCTTGGGTCCATCCTAGTCTTCTTTTGTTCTTACTACCTTTTTCCCTCATGGATTTATCTAATTCTTGGCTTGTGCTAGACCTATCATGAACTACATATACCCCCTAGCTTAGATTTTACCAAAGGTTTTCAACAATATTTATTTCTTTTTATCAATCCTACCACTTCTTCTATCTGGAATCTCAATTTTTTTCATCCTAGTGGCATAAAATGAAATTAACCATGAAAGAAAATGTGCCAAGTTAATCCAAACACAATAGGATTTTAAGAGTTTTCAGAAATTAAAGAGGACCTAAAGTTTGGGATCATGTGCAATCAAGCATGAAAACCTTCAAAGTTTAGACCTAGTGGTGTGCACAAAAAGGGTTCATCCACAGATTAAACCCTAGGTGTAAGACAGTTGAGGTTCACCAAAATGTATGCATATAAATATGCCTACCTTTATTTAAGCATTATAAACATGTAGAACACTATAAGCTATGCCTGATTAACTGCACAATCAAACATGTAAGGAGATAGAAGGCTTTTAGCTTGTTTAAAAGATTGTCCCGATCTGAACATGTCCACACATGTGCACAAATAACCAAGACCTGTCCACACACAAATCTAAGTCTGAAAAGGGACACTGTCAAGACTGTACGTCCATAACTGATTCATATGAGGACCATACAGACAATCCTGGTCAGAATATGTGAAGCCCAATTGCAAATAGTTGACCATGTGTGCATGCTTCTGATTTATTTACTCTTCTAAATTTGCACACTTCTGCTCCTATGCTCCTGAAATCGACAAATCCTACAATTTTGAAATGGATAAGGGTCTGGTATGAGTGTCAGCCTAGACAGGGTTAAGACTGTCCCTTTGGCCTTTCTAATTTGTCCGACCCCTCAAAAATAACAAAGAAATTCCAAGTCAATAAATGGAAATTGCTTAGCAGAAATAGCTCCAATGAGATGCTTCCACAAAATGCTTGCTAAGGATTATATAAGAGATCAATTGTACTTGATGATCGAATGAACCTAATCATTTCACTATTTACAAATGACTTGAATTCAAACATGGTGAAATTGGCATGCATGACCGACTTCTAATGGCTAGAAACGAGAAAGGCGGAAAGAGAGATGGCCCATTTTTTTATGAGAGTGTCACAATCAAACGTGCAAGGCCATACGGTTGATCATGATAGGTGTAGGACCATACGGCTGGTCCTGACAAGTATTAGGACCATACGACCGGTCATAGCTATAAGACGAAAATATAAAGCTGATATGGAGGTTGCTAGGGGATGTGCAAAAGGGATTTCAAGCTTTGGAACCTCTCACTTAGGTATAAATTGAAAATTGCATTTTCTGCCTTCTTCTTTGAAGCGATTTTTCATCCTTCCTACTCAATGAGAATAGGATGATTGTTCCAACCTGCAGCTCCAAAACCAGATTGGTTATGGCTGTATCATGTCCTTGAAGTATCTCAAATGGTGTCCATACCTTTTTTTCCACCATGGCAACACTTGCATTCTTTTTGATGCCATAGCCGTGTCACGATGATTTTGGTGTCTTCTTGCTGGCTGATTGCTACAAGTGTTTCTTCCACTTTTGTGTTGAACTTTTTGGTTCATGCAGCTCCATGATGTTAAAGTTGCATGTTTGAACCTTCCTCCCTCCCAATAAAAGAGTGGCGAACTATCCTCCAATTGCTTTTCTTCTTTTCCATGGAGAGTAAGCCAAGGGCGGGCTGTCACAACTTCAATTGCCGTGCTAAATTATACTTAGCTGAAACACACATTGTTATGTTCATTACAATATGTTATCAAAATGATCTTGTATACACGTTACAACCCATCGTAATGAGAAACAGCATACTACAATGGCTGTTATGTTTAAATCAACTTGTATACAAATATGTTTTAAGATTTCAACTACAACTCATTGGCATAGCAGAACATGCACAATACAATGTATTGCCATGCTCAAATTTGCATGCTGCAACAATTGCCATGTGAAGAATTTACATGCTACAACACATTGAATTGAGAAGAATATGCATGCTATAATAAGGGGAAAATACAAACGAGCTTGTTGCCAGCAATTGTGATGCTTCGCTTTCAATCTATAAATGCTGCTCAACATACTAGAAGTGCTCACCCAACTTCTTGCTTGAAGTGTTCTCTCTCAAAGTGCTTCCTTTCCACCTTCCCTGATATGCACATGCTACAACAGGCGGTGAGAATGCCACATATGATTTAAAATTTTAAATATACATGAACATGAAACATGAGAATGTAAATGGCTGAAAATGACAACCTCTTGCATATGGCCCTACTAGTGCCTCTCAAGTATACATGCTGCTCCATACTTATTCTTGATGAGTGGAATGTCTTCCTACTTGCCAGACCAACTGGTGTTAGTTCCCTGCTTATGTATGCCAACAAATTGAACCATGAATACAATTTTGGGGTGCTAATCACCTTCAATACCGCTTGTACTTATGGATGCCCATCAACTTGAATATACTTCTTTACAAGATTTTCCTGGCCCAATATGTAAATACTCAGTCCAAGTATCAAAAGACAATTCCTTGCCAATACTTGTTTACAATGGCGATGGAAATACATAAGAAGAATGTTTTTCCATGCTTGCTTCTACCTTGGCAAAGCTTGGCTTCTTTTTGTGCTATGGTAGGCTATTCTTCTTCCCCTTATGTTTACAAATACTCTTGCTTGCCTTTGCTGCTCTTGGGAAAAGATGCGGATGACATTTCCAACACTTTGCATCTCTATGCCCACTTACCTTGCAATGACTACAAAAATTATTGGACTTGCACATACTCATGAAAAGAGTCTTCTCACCTCCTTGGAGGGTGACTTCTTGCTTCTTGTCTTCCACATTTTGCTCTTCATGCTGATTTAAAGAGCGGGTCCTTCCCTTCCCTCTTTTTATAGAGAGCTTAAGCTCTTTCATGGTAGATGTTTTCCTCACATACAATGGTACGCTTCCAACATTTTGTGCAGGGATAGGTATCCCAAAAGTCATGCGCTTCCTGGCCTTTCCTTTTACATCAAGAAATAAATGTTGGAAGACTTATCTTTTGCATGCCTTCCTTGGTTGCCTTTTTGCTTGCTTCATGCCTTTGCTTGGAATTCCAAGTGGAGAAGCTTCTTGGAGTTCCATAACCTCCCCATCTCTTCTTGAAATTGGAATATCGTGGATGAAGTGGTTCCTTCATTGTTTGAAGGTTACCCTCCATTTGGAGGTGCTTCTTTGGCCATTTGAGAAGCAGGAATGCTACCTTCCTCTTGATTGGAATGCCGTCCACTTTTTGTAGGCTCCCTACACTTTTCTTGAAACTTTAGCATGACTTCACAAGAAGAATTTTAATGACGCTGTTACCTTCTTTGGGCAGACTTTGGTGAAGAGGTGGCTTGGACTCATCTAAGGAAGCTACTCTTGCTTGAGCTGCATTCGAATATTCTCCTGCCTCCATATGGTCACCAACATACGCTAGGCCGGCTATTGGGGTCTCTCCTCAACATCGATGAGGTTGATTATTCCTTGGCCATCCTTACCAAGACCTTAGCCATTGTATCCCGTCTTCAATAAGAACTAAAATCCAATGCCTTTAGTATAGTCCTCAAAGTTACCAAGGGACTCGTATTGCATCTCCTACAGAGATTCACCAATGAGCGGGGTGCTTACTTCGCTTTCCTCTTTTATGAATTGATCTATTTGTGTAGAGGTGAGCTTCTTTGGAATAGAGAAATACTCTTTTCGTTTTTAACTCTTTGTGTATTTCTTGGAGCTTGGCCGGAATCTCCTTCGTTGCAGCCAATTTTCACTCCATTTTCCCTATCTCATCAAGAAAATACTCCCTGTATGCAAATAATTGAGCTCTACATTTCTCTATTTATTCTATAATACCAATAAGGGAATGTGTGGGGAGCCAATTTATCTTTTTTTCTCCTCTTCCAAGTGCTGGACCATCTGATTTAGTTCTTGGTTCTCCTCCTGTATTTGCAGATTGCAAGCTTAGAGCTCTTCTAGGCTCTTCCACTTTAAATTATTGCCAATGTCTAATCTATGCAACCTTCTACAATTCTGCAGTAATTTTGTCAAACAATTGGCATTCAACCTTGCTACAATTCACTAACCATGATGCATTGGCCAAACCCTCTAAAATCCACAATGAGATTGTTTCTCTGATACCAAAATGATCCCTAAAGTTGTGAAGACTATGCTTACTACAATTTCACAAGATGGGCCATGTTGCTTATTCAATGGATTGCCACTGGAATCCAGCATACGCGGCTGAAACTTAGACATGAGATATAAAAATCCACATAGACATGTATATTTCTAATAAAACAAGTAGCTGCCTCATCCACCCATACGTGGGATTTGAATGTGTGAAAGCGCAAACATCATCTACACATCAATATGATTTAAATTACAGCCACTACTTCAAGTACAAATGCTCAAAGTGTTGTTCCATTCCAAGAGACTGCTCATTCCATGAAAATTACCAGAAACAACATGAAAGGAAATAAGTTCAAATGCATGCACATAAGAATGCTCCACAAACAAGAGTTTATCCTGAAGAAACCCATTGGAAAACTCATGGAAATGGCTGCCTCTTGGGCTTTGCATTGAACTCAATACAATCACAAAGTGGACATGGAATCAACACCTGCCTCTCCAAGTATTGACTGCAGCTCTTACCCTGGATAACACTATGGAATGGTTCCTCTCAGCTCTCACAAGACTCGCCTTTTTTGCTTTCACCTTGATGGTTGGACATTGAAACCTAACCTACACCTCTAGCTCTTCCTTTACAGTAGTTGAACCACCCCACTTTCAGATTTAGTGAGGCTGATTTGCTTTTTTATTTCATTTCTTATTGAATTTTACTTTTTTCTTTTATTGACATTGGAGATCAAAACTACCCAGAATATTTTATGACCACTTTCTAAAGGTTAAATTTCATTGTTGGATGTTAAAGGTTAATTGTTCTATTTTCAGGGCTGGCTATTGTTAAACATAATTATTTTTGTTCTAAGTTTCGAGACAATAGTTCTATAAGAGATTGTTGTAAAATCCAATTAAGGCAACAGTCTTTTCAGAACGGTAGGAAGATTAATATTAGACAGCATTATCTTCGAGGATGGCAGCAGATTATAAGCCAATAGGCCATAAGGAATGGTAGCAATGTGGATTATGATTTTTAGGCAAAATCCTGTAATGAGCGGTGGCATATGTTAAGCAACAGTCCGATAAGAGATGCTGGTGGCAATGACTAAGGCCTTCAGCCAAACAGTCCTATAAGGGATGATAGCAGTCTCTAAGCCAACATTTACATAAGGGATGCTGGCCAGCAATAGGTAGCAATACTGCCAACATCTACTAGGAGTGAAAATAAATTTAACTCTGACGAACCATACCCATATAAGGTTATCAGCTTCAAGAAAAAAATTATGGTTGGGAAACTAAGAACTAACTCACATGGGCTACATAGTGAACAGGTACATGGATACCTCCAAAAAACACACTGGGAAAAAAGAACCTGTGAGTTGTGTAACTCAAATGAAATAGAAGATGAAGCTCAATTGTTCCTAACATGCCCACCATCTAGAGATATAAGACATGCTTACGCCGATATCTGCAACCATAGCTTGGGTTATGAACTCCTAAATCAGGACAACCAAACAAAGCTCGGTGATTTTATTTTGAATCTAAATGCCCATCAAATCAACCGCGCACACAAATACATATTGATATGGTTGTTAACTGTCCAGGTTTTTTCAATGATTGGAGTGTTGAAAATCATCTCTCAATTATTTTTCATTTTTTTAGGTTTAATTATTTATTATCTTGACATGTTTCTAATTCTTTACTTCTTTTCCGGTCTGCCCAGAGGTAAGGCGCTAATCCTCAATGGTGCCCCATCCATATATCTGGCTCGGGAAACAGAGCCTCCTATATCTCTATCTCAGCTAATCTCCCCCATCTCGGCACTTCAAGTGGGAAGGGTTCAAGGATTCCAAAGAAACTTCAGTTGGAAAGAGCCCAAATATCACAGAGGATGGCTTCAACAAAGACAGCTACAAATCACACTTTGCAGAGAGGATTCAATACGAAATTGCATTTTCTACACATTCTTGTTGGTCCTACATACAATTTGGTCTAGAAGGACATTAAAAGTTAACATCGATCATCAATTTTATATAGAGTTGCTATTTTTCTATAAATGAAGGGAAAATTGTCTATATATTTTCATTTATAAAACGAATAAAATACTCGAAGAATTTCTCATACAGATATTTAATGATATAAGCCCTTAAAAAAAAAGTAACTTTTTTCTTTAAAATCATTCAACGACGATCCTTTACTACGATGACCCCCTGCTTCCATTTTCTTCAGAGCA
Source organism: Taxus chinensis (assembly GCA_019776745.2). Taxonomy (NCBI): domain Eukaryota; kingdom Viridiplantae; phylum Streptophyta; class Pinopsida; order Cupressales; family Taxaceae; genus Taxus; species Taxus chinensis. The sequence goes on along the minus strand of CM034146.1, from coordinate 293,210,451 downwards.
ATATTGATCCCATTGAGAAACACCCCCTTGTAGACAAAAAGAATTTCCATACAAGCTAGAACATTATCGTCACCACAATTTTCGGTAATGCTGCAGAGAACCCGGATTAAGATGATCACGTTACCAGCCTCCAGCATATGTACATAACTCAGCTTGTTGTTTTTCCTGCTTTGCATTTCCCTTATGGTTTTAAACTTTAGTTCAAACTTGGGGCCACCTAAGTAATCTCTAGCATCTCCACAACTGTGCCAGAGTGCTGAGGATGAACAACTACAACATTGTAACTCTGAAAGCTATGAGATCTATACCTTCTCTTTTTGTAGAAACATGAACCTGAACTACTAATTATACCCAGGCCAACAAGTAACAACCCCACTAAAACATACCCCTTCACAACACCCAAAGAGGGAAAAAAAGAAGACATATTCTTTACCATTTTGCACCCACAAAACTTCTTGACCCTTCCTTTGCCAATGGCACAATGGGATTCAGAATCCTATTCATCCAACAAAGGCAGAGTTTACAAATCACTACGAGTTTTGCCAGGAAATCCAGAAGGTGCAGGGAGTAAGGTTCTCCCAATCTAAAGATTCCCGCTAACATCTGCAACAACATCCTGTTTGAAGCACAAACCTTGCCTGCCAGTTTGTTGTTACTTGCATGCAATCTCCAAATACTCAGAAAAAAAAGGTCAGTAGACATACTTTGTTGAACTTATTGCTTGACAACAATACCCCTACATAAACAATCTTGGCTAATTCAAGGGATATTATTTCATTCAAATCTAATCAGGCCACATTAAAAACAACACTGTCGCCCACACCATAGCACATGCAATACAATCAACCAAAACAAATATTATCTCATTTCCATTTAGAGGCCAAAACATTAAGATACCATATATCCTTTGCAAAAATAAGTGATGCATACACCCTCAAAATATGGTTATCAGGTTCCCCAGAGTGGACAATCAAAAGCTGTTTGCATCTGAAGCCCCAAGGATAAGGCCCTTGCGAATATCATTTACTAATAAAGCATTATTTAACAAACAAATAGCAGTTACTATTTGAAAAACTAACAGAGCAGTTAAAATTCCAACTAGCATATTATGGCTCAGTCTTGAGTCTTTTAAAGATGGGCATTTGCTATTGAAGAAAATATTAAATACATTGAACTGCAGCCAAATATGCAAAGTCCTGCTAAAACATCAATAGATGCTAATACTTTAACACTCGAATGGTTTGTGATCCATAATATGATGAAATTCAAACTAGAGAATGCCTCATCGCTCAAGTCAAATTGTTGTAAGCAAGTACCGCATCTCTATATTTGCAAGTCTATTCCCAAAGAAGGATAGACATGTTTTAGTGCAAAATTCAAAATGGTCAAATTACCAGGGCAGCTAATCCAACTTATGTACAAGGTTTACCAGTGCAACTACTCTGCATCCAATCCCCACTCTCACTAGTTTCTCTGTGCTGGTGACATACAGATACAGCAGAAAATACATTGCGAAGCAAAATTTTAACATGAAATCAATGCCAAACAGGTATGCTGACATTGGCAATCTTTTAGTATTTATTGTTGTGTATGTGAGCGTGTCATATCATGGCATGGTATAAGTACCTTTTGTGTCTCAATGCTGACAACTGGGAAGGAGAAATCATGTAAGTCAGTGACCATGGCATGCCATGAGAGACAGTTACTGGAAAAATGCAAAAATCAGGCACTACCGCAGTCCATAGAAGTGCACTTTGAAATCTAGATAATGGACTCTGCATATGTCAGGACACGCAAGGTTCCAATGACTAGCAAAAATAGAATTCGGACAAGTTACAACCACTACTAGAATACATGTATAAAAATAGGACACTAACATTATTTCATACTTAGAATAGGTATAAATTGATTACAAGCAGAAGATGGTATGCATGTCCACAAACTTGACTCAAGGTATGTTAGCATGATTCTCATGAAGAATAGGTATCAGAAGCATCCATTGTTTCAAGAGATTGTACGTAGGTGTAATACTATTACAAGAAAAAGATGGCATGCATGTCCACAACCTTGAAAGTTGACTCGGTATATCAGCATGATTCTCATGAAGAATAGGTGTCAGAAGCATCCATCGTATCAAAAGATTGTAAGTAGATTCACTAAACTGCATGAATATTTACTGCATATGGTAAAGGTATGAATCACTATTCCATTGCAAAAAAATAATTATTTGGTACAACTCAAGCACACAAGAACATGTTCAAAATTTGAGCATTTCATTCTCAACATTGATATGATAATTTTAAAAAAACATGATCAATTTCTTATATAATAAATCTTCAAGTAGTGTTCAACTGTTTTTACCCAAAGCAAAGAAATAGTCCATAATCCCACTCATGCCTAAATAGGTATAATGGTATTCAAACTCATCCTTGGTGTGTTTAAGAAATAGGGTAAAATGAAAGCCAATTCAAAATTTCTCACGAAATAAGAGCTAAATTGCAAGAGGGGCTACATAATTCCTAGTAAGCATTAAATCCTCCAGCAAGAGTTGTTTTTTCATGTTTTTCAAAAAAATAGATTACCTGATGCATGATGCTGCAAATTCCATTAGTGGCTTGGTCTGCCCTGCGCAGCCCAGCAGGCACTTCAGCTCTTCAGAGATTCAATATTCAATCCAAACAAATTTACAAGTAATGGAATCTTAGGACTCGGACTCTTGCCTGCACTACAGTTAAGGACTTGGAATTCTTCAATATGAGATGTGTCGGATGTTTTTGGTCCAGTATGGCCTGATGCCTTGATGAATTCAAATATTGGGCTTCATCGCCTATCAGCATGAGATGGGCTTACGACAATAACTATGAGATGGGCATATGACGATAATTATCCTTACCTGGTGTGGAGTGAATTGATCGGAGCCTATGAAGAGCTGAAGCATCTGTTGGGCTTTCTGGGTGGATTTGTTTCTGAGAAGGCGTGGGGGTAGTCGCCTCCTCGTGATTGTTAGAGCAGAAAGAACCCTTTGGGTTTGTGGTTATTGATGATATTGAGGAGAAGAATAGTGCAGGGTAATTATGTGTAATAAAACAAGATATGTGGCACTGAGGGTTGGCAATGGCATTGTAAGAAAGGGAGGGAATCTGCCTTGTCAAATCCCCATCGATGGTGTTGTAAAAACCCCGAAAAACATTCCCAGAATCAAGAATTGTTTACACCGGTTCAGACTATAGTCTAAGAGAGTTGAAGGGCATTGAACAAAAAATTATTGTTTTGGATCTCTTAAATTCACGGTAGGGGAAAGGACCCCATCTCCGAGCAGGGCCCTTTGACCGAGACTATTTTGGCACAAATAAATATTATTGTCTATACACAGTTAACCAAATACTCAACCAAAAAAGTACATAAAACTGTACATGATTTCCTTATTCTTTGTCAATTTTAAGATGTGCAAATGTTCTAATTTTTAAACATAAATAAATGTCATTTCCTACAACTTGAGGGTCACATTTAAAGTTTAGAAACTCCCACATGAATATAATAATATCATCTCCATTACTATTCTGACCCCATTTACATTGCTGATGGGCTTCAACATGTACAAATATTATTATTTTTTGCACAATTATACATCCATTCCTTATCAATACACATATCCTTGAGCAAACATTGTTCATCTATATTTATCCAACCTCCACTGCCTTTTCTACAATTAATAGGGGTACCTGCAAACATAAAAAAATCATTAAGGCTCACCATTTACAAGAAAAAGTCACCATTATTATAGATTTTTAGCAGATTTCAAAAAACAACATTCAATAAAACAACTGTAATTCGAATTTTTTAAAATAAAAATGATACATTTCCCTCCCAAATTCCCAATTCCCACCAAAATCTCTCACATCCACTTTAATACAAATCCATTGATCAAGAAGATTTTTAAATCCAATGGCTCAAATTTCATTATTTCTCAATCAATCCGTGCCAACCCCTCTCAGCCAATAGAAACCAATGCCAGATTACCAAAAGATAAATTCAAAGCAATAAAATCTATAAATTGAGATGAGTCGTATGCATCTTTGTTACTTTCTTGCTGCCCTTTTCCATGTTCAATTTTCTTGCTACACAGATACAGACTCACTCTTTTCCACCATCATTTTTCTTGCTGCACAAATACAACTGCACAGATACAGATCAACATCTCTACCATCATCAATTTTCTTGCTGCACAAATACAACTGCACAGATACAGAAGAACATTTTTCCAGCATCAAATTTCTTGTTGCACAGATACAACTGCACAGATACAGAAGAACAGAGTACTTCCAGGACTGATTTTCTTGCTCCACAAATACAAAATAGTAAAATATTTCTGAAATTTCCAGGTGCAATAGTTGTTCACCTTTTGTATTAAGCACTATTTTTAAAAATTGTCTCTTTTTTTCTCCAAACATTTTTAGATCTCACATTTAACCATTAAATTTGTTATGAACATTAGGAAGTTTGAATATGTAGATAGTTTACAAACATCATTAAATTTGCAAGAATGAACAACTTCGTTATTGCAAATTCATGTTGTTTATACTCTATCTACAAATTTAAACTCACTCGTGTGCATAATTAATTTAATGTTCACTTGTCCCTCCAAATATGATTTTTTGTGCTAAATAAATCATAATTTTCTTAAATTTTGAACACATTTTTAGAAATGTATAGGAATCTGTAGAAGTAATGATTTTTGTGTTTCTCTTTGCCGTAAACAGATAAAATCCAGAAATAGCGATTTCTTTGATTTTCTGAAATAGCCATATTGCTTTTCCAATATTCAAAATAAAAATTTATTTATTTTCTGAACTAGCCACTACTTCTTTCGCAGCCTCTAAAATTCTACATGCATAGTATTAGATGTACACATTCATACGGTGTTAAATTTACCTCCATATACATAGTGCATCCAAATTTGCTAAATAGTCTCGGTCAAAGGCCCCTGCATATGTTACACAGCCACGTAGACTGCTAACTAGGATTCCAAATCAGCACACTGGATTTGTCAATGTTTTATGAATCTTAAAATGTATCTTTGAAACCTGTTCACATTTTGTATGACACATGGAAATAGAATTACATGCATACTATTAGAAATGACCCAATATAAATATCAGACCCATCACCGTTGTTTTTAAAATGGTATGACAACACGTATTTTAGTGGGAAGCCGCGCATTTGAGGTGACAGTAAATGTACAGTGGTTGCTATTAAAGCGGTAACAGGTGGATTAATATCTCCACCGACTCACCATAGTTTTCCATCACCGTCCCTGTAATGGTGCATTCAACCCCCATAAACTGTGCATTCAATCCCCATTAACTGTGCATTCACTCGTAGTTTTCATTGCAATGCAGGCAGGTCCAGTTTTCTACAGCGGTTATTTTTGTCAAAGTTCCTTGTATTTCACAATGGCACGTGCAAAGCAGACATCCAAAGGACCAGTGAGAAGGTTGAGAAGCAACTTGCAAAGAAGGGCAAAGTTTACAAATCTGTCTTTTGATGAAGATAAAATTGCTGGGACACAAGCTCAAAAAACCAAAACTTCCAACAGAAAGAATAATCCTTCAAGAGCCAAATCACAAGATTCAGGCATGGATAACGCTGCTCAATTACAACCTCAGAAAAATATGTCTTCCACTCGAAGGAGCAATTCATCAAAAGGAAAAGAACAATTTGTGGATGAGAATATCAGAATTACAGATGAACCTGAATTCAACACTAGTATGAACCCAAATGTTGAAGTAACTGGAGGGTCTTCTATAACAAAGAAAGTATACATAAGAGGACAATGGACAGAAGCAGACATGAAGGCTGCCATGAGGGACGTGGAGGAGAATGGAATGTCAACAAGAAAAGCAGCATCTAAGTGGGGTATCCCTGCCACAAACGTGACTGATTGGTTGTATGGAAAAAGAACCACTAAGAGGCTGGGACCTCCAACAGTTCTGACAGAGAATGAAGAGCAGGAAATTGTGACATGGTGCAAAGATATGGCTGAACTTGGCCATGGTCTTGAAGTCATTCACTTAAAGGCCTATGTAGCTCATATATGTCAAAGCAGACCAAATCCATTCAATGATGGTCTACCAGGAAAATCATGGTGGTATGGGTTCCGTAGGCGCCATCCTGATTTGACAATAAGAACTGCGGAGGGCCTTGATAGAGATAGAGCAGTCATGTTACGACCAAGAATCGTTGCTGCTTTCTATGATAACTTGCAAAAAATGTATACAACAAATCAATATGGGCCCAATAAAATATGGAATTGTGATGAAACTGGTGTACAAGCAGGAAGGAATTGTGGCATGCGTGTGATTGCTAAATTAGGTTGTAGAAGTGTTCCACACATTATGTCAAAAAGTAGAGAATGGATTACTGTATTATGTTGTGTTAATGCAGCAGGACAAAGCATTCCTGGATTTTATCTTTTTAAGGCAAAGAGACAACTTAAAAACTATATAGCTGGATGTGAACCTGGAGCATGCATGGCAGCGCAACCACATGCGTGGATGACAAAGGAGTTGTTTTTGAATTGGCTGCATCATTTTGCAAGATCTGTGCCTGGCGGAGTTTCACCAACAAATAGGCATCTTCTAATATTTGATGGTCATGGCAGCCATGTAGCTTTTGGCACAATCCAAGAAGCTAGAAATCTAGGAATTGACCTTGTGACTTTGCCAGCTCATACCAGTCACAAACTTCAACCATTAGATGTTAGTGTTTTCTCTCCATTCAAGAACTACTTCAAATCAATGAGGTCCAAATGGATGGCAAAGAACTCAGGTCTTGAAATCAGGAGGACAGAATTGGCAACACTTAGCAGTCAAGCTTTCCAACTCGCACTTACTCCTAAAAACATCAAAGCAGGTTTTCATAGGACAGGTATATGGCCACTTGATCGTAATGTTGTTTCTAATGATATGAGGCCAAGTGAAGCCTTTCATGTTGAAGAAGACGAGGTGGCAGCTGTTGAAAACATATTGAGGATGGCAGGAATAGAAGATGGAGATGTAGAACGATGTTTAGAAGAAATTAGGAATAATGTGTCAGATAATGAGGATGCACAAAAAACAAAGGAAGTGCATGTTGAGGCAGAATTTTTTGGCATGCCTAAAGATTTAAATCAGCCACATACAATCAATGAAGAAGATGATCACGTTAGTTTCAACAACTCATGTGAGCCAAACACAAGAAGCCACAGATGTTGATGATATCTTGACTTTGCCAACACAGCTCAGCCCACCTCAATGGGTTAAAGAAGGGGCCATAAATCTCAACATGCAAATTGATTTCAACAATGAGGAAGTTTCTCTTTCAATGCCATCCCCTCCCCCGCCTCTTCCAAGTGAGGTGGTACACTATTATGCTGATAATTTGGAGTGGGAGGCACGTGATACATCCCAATTAGATGCCCCAAATTTATCCACACAACATATGGATAAAGGTAACTTCGAAGTTGCTGATTTCATAGCCACACAAGACACTGAAGAGGTGGTTTGCACCCAAAATGACAACCAATCAGTAAGTAAATTCTTAAAGCTACCAATTGAGAGGGTTCACAACAACCCTGTGCGGCTAAGTGATGGTGCAATTAGAATTGGTAGGCAATCCCAAATACTTACCTCTGATGAATACTTGCATTTACTTCAAGATCAAGAAGCAAGAAAAAGAGAAATTGAAGATTTGAAGGCAAAGAGAAGGGAGCAGGCAGAAGAAAGGAAAGCCCACATGTTGGTAGAAAAAGAAAAGAAGGGGCAACTTAAAATTGAAAGAGAATTGAAAACGCAGAAAAAAGAAGAAGATAAGTTGCAGCGAAAAAATGAGAAGGAGTTGAAAAGGGAACAAGCCAGACTGTCAAAAGAACATGATAAAAGGATGAAGGAATGGCAACAAGCACAGAAGGAGCCTGATCGACAAAATAGACGTTTGAGTAGTCCCTCTAATCCCCTTCCTGATCAGCATCACATTTTGTTGGACATGTATAACACATTCATGCCTGCTTTTTCTTCCATTATCAATAACCAATCCAGTTGCCCATCTTCTCCTTCAAACAAAGAGACATTTTCAGGAAAATTAGAGCAAGCAATGTTTGGTCAAATTGGCCAACTTTCAAGAACTTTGACAAATGTTCCAGGTAAGCCTGCTACTATGCTACCTCATGTTCTCCAATCTATGAATGCTAGCACATCAGACAGTCACGAGGAAGAGCAGCCTCAAGCATTTCCAGGATTTTGGTCCAGCGGTTGAGTTTGGCTTTATAAATTTTGTCCAATATTACAAAGAATTTCTAAAAATCTACCCATTTAGTAAGTTTTGGCTGATTTTGTCGAATATGTATATATGATTTTGATAAATGTTAGACCGACTTTAATCCTTTGGAAGTCGGATTTAATGTAAATTTTTGTAAGTCTATCGAAATGAATATAAAATAATATATTATTTCTTGTGTGTGAAGTCAGGACTATCCATATATGTATTTTTTATGTTGTCTCCCATTTTATGGGTCCTTGCCAGCATTTGTAAACATAATTAACGCATGCAAATAAAATATACCATATAAAACTGGAATACAACTCAATCATCTCACAGACAAACAATTGTAGACAAAAGATTTTGGATTAAGATAAACAGATCATTGCCTTAGTAAGGTCACAGATGACCTTACCTGTCCAATAAAATTGTGGTCTTCATTCTCATTCACGTATCACTGGCATTGTCATTCTTTTCTACCCTGCAACAAGAACATTACATGAAAAACAAGAACTTATCAGAGCAACTGCTGTTCTCATTTTTCAATTACAAGTGGATTCCAACTGAAATCCAAAAAAAAATAGTTGCGATTTAAATTAGCACCATGTTTTAGATCCTTGAATGTGCAATGAGAATTTGTATTACAATTTAAAAAAGTGCTAGTAGGATCACCTTATTGTAGTGAATTTTACTCATGTCTAGTGCTGTCTGGGGAAGACCACGAAATCTCAGCTTCAGCAGTAGCAGAAGAGACTCGGCTCTTTCACCGAAGAGTTCGTTTTTCTCATTGGTGCTACCTCCAATATTTTAGGTATATGCCAGAGTTTTTAGTTGTCCATTGGTGATTTTTCGATTCCATACGGCTATGGAGGCTTCTACTCGGTTCATTATGTCTAGAATAAGCTTGTGCTTCAGACTGATGCATCCAACGAAGATTTTCAACAAGGCTTCCTGGAGCTGAAGCCAATCTGATGCAATAGGCGATAAAGTGCATCTCCACAGACTAGTTTTTGCAGTCTGCAAAATAACTTATGAAAATATCAGAAACACTGCAGGTGAGCTAATGCATCTTTGACCAATATTCCTTCTATCTCAGTAAAATTATGTGACATAAATCATTGAGATTAGTCTACCTTGGGTAGGTGCTTCTAGGTAAACATAATCCAATCCAGCCATTTGCAGAGAAAGCCACAGAGCATTGATTCGCCATTGCTGCCTTAAGTATTTGACTGACAGACTCCTACTCTGTAAATCCATGCAGTATTTTCTTTGCATTCCTTGAGACGCCTCCTAAAACATAGCATCCAATGTTGCGGAGTCTCGGGATATTCATATGAAGATCTGAGCGCAGTTTATGTCTCCATGATCTGAAAGACATTAATTTTACCATCTCTTGCACCAGTCAGATGAAGAACTAGATCTCCTGGTAGCCATGGATTATCACCATAAAAAAGACTCGATAGTAAAAAAGTAAGGATTAGACATGGAATAAACATTGGGCAGTCTTATAACCTCCATATTGCTTCCATCGAGTTGGTCCAGCGGTTGATGGCACGAATTCTACTATATGATATGTTACAGAGAAAAACCAACCAATTTCCTTGCGCCACATGGATTTACGCTCTAGAGCTAAGGGTTCCAGTTTAGACGGCTCTGTAAAAATGGAGGCAAAGAAAATAACCGCTCTAGGGGAAAGGACCTGCCTGCATTGCTTAGAAAATTACGAGTTCATGCACAGTTAATGGGGCTTGAATGCGCAGTTAATGGGGCTTGAATGCACAGTTAATGGGACGGCGATGGAAAACTATGGTGAGTCGGTGGAGATATTAATCCACCTGTTAGCGCTTTAATACCAACCACTGTAAATTTATTGCCACCTCAAACGCGCGGCTTCCCACTAAAATACGTGTTGTCAGGCGAATTTAAAAGTAGCGGTGATGGGTCTGATATTTATATTGGGTCATTTCTAATAGTATGCATGGAATTCTATTTCCACGTGTCATACAAATTGTGAACAGGTTTCAATGATACATTTTAAGATTCATAAAACGTTGACGAATCCAGCGTGCTGATTTGGAGTCCTAGTTGTCAATCTACGTGGCTGTATAACAAGGGCAACTTATGGTGCTCGGAGATGGGGTCCTTTCCCCTAGTGTATTTAACAGGATAACCCGAGGATATTCTAGGAGTTCGCCATTAGAGGTTACAGATGGTCTAAAGTAATTTATAGATAGCTCAATCACAGACCTCTGTCTTACAGATGTGGGTTCAACTTTCCATAAGTATTCGCGGTGTTTGGAGGGAATCTATTCCACACTCTTGTTATCTTTACAGGTCAGGGTCACTTAGTTAAATAGCCTATGAGATATGGAAACCACTTTTCTATTATTTTCATCATTTATGATCTTCTTCTGTTAGTCTTGATGATGAAGTCTCCTATTTTAGCTATCAACTCTTCAGTGAGTATATTTTGTAGTGACAATGTTGTGAAATTGATTGCATATCTCAAATGAATGTCATTATAAGCATTGCATTTTATAATAAAGTGTTTTTCTGATTCCATTCCCTCGTCTGAGCAAAAGACACAGTCTCTTTTCCCATTTTTCTTTACGCCTTTTCTACCTACATGTTTCGTATCTAATCCGATGAGAGTTAGCCCTTAGTTGAGCTATGAGAATATTGGCTCCATAAGGGATGAGGGCCCCTGTGTAGGCCTTTTGTTGATGACCACAAGTGTAGTTAAATTCTTTGAGGTAGTATCTCTTTTTTCTCCCCATTTTTTCCCACATTATCTATTACAAATGTTTTTATTTCTTTATTGTCCTTGGGCCATCCATTCCAATCAATATCCCATCTTTTCTGTCATGTCCCCTTCTAGTTGACATCTCTCAGAGCACAGGATTAGCCTATTATGTGACCGTCGTAGGCTGATAGGTTGGATAGGGGGTCATGTTGGAGTTTGGCTTAGTTTCAGTTGGCAGTATTTGATCAGTTGGCTTTCATTCTAGCTCGTTCGGACACTTTTAGCCTGCATTGCTATTTTTAGCAGTATTCAGCACTCAGCGAGGGACCCCCTGCTATTTTTAGCAGTATGGATTGATCACGTACAGAATCACTTCAGTGTTCGTCAGCTTCAGACGGTTTGTGCATCGGGTATATATCGAGAGAGATATTAATATTTAATTGATTTAATTAAATATTAATGGTGGGAGCATTATAATATAAAGTTATAATATTTTATTATAACTTAAGTGATTTCAGTGAAGGGGTCGCCCATCATCAGAAAGGGGCCATTCTTGATGAATATATTTTATTATTAAAATTTGGCTGGAGACTATTGAAAGATTAAAATTAAAAGTTCGAATTATTTTTTAATGATTTCCTATTATTGAGGAATTCGCACTTTTCATGAGTATAAGCCATTTGCTTGGGAAAGAAGAAAATTATTATTATTTGGGAATAAAAAAAATTGATCAAGTATGAGCAGAGCACAGGAGCCTAGGGTTTCAGTCTCGAAACATTGGGGAACAAGCCATCTCCAGTGAGTGCAATTCAGAGGGTGTGAAATATCATCTGATTTATTGCCAGGCAGAGGGGATTTCTTCATGCAGAAGAAATTACAGAGCTTCACATTAAGTCAAAATTACAGGGTTTTGGATAGTAGGTTGTCCAGAGAGGTTTTCTTACATCAAGGCGCCAACTTCCATAAGATCTGGAGATCTAGAGAATAGCCGTACTCTTATTTATTATTTGTTGCTGTACCAGATCAAGGGTTTTCTCATTTCTGCTGCAAATACCAGGTTATTCATTGCTGCTGTACCAGATCAAGGGTTTTCTCATTTCTGCTGCAAATACCAGTCATAATCAGGATCAGGGGGAAACAAGGGTTTCTACAGTGGTATCAGAGCTAAATCCTTCCATCCTGAGGGTTTAGCAGTCTTATGCAGCCAGAACAGATTGGGTCTCACAGGTATTACACATGCAGGCGTGCTCTGATTGATAGGCAACAGAGTTCGATTCGGCAGCCGGAAAACATGGCTGATAGGAATGACAGAGCTGACAGGGCAGAGATACCTCATAATGACAGAGATCAAGAAAATGCAGAGGTTTTGCATGCACTCAAGGATTTACGTGCAGGTCAACATCAATCCAATGATGTATTACAACAGTTGACAGTAGCACTTCAGAGACTGGGGACATCGAGGAGACCATCACCACATCGTGACGATGACAGGAGTGATGCAAGTTCACGGAGAATTCCTTGGACAGCTTCACGGACAGTAAACAGGCCTACTAGGCCTACTTTCATGAGACAGGAGCCCCGACGAGGCTATAGCAGGTGAAGAGCATGAGGAGTTGTTCGCTGATACGCTTTATGGCAACGAACGAGGAGTGGGAGTTTGGTACCACCCGAGGTCTGAGAAAGGATTCCTTTTGACCGGTTTGTCACTCAGAGGAGAGAACACAACAGAGGTCGACAGGATTGGAGACCTAGGCACCAGAATAATGACCTAAAACATGCTACGAACCGGCTCACATTAGCGATGTTCGATGGCAGTGGCAAAGTGACAGCCCAAGCGTGAATTAGTAAGCTTGACACATTCCTTACATTGCGTCCAATAGCGGAGAGAGATGCAATCAGGTATGCAGCACTACATTTGGAGGGAGTAGCTTACGACTGGTGGCACCATGGAATGGTGACGCTACAACATGATAGGATCACTTCCTATCAGGAGTTTGTTGACAGGTTGGTAGAGCGTTTTGACAGGAAGGATCCAGAATCCTACTTCAGAGACTTGGCTCAATTGAGATAGAGTGGCATCTTGGAGTCATATATTGGTGACTTTCAGAGGTTATCAGTTATGGTTCTGAACATCTCAGAGAGGTGATTGGTAGTGCTCTTCATGGAGGGATTGACAGAGCCATTGAGAGGCTGGATCAAAGCCTTTGATCCTCCTTCATTACAGGAAGCGATGAAGAAAGCACAGAGCATGGAGTTGGCAGCACCGTCTAGTAGATTCAGCTCCAGAGGTAATTCTTCATTCAGGGATAACAAGGGCTTTAACAAAAACAGGGACAAGTCTGATTTCATCAAAGAAAAATCAGATGCTAAGAACGATTCGAAGATTAAATCAGCAGCGCCACCTTTGGATCGTGAGGCCCTTAACGATCTACGCAGGAAGAAGCTTTGCTTCTACTGCAAAGGCCCCTATGATGCCAATCACGATTGTCCTCTAAGACCTAAGGGCAAGGCAAATCGAGTGATGTGGGCGTATTATGAGGACTCAGAATCAGAAAAATCCGAACAACATGAGAGTTCCAAGGATTCAGAGTCAGAGGCTTCAGAGCCTAGGGCAAAGACAGAGCCAGGGCTTCAGATACAGGAGGCACGCTTATCTAGCATTCAGCAGGAGGGTTCTTTCAGGATCCGTGGAGTGTTGGCAGGACAGAGGGTCATTACCCTACTTGATACAGGTGCCACACACAATTTCATAGATGCTAGATTCGTTGAGAAACACGGGACTCATCATTGAGGAGTTCGAGGGCATTAGGGTTAAGGTGGCCGACGGATACACTTTGAGGTGTGAACACATGATTAAGGATCTCCCTTTACGCTTGAACAATTATGAGTTATAGGCTAATTACTACGTAGTTAACATGGGATACATTGATTTGGTTTTGGGAATGAAGTGGCTTCATTCATTGGAGGAAGTCACTCTTCGTCTCAAGGACATGGAGATCCGTTTTGATGTTGACGGGAAGACACACATGCGTTAAGAAATGATATAAAAATATAATATATTTTTATATACAAATGAGAAAGCAAAATTAAACAGTGAAATTTAATTAATTTTACATAATATCAATAGAATACACATTACTCAAAATTACTACAAGCCAACATTGAGAGCATAGAGAAGAAGAGTGTTTACTATAATGAAAAATAATACCATTTATACACATTTCCCCTCCTAAACTAATTGAACAATTACTTTGTGACCTAACTCCATCTAAAATTTTGCATGCCCTAACTAGAATTTACCACTAATTAGAATTTGCGAGTATTTCATTTTTTATTTTCATGCATTTGTTGTATTAATTTATACATTAATAACTTGTGTATTAATTTCGAAAAGAATTAATTAAACTTCAAGGAGTCACATAAGGTTGGTTTGGGCCCACGTAACTTTATTCTTTGATCGAACTTGGCTTTCGTTTCCCAGACTAGAATTTTCCCAAACAAAAGTTGTGTACATTGCATAATCACTCTACATTTTCATACTTATATCAATTCACAAATGAATTAATTTGACTCATTTTATGACTTAGAATTAAAAAAAAAATTCTAAGAGAATTAAATATGATTTAACATTATAAAGGTATATAATGAGGCATGTTAGAGTCGTAGAAGTAATTCCAAGATGTATTTAAGAGGTATATTCGATTTTAGGGTACTAAGGCATCTATTTAGAGGTAATTATATGGATTTTTTTCAATTTTAAAGCCACATATGAGGAGAAGGGAGGCCGAGTAGGGATTTGTACTCATGTTACAACCAATCAACCATTATTTAGTAAGAGGGGCACTTTTATTGTGGTCACCCCTATTGAAAAAAGGATCATGATATATTGGGGTGTATTTGTTACTAAAAACCAAGCCTAATGTCATGACCCAAAAATCATAATTTCATTTATTGTTAACAAAATATTAATTTGGAATAATAAGTTGGTTTAATTATTGGATTCCTAGATGGTTTATTAACATCATTGATTATGCATGTAATTCAAATAAACTTGATGGATTAAGTTTAAAGAAAAATACATGGATAATTTTATTATGATATGTATGTTTTCATATTACAAAATTTAATGATTAATTTCAATTATGATATCTGGTTATGTCAATGTAGACACAAAATTATGCATGTATCACCACTTTAATATGTTATCGATATGTTGTTATATGCATGAATCTTAAGTGAGAAAAGTACACATTGGTGACACTTTCCCTTGTCCTTGTACATTCTTTGATTGATTTCTATTGTGACTCTCTTCTACACTTCTCAGTTTTGCATTCACTTATGATCAAGTCACAGGGATCCCTATCTTTCTATTTTGTCACATCAATCGTTTGTGGTCTCAGGACACTAGCGCCCAAGCGATTGTGTCCCTTATGGGTGTTCATGTCCTCCTTTTTTGCACATTTTATCATTTTTGTCGGCCTTATTTCTTTTCTTATCATTATCCTGCATTCTTAGTCAACCTTTTGTGTCACTGATGTCAAAATTTAAGTAAAAGATTCATATATATATATATATATATATATATATATATATACACAACATGTTCATTATCATTATGGCTGGTGATTTAATAAAAAGAGTGATATTAAATCTAATTTCAGAGTCACTAATATGATAAAATAAGATAGAATACAAATACTAAGCACTCTAATGATGCAACTTTGTAAGAAAATAGGAGAGATATGATACTTAGCTAATTTACACTTATCTTGGAACAGGTTTGAACTAGAACAACTGATGAACATGTCGAGTAGAGTGTTGGAAATTCTCAATATTAATTTTGGAACTCACGGACAGAGCTGGACACGAGTGCTTGGAATAGGGCGAGGGTGCCTAGGCATTAGAGACCATTTTTAGGCATCGGTGACTGCGCAAATGCTTGGAAACTACTTTCTTCTATTTATCTAGGGTTTCGCACTTATTCGTTGTTAATCACCTATTATTCGTACTTTGATCATTAAGGGTACTTGAAACCTGCAAAACATATCGTAACTACCTGCACAAGCTCACAAAACACATCAAATTGGAATGAAATATGTAATACGTGAGTCGAACTAACCCCGACAGTCACCCGAAGAGTGAACTTATGACTGAACGCTACACTACATTACATACTCCATGTAGTTCTTTGTGCGTGTGTGTGAAATAGTGCCCTTAGGTTACCCTCGCTCCAATGACACTAAGATATCGAGTTATGTCTAGATAAAATGCAAATGTGTGAGATGGAATTCAACACTTCCCCTTTCTTATGTAGTGTATGCAACCCAAAAATGTAGTCCCTTTAATGGTAGTGATAGTATGTAGATGAGATTTCCCCTTTCAAATTACCCTCCAGAATAATTGAAAGGAATGAAAAGAAGATTGTTCCAAGTCATGATCTCAGATGATAATAGCACACCACATTAGATTTGCAAGACAAAAGAGCTAAAACACCATATATGGAAATCCATCATAATCCATAATTCTCAATACATTACAATAGAATGACTTGAATTATTCAATAAGAAAGATGTACATATAGGAGGACGGAAGTGCAACTACTACCTAAATCAGTGGTTAAGAACTCCCACTAACTGATACTGGTAGTTAAGTTAACCCTAAAAGACTAGTAAGCTAACTTCACATAACTGAGAAGCTAACTCAACACAATTAGTAAGCTAACTCCACACAACTAGTACACCTAAGCAAGCTAACCCAACAAGTGTAGGGCTAACACAAGTGTAAGAATTATCCTAATAAATAAATAAAAGGATAAATAATAACTTACACTAACACCTTCCCGTAAGCATAGATTAGGTGGGTGGAAAAGAAGGTGGGTCTCGGAAACAAGGCTTGATGAGGTACCCACGTACAACTGGGAAAAATGGACACCACAAGGTAACCAAAACCAGTAATAACAAAGTAGAGAGAAAAATATTATTGCAGGATATCCTCAAAAGCTTGAATCCAAAAACTTGTACAATGCTGAAGAAGTGTGGTGCACACTATGGTTTGAATCCACTGCTCGATCATATAACTAAAAAATAACTGACACTAGGCTTCACCAGAATAGCTCCATGCAAGGAGACTGTCAATGGAGTGATGTAGAAAAGTGAAAAACAAACACCAAACATAATTTGATCAACTGCTACAAATAGGTGTGCCACGATCCAAGAAAAACCAAGGCAACAAGGTAAGGACATGAGATCAAAATAAATAGGAGTGCCACGATCCAAGAAAAAGCCAAGGTTACAAGGCAAGGGCACGAAACCCAAAGAAGCAGTATCAACACCACACCCTCCCATACTGCAGAATGGGTAGAGTGACACCACAAATCTGTATGAGTTTTCAAAATCAACTACTCGAACACTGACAAACTAACACTGGGCTCCACCAAAATAGCCCCCCACAAGAGAGACTGTCAACATGCCAAAAAAAGTGTCGAAAATACATATCCAAAATATCTCAACAAATAAGAGAGATATAAATGTATACACCCATATATACAATAATGCAATTGTAGACACCAAATTTGGGTCTTACGACGCCCTGTGCCCCGCATCTCGTCTCGCAACCTAACCCTACCTCACCACCTAAACCTTACACACTTAATTATTTATTAATTACCTTATAATTAATAAATCCACATCTCCAACCCTGCCACCTCACCTCGCCACCTCACCATGACCTAGCCCTAACCCTAAACTAACCTAATTAAGACCTATAACTTGGTCTAGACCCACACCCATGACTCATCACCCCTCACCCGCACCAAAACGAACCTAATAATGACTTGACCAAGCCCACAACTGACCCCTCAGGAGAAAAGGAGGGAAAGTTGGCTATTTTACTAAAAATAGCCAACTTTGACCTAATCGACATTGGTCCCTACGCGATCGACGTCAGTTAGGTAACCGCCATCAGTTCCCTGTAAATGACCTCCCCCAACCAAAACAAAGGGATCCAAATTCATTTTGCAAGAGAGGGACAAGTGAGAGAGAGAGAGAGAGAGAAGAGGTTGCAGAGAGGAGTATTGAGCCCAAGACTGTAACTGAGCAACTAGATCACGGTCACACTCATCCAAACATTGGGAGAGTCAGAGGATAGCTTCATCAGCTCACTTCCGATTGCCGGATCATCCCAACTGAGCCTTGCCTTCGCCACTGCATTCCTTGGACCTACATCCACATCAGAAACTAGTAAGTAGTCTCTTTTATTACCTTGTATGCTTCTAGACACTACTTTGTGAACTTTTGATTCATAGTGATTATAAGCTCACTCCTGGATCTACCACCCGGCAGCACCCTGCACCTAACCTTCCTTCACCCATCTCTATATTGCCCCAAAGACAACTTTCTCACTCTCTGAGTCTTCTCTATCACCCTACTACTCCCCTCAACCATCTACCAACCTTCTAAACCCCGTAACCACCTTACAACCAGCCTCCATTTAAAAGCCCCTAAATCATTGCCCCTACCGATATCGGTTATCCCCTCCCGGTACCGGTTTTATAACCACGGTCGGTTATCCAGTGACCGACATCAGTCACTATGACTTATACCAAAAACCAACCTTTCACCTATTTACCTCCAAACAATCTCATATCCAGCCTTGTCTATCCTTGTAACTTGATCTGGACGTATCAATAACCAGTGACCAAACAAACAACATGACATTTTATTATTGGTAGTTTAGTCTCTATTGCTTTTAGTAACGAGGTACCTAAATCATGATTTCACAATAGCTTCTTTATTATCATTTGCATTAATTTGTATTAAAAGGGAACTGACCACCTTCAAAAGGAAGTCTAATATTTCCTGGGCCCAAGGCAGTTCCCTCACTTATTGTTTAACAAAAATCTGGTGGTCTTGCATTCTTATTTACAGGTAGTCCTTCCCAGACAAAAAGGAGCTCTTCACAATCGGTCTGATCTCTCTACGGTATGCACACACCTTCCCAACACTCAATAGGTATTCCTCCTAGCCCTAACCCTTATCTGTTTCTCAAGAGAATGAAAAGATAGAAATAACTCTATTCTGGAACAAAATTCTATGCGAAACATTTTGGCACGCCCGGTGGGACCCTTCTCGGGTTTCTTTCTTTCTTGCTTGTTTTCATATAGGGAGCACACTTGTTGTTTCTTTCTTCTAAATATTCACAAAATATTTTGTCATTTTGGTAAAAGAACTTGTCTTTCTTTCGCATATTTTCATTAGTGAAAGTCATCTTCTTAATCTCTTCTCTTTCTTTGTTTCATCGAATATCATTTTCGATTTGGGTTTAAAACACGTGCATCACATTCTTGCTTGCTATTTTTAATTCTAGTGAATGTAGATTAAGTAACAGGTCATACACGTGGGGGTGATATCCATGGTATTGATGAGAAATTAATCTTACTCTCACTGCACAACACATACCAAATCACATCATAATCTACACAACATCTCAAACATCCCCCCTTTCCGCGGTATTCCTCTGCCCGATTGAGGTAGCCTTACAAGCCAAAACAAACTTGACATCTCCCTTAGGTCTTTTGTTTAGGATTGACATCATCTTGCGTCTAAGGCATAAGCCCAAAGTGATTAAAACTAATCCTAGGGTTAGTCTCTTGATTTGCTTGTGTATCTTGCTTGTTTTTTTTTTTCTTTCAGTTCTGTTTCTCTGTTATACCCTGTCTCAGTGATCACTTCAGACAGTTTGGTGGGTATACTAAGCCTTGTTATCCCCAAACCAGCAGCCTCTTACATTCTCTCTTTGCCTTCACAGTGACCGACACCGGTCCTCTTCTACCGACATCAGTTACACTGACCGACGCCAGCTACCGTCTGACCGACATTGGTTACCAGACCGATATCAGTTACTGTGTTTCACAGTTCCTGACAAACCAGCAACCTACCAATTCCAACATTTTGTTGTTGTTTCTGTTCCTAATTGACTAATTCCCTATTGTATCCTCTTGTCCATGGTTGTTATCACCTGGCAACAAGCCGCAACCATGGTTTCACATGCTTGTTCTGTGTCTTTACCTACATCACCCCCTTTGCATCCTATGGGGAATCCTACAGACACCAGTGCTTTTCCCAAGATCTCTGTAGGAGATCCAGATTTTGCTAAATTTTTGGATGCTAATCTTGGCACTGTACAGTATTATTTGTCTCATACCCCTGACCGTACACCCGATGGTCAGCTCCTCTTTGGTATGCCTATTAGTATAGCCGCTCACTTAGCTCCTTCCCCACCTAATAACTCCACCTCACTGTCTTCATCCTTAGCCCCGTCTCCTAGCTCAGTGGCTTCGGTGGTTCATACTGCACCAATTGGCCTTCCTTTGGTTAATCTAGGGCCCCACATATCACTACCATCCACTACCCCTACCTCATCTCTCTCGCAGATTGCCTCTTTCATAACTTGTTCTCTACCACCTATCCACACGAGCTTTCCCTCTCAGGCTCCGCCCACCTTTTCATTTCCACAAACTCATCCGGTGGCCTCAACATCTTATATAGGACACCCTTATTCAGCCGCCCCAACACATTCATCATCGATACCTTATCAACATTTAACCCCACCATTGTCTAGTAGCGACTCTTGGCCCAATCCTCCTCCGTTTACGATGACAACACCATCATCTAACCCAACCAATGATTTAATCAAACAGATGATGGACAAGATGCAAAATCTTGAGGCTTCTATTTCAGGAAGCCGTAACACCCTGACATATGAGAAAGTTTGTCGTGAGCCTATTCATCCTTCTTTCCCCCTTCATACATATCCTCCTCAATGGGAATTACCAAAATTTACTCGCTTTAGTAGTAAGGAGGACCCTCAACAACACTTGCGATCGTTTAGACATGCCTGCTATCTGATTGCTCATGACGATGCCTTACTACTCCGTACCTTCCCCATGTCCTTATCAGGACCTGCCTTGGAGTGGTACAGTGCTTTAGCCTAGCACTCAATCTTCTCCTTTAACCAGTTAGCCCAATCTTTCTTGGATCACTTCTCCATCAATATTTCCAAGAAAGTATCCATTACCGACCTCTATGCCATCCGACAATTTGAAGACGAGTCTATCGCAGATTTCGTTGGACGATGGCGGGGCCTCATCAACCAACTTACTTATGCCTTACCTCAGGCCAAGCTCATCGAACTCTTTACGCGGGCCTGCGCTAAACACATTTCTCCCACCCTCCAAATTCAAACTTTCCGCACCTTTGATGAGGCCTTTACTATGGCTCGGAAACTAGAGATTCGAGCCTTAGAGGAGGAGAAATTGAAGTTGCGCAACAAAAACTCAAATTTTCGAACCCAAGACTCCACCAATAAACCCAACACCACCAACTCTCACGCATCGGCTGCTTCGAAATCAAAAGGAGCCGTACATGCGGTGATGGTCAAATCTCAAGCACCGTCTAATACCCAACCGAAATCCACCTATAAGTATAAAGCCGAGCCCATCAAGTACACTCCCTTGGGAGAAACTTATGATGTGATCTTGGACAAATTGCTTAAAGTAGGAGCTATCACCTTGCCTCCTATTAAACCTCACTCTGGGTTTGATTCCGCCCGTGCTATACCTTCTTGGTATAAATAAAATGACTTCTGTAACTTCCATCGCGTGAAGGGACACAGCCACGAAAATTGCAAGATGTTGAAAAACATAGTGCAGGAAATGGTTGATGCAGGGGATATAACCCTCGATAATCCTAATGCCCCTGCTAATCGAAATTTAAAAATCTTCAACAAACCATTTCCAAACCATTCATCTAATAGTAACACAAACCAAGAAACCTCAGCCGAGGAGAAGAGTGTGCATGAGATCCATGCGGTTTTCAACTCCCAACCAAGGGCTTCCATCAAGGAAATTCTGAATCGAGCCTCTTCACCAATGCAGGGGTCCTCGCCCCCTTCTCCTTCATCAGGACAAGAGGACAGCCCCACTATTCCTTTACCCATAAAGGAATCAACCACCCAGAGTTCTTTTCTCACAGAAGAGCCTTCTTACACCACATCCCTGCAAGACTGTGAGCGGATGTTATCCAACCTATCTATTTCCCAAACATCTCCTTCCACCACTCTTGCTGCAAAAGAAGAAGGATCGCCACTTTTTCTGTCGTCCTTAGAGGAGAAACCCCTCGAGCCTACATCACCAAACTCCTTAACCATGACGGATCCTCTAGAACATGCCCTCCTCCCTATCAGTTCTTCATCGCCTAAATCTTTCCAGCGACCGGTTGACCTCTTAACACCCATTGATACAGCGCCTCATTCGCCCCCTGTATCACACCCACAGTGGACCGGAATCACAGCCCACTTCTCTTCCATACCAAAATTCCCATCCACACGTGAAGATTGTCATCCCCCAGAAGATAGACGAGTCTTATGGGAACGTTTGAGTACACCATGCTCTACTCAAATGCAAATGACTAATCCAGATACCTCTACCATATACCCGAAGTTTTTACAAAAGCTCAAAATGCCTATGTCCTCACCTTCACCCCCCTCATCTCTACCAAATACCTCATCCACCTCTATCAACATAACCAAACCTTCCCCTACGCTTGGGACTTCACCAATACCCAGCCTGATGCACCCACCTAAATGGTTAGATTTATCCAAAAATAAAGCCGTCAATCCACCTAGGAGACAGACCCAATCTCCTTGAGTCCAATCTATGCCTCCGCCACAACTAAAACCCTCGCCCCCGATCACACCGGTACAACAGACACGGTTTCAACCCTCTCCGTCACACCTACCTTCTATATTGGGTCCTCACCCCTCCACCTTGCCTCAATACACCATGCCTCCCATGTCTTCTTTAACACGACATGCACCTTCTGCACCCATACAGAAATCCATGGGCATCTCAACACCGTCGCCCCAAGTATCCTGCCTACCTACCAACCCTAAGAAAACTTGATCATTGAAGGACTTGTTTGTTGTCACTCCTCTTTCCCCGTGGTTGTTTCTTGCCACCACGTCATCTGTGGCCTCATCATCTAACCAGCTAAACATGACTTCTGCGCAGAAGAAGCCACGCCTAGTTAAACCCAATCATCAAAATCCCTTGCCTAAACCACCACCCGTACGAACCACTCGTACCCAACCATTACCAAAACAATCAATAATCTCACCCACTCAATCCATAGCCTCATCTTCATCTGAATTTGACCCGCTCAAAGGATCTTACGCCAAGATCCTTGATATGTTGGTAGGGGATGCGACCATTTCCCTACCCCCACTCAGACCCTATGATCCATCTAAACCTCTGACCTATAGGTTATGATGAATCTAAAATCTGTGCCTACCACCGCACACCAGGACATAATGTAGAAGGATGCAAAGCTTTGAAAGCCATCCTTCGCCAGTTGCCTATCTCGGATAGAAAATCTAAGAAAGACAACTTACGGAGGGAAAAGCCCTTAGCTTCGATCCCTTCTCCTATACCACCTGTCCCTGCCTTGCCAAAATCTATCATCATTGCAACCCCACCTCTCGAGAACAATGACTTATCCCTGCCATCTTCCTCATCTCGTATTCACGAGATCAACATGATTAGCATTGCTACTCGAGGTCAGAAAAACAATGGAAAAGCTAAAGAGAGCACACCTATGGCCTCTCTTTCTCCTTCCGCCATCCCGATCACACCACCACCTAAAGTGGTTATTCGTGGACCTGCCTATCCAGTCTCTGATGGAGTTTCCCATCGCACCATGATCAAACAACTTCACCAATCTCCTATAAAAATGACACTCTATGATCTCATTCAAACATCTGAATCTCATCGACAAGCTCTAATTGAGATCCTCCAAGGGATAGAGGTCCTACCTAATGAAACCCTACCCGTCGCCTCCATCTTAACACCCAACCACATCACTTCTCTCACCAAACAACCTACCTCCATAACCACCTCTGTCCCTGTACAGCAAGTCACTGCTGTCAGTTTTTCCGAAGAAGAAATTGTTGTCTTTGGTGCAGAAGATCCTGACCCCGCTCTTTTCATCTCAGCTTACGTCTGGGACATCCGGGTACATCGTGTTATGATCGAAGGGGGCGCTAGCCTAAACATCGTCTCTTCCAAAGCCTTCCAACAAATGAATATCCCTCCTAGCTGCATGTGTGCCAACCCCACCATGTTGCGTTCATTCAACGATGCTATTACTTCTACCCTAGGCACCGTGATCCTTAACATTCATGTAGGGCCACGTACCTTGCCCGAACTCTTCTATGTCCTTGAGGGAGAGTTCCAATACAACATGTTGTTAGGCCACCCTTGGATCCGGGCTATGGGATGCGTTCCCTCCACCTTACATAGATGCATAAAATTCGAGTATGAGGGGAAGTCATATACCGTCATAGCTGACACTTCCCCCTTCAAAACCTACAATATGTTATACCGCCCTAATGATGTGCTTGTACCAGTCAAGGCACCCATTGATCCGACCCAACCATCTACTTCAACCACGCCTCAACCATCCACCTTAGTCGCACCCACACCTTCGACCAATGAAACCACCGACGCAAATACCTCTTCCTTCCCTGCGGACAACATCCCAACCTCGGATCCCTTGGTAGGTGTTTTTCAATGCCTTACGCTGGGGGAGTACCACCTATACAACGTTAGCACCTTCCATACCCCACAAGAGTATGGACAGTTACATGCGCATCCTACCTACGACCGTCGTGTGGGGGAGGTGATCTCCTACGTACCACCTAATTGCCGTACCAGCCTAACATATGGGGGTGTCAACGCATCCTCTGTCACCCTTGAACCTCCCCTTGGTGTGGTTCCCTTCCAATCTAATTTTCAATATCTAACCAACCATCATTTCGCCCTCACCTTCCTGACTCGTTGTGCTTGGAAAGGTTTTGGTTTCAGTCTTTATGAACAAGGCCGACATACGATCATTCCCATGACTACACGCAAACACAAAGATCGTAGTGGTCTTGGATTTTCTTAACCACCTACACCAAAGAAACCTCGTGTCAATTGTATCTAGGAAGATGATGAAGTCACCCCTTCCGAACCATCAACGCCCATTTTGCCATCTTCACCCACGGAGTCGATAGACCCGGAATCTATCCCTCCTAACTTTTTTTTTTCATGAATGCTATCTTCCTAGGTCCTCTCACTTATCAACGCGATGGTGAAGACCCATCTTCTCTCCCCCTTTTGTATCCAGACATGATCGAAGAAGACTCGCCTTCGATTAATGTTGTGGAGTGCCAGGATGACGACTCCATCCTCACCTACCTTGGTGCGGATGACTCTTATATTCAACGTGCCTTACCATCTAAAACCCAAACCATGTTGAATGAGTCGACTATAGAAATCAACATCCACACGGAGGACGATCCTCACATTGTAAAGATCAAACAATCTCTCGACGCATCAGAACAAGCCGCCTTCACTACCTTCCTCCATGCCCGCAATCAAGCTTTCGCTTGGTCCTACGCCGACATGCCAGGAATCGATCCTGACATTGCTATCCATAACATCACTCTGAAACCAGACTCCAAACCAGTTAAACAGAAACTGAGAAAAATGCATCCACGCATTGCCCTCTTGGTTAAAGAAGAGCTTCAACGACTCCTTTCTGTTTCTTTCATCTTACCTATTGACTATCCTCAATGGATTTCTAATGTCGTACCTGTCACTAAAGCGACGGGGGGACTTCGGATATGTACAGATTTCTGGGACCTTAACCTCACTTGCCCAAAGGATGACTTCCCCCTACCTAGCATTGATCAACTTGTTGATCTCACTGCGGGCCATGAGATGCTTTCTCTCATGGATGGTTTCTCGGGATACAATCAAATTTTAGTAGCCCCGGCCGATCAACATAAAACCACCTTCATTACCCCCTGGGGGACCTTCTACTATCGTGTCATGCCATTTGGCCTTAAGAATGCTGGTGCAACCTATCAGCGGGCTATGACTTACATTTTTCATGACATTATGCACACTATCCTTGAGGATTATGTCGATGATCTTCTTGGAAAATCCAAACATCGCAGTGAACATCTCGATGTTTTAACCATTATTTTCGATCACCTGTTACAATACTATGTTCATCTTCAACCAAAGAAATGTGTCTTTGGCATCCTTTTGGGAAAACTCCTTGGCTTTATCATCTCTTTGCGTGGCATTGAGGTCAACCCAGCTAAAGTCAAAGCTATCTTAGAAATGCCCCCACCCACTAACCTAAAACAATTGCGTAGTTTGCAGGGAAAACTCCAATCTATCCAACATTTCATCTCACAACTCTCAGATCGATGTCAACCTTTCCATCATCTCCTTAAAAAGGACATTGTCTTTCAATGGAGCGAGGAGTGCCACCAAGCCTTTGAGGCTCTTAAAGCTTATCTCTTGCAGCCACCCGTGCTTATCCCACCTCAGGACGATCACCCTTTCTACCTTTACCTTTCTGCCACCGACCATGCTGTAGGAGCCATGCTCGCACATCGTGACTCTGAGCATCGAGAGCAAGCAGTTTATTACATAAGCCATACTCTTGTGGATTACGAGACTAGGTATACACACGTAGAAAAGTTGTGCCTAGCCCTATCATTCGTGGCCACCAAACTCTGACATTACCTCCTAAATCACAAAACTTTTGTCATCACCAACGCTGACCCCATACATTATATGTACGCCAAACCTCATCTAAACCAACGCATCACCCGATGGCTTATGCTCCTCGCCGACCTCGACCTTGAGTTTGTACACCAGAAATCAGTCAAAGGACAAACTATCGTGGATCAACTCGCGGAAGCCCCTTTACCTGGGGAACAATTTACCAATTTTACTTTCCCTGATGAACTCATTGCAACCCTTTCGCCCAGTGATGCATCTTATCCGATGACCCTCTTCTTCGATGGATCTAAATGTCAGCGTGGTGGAGGGGTGGGCGTTGTTCTCATTCCTCTTGATGGTGAACCTATGCCTCTTTCATTCAGGCTCGATTTCCCCTACACTAACAATACAGTGGAATACGAGGCCCTTGTTTTGGGTCTCCACGTTGCGTTACACTTAGGTGTGAAGTCTATTAACATTTTTGGTGACTCTCAATTGGTAGTAAATCAAGTTACTGGCATCTACCAATGTAAAAATGAGGAACTTCAAAAGTACAAATGTTACATGGATTCACTTTTGACCTTATTTACTCATTATTCTATCCAAACCATTCCACGCTCAACTAATAAATTTGTGGATACTATGGCTTGCTTGGCCTCGCAAATTCCTGCCTCACCAACTGAATCTGACATATTTGTCTTGGTCCAACAACTCTTTGCCCCATCTTACTTAGTCCCAGATGTTTGTATGGTAAATAATGTATCTGCTGATTCGCAGGATACCTGGTATCACCAATTTCACGACTACCTTACAACCTCTGTTCTCCCACCTGACCTTACTAGTAATGGCAAACACACTTTTCTTAAAAGTGTTTCTCGTTATGTCATCATGGGGGGACTCCTCTATAAACGTGGCTTTGATGGTATCCTCCTTCGATGTCTAACCGGTGCTGAAGTCACCCATACCATCCAACAAGTCCATGACGGAATTTGTGGTGGGCACTTTAGTGGCCTTGCCGTGGCCAAGCGGATCCTTCGCCTAGGATATTATTGGCCTACTCTTAATAAAGACTGCTACGAATATGTTAAGCGTTGTGTTATGTGTCAACAACATGCCAACCTTCAACATACTCCCAGCCACCCGCTACAGGTCGCACGAGATCTTTGGCCTTTCTCACAATGGGGTTTAGACCTTATTGGTGAGATTCACCCACCTTCTTCGCAACGTCACCATTGGATCATCACGGCAACCGAATATTACACTAAATGGGTGGAGGCCATTCCACTCATTTCAACCAAAAAAGAGAAAATCGTTGAGTTCATCAATCATCACATTATCTGTCGTTTTGGTGTTCCTCATCGCCTGATAACAGATAATGGCAAATCTTTCAAAAATAAGCTATTACGAGCCCTTTGTGACAACTTTGGTATCAAACTTAGCTTCTCGTCACCCTACTATCCACAAGAAAATGGTCAAGCTGAATCTTCTAACAAAACCTTAACCAAAATTCTCATGAAAGTCGTTAACGATTCTGGGAAAAACTGGCATGATCACATCCCCTTTGCCCTTTGGGCTTATCGTACCAGCATTCGTACTTCCACTAATGCCACACCATTTTCTTTGGTGTATGGTACCAAGGCTATCTTGCCTCTCGAAATACAAATCCCTTCCCTCAGAATATCTCTCCAGGATATTCTCACCAATGATGACTTCCGCCAAGAGCGGTTAGCCCAATTGGAGCTTCTTGACGAGTGTCATCTTACAGCTCTTGACCACCTTCAACTTTATCAAAAGCACATCAAGCATGCTTATGATAAGTGAATTCATGAGCGTACCTTTAAGATTGGTGATCTTGTCCTCAAAGAGAATCAACATGTAACCAAACTAGAAAAGAGCAAACGTGGAAAATTTGCTCCTAATTGGATTGGGCCTTACATTATCACTCACACTTATGGATCAGGTACTTATCGTTTAGCTTCGCTTAATGGTAAACCTGAGCCTGAACCCCTTAATGCCTTGCATCTCCAACCATTCTACTATTGAATTTAGTGTTACATCACTTCTTATCTACCTTGCGCTCGTCCCTTGAGCTCATTTACCACCTCATACACCTTGTTTCGTGCATCTCAAAGTAGAATCAAACTCACGTGGTTTGATCATCACCTCCTCTTAAAGATGCCTTCCCCTTTTTAGTCTGGTCCATGACTTAAAAGTATCAAAATAACAAGTTCTCAATTATACAATTCTGGGATATTCTTGAGTCAAACTTCCTATGAAACTAGATGCTTCATGCCAAACAGACATCTAGACCTCTAAGCTATAAACTAGACTGCTCCCTCGAAGGACAGCTATGTGCAAAGCCGCATCTGCTACTATAAAAAGACTACTCCCTCGAAGGACAGCTATGTGCAAAAGTTGCATCTACTACTATAAGTAGACTACTCCCTTGAAGGACAGCTATACAAAGTCAGCCTCTATCAGAAGCTTCTCACATTGATCAGCTTCGTGAAGACCTCAAGAACAACAAAATGCATATCCCATATAGACTTCCCGCATCGATCAGTCTATATCCAAAAAAATAAAAGCAGTATTCAAAAGCACTTTTGAGTCATGGACTTGTCTATTTAGGTTTGGTTCTCTTTCGTTAGAATAATCACCTTATAACAAGTTCTCTGCGCCCCAGCTATACCATCCACCTCACCTCACCATTCTTCAAAACAACAAAACTCAAGGGACGTGACATATATCTGATATATTGTGATTATACAACTCTTTTCACCTATCAAATTCTCACCTATGCAAGGTACCTAGGGATTCAAGCTCATCCTACGATAATACATGGTTTTTTTAGCTCTATCCAACTATGGAACACTTTTGCCTCTTTTACCCGAAATCTAGGATTATGTGTTGACCTTAATCAGGACACGGTTTCCTATGCTTGGGTAAGCTAACCCTCGCTTCACCTATACCCACACCAACACCAACAAACATTACCCTACCAACATCAAACTTTTACCAACCAACAAATTGCCTAACCACAACCAAATTACCTGAATTCACCTCTCCCTGGTCCTAAGGGAGAACTACATCAGTCTGAGGCCCCTCCTTGCTTTGTGCAATGGGCTATGTAGGCAGCACTTAGGAGACATGGGGTCTCCCAAGGTTAGCTTGACCATCCCCTACCATAACCTATCATGTGTTGTGTTTTCCTTAAAAATATAAATATTTTCGATATCAGTTACCTACTTATTTTAACCTAACTCCTGCCCTTATCCATCAATCTCCATTTTTCACCACATCGCCTACCCCTGGCTTTGCTAAATAGCCTTATTTTGAATTCATCGGCCCGAATTAAGGCCACAACTCACCAATTGCCCTGACCCAAGGCCGCAACCAACCAATCGGCCTGGCCCAAGGCCGCAACCAATCAATTGGCCCGACCCAAGGCCGTAACCAACCAATCGGCCCAACCCAAGGCCGCAACATACCAATTGGCCCGACCCATGGCTGCACCCAACCAATCAGCCCGACCCAAGACCGCACCAATTAAGTACCTTGATCGAGGCCCACAAATTACGATTCTATCCACCCATTATGTAGCTATTTGTTCAATCGAGCTCACCTGTTCATGTTTTAGCATGATTAGGATACTTGAATTGATCAGCCAACCAACTTTGCCTAGACCGAGACCATGACATTTATCTCAACCAAACCAACCATTTGGTACTGGCGAACATGCCTAAATGTTCCGGTACCTTACCTGTTATATCCCCTAGAGCTACTTCCTATGCCTTGGATACTAGGATTATATAAACCTTGTTTGGATAAACTATCGACCTTTGCCTATGAATTACTTGTTTGCTCTTCAAATCATGTACCCTGGTCGCGCAACTGCATTTCAACGTGTGTCTGCTTCCTTGAACTTACCCCACCATCTTACCATCATCTCATCATTATTCACCCTTTATCAACCCTATCCTTGATTTCACGTCGCCTCAATATGTGATAGATTTGAGGGGGATTACCTATACCCTTAACTGGGGCAACCACTTCTTATTATTGTCAGTGCAGCTTTATAAGACAAGCTACACGACAACAAGGGGCAAATGTAGACACCAAATTTGGGTCTTATGACGCCCTGTGCCCCGCATCTCGTCTCGCAACCTAACCCTACCTCACCACCTAAACCTTACACACTTAATTATTTATTAATTACCTTATAATTGATAAATCCACATCTCCAACCCTGCCACCTCACCTCACCACCTCACCATGACCTAGCCCTAACCCTAAACTAACCTAATTAAGACCTATAACTTGGTCTAGACCCACACCCATGACTCATCGCCCCTCACCCGCACCAAAACGAACCTAATAATGACTTGACCAAACCCACAACTGACCCCTCAGGAGAAAAGGAGGGAAAGTTGGATATTTTACTAACAATAGTCAACTTTGACTTAACCGATGCCGGTCCCTACTCGACCGGTGTCAGTTAGGCAACCGCCATCAGTTCCCTATAAATGACCTCCCACAACCAAAGCCAAAGGATCAAAATTCATTTGTAAGAGAGAGACAAGTGAGAAAGAGAGAAGAGATTGTAAAGAAGGGTATTGAGCCCAAGACTGTAGCTGAGCAACTAGATCATTGTCGCACTCATCCAAACATTGGGAGAGTCAGAGGATAGCTTCATCAGCTCACTTCTGATTGCTGGATCATCCCAACTGAGCCTTGCCTTCGCCACTGCATTCCTTGGACCTACATTCACATCAAAAACTAGTAAGTAGTCTCTTTTATTACCTTGTATGCTCCTAGACATTGCTTTGTGAAATTTTGATTCATAGTGATTATAAACTCACTCCTAGATCTACCACCCAGCAATACCCTACACCTAACCTCCATTCATCCATCCCTATATTGAACCAAAGACAACTTTCTCTCTCTCTGAGTCTTCTCTATCACCCTACAACCCCCCTCAACCATCTACCAACCTTCTGAACTCCATAACCACCTTATAACCAACCTGCAATTAAAAGCCCCTACAACACTACCCCTACCGATATCGGTCATCCCCTATCGGTATCAGTTTTATAACCATGGTCGGTTATCCAGTGGCTGACATCAGTCACTGTGACTTATACCAAAAACCAACCTTTCACCCATTTACTTCCAAACAATCTCATATCCAGACTTGTCAATCCCTGTGAATCGATCTGAACGTATCAATAACCAGTGACCAAGCAAACATCATGACATTTTATTATTGGTAGTTTAGTCTCTATTGCTTTTAGTAACAAGGTACCTAAATCATGATTTCGCAATAGCTTATTTATTATCATTTGCATTAATTTGCATTAAAAGGGAACTGACCACCTTCGAAAGGAAGTCTAATATTTCCTGGGCCTCATGTAGTTCCCTCACTTATTGTTTAACGAAAATCTGGTGGTCTTGCATTCTTATTCATAGGTAGTCCTTCCTAGACAAAAAGGAGCTCTTCACAATCGGTCTGATCTCTCGATGGTACGTGTACACCTTCCCAACACTCAACAGGTATTCCTCCTAGCCCTAACCCTTATCTGTTTCTCAAGAGAATGAAAAGATAGAAATAACTCTATTCTGGAACAAAATTCTGTGTGAAACAGCAATACCCAAAATTTTAGGACGTCGGGCTCAACCGAAAATGCATCCACAAGTGATCACAACACCCTCCCAAATTTGGCACTTTATAATTGAGTGCATGTAAATATTACAATGAGTAACAATACCTTTTACATTTGAAATATGTATATAAAAATTTCACCAATGCATAGATCTCGAAAAAATACACAGTTTCAAAAAAAAGATCACCTTAATCCGAGCTACGGATCAAAAGTTACGAGCTCTACAAGGTTTTGCTATTAAAATAATATTTTAACGCTGATCTTTTTAAAAGGTACATGTGACACCCAAATGTCCAAAGGGTAAAAGAGTGCATCCACACGATACATGTTTGTGACCAAAGGATAAAAGCCTGCTCCCAAAACCTAAATGTCCAGAGGGTAAATCATTGCATTCAGAGGGTACACGTTAATATCCAATGGATATAAGAATGCACCCAGAGGGTATAAATCTGCGTCCAGTGGATAAAAGACTACATCCAAAACCGAAATATCCAGAGGGTAAAAGAATGCATCCGAAAGGTACACGTTTATATCTAATGGATAAGAGAATGCACCAAGAGGGTATAGATCTGCGTCTAGTGGATAAAAGACTGCATCCAAAACCAAAATACCAAGAGGGTAAAAGAATGCATTCGGAAGGTACACGCTTATATCCAATGGATGAAAGAATGCACTTAGAGGGTACAGATCTGTGTCCAATGGATAAAATCCTGCATCCAAAACCAAAATACCTAGAGGGTAAAAGAATGCATCTGGAAGGTACACGCTTATATCCAATGGATAAAAGAATGCACCCATAGGGTACAGATTTGTGTTTAGTGGATAAAAGACTGCATCCAAAACCAAAATACTCAGAGGGTAAAAGAATGCATCTGGAAGGTACATGTTTATATCCAATGGATAAAAGTATGCACCCATAGGGTACAGATCTGCGTCTAGTGGATAAAAGACTGCATCTAAAATTGAAATACCCAGAGGGTAAAAGAATGTGTCTGGAAGGTACACGCTTATATCCAATGGATAAAAGAATGCACCCAAATTTGACTGTCTCAAAACACGGTTGAGTTTATAGTCGATTCTATGGTTTTGGCACCTTCCAAATCCAATTCCGCACTCCATTTTGCATAAAAATGCATGCTGCAAAAAATTGCTAACAAATTCCATATACATGAAAAAAATAAACCCTTGTTTACAAAGAAAAACTTACTGGATGTCTACATCCTATATCGCTCTGATACCATGAAAGAAGCACACCTCCCCCAGAGTAGTTCTGGGATGGGTGACGTCCCAGAAAATTCCCAGTGTCACTTCCTCTTAATATGTCGTTGGGCTTGATTGGGTGTATACCCGGCTCCATCATGCAGGAGGGTATTGGCGTAGTAACTGATTAACACGATGAGATCCCTCTCCACCATAAGTTTGAGCTTTTGGTGTGACGACAAGTCGTGTAGCTTTGATACCATGAAAGGAACGAAAAGAAGATTTTTCCAAGCCGCATTAGATTTGTAAGACAAAAGAGCTAAAATACCATATATGGAAATCCATCATAAGCCATAATGCTCAATACATTACAATAGAATGACTTGAATTATTCAATAAGAAAGATGTACATATAGGAGAAGGGAAGTGCAACTACTACCTAAATAAGTGGTTAAGAACTCCCACTAACTGATACTGGTAGTTAAGTTAACTCCAAAAGACTAGTAAGCTAACTTCACATAACTGAGAAGCTAACTCAACACAACTAGTAAGCTAACTCCACATAACTAGTACACCTAAGCAAGCTAACCCAACAAGTGTAGGGCTAACACAAGTGTAAGAATTATCCTAATAAATAAATAAAAGGATAAATAATAACCTACACTAACAATAATAGAGTGTATGTTTTGTATATATATCGATCTCTTGTTTGAATTTTGACACTAGTGATACGACATGCTGACTACGACCTCATGATAAAGATAAGAAAACTAAAAAGGATGACCACAAATGTCAAATTAAGTGAAAAGAACAAAGAGGATAGGAGCACTTGGGCGCCAGTGTCCAGAATGGGTGTTGGTGTCTTGGGATAAATGACGACAAATGTGAAAAGACCAAAAGACAGGGATCCATGTGACCTGACTAGAACTGGGTAAGAAATGACATATGTGAGAGAGAAAGACAATAGAAACAATCAAAGCAACTGGATGGACTAGGAAGTGCGTCACCACTGAATTCTTTTCTTACTTAAAATCCATACATATAACAACAGACTTGGTGGTATAGTAAAATAGTAATATGTGTGTGATTTTGTGTCTACATTTTCCCTTCCTTTATGTTATTTGAATGAAATTCAAATAATGTAAAGGAAGTAAAGGAACATATCTGTGAGAAGTATGAAGAAACCAAATTGCAAAAGTGCGCATAGGATGTAAGAACTTGTAGTGTGGTGAACCATGGATCAACATGTTGACCCATGTAGTGTAAATAGAGATAAAAACCCATTGTAAGGAGCACTTGGAGAAACATTGAGATGATTTGTAGATTTTTGAGATTGTGATTGTTGCTGAAGGAGATTGAAAAGGTAGGGAGTGATCAATTCCCAACCCAATTTTGTATATTTGAAAATGGGATGATTTGGGTGTCCTGTCACTAGAGGAAGAGTGTTGGGGAGAGAGGTCTAGTTTTACTCTCCATCCATGAATACATCCCCAAAATATCCAACCGATGTAGACGGATAGAGACCAAATTTTAGTTCCGATTTAGTTTTTTTTTTATAACGTATTGTTCTGTATTGAAGAACCCATATAAGAACAATATAGGAAAGGGAATGATGTCTCATTTCCCCCACTCTCACAGGTGTCCTGATTTGTATAGTATTAGATGGCTTCCATATTAGGTCATCTAGAAGTGATAGAAATGTAAAGTGACTCCCAAGTTAGGTCATCTAGGAGTGATAGTAATTGTGATGCAACTCCCAAGTTAGGTCATCTAGGAGAGATAGTAAAGTATGCTTATTGTACCAATATATTGATTTGGTCTAAATGATAGAAGATTGATTTGAGATTTTTGTACTTAGTAGATTATCACAGAGATGTTTTTGTGTTTTTGCCCGAGATTAGGTCATTAGGGGGAATAGATTTGAAATAATAGAAAGTATAGAGTGATTTTGTTCCTTTGCTTTGAATAGAATCAGAGAAAAAGATTACAATAGTGATGCGATAAGATTATTGATTGATTATATTGTATCCTAAGAGGGATTGTAAGGTGAATCCGATTGTATGCCCCCTATTGGCAAAAGGGAGAGGGGTGAAGAAACGAGCACTGAGCAAAAAGTAAAAATAAAAGTGAACGAGAGGTAGTATAGAATATATTGTAATAATGTGGGTAGATTGATGAGTACTTGTGCCAGATTTGAATATAGCATTGTGTAATGTGTATACTATGGTGCTAGAAGAAATGTTGATCTGAATGGTACAAATGGGGAAGAAAATGGAGTAACAAGGCTCAAGATATGAGTGAAACCATGTTTCGTGTATTAGTTGGAAAAATGATTTTAAATAGTAACTATAATATATATAAAATTGAATATTGTTATATATAGTAATAGCGAAAAGTGAATAGTGAATAGTGATTTCATTTGTATTGTGTGTGAGTGAAAATTAGAGCTTTGAGTTATGAGGATGCCACATGCTAGAGCAGTGAGTTTGACGAGATTCAAGAGAGTAGTGGCGTAAACGACTGATGAGTTGGTATGTATGAGTATTTTTAGAAAATTATGTGAAATGTGACTATTTTTACCAATTTTTGGAAAATTTGCATTATTTTATTTTTGGCATTTTTGACTTGGGCGAGAGCGGCCGGGGTGTTTTCACCTTTTGGGAGATTGGCGCCTAGTTCTAGGTGTTGGTGACCTGATTTTGGTTGCCCGTGATGCACTCTTGTGCATTGACATTCTAGGACAGGGATTTGGCAGTATGATGTGAAATATTTGTATTTTGATCAGTTTTAGTAATATGATGATCTATTTTGCAACATGTATGATGTACTAATGTAAAAAATTTGATGTGTTTTTTTACACTCCAAAGAGTTTCACGGGGGTCATCATTTGAGCACTTTGCTTACTTTAGGGTTATCTGATGTCGAGTAGTATATATTGGACCGTTCTAGCCTGCGGAACATAGTTGGATTGGGGGAGATAGCCCATAATATGCCTATGTTGACTACCCTATGTGAGAGATGGTGTGTTGATACATGTACATTTTGGTTACCTACTGGTGAGATGGTAGTGACTTTGGAGGATTTGTATCGAATATTGCGACTATCGATTATAGGAGAGAGAGTGCAGGTTGTGAGTATAGTGGATGTCCATAGTCAGATGAGGGTAGTGAGATGATATTTCACTTAGAAAAAGTATAGACAGAGACCCATATCAGTCTAGATGCTATAGCGAGATCTAGTGTTCTGTGATTGTGGAAGTTCATCACATTGATTCTAGCTTCATCGTTGGTAGTAAAGGGTGGTGGAGTGGGTATATTATATAAGATACATGATATTTGTCATCATATAAAGGAGTATGGGATGAGATATACCTAGGTGCGATGTATGTTGGCCCACTTGTACAGAGATTTATATAGATTCACACAAGAGGATCATGGGGGTGGACTAGGAGCTACCATTTGTTACATGTATGGGTATATGAGCGTATTGCTATATTGAGGCCACTCAGTTGGCCACAGGCCGATTGGGCGAGACCCTAGACATTTGCAGCAAGGTAGATAGGCACCTGTATTAGGAGGATATACCAACCACCTATAGTTTGATGCTTAATCAGATGTGTCCAGGGGCCATCATATGGAGGCCATTTAAAGATTATGGTGGTTGGTTGGAGGATGGAGTAGAGTTTCGGTGCATTCGACACACCGTGTGGTTGGAGGACCAATTTCCAGGGATGACATAGCTATTATAGGAGGAGTGTGTATCTAGACAGTTTGGTATGGCTCAGGATGTGCCCCCAGAGCCATGTGTATGGGTGAGAGCTACTAGACAACCAAGGCGGTGAGGAGCGAGGTCAAGTCCAACATGAGCACACCTAGTGCATCATGGTCTAGATGAGGCAGATGCTTCTATGGAGCCGACACAGGTTGATGATATGGGGTGCACCTAGGCCTATTACGAGTGGTGGGCAACACAACGATGGGTGTTATTATTTCCGATTGTCATAGATGTAGCGGTTGAGCTGGCAGTGGGAGGAGTAGAGGGGCAAGTGCCTTCCCCTGATGGAGATGCCCTAGTAGTAGCATTTGAAGAGCGTAAGTATTACTCATTGCTATTTGTTAATTGTTGTTTAGTTGTTGTATATCGTAAATTTTTAGTAATTAATGTGATGTTGTATTGTTACATGTGATGCGTATTGGTCTTTGATTGTTGATTCATCGATATGCACGCTGACGCAGAATGTGCCTCTGGATGTGTTCGTGGGAGGTGGCATGCTAGAGTGAGTAGATGTTATTGCAGGTGAGCATACCAAATTTTTCAAGCCAATGGTGATAACAGAAGCCACATGTACCATGTTATTGAGCGAACGCGATGAGGCTCGTGTGGAGACTGAGTGAGCTAGGGAGGCTGTAGGAGGAGGAGCCCTTGTTTAAGACGTGTTTGTGAGATATGTGGAGCTATAGAGCCAATTCATGGAGCAAATGACCAAGGTGGATATACTGTGGTGACAATTAGAGAGATATAGGGGCTACGATCAGCGATGTAGATTGAGCGGTGAAACATCTAGTTATAAGTCTCTCACAATTATAAATAGTGATAGTGAGGATGATGTATGAGGTATATGGATGTAGTGATGCATGAGGTCTCGTCCAACAATTGTATTTTTGTAACTATGATTTTTGATGGGATATGTATATAGACATGTATTGGATCTCATATGTGTTGTGCAGTTGTATTTATATATGATGTGATATTTGTCATTTATACTTTAGTTTTGTTATATGTTGTATGATTGTCTTGATTGTTGGCTATTTGAAACATATGATGATGTGAATATAATAGGTAATTAGTGAATTGAAGATTATTTGTATGTGAATGAGTAGTATAGTGATATTATGATAAGAATGTATGTATATGATGTAATGTGATAGAGTAGTATAAATGTCAATATGATGTAGAAAGTATAAAAGATGAGACATTGATAGGTGTATAATGAGAAGATGTGAAACAATGTTCATAAGCATGTGTGGTAGAAAATGAGGAGGGGGGAAAGAAGAGAAATTCCCCCCAATGTGAGAATGAGGTTCATTTATAGAATAACCCTCAACAATCAAGAATGAACCATAGAAAAAGAGTGTGTCATCGGGAAATGGTTTGAAAATGTGCGCTAGAAAGATAGATCACGAAGCACAGAGCGTGAAGAGTGAGTGAGGGGATGTTCATTTTGTAACAGATCCCCAATAGTCATGTAATAACCTTAAGAACATGAGTGCTTCATCGGGTAATGAGGTGATCATATGGAGATCACCTACCAAAGATGGATAGGCATGTGAGGGATGGTGGAAGCGTGCGAAGTAGTAACAACATGACTGTAAGAGCCAAATTGAATGTTAGATGAAATGGTGTCGATAATGAGAGGTGTGGCGGTGGGAAGCACAAATGTCAATGGCTTAGGAAGCCAATGAGATGTAGTAGCACTGTGAGGAGGATGAGATGATGTAGTAATGGATGAGCTAGATGAAGGGCGCAAATGGATAATGATCTTAGGAGGTGGATGAATGATAACCTTAGAAGTGGGTAAAGGAGAGAAGTGAATAGCTATGGAAGTGCGCTTATGTGGAATGGGAGAAAGAGACTGCTCACAAGAGCAAGAGCCGAAGGAAATGACACCTTTATCTTCTAATTGTTGTAATTTATCCTGTAGAGCTCAACAGTCATTGACATGGTGGTCATTAATGCGATGGAAATTTTAATAATGGCAATTGCACTGGTGATGCAAGTGACGAGGAGATGTGTTGATTATAAGGTAAGTAGATTATGCACTTATCAAGAAAAGTACACAAGAAATCATGAGGCTTAACAACATATGGAAAGTGTAATGGTTCACAAGGAGGAGGTGGAGAAGACTTAGGTGTATGTTGATGTGGTGGAGGTGAAGGAATATACTTACGCAGAGGTGGGGATGATGACCATTAGAAGAGGAGAAGATGAAATAGTAGAAGTAGTACAAGAAGTATAAGGGGTGATATAACATGTGCCACAATTAAATGTTGTTATGAATTTATAACTTTATAGCACAAAAGCGTAAAAGATTCACATGTATCATATAATAAGTTTTCTTTCAAAGCAAGAACTAAGCCACGACAAAAGATAAATTGCTTTTTTAAATCAATGGGCTCAAATAATAATTGATGTATACAAGAACTAAAGCGTAAAATGTAATCTATAATTGGTTCTTTCTTTCCTTGATACATTGAAGGAGAACATTCATATGTAACCTTAGGACCAATTTTAGAAATAAATGGTTGAAGAAAAACATTCTCTATATCATAATAAGTGCTAATGGACCCATAAGGCAAATGAGTGTACCATTAGAGAGACTTATCAACAAGATAATGGCAGAATACTTTGAGTAATAAGTGATCATTAGAATAAGCAGACATGGTTGATCGATAACGCTTAAGATGTAGATAAGGATTGTCAGTTTCCTCCAAGCATGAGAAGCTAGGCATGATGAAGTCTTTTGGAAAAATGGAACCGTGAATCTTTTTAGGCATAGGATTTCCATGCAAAGTATTATTATCAATGGAAGCATAGTAGACTTTACTTTCAAGAGTGAGAGCATGAACTTGAGCTTATGTTGGGTTTCAGATTTGCACTTGGAATGAAACCACGGTCAGGGGACAAGCAAGTCCCTCCTCTTTAATGGGAGAGGTTCCCTTATTGAAAGCAGGGGAAAAACCTATGTACAAATACACAATCTTTCATTCAATGGTGGTTTCCTGACATCTTGAAATGTGCTTTATGCCTAGAAAGTTATCAATACATGAGGATAGAGGACTTGAAGAGAGGAGGGAGTCAGAAGAAGACAATACTTTCAGGGAAAAGAGATGGCAGAGAAAACCCTTATATGTATTGAAAAATGAGATATAGAATAGAACCATTCACGTTTATAACGGGCACAATCCACAGACTCAAAGTTCTTGAGATTGTATAAACTAGAACACAAAGTTTCTAAGCATGCCAGGATTAAATGATTCACAGATCAGAGAAAGAAGGGAAAAGAAAACAGAGGAAAAAGGGGAAAACCTTTGTATTGATTTCTTCCAATCAAAAATTACAGTTCCAGAATATCAAAATTCCAACCTAGATTATGGATTTGAAAGCTCATGATATAGCTCGCAAGAGACAATTACAACTTCCTTGAGTAAGCAAGAAACAGTTATAACTTCTTCTAAAAGCAAGAAATAGTTAAAAATCATTCCAACATTTGTGCCCTTTCAAATTCTTGATTCACAAAGAAACGTTAATGGCGGAAAAATCATGTTTAAATATACGGCCGTTACATTATTTTTCCAGTTAAAATATGGGCCATTCGATTTGCTTTTACAACTTTAAATTTGGTCCACCCACATGGAAGGAATTGATTGGAGCGGGCCTACAAGCACCTTTTGCATTTTTTGCCTTTGAAGCTGTGCCAGGATGACACATGGAGAGCTCCGCCGGTTCCTTTATACTTAGCCGATTCGGGCCTATTTCCTGCTTGACCTATGTTGACCCCTAGACATGTGGAGGAATGGCGCTCATTTGAGTTTCCATTTTGGAAACACCTCTTAAAACTGCACTGAGATGATGTGTGTCTCCTTCTGCTGGTCTTAGACTTTTCAACGGCCAACTCTGTCTCTCCATTGACTTTGACCACATGGCGAGCTGGTGCTCATTGGAGTTTCTACTTTGGAAACACCTCCTGAAATTACACCGTACTGACGTGTGTCTCCTTCCATCAGTCCTGACGTGGTGAGCTGGCGCTCATTTGGAGATTGGCCCTTTGGTTTCACTTCTGAAATTGTGTCGTTGAGGCACGTGGAGGCTCCCACCGACCCGCTCATACTTAGTCAATTTCAACAATCGGCTCTTCCTCTTTTTGGACCTGGGACATGTGGAGGACTGGCGCAAGTTTGAGAACTACCCCTGGCTTTGACTCTTGAAGTTACACCGATGAGGCATGTGGCGCCATCCACTGAACCTTCCATACTTAGCCGATTTTAGCTTGTTTTACCTTCATTTTGAACCTGGGACACATGGAAAGCCTGCGCTTATTTGAGGATTGTCCCTTGGACCCTACCCCTTGGAGTTGTGTCATTTGGACACATGGATGATTCCACTGATTTTCTTGAAACATGGCCAAACCACATCCAATCAGAGATGCCCATGT
The DNA here is from genome assembly GCA_019776745.2 of Taxus chinensis. NCBI lineage: Eukaryota > Viridiplantae > Streptophyta > Pinopsida > Cupressales > Taxaceae > Taxus > Taxus chinensis. The sequence continues at coordinate 293,168,725 of CM034146.1, read as the reverse complement.
ACTACCCATGGATGCTGGGGTAAAAATTAACAAGGAAGATACACCTGTCATTCCCGACTGTGGGAAGAAATAAAAAGAAGGGAAAAAACTTCACCATTACGCCCGACTTTCAAATTTTTCTCCATCAATGGGAAAACTGCAAACAATGCCAGGCTCGAACGCGATCCAATACTCCAAGGAACAAACTCAAAATTTTGAAACTTGACTTCAAAAGAGGGGAATTTTGAGGGCGACAACAGCTGGCTCTTTCTAGGGATGACTTGGCTTGGAACAAAGACACAAGGCAAGATCAAGAACTGTAGATAACTCTAGGAAAGAGGACCAGTGCCTTATCCATTGGGCAATAGAGTCAAAATCAAAACCAATATAAGGCAACACACAAGATGGGAAAAAGAAACAAAACAAACCAAAAGGAAAAAACAGAAACGAAACACAAAGGAAAGACCAAGCAAAACCAAAACACTGTACAGCAATATACATAGAAGGACTTCCTAGTCACCTAGGACTTGAACAACTTTAGGTACTTCCCACTATAAGGAAGTGGGAGAGGAGATCCATCCATGTAATCCAGATAAAAAGAGTTCTCTCCAGCAAAATGTCTGATTCTAAAAGGACCAAGCCAAAGAGAATCAAACTTACCATGGCTTCCTCATGGCTCATGTCTTTTGTCCCAAAGCAACACAATGTCTCCCACTTGGAAAACTCTAGGTTTGGCTTTCTTGTCAAACAAAGCCTTCACTTTCAACTGATGAGTTGTTATCCTGTCAACCACTTGCAATCTGTCCTCATCAAGCTTCTGAAGGTACAAAATTCTCTTGTCCAAAGAGCTACTGAAACTTGAATCTTCAATGGTTTTCATCAGATGCAAGGCTGGAAATTCCACCGTGACTGGTAGTTGAGCTTCCACACCATACACCACTTGGAAAGGAGACATTCCAATTTCTCTCTTGGGTGTAATTCTATCAGCCCAAAGTGCATCATATAGCTTCTTATGCCAATTCCTCTGAGAATCATTTACAAGCTTTCTAACTATGTTCACCAAGTTCTTGTTTGTTGATTCTGCCTGTCCATTCCCTTGGGGGTAGTAATCTGAAGAATGAGAAAGGGAGATCCCATACCCATAGCAAAAGTCCATCATCTCAGCAGAAGAAAATTTGGAAGCATTTTCAGTCACAATTTTGTTTGGGGTCCCAAACCTGATCAATATGTTCTCCTTAATGAAGTTGCAAACTACCTCGGAAGTAGTGCTCTTAACTGGGATGGCTTCCACCCACTTGGTGAAGTAATCTGTGGCAGTCAACACATGGGTATGTCCCAGCACTGGAAGGTGGGTTAAGAGTTCCAATGAAATCTAATCCCCATTGTTGAAATGGCTCTTCAATCACTACAGGTTTGAGAGGCAAAGCAACCAACTTAGGTCTTCCAACAAATGTTTGGCATGCTTCACATTTACCAACCCATTTTGATGCATCTCTGAATAGAGTGGGCCAATAATAACCAACACGAAGTATTTTATGAGTTGTTACAGTAGAGGAGAAATGACCTCCACAAGCCTGGTCATGAAAAGCAGAGAACAACTTCTTTTGTTGCTCCTTGTCTACACACTTCAAAAACCTTCCATCTATGCCTCGTTTGAACAAAGCATTCTCCCATAGCACATATTGTGCATAGACCTCAGTTTGATGGCTCTCTTCTCTTTGGCACTCAAGTGAGATGGACACTCTCCATAGGTCAGAAAGTGAGCAATGTCAGCATACCATACATCTGTCGAGCTGAGGAACAGAACAACAAGGACATCAACTCCATCTTTGGACAACTCCTTGGCAGCTCCCTCAGCAATGAGTTCACACAGGCCCTTACCCCGAACCAGCTTTGTTGGCTTGATGTCAAGATCATACTCTTGCACCTTTGCTACCCAATTACCTCTCTTGGTTCCAAATTCTTGCTGAGTAAGAATGGATTTGATTGTTGTATCAGGCACCAACACCACAGAATGAGAATTAAGGATGTAAAACCTAAACTGCTTGACAACTTTGACAACTGCAAAAGCATGTTTCTCCATCATGGTGTACTTCAGCTCATGAGTTTTTCAAGACATAACTCATGAATGCAATTGGGAGCTCATGATCTTCAGCATTCTTCTGGGCTAACACAACAGCTAGGGTATTTTCAGTGGCATAACAATAGATAATGAAATCTTTGCTAAAGTCAGGGCACACCAAGATTGGAGTCTTTGCAATAGCCTGTTTAATGTCCTCAAATGATTTCTTCCCTTCAGAGGACCAACCAAAATTTTTCTTCCCTTGCATCATGTGAGCAATGCTCATAGTAAGTTCTGTAAAATCAGGGATGAATCTCCTTAGGAAATTGATCTTACCAAAGAAAGAATGGACACCTTTCTTACTTGATGGAAGAGGAATTTGCTGGATGGCCTGAACTCTCTCCGGATCAATCTTGATCCCTTCCTTTGAAACAATGTGTCCCAACAACTTTCCTTTTGTGACACAAAACACAGACTTCTTAGGGTTTAAAGAAATCCCATGCTCTCTACACTTCTGCAATATTGTTTCAAGGTGTTGGAAGTGATCTGTTCTTGCTTTAGAAAACACTATCAAGTCATCCAAATACACAACAATGCATTTCCCTTTCAAACTGCCAAAATCCAAGTCCATGGCCCTCTGGAAAGTAGCACCAACATTGATGAGACCAAATGGCATCCTCTTGTATGCAAAGGTGCCCCAAGGAGTAGTAAAGGCAGTCTTATGTTGATCTGCAGTATTCACCTCTACTTGATTGTACCCCAAGAATCCATCTAACATAGATAGCATCTCCGAGCCTGTGACAACTTGCAATACTTGGTCCATCATGGGGAGAGGGTAGTTGTCCTTCAAAGAACCCTGATTTAGATTTCTGAAGTCCACACAGATCCGGATCTCACCATTCTTCTTCCTGACAGGCACTATATTAGCAATCCACGTTGAATGGTGGATGGGGAAGATGATCTTAGCCTTCAAAAGCTTTTGTATTTCTTGGAAAATTGTATCAGCTATCTTTGGATTATATTTCCTTTGTTTCTGTTTGAAGGGTTTGATCCCAGGCTTAAGAGGAATGAAATGTTGCATTTCTTTAGGCTGAAAAGCCTTAAGATCATCATAAGAGTAAGCCAAAACATCAACATACCTCTTCAACAGATTCACCACCTTCTTTTTCTCTTCCTGAGTGCAACATTTTCCAATGTTGACCATTTTGGGATCATCAAGACTCCCAATATTCACTTTCTCAGTCTCAGCAGATTGTCGGGCTCCTTGGGAAACTTTAGACTTCATATACCTATCATGTTTATCAAAAAGATCCTCCAAACTCACCAGCCCTTTAGGAATTTTGTTGCCTTTCAGTTTGATGCATCCATCTTGATCCATCTCTTCTTTGACATCCTCTTCATTTGATGACACACACTCTCTAGGTAGATTGTCACTTCCTTCAAAGTACATCTGATCAAAGTTGTCTCTGAGCTCCAAGAAAGAAAGCAAATGCTGGTCATCATTGAAAACTTGCCAATTATTTGCATTGTCAGGCACACTGGGTCTATGGATCATCTCAATGGTGAATTTATCTTGAGGGAAATCAGGATGAGGAATCAAAAGGACCCCCGAAATAGCTAGAGAGTCAGCACCTAGTGTTCCTTTCCCTTGTCACAACTTCAATGGAAAAAAGCATCAAGGAATTCAATGGAATCCCAGACCAGATTCCTATAGTGCTTCAACCTTCTATTCTTTACCTGATAAAGGTCTCTAACTTGTTTTACAATTAGCTCTGCATCTCCACGAGCAAGAAGGTTCTTCACTCCCATCTCCTTCGCCATGCTCAACCCAAGAATGAGGGCCTCATACTCAGTAGTATTGTTGGTATTTTCAAACTGAAATTTGAAGGAGAAAGGATGAACCTTACCCCCAGGAGAAATGAGCACTACACCAGCTCCGGAACCAACTAAGTAACAACTTCCATCAAACTCCAAATTCCACACATCATTAGGATCAAGCAACACTCCCTTTGGCAGACTTGTCTCCTCTTGTGACATGATCATGTAGTTCCCATGCCCAATGTCTGCATATAATATTTGTGCTTTAGGATCATCTGTCTTTTGCACAATATACTCTGCTTGTTTCTCAGGCAACAACTTCTTCATCTTCCCATTGACAGGGATCAAGGCATGTGACCAATCCATTTGGATTTCCCCTCCTACCTCCTTACAGAAATTTCTACTCAGCAACATCCCATATGAAGGAGGAATATCAGCTACCAAAATGGTGGCTAAGACCCTTTTCTCTGGGAAAGCAACAAAAGCTAATTGTGCATCTTTAATTCTACCAACCAAAGGTACTTTCTTACTCTCCATGGAATAACATGAACCAAAGGTACGTGTTAGGGTCAGACCCAAAGCATGGGCTACCTTTGCAGGCATTACATTATCTGATGCTCCTGAATCTATGACACAGTTACTGAGTTTATGGCCAACTATGAGAAGGGTCACATAGAATGGTTCAATTTTCTCATTAGGGGAAGTGACTGCAGCCACAAGGCTTGATTGAGGTGAGGAAGAGGGAGTGGGAAAAAGGACTTTAGAAGAATGGGCTGGGGTTTTAGATTTAGAATTTACAAAGTTAACCATTTTGGCAAAGGCTTTAGGATGGGTTTGATAGAACTCTGCCTCAGAAATCTGAATCTTGGTCTTTTTAAGATGGTCTATAATGTCAAAAGATCTAGATGTGGATGGGGAATCACTACTAGGAGTAGGAGGAGCTTTTGATCTATCAGCTTTATCATTTATTGGACAAGAATTCCCAGAAGCAGAAGTAGAGGGAGAAGGACTAACAGAGCTTACCTTTTGGGTGGAAGTAGTAGGAATAGGAGCTCCTCTTCTTGCAATCACTGGGATGGTGATGGGGTACTCCTTGGATATTTTTGCAGGTTGCACCACTTTTTCCTTTTTGTTGGTCTGCTCCCGGGTCATAACAACATATGACTCACTGTTCATCTCAGCCACTACATCATCATAATCATCTTCATCATCCACACCTTCAGTGGTGAGGAAATGAACTTGAGAACCACCAGGATCCTCTAGTTCTTCATCAGCTTCCTCTTCTTGTTCATCATAGAGCCCATTTTCTTCCTCATCATCAGGCTCAAGAACCTCACAAGTAGCATTGACAGGAACCTTGAGGGGTGGACCTTCAATGGCCAACCTGGTTTGAGAAGAGGGCAAGCGGTTCCTAGGCTGAAAGTTCTTCCTTGGAACATCTTGATATGGAGCATGTTGAGCCAATTGTTTCTTGATGGAAATGAGGTCATTAGCCAACTTTTGCACCAACTGATCTGCATTACCTCCAGGAGGAGAGGAAGAAGAAGATGCTTTGGATTTGAAAAACTCCCTTTTCAGCTTGCCAGACATGATCAAGTCATCTTCCACACTGACAACCAATCTCTGATCAGCATCCAAAGTTGCAAGATTTTCTCTCCTCAAGGCATAGCTTACTTCAGAAATTGAGCATTCAAGAAGAAACACTTCTGAATCTGATCAACAGGCCTAGTATTTAGTGGAATCTTGTTAATCAACTTGTTGAACTTGGCCACAAATTCTCTCATAGGCTCATGTGGCTCCTTCTTGATTTGAGAAATATGAGCTAGCAAAGCATGCACATCTTCAGCAGGTTTGAAACATTGCTCAAATTCAGTCCTCATAGTAGTCCAATTGGTGATGGTCCCAGCAAGAAGATGGTAAAACCAATCTGCAACATTATCTTGCAAGGTCTCCACAAACAACCTAACAGAGACATCCTCATGTTCAACTCCAAGGACCCCACATGCAACAATGAAGGCTGCAATGTGTTCATCAGGGTGCACTTTTCCATCACCTCTAAATTTGGGAAAATTCTTCCTGTTACCCCTAGGTAACTCATGTAATGGTTGAGGAAGAGCCAGAGGCCCAACTCTTTGTCCCCAAGGCCAAGGTGCTGCCATCCTTGGAAATATTTCTTGAAGTGGAACTGAGACACCAACAAGAATTAGGGCATGGAGATTAGGGCTAAGTTGTGCTTGAGGAATGCTACTACTAGAAGCTCTGTCTTCAACAGGAGATGTGCTTGTGGAACGAGCTCTTCTATTTCTTCTTGTTGGAGGAAGTTGAAAACCTTGTTGATCCAGGAGTTGAAATTGGGGATCTTCAATTCCAAGAGCCCTTCTACCACGAGTGTATCTTAGAGTCACCAGATCAAAGAAATGATCAAATTAGTTGTTCTTTTTAGAAAGGAAATTTGTTGAACAAATCCCCAGTAGAGTCGCCAAAAACTGTTGGGTTTCATATTTGCACTTGGAATGAAACCACATTCAGGGGACAAGCAAGTCCCTCCTCTTTAATGGGAGAGGTTCCCTTATTGAAAGCAGGGGAAAAACCTATGTACAAATACACAATATTTCATTCAATGGTGGTTTCCCGATATCTTGAAATGTGCTTTTATGCCTGGAAAGTTATCAATACATGAGGATAGAGGACTTGAAGAGAGGAGGGAGTCAGAAGAAGACAATACTTTCAGGGAAAAGAGATGGCAGAGAAAACCCTTATATGTATTGAGCAAATGAGATATAGAATAGAACCATTCACGTTTATAACGGGCACAATCCACAGACTCAAAGTTCTTGAGATTGTATAAACTAGAACACAAAGTTTCTAAGCATGCAAGGATTAAATGATTCACAGATCAGAGCAAGAAGGAAAGAGAAAACAGAGAAAAAAGGGGAAAACCTTTGTATTGATTTCTTCCAATTCAGAAATTACAGTTTCAGAATATCAAAATTCCAACCCGTACAATGGATTTGAAAGCCCATGATATAGCTCACAAGAGAAGGTTACAACTTCCTCGAGAAAGCAAGAAACAATTACAACTTCCTCGAGCAAGCAAGAAACAAGTTACAACTTATTCCAACCATTCGTGCCCTTTTGAATTCTTGATTCACAAAGAAACGTTAATGGTGGAAAAACCAAGTTCAAATATATGACCGTTACATTATTTTGCCAGTTAAAATATGGGCCATTTGATTTGCTTTTACAACTTTAAATTTGGGCCATCCATGTGGAAGGAATTGATTGGAATGGGCCTACAGATGCCTTTTGCATTTTTTACCTTTAAAGCTACGCCAGGCTGACACATGGAGAGCTCCACTGGTTCCTTTATACTTAGCCGATTTGGGCCAATTTCCTACTTGACTTATGTTGACCCCTAGAAACCTGGAGGGTTGACACTCATTTGAGTTTCTGCTTTGGAAACACCTCTTAAAACTATGCACCGAGCTGACGCGTGTCTCCTTCCACCGGTCTTGGACTTTTCAATGGAAAACTTTGTCTCTCCATTGACTTTGACCATGTGGCGAGCTAGTGCTCATTTGAGTTTCCACTTTGGAAATGCCTCCTGAAATTACGTCGTGCTGACGTGTGTCTCCCTCCATCGGTCCTGATGTGGTGAGCTAGCACTCATTTGGAGATTGGCCCTTTGGTTTCACTTTTGAAATTGCGTCGTTGAGGCACGTGGAGGCTCCCGCCGACCCACTCATACTTAGTCAATTTCAACGATCGGCTCTTCCTCTTTTTGGACCTGGGACATGTGGAGGACTGGTGCAAGTTTGAGAACTACCCCTAGCTTTGACTCTTGAAGTTGTGCTGATGAGGCACATGGCATCGTCCACTGAACCTTCCATACTTAGCTAATTTAGACTTGTTCTGCCTTCATTTTGGACCTGGGACACGTGGAAAGCCTGTGCTTATTTGAGGATTGTCCCTTGTGCCCTACCCTTGGAGTTGCATCGTTTGGATGCGTGGAGGCTTCTGTTGACACTTGAAATATGGCCAAACCACATCCAATCAGATATTCCCACGTACTACCCGTGGATTATGGGGAAAAAAATTAACGGGGACGATACGATTGTCATTCCCGACTGCGGAAAGAAATAAAAAGAAGGGAAAAACTTCACCATTATGCCCGAATTTCAAATTTTCTCCATGAATGGGAAAAATGCAAACAATGCTAGGCTTGACGTGATCCAATACTCCAATGGAATTTTGGGGCCAACAACAGCTTGCAAATTACCAAAAACATGCATGAGAGATATAATATCATGTGAGCAAATGTTAGAAGAATCGAGAGGCACATTGAGAGGTTGAAGTTTTCCATTGTGAGTGATCATGGGAAATTGAGAAGAAGAAGTGGACGTGGAAGGAGGAGATGAACATGAAGGCTTTATGGGAATGCTAGATATAGATGCAAAATAAATAATATGAGTTGGACTAGTAGGAATAGTAGAATCATCATGAATAACATTTGTAAAAGAAGAAGAAAGAGGTGGAAGAGGAGGAGAAGAACATGGAATATAAATGGAAATGCTAGAAGTAGAATCAGAAGATATGTTAAGAGGTGTACTAGCAGCAGGAGTATAATCATCATGTGCAACAAATTCAGAAAGAGAAGAAAGAGGAGTACTAAATTCACATTCAGCAGTCGGAAGAGAAGGAACATCATTACTAACAAGTTCATGATCAAAAGCATAGCCTACATCACTATCACACATATTTTCACAAGCAAGTAGTTCATTAAGAGTATCATCAGCATATAGAGAAGTAGTAGGAGAAGTAACATGAGATTTATCATTGCATTCATCAGAAACATTTTCAGAAGTAGGAAGATTAAGATATACAACTTTGCATTCATCTTGACTACTAGTAGAAATAACATCATGCACATGTATATTTTCAACATTAGAAGTAACATTATTAGTATCTACATTTTCACAAGAAATACCAACAAAGAATCTATAATAGGGTTATCATGTGTTATAGTAGGAGTAGAAGAAGGTGGAGTAGCATGGGTGACTATGGAAGAACAAGGAAAACATGAAGGGAAGTTTTGGTTCGGTGAGACTATGCAAATGCTAGAGTTATGAAAATTAGTGGGAATGGTGTTTTCAAAATAAAAAAGTTGTTGGAGGATATCAAAATCACATTGAGCATGGTGATAAAGAGTAATAAACCCAAATTCTATAGCAACATCAAGGATAGGTTGCACACGAATATGAACCATAGCTTGCTTGGGAAAATAGGATCTATTTTTAGTCATGATGGTTTTGGGGATCCTAGGGAAAGGAGTTTGAACAAGTGAGGGGTCCACCAAATGATTTAATAAAAATAGAGATATTACACCTAATTTTAGAGTCACTAATATGATAAAATACAATAGAATACAAATACTAAACACCCTAATGATGCAACCTTGTAAGAAAATAGGAGAGATAAGAGACTTATATGATTTAAGCTTATCCTAGAACACATATAAACTAGACAAATTGATGACTAGGCTAGGAAGAGTATAAAAAATGCTTAGTATTAATTATGTAACTTACTAAAAGAGTTGGACATGGGCACCTGGGCGCCAAACACCACTTCTGGCTGTTGATGACTACAAAAAATGCTCAGAATTTACTTTCTTCTATGTCGCTAGGGTATTGCACTTATTCACTATTGATCACCTGTTATTCACACTTTGATCATTGAGGGTAATATTAACTTGCATAACAAACCCTAGCTACCTGCACAAGCTCACAAAACATGTCAAATTGGAATGAAATATGCAATATGTGAAGCTATACTGACCCTGGTGGTCACCTGAAGAGTGAAATTATGACCGAGTGCTTTCCAGACTCCATGTAGTTCTTTGTGCTTGTGTGTGAAATAGATTCCTTAGGTTTCCATTGCGCCAATGGCATCAATATAGTGGTCTATGGGTAGATAAAATGCAAATGTGTGAAATGGATTTCAACACTTTCCCTTTTCTATGTAGTGTATGTAGAGTATGCATCCCAAAAATACAGTCCCTTTAATGGTGGTGATAGTATGTAGATGATATTTCCCCTTAGAATTGTTTGATAGAACAATAGAGTGTATGTTGTGTATATGGATCTCTTGTTTTAATTTCGAAACTACTGACATGGCATGCTGACTATGACCTCGAGATAAAGATAAAAAAACTAAAAAGATCGACCACAAATGTCAAAATAAGTGAAAAGAAGAAAGAGGATAGGAACACCCATAATGGATAGGAGTGCTAGTGTCCAAAATGGGCACTAGAGTCTTGGGATAAATGACAACAAATGTGAAAAGATCAGCAGACAAGGATTCTTGTGACTTGACCAGAACTAGGTACAAAATTGATAGATGTGAGAGATAAATACAATAGAAACAATCAAATCAAGTGGATGGACTAGGGAGTGTGTCACCAGTGAATAATTTTCTTACTTAAGATCCATGCATATAATAACATACTTGGCATTATAGTAAAATAGTAATATGTGCGTGATTTTTTGTCTACAACTGGCAAATCAAGAGGGACTATCACATCTAAATACTATTGCTATTACTTAAAGGGGCTACATTTTGGGCTACATACACTACATATGAAGGGAAGTGTTGAATTCCATATCACACATTTGTATCAAAGTTAGCTACAACTCATTATCTTGGTGTCATTGGCACGAGGGAAAACCTAGGGACACCATTTCACACACAAGCGCAAAGAACTACATGGCGTCTGAAATGTAGTGCAATGCTCGGTACTAAGTTCACTCATCGGGTGACTACTAGGGTTATTCTAACTTCACATATTACATATTTTATTCAGATCTCATGTGTTTGTGAGCTCATGCAGATATCTAGGGTTTTTTACAGGTTACAGGTGCTATCAGAACCTTAACAACTGAACCAGAGTGACAAAGTAGACATTGGAGTGAAGAACTTTCAACCCAAAAACAAATCAAATCATGAATATTCAAGTAGTCACTAGTGCTCATAAAACTCACCAGTTTTTAGGCGCTCTTGTCCTCCCCTGGGATCTCTTGTCCAACACAATTTTGAGTCCTAGAAATCTCTGTGAGCAACTATGGCATTGTTTTCAGCCAAATCCAACATTCAGATAGTTGCAATCACTTCTAGATCACTCAGAAATAGTTAAGTCATCATTCCTCTCTTGTGTACTTAGGGTTTTTACATTTTTGAATTCTCATTGCTTGTATATTAATGTGTTTTATCATCTAAATATCATTAGTTACAGTGCATTACATTGAATTTAAGGTTTAATTCAATTTATATTAAATCATTTGGTGAAATCGATCCTTACTCGAACTCCTTTCCCTAGGATCTAACTCCATCATGGATAATAAAAGGTACCTATCCCTAGATCACCCTATGACCTTCATGGGCATGCAACCAATTTTTTCCAATCCTAGCAAAGAATATGAATTTTAGGCTCTCATACAAAATCCCCAATATGACCCACATGTCATCCAACAACTCCTTACATTCCAAACATATATTCCTGATAATCTCTCAAGTTCTGATTCTTGCTTTATCTCCATTATTCAAATTCTTGACAAATATTCTCCCCCATCCACTGCAGACATGAATGATGCCCCATCCTCTTCCCCTTATACTGTGGTATATGATAGCATTAGTGTAGATTCTTTGCATACTAATACTTGTCTTCATAAAATTCTTGCTTGCGAAAATATGGATGATAATGACTCTGATTATGATAACGATAATGCACATGTTAATAACGATGTTTCTTACATTAATTTTTTTGAATGTGAATCTATACCTCATACTTCTTCTATTTTTGAATTTTTTTCCAAATATTTCCATGTTGAAGTTACTGATAATCTTAGTGCAAATCCTATTATTCATGTTGATCATACACCCATTGAATCCCCACTTACTACACCTTTAGATCCTTCACATACATCCCCTCCTTCTACATCCCATCCCTCTCCCCAAGTCCCCATGATCATTCATAATGTCCAAATTCAACCCCTCAATGTGTCTCTTACTACCCAAACCATTCCTTACAAGATATCCTTTCCCTCATGCATGTCATTGGTGATTTATAAAGCAAATTCCATACCCTTACCCTAGAGAACAGAGCCTATTATGCTTCTGTTGACAATAATACCCTTCCCAAAAATCCCATTCCTAAGAAGATTCACAATTCTATTTTCCCCAAGGGTTTCATTATGCCTAGCTTCTCATGTTTCGATAGCATAGGAAATCCTTATTTACATCTTAAAGCTTTTCGATTAGCCATGGTTTCATTTTCCAATGATCGATTGTTGTTAAAAACTTTTAGTCATAGTCTTGTGGATGTTTCTCTTCAGTGGTATACTCGTTTACCTAGAGGATATATTAGTACTTATTATGATATGGAGGATGCATTCCTTAGATGATTTATTTCTAATAATGGGCCTAAATTTACATATGATCATTTACCTTCTTTGCATCAGGGAAAGAAACCAATTTTAGATTATATCTTAAACTTTAATTCTTACATGCACCATATAATTTTTAAGCCTATTGATATAGAAATGCAATATATCTTTTATCATGGCTTAATTCCTCCTTTAAAGGAAAAATTATATGATACATGTGATTCCTTTACTCTTCTTTTCTATAAGATTATTGATTTATAAAAAGACTTAATTGTGGATCTTGTTATTACACCCACTTTTACTTCTTCTACTTTTCCACCGCCTATAAAAACATCTCCTTTACCACCCGTTGCACCCCCTTCATGACCACCATCTCCTCCTCCACATAGGCATCCTACCCCTCCACTAACAGGTCAACATCTACCTAGATCTTCCCCACCTTCCATCCATGAACCATTATGCTTCTCCCATGATGTTAAATAACATGATGTCATACGTACTTTAATTGATAAGTGTTTGATTCGTTTACCTTCCAACTAACATCATCCCCCTCATTGGCTGCACCACAATCGTGACCGCCCTTTTTACAATTTTTACCGTATTTATGACCACCATGAAAATGATTGTTACACTCTTCAGGATAGACTCCAACATTTAGAAGATAAGGGTGTTATTTCCTTCCACACCCGTTCTTGTGATCGCTCTTTGTTAGGAGCACAATGGATTGAGAGGGGTGGTGAATCAGTCCTTACAAAACTTTAAATTCAGATTTCAGATTTTCTTATTCATATACTCATAAACATTCAACCATGTGTGTGTGTGTGTGTGTGTGTGTGTGTGTGTGTGTGTGTGTGTGTGTGTGTGTGTGTGTGTGTGTGTGTGTCGTGTGCGTGTGCGTGTGTGCGTGCACATACAATCAATCATCACATGTGCAAGAAACCATAATCAAGATATCAACACAAGATATAAGTGGGAAATCCTCAAGGGGAAGAAAACGCAATGAAAAACAATCCTTATATTTATATGTTTTAAATTTTGTAAGGCACAAACCCCTAATTTTGTGAAGTCATGCATGGCTGCTAAAATTCTAGGATTTTACCCCCCAAGATAATCAGGCACACCACACAACCAAGATATGCTAATATGATCTTATAGATTTATTGAGGCCATCAATCACTTGGTACCTATCATGATCAATGGTTAAGGCATAAAATATATCATAATCAAAGTCTGATTTTTGGCATACTTTAGATATCCATATTAGCCTTCACAATCTAGCTCTTCAATTTCACTAATGGAAGCAAAAATAAAGCTTCCTTGATAACATGCATCTTTTGACTATGTTCTTGACTTGTCACACACTTCATCAAATCTCAATTCATGCTCACACACCTCAAAAACAACTTGCACTTTGATTACCCATTTTTTTTCACTATCATTTACAACTCAGTTTGGTTAAGAGAATACCCAAAACAATGCTGTTATAAGATCAATTTTTATGAAAAACCTGCCATACAACAAGACTATTGTACCTAAAATTCACCTAGAGCCATGCATGATGGTTAAACATTTCTTTTTCATAAATCAGAATAGTCACAAGTGATCCACATACTTAATTGGGATCTACTTTCAAATTCTATGGGATGTTTATTTTGCATCTAAAACAGACTCCAATCTCCATGTGCACCAGATGCATCATATATCCTACCACAAAAGGCTTTGAAAAATTCATGGAACCAGTGAGTATCCATGGACACGTTTAAATTATAATTTAAAACTTTTTGAGATGATCACAATGCTTGTCTCAACCAATAAGATTGTGATCATGTAAGGGACCATTGCTCTTTGTTCTTCTCAAAACTGTTGTTTCCTACACCCTTAAGGACCCTGGAAACTCCTTTATGCCAATATATCACTTAAAAAATAACTAAAGCAAATTGATGGATAATAGCTACAAAGACTTATATAAACATCTTAGTTGAGTCAAGGTAGTGGGAGTAGGCCAATCCAGTATGGCTTGAATCATTTTTTTGCGTAAACCACATGTACCCCCTTTGTCATTGATGACATCATCCTAGCCCATATAAGATATTCTTCCATGCCAAGACTCACATTTGTTATACATTTTTCAAAGAGAGGTTAAAGCTACTCCAAAATGTATTCATTGGATTCATAATTCAAATGTCTTTTAATTCTCTTCCCACGTGATTTTAAGCATACACCAAATCCATTTCATGCAAAAAATACCAAGTCAAAACTTTCTAAAATGCTCCCTAAAAATGTGATGTCATGCATGATTGGAAAGTAGTAGGAGCATTGTTCAATCCAAATGGCATCACTAGAAACCTTAGAAAACTGACCATAATGTGACACCTAAAAGTTGTCTTATGTACATCTTCATCTCTTACCTTGATTCCTGGCGGTAACCAGATCTTAGATCAATTTTCGAGAAGAAAACAACCACATGAAACTCATCAAGAAACTCATCAACTCCTTTGTATTGGGTACCTATTTGGCTGATAGACTTGTTATTATGGCCTCAACACTACCCTGTTGTCCACTATGATCAGACCTGAATGGATCTCATTTAACCGTGAGGTAAATATAAAAAAACTTTGCTGAAACCTCTATCCAAAATAGATTGAATCATCTCACATGATATGCTAGCTAAAATGGAAATTTAGAAGTACAACTCGTTTGGACCAAACAATGTGTAGCCCAAAACAATCTACCCTCTAGTAAAATATCTCTCCATACTTGTTGGCAGTCACTACTTGAGGAACTCCACCCCTCACCATGACCTCTGCAGTGTTATTTCCTTTCTATAAAAATGGAGGAGTCTTCTACATGTTAGTACCATGGATTTATAATTTTGAGTGAACTCACCCAAAGCATTTCAGCCATTGACAGGAACCAAGGGTGGAATAATCATTTGTTTCACCATATACCAATGACATAAAAATGCATACACATACCTTATGTAAATCCCAATTAAGATATCAAGTTGAGGACACATTGACACATACATGCAAGAGTGTATCCATCCCTACCACGGTTACATTGAACCACTTAAAAATTATTCTACTATTCGAGAACCTATTCTTGTACACCAAGCTCTCATTAATAAAATTTTGAGTAGCTCCACTATAAATCAAAGTCTACTCCATGTCTTTTCCCATTAAGAACACCTTTGATTCACACGATATAGCTCGGTAATATTGGCCTATGCTCCAGATTTAAGGTAGCCTAATGGGGTTATGACCTCCTTAAGTGACCTGGTCATTCTCCTCCTTTTTAATTTATTCTTCTTATTCATCATCTAACCAATAATCATCAATATAAAGTGTGCTGCCCCTATTTAGATAGACAATGAATGATTAGTTAGTCCATAGGATCTCTAGAATGATAAACTATAATATTCTGGTACTTCTTAGCTCATTTTAGTTCTAACATTCTATTTCCTCGTTCAAGTTAGGGTTTCCAATATTTTATTAGGAAATTAGTGTTGCGTTAGTGTGAACATATGGTTCATGAAATAGGCATTATGGTATTTAATATTTAAATAATATGTGAGTGTGCATAATTAGTTGTCATGCACAACATCAGTTCAGAGATAGGAATGTGTGATAATACATCTTGGGATTGGGCAGTCAACAGATCATCAGGGAGGACTAAACCAGAGATCCCATGGGATAAAATGATAAGACTGGTGGACTCCATGGATTTTAGGAGTAAGGGAGAACTGTATAAAATTCCCTCTCAGTATTCAATATAAATTGATTCATTCTACTTTCATTTTGTCTATATTTTCTGTACTTTCCATTTCATGAGCTAATTTGGATTTATTGCCTGTTGAATTTATTTATGTAAATATAGAGATTTAGCATCAAGAAAGCACATCTGATTGGTACTTCTGAAAGTTAGGCTTACCTATGCATCCCTATAATTTGGTGTCTTTTTCCCACTTGATGAAGAGGGCCTTTGAAAATCATAGTGGCAAACACTCCCTTTGGAACTAGCCCAAATGCTGCTCGATTTTTGCTGCAGATTTTTTTCCAACTTTAGAGATCAAAAACCGCGAGGTGGAGGAATGATTATCATAACTGCCCCCTTGTAAAGAGTGCGGGTTGATCATGCACTTCACAAGACCATTTAGTTGCCTTACTTCTACCACCTTATACCAGTGGATGTTTGACAACAATTAATCTAACAATGTTTTTGATGATATCTCTATACTATACACTGAAATTTGTTATTGTGCAAATTGAGAGAAATATAGGATTATCTAGTGATGCCTATCTTGTTTAAGTTGTGCCTTGCTCTCTGAAGTACATATCCAGATTTTATCCTATTAAATATCGTCAATTTCTAGAACATGAACTGAATTCCTTCATAGTAGTAATGGAACCATCGACCTTGGGTGAGGTTTCCTAACCCATGGTACTCTACCACTCATGTGCTATCACCTCTAAATGAAAAGTTGTAAATGTTTTGAAGGACTCCTCTTCATTACATATGATTTAGAGAGAGATACTGCACTCAAGATTTTGCAACCAATGCTCGCATTTGTGTTGAACATTGATCTGAGTCAAGGGTTTACATATCATATATTGTTAAGTAAGTGTTGGAAAATTTCCTAACTTTTACTAGATGTCTCTTCTATGAAAATACCACCTCTTAGATGCAGCTCACTGCATATTCCTCCTTGACGTCTACTTGCTTATTTTCCTCTAACTAGAAAAAATTTGCTGAAAAGAGTAGCATATCCCTTACTTCTAATGGTTGAGTTGCTATATGACTCATGGACTATAGGCTGTACACATCAGAATCCACATCAGGGCTTTGTACCACTTCCTCAACTAGTTACAACTAAAAATGGAGGAAATTAGATTTGAAGGTAGGAAAATGTGTAGTATGTAGAAGTATTTTTGGATTCCCCCAAAAGAGCTTCACACATCTGACAACATTAGATTCAGATCACATGATTCTATAGCCTGCATACATCCCCTTGTAGAGTCCATAACCAAATCACGAATCAAATTGGTAAATCTCATACACACATTGTCTCTTCTGATTTTCCCAAGTGGCATGAGTTTTTTAAGAGGACTCGTCTCTAAAGATCGTCTGTGTAGTATCGAGGATTCATTTCCCATCCCAGTGGAGAGCATCAATTTCAGTCAGGACACCTTTTGATCATGTTCTTACCTATTCATGCCCTATTGTATTGGAGTGTTACCTAGTTATGTGTGTGGATACTGATGTGGATTTTATAGGGAGATTGCATTCCAACTTTGTTTGGTATTCTCTAAAGTATTTTTGGCCCCAATCATGTAATGGGAATGGGAGAAAAACAACCCACTTTTCTCTAATACCACCGAACATTTGTACCCACCCAAAATATGATGATGAACTGGCCTCAATGATTTTTGAATGAAACCTTCTAGAATCAATGATATAACAAACAAGTTCCTAAAGGATAAAAGGTCACATGCAAAGCTGATTTTTCAGGGTGAGAATCAGAAGTATCCATTTGGAAGGAGGAGATAAATACCACAAGTTCTTGACCCAATATCATGCTCTTTTCTGATTTTTATTGAAAGAATGTCACATTTTTACAACCATGAAATATATTTCTTAAGGGAAAGCATCACACAATCATAGTATAACTTCTCCAAGATTTATAATAGTGATCATGATCTGTAAATTTGACCTGTACTTGCAGACAGTGAAAAAATGGGCTTGACAACCCCAACAAAAAACTTTGTAGTGTAGAAGCTATTGGAATCAATTTTTTGGAAATGAACTCTTTCAACGACATGATACAAAGAACTAAAATTTTCCCAAACATACCTGTGTACACCATGATTAGAAATTACCCAAACATTGGGTCGGTCCAACTGCAGATCATAATGGCTCTATATCTCAAATCTTCAGACCTTCTAAAATCCATCCCGACTTGCAAATGAGCACCAAAAGAGGATAGATTTTTCAAATCTTCCTTTGTATTTTCGCCCTGCAACTGATGTGAGTTTTCAAGAAATCTCTCAGAAACCTGATATCCAGTCATGTAATACATTCAACTCAAAGCAACAAAATAAGCAAAGTGTGACAATGGTAGAATGATCACCAAGGCAAGTTGACCTGGGCTTGCTAATATGCAGAAGGAAGTGACCTCATTGAATCTACTCTCCAACACACCCAATCAACACATGGTGTGACCATCTATGCACAAGGCCACCCAAACAACATCCCATGACCCTAAGTCATCATTTCTCACTAGAGGGAATACAAAAAATAATAATTTTGTTTTATTATTTCTGAATTTCACCTATTAGGATCCCCTAAGGTCAACACTCGCTCTCTCTGCTCCTATGTATGGAAAGCCTAAAAAATTGTTAGTTTTGTCTCATTCACCACTTCCATAAGGTCATTCTTCATCCTCCTCCTAAGGTTATCCCTTCATATATATCCTATATATATATCCCACCCTCTTATACATCCTTTCAACCAACCCACTTTTGTCATCACCCCATGTTGGCTTCTTAAGTAGCCCACTTCCACATCGCCCACCATCACACTTCCTACTAGTGGCACGATTTCCTCGAACATCCAATTTTGTTCCTACTCACACGATCTCACAGTTTCACATGCTCCTAATGTGGTTTTCTGATCCCTCTTCCTATGGTAGATGATTCACATTCCTATAGCATTACCGGATGACACACTCATGTTCTATATGTTCATATATGATTGTTGAGGGACTTAAATGAACGTTACTCTCACACTAGGGGGAAATCATCCTTTTCCCTCCACCCACATCACATTTGATTATCTATTGATGTTACACATCTCATTATCACATGATTCTCATTACATCATTATGTTATCATCTTACACTCCTATATAATCATCCAGTCACCTAACCATTTATATCTATTTATTACTCATTACCATGTTGCATTATATATATATATATATACACCATATGCTATACTATTCATTGTTATTCATATGTAATTCCTATTCAATTCCTCACCAACCATTTCTTTACACATCATCATGAATTTCAACAATTAACGTTATCTATTAATTCAACCATACCAACAATGCATATAGAATCCACCAAACTATAAAATCACTATAAATTGCAAACCACAATCATACCATAATATACAATGAACATCAACAACCAATATGACATCAACACGTGTATGCATATATATATCATCCAAAATCAAAGTTATAAAATACAATCGTTGGGGGCAAGCCCCCATGCCTTAAATACATACTATATAATACATCATATCTCCTCCTCACTATCACTATCTCTAATCGTGAGAGCTCTAGAACTAGAAGATTCACCGTTGATCCTATGCCATCGATCTCGGACCCTATACCTCTCTACCTGGCTCCACAACACAACATTCTTAGCCACTTGATCTACAAATTGGCCATATAGCTCTATATAACATGCAAACACATATTGAGCTAGACCACCCCCTCCCATAGCCTATCTCACCCACTCCATCTCTGCACAAGCCTCGTTCCACTCACTCAATAACATTGTACATGTGGTAGCTGTTATATACACCGACTCAAACAAATGGGCATGATTTTCTACGATCACATCCATTCACTCTAGCATCCCTCCACCTACGAGTACATCCGGGGGCACGTTATGAATTAACATGCATATGGAGGTATCCATGATCAACATCCAATAAGCATTGCCTGCAACCACATAACAAACACCTCATATTAACAACTACACATCTTCATAACCATAAACCTAATTAACAAATAAGCATATCACAATGTACGATACTTACACTATGTTCATGCTGCTGCTATATCCTCTACCTTGAGAGCAGGTTCCTGGCCCGTGAATCCTCCACCTACTTTATCCACCACCACTAGAAATAAAAACACCCATCGGTGTGTCACCCACCACTGCCTATACACCTTTGTATACCCCACACCATCCACTTGTAATGACCCTATGATCAAATCTGCCTCACTTGGACCTGGGGGCACTAGCTATGCTCATTTGGGACTTGGTCTCCATCTTGGTCATCTCACAACCCTAGTAGATTGACACCATACATATGGTACTAGGGGCACATTCTAAGCCATCCCAAACTTCTGAGATACCTGCTCACCCTGGAATATCTCTGTCACCCCTATAAACTGATCCTCTAACCACATTGTGTGCCGAATACACCGTAACTCAACATTTTCCTCCGCCCATCCTCCATAATCTCTATACAACCTCCATATAACCGCCTCAGGTCCCATCTAATCTAACATTGACCTATATGTGGTCATGTCCATCCTCCTACTTCGGGTCCCCACCCACCTCGTTACAAAAATCTCTGGCCGAGCCTAATCATCATGTGGTCCACTAAGTGGCCCCACTATAGCGATATGCTCATACACCCAATGTAATAGAGTGGTAGCTCCTACTCCACCACCATGATCCTCTTGTGTGAATCGATACAAATCATTATATAAATGGGCTAATACACATTGTGCCCATGCATATCTAGTACCATGCTCCTCTATACTCCGACATATCTCATGCATCCTATATAGAATGCCAACCCCACCACCCTCCAAAACAACTAAAGAAGCTAATATAACTTCAATAAATTTCCGCAGCTATGGAACCCCAGATCTCACAATGGCATACAAACTGATATATGTTTGTCCATGCACATGATACCCTATAAAATACTATTGTGCTACACTCATATAGCCATGGGCATCTACCACTGCCATAATCTGTACTCTCTCTGACTACTGGAAACCAAAAAATCCTATATACATCCTCTAATATCACCATCATCTCTCCCGTCAGTAACCAAAATGTACATGTATCCACACACCATCTCTCAAAATGACATATTATGGGGTACCTCCCCCAATCTAGCGATGTGTCGTAAGTTGGCACGGTCTAATATATCCCACTCATCATTGGTCAATCCCAAACCTAACAATGTATTCAAATGACGCCCTATGTGGAACTCCCTTGAGTGTATACCTCTCTACACAACACAAACATGAAGCAAAACACAGTATTAGCACGCATCAATGTTTAAAAATCAATCATGAGAAGATTAAACTACACTAAATTACTAAAATATTACCAAAAACTAGTTCCTTGATTCTAACGCTCAAGAGCTAGACACTATCACCCTATCATAGGTCATTAGTGCCTGGAACTGGGTGTTAGTGTCGTGAAGGACAAAAATACCCTATCCTTTTCTATATAGGTCATAAATGCTCAATTTTACAAAAGCTCAAATTTTGTTACAAATGCTAAAACTAGACAAATTTGATAAAAAATTCCAAATTTAACCATACATACCAGCTCCTTGGTCATCTGCGTAGCCACAATCGTCATCACCCTCTCGAATCTCATTTGAATAGCCCCCCTAACATGTGGAATCCTTGTAACTCAGAGCTTAAATCACACTCGGTTTCGATAAAAATGAAATTAGTATTCACTTTTTTCACTTTACTATCTATAGTAATTCAATTCTACCCTACATTATAGTCATATATTTCCTACCATTATTACAAGCACATTATTCAACTCATATCTTGAGTCTCATTACTCTATTTTTCTCCCTATTTACTGCATTTGGATCATGACTCCCTCTAGCACCGTACTATACAATTATAAACACTCTATATTTAATTCCTCCATACACCATATTCAATATCAACGCATGATTTATCAACATTACTATATCTCCTATATTATCTCTCAATTACTATTACAACCCTTAACATTATTGCTTTCGGCTAAATGCTTGTTTATCCACCCCTTACCCTTTCACCAAAAGGGGGCATATAATCGAGATCATCTTATAATCCCTCTTAGGATACACCACAATCAATCAACACTCTTAATACATTACTATCACATTTTTCTTTGATCTCAATTCAAATGTAGTTACGTTTATTTATATGTTAATCAAATACTCTTGATATACTAAATTCGTTCCCCCAAATGACCTACTTTGGGGGAAAAATAAAATTTCTCCATGAGTAATCCTCCAAATACGTCTTATTCAAGAAACTCCTATCATTTAAATCAATAAATCAATACAATAATCCTACTTACTATCACTTCTAGATGACCTAAATTAGGAGCCCCATTACGTCATTATCACTTCTAGATGACCTAACTTGAAATCCATATAATAAAATTCAAATCGGAACACCGTCACTGTAGGAGTGGGGGAAATGAGACGTCATTACCTTTCTTGTATTGCTCCTATATGGGTTCTTAAATTAGAACAAATGAATTTCAATCAGAACAAAATGGTAACAAACTAGTCCTTATCCATCTTCAACGGTTGGAACTTTTTGGGAAGCATCATGGAAGGAGGAAAAAATATACCTCTCCCTAGCACTCTTATTTTGGCGGCAGGACACCCAAATCCTTCAGTTATCAATAAATCAAGTTGGGAATTGATCACTCCCTACCTTTTCTATCACCTTTGACAACAGTTTGAAGTCTCTAACATTATCACAACTATTTCTCCAAGTTTCTCCTCATGATGGTTTGATATCTCCTCTTACACCACATGGTTCAAAACGTTGATCTATGGTTTTCCACACTACACGTTTTTATGTTCTATGTGAACTCTACAACATGGCTTCTCTAGACCCTATACAAGTATGTTTCTTACTTCCTTTACACTAATTTGATTTCATTAAAATAGCTAAGGGGGGAAAATGTACACACAAAATTATGCATGTATCACCACTTTACTATGTCATTTGCATGTTTTTATATGCATGCATCTTAAGTGAGAAAAGTACACATTGGTGACACTTTCTCTTGTCCTTATACATTATTTGATTGATTTCTATATTGTCTTTCTTCTACACTTCTCAATTATGCATTCACTTCTGGTCAGGTCACATGGGTGCATGTTTATATGTTTTGTCACATCAGTCATTTGTGGTCTCAGGACACTAGTGCCCAAATGTTTATGCCCCTTATGGGTGCTGCTGTCCTCATTATTTTTTGCACATTTTCTCATTCATGGTCAACCTTATTTCTTTTCTTATCCTTATCTTGCATTCTTAGTTAGCCTTTTGTGTCACTAATGTCAAAATTCAAGCAAGATATTCATATATATACACAACGTGCTCACTATCATTCTAGCTGGAAAATCAAGAGAGGCTATCACATCTACATATTACTACTGTACTAAAAGGGATTGCATTGTAGGCTACATACATTACATATGAAGGGAATTTTTGAATTCCTTATCACACATTTGCATCAAAGCTATATATATCTCGTTATTTTAGCATCATTGGCATGTGGGAAAACCTAGGGACACCATTTCACACACAAGCACAAAGAACTAAATGGAGTCTGAAATGTAGTGCAACACTCGGTACTAAGTTCACTCATTGGGTGACTGCCGAGGTCAATCCAACTTCACATATTACATATTTTATTCAAATCTCATGTGTTTGTGAGCTTATGCAGATAACTAGGGTTTTTTTTGCAGGTTACATGTGCTATCTAAACCTTAACAACCAAACTAGAGTGACAAAGTAGACATTGGATAAAATACATTTTGACCCAGAAACAAATTAGATCCTAAATATTCAAGTAGTCACTAGCACCCAAGTGCTCATGGCCTCCCTTATACGCTTCTGTCCAACACAATTTTGAGTCCCATAACTCTTTGGAGAAACTGTGGCATTGTTTCCAGCCAGATCCAACATTCAGATAGTTGCAATCACTTCAAGATCACTCAGAACCAACTAAGTCATCATTCATCTCTTGTGTACTTAAGGTTTTTACAATATTGGATGCTCATTACTTTTATATTAATGTGTTTTATCATTTTAATATCATTATTTACATTACGTTACACTGAATTTAAGGTTTAATTCAATTTATATTAAATCAATCAATTAGTTCAATTTTGAATTATATCATATTATGATGATGATGCCTAATCAATTTATGTTTACGCGAGTTGTGACGCAGGAAAACAAATGTGCTCGTTGAAACTTAGATGCCCAGAGGGGGGGATATCATTAGAGAGAGAGAGAGGAAGTAGACACAATGTAAACATCTTAGCACAAAAAGATGAATTGAGAACCAACACACACACACACACATGTAGATCCTTGCATTTCTAGATTACATTAGTATATATGCATTTATAGGTTTGAGTAGTTTGTCTCAGTTTGACATTAATTATGAGTAATTAACTTCTTATGATTGGTTGTTTTTATATGTTTCAGGGAACAAACAGTGTCTCGCATTGTTAAGACTATGTCGAGTGATGAACTGTTACTCATAACATGTGTATATCACTTTTATTTTTTTAGGTGATTTTCAACGGATAATCCATATTACAATTAATCCAATTAATTTTAATAAACCACTTTGATGTTTTTGTGCCAATTTAATTATCAGGGTTTCTTAACTTGTTTTAATAATGTTAATGCATTGATAGCGCATGAGCACTCGACCAACACTATAGGTTGGTTATTTCTACATGATTTTGGTAAACATCAATTTACGACAAAAATTGCATTTCCATGAGATCATAACTTCATTGTGATATTGTTGCATTTTAACCCTTTGCTAACCATGTTGGTGATGATGACATAAGACAAGTTTTAGAACTCTTGGTTATTTATTAATCTTATGTTAATACATATGTTGGCATTTAAACAAACATGTGATAACCCACATTAAGTGGTGGATTAATTTTTGGTTTATTGTTTATGGGTGTGTTGATATACATTTGTGTGGAGTTATTTTAACTTGTTATTAACACTATGTTAGTGGTAATCTATTGGTTATTGTACAATCCTATACAAGTGAGATGTTTCTTAGTTATATTGTGCCACTACGTGGTAGTCAACATTGTTGACTTCGCTTGGTTTTTTATTAAGGAAGGCCTCCACCATGGGTTAACAGATGAAAATGATTTTAAATATTACATATGGAAATTTTAAGGTCATTAACGATAGTTAATGCTCAGTCCTTTTCTTTTTAGGGGAAAATTTTCATTCTCTTATGCTATGAATGGAATTTCAACTTAGTGTTGCATGTTTGGACTTTGGTCTCTTTGGTTCCTTAGCAACACCTGCCAAATTTAGACATGGAGTTGAGTTTGCATAGAGAGGAGCGTTGCTTTGGATAGTTCATTAGATTTTATTTTTATTAGTTCACTCAGCCAAATTTTGACATGTCAGTGCGCTGCTCTTTTTGGGATTATTTTTCTGAAAAGCTTGGTTTTAAATGGAACTGCATTTCTAACCAAGATCTAGGAGGCTTATTTTGTGTTATTATTTTTTCTTGGTGTTTGCAATCCGCACAAGAGCTCGATAGAGATTGTGGGAAGCTACGTATCTAGATGGAGCCATACTTCTTCATTGTCTAACCCATCGAGTAAGTAGATAAACTTGGAAAATACTCTCAATATTTATATATGAATTACATAAACATTTTTTCTGTCATAGAATATGAATGTAAATGTGGGTTTATTGGGGAAAAATAGGGTTTTACCCTTTTAAGTGTTATAAAATACATGAGTAGTTTTGCTGGGGAAATTAGAAAGTTTGAAAAATATGATCTAACAAATGCTTCACTAAAAAATTAATAAAACAACTCTTGGGTAGGGTTTTCATTTTTTTGGCTCATTTAGAAAACTATTACAAACTCTAGTTTATATGTTTGGCATGTGTAGAGTATTGGAACTCTATTTTATGTTGAATTAATTTTTTTTTAGTTATCATTGTTATTATGAGTTACACTTTTGATGCAATCGATAAGTGTAATCACTTATGATGGATTGTAAGTTGTAATAAATATTGGAATTTATTCCCTTGACTATGAAAAATATTTAATATTCATGAATGCATAAAATAGTGAGATAGTATGAATTGCATTATTAAAACTTGGAGTGAATCTTTTTACAAGTTGAAAAGTTTAGTTGACTTGACAATGATGTGGTTGCAAGAGAGAGGAAGGTAGTTGAAACTTTCTCTCGAAAGAGTATGTTGACCTTCAACTTGATTTCAATAGTTTAAAATTTTGTGACTATAGTATGCAATTGTTTGGGATACTTTTCATTATTACATTTATAAACCATAAACTTGGAAACTAAAGTGGATAAGGTATGTAAAAAGTGGTTGATGAAAATATATAGCTTATACTATTTTACTTATGATTTAGTCTTCTTTACTACATGTTTGTAATTATGAAGAAAGAGGATGAGTTTTGTAAACTAGTGTGTATTGAGAGTATTCTTTCTCTATTATGATTTGTTGAATATAAAGTTATTCATCTTTATCATGATGTGTTGTTATATAACGCTAAATAACAACACAAATCCTTATCTTAGTAGATGTAATTATCGATCATTCATGTCATTATTGTTTTTGGAAGACCCTTGTTCACAAGAATTGATATCTTAACTCAGATTAAGAGAATGTGTTCCCTTATATGAAATTGTTGTTTCTGTAGGTTATGATTGACTAAAGCAAATGGAAAACAAAATTTATTTTAACTATTGGAATTATTATTCTTTGATGAAATGAATGCAAGTCAGGAGAATATAAACCCTACATATATGAACACTCTTATTAGAGGTAAAAACCAATTATATCAGTTAAAAACATTATTAATAGATGTAAGACTAAAGCAAATGAATTGATTAGCCTTGAATTAAATAAACTCTTCTTATTTTTACTTATGTGATCATAAAATGTAGAGTCAGATTAGAACTCTGACTATATGGAAATTATGATTGGTTTTCGATACAATTATTTGTGGTTAACTTATAAATTGTTAGTCTTATTCATGAAGCATGAAACCTTGTATGTTTAACTCTATTGTTTTAAGTGGTTTATTGGTTATTTGAACTTTGAGTACAAGGAATTACATGCACACATACGTTCATGTATGCATCTCCCTATATGGGAGTGAACTGATGATTGTGCTAACCTTGGAGACAAAGTTGGGGTCAATGGGATAATTTATGTTTCTTTTGAGGTCATCCTCTTCTCCTTGGCCTTTGTAGGTAATATTTTTGAGATGGTTATGTGTGAACAAAGACTTATCTTATATGTTTGTGCAAACATGAAGATATTGTACTACATGTGTAGTATATAACATGCTTAGGCAAAAGTAGTGTGATTGTTGTCATCATTATTTATTCCATGTTTCCTAGAGTCGTATGATGTTTTAAAAAACTAACATGATTTTGGAATGCCTAGTTCATTTGGTTGAATGAATACATTAGAGGTAGCATTTATTATAAACACATGTGTTTTTATTTTAACGATTTGTCTTGAGATGGTTGACCATTTCTACTCACTTTGTTGAAGGGTAAGGGCACCATCCATTTATGGATTATTAAGGGATATCCCTTGTTGTGTGTGGTTGGAGTTTAAATGCTCTGGTGATATTCTCCCTCATATGAACTAACATTCAAGGCATGAATTATTATAGATTAAAGTTGCATTTATTACTAATTAACATTATTATACTTATTGACAGTTGGTTTTGTTTATTGAAATATTGGAAAATTTTTACTTTCAGTCATGCATTTCTGTTGTTGGAGAGGATTATTAATGTTGTAATAAATTGTAGTTTTCAGTTTTTGAAAATAGTTAGATGGCTTATGGAAGAGATTATGAATGGGTGTATGATTATTGAATTGCATTTTAAACATTGGGAGTATAATAAGACATAGAGACTATAAATTTTTATGATCCATAAATGTTTACTTATTGATTTGAGTATTTTTAAACACTTGAGAATTATACAGAATCCTATTTTCATATGGTTGTAACTTACCTTGTTACACATTTAAATTATACTTGAAGCCTAATGAACAAAAAACTTAAGCATTAATTGAATTACTAATAAATCTATCAAGAAATAATAAATCACAATTAAGTAAGAGAAATTTCTATAAATTAATTTAACTAAAGATAAACATAACTAATTAAAATATTCCATACATTTTGTAACTTGTGTATTTTTATTTTTACATTTTTGTATTGATGCCAAGATTACAACACATGACTTTAACGTGAAGTTAAATCATAATAAATAAAATGGTTTGTCTCGTGTCATTAGCATAAACCCGAATCATTGAAATCCTGATGTTAATATTTACAATAGATTCTGACTATCATAAATGAGACTTATGACCTCATGGTTGAAATGGAGCAAGAATTTTATGGTCCTCTGAAATTATATGAAGAGGAGATCCAAGATGGTAGGGATGAGGAAGAGGATAAAAATGTTGAGGATCAAGATGATCATGAAGGTTTTGACCATGGGGAAGAACACCATGATCAACCAAGGTCTAATAAGGCTTGTTTGACTACAAAATTGGCCAAAGATCTTAAGAAAATTAGTCCATTGAAGTTTTATGGAACCAATCTTGAGGATGGTGTTGAGTCATGGTTAAGAAAAATGGAAAAATATTTTGAAATCCATGCTTTCTCATAGGAAACCAAAGCATTTTGGGGGTCATATCATATTTTTAGAGAGGATTTGGCATGGTGGGATAACAATAAGTTCATTATGGGCTTGGTAGAAACTATAATAACTTGGGAGTAGTTTGTGGCACTCTTCCAACAATGGTGATTTACGCAACTATTCTTTGATTAGAATATGATGGAGTTTCCAAATCTTCATTAGGGAGACCTGACAATTATTAAATACTGGGAAAATTTCACAAGGCTTCTCAAAATGTTCCACATTACCATAAATATGAGAATTTTTGGATTTGTAAGTTCATAATGGGGTTGAAACCCACTATTATCACAAAAAATAATGTACATGAAATATAGACCATGGACAATGTGTTTGAAAAGGCTATCAAACTAGAATAAAAAATTCATTCTATGTCCACTATATTAGAGGAAATGTCAATATTCTTTTGATTTTAAGAATAATTGGTGGAAAAGTGATATCGGGAAAGAGAAACCCTTTTAGAGAAATATCAAGGGTGGTAACTCCTGCAATAAGGAAAAATTTAATAAATAGGGTAATGATATTATGAAATATAATGTTAAGAATAAATGTACATGGTAGAAAGGACCACTTGGAGAGTGCTTTAAGTGTGGGGGATACCATTATGCTAATAATTGTTAGTAAAGGGGTCAAAGTAGTAAATCATTACTTGGACAACGTGAAACGTTCCAACAGAGGATTCATGTGATAATTGATAATCATCAATATAAGTAACAAGCCACACCTATTGAAACAACTAGTATGGTGTTTGGTTTCTCAGTTATTGTTTTAATTGATACGATTTTTATTGAGTGTATTATTTCTCTTACTTTATTATAAAAATTTACTAGAATATTTGGATATATGAAAATGTTTTGGACCATGTAGTATGACAATAAGGAAGAGCATAGGGTAAATTGATGTTTGTTTGAGGTAGAGTTTTATCTTCCAGAATTTTATATTGAGGTCAATCTATATGTAGTTGTGTTTTTCTCATATGATATCATCCTAAAGGTGAAGTAGTTAAGCCAACACTAAGCTAAAGTTGATAGTTATTTGAAGAAGGTAGAATTCCTTGATGATTTTGGATACTCAGTTGAGATTCAAGGTATAAAGCATGAGGTAAGCCTTTGGTATATCTCAATAATGCAACTTAGGAAAATTCACAAGAAGGGTTGCATATTTTATGCAGTACATGTGGATGAATTTGATGAGACAAATGGATCAATTGCAGAGGATTATCCTTTCTTGTATGATTTTTGAGATGTTTTCATTGAGCAGTTACCTAGACTTCCTTTGAAAAGGGAATTTGACTGTTTGATTGATCTAGTTCTTGGAGAAAACCAATTTCTTGGGATCCATATCGAATGAGTGTGAAAAATTGATGGAGTTAAAAGCTCAATTACATGATTTTTTTAGTCAAGGCATTAATCAAACCTAGTGTGTCACCTTAGGGATATCCTATGATTTTTGTCAAGAAAAAGGATGGTTCTCTTTGCCTTTGTATAAATTACTAAATGTTAAATAAGGAAACCATTAAAAATAGGTATCTGTTGCCACACATCAACAATATTTTCAACCAAATACATGGAACAACCATATTATCTAAGATGAACATGAGATTTGGATATCATCAGTTGAGAATCAAGGAAGACAAAAAACCTAAGACAACTTTTTGAACAAGGTATGGGAACTATGAGTTCAAAATCGTATCTTTTGGATTGACTAATGCTCTTATAATCTTCACAAACCTAATTAAAAATGTGTTTAGGGAATTTTTGAATAAGTTTTGTTAGTGTTTTTAGATGAAATTTTGTTATACTCTAAAGAATGAAGAAGAATATATTCACCACTGGAGGTTGGTTATGGATAGGTTAAGACGATGAAAATTGTATGAAAGTTTGTTGAAACGTGCTTTCTTTTAAAGAAAGTTTCAGTACCTTGAGAAAATTATCTCTACAGATGGAATTATTGTAGATACAATGAAGATAAAATCTATAATGGAGTGGATAACTCCTATGTATGTCCATGAGGTACGTAGTTTCATGGAGCTATCATGGAACTATAGGAAATTTGTCTCAGGGTTTTCTAATTTTTTTGGTCTTATCACATCATTGCAACAAAAGGGAAAGAAATATGAGCGGACAGAAAAGTGTGAGTAGGATTTTAATCTCCTAAAGGAAATTTTGATGATGAAACCTATACTTTGTGTACCCAATCCAAATGGGAATTTCTCAATTATCATGAATTCCTTGAGTGAAATATATGGTGTGTATTAATGTAAAATGTGAAGGTAATTACCTATGATTCCAATATAGTTAACCCATATGAGCATAATTGTGTTTCACATGATTTGGAGATAACATTGATCATTCATACCTTATAATTATGGAGGAATTTCTTGATGGGTAAGCCTTTTGTGATAAAAACATATCACCTAGGGTTGATGGGTAAACAATTCATTGGGGACAAGTTCTACTAGCAGGTCAAGAAAGAATTCTAGGTAAATATCTCACCCTCCATCTCTATTCTATTTGGGTGAGGGGGGCACTGTATTTAGATATTTGGGTTTAGGATCACCATTATGATGGTTATAACTTTGACCAACATGGTCTTCTTAGGCTCAAATGGAAGATTTATGTGCCAGACATGGGGAATCTATGAGGCATGCTAATGGAATAATTCCATAGTGCACAATATTTGAGCCATCTATGGGTGCCTAAGATGCTAACAAGTATGAAGCAAGTATATTTATAGAATTGTTAGAAAAGGGGTGTAACATAGTTTGTTTCTAGGTATCTAGAATGTTAATGAGTTAAGGTTGAGCATGTGCATCAAGCATGACTTATCTACCCACACAATGTACCCAAATGAAAGTGGAAAGTTATAAGTATGGATTTCATTGAGGAGGTGCCTATGTAGAATAATCGACATGATGTTATTTTGGTTGTGGTGGATAAGCTAATGAAGGTTGTGCATTTTATACCTATTAATCTCACATGATTTTTTGATACTTGGAAGAAGGTTCATTCAAGAAATATTTAGATTGCATAGTGTACATGAATAAATTATCCTAGATAGGATACTCATATGACCTCTCACTTTTGGAAAATGCTTCTTGCAACCATGGGAATGAAGTTCAACTTAAATTATTCATTTTTCCCAGAGATTTATGAGAAGACATAATATGTGAATCAAGTTTTAGAAGACATGTTGAGGATGTACTGTATGGATCAATAATACAAGTGGGAAGAGTATCTTCCTTTGGTTGAGTTTATCCACAACAACTCATACCATTCCAAATTGAAATGTGATCCTTTTGAAGCCTTGTATGTGATAAAATGTCATACTACAATTAGTTGGGACAACATTGAGAGAAGAGAATTAATTAGACTAGAAATTTTCTTTTAAATGGAAGATCGGGTTAATCTTATAAGGAAACATATCAAGGAAGCTATAGATCGACAAAAGAGTAATGCAGATAAAAACATATCTGATAAGAAATTTTCTCTTGAGGTTAAGATATTCCTACATGTTAAACCTATGAAAAAATCAATTAAGTTTGGTAAATTAGAAAAGGTGGCACCTCACTATGTGGGACATTTTGATGTCTTAGAAATAATCAAACTCATTGCTTATAAATTGTCTTTGTCACCCACCTTGTCTCGGTTACATGAAATTTTTCATGTCTCTTTTTATCAAGAGGTATTGTGTAGATTCCTCTCATTATCTTGATTAAAAATATTTATAGGCGTAAAACCTCAGTGTGGTAATAATCGTGCCCATCAATATCCTTGATCTTCATAAGCTTCACTTGTAGAATCGTGAAGTGGCTTAGTGCAAGATCCAGTGGGACCAATATTCTAAGGAGAGTTCCACTTTGGAGGATTGTTGTGTGGGAGTTATGACACAAGAAAATAGGTACCCTCATTGAAAATTAGATACCTAGAAGGAGGATATCATCAAAGAGGGGGGAATTAGACATAGTGTAGACATATTATCATAGATAGGTAAATTTAAAACCAACACACATGTACATATATCACTTGCATTTATAGCTTTTAGAAGTATGTGTGCATTGATAGGTTTGAGAAATTTTTCTAAGTTTGACATTAATTATGAGTAATTGATTTTCTTATTCTCAGTTGTTTTTGTATGTTTCAGGGAACAAGTAGCATTATATACTATTAAGACTATGTCAAGTTATGATGATTCACTTTGGGTATCCTAAATAGCATGCACTGCTACTCCTAGCATGTGTGTACCACTTTTATTTTTTTGTGATTATTGTTGGATAATCTATATTGTGATTAATCGAGTTAATTTTAATTAAACAATTTGATGTCTTTGCACCAATTTAATTAGTAGGGTTTCTTAACTTGTTTTAAATAATGTTAATGTTTTGGGAGTTCTTGAGCACTTGACTAACACTACAAATTGATTATTTTCACATGATTTTAACAAATGTTGATTTATAATGTACATCACATTTTTCACAATATCATGACTTTGTCATCATATTATTTCATCTTCAACTCTTCGATAACCACGTTGGTGGTGATAATGTAAGGCAAGTTTTAAAAATCTTGGTTATTTATTAAATTTATGTTAATATAGATGTTGGAATTCAAATAAACATGTGATAAACCACATTAAGTGGTGGAGGAAGTTTTGGTTTTATTTTTTATGAGCATATTGATCGACATATATATGGAGTTATTTTTGTTATTAACACCACATTAGTGGTAAACTCGTGGTTATGGTAATCAATCCCATGTAAGTGAGATATTTCTTAGTTATATTATACCACTACATTCTAGTCACCATTGTTAACTTGGTGTTGTCCTACATTTTCGCTAGCCCAAAAATCAAAAATTTGAAGCATGATAACTAAGACAAATGTGAAAATTTTCTCTAAAGCCTTCCCAAATCCCTCTCATGTTCAATATATCTCTTATGTATGATAATATTGACCATATAGGTTATCCTAATTCAATTAATAAACATGTTAAAGATTGCAAGAAGGTGTGATAAGGTTCATCATTCCATTCATTAAAGTGCAACTGAAGACTAGCTCTCCGACAGGCTCAAAAAGGAAATTTTTGGTCATTTCGAGGCATGCGTGCATCGGAGTTTTCAAAAGCTCATAAAAATCTAGAGGTGGTATTGGAGACTCTTGAAGGTTTTGGAAGTGATTTAGGAAGTTTCAGGAAAGAAAATTGAAGTTGGGAAAAATTTAAGCAACATTGGGTCTTTGTGGGCAAGGTATTGGGAAATGTGTATTCTAAAAAATCTATTCACCTTGTTCAAAATGTTTTAGGAGCCTCAAGAAGTGTTGGGAGCTAATATCCTAGGCATATGAAATATGAAAGATCCTAATTTATGGTGAAATGATCAAGGAAGGATTCTGGGAAAATTAAAATGTGGAAAACTATCCGTCAGTGTAGCACACGAGTTCTTCTATAAGGCATAACTTTTTTGAAATGTTTGAGGAGCCTCATGAAGAGTTAGGAGCATAGAAAAATCTCATGTGAGGTTATTTTTTATACTCTTCATGATCTATAATTTTTTTAGCTTCGTTTCATCAAAAACTATTCTTACCGCTCAGCTCACCAACACATAACTTTAGGCTAAATTGAAGGTATGGGTAAAACTTGTTGAATAATTATTTTTCAACATTTTCATGAAGATTCATATATTGGTTGGAAAAACATCATTATGTTTTGACTCTAGGGTGAATGAAACATTTTGAGATGTAATTTTAAAGTGCAAATCATGCTCAGATGCAACCTTTGGCGCTTGGGCAGATTTTTTGTGTCCCCTTGGGCAGATATTTGAGGGAAAATTGCACCAAAAATGAGCACACCACTCTCATTGGTCCATTTCATAACTTAAAAACATAAGGTGGAAGCCAAAAAAACACATGTGAAGGCATAAATAAGAGTTAAGTTATGGTGGGTCCCATTTTCTCTCTCCTTGGGTGCTTGGGTGAGGTTTTTGTGTCCTATTTGGCATATATTTGAGGGAAAATTACACCAAAACCAAGTATGAAGGCACATGGGCATGTAGGGTCCCAGTTATGAAAAGGTGCGCAAGGAAAAAGCACACGAGAGAAAGGCTTAGGGAAGCACATAGCACATGCGACGCATGAAAGGAGGCTCGGACTTAGTCAATTTGAGCACCCAGGGCAGAACACGTGAAAAGCGTGATCGGTTGCACGTGGATAAGATGCCAACCTAGCGATAGGCTGGCCTAGGAAAGAGCATGCCCCAGATGGAATCTTCTAGAAGAACATCATGAGGTAAAGTGGAAAGCTCAGGCCTGAAGAAGCATGCTCGCATGGACCACATTCGACACTTGGCACCAGATCTGAGGACACTGGAAGGTGAGTTGGCAGTGTAGGAGAATTATAAATACAAGTGCCTGTGGAGTAAAAGATATAAGAAGTACGAGGTATAGCAGGTTAGAGAGTGAGTGGAGCTCTGCAGAATTACTGTGAGTGGATATTTGTATTCAGGAAAGAATGCACTAAGCATGGAGTTGTAATTTTTCTTTTTCTGTTAGCTTAGTTACATACGTCCAGTGATATGCATGACTGCGGTCTGCTCTCTGTGACACTCTGTAATGAATCAATGAATATAATGAGGTTACCTGTTATAAATAGACATGGATATCAATGGTTTTAATGCACTTTTCTCTCATATGGGTTCTCTTTCCTTTCATGCTATGTATGAATGCTTGTATAATTCTTTCTGTTATAATGCATGTGCTGGGTTCTGTTAAAGTACTCAGTCTAAGGTGACTGCAAGGATCTAGAGGCCGTTCTGAGCCCTATGGTCCTTGTATGTTTCAACGTCCCTCATTAAAACTCTTACACTAATCATAATTGATGCTTCCCACTAAACTCACATAAAAGAGAGACTCGGTACCCGCGCGTGCCTCGGGTGAGTGCTCAGCTTCTGCTAGGTGATAGGCTGGTGCATGGGGTTCCTTCCTTTTGTGATAGGAGTAAAAATGACTACATCTTGGTTCCATTTCCGGGACCTCTTTTTGAATTTGTAGTGGGATATAACATACATCATGATCTGTGTAATGAGGAATGACAGAGTGGTTGACATTGGAAATTGTTGAATCATGGTTCAAGAGCATGAAGGATGAATTTTCTCAGAGATACAACACTGGACCTGAGTTTAATGCACGTAGATGGGTAGAAGAGAACCTCTACCATGATCTGTATGAGACCTTCTTCTACTGCTTCCCAGTAGAACTATATGAATGGCTTTCAGCCTATGCGTCTAGATCAAGTTGGCATTATGGATCACATGTATGGACCGAAGAAGACTACCAAAGGTTGCAGGATGCAGATCTGACGTGGACCCATGCTATAGATCATTGGTGGAGAAGAGTACTGACTAGTTACACTCTGGAATATGCCATTTCCATGTATTCTTGTCCGGAGGTTGCTGAGTTTGAATTTCTGTGAGAACCTAGAGGAATGTTTCTACGTGCTATTCCCCTAGCTATGAAGATATTGATGGTTACCATGAGTTTAGAGGCTTTCCCAATGGCTGGCTAAACCATTCTGAGTGCTGGGTAAGGGAGCTTGGGTGGAGGAAGATGGTAGATATCACGACAGAGAAGGAGAGGGAAGAGAGACGGCTCAAGTATAGTGAAGCGCGTGAAAGGGAGATTGCTAGATGATGCAAAGCTGCTAGTGTGATGGATCTATGGAGACAGATGTTATGGGAAGGAGTTGAGGTTCACGTGGAGGACATGGAACCTGAGCAGTCTATGCTACCCCATCTTGGCAAGTGCATGAGGGAGACCCTTTCAGCTTCTGGTGAGAGTTCATCACACGGAGAAAGGAGAGTCATTGGCACATATCTGAACCCACCCAGTGACCGAGCCCTGGCACTTGGATTTCCCAAACCAGGAAGAAGTGTTATTGACCCAGTTGATATCGGTGGAAGAGACAGATCCACCTAGGAGATACAATTTTATAGTCCCTTCTTCTATGGCTACACATATTCTAGTATTTGGAGGAGTCTTTGGACAAGGAGCAAGTGTACAAGCTTTTGGTCTCACATCAGGGAGTGGCACGGGACAAAGTAGTGGTAGCGGAGCACTATCACAGACCATCAATGCATAGTTCAGTGGGACCATGGGGGTGCTTGGCACAGCTCCTACATGCCCTATTGGACCCAGTGGTTCTGGTGGATCTGGTGGCTCTGGAGGCACAGGACCTGGTGGATCAGGTGTGGAGGAAACACCAGAGGGAACCAAGGCTCAGGCTTGGGAGGACAGGGACCCCAGCCACCACCTCAAGTATTCTTTGAAATGTCTCTGCATTTGCCAGATTACAGGGGCATTGAGGATGTTGCGGAACATGTTCACAAGTGTGAACTGCTATGGCACGTGAAGGGTGTCACAACCCCAGAACGGAAGGCTAGTTAGTTTACAACCACGTTGCAAGGGCATGCGCATAGCTGGTATAGGAAGTATGACCCTCATCAAATGGTGGTGGACTATACTACCTTAAAGAATGCATTCTTGGCAGAGTTCCACATCCCTGAGTTTGAGCAGAAGAGCATCAGCGCTTTGAAGGAGATTCAACAAGGAATGGCAGAGAGTGTGCAGGAGTATGATGCATGCTTTAAAACTCTCTTGTCTAAATTATCATATGATATCCATCCTTCTCAGCATGCACAATGGTTTGTTGGAGGATTGATCACCCCTTTTAGAAGGGCCTTGTCTCATAAAACTTTTACAGACCCGCACGAAGCATTGGAAGCTGCCTTACGTGCACGAGGCTATTGGTAGTATTGATACTGGCATTAGCCCATTCTTGGAGGCTCAGATTGCTGCTATGGCAAAATAGTTGGAAAAATTATCTACAAACACAGCCCATGAGACCCGTAGTGGTTTGTGGTGCACAGATTGTGAAATAGAGGGACACGTTAAGGATAATTTCCCCTGGAGGATGGTACATGCTTTGACAGTGGATTGTGAAATTTGTCATGGGGACCATGATGTAAGTAGATGTCCCTTGCTGTAGCATGCGATCAGGAAGAATGTATCTTGTTACTACAAAATTTACACCTCTACAACCCATGACACTAAGGACTGTAGGCTCATTGATCAAATCCATGAGGCCATTGATCATGGGGTGTGCCAAACCAGCATTGCTAGTGGTTCCAAGGATAATGATCACCATTATGAGGAGTGCACGTAGATGGAGGCACGCATGGAAGAGGTTTTCGAGGAGGATTCCATGGTCGAGGTAACCATGGAGGAGGAAGGAGTGAGTTCCCATGCAGAACATGTTTCAACTGTGGATCTACAGAACATTACAAGCGTGAGTGCCTAGACCTATTGCAGTGCTCATGGTGTGGAAAGAAGCATAAGTATGAGGAGTGCCTGGAATTATTTGAGCACATGAATCAGAAGCACCGGAAGGACAAGGGTGCTACAATGGTCAGTATTAAGAAGGAAGACATATAGTGGATGCCCTGGGTAACACGGGATGAAGGTTTGGAGCCTGTCTTGGTAACAACAAGGGTAGAAGCCATGCGCACAAGAGAGGTACCAAGATAGAAAACCCTGGTTTCAAGGGAGGAGGTCATTCATGGAAAGTATCCAGACCCCACGCATCAAAAGGAGATATATCAGGACACCATGGATGTTATTCAGAGCTTACAAGGGGAGATCCAGTGTCTAAAGGAGCAATCCAGGAGGGAGGAACAAGGAAGGAGAGTCGAGGCACAAAAGGATGACCTGGATGAGGTCAAGGAGGTGTGTAAAATGCTAAGGTAGGAGAATATCATTCCCTTGCTAGGATCCTGGTTGAGAGAGAAGGTACCACATGCTAGAGAAGAGTGCGAGAGATAGGTCTTACACGTGAACCTTCCCCCTCACAGCCTCGACTATGACAAGGAGATTACATTGAATGCAGTTGTAGATGGATGGCTCCTCAACAATATCCTCATTGACACAGGCATAGAGGTTAATGTTCTGACTTTGGATGCATGGCATCAGATGGGAAGACCTGCATTACAGCCATCTTTGAATGTGCTGTATATGGAAAACAAGACTAAGGAAATGCCCATCGGTGTCTTGAAGGATGTGGCTATTACTATCTAGGGAGCCAAGTTTACTGGGGACTTCGAAGTCTTGGCACTCGCCGAGGTGGACAATTTCCCAACACTACTTGGGCATCCTTGGTGTTACAAAAACAATGCAGACCTTCAGTTCAACAAAGGGTACATCAGCTTTGAGAACAAGGAGGAATGGGTCATTATACCCCTGGTTGATGGGAAGTTGACACCCTATATTGAACCATTGGGAGAAGAAGTTCTGGACAAGATTTATGTGCGCTCAATCAGAGACCCTGAGATGATACACCCTACTAACGGGGTTATCCAGTTTGAAGATGCTCAGTCAGTGAGTGATACCACCAGTCTGGCATGTGACAATTGGGCACATGGAACTTACGAATTAATGGGATGGTAGTTGAGAGGGTCGGTGACCAAGGTAATAAAGGCACACATGGTTAGGCGCCTTGGAGGAAAAGAACTGCCCAAGTATTCAGGAGGAGCCTTCCCTGAGATCTTTTTACAGGAGGTAGAAGCTCAGTGGAAGGATGAGAAGGAATGGAGGGAGATGTTAAGTTATGTCTTGCTTGGCACAACAGCTCGGTGGTGGGCCACACATCAGGAGAGCCTTTTAGAGTGGCGCGAGGTAAGAATTGCTCTCTCTGTCAGATTTTCTAGGAGCAATGTACCCACCATCATCAAGGAGTACCATGGGAAGGAGCCCACCTCTTTCCATATCTAGGAGTGTGAATGGGTCTAGAGAGAAGGCACAGGAAGCTTTGCCACCATCCCTCTTGGTGCACAAGTTGTATTCTACACTGCAGGGTTACACGCACGTATGGTACATTCATTCAGAGACACGCCACCAGACAAGGAATTGGCAAGAACTCATGGCTGACCTTATTCAAACCTTTGAATATCAGAGTACCAAGCCATCAGTTGATAAGGCCTTGTAGGGTATCAAGTGCCTTACCATGGGGGATAGTGCCAGGATGGAAGATAGGCTGTTGGAATTACTAGGTGAACCAGGATTGGAGGCACATTTTGAAGAAGAAAAGGAAACAAAAGAGTTACAGCTTGAGCGCATGTGTTTGGAAAAAGAGAAGGGAAAGTTGGTATATGTGATTGATGGAGAGGAATCAGAAATCTTAGATGTTAGCCATTCTGTAGGGACACGCGAGGTAGTGGACAGTGCAGATGCTCATGCGCATGCCTACCATGAGCCTTTAAAGATGAAGAAAGTTAACATCGGTTCAGAAGAAGAACCTAAGGAAGCTATTATTGGGGATTACTGGATAGAGAAGGAAGTATCAAAAATCATTGATCTGCTGCGTGAATTTGAGGATTTATTTCCACGTGGGTATCATGAGCTCAAAGGCGTTCACCATTCCTTGGGGGAGATGAAGATAAAACTGAAGGATGGTGCATGCACCCGGTTAGGAAAAGGCCCTACCGAATGAATCCCAACTTGCGCGTAAAGGTCAAGGAGGAGATAGACAAAATGATAGCTTCTGGGATCATTGAGGCAGTGGAAGAATCAGAGTGGATAAGTCTGATGGTAATCAACATCAAGAAGGATGGGTGGATTAGAATTTGTGTGGATTATAGGGAATTGAATGCAGTTTGTGTCATTGATCCATTTCCAACCCCCTTCACTGAAGAAATTTTAGGAGTCATTGGGCGCGAAATCTATTCCTTTACGGATGGATTTTCAGGGTACCACCAAGTCCAGATTGTAAAGGAAGACCAGGAAAAGACAACTTTCACCACCGAGTGGGGAAGTTTTGCATATACGGTCATGCCCTTTGGGTTGAAGAATGCGCCAGCTATCTTTTCACGCATAGTGGTGCAAGCATTCCAGGACTTCATCCATAAATTTCTTCAGGTCTATTTGGATGACTGGACAGTATATGGTCTGGTTAAAGACCATTGTGACAATTTGAGGTTAATGTTTGAGAGGTGTAGGTAGTTGAGGATATCCCTCAACATTAAGAAATGTGTGTTTGCTACACCCTTTGGGACTTTATTGGGGCATATCATATGTAAGGAGGGCTTGCTGGTAGATCCCGCTAAAGTTGCAGTTATTGTGGGGTTAAGGGAGCCTACTAGCCAGAGCGCAGTGCATGGATTCCTTGGGCATGTAGGCTATTACAGAAAATTCATTAAGGGATATGCCAAGATCGCCATTCCATTAGAGGAGCTGCTTAGACATAAAAGTGCCTTCCATTGGGGAGAGGCGCAACAGAGGGCATTTGATACATTAAAAGATAGGCTTATTACCACACCTATTTTACGGTTTCCCTCTTGGGACAAGCCCTTTCATGTTCATGTAGATGCCTCAGGGACCGCCATTGGAGTAGGGCTTGCACAAGCCAGGTGAAGGGATTGTTGATCATCCTCTCTATTTTGCAAGCAGGAAGCTGACACCAGCAGAGTAGAATTATACCACAACCGAGTGCGAGGCATTGTCAATGATCTACGTGCTCTTCAAGTTTAGGCAGTATCTGTTGGCAACACCCTTTGTGTTCTACACCGACCACATGGCATTGAAGTATTTAGTGAACAAGCCTGTTCTACAAGGATGCATATGTCGATGGGTGTTGTTGTTTCAAGAGTTTGAATTCACCATTGTAGTAAAACCTAGAAAAAGCAACTGTGGACCTGATCATCTGTCAAGAATTGATTCAGGGGAGGATGCACAGAGTATTGAGGAAGCAATGCCAGATGTGTAACTATTTAGGTTGCAGGCACACCCTTAGATTTAGAGGAGATTGCAGTATTCTTAAAGGAAGGTGTGGTGCAAGAAGGAATGAAGACATTGGAAAATAAGTAGTTGGCCATACGCACCATGCCCTACATGTTAATCAGTGGAGACTTATACAAATTGGGACGTGATGAAGTTTTGTGCAGGTGTGTCTTAGAGCATGAGCACCTGGCCATCATGGAGGAAGCACACAGAGGAAGTGCAGGTGGGCATTATGTAGGTGATGCCACCACGTGCAAGATATTAATGGCAGGTTTATGGTGGGAAACCTTGTACAAGGATTGCAGAGATTATTGTAAAGTGTGTGACCATTGTTAGCGCATTGGAAAACCAGGAAGGAGAGATGAAATGCCTTTGCACCCTATTCCTAGTGCAGAGCCTTTTGAAAAGTGGGTGATAGACTTTGTAGGACCTATTACACTGGCAAATGCGTAGGACTGGGTCACATTATGTCATCACTTGCACAGATTATCTCACAAGGTGGGCAGAGGCAGCCCCAACTAAAGATTGCATGGCAGCAACAATGGCAAGGTTCTTATGGGAAAACATTATCACGAGGTATGGATGTCCATTGAGTTTGACCAGTGATAGAGGTACACATTTCTTGAATGAGACCATCAGGATCCTATTATCAGAGTTCATGGTAGCTCATCACAAGACTACGCCCTATCACCCACAAGAAAATGGAACCGCAGAAGCATTCAACAAGATACTGAGTCATACCTTGACCAAGATTTGTGATGTCAGAAGACTTGATTGGGATGACAAGGTATCAATAGTACTATGGGCTTACAGGACAACGTATAAAAGACTAAACAAAGC
This sequence comes from Taxus chinensis, assembly GCA_019776745.2. Taxonomy (NCBI): domain Eukaryota; kingdom Viridiplantae; phylum Streptophyta; class Pinopsida; order Cupressales; family Taxaceae; genus Taxus; species Taxus chinensis. Next base: position 293,126,226 of record CM034146.1, on the reverse strand, counting down.
CACACCTTTTCAATTGGTGTTTGGCATGGAAGCTATTTTTCTGGTTGAATTTATGTTGCCTTCTCTATGAATAGCATGCATGTAGGAGGAGGGTTAGCCAATGAACAAGCACTGGAAGAAAGAATTGATGAGCTAATGAAACTGGATGAGAGATGATCACTTGCCCGATGGAGCCAAACAATGGAAAAGGCAAAGCAAAAGGCTTGGCATGATCACCATATTAGAAACAAGAAGTTTGAGGTTGGGCAGATGGTGTTATTATATGATTCTAAGTTTCTGCGCCATCCTGGGAAGTTGAAAGTCCATTGGTTGGGTCCTTACACAATCTCGTACATCCTTGATTCAGGCACGTGCCAGTTACAAGCGCTGGATGGGACGAAGTTTCCTAGACACTTCAATGGTAGTAGGCTGAAGCCCTACTATAAATAAGTCTTCTTGGTGTTTGTAAATAAGGTAGTTTTTCCAGTTAGTTTAGAAGTTTCCTTTATGCATTTTCCCTTTCTTGTGTTTCCCTTTCGCGTTGTTGTTTTTTTTTGTGCCTTGGGCATGGGTAATATTATTGCTATTTTTGAGAATTTTTGAGTGTGCAGAGGACCACACATCACTTTAAGTGTGGGGTGGAGAAAGGTGAAGAAGCACGTGATCAAAGTACCAAGGAAGTTGTGTTGAAAATCCTTGTTGAGTAGCCAGGTTGAAAGAGGTATATAAAGAGGAAGATGGAAGAATGGTTGGTGCCAGGGTAAAGCTACTTGTAGATCCCACATACTAAGGAGGAGAAAGTGCATTTGAAAGCAACACAAGGTAGGTGAGAGCAAGGATCAGGACAGAAGAAGTGCCTTCGGCATGGGTTACGTGCACGCAAAGAGTCTCCTGTCAGGTTGGATTGGTTGCGCGCCAGAAGGTTGGAGGAGTTTTCACGCAGGTTGGGCACGTAAGGGAAGGCACTGAAGATGGGATTTGTTTGAAAAATCCACATTAAATGAACAAAGTATGGTGGTAGGTGAAGTAGCATTTAATGTTTAGAAAAGAGAAAAACTATAAGTAAAGGGTCGGGGCACTCTCATTTTTACCTTGCGAAATAGAAGAGTTTGAGATATAAGCGAGTTCCATAAACTAGGGCTTTCAGATTCAATCGAGTGAAGGAAGATCTATGAGATTGAAGCAGCCAGTTTGAATTTGTGAACCAGAAGGGGTTACACGGGCATGGAGAGAGTGAAGAAATGTTGTCTTGTGAAGATTTTATCCCAGTTAGGGTTCGACAAACTAGGGCATGGTGTAGAAGAGTTGTATCACGAATCTGAGATCAGGAGGATTGGAAGAAGTAAGACAAAATAACAAGGAGAGGGTAGGAGTGATAAAAATACCTCGACCATGGCACCCAAGAAAGGAAAGGGCAAAGCCAAGGCTAAACAACCAGAACCCGTGGTAGACACAAATGAAGAATGGTATGCAGAGATGCAATACCCAGATGGGGTGATGATGGGGAAGGAATGGGAATCCCACTTGAGAAGTGTACCTGTTAGTGACTATAATCACCACATGAACACAATAGAAAAGGAAATGGCATTGGAATTAGTACGCCCCACCAACAAATGAACACCTGAGGGTTTTCCTATATACGATGATGACGTTAAGGTTAAAATGGAGAAGGCAGGGCTGTTGCAACTCTATGAGTTGCCTTATTTTGGAAAGCCAGAGTGCCTGTACCAGTGGTTGATGTCACGGGTGCATGAAGACTACTTCCACTTTGCAGGGGCACAAGATGCACGTGACTCCCCAGCTGATTTCACAATTTACAGGCCTCATATGTGAGGGAGATAGCCTAGAAGATGACCTTGGTGACAAGGAAGCTATTCAAGAGACCATCACCGAGTATGCCTGCAAGAAAGGGTCGCAGTACTATGACATTTCAGACATCAAGGACCCCGTAATGAAAATGGCCGTGCATCTGGTGACTAAGCTGAATGGCCAGGAAAGATGGACACAGGTCAACAAACCTTGGCTACATGTCTGCAGAAAGATTGCAGAGGGAACTATATATAACCTATCTGCATACATTGCAGAGGAAATTGTCAGTTGCGTGAAGGAAGGGGACATGATCCTCTTCAGCAACGTCTTGCTCACCATTGTATTCATGGAGATTGGGGTGCCTGACACACCAGAAAAATTTGTATGGGAGTACCCCACCGAGGATCCCTCACCCGCAAAGAGGTTTGAAAAATATGCCTGCGATACAATGACAACACCCCACAAGGCGCAGGCTGGAAAAATGGTACACGCACCTGAGGAATGCATTCAGGGCAGAGTGGAGAATCCCTGAACAACTCCCAGTAGCCACTGAGGGAGAAGCTGAATTCACAGTCTACCAACACTACTACCTGGGTAGATTCAAGCTGATAGATGAATCATGGAGCCCTTGGTGCAAGCTCCCCTTCGCATTTACTGCCCAATACTTCCAAGCGGGAGTGAAAAGGTTTAAAGAGTCAAAGAAGCTAAGACTGGAACTGGGTAGGCTAGACCAAGAACACAGGGAGATGAGAAAGAAGCTGAATTACCCTGGTGGCAAGCATGCGTACATGGAAAAGTACGTGTCACACGAGATTCAAATGACAAGGCCAATGACTCTACCCATCGCTAGAGGATCAGCGACGCGCATGTACTTGCACATAAGGCTGAAGTTCGAGAAGGGTGCGTAGCTAGAGAATGAAGTCTCCATACCTAAAGACCCCTTGGGGAAGAAGAAGCCAACATCTAAGAAAAGAGGGAGAGGAGAAGAAGAAGCACCAATTGTGCAGACTACTCAGACAGTGAGCATGCCATCCACGAGCGCTAAGCCAAGCACTTACATGTGGAGAAAGAAGTCTCTGGTGAAGGAGAAGATGCCAGAGGTAGAGGCACCTAGGAAACCTGTCTCCAAGGAAGAATCACCTGAGGAAGAAGATAAGGCCGAATCCCCTGATCAGGAGCCACCTCTCAGGAAAAAGTAGAGGGTTGATGAAGAAGCTGACTCAGAGGCAACCGACAGCTTGGAGAAATACATGGGTGGAAGAGGGGATGAAAGTGAAGAAGATGGCACAAGGAAGAAGAGACAGAGAAATACCAAGATCCACATGTGTTTAGCATCTACGACTCGGGAGAGGAGAGTGGAGATGAGAAGCAAGAGTTTGTATTCATGCATGGCATAAGGGTGCACAAGATGAGGGCAAGATGCCAAAGACATGGAGGATGAGGAGGTTGCCAGGGAAAAGGAGGGAGCCATAAGTTTTACAAAGGAGTAGATCACGGAGGTGGCAGAGAGAGAAGCACAAAGAATGCTCAAGGTCTTGGTAGACCAAGAGTTGGAGCGTAGCGCAGACATAGTGCTGAAGGAGGGGAAGGAGGAGAACATTGAAAAAGAACATGACAGCCTAGGAGGCCCTGCTCTGACAGTAAGCTTCCCCAAAGGCGCACGCTCGGGTAGAAGAACTCTGGATGCAGAACAGAGACAGGTAATGGGCTATGTTGATGACACAAGGAAGGTGTTACACGCACAATTCTAGAGCACCATACCCACGGAAAGGCTCATAGCCATGGGGTCTTTTGAGAAGGATGATCGTGTACCCCAGAACCAAGAAGATGCTCTCTTGGGTGTTCGAGTCCCACGTTGATGAGCCAGACTTCAAAGTCTACCAAGGAGCACTCATCACATTTCCTGAGTCTAAGGGGGTCAATCCCTTAGTGAATGCTCAGGAGCTTTCAAACGAGAAGGTCTGCAATGCACTGAACAAGGTCACGGTCGAGACCAAGGCTAGATTATTCACATGCAATGACAGGATTAGAATGCTGGAAGCGAAGTTAGGGAAGAAGGAGGAAGAACTGGTGGAGAAGGCCAAGAGCTTAAAGTAAGAGGAACTGATAAATGCATAGTTAAGGCACAAATTAAAGGAAGAAAAAGTAAAGGTGCAGGAAGTATACAAGAAAATGGAGTCTATCAAGGGTGCCATCCTCCTAAAGCACCCAAACTTAGTGCCACCCACAAAAGTACTCATCCCTCCTGGAGTGTATGGAAGACCTAATGCGCATCCTCACTATGGAGAGATGACCCTTGGCCCTGGAGTCTGCTAAAGAAGTGGCCGCATGCTTGAAAGAGGAGGACCGATTGAAGGTGGTAGCACTCATTGCAGAGTACAACCAAGTACTCATGGAGGTTAAGGTCACTGCCCAGTCTGCAGAAGCCACATATGATACATGCACAGACAGAGATAAGGTGGCGAGCTCCTTGGTCACCATGCTTGAAGCAGAGCTAAAAGAGTTCCAAGAAAAGAACAAGGGGAACAGGGTGGAGAGAGACAGGGTCCTGGCTGAAGTAGAGAAGAAATCAGAGGCAATTGAAGCTTTAAGGAGCTCAATTAAGGCCTGGCTAAAGGAATTATACCCCCAGATCACTAGAAGGATGGATAAACTTGAGGACCTGGGCAAAGAGATGGAGCAGATTGTGGACATTTTGGGCACCCAGGGAGTTGGCCTGAGTTTTGATGAAGTGAGCACCCTGGTGGGAGACCTCTGCCAGAAGGCACAGGGCAAGGTCAGAAGTATGGAATAAGCTAGAGGCAGACCTCCAAAAATATTTTCCTAGCTTGTTGAGTTGATGCTCCCCCCATTCTTCATTCTTTTTGCCGATTCTTTCATTCCTTATTATTTTTGTAAAGTGTAAGATGATTCATTGGTTTCCTAGAGAACATGCATCTTGGTCAAGTGAAATGTTTCCGAGGACAGAGAACAGGCATAGTGTGGGGTGATGTTGGACCCCTGTAATCTTAACCAAGTATGAAGGCACGTGGGCGCGCAGGGTCCTAGTTATGAAAAGGTGTGCAAGGAAAAAGCGTGTGAGAGAAAGGCTTAGGGAAGCACATAGCACGCATGATGTGTGAAAGGAGGCTCAGGACTTAGTCAATTTGAGCACCCAGGGTAGAACACGTGAAAAGTGTGATTGGTTACGCATGGATAAGATGCTAGCCTGGCAATAGGCTGGCCCAGGAAAGAGCATGCCCCAGATGGAATCTTCTAGAAGAACATCATGAGGTAAAGTGGAAAGCTCAGGCCTAAAGAAGCATGCTCACATGGACCACATTCGACACTTGGCACCAGATCTGAGGATGCTGGAAGGTGAGTTGGCAGTGTAGGAGAATTATAAATACAAGTGCCTGTGGAGTAAAAGATATATCTAGAAGTATGAGGTATAGCGGGTTAGAGAGTGAGCAGAGCTCTGCAGAATTACTGCGAGTGGATATTTGTATTCAGGAAAGAATGCACTAAGCATGGAGTTGTAATTTTTCTTTTTCTGTTAGCTTAGTTACATACGTCCAGTGATATGCATGACTGTGGTCTACTCTCTGTGACACTCTGTAATGAATCAATGAATATAATGAGGTTACCTGATATAAATAGACATGGATATCAATGGTTTTAATGCACTTTTCTCTCATATGAGTTCTCTTTCCTTTCATGCTATGTATGAATGCTTGTATAATTCTTTCTGTCATAATGCATGTTCTGGGTTCTATTAAAGTACTCAGTCTAAGGTGACTACAAGGATCTAGAGGCCGTTCTGAGCCCTATGGTCCTTGTATGTTCCAACCTCCCTCATTAAAACTCTTACACTAATCATAATTGATGCTTCCCACTAAACTCACATAAAAGAGAGACTCGGTACCTGCGCGTGCCTCGGGTGAGAATTAAGATTCTGCTGGGTGATAGGTCAACGCACATGGGGTTCCTTCCTTTTGTGATAGGAGTAAAAATGACTCCAGCTAAACCCATCTCATGCTCACTAAACCAGATCATGCCACTTGAAATTTTTTTGCTCCAAGCACCCATTTTTGTAACTCTTGTACCTTTTCACCAAGGGGATAGAAATGAGAACCCATGAACAACTCATTTAAACCTAGTTTTTAACCACACTCAGCTGTCATTCACCCTTGGTTAAAATGCAGTTACTAGAAAGACACAAAACAAAGTTAGCTTGTTCTAAGTTGTTTTCTTTGAAAATTTTGACCCCTACTCCATTGCACATATTTTTATACCTCCAATAACATTAAATAACACTAGGAATGCTTCCAAAAAGGTTCTAAAACACCCATGACCATGGAAATGAAGATTTCTTCATAACTTTCCAACCAAAAATTCGAATCAACTGAAATTTTCTTAGAAGAATCTCCTCACAGGACCTTTGTATTTTTTTTTGTTTCATATCAGATGATGCCCTATTTTATTTACAACAAAAAACTTGAAATTCTAATCCTAAAAGTTGTTTTCAGTTTTTAAGAGTTCCAGCAAAATGATTACTGTGAAAATTGGAACATGGGATCCTGGTGCAGAGTCGAATCCAACAATGGTGTTTTCATTGCAAATCGATATTAGTATTTGTAATTTCTAAAAATAGTACATGATATATACAATTAATTACTAAAATTAGTGATTTTATCAAAACAACAAGCTCCCATCACTTAGAAAATCCAAAAACAATGCAAAACAACAAACACAACAAAACATACAACTTTAAAAAAATAGAAGTTTCTGAAAAAGTAACCTGCTAAAAGTAGAAACTTCCTAAAAATGGTAAAACACCATCAATGGAGGTGAATTAAGTGTGAGAGGAGCTTTATAAGACAAAATTTGAACAAAAAGGAAAAAATTCCCAAAATAACAACTCCTTATCTTACTTACCAAAAATTGAACGTTTTAATTTTCAGTGTAGAAAGTTGTTGTTGGATCCATTTTCATTCATCTCACTAATTTATTCCATCCTCACATGGTTGTAAAATTTTCTCACAGCTCAAACAAGAAAATTAAATCTCCACAAGGATCCTAATGTATTATTCCAATCATAATTGTTTTAAGGAGCAAGACAGAGCAATCAACGCACATCATGTGAAAGTCATGGACATTGTGTGGTCGACAAAGAGTATGATAAGAGTTCAGAGACCCATCAGAATACAATATTCATCAAAGTTATTCCATCATAATCATAAGTGAAATGAGAAACTCTTTACGAAAGTTGAGAAACATCATGTCTTGAATCCATCATCATCTCTTCGAGAGATAATTCAAAGTGAGCTAGTTAAGCCATCCGAGTAATCAAGCCATCCTTTATGAAGAATCAATAACTCATACTTTTCCATGAGAAACATATGAGAAAGAAGGTACATAAGCTTTCCCAAATATTATTTCATTCAGGAAGTGATTTGGATTCAAGAAAGGTAGAGAGACAATCTTCATGTAGGGAACCTTGTATGTAAGAAAAATAAACCATCCAAGATTCTTATAATGACATTTTCATAATAGTGTTCTTAAACACTCAATCAAAAACTTGGTAGTGTGGTCAATCCTCAAGGTATGAAACATTGTAAGTGTAATCAAGGGCCACTAATCACAAGCCTTCAAAGAGGAAGATAATGAAAAAAGGTGCACAATGATTCCATATTCGAGAAAGATTCATAAGAAGGTAAGGATCATCATAGATCCCATAGAACCTCTTAAGTCAAGAAAGAGAAATACATCATAGCCTCTATCTCTTTAGGTGAATCTAAGTATGTATTCCCTAATGCCAAAGCTTTCCCATAATAAACAAGATGTGATCCTACATCAAGCTCCTGAAAGTTCTCATGTGACCAACATCATGTAAAATTTTGATGAGCCATTCCCATGGATTCAATAATTTCTCATGTTGAGCAGACATAGTATGACATTAAGGAGAAGGCACACAAAATTTTCGTGTGTGGGAATAAGGTGCATTTGAAGGTGTGGAAGGGTAGGAAAGGAAATGCGCACCAGGACAAGCTATTTTGGGGACTTAGCCGTTTTCATAGTTACATGTTATTTTTGAAGATAACGTGCGGAGAACACAAAGGGATGGAGACTTGTGTGACAAGAAAATGATATTTTGGATGGGCATCTACTAAGTGCCATGCATGAGTTTGAGATAATAATAGGATTACTACTGATAGTTAACTGAATGAGATCTATTATTAGCGCACTTGCATGTGTGCATATTATTATAAAGACGCATGAATATTTTCAGTGTGTGACCTATTTTGGGGAGTGCATAAGTGGTGAAGGGAAAGTCCCCACCCCTAAAGTATGTATTAGTATATGTAGTTAGAGGCATACATGGTGTATGAGCGATTGTGGAGTTATGCTGCCAGATCTGATACGCGCATAAACTTATGATACTATTTATTATAAGAAGCTTCTATATTCACTGTGTTTAATATAATGGAGTGTATTGGCTAGATAAAGGTGTTAAACATGACTATAATGGTTAGTTAGGGTTTTAGATGTATGTTTTATCTTCAACATGTTGACATCCTACACAAGAAACTCTAAGGAGGGGCCTAGTACCTTTGCGCACTTCGGGTGAGCACTCAGCTCAGGCTGAGTGATGTGCTAATGGGCCTGGGTTATTCGTGGTGGATTATAGGCTACATCATTGGTTCCGTTGCTTTGTCAATTTAGTTTAGTGTTTTGTGTAATAAGCGCATTGGAAGATAATTACCATTTGAAGAATTTTTATGTACAGAGGAATGCACATACCATTGGTGTGGGATGGTTACTCACAACTAGGTACACATGAGAACAAAACTATTACAGGTGCTAGCTAAGTGCAGAAAGGAGCTATTAGAAAGGAGATTGCTCTAAAAATATGATCATGGATGGAGATAAATGAGGGAACAATATAACGCAAGGTAAGAAATGACCATAGAGACTACCAAGGGAAGGCACAATGGCGAGATACTCGGGTGCATGGAAGCACCCTGAAGATAAGTTTGTAGCTAGATGGTAGGAAGGCACACTAGAAGGTTATAGCTAGGGCATGAAGATGTACCACACGGATATTATGAAAATGGTCAATTAATGAGAGGATTATTGGTAGGTGAAGGAGCAATAAATGCTCTAACTTTTTGAAAATCTATATAAGGCCATGATGTAGGTTCATTTTTACCTTTGCGATCACAAGTATTTGAGTGAGCTAAGTGCGATCGATCTGAGAAAATTATGTTGAGGTGTGGAGCGTTGTGAAACCAGACATGGAGAGTAGACTATCACATGGAAGAGGCTTACATCCCCATTGGTGAAGGGTTTGAGTGAAGCAGAAGTATTAAGAAGGAGCTAGGGCACACGGTTTTAAGTTAGGGCATGCAAATTCGAGCTAGGGTTTGAGTTTTCTCATTACAGATAGCAAAAAGGAAGGATTTTTACAATGACACCAAAGAAAGCACCTGCAGTAGGAATGAAAGGAAAGAAGAAGGTAGAAGATGAAGTTGAAATTTCTCCCGAGAGTAATTTTCCAGAAATACAATACCCAGAAGGAGTAATAGTCAGACAAGAGTGGGATTCCCACATCCACAGATGCAAGATAAGTGACTATAACCACTATACCTTTGACAAAAAGGGAGAGTTGGGCGTGTTGCTGAATAAGAAGACCAACAAGCACACAATAGGGGACATGTCATTATATGACAACGTTGGGGAGAAATTACTGAAGCAGTAGGAGTTTACCACTTGTATGAGCTCCCATATTTTGGCAAATATGAACCTTTATAGCAATGGATGATGAGAAAAGTCCATGAGGACTTCTTTTATTTCATTGTACGAAGGGTTAGGATGATAAACTAAAGAATTTTCCTGTGGTGCAGGCAACTGCACATTTACTAAGTTGAATAACCAAGAGAGATGGTCGCAGGTAAACACCACGTGGCTTCACATTGCAAAGAAAATGTCTCAGGGAGTAGTATACAACCTAGCAAGATATTTTATAGACACCATTGTTAAGGAAGTGTGTATAGGAGAAAAAATAAGTTTTGGCACTATCCTCCTTTCTCTTGTGTTTTTAGAAATTAGAGTGCCCGATGGGCCAAAGAACAAGATCTAGGAGTACCCCTTGGAAAAGAAATCCCTTGCGGAGAGGTTTGAAAAATATTTATGTGAAGGATCAATGAGTGGGCCATTTAAGTAGAGGGTAGAGATGTGGTATGATTGATTTCATATGACATTTGAGGAGTGGCACATTCCCAAGGAGCAACCTTTGGTAGTGGGTAAGGTCGTATAGTTCGCGGTGTACCAACACTTTTGCATCATGCGGTTTGCTATGAGGGATGGGACATGGAGCCCATGGTGCAAAATTCCCTATGCCTTCACATCACACTACTTCCAAGCCTTAGTTCACATATTTATTGATGCGCATTTTCTAAACTTCAACGCAGACAAGGTAGAATGTGACTACCACACCCTTAGGAAGACATATGTGTCTCTAGGCTAGACTGCCTATATTGAGAGGCTCATATCAGATGTCATAAGTATGAAGCCAGTAAGATTGGCTATTGGGGACAGTGGAATTGTGCTCGTATACCTTCAACTTAAGCCTAAGCTAGAGAATACCAAGTATGTGGAGAATGATTTCGTGTTCCCAGGGCCACCTAAGGAAAAACATACAGTGGAGAATGTGCTAGCTCCAAATCCTACAGTGACTATAGAGGTAGATGAGGAGGAAGAGGAAAATGAAGATAGTGGTGGCTTGGATCATAGAGGCTGGAGGTAGCCCACAGATAGAGTGGAGACAGAGCATGTGGATACCTCACATCAGACGCAAGAAGGAGACGAGGACTTGGAAGTGGAAGCAGTCCATGAAGAGCATCATTTTAAGAGGGTATTTAGAAGAAAAAGATCCCAAGGCACGGGAAATCCATAGCCTATAAGAAGATCACCAAAAATATCCTCTCAGAAAGAGGTAACTAAGAAGAAGATGAGAAAGTTGAAGATAAATGAGGAGGTGGAGGAGTCTGCAAAGAGCATGCTTGGAACCCCAGTGTAACCAAATGATATGGATGAGCCCAGAGATAAGGACATGAATGATGAAGAGGAAGGGGCAAAGGAGGTAGAATAATCAGAGCATGATAAACCTCACATGCATGAAACTATTAGGACATTGAAGGGCCGATTCCAAACCTTGGTGCTCAGGCTCCTAAGGGGCCAAGAACAAGGAGAACAAGTGAAGAATATGTTGTGCCAAGTATGGGCTATGTTGAGGACACAAAAAAAACTATCCATGCCCATTTTCAAATCACAATGGACCTGAAAGAGTTATATGGGTGGGAGATGATGGACCCAGACATGGCCACTACAAGTGTAAGGAAAAAGTTGTCCTGGTTCATGCAGAGTCACATGGACGAGCCAAATTTTGATGTATGCGAGGAGTATTGTATGTTAAGAAGAGTGAAGAAGGCACCTCAGAGAAGGAACATGACTATAAAGCCCGCTCTCATGTTTGATGAGCAGGTGAGCAATGCCTTGGTTAAGGTATCTACAGAGGTGGCATGAAGGAACATTGATAACGCTGCCACTATTAGAGTGCTACTTGAAGATAACTAGGCAAAAAATGCAGAAATAATGCATCTAAAAGGAGAGAAGGATCTAGAGAAGAAAAATAATGAGGCCTTCATCAGCATGACATAAGAAATTGGTGACTATTTCCTAAAAGAAAGACCACATCTGGAGTGTAAGGTACCTGAGAAGTTTCCTTCAGCTATGCATTATGTGCACACATTAGTTGATTTGGTGCTTGAGAATGGACCAATTTGAATGCCAATGCCAAAGGATACTGAACAAGAAGAAAAGAGAGCCAAGGCTTCCATGATTAGAAATATTTCATCTTACGAGGCACTACTGCAAAATTTACAAGATGAGATGAAGAAAGTAGATCAAGCTTTGAACATATGTGCAACTCCAGAAGCAGTGATCAGGATCAAGACTATAGTAGAAGTTAATGAAGTTTTGAAGGTAATGAAGGATGAGACTTTAGGGTGCATAGAGAGATCTGTGTTAGTAAAGAAAAAGTGTGAAGCCCTTGTAGTAGCACAAAACCCACATAAGGAGAGTCTAGATGAGATTGGGAAGCTCATAGTCCAAAATATGGATCTTCTCAAAGGAAGGATGTGTGCTATGGCTAACGTTGTCCTAGTACTCCATAATGAAAAGGGAGAGATAATCCAAGATGATTGGAAGTTATTTCCAAAGAATTTCTAGAGAAAATGAGAAGCACACTGGATGACTGACAAACATTGGAGGATGAGATTAAAATAGAATATCCAGAGTTGATCCTCCTAGTTGAAGTAGAGGGTGCTGCGGAATAGAATTCTATTTTTTGTATAGTAATTCTTTACATTCTTTCCATTCTTATTCTTTATTGTTTGGGATCATCAGAAGGAAACCCCATTACCAGGGTGAAAATATAGTTTAGTGTGGGGTAATGTTGAGCAGACAAAGTATGACACTAAGTAGAAGGAACACAGAAGATTCACACGTGGGAATAAGGAAGATTTGAAGGTGTGGAAGGGTAGGAAAGGAAACACGCACCAAGACAAGCTATTTTGGTGACTTAGCCATTTTCATAGTTACAGGCTATTTTTGGAGATAACGTGCGGAGCACAGAATGGGGATGGAGACTTGTGTAAAACACAAATGATATTTTGGATGTGCATCTACTAATCACCATGCATGAGTTTAGGACAATAATAGGATTACTACTACGAGTTAACTGAAGGAGATCTATTATTAGCACACTTGCATGTGTGCATATTATTGTAAAGGCACATGGATATTTTTAGCATATGACCTATTTTTGGAAGTGTGTAAGAAATGAAGGGAAAGTTCCCACCCCTATAAGTATGTATTAGTTTATGTAGCTAGAGGGAGACATAATGTATAAGCTATTGTGGAGTTATGCTACCAGATCTGATACGTACATAAACTTATGATACTATTTAATGTAAGAAGCTTCTGTATTTACTGTGTTAATATAATGGAGTGTATTGGCTAGATAAAGGTGTTAAACATGATTGTAATTGGTTCTTTCATGGTTGATTTCATTATGATTATCATTTAATTCATGATTCTTTAAGATCTAGATCTAGAATATGCTATGTGGAATGTTTATGGTTATTTAGGGTTTTGGATGTATGTTTTATTTTCAACATGTTGAAATCCTACACAAGCAGCTCTAAAGAGGGGTCTGGTACCTTTGCACGCTTCAGGTGAGTGCTTAGCTCAGGCTGAGTGATGTGCCAATGCACCTGGGTTGTTCGTTGTTGATTCTAGGCTACATCGTCTCAAAATTAAACCAAGAACAACACAACAAGCTGAAATGTCTGACCTCATAGCTATCACAAAAATCTTGAGATTTAAGTGGAGGAAGAAGGCCCAGATAAGTTCTTGCTTCTGCAGTGATGCATCAGGGAAAAAATATGTAAAATTTTCTTGGCCAAAGAATGCTAATTTTATATAGGAGATGACTCCATTAGACTACGAGTTGACCTGCATCTCATTGGGTCAAGAAACACATGAGGGATACTTTCGTTTATTCAAGGAATCCTCTGTTTTCCTTCTTTTTTGAAATGAAGAGTGTAAACAAAAAATAACAATTAGAAGAAAATATGAAAGATCTTAGTGCCTACGTTCAACCTTTCTTAGAGCCCAATTCAACACCTCCTCTTTATGTGGAATACATTCCTCTAATTAGTAGCTTTGAGCCTAAGGTGATCAAGAAAACATAGAGGCATATGATCCAAGGGAAGGCTAACGAGATATGGATTGAGAAAGGAAAGACAATGCTCCCAAAGGTTCTCTCTCTACACAAGTATGTTCTTGCCACTTTGTTGTAAGTGAAGAAAGAAAGGGATGGGATTGAAAAAGAGAAAATCCACTTAGATGAGGTGTTCCCATTTGTGTTCGAGATGATATCCCTCAGTTATGACACCCTTGTGAGTAAAAATGTGTTCACATCAGCTGTTTACAATTTTTCCTCAGTTTGGGTCCACATCATGAATGTTAGATATGGTATGATCGAAGATGCCTTCTTCAAACTTGACTCTAGTGGATAAAATTATTTTGAGATTTTGAATGAGGTCTGCAACTGTGTTCAAAAACTTGGATTCCATCCACTTACTGAGAATCCATCATCAGAAGAACTCATTGCTTCCTTCCAAGAGTTGGTCAAGAAAGAAATAAGTGATTATATTTCCTTCAATGAAGATACCATATAGTCCCTTGCTAACATCAGAAGCTCTATTTTTAACATTAAAATAGATCACATAAGGTGGCTCAATCAATGCAAGAATATCAATGATGTTATTAGACATGGATTAAATTTTTGAGCTGTGTTTACATTCTAGAAGCAGATAAGGTGACACATGTGGTAACTCGAATCAATAAAGAATTCAAAGGACAAGAGCTCATTATTAGAACACTCCTTCAGGGATAATGATAGTAAAATTATCTATCAGCAAAGCCTCATCTTCATCAGATCAGTCAACCCCTTCTCTTTCTCTCTTCTCTCTCTCTCTCTCTCTCTCCGTGTTCTAATTTTTAATTGAGAATGTACTTTTTGCTATTTCATCCTATTAACTTATGTGACCCTTAGCTAAACATTATAAGAGTCCTTTTTTCCAATAATAAGAAAAAAATCACTTCCTAGGAATATGAAAGGTCAAAATTAATGAGGACATGTGAAAGGTCATGCGGGGGGTAGATGAAAGGAAAATTTGTAATGCTATAAATTGGAATGGATTATCCATTCAAAAGGGTTAGAAATTATTGATTGAATGTATGTTGTTGAGATTACCACTTCTACATCAAGCAATAAAAGTTATAATTCTTCTATTTCTTGTCTTATGTTCCTCTACTCTTTCTTTCCAACTTTGCATACATGATACTCTTGTAAAACAAAGAAAGGTCTCTGTGCCCTTGATAAACGAGTCAATGGAATTATACGTTTATGACTTGTTGGTCTTATCATTGTTTACATTTTTCTATTCTTCTAAATGAATGTGAAACTACTATGGTTATTGTATATGAATTTTGCTAGTGCATACTCACAACAATAACCCGCTCTCTCCTTATTTCCCCAACTCCCCTTTACCTCTCAATTGAAAATTTCTCCCTTGTACCTTATACAAGCACTTCTCCATAGGTTCAATGGAGTGTTCTGGTGTGATCCCTAGCCTATTGGCCACCCCACAATTTCAGGTTAGTTTACATTCAATAATTGGAGCCTCCCCATACATAAGGAGTGGATTAGCAACATGGAAAATTATTTCTCCAACACTTTGATGAGGCCAGAATATGCCCGATTAATGTATAATATATGATCTCATCTTACTCTCATTTTTATTAAGTTTGATTGCATTTTGTGACTTTTATTTGATCTAATATGAGTTAGGATGTAATTGTCTGTCTTTTGATTGATTGTGATTCTAATGTTTAAAAGCTTTGAAATTCCTGACGAAGTGTGTGTTTGAAATTCAATTTTGTAATAAAGTAGGTCTAATTTGTCGAGGAAATGAAGTATGTAGAATTCAGTATGTTTTTGGTAGCATCTTTTCCAACACAGCTTAGTTCTGGAACTTCTAAGCTAGTTCCGGAACTCCATTACACAGTCATCATCTAGTTCCAGAACTCTAGTATCTAGTTCCGGAATTTTCAGAATTAGTTCCGGAACTCCTGGGTATAGCTCCGGAACTCTCACGGGTTTGATCCTTGATGATTTCCTATTGTTTTGGAACTTCTCTGAAGTTCCATAATTGATGGAAGTTTATCTATTCTAACCGCATCTGGATATTTTGCATCAACAACCCTTTCAATTAGGAAAGGATGAGAAGATTTCTAAATGCAGATCCAGGGATAGTTATCTTACAGCTGTTTGATCATCCAAAATATGACTCAACATCTATTCTGGGCACGATTTGATTTCATCAAAATTGTATAGATAACTATGATTGTAAATGTATATAAAAGCAGACCTATAGTAGATAGAAAATGATATATGAAATAGAGATAGAACAAAGAAGATAGATATAGACTAAGTACACAGATCCAATACATTTTGTAATACCAAATGTTTTATCAATAAAATATCCATTCCTATTTGAGAGAATTCAAAGTTATTAAATCTTGATTCAAGGAGGAGCAAGGGCCCACTCCCCCAAGGACCAGGATATTTGTCTATTTGGTATTTATATTTCCTAAGCAAATAGTTTAGATCTATTAATTCTGTATCACTTTTAATTATTCTAGTTAAACTCTATTGTGTACTTGTTCCTGTAGGTGTCTAGATAGATTCTTATTTTTCTTGCAATCATTTTCAAGCATTGTAAGTTGTGTGTGTTTATTTCCAAAAGCAAGTGTGTTTACTTTTAGTGTGTTTATTTCCATTCTGTTTATTTCAAAGTGTGTTTCCTTTCAGCAAAGATTTTAGTGTGTTTCCTTTCAGCAAAGTTTTCATAGTATGATTTAAATAAGGTTTTACCAAGAAGTCCTTAGGACATTGAAAACATCCCCCAGAAAATACCAAAAAAAACTATAGTCAACTACTAGATCAATAGGATTACTCTTTTTGCATATAGATTTAGACACACCCCTAGTTTGATATGAAATCAATAAGAAGTTGATTAAATGAAGGGAATAACGACACCCATCATTTTTGATGTTGTTTTCGGGGATACACTAGTTGGAATTTTCTAATTAAGTGTTAGTAAGAGCAACAATCATACATCTAGTAGTTGAAGGATCTTCCCTACTATATCATAAAATATATGAGTAGACCAAGAGACTCACAGGGTAGATTCCTCCCAAAAACATCTTCACAAGAATTCATAACATCCTCTAGTCTAAATAAGGAAATTGATCAAGAATTGGAGGCACCATCATCCCCTGTCATACAAGAAACAAAATTTCCACCTTTGGAATTCTTAGATCAGTCACCTGAAGGAAGTAGAACTTTTAGGAAAAGGCTTATTACTCAAGATCCATTTAGGGTGAGTTTTGATTCTCAATTGAGTAGTCAACCTCCTACTCCTGATTTTTCACCTTCCCCAAGGCATACCACATACCACATTGATTGGGAGGAAAATTCAGAAAATATTTTAAAAATGGCACGAGAAGCTGAAAGAGTACCTGATAGGACCTTTACCTATCCAATCCAATTGGGAGATGATGATACATCAATGAAAAATATCTCACCTACACATTTACCCACATTTAGAGGGATGTCATCTGAAGATCCTGACTAATTTCTGTTTGAGTTCAAGGTACTATGTCAGACCTTATGACTATAAAATAGATAATCAAAAACTCAAGTTGTTTCCATCCACTCTGAAGGATGCAACAATGAGGTGGTTCATGGGATTACCATCCAACTCTATTACCACTTGGGCACAAATGGAGACTTCCTTCCTAGACAAATACCAGGATTATTGTAGAGGGAGAAATAGGAAGGAAGAATTCTTCAAAATCAAGCAGGAGGAAGATGAAAATATAGAAGACTATTTAGATAGATTCCTCTTTGTGAGCAAAAGGTGTGGATTTGTACTTCAAGAGGAGTTAAGTAAAACCATTTTTCTTAAAGGTTTGGATGATGAATCTAGGGAATCCCTTAACTTGATAGGAGGTGGAGACATTGATCAGTTAAGGATGAATGAAATTAAGGAGATTTGTAGAAGCTATTCCAGAACGAGAGGTGGACCTAGAAAAGGAAAATCAGTGAAAAGTTTGAATCCAGATATGAACAAACTAATGGATGAGTTAGAAAATTTTAAAACAAACATTTTAGTTCAATTAACCTCTACTATGGATGGATTACAAGCTAAAGCAAATGCCAAAACTAAACCATTGGCTATGTATAGTCCTAGATGTAGGAAGAAGCATGCAATAAGAGACTTGTCCTTTGGATAAAATAAAAATGTGTCTTATCTGTGAATCTAAAGAACATGATACTGATGCTTGTTCTCTACTTCCAGTCATTAAGAATCAAACAAACCAATACTTAAACAAACTAGTACATCATCCACAATAGAAGAATTGAATTTTGTTTCAGAGACAAACTAACTAAGGGAAGTTTATGCCAAGATCAGTTCCTAATCCCTGGATGATGCCATGGGCTACTCAGACAGTACCACAAAATTGGGGACAACCACCTTGGGTACCTCAACCAACTTGGAACCCTCAAGATTGGGAAAATCAAGCTTGGTATGCTCAGGGACATCAACAACCATGGGTTGGTCAAGGAAATCCTTATGCTTGGTCATAACCTAGATGGAACCCTAGTAATTATGCTCAAGGAAGAACATATCCAAATCAGAATCAACAGACCATCATGGGATCCCCTACATAAAATTCACAAACTGAGAATATAGTCCAAACAAAATACCAACACAACCAGTAGCAAACCCAAGAAACAAACAAACAACTCCTGTTTATGGAACAGAACCAGAAAAATCAGTTGATTTACATGCCATGGATTATAAGGATATTCAAACTAGATATGGGAAAATCATTAGCAGTCCACCTATTATAATCACTAAAATGACAGAAGAAAATGAAACCCCTAGTACTATTGTTCCAAAAGAGGATATAGAAAGAAAAGAAAAGGAGCTAGATAGCAACACTACTGAGACTCCATTTCCAGAGAGATTTAAAGAAGCTATAGAAACCAAGGAGTCTGAATTGGTACAGGAACTAAGGAAATTGAATATTGAAATACCATTGTTACAAGCAATTAAGGACATTCCAGAATTGAACAAATTAATCAAAATGTTATGTTTAAAAAATCCTGGAAGGAAGAAACAGTACCCCAAGACTATCAAAGTAGATGGGAAACTTGTTGATTTATTAGCAGGAAAACTTTTACTTCCCAAATACGGAGATCCTGGAAGTCCTGTTATTTCTATCTCTATAGGAAATAAGGATATACATAACGTTTTGGTAGATTTGGGAGTGGCTATCAATGTAATGACAGTGGATACTTTGAAAACATTACCATTAATGGGTATACAACCTACTAATACCATATTGCAGATGGTAGACCAGTCTGTTGCAAAACTAGAAGGGATTATTGAAGACGTGGCGGTTATGGTGGAGTCATGGGAATATCCAGTTGACTTCCTTATATTGCAGCCAAAAGGTAAAACATTGGGTTATCCCATTATTTTGGGTAGACCATGGTTAGCTACAGTTGTTCCTTTAATTGATTGCAGGTCAGCTGATATGACAATCTTGAATGTTAAGAACTCTAAGAAAATTTCCTTATATCCTTCTCCATGACCTTTTATTGACAATCAAGAAAAATTGTGGGTTGATTCTCCTGAATACTAATAAGAAAAATTTGTCTTCTTTGGCTATGATCACATTGTAGGATCATGTAAGAGAAGTAGAAGAGATGATTAATCCACCATTGGATGAGCACCAGCTATCCTCGAAGCAATCAAAAATAGTTCTGGAACCTGCAAAATTAGTTCCAGAACCTGTGAATTTAGTTTTAGAACCTACGAACATTAAGTTTTGGAACCACCACATTTAGTTCCAGAACCACTACATGAAGTTCCGGAACCACGAAAACCGCAGTTCTCTGTGATTGGAAATAATTTTGCTCTAGAGGAATGAGATTTCTCATGGGGAGAGGAAGAATCAGTAGCTTCAGTTTCAAATACATCAGGGAGTGGTGAAGAATTTCTGGAAAGTAGCAGTGATGAAGAGTTTGACCTGCAAAGAGATAAGTATCATAATTCTCATTACTATCCTTTTTCCAGTATTTTGTCTCAAGGAACTTTTGGGGATGTTGCTACATATCATATGTTGTTACCACATGCATGTCCACTAAATACTTTAATGAAACCCTTCCAACAAATCAATTCATCACACATTGGAACCAAACATGTTGAGATTCAACCAGGTAAAACTTTGAACATTAACAGCTGGTTGAAGGATGATGAAGAAGCTAAATTGTTTGATGTTTTAAAAAATCATACTAAATATTTTGCTTGGGATTACAAAGACATGAAGGGAATTCACCCAAGTATCTGCACTCATCACATCTATACTAAAAACGTTAAACTAGTTAGGCAGCCTCAGAGAAGGATTAACCCAGCCTTAAGGGATATAGTCAAACAAGAAATTGAAAAACTATTACAAGTAGGTTTTATCTACCCTATCTCAGATAGTCAGTGGGTATCTCCTCTTGTAATTGTTCCTAAAAAGAATGGAAAATGGAGAATATGTGTTGACTATAGGGAACTGAACAAAGCCACACTGAGAGATTATTTTCCCTTACCATTCATAGATCAAGTCCTAGATAACCTTTCAGGTAAATAATACTTTTCCTTCTTGGATGGCTTTAGTGGATACAATCAAATCAGAGTTGCTACTAAAGATCAGGATAAAACTACATTTACATGTCCATGGGGTACCTTTTCCTATAGGGTGTTACCATTTGGCTTATGCAATGCTCCTAAAACTTTCCAGAGAGTTGTACTTGCAATATTTGTTGATCTAACAAATGATTGTGTTGAGGTATATATGGATGACTTCACTGTACATGGAGATACATTTGATGATGCTTTGAGAAATCTGGACAGAGTGTTAACAAGATGTGAACAACACAATCTATCTCTTAGTGATGAAAAGTGTTTAATGATGGTTGATGAGGGGATTGTATTAGGACACCATATTTCAAAAAGAGGAATTCAGGTGGATCAAAACAAAATTAGGATCATTTCAAATTTACCTATTCCTTAGACCCCCATAGATATCAAGTCATTTCTAGGACATGCTGGGTACTATAGGCTGCTTTATAAAATATTTCAGTAAAATTGCTTCCCCCATGTTTAATTTGCTAACCAAGGACTGTGAATTTCTTTGGGATGAAAAGTGTCAGCATGCTTTTGAAGAAATTAAAGAAAAATTAGTCACTGCTTGAATATTGAGAGGACCTAATTGGGAAAATCCATTTCATACCCAAACAGATGCCTCAAATTATTCCATTGGTGTAGTTTTGGGATAGAAAGATGAAGAAGGAAAAATGTATGCTATTTATTATCTTAGTAAGAATCTTACTCCCACTGAAAAGAATTACACCACCACTAAAAAATAATTTCTTGTTGTGATTTATGCAATCAATAAATTTAGACATTACATTACAAGGTACAAGATATTTGTACACACAGATCATTCAACAATTAAATATTTAATGAACAAACCAGTGGTTGGAGGAAGAATAATTAGATGGTTATTACTTTTGCAAGAATTTGATATTACCATTGTGGACAATCCAGGTAAATCTAATGTGGTAGCTGATTTTTTGTCAAGACTAACCACTACAGGGGAGCAAGATCCAGTCAAGGATAACTTTCCAGATGAACAACTGTTTGCTATTTCAGCAAGTACACCATGGTTTGCTGATATGGAAAATTATCTTGCAATAGGGAAGTTTCCTCCTTCTTTCACTAAGAAACAAATAAAGAAGTTAATCAAAACTAGTGCACAATTCAAATGGTTAAATGGAATGCTATTTAAATGTGGTCCTGATTTTGTTTTGCACAGGTGTGTAAGAGAAGATGAAATCTTTGACATCCTCAGAGCATGTCATGATGAACCAAGTGGAGGACACTATTTAGTGAAAAGAACAACTCATAAGATACTTGGCACTGGTTATTATTGGCCATCTCTGTACAAGGATGTGAAGAGATATATCAAGCGGTGTGATCCTTGTCAAAGGATGGGACAACCAACTTTCACCAATGAAATGCCTCTTCAACCTCAAGTAGTGATTGAACCATTTGAGAGATGGGGATTGGATTTTTTTGGTCCCTTTAATCCTCCTTCACAAGGAAAGGAATATATTCTTGTGTGTACTGACTATGTGATAAAGTGGGCAGAAGTGTAGGCATTGACAAATGCCACTGAAGAAGCAGTTGTTGATTTCCTTTGGAACAGAATTATGGTAAAGTTTGGAGCACCGAGGAGCATAGTTTCATATCAGGGACCACAATTTATGTCTAATATGATCTAAGATTTCACAATGTATTACCAAATCAATCATAGGAAGTCATCTCCTTATCACCCACAGTCAAATGGACAAGCTGAAGTAACAAACAAAGAATTGGAGAACATCCTTACCAAAATAGTTGAAGCTGGGAGAAAATATTGGGTAAAGAGACTACCTGAAGCTGTCTAGGCTTATAATACAACTTGGAAAACTACAACAGGGTTTTCACCATATGAGTTAGTCTATGGGAAAAATCCCTTGTTGCCCATTGAGTTTGAACTTTAGACATTGAGGACAACAGTTAAGGTGGGAATTGAGTTGGATGCATCTCAAAATGAAAGAATCCTTCAAATCAATGAATTGGATGAATTGAGGATGGAAGCACTTCAGCAGACAGAGATAATCCAAGAGAAAAGGAAGCAATGACATGACACACATATCAAGAGAAGGAAATTCAAAGTAGGAGACTGGGCATTGTTGTTTGATTCTAAGTACCAACAATTCAAGGGAAAATTGAGAACCAAATGGTTGGGACCCTATCAGATTGACAAGATATTTGAAAATGGTTCTATTCAGTTACTTCCCATTGATGGTAGTAGAAGAACACTCTTGGTCAATGGACATAGGCTAAAACTCTATAGGAAGCCTCCCACTAAGGATGAATTCTTGAGGAAGATTGAAGCAGACAAAGAATTTGATCATATGGAAGAACCCAATTCTTCCAAAATGATCAAATAACTAGATGATAGATCCAAAATAAAGGGAAGAAGATGAAAACTAGTAAATGACGTTTTCTTCCACAAAAAATTATAAATAAAAATATAATATAATAAAATAATAATAATAATAAAATTTCTCAAAAGTCAATTGAAAACTAGTAATGGCGATTGACCTCTTCTTTTGGCTAGTTCAAATAAAACAGAATTCTTTTTGAATTCCAGTTTTCTTATCTAACCATGTTTTATTCCACTTGTAGGAATGATGAGTCATCATAACAAAAGGATTACATCATCAAGGATGGTAATTATATCTTTTAACTTATTTAGGGTTAAATTAAAAGTTTGCATGTGTGATTTGACTTGATTTAAAAGTTGGTATGATGAGTCATCTATTTATACATTATGATTACAAGTGAGTAATCATGAGATGATTTGGATGGAATAAGTGGTGGCATGGTTATTATTAGTAATCATTAAGTGCAAAATCAAGTGAAATAAGTTGCAGAGAGATTTTGAGAAACAACGAATTAAGCTTAAGTTCCACAGCAAAGAACAGAGGTTTCACAACTAAGAACAGAGGTTCCAAAGCCCAATTCATCATTTCCATAGCTAAGCAAGAGGGCCTGCAAGAAATTTGCACAAAATCAAAGGAAACATAATTCAAGCCAATATGGGGATTAAAAAGAAATCAGAACCAGAGGATGATTCCCAGCTGCTCAGGGATGAAGAAGTGGCATCTATCTTTGAGCATGCAGGATGGCTAGAGTTCCTGAAGAAGTTTTCAAATTATAATGACGAATTAGTAGGAGAATTTGTCATAAACCTAGAGCAATCTAGGAAAAAGGTGAGAAATATCTTTATTCCTTTTTCTATAAATACAATAAGTAATGTGTCTAGAGTGCCAATTGTGCATGTCCCACATCCTACCAAAGGGACCTTGAAAGAACTGGTTGAAATCTTACTACAAGAAGGAGAAACTGAACCCCAATACATTTACAATACAAATAAAATCATAAAAGGGGTCAGAAGGGCTAGTTTTCCCAAACCCTTTGACAGGGTAGCATTTTGGATAGTGAAATATTTAACCTGTGATGGTCAATTTGGGTCCGTGGGAAAAGAAGTCCTAAAAATGCTCATATATCTGAAGTATGGAGCCACAAAACCAGAGTACATAATAAACCTTCCAGGGTTTCTTTTTGATTCTATCTAAACCATGACCTAGAGGTATTCCTGTGGTGTTGGGACAATCAAGCATCATGGGCTAATTCATTTAGTATGCCAACACCATTTTCTGTCAAAGAAAAATGGAGAAGAAATTTGGGAAAAGTTTCTTGGCAAGTTCAAGAAAAACCCTAATATTATCAGAAGGACAATTCCAGCTCCATTTTCTCCTTCAAATAATTTAGAAATTGATTCCCCTGCAGAAGAACAGAAGGAAGTGGAAAGAGAGAATATACCAAAAAGAATGGTCTGTGAGAAAGATCAAAACATAGAGCCTTCTGTGTCGTTGAAGGAAATTCCTTCTTCTGCAGTAGCTTCAGGGGAGCTAATATTTGTCTCTGACGGTGATAGCTCACCCATGCAAGAGCAAGAAAGAAGAGTAAGAAGAATCTCTAGAAGGAAATCCACCACTGGGCATGTTGAAATTTGCCAAAGAAGAAAAATTCATAAGAGGTCAAGGGAAACCCCAGAGGGAAGAAATGAATAGGAAAAGATGGAAAAGGAAGCTACTGATATTTTGGGTAGCATGGCCATGACTCCTCCTGAACCAAGCCAAGCTGAGATGGACAGAGGAGATGAGAGACTTGAAGAGCAGGATTTTCAAGAATTGGCTGAACCATCAACATTGCCACATGAAGAAGAAGAGTTAGCATCCTGGAGAAGAAAAGGGCAATTTCCTTTGATAGAGGAAGAATAATCAACTCCTCAAGTAATTTCAGAGGAAGAAGAAAGACATCAGGTTAAATAGGCTTTGTTCTTGTCTAGAGCAGAGCTCATTATCAGAGAAAAGGATGAGGAATTGGATTTCCTCAAACTCAAATTAGAACAAAGGGAAATGCTCATTGGAGAGCTAACAACTCAACTTGCAGCTAGGACTGAGGAGTTATCAGTAATTAAGAAACAACTGATAGAAAAAGAGGAAGAATGTCAGACTTCCAGAAAATAGAATGTTGTGTCCACAGTCTCTGCACAGACTGAGTTAACTTATTTTCCACTCAAACAACTATGGAATGACACTTGCAGGGAACTCAAGGAAGCTAAAACATCAAATGAAGATTTGAAGACCAAGATGGAAGAAGAAAAGAAGGAAAGAAAAGAGTGGGAAGAAAAGTTTTATAAGGAAGAAGGAAACAAATATAAATGTCTTGCAAAAATTCATATGGTCTGCATTATGAGTGAAAAATTTCTTTCCTGTAGGAGGACCCTCTCCTACATATAGTGTGTCTTTAGAAGAGTAGTTCATTCACTGGCAGCTATCAAGGATTGCATGTGGACTTCCACATGAACTAAAGGATGAATCTGAATTCATGACAACTTATTCTTTATCCAGTCCTGAGCAGAAAAATCTTCTATGTGAATTTTATCTTTGTAATTTTATGCTAGAGAAAAACACAGGATTTATGATCAATTTGTATGTGGGGGAAAGTCAACTCAATGCATTTTTCTCTATTATGCAAAACCAAATTACATGGAAGGAAAGGGAATCTGAGTTTTTATTGAAAGCTAGCTCAACTGGTCTCTGCATGAGAGCTCACTATGGTAAACCTTCTTCCTTCCTCATACATTTTAGAACTCATGCCTTTGATGAGCGATTCAAGACACATTATTTTTCCATTCTACAAAAGAGTATTGATGCCTTTACCTCCTATGAGGAGGATAAGTTTGAAGATATTTATGAAGGATGCTCAAAAAGGTGGGAACTCCTTACTGTTTCCTTGAGAAGAAGGGAAGTAATATCCCCTACAAATCTGATCTAGAGTTTAGAAAGAGAAAAAGTGTTATGCACAATAATTCCTCAAATCAATGATACCTACAAGAAAATATGGATGGGAATGTGAACAAGTCCCCCTCTACTTCTCACCCCCATGTCTCCTTGGAAAAATAGAGAACCTCAAGATCCTATTGAATTTGAAGAGTGGGAGAGGAAAATAGAAGCAGGAGCTGGGTACAGTACCTCTAAGTTTAAGCATTGGAAGATCTAGTTTCAGCCATTTGATCTGAGAAATCAAATGGAATGTAGAACATATAACCCCACTTTTGAAGAATGAAGTTTGTAAAGGGACTTAAAAACAAGTAAGTTTGGGGGAAATGATGAGGCCAGAATATGCCCGATTAATGTATAATATATGATCTCATCTTACTCTCCTTTTTATTAAGTTTGATTGCATTTTGTGACTTTTATTTGATCTGATATGAGTTAGGATGTAATTGTCTATCTTTTGATTGATTGTGATTCTAATGTTTAAAAGATCTGAAATTCCTGACGAAGTGTGTGTTTGAAATTCAATTTTGTAATAAAGCAGGTCTAATCAGTCAAAGAAATGAAGTATGTAGCGTTCAATATGTTTTTGGTAGCATCTGTTCCAATACATCTTAGTTCCGAAACTTCTAAGCTAGTTCTGAAACTCCATTACATAGTCATCATCTAGTTCTAGAACTTTCAAACTTAGTTCTCGGAACTCCAGTATCTAGTTTCTAGAACTTTAAGACTTAGTTCCAGAACTCCTAGGTATAGCTCTGGAACTCTCATGGTTTTGATCCTTAATGATTTCCTATGGTTCTGGAACTTCTCTGAAGTTTCCAAACCAATGGAAGTTTATCTATTCTAACCACATCCAGGATATTTTGCATCAACTCAACCCTTTCAATCAGGAAAGGATTAGAAGATTTTTGAACGTAGATCTAGGGATAGTTATCTTATAGCTATCTGATCAGCCACAATTCAACTCAGCATCTATTCTGGGTATGATTCAATTTCATCATTATCATTGAGACAAATGTGATTGTAAAATGTATATAAAAGTAGACCTGTAGTAGATAAATATAAGAGAATATCATATGAAATAGAGATAGAACAGAGAAGATAGATATAGAACTAAGTACACAGATCCAGTACAATTTGTAATACCAAATGTTTTATCAATAAAATAGCCATTCCTATTTGAGAGAATTCTAAGTTGTTAAATCCTAATTCAAGGAGGAGCAAGGGCCCACTCCCCCAAGGACCAGGATATTCATCTATTTGGTATTTATATTTCTTAAGCAAATAGTTTAGATCTGTTAATTTATGTATCACTTTTAATTCTTCTAGTTAAACTCTGTTGTATAATTGTTCTGCACTGTAGGTGTCTAGATAGATTCTTATATTTCTTACAATCATTTTCAAGCATTCTAAGTTGTGTGTGTTTATTTCCAAAATAAGTGTGTTTACTTTCAGAAGCAAGTGTGTTTATTTCCATTCTGCAAAGTGTGTTTATTTCAGCAAAGCTTTCACTATGTTTCCTTTCAGCAAAGTTTTCATAGTATGATTTAAATAAGGTTTTACCAAGAAGTCCTTAAGACATTGAAAAGATCCCCCAGAAAATACAAAAAAAAATAACTACAGATCAACTACTAGATCAATAGGATTACTCTTGTTGCATATAGCTTTAGACACACCCCTGGTTTGATATGACATCAACAAGACGTTGATGGAATGAAGGGAAAAACAGACACTTCTATCTTAGATAAAGAAATATTCTTTTATGATGTCGGTTTTCTTAAGTGAAGTGAAGATTAAAGTGCATTTCCCCCTTCATTAAGAGGTCATCCATGAATATTGGGCTCCTAATTCATCCTTGATACCAAGAAGGGTTATTTAAGGAGGTTTGAATGGAATGCGACATTCTCATTTATCATCTATTTTGACATCTACTTGGAGTGGAGATAGTGTAGCTTTTCCTCTTGCCATTGAAGGATAAAAACCCTTCATTGGTCACCTATTGAGGATGAAACCCTTTAAGAGGATCACACTAGGAGACGAAAACCCTCTTGTGTGTGAGGGTGATCTCACACGGAGGTCACATTGTTGCTATTTTGGGAGTGATTTTATTACATCTGATCTACATTTCCAAAGCCCTATGCGACTTGTTTGAGGGTTGAGATTTAGGAAGCGTATCTAGGGAACTTCTTTGGTATTTTGAGTTGGTGATCTTGTAATCTACGCAAGAGATTGATAGAATTGTGGGAAGGTGAGTATTAATTTGGATCCATTTTTCTTGATTGTCTAAACCATGAGTTTAGTCTATTTTTTTCAAAAACACTCGGTCTTGGTATGTATGGTATGAATGTATATAAAAAATAATTACAATTGCATAGATTTATCATTCGTAAACTGGTATATTATTTAGATATAATTTGAGATGGATAAATACCCCTGTTACGTGGTATAAAATAGAAAAGTAGTTTTGGTGGGGATTTCAGACTCTATTTGCAATTTTGGTTAAATGAATGATGTCAACTTCATAATAAAGCAATTCAACTGCCCTAGGCAGGACTAATTTCATTCTTGTGTGTTGATTGTTTGAAGAGCTATTACAATCGGCTATTTCAGTTTGATGTGTGTGTGTTTGAAGGTGCGATTATTAGAACCTTGGGTTCTAAGGAATTAAACCCTTTTTTAGTTATCCAAATTTATCCCTAGAAAGGGACATTATGGTCTTAGGACTACTATCCCAAGGATGAATGGTACACTTTTGCATGCAATCTACTAAGTGTAATATCTTGTGATAAGCTGTATGTTGTCAAGAAGATTTTGGGATAAAAATCCAACAGATTGTCATAATCAACTCAAGTGATGCCCTCTGAGTCAGTATAGCACAATGAGATAATTTGAGTTACACTACGTTACAACCCCTTGGAGTTATTATTGTTTATGGTAATAAACCATGGTTAATTTGACGAGTGAATGCAAGAGAGATCCCCAGGTACTTGAAATTTCCTATTGCAAGAATACTAAGGGGACCTTACTTGACTAGAAGAGTTGAAGCTAGACTCCTGTAGCCTAATGCAATTGGATGAAAATATTGAGGATGACTTTTCACTTCATTACAATTGTGAACCTTAAGAGGTCAAAACTAAATGATGGTTAATGGCATAGGAAATCAAAATGATCAAAACCTTTAAAATATCTTAGGCTAGTCCTGTTACTAGTGACTAAGGCGCATGATTGAATGCATGTTTGAAACATAACAAATTCGACGAGCTTTGAGTTTTCTAAACTAATCCTGTATTGCAAAGTATTCTTACTCTGAGAACGACCTTCTATGCTATAAGATTTATTCATATGGTGAGGATGTTCCATTGTCTGTTAATAGAAGCTTCCTCGAACATTATTTATAGGCATAAACCATCTCTCGGGCAGTACTTTAGGTAAGCCCATCTTGTGCAAATATTTTTTCTTGATTAGTAGTAAGATAAATTATTGGTCATTATACGCACCCAAAATTGCACGTGTTACATTTTTGGGGGAAAGCGGTTACAAAAGTCCAAAGTGATGATTCAAAATCCTTTCAAGAAGGTGTTCGAGCTCTAAACACCCAATTGCAGTATATATTTGTATCCTAGATAGTCTTATTTAACTTTTCCTCGCATTTTTCCAGCTTCCCCCTTCTTTCTATGTTGTTTTGGCCTTTAATGCCAAGACTGCTGCCCTGCCTGGGCGTAGTGGTCCTGAAACCGCCGCCCTGTGCAGGCAGTGGTCCTGCCCTATCAATTTTTCCAAAATCTTCATGTGAGAAATTTAAACATGTGACAATTCACTTAAGTTTGCTTTTTGAATGCACTCCGTGAGCCAAATTATGCTAAAAATAGCTTCGTTTTGCTTGGTTCTCCTTGTTCCTTCTATTTTTAAATAGATTTAATGAGTGGAACTACCTCTTCAATTCCTTGTGCATGAAGTAACCTCCTATCCTCCATTCCTATATATTCCATGCTTGTATTCAAGTAAAAGGGCCTGAAAATTTTGTGTATCTTGCATTGTTGTGCTGCCATAATCTTGCTAGGAATTGCATAGCCAAGTTCAGATCTCTTGTGCTATCTTTCTTCTACTTGCATTACGTCTAGATTGCCTCCAAGCTGCCATCGCTCAAGCGTCATCCTCTTGTTGTTGTTCTTTGCATTCCCAATCCTTTAGAATCACATGGACACTCAGAGAATGAAAGGAAATAACTGAGGGGATAGATACTGATACTACTGTATTTACCAAGGTTCTTGCTCTTCCAGGTTGGAGTTGTGTATTTTTTTGCTTTGTTTATCAAATCATCATTTACGAATTGTTAATTTTAATTACATATCAAATAGATTAGATAAATCAATGTCCTTTCAATTAGCTAGATAGTTATTTAATTTACAAGAGGGCTTTTAACATTTCACAGAAATCCCCGGTGATGAGATCCTCTTCTTCCCATCCCTATGGATCTGAAGAAGAGAATATATGTAGGAGGTTGTCTACACATCATAGATCATTAGGAAAATTTATTGTTTTAAGTTAGTTTAGTTTCCATACACTCAGCATAGGTGAATAACCACATCTGAGTTATCTCTGCTCATTTAGTTTTAGTGTAGAAGTATTTTAATTATTTAGAATAGAGGAAAATTGTTGTTTGTGATTGTAATATTGCAGTGTTGTGACTTGTTTAGATTAGTTTCCTTCTAGTAGTAGACATAGATTGTTAATGTCATTCAATTTACATGGAAACTTCAAACTAGATCAATACTTATATCCATGTTAGGAAAAAAATACCATAGGGAATTTACGCTACCCGTTCATAGCCTCTAAATCTCCCCTTTATCAACTTGGCTACCGGGAGATCACACTACCAGATCTTAGTCACTTATCCTCCTATAGTTATCTAAATACACACAAACATCGGCTGCTACGGCACGACCTCGGGGGGGGGGGGGTTGAGTGCGGTTGAAGGTCACATGTTCATTTTCATTCATACAAATTGGTGAACCTGACGTGAAGAGCTAGTCTCTAAGCATTTCCAGTTTTGTCCATCCTTTCTTTTGCGGGTATTATTACACCCCACGAATATGTCAGGATATGGCAAGTACGGTCAACCCATCTTGGGTTTTGACATGTACCAATATCAATCAAATATACCACAACAATCACCTTCACTTTCAACATGGGAAGACAACCACTCATCCACTCAAAACCTTCTGCTTCAGGGAACCAATGTTGGTTCTTCTGTATGCATCGAAGAGTTGGATCAAGTCACTCAAACTTATCCTCTTTAACAATCAAGTTCAAATAACATGACATTCACTGGTGAAGTGGGTTCATCTCCTCGGGTATTGTTTTGACAGCCCATTACCATACAATCCGATGAACTCCCCCATCTCGATGAGGAGTATTTAGCATAGTATGCTAGGAGTGAGTAACATCTCCAACAAATGAACCAATATTTCAACAAGTTGTAAGGACAAGGTGATGTCCTGCTTCAGAACAATAAAGTTACCCCTCCACCAACTAACAATACAACAAATTAGGGGTGGCAACATTGTGAACAATTCATAGTAGGATATCATACTCCTCAACAACCTCCAAGGGTTCAACCAAAGGTATCTAAACAAGGTATCACCCCATAATGGGTGATGTCATTTCAAATTTGGTTGATAAAGTCAAGGAGTTAAAGCTTTCCTAGAATACACAAAATTCATATACCGGGAAAGCATGGGCTTCTTCCTACCCACAAAGCTATGGGCAAGTGCCGACCACACAGAACCTGCCAGTATACATGAATACTCCAAACTATGGAGACTTGTTAACTGGGACGGGTACCTTAGGTATGCCTCCTCAAGCTACATATGGATATCTACAACAGGTGCCAGCTGGAAGTGTGTTCTCAAACGCTATACCAGCTAGAAATGTGATGTTCCCTGGTTTCACGCCTTTAGCTCCATATCAAGGTAGTCAACCCCCTTATATACACATGTATTCTAAATCTCCACAAGGACACATGTACTCCTACCCAGGTCCATATGGATAATCATAGGGGATGTTATACACCCCGCCAAATGCCTATGGTGTCCCGTTTTAGTAGCCAATGCAGCCCCCACCTCCCCAATAAGGGTCTTCGATGGTGGAAACGTATGCAATGAGGACTTATTCTGAATATCTCAAAGAACCCCTAGATTTCTCCATTCGGGCAGTCATGCTCCCGAGACCCTTACCTGATCTCCCAAAGTTTAAAGGGGAGGGTGATCCAAATGCTAACATTAAGGCTTATGCAATAGCCATTCGAGAGCTGCTCCCATGGGATGTAGTCGTTGCAAAAATTTTCCCTAAGACACTTGAAGGTATTGCTCTCGACTGGTATTATAGGATACCAGAGGCTTCAATACATTTTTTCAAGCAAATCCTGTCAGAGTTTATCAAATGTTTTGATATGAACAAGATGCTGGGAACATGAATCAACTACTTTCTTCATATAAAATAAGAACATAATGAATCTGCATCCCACTTCATTCAGAGGTGGCAACATGTTCTCTACTCTTCCGCAAGTTCTCCAAACATTGATCAAACGGAACTTTGTGATTTGTTCCTTCATTCCCTCAATAGGGAGATGAAGGAAGAGGTTCAAAAGTTCCTGTTAAGGAGCTATGAAGAGGTGCTAGAGGGTTCTCTTCGGATCGACGAAGCAGCCATCGACAGTGGTCATAAGACCTATGGAACAAATGGGAAGTTAGTTGTCCCTAATCAAAACACCCCTGGTTACTCCAACAATAAAAATAACAATCAAGGACCAAATATCCTTAACAAGAATCATGGAGTCATGACTGACGGTCTAATTGACCAGCCCAAAAAGCCTAAAGTTGTTACTCTCACTAGTACAAGTGCTACGAACAAAAACAACAATGGCAACAATAATGGAAGCAATAAGAGAAATAACAATTTCTCACCCTCGGTAAATGCTGTGGATTTTAATCATCCCCAACAACAACAACCTCAATCACAAAGACAAATGTCGACCCCAAGCCCTAGTCAATATCCCAACCAATTTCAAAACCAAAGGCAAGGGTTCCAAAGTGTTAATTATAACAATCAACAACCAAACAAAAACTATGGTTTTGGACCATAACATGGGTCAAACCAAAGGCCCCGTGATTACGATCCTGACCTATATTGTGGTTTCCATAGGGTTTGCGGGCATGACACAAGAACCTATTGCGATTGTCATAAATTTTTGTAGCATTTGCTAGAAGACCAAAGATATTTGTTTGTCGACATGTTTATGGCCAACCCAACTACACCTAGTCAGAACACCTATATGGGACCGGTGTCTCCACAGAGCACACCGTTGGGAATCTTCAATGATCCTCTCCCTACGTGTCCAAAGGAAGATAGACTGGATCCTAATGGTTCGAATAAAGGTATTGTAATAGGGACTCATGATCGTGAAGCCTCAACTTTGTCAAACCCTTTGGTGGCGCCTCCCTTGGATGGTCTCCAACAAACTAAGATTGTAGGTTTGGTTGAGTTAGACGCTGAACCCCAAATTAATGCTGCAACAAGAGCCAAAGACTATTCATCACAACCAATCCCAATCTATCCAGTTATGTTAGACAGTGTTCATGACATGCTAAACAAGCCAGTAGGGGCTTATGATTTGATTAGTGATCTAACCAAGACCTTTTCACACATTTCCTTTTTAGATCTACTGAAGAATTCCCCCACTCATCGAGCCACTCTCTTGGAAGCGCTTGGTCTTGGCCATTTGGCTAATGTTACCCCACCACCATAGGTGTAGATAAACCATATAGACTTTGATTTTTTCCCTCCAGGGCAGCTTGAAAGGGATATTGGGTTTGTATTTGACATAAACAAGACGCGTACGGATGCTGAAATAGCTCATAGAGGTAATCTAACCTTGTTTTTGTAGGTTTGGATCTACAACAACTATGTGAAGTGCGCAATGATCAATGATGGGGTAGTAGTTAATATAGTCCCTTTCTCTTTTCTTCAGAAGTTAGGATATGGGGAGACCAATTGCTCCGTGACATGAAACACATTGAGGGGCTATGATAGTCTCAAGGAAACCTCGATTAGAACCATAGTATTACCAGTCACTCTTGGACCCAAGATGGTGCTTACTGAGTTTTATATTATAGATCGAGAAACCAACTATAATATGATCCTTAGTTGCCCTTGGATTCACCGCATGAAGGCAATCCCCTCCACCCTATTCCAAGAAGTCAGATTCTTGCATTTACAGAAATTATTTTTTGCTCAAGGTGATCTAAAGCCCTTTGATATACATCTGGCCAACTTGAAGAAAAGGCCATGTGTCCACTTTAAATGCAAGCTTCCCACCAACTAGTTAAACAAACTAGCATGCACATTACCGGAAGAAAAGTTGGTTCCCACAACGAAATTAGAGGTTACTGGTTTGATCGAGGGTATTCTGGTGGTCAAGGATGAGAGTGTTTTTGTAGAGACAGTATCGTTAGGAACTACAAAAAATATTGTTGAATTATTAGAAAAGTATTTTCCTATCCTTATCCTCTTTGATTCCATGGGTATGGGTCATGGTTTGCGGCATGCTTCCCTTCCAATGGATGAGGTTTGTATGGTAGATGTAACTGAGATAAAAGGAGAACTTACAAAGGATGAATCAACATCTGTCTTCTTGAGTAATTGCTAGACCCTCCATTTTGATGGGGCCAAGTGTCACTTCGAAACCGGGGTAGGTGTAATCCTTACTTCGCCTGAAGGAAGGGCTTTACCTTTTGATTTCAAACTGAATTTTGAATGCACGAAAAATGGGGTTGAATATGAGGCTCTCCTACTAGGTCTCATTATAGCTAAGAGAATGGGAATCCTCAATATTAGGGTGTTGGGCGATTCAAAGCTAGTCGTAAATCAGGTATCTGAGGTATACGAGACTAGGGCTGAACACTTACAAATTTACAAAACCACAATGCTGGGCCTAACTAAGGGGTTTGATTTTATATTAATCAAGGAAGTTCCACGTGAAAAAAACCTTCTGACAGACTCTGTAGCAACTTTTGCCTCACGCTTCACTCCAAGTAGTGAATTAGAGGACACCAACTTCACGTTTCACTTTGCGTTGAATCTTTGATTCACAAAGTGCCAATAACATCAATGTTGACATACGTGAAAGCTGAAGACTAGCTTGACTTTTCAGACCCTTTTGATAGGGACAAGTCAACCTTAAGTTACTTAAATGCTCTGGCAGAGTTGCATCTTACTTGTCAAGAGTTAGACTTTTCCCTAATTCCATGTCCTTCCTCTTATTTTGGCAATCCAATGATTGAGTTCTCTTCGGGAAAAGATCTTGAGATTTATGATGTAGAAGAAAATAAGAATTTAGAGTTGCCTCCATCCCTACCTGATTTTGAGGAGAATAATGCCTCCTTGATCGAGGGAATGATTGATATAAACATCGAAACAGAGGAGGAACCAAAAATATTAAAACTAGGGTCCTCTATAACTCCGGAGGAAATAGAAATTCATACCCAAATCCTCAAGGAACATATAAAAGACTTCACATTTATTTACAAGGAAATGATGGGGATTGCACCCCACATTGTAGTTCACAATCTCATCACTAAACTAGATGCCAAGCCAATTATGCAGAAATCAAGACCTATGAAGCCAAAGGTGGCCCTTGTGGTAAAAGAAGAGGTAATGAAGCTTCCTCAGGTAGGATTTATCAAGCCTATTGATTATTCACAATGGGTATCTAACATCATCCCCATCCTAAAAAAGAATGGAAAGATCCGTATTTGCATAGACTTTTGGGACATTAACAAGGCTTGTCCCAAGGATGATTTTCCGCTACCATCCATTGATGTTATCATTGATGCAACAACTAGATTTGAGTTGTTGTCCCTCATGGATGGGTTTTTGGGATATAATCAAATCAAAATCTCCATCGAGGACCAAGCTAAAACTACATTTATAACTCCTTGGGGAACCTATTGTTATGCCTTCATGTCATTTGGTCTTAATAATGCTGGTGCTACATACCAATGAGAAATGACCTACATATTCCATGATCTTATTCATAAAATTTTGAAATCCTATGTAGATGACCTATTGGCCAAGGCTAGGAAGTTCTACGATCACCCATAGGTGCTTTGTATCATTCTTTTGCACTTGATTGAGTATGGTGTCACATTGAATCTAGAAAAATGTGTATTCGGTGTGACAGGCGGAAAGCTATTAGGTTATATTATATCTTCACGAGGGATTGATGTAAACCTGAAAAAAATTAGGGCTATGTTAGAAATGATTCCACCATCAGACGAGTCTGGTATTAGATCTTTTCTTGGGAAATCGGTGCAATCCGAAGGTTCATCCCTGACTTAACCTTTTTCATTCATCCAATCAACAATTTGTTAAAGAAATATTATAGCATTAATTAGACAAAGGAATGCGATGAGGCCTTCGAGGTAGTTAAATGATTCTTTTTGTGCCCCCCCCCCCCCATGCTAATGCCACCAAGGTTAGATCACCCTTTAATCTTATATTCGTAGGCTACAAACGTTTCACTAGCCTATATGTTAGCTCAAGAGGATGATGATAAGCGAGAACAAGCTGTTTACTTTATCAGTCAGAAGTTACTTGATTACGAGACACACTACATGCAGGCATAAAAATAATGCCTTGCCATAGTTTTTGCAACCAAGTGCTTAAGACATTATATGCTCAATCAAGAAACAAGGGTCATCGTCAAGTTAGACCACTTGTGAACATTTCTCATGCAGGGATCCTTGTCTAAAAAGGTTGGGCATTTCATTACATTAATGGGTGAGTTTGAGTTAACATTCATAAATCAAAAGTTCATTAAGCGTAAAATCATTACAGATTGGTTGGCTGATAATCCATTAGATGGGGTGATTTGGTAGATTTGGACTTTCCCGATGAGTGCGTATATTTCATTGAAACCAGGCCTCCTATCTCTGTGTTTCCTTGGTACACTGACATTATCAATTTCATCATGGATCACACATACCTAGAAGGGGAAACATCACAAAAAATAAGGTGGTTACACATAATTTCCGCTAAGTACATTATCCTGGAACAAGTGCTTTACCGTAGAGCCTTTGATGGAATGCTATTGAGATGTGTTGATGTTGAAGAGTCTAAAAAGATTCTTTATGAGTCACACAGTGGGGTATGTGGTGGCCACTTTGGTGTCCATGCCACTTCCTAGAAGATACATCAGATGGGCTATTTCTGGCCCACCCTAGAACATGACGTGGTAGAGTTTGTGCGTAGGTGCCACAAGTGTCAAGATTTTTCCCACGAGATCCACATACCGACACAAGCTTTACAACTAATCGCAACTCCATGGCCCCTCTCCATGTGGGGCTTGGATAAGATAGGGAAATTCTCTCCCTCATCAATAGATGGCCATAATTTCATAATCATGGCCACATAGTACTTTACCAAGTGGGTAGAGGCCATGCCCCTTACCACTGTTCTAGGTTCTATAATCGCCAAGTTCATCCTGAACCAGATCATTTGTAGGCATGGGGTGCCAAAGATCATTATTTCTGATAATGACATGTCTTTCAAAAATGATGAGGTGTGTGAGTTGTGTACAAAGTTCAAAATAAGTCATCACATGGCTTCTCTCTACTACCCTTAGGCTAATGGACAAGCTGAGGCTACCAATAAGACTTTAAAGTCCATTCTTCTAAAAACCGTTAAGGACAATAAACGAGATTGGCATCTAAAGATTTTTCTGGCCTTATGGGCCTACCGAACATTGGTTAGAACACCAATGGGGGCAACCCCCTTTTCTGTAGTATTCGGTGCTGAGGCAGTTCTGCCACTTGAAGTTGAAATACCTAGCCTCCATATTTTGCTACATGGGATCTTAGGAGAGGAGGGTTATCGAGAATATCATCTCTCCCAATTAG
Source organism: Taxus chinensis (assembly GCA_019776745.2). Classification (NCBI taxonomy): domain Eukaryota; kingdom Viridiplantae; phylum Streptophyta; class Pinopsida; order Cupressales; family Taxaceae; genus Taxus; species Taxus chinensis. The sequence continues at coordinate 293,088,720 of CM034146.1, read as the reverse complement.
AAAGCCTTGACAAAGCCAAACTGAACACTGACCAGTGACACAATGTGTACGCTAACTGCATGGCTCATAAATACAATAAAAAGGTCCATGAACATGAGATCTATGAAGGAGATTTGGTATTAAGGCTCGATAGCTGAATAGACGAGAAGACTGGTGAGGGAAGAAAGTTCAGACCTAGGTGGTTAGGTCCATATCGATTGGTGGAAGACTATAAAAATGGCACATTCCACTTGTGTACTCTAGAAGGTGAGGAGTTTAGTGAATCCATGAACTCTCTTCACTTAAAGAGGTACTACAAATGATCCATCAACATTCTCATATGTACATTATTGCATCTACATTGCATTTTCATTTGTCTTTTCATTTTGTAAAAACTGTGATCAATGAGCTTATTCTTAGAGCAATTACTAAAAACTTCTGAAAATATTGGCAAAACATTCAAATCATGTCTCTTCAAATATTCATTGTATCATCAACTATTTTTGTATCGCTTATCAATCCAAGCAAGATAAGACAAAGTTTTGACAGTAACCATACCAAGGCCTGCATACTTGGTTCTACTTTTGGTTTCTTCTTAGGATAGATGTATTTTGTTCATGGCCTATTCTAGAAGCTTCATGGTGTCACATCTATCCCACATACATCTCCTTGGAAATAAGAACATTCTAAACATTTTTCCCAAATAAGTAAGTCAAATGCAAATCAATAGAAATTTTTTGTTTTACACATTTATTTTCCCTACCAACCTTCGGTGTTAAGCTTGCGTCTCTTACTAGTGACGTAGGGTTGGGAAAGGAAGGGAATGCCCTTACTCGCCTATGCCTTGTCCATGGTGATAAGACCATGTTTCCTACTGGTAGCATGGGGAAAGTTGTAGGGGTCTCTTTGACAAACCTGAAAGTCATAAACAATTAAATCAATTACTGTGAAATCTTAAGTCAAAACAAAGTGAATTAGATGTTCAAAATTCCAAGAGAATGCAACACCCTAAAAACCAGATTTTGTCAACCAAGTGGCCATCTACAGATCTAAGTCTAGATAAACTGCAAAGTAATTCACATTCTAAACTATGAGGTAACATGAGTAGGGTAAGGTTGTAGTGTCTCAATTTGGTTCTGTCAAACCTTTGTCTTTTTCTCATCATTGCCATTCAACAATGTGCCCTTTATAACTCTCGGTGTTGAGACCACGCATTTTACTAGTTGTGTGGGGTTAGGAGTGGGGCAAGCATATCTATTCATCATATCATCACGTTCTATCAAAACGATATGAAGTACCAAAGATTGAAAAAGAAGCTAAGTTTAAGATCACATTGTGTTTGCATCATCATATATCAACATTATGAAATACAAAACAAAGAAATCATCCTGTTATCATTTCACATCCATTGCATACATTCTGAAAAAGTATTGAAAAGCAGAAATTCCAAATATCTAGAGTACACATGAGAGATATGCCAAAGACAGTCAAACTCAGATACAATAGAATGCAAAACCAAAAATAGAGTATGTATATATCATAGTGGATCAAGTTTCTATACAATGTCATCATGCGCTAGGCATGATAAAAAATGCTCACAATGAGCCTGAAACATACAAAAAAATGGTTTCAAAGCAATAAAGGCTCAACGACCTGTCTATCCCTGTGGGATCCCTCAGATGGTGCGTGACCACATCTAGGGATCTTACTATGGCTGCAATGGCACTGAGAGTGGACTAAATGGTGTGAGTGCTCATGGTGGTGCCCACTTCCTATAGCCTCACTATGAGAATGGCTTCGCCTCATTAGGTGCTCGGAGGTCTCGTATCTAGCTAATGTGGTATGAAGGGAAGTCACCATCTCCATGACCTTCCAGATGGGAGAAAATACGTCAGTATGTAGGTCGACGGCTAAGGGCTTCCCTGAATCAGCAGTCAACTCGGCTTGAGTCTTCCCCAAAGGGATCAACAAGGTATCTACACATACCTGATGAATGAGCTCTCGCCACTCATGTGTGGATGCTACAAAGGAAGAAAAGAAGAGATAGTGAGCTAAGAGAAAATAACGAATGCAAATCAAAAGATAATGCTAACTAAACATGATAAAATCAATAGCAAAATAGAGAAAGGAGTATTGAGCATACTCGGGTCTCCGGGCATCCATGTGGGATTGACGGCTACTGTGATAGGTGCTGCTGGTGGCTGTGGAGCCTCCCAAATCCAAAGGCATGGTGCTCTCCCATTACAGACTCATCGTCTCCTCCAAGTGTCTCCTCCAAATCCAGAGTCTCTCTCTCCATGCTCACCTCCTCACACACTGCTCTAAGGATCTTCTGAGTATCATGCCACTCAGGGTCGATGTTAGCTCCCTCCGAAGGTCTTGCCCCCTCATCCTCCTATTTGACCAACTCCCCCTTTGTATCATCTCCCACCTCCTCCTAAGAGTCAAATCCTAAATCAATCGGCTCATCCTCCTACCCACTGTGAGCAGAAGCCAACCCAATCTGAAGTCAGGGTGCTTGAGGAGCACCAACTGATCGTCGAGCCTGAACTACGTGCCTAACTAAAATAGGCACACCAGGGGTAACAACTATCCAACAAAGATCCCATCTAAGACCTCTCTGTGCCTTTGGAATGGTCTTGTAGAAAGGCATCATTAAAGGAAGCATGACAAAGTATGGAAGACCGAACTGCTAGGGTACTGTCTTGTTAGCCATGGTCAGAGAGGCCACTGACTGATGTGGAGTCCAAAGTAATGACATGCCTATCCATCTAGTTACCCGGAAAACCTTTGGATCTAATACCTGCAGCCCCTACCATATGGGATGAAACACTCATAGACCCAACTCATAAATAGAGTGGGGTGGCTCAAGGACTACCCCTGTAATCAGACAACTCTGTATAAGTCATGGTATGTGGTCCCCATAATATCTACTCCCCAAGCATACTTATGGCCATGAGCCTTGATCTATGCAATGATGGGGGCCCAACAATACAAAAGTGTGTCTCCTCCCTTGTCCTTGATTAGTCTCGAGGACAAGATACCCATGATGGCTCTCTGAAGGATAGGAATTGGAGTAGTAGCAAAAGACCAAACCTTCATTCCCTTCTTCGAGCTAGAAGAGACAATACTGTCTCCCATGTATGTATCCTGCTGTGTCATCATGGCTCTGGACCCCATTGTAGCCAATCTTAGTCTCCTACCAAGTATCAAGAGACCAAGAATGTGGTATACATCCTCTAGAGTGATGGTCCAGCCCCCTTGATACCTGGAAACTAGAAGGTGTTCCAGTCTACATCCGAGTAGGAAAATAAGTCACACAGAATGTGACTAGAAAGAGTAACATGGGGTACCCAGGATATCTTCCAGATTCTTGCCCGATGTAAAAGATCTATCTCAGCCTGGGTCAACTGATCTAAAATCCCAGGGAGCCAATCACACTTTCTATCTCTGCTCTAGCATATGTACTCCACCTTCTTCTGCATCCACCAAAACATGAGAAAAGAGAAAGTTAGTAAAGCACATCACACAATAAGCTCATCAAAAACATGGTAAACTCTCAAAAATACGAAAAAAGTCAAGTTTTAAGCATGTCTTGACATTCTATCCAGAACCACCACCAAGTGTAGGGCGGCGGTTCCTGGACCACCGCCTTGCCTTGGGCGGCAGTCCTGTGACTACCACCCTGCTTTGGGTGGTAGTTTTGAACTGATTTTAAAAATGCGCCCTTAACCCTAGAAAGGACCAAATTTTTTAAAATTGACCATTTTTGACAAAATAAAAGCATGCCCTACGGGCACCCCCCCTAAAGATCTATTCAAGACAAGAAATTTTGAAAATCTCCCCCCTAGGTGAAATTTTCAACATTTAAACTTTTAGGGTACAAAAAGACAAAGAAGGAAATAACTATCCTGAGAGTGTGCTGGTTGATCTCCCACTCGCAGAGGCATGATCATGATCTTGACACGAACGTATCGGCTGTATTCTCGTTAAGAACGGTCACCGTGAATCCAGAGCTCCAAATTAATCAAACAATCCAAATCGACAATGCACAAATGAATTTGTTTTGATATATATATATGATATTTCTAACTTTGTTTTGAGTGTATGTGTTTATAGGGATGGAGCGTTGGCATAGGTATATTTCTACGTCCTCGCGTAAATGATAAGTCCTCTTTTCGTTTTAATTTAATGTTTATTTTTCAATGTTTTGTCTATCTGCACTTGAGTCTTCCTTTTCTTTTGTAGGTAGCAGAAGTTTGGACAACGAGATATTGACACACGGATGTGTCAGGTATAGATTCTAACTCCCCATTTTAGGAATGCCATACTCAGTCTCTATGTTTTACACCTCTTTCATGGCTAAGACACTTATCCTAGGGGGCAATATGTATGCACCCAAAATTACACGTGCTACATTATCAGGAAAACAGTTATAAAAGTCCCTAGTGATGATTCAAAATCCTTTCAAGAAGGTGTTCGAGCTCCAAAAACCCACTTGCAGTATGTATTTGTAGCCTAGATAGCCTTACTTATCTTTTCCTTTCATTTTTCCATCTTCCCCCTTCTTTCTGTGCTTGTTTTGGCCTTCAGTGCCAGGACCACTGCCATACCTGGGGCGGCAGTCCTGAAACCACCGCCCTGTGCAAAGCGGCGGTCCTACCTACTTTTTCTAGAATATTCATGTGAGAAATTACATGCGACGATTCACTTAAGTTTTATTTTTGAGCACATCCATGAGCTGAATTTGCTAAAAATAGCTTCGTTTGCTTGGTTCTCCTTGTTCCTTATATTTTTAAATAGATTTAATGAGTGAACTACCTCTTGATTGACTTGTGCATGAAGTAACCTCCTATCCTCCATTCCTATATATTCCATGCTTATATTCAAGCAAAGGCCTGAGAATTTTATGTATCTTTCATTGTTGTGCTCCCATAATCTTGCTAGGAATTGCATAGCCAAGTTCAGATCTCTTGTGCTATCTTTCTTCTACTTGTATTACGTCTAGATTTCTTCCAAGCTGCCATCGCTCAAGTGCCATCTTCTTGTTGTTTTTCTTTGCATTCCCAATCCTTGGACTCACATGAACACTCAGAGAACAAAAGGTAACAACTGAGGGGATAGATACCGATACTACTAGATTTTCTAAGGTTCTTATTCTTCCAGGTTGGAGTTATGTATTTATTTTCTTTGTTTATCAAATTGTCAATTACGAATTGTTAATTTCAATTCCATATCAAATACAGTAGAAATCAATTTCTTTTCATTTGCAAGTAGTTAGTTAATTTCCAAGAGGGTTTGAATCTTTCATAGCAATCCCTAGTGACGGATCCTCTTCTTCCCATCCCTGTGGATCTGAAGGAGAGAATATCTGGAGGAGGTTATCTACACATCATAGATCATTTGGAAAAGTTCTTGTTTTAAGTTAGTTTAGTTTTCATACACTCAGTATAGGTGAATAACCACACCGGGTTATCTTGCTTATTTAGTTTTAGTGTAGAAATATTTTAATTATTTAGAATAGAAGAAAATTGTTGTTTGTGATTGTAATATTTTAGTGTTGTGGCTTGTTTAGATTAGTCTCCTTTCAACAGTAACATAGATTGTTAATGTCATTAAGTTTACATGGACACTTCAAACTAGATCAATACTTAGATCCATGTTAGGCAAACAAACCATAGGGAGTTTACGCTACCCGTTCATAGCCTCTAAATCTCCCCTTTGTCAACTTGGCTACCAAGAGATCACACTACCAGATTTTAGTCACTTATCATCCTATAGTTAGCCACACACACAAACATCGGCTGCTCCGGCACGACCTCAGGGGGGTTAAGTGTGGTTGAAGGTCACATGTTCATTTTCATCCGTACAGTCACTTATGTTGTTATTGTTTGTGGAAGACCCTTGTTCACAAGCATTGATATCTTAACTTAGATTGCGATGATTTGTTCCCTTGTGGGAAAATTTTATTTCCTTAGTTTATGATCATTAAGGTGTTGAGTTCTATTGTAACACACTTTAAAAAATAATCAATGGGAAACTAAACTTGTTTTAATTGCTAAAATTATTATTCTTAGATGAAATTATTGGATCACCCTTCCTTCTCTTCAGAGAATAGGTTTTCATCTATGCCATCATGGGCCTAAAATCCAAAAACATTCAAATATGTTAGAATCCAAAAACATTCAAATATGTTAGAATCCAAAACATTCAAATATGCTAAACAATCATAAAATAGTTGTATTTCTCTTGTTTTGTTTTTTCTATTACATGCTTATACTCTTCATGTTGCACTTTACTTATCATGTTAGCTTGGTACATAATATGTTATATCATTTTTTATACACATGTGCATTCATGTGGTACATTGATTTGAATGTAGGCTACACACGGATGGTTACATGATGCAGGATGCTTAACACTACTCTTTACCAGTTGTTCTATGCCAACTATGGGAATCCAGTTTACAATTTCTCACATACAAGTGCCATTGTCCAAATATTTGTTACTTTAATTTCTCTTACCTCATTTACTCAATACATACATTATGTCATACTATTTATTACTCTAACATGCAAATGGGTGCTTCATGTGTAGTATCTATTTTGAAAGTCACTTCCAAACTAGAAGCATTTTCATTCTACTGCTTGTCTCTTATTTTACATGCTTTGTTTATGTTTTCCCCTATTTGCAGGTAATTCCCTAAGTTACATGCTTTTTTCTTATTGGCCCTAAGTTCCTTAATTGTCTTACGCCATACTGAGTGGTGTTCCATGTATGTAGCATATTGTTTTCCATGACCATTTTACTTGTGTATATTTGCATGCTTTCACTTATATATATTGTATTATTTTTCTATGGTTTTTCACTAACAATTTTCTATCTCTTCTATTATAATATTATTTATGTTCCATGATATACACCATGCACACTCCCATTTACCCTATAGGAATCCTAAAACACATGTGCACATCAGCTAGAAGTCCTCTTATTTGGGCCACATTCACATTGCTCTATCTCAAGCGCCCTGAACAAGAGAGACAACCATTAACAATAACTCATAATATAGAAATAAAATAACATGTACAAAATTAGACAGGTCAAAGGCTAAAAAATGGATCAGAAATAAAATTGGGTTAGGAAACAAACATGGGCCAAAACGTACAGTAGGGACCATAGAGTATGGATTTTATGGCGTATTCCATATGCTTCTGTTTTGGGATAGGATCAATAAATTTCTCAATTGGTATAGTTTCTTAGTTACATCTACAAGATTTTTACTCAATTTCAATTACAAAAGTCATGGTACAAGTTAGTTATGGTGGCACCAAGGGTACATGTAAGAGAACATTTCACCTATACATTATGTCATCATTTTCAAATCAATTAGGTTTGTGTTCATTTATAGTGGCACTTATCTATGGGTCTTGGTAAGTACTGAGGTGATTGTTATCCTTATAGGCTAGACTTTTCAATACTATTTTTTTAGGGATGCATAACAACTAGGAAATTCCCCATATATTTCTCTTCACCATGTGGGGTGCATTTGCACTTCGGTCTATTCTATTTTGCATATTACACTTGGGGACTGATAGTCCCCAAGTCCTTCAAACCAACTCCAATACAAAGTTTAGAAGATATATATGGACATGGTAGCGAGAGTATTCTTTCCCCTTTCTCACAAAACAATCAACTACACACTTTCCTTTCCTTTGATTTTAAATTTTTACATATTGTTATTTTCACATCAAGTTCAAAGTTTTCAAGTTAAATTTTGATTTCCTATCCTATGGACATTGACTACAATATTTTCTCTTCAGGTACCCATAATGACAACACAAATACAATTGGAGAAAATTCAAAGTCCTAGCACAAACATAAGGTGATTCAAGTCAAGATAGAGTGTGTCTACACACTTAGGCGATTTTTCATTTAAACACACAATTTTTAATTTCATACTTAAAGGGGGAAAATTTAGATACTCATTTTGGTAATTCATGTCTTGTAGCAACATAAATTATACAACGTATTTACAGTAGTCCACTCTTATATAATTAATTCAATCATGATATCCCTAGCTATATCCCATTCATTCTTACTTGCAAACATAACTCATTTATTCACACAATGTTTATATTAGTAAATAGAAATAAGCTAAACCCTTACACAATCTAATTGTATTTTTCAAAGCACTCACACATTCATCTTGGACCAAAGTGCCCAGAATGGGCCATAACATTCATAAGCAATGGCCCTTTCCATTTACTTTGGTCCCTCCTCCTTTAATGACACTTTTTCTATTTCAAATTCCTTTGGATCATTCTTAGTCAAACTTATTTGAGGTTTCTAGATATGGATTCCATATATAAGCTAGTATTTTCACCCATTATCAAGGAGGAGATCATACAAAATTAACACCTAAATAACCTCACAAGTATACAATAATAATAAGCACATGCAAGGCCATTCCAATAATCCCTTGAGCTCTATATTCTCTGCATACTATTTCTAGGGTATTCATCTACTCAGATATGTAAATGCAAGGAACATATTATCACTCCAAGTCAAGCTAGGGAAAAGGTGCACATGAAATCATATTGCTACAAGATCATGATAATTCATTTGGTTGCATACATTTTAGAGATCACATGTTAGGAACGTTTTAGAGATCACATGTTAGGAAATATTAGCGTGGGGTTTGAGCCCTCTTTAAAGTAGTGATGATGTCAGTGGTGTAGATGGGTTCCCACAACCAACCTAATGTGTGTTTTACAAGAAATATTTTCTATCTAGGGGTTTAAAGATCAAATCAGTTGCATAGCGAGCATCACAAGGTATCAAAGGCCAAAATTTTATATGTGAGTGGAATATGAAGCAATAATTAGACACAAAAAGTTATAGGAGTAGAAACCACAGAGGGACAAAGGCATATAGGAAGGGCCATAACATCCATACATTTTAGCCTGTGCCATCCGCTTTGGTCCTTGCAATATTTTGGGACACAATTCAACAACGATGCTTTATAAGGTCATTTCCATCTATTTTAAATCCTCAAACCAATACAAATCATCACATAGAGCATGAAATCAGCTAAGTCATCTTCTCTCTCTAATTGCAAGTACTTTATTAATTATTATCTATAATTTATTATAATTTTTTATCACTACTTAATGGTTGTTCCTGATATTTATGTAATTAGCCTTGGAAAATAATTGATTAGGATAATATACTATTAGTTGACTACCCCTAGAGAGATTAACCAATTTAGGTTAAATCATTTAGAGAACCAAAGTATTATAAATTATGCATTGGAACCATCTTCTTCTAGGGTTTCTAACAAACCCTTATCATGGATGAAGCTCCTCTCGAGAAATTTAGTGTTAAACATTCAAATGATCTAAATGAATACCTCACTAACAACCCTCAAAATTTAAATATCTTCTTTGTTGGTGAAATAATTTGTCACATGGTAAAGTACATGTTTCCACCAACACTCACAGGGCTACGCCCCTCCTTCTTATGTATGGGGATACTTCCATTATTGAACGTGAAACTATCCTAATACTAGCTAATGTTGTGGGGTCTCCAAATAGGTTGGAGATCATACACTAACACTTCAGTTAACTTGTGGCAAAGTGCTTATACGGGGTACAAGGGAGTAATTTGTAGTAGTGAGGGGTGAAGGAGAGAAATTAGGAAAAGGAAGGATATTATTGTGAGTAGGAAATAACATAGTTCACATACAAAAACCAAAATAGTTTATCATTCAATTAGAGGAAAATAATAATACAATTAGTGATACTGAAAAACTAGAGACACACAGTTCTTTAGGTTCATCTATCAAGGATGCCAAGTTCCTTCTTGATCACCATACTTGCAAAGTTGAAAGAGAGAGAAAGAGAGTAGAGGAAAACATGAGCAAAGGAAATGGAAGAAATCTAGCTTTTTATTTTGTGAAGAAATTAATATAAATCTCAATAAATATACAACAATCCACAATTGCTACCAAGAACTAAAATTTTCAAGATTTAATGATCTTTTGTAATGGAGAAGACATTGCAATTTATAACCTTTTGAATTGTCTTCTCATCTTCCCCCACATGAATCTTCGCATTCCTATTCCACTTGTAAACCTTAAATTTATCTTAGAAGAGAAAAATTAAATATCTCTCTTATTATTTTGAGAAAGTGCTTTTATAATTTACAAATATTGTCACTTAAGAAAATAGGACAAAATATCATGATTGTGTACAACAAAGAATTAGAAGAAAGGAGGAGAAGAGGAGAAGGGAAATGTATTGATTGATATGTTGAAGAAGCTAATTCTAATATAAAACTTTTTTATATGAGACATGGTGGTCACAGTCTCCTCCTACTGCTAGATGCACAAACACCTTAGATTGTTGAATTAATATTTAGAAACACTATTGCAAGATCTCTCGATGTGAACTTCAGATGAACACAGACATCACCCATGATGATGTATTATAGATCTCACAATGAGAGTGAGTATCACTCTCTTAATCCTTTTCTTTCACATTTTTCATTCATGATGTACAAACCTCTTGATGCTTATATTCCTATCCCACACATTGCACCATAACATTGCAAACTATGCCTTTACTGACCTGCGAGCACCCAAATTATTTGTCTCACCCAACTCAACTAAACTTAAATCAACAAAATAAACTCAATTTAACTTCCATGGTGGCAAACAGGTTGAACCAGATGTAAATATGGAGCCGACAATTAGTTTCTGCATGCTTGCAAGCGTCCCGACCGCCAATTTTGCTCATGGAAGAGTAGAAACAGTTAGGGAAAATTTATAGTTTGCAAATGGCTTAGCTTGGGGAATTTTTTCTATCCCCATTATTTCCTTGGGATAGGGGATAATAGGTGTATAAAATTCACCTCATCCTGGGCTTGTTAAGTGTCACTACATGGTTGTATGAGAGGGAGGATGAGAAAAGCTAGTCTAAGTACCTGTGAGCTGATTTTTGGTCACATGAAGAATGAGGGAAGGGGATAGAGAGGGGTGAATTTTTGTGTCCTCTTTTTTCCCTTGTGAAAATAAAATAGGGACATAAAAATTCACTCTCATGTGGTGATGACAAGTGCCATAACGTGATTGCATGACGGGAGGGGCTAGAGATAGGAAAATAGGCCCTGTAGAGTGCTTAACATGGTCATGTGAGCAACCTGGAGGAAAATTTGAGCTTGGGAAAATTTTATTATACCCTATATCCCCTTGGGATAGGGACACAAGGGACACAAAAATGTGCTTTAACTTGGAGGTGATAAGTGTCCTCCTGTAAAATTGGCTAACTGCGAGAGCATACCTGCGAGAGAGAGCAACTTGACGACGATGTTGCTAAAGCTCCAGGAAGTCATTTTTTAGTGAAATATTATATGAATTTGACTCCCAATAGTCTTACAATACCAATGGGATGTGTATCAAGCTTCTATTTGGTCTGAAACTCCCTGAAATTACTCCTTTTTCTTTGGAATAATAGGGTTTGTGTGCACAGTTTGAGTTTTCCTAAGATATAATTGAGTCATGTAAAAGCTATGAAAAATTCATCAAGCAGATAATTATTTTATCTTTCCAATGAGTATTTTTTTGGATTCTAACTCTTTACGTAGCTCCAAGAATCATTCGTGGAAGATATCATACCGATTTTGACTACTGATTAACTAAAATTAGGAATATGTGGGATATATGATAGTTACTCTAATCTAGAACGACATGTAAATACTATAAATAAATGTAGTAAATGACTATGTAAAACAACCCAAATAACTATGAAGATGAAAATGCTAAACCCTTGAGTGCAAGGAGAGTTATAATGAACTTAGAAGATTAAAGGAGCTCGAGGAACTCTGGAGCAGAAGTGACTTGAGAAATAGGATTCAAGAGAGACTGTGTAGAGGCCCCAAAAAGGATGGATATGAGCTATCTAGTTGGACTGGAATTCCAAGAGAAGGATTGGGGCACCTGTGGGTGTTTTGATCTATAAAATGGGTGCCCTAGTATGTGCAAAATGTCCAAAACTAAGTTTCACAGGTTCAATAGGTGGTCCAAAACCCTCGTTGTGGGTGGGATCAGGTTCGTTGCACTGCACCAAGTGTCACTAATAATACAAGATTAAATAAATACCTGTAAGAGACCACAATAATTATCAAAACCCTAAAAAATAAGAATGCAAATGAATGGGTTAGATTGACCTCTATTGCTACAACAATGGGCTTACTAACTTAGCATTGCACTACATTTCAAACCCAAATATAGTTCTGGTGTGTGTGTGTGTGTGTGTGTGTGTGCATCATGTGCCCTAATTTCTCTTATGTCAGTCATACTTTGTGAAGTAGCGAGCAATAACTAGATATAAAAATAAAGTACAATGGTGAATGGAATAGAACAAGATCCCTCCTCCTATGCTTGTATGATGCAGATTAACCAACCTTTTCCTTGTGATGGAGCTAAATGTATCCAAGTGATCTCTAAATACCTTTGATAGATACAACCCTAGGTTGATGATAGTAGTGACTAGTGCTTGGGTCCCTCATTACGGTCTCATAACTTTATCTTTATAGGGTTCCTCTTGATCTAATTTTGTAATTAAACCTGATATGGCTGTCCACCAAAAAGATAAGAAGTTGAAATTACTAAAAAGTGGCAGGAAAGTTCAAAAAGGATTGAGGTGCCCCTGGTGGGACTAGGGCGCCCATGGGCCCCCCCAGTACTAGTCTGGGCACCCTAGTCAAAGCTAAAATGATGCAAAAATATGAAAGATGACTAGGCATGCGGGTGCAAGAGGTTGGGAATGAAGAAAGAAAACAAAGTAAGATGGCCAAAAGATGAGGGTTAATTAGTAATTTCTTCACTCAAAAACCTTCTAAATAGTAGTATGAGATCGGGACTAAATAATGCCTAAAGTGCATGATTTTGTGTCTACATTTTCCCCCACTTTATGTTGGTGAGTGGAAAGCTCAGTAACATAAATTAGATAGAGATGTGTACCTTATGTCCATGAATATTGTAGTAGAAAACATGCCAAAGGACTAGACAAAGCATGAAATGACAAAAAGATAATGGAACATGGAAACTAAAGATGAAAAAGTGAAAAAAGTGATGAGAGTGAACCTAGTGAGGAAACATGTGTGTAGCTAATGATGTGTGTGATGTACCTACATGGTTAGTATGGTGTGTACTACTGTAGAATGTTGTTGTTGACATTGTTTCCCCAATTTGACTACATGTTTCTCATATGGCAGAACCTACAAGGAGAAAATGATCAAGTAGTCAAATATGTATGTATATGTAAAAATGCAATGTAAAAGACACATGTAAAAGTGTGTAAATGTAAAATACACAAATGAAAAATGTAAATCAAACACGTGCACCCTATCCATGTCAAGAAAAAGAGTGTAGAAGGATATACTGTACTGTTAGGGTTTTTAGGGTGATCCGATGCCATACGCCGAAGAATTGTAGGGAGGGTTTTCATTGTATCCTCTAACATGTAACTGCTTCCTTGAATGTTTGTGAAGAGATATCTGTAAGTCCTTATTTTTTTGGTGATCCGATGCCACTGAAATAAGAAGTATATGGAGGAATTCTATTGTATCCTCTAACCTTTAACTGCTTCCCAGAATGCTAAGGACTACCATGTCCTGTAAAAGCTATTATGTACGTGGTTCTTAGATTGGTCTAAAACCACTCGTCCTATGTAACCCATAATGCCAAGGGTAGAAAGTATACTGAATTGAATCAGTGTAAATACACCATGTAGTATGTAAACCCCAAACAATGCCCCCCTCTTGAGGGGCGCATGTGACGTTGTTGATAGGAGAGTGTGACCCTAAAAGAGGAAAAAATACATGAACTTTGAAACTTTACCCCACAGGGGGAAGGGAAAGAACTTAGTAGAAACCAATGTGGGCACAAAAAAAGGCTAGCCAAAGACAAGTGTTAGTACAAACAAGCATGCATGTATAAGACAATGTGTAATCTACACAAACAATGTGTAAGCTACCAAGAAAACTAATGATAACACATGAGAAGACAAGTAAGCTGCACAAAGTGGGATCTAAACATGAGACATCACTCACGATGTTGCAAGACATGAAAGGCCATCATGGACACATATAAACAAACAAGTGTGCATACAAAACATAGGGCAAGGTCCACAAACAAGAGAAATCAATAGAGAAATAATGTAACAAACAAGTATGGGAGAAAATATCCATGCATAACTAATGCTGCACATGAAACACCCGTTAGCATGTTAGAAAGATAACTAGTATGTCAAAAACATGTATAACCAAGTAATGTAAAGTGCTAAGGATGAAATGAAACAATAACACTTGGAAGAGACGGATGTGGATGCCCCAATGACCAGTGGAGGAAGGGTAAAAGGAGAGCATTTGTGTTGTGTGTACGAGACCTATATATGTGATCACAACTAGAAAATACATGAAAACACATATGTGGATGGTATAGATAAATGATGTACCAGTAATCTAACTAGCATGTGTAATAAAATGACCATGAAAAAGAAAAATTAAGCAAGAGTAAAAGCAACCATAATATGCAGTATGCTATGGATGGATGGATTGGAATGAAAAATTGAGTGATAGGAGCCACGCACACCCCGAGTGAATGGAAATATATGTAATGAGGTTCATTTCGTTTTCCCCCTCAACAATCAAGAATGAACCGTAAACAAGAGTGTATCATTGGGAAATGGTCGAAGTGTGTGTTGTGTCTAACACGTCGTGATGAGTATGTATGCGTAATGATGATGATATGTGACATATAGAAGAAATGATGTGTGCGTGAGCCCTATAGCCTAAGCGTATATCCTGACACAATAAAGAAATGATTGATGATTTATCCCTAAGCATATATCAGTAATAGATGGATAAAATGGAGTGGTGATGTAGCCTAAAGCATATACCACTACAAGATGATAGAGTAGGTGACCATTTAGCCTATAGCGTATGTCACCACAAGATTAATGGTAAGGAGTGGTGATGTAGCCTAAAGAGTATACCCCTACAAGATGATAGAGTAAGTGATGATTGAGCCTATAATGTGTGTCAATATCCTAGAAATGTCACATGATGAAAGTTCAAATGATAAATGCGTGATGAATGTAAGGTCCATTTGATTTGTAAACCCTCAGAAGTTGAGTATGGACTGAGGAACTAAAGTGCATCATATGGTGGTGAGTGGAGTGTGTAGAAGATGATGTAGTATATGTAATGAAGATGATAAATGACCATGTGATGTGTATGTAGTGTATAATATTGAATGCAATATGTGTAGTGTGCCTAAGAACGTATAATATGTAAGATGCAATGCTAGATGAGTATGATCGAAGACTATTATGATGTATAGATATGCAAATATTTGAAATGATATGGACTAAATGTAGAATGTGTGAAACACGATGAGTGGTGTTGATAGTGCAATGTGTGGGGTTCATGTGTAGTAAGCCCTCAACAGTCAAGTGTGAACCAAAGTACAAGAGTGTGTCATTGGGTAATGATGACGCTAAAGTATGAATGAATATGTGTATGTTAGGAAATAACTATATGAGAATGCAAATATGAGATATGAGTAGATGTTATGATGATGTATGTGTAAATGCTAAGAGTATGATGTAGTATTATGCAAGAATTCTAGAATGGGGGGGGGGTTATGCAGTATTTAATGCCCCCCAAGTGTGTAAGATGAGTGATGTAATCATGTAATTTCATCTAGAAGATCATCACTCTTAAGATCATAGTTGAATGGATAAACATTGGTGACGTGATAAGCAATAGTATCATGTTGATCATGTAATGAGCTATTGAGGTGTAAGTTGTACATGCACATGGCATATTCCTCATTAGTAAATGGAGGAAGAGGAAAACCATTCACATACCAACGAGTAAGATTAGGTGCATAGCCAAGAAAGGAACTACTGTAAATGAGTATGCACCCAAAAGGCATGGGGAAAGAGATGTCTTTATGATTAGGATCAAGAGTTCCCCCAATGTAATCAAGCTATGATTGTCCTAATGTAAGTGGTAAAGAGCAAGGAGTGTGCAAGAGATAGATTGTGAGATGGAAAATACGTAAACCATAAGTAAAAGTAATAGTGATGAATCTATAATATAAACAAGGATAATTAGGAGGAGGATATACGTTCTCAAAAGAAAAACTGAGTCAGGATAAACCATCATGTGTACATATGGTGTTGTCACATGTAGAATCAAATGGAATATACTCCCAATATGAGTCATTCATGAAGATGGTGAAAGTGTATGGTGGGCATGCTAATGTAGGTGGTACATGTGGAGGTGTAGGTGATAGAGTGATGTCCATAGACTAAACAAGCCCTTGATAAGGAATCATGGTAGTAGTAGTAGTAGGTGGCACAAAAGAAACTAAATCTATCATACAAATGGTACCGTCAAGTAGTGATAAGTGAGGTGGTTCTTCAATAGGCTGGGGTTCATCTGTAATATCTTTGCGTGGAATAAGAAGACTAGTATTAGGAGCCTGGTCGCAATACTGGAATGGACCGTGGTCACAAAATGGTGTACTCAATGCTTTCATCTAATAATTTTACACAATTATGTACGGTAGAGGTGACAACTTACATGGCATGAAGCCATGACCTACCAAGTAGACAATTTTAGGAGACTGGGAAATCAACAATGAAAAAGATAGTGTGTTCAATATTAATACCAATAGTGATGGGCAATGTAATGTGACTAAGAAAATGATAGAAAAAACCATCATAAGCACTTAGTGAAATACTAGATGGACTAACGTCATGAGCAGAGAGACCTAAAAACTCAAGGAATGAAATAGGACACAAGTTTAAGTTTAGATCCATCATCAATCAAAGTGTGCTTAACAACTACATTATGAATACGACATATGATATGTAGAGGCGGGTCATTATAAAAAGTGTGAACATCAGTGGGAAGGTTAGAATTGAATACTATGTGTGAAGAGAATACATCAACAAATGCTTGATAAACCAATTCTGGATGCATGTCAACACGAATGCAAGTGGTAGCAAGAAAATGTTGGACTTTATGTAGTAAATCATGATTTTTGCAAGAAAATAATCATTGATTGAGATACTCATGATGACCAAACTATAGGATGAAAAGTAATGAATGAAGAACCTAGAAGTGTGAATGATTGAGTTAGGTTCACCAAAATGATTAACTAAAATTAGGAATATGTGGGATATGTGATAGTTAATCTAATCTAAAACGACATGTAAATATAGTAAATGACTATGTAAAAATACCCAAGAAACTACGAAGATGAAAATTCTAAACCATTGAGTGCAAGGAGAGTTAGAATGAACTCAATAGATTAAAGGATCTTGATGGACTGTGTTGCAGAAGTGACTGGAAAAATAGGAAGTAGGAGCTACTGTGCAGGGCCCCCGAAAAGGATGGATTTGAGCTATCTAGTTGGACTGGAGTACCTGGAGAAGGAATATGGTGCTTGCGGGTGCTTTTTTATGCAAAATAGGTGCCCTAATATGTGTAAAAGGTCCAAAACTAAGTTTCACAAGTTCGACAAGTGGTCTGAAACCCTTGCTGTGTGTTATATCAGGTTCATTGCATTGCACAAAGTGTCACTAATAATCCAAGATGAAAGAAAGATCTGCAAGAGACCACAAGAAGTAATAAATCCCTAAAAAAGAAGAATGCAAATGAATGGGTCAGAATGACCCTAGTTTCCACAACAGTGGGCTTACTAACTGAGCACTACACTACATTTCAGACCCAAATGTAGTTTTGGTGTGTTTGTGTGTGTATTATGTGTCCTTAGTGCTCTTGTGCTAGTTACACTTTGTGAAGTAGTGAGAAATAACTAAATGTGAAAATGTAGTAGAATGGTGAATGGAATAGAATAAAATCCACCCCCCTATGCTAGTGTGATGTAGATTAACAAGCTTTGTCCTTGTGATGGAGTTAAATGTATGCAAGTGATCTCTAAATGCCTTTGATAGATGCAACCCTAGGTGGATGATAGTAGTGACTAGTGCTTGGGTCCCTCATTATGGTCTCATAAATTTATATTTATAGGGTTTTCTTGATATAATTTTGTAATTAAACCCGAAATGGCTGACCAAAAAATAGATAAGAAGTTGAAACGACTAGAAACTACCAAAAACGTGGCAGGAAAGTTAAAAAAGGATTGGGGTACCCTTGGTGGGATTAAGGTGCATATGGGCGCCCCAATACTAGTCTAGGCACCCCATTCAAAGCTAAAATGACACAAAATGATGAAACTTGGTTGGGCATGTGGGTGCAAGAGGTTGAGAATGACAAAAGAAAACAAAGTAAGATGGAAAAAATACGTGGGTTAATTATTACTTTCTTCACTCAAAAACCTTCTAAATAGTAGTATGATACTGGGACTAAATAATGCCTAAAGTGCATGATTTTGTGTGTACATTTTCCCCCAATTTATGTTGGTGAGTGGAAATCTTGGTAACATAAAGTAGATAGAGATGTGTACCTGATGTACATGAAGATTGTAGTAAAAAACATGCTGAAGGACTAGACAAAGTGTGGAATGACAAAAAGATGATGAAACATGGAAACTAAAGATGAAAAAGTTGAAAAAAAATGATAAGAGTGAACCTAGGGTGGAATCATGTGTGTAACTGCTGATGTGTGTGATGTACCTGGATGGTTAGTATGGTGTGTGTTTCCATGGAATGTTGTTGCTAATGCTGTAGTTGTTGTTATTGTTGTTTTCCCCATTTGATTGCATGTTTCTCATACGGCCGGACCTGCAAGGAGAAAATGATAAAGTAGTCAAATATGTATGTATGTATGTGTAAAAATGCAATGTAAAAGACACATATAAAAGTGTGTAAATGTAAATGGAACATGTGCAGCTGATCCATGTCAAGAAAGAGAGTATAGAAGGATATCCTATACTTTCATGTTTTCTTGGGTGATCTAACGCCATAGGCCGAAGAAGTGTAGGGATGAATTCCGCTGTATCCTCTAACCTGTAAGTACTTCCTTGAATGTATAGAAGGATATCTTGTAATTTCATGTTTTCTTGGGTGATCTAATGCCATAGGCCAAAGAAGTGTAGGGATGAATTCTGATGTATCTTCCAACCTGTAACTACTTCCTTGAATGTGTGTGAAGATATTTCTGTACGTCTTGGTTTTTTGGGTAACCTGACACCATTGGCCGAAGAAGTAGAGGGAGGAATTCCACTGTATACTCAAACCTTTAACTTTTTCCTAGAATGATAAGGACTACCATGTCCTATAAAATCCGTTGTGTATGAGGTTCATAGACTAGTCTGAACCCACTCTCTGTATGTAACCCAAAATGCTAAGGGCCAAAAGTGCACCAATTGAACCAGTGTAAATGCGTTGTGTAGTATGTAAAAGCCCAAATGATTCCCCCCCTTTGGGGGTGTATGTGATGTCATTGATATGGCCCCATAAGAGGACCAACCACATAAAATCTAAAAATATGCCTAGCAGGGGGAAGGGAAATTGCTTGGTAGAAACCAAGCTGTGCATAAAAAAAAGGCTAGGCAAAGAAAAGTGTTAGTATAAACAAACATGCATGTATAAGAAAATGTGTAATGTATGAAAACAATGTTTAAGCTACTAAGAAAAGTAATGATAACATGTGAGAAGACAAGTAAGCCACATAAAGTAGGATGCAAACATGGGACATCACTCACGATGTCACAAGACATGCAAGGCCATCATGGCCGCATACAAATAAACAAGTGTGTAAAGAAAACTTAGGGCAAGGCCCGTAAATAAGAGAAAACAATAGACAAACAATGTAACAAAAAAATATGGGAGAAAATATCCCTGCATAACAAATGCTACACATGAAGCACCCATTAACATGTTAGAAAGATAATTAGTATGTAAAAAGTGTGTATAACCAAGTAATGTAAAGTGCTAAGGACGAAATGAAACAATAGCACCTAGAAGAGACAAATGTGGATGCCCCCACTGACTATGGGAGGAAGGATAAAAGGCAAGCATCTATGCTACATGTAAGATACATGTATCTACGATCAAAACTAGAAAAAGATGTGAACACACATGTATGGATGGTATAGATAAATGACATACCATTGATCTAACTAGCATGTGTAATAAAGCAACCATGAAAAAACAAAAGTAAGCAAGAGTAAAAACAACCATAATATGGAGTATGTTGTGGATGGATGGAATGGAATAAAAAATAGAGTGATAGGAACCACCTTCCCCCCGAGTGAATAGAAATGTATGTAGTGAGGTTCATTTTGTTTACCCCCTCAGCAGTCAAGAATGAACCGCAAACGAGAGTGCATCATCAGGAAATGGTCTAAGTGTGTGTTGTGTATAATGTGTTGTGATGAGTATGTATGTGTAATGATGATGATATGTATGACATATAGAAGAAATGATGTATAAAAGGGAGTGGTGATGTAGCCTAAATCGTATACCATTACAAGATGATAGAGTAAGTGACCATTTAGCCCATAACGTATGTCACCACAAGATGAATGGTAGGGAGTGGTGATGTAGCCTAAAGTGTATACCACTACAAGATGATAGAGTAAGTGACAATTTAGCCTATAGCGTGTGTCACTATCCTAGAAATGTCGCATGATGAAAGGTTGAATGATAAATGCGAGATGAACGAAACTTCCATTTGATTTGTAAACCCTTGGAAGTGGACATGGTTTTTTATCATCTTGTCACACCATTATAAACACTTATACTTGTTTTTTATCATCTTGGAAGTACCTGCAAGGTCAATATGGAAATGACACAACAAACAAACTGACTAGGAAGGGTTTCCATAGGATTGTGTAAGAAACTTTGAATTTCATGTTGGACATTTACATGAAAACAAATGGCTCTAGCATGGGGACTTGTTATAGATTGAGCACAATGAGGAGAGTGCAAACAAGAACCCTAGAATCTCAAGACATTGCGTGGAATAGTGCCTTTTCCATTAGGCTATAGAGTCACCACATAGATACAAAACAAAATTTCCTTTATTGAACAATGAACATGTATATAATAAGAAAAAAACACACGATATAAAAAGGAAACACAAGACGAGAAAGAAAGCACACAACACAAGGGAAAAAAAATGAGAAAGGAAACACTTACAAAAAAGGGAAACATCCTAAATCACCTATGTACATGTAGGGGATAACACACTTTCATCGAAACACTAATTTAAACTGAGTGCTTACTTGTAAATGGGTATCACCAAATGCCTTTCTTTCAAAAATCCATTGAAAAAATCACTAAAGTATGAAGCTATCCTCAACTTATTGAGAAATATAGCATGATTGCTAGTGCAATTGATGATCTGCTCATTCATTTCATTTCCTCTATTTTTTTGATATATACTTTCTATTTTCTCATTAATTCCCAAGTTTGATCTGATTGCTGATTTTCCATTTCTACTATGAAGAGGAACCTCGATCATACTTGCCTTATCATTTGCATACTAAGACATTTTTTATTCCTTTTCCATTTGCTTCATGACCTCTACTTCCATAGGCCGATTCTCGGAAGATGCTTTGGAAGCTTCAAAATGATCACTAGCTTATTGATTTTCTCTATTTCTCAATTGGACCAAGAAATCATCTTTCTCATACTTTGGCTCTTTCACAACATGTTTCCTTACACAGTGTGTCATTTACATTACATCATCCTCTTGGAAAGATAATGAGCTCAAGGTTGGGCATACAACATGAAAACTATCATTTTCTTCATTTTGTCCACTTTGGGATTCATCATCCATTATCATATTGAGAGTATTTTCTCTTGAGAAAATTAAACACTGAAAGGTTGAAGTCTATTAAGGATATTTCCATTTCGAACAAAATCATCCTTAGGATCAAGAAAAAGTTAATTTCTCCATTTTTCATTGAGAATGTTCCCATCCTCATGAAAAGGGAATGAGCACAACATTGGAGCTGAAATGTTATCATCATCATTTTACTAATCTTGATCACTGAGAACTAAGAAATCCATTTCTGTGATGAAATAATCATCTCCTTGAATAAGTTCACATTCAAGAGGAAGAAACATGTTGTCATTATCATATTTCTTGTCATCTTCTTCCAATGAGAAAGAGAAGTCTTCATATTCATAAGCATACTCATCGCATGGAACCTCATGCCAAACATCATGAACATGATTGGAAGCATTGAATTTACTAACGAATGTTATTGATACTTGCACTTTAATTATTTCATGATTGTCAGTCCAAGGTGGTGTCCATGGCTATTTGTGACAAAGAGAATGATTGAAATTGTGCTAAGAATGCATTCAGTATTGATTTCAATCAAATACTAATTCTAAATTAAATTAAGAAATGAATTCTATTAATAAAACGGAGATTACTAAAGTCACGAACTTGAAATGTTGAAAGTTCTAGAAGTTTTCATAAATAACCAAATGTTAAATAACATAGATTCGAGATTAAACAAATAATGTCCTTCACGTTGGGGAGGAGTGGCCCTTACTCCTTCCCTATGATCCAATTTGGAGTTACAAATTACATCAATCGATTTAACTTAAAATCATGCACTTTATTGAATGTAATACAATAATTTCTTCAACAGTAAAAAACTAGCGAACTCTCTAATTATACTACAAAAAGCTATTCTATATCAAGCACAATTCTTGCCATTCTAAAATATGACGGATTATTTGTAATAACTAACTACTAATTAAATTAAATATGTCTATGACAACAACTTCTTTTTAAATACTTATAACTTTGAAATAACAAGTGTATGCCAAAACTAGATTATATTTCATATTGTTAACTCCAAGTGGAGTCCTTCATTAACTCTCAGCTAAGATGAATTAGCGATTTCAAAGGATGTCAAAGATCATGCATTTGAATCCCTTTAATCATGGTGACTATCAATTTTTCTGTCCATTTTTTCCATGTTTCCAATCGAACTAGATGTTAAATTGGACTTGCATAATACACATGAGTCGCATGATGACTAGATGATAATCTACATTCAATGATATTTCCATTATGCAACTCGTGTGCTAACTAGATCAACTTTCCTCCTTGTTGTATAAGTCATTTGCTTCCTTCATATGATTCTTGTGCTTCTCTAACGTGAGTCCTACGCTCAAAACTGAGTCCTGAACTAATGCTTTGGTGAGTCTTGTGCTTCAAATTGATTCATGTGCTAATGTGTGGGTGAGTCCTACACCAATGATTGAATTATTCCTCTATTGTGCTATGTATGAGTTCTGTGTTGGTCTTATATATGTTCTTCATCCACATTGTTAGTGCATCTACATATTTATTTAAACTCATTTGAAGAAGCATAGATAAGATGAAAATATAAAAAAATTATGCACAAAACTTCCTCCTAAATATATTAAATTATTAATTACAAAATGTTAATATTAGTCTTAGTACAAAATGATGAAATAAAATGGGGGTTTACAAAGGAATTATCAAGGCTTGTCACTCCCCCACACTTAAATATTAGCGGGTCCTCCTGTTGTAGGGTTTTTATTTAGGGATTTTATAATTCATGTACAATTATACTCATTTATAAAAGTGAACCATGTTTCAACTTCTTCTGTATTGAAGAACCCAAAAAAAATTATCATTGTGTCCCTCTATCATTTGCATCTCTTTTCTTGCTAATCTTGGGTGTTGTTCCATCTTATCATAAGTGTTAATATCAATGGTGGTCGAAATATCATACCAAACCATTTTTCTTATATTTATAGTGTGATTTTATGTATGTATTTTGCTCTCTTAAGTGACTAGTAGAGGTTAGTTATAGATATAACCTCATTATTTTTCAAGACTCCTTGAATTAATCCATGTCGTAGTTGAAAATAAATAAAACTCATATTAAAATTTGGCAGCACATACTCCCTAAATTCTGATACACAAGTTGAGATACTTTCTTTGTATTTTTCCATAAGTTATAGACAATAAATATGAGCCAGATATCTCATCAATGATATTTATAGTGCTAAAAGATCATGTCGTGTTCAAGAGGATTACACTATTTTATTCTCTAATGTAATTATTGGTCATCAAACTTGTAACTATGTCCCGGATCTAGAAGAAATGAGTCATTTATGACAATAATGGAACCGTCCCTAAGTTGTGGGAAATTGCGCATTTGGGACGGATCTCCGAAGAAGGCCGGTTCCTCTATCTATTTCTAATTCTACTCCTACTCCTAGTGTTGAAAGGGAAAGATAAGATAACACTGCCAAAATACCACGGATAGAAGGATAACATGAAAGGAAACTACACTAAATGGCGATAGCACTAGAAAAGAGGGATGAACACTATCTGTTCTGAGTAAAAATTAAGGGAAATGCATGAAATAAGAGTAGGCACGTGTAGCACAACTTAAAACATATTTACCAAATCAGTTTCATGGAGCATGACTAAATAAGGAGCTGCAAGGGACATGAAATGGCACAATATGCACGCAATGTAAAAGAAAAGGTAAGAAGAAGCAATGAAAACACATTATGATCAGAGAATAGTCACAAAATGATGATGCTATTACTTCCAAAAATGCACAGTGCTATTACAATGGAGAGAGGGGCCGATATCCAAATGTAAGAGCCAGATCTAGAGGTCTATAACTCAAAATATAGAAAATATGAAGTCCTTAGCAAAGTGCGTAAGGATCCAAAATGTCCAACATTAATAATGAGCCCAGCTCTTAAATTTATAGATGAATCCATAGAATAAGAAGAGAAGGAGGGAAAACCTAAATTTTAAATGCAACCACCAACAAGAAGCATTCAATGCCTGGAAATCCACCTCCAGATCTATAAAAATGCACTTCCCTAGGTTTGTTGGTGTGTTTGAAGAAAGGAGGGTGAATCATATCAAATCGGGTGGTTGAAAATCTGCTCATTAAAATTTAGAAAGAATTTTTCACATTTCTCACCTACCAGATCCACCAAGAATTTGAATTTTAATATTTATCACTATAGCCTATGTCAACATCTTTTAGACAAGTTCAGGTGCACACCGATTGTAGCTCTATAGCAAAAGATACAGTTGTCAGAATATTGTTAGAGTCATCTATGCATGCAAAACACGTGGTGCACAGATTGACTGAAAGGATAGCCAACAGTGTAAATGTTTTGTTATTTATGCCATGTGTTACTCATTGATTTGTTACAAGAATCTGGCACCCTGTTGGAGCACTTTTTCTGGTCCTGTGTGGCACACTCAAGCATGTTAGAATGACGTCACACATAAAGATGCAGAGGAGGGTGTAAAGGAGGGCACAAAGATATCCATGTAGAAGAATGAGGTGAGAGAGGAAGACAGAAGGAAGGCACGTGCAACACACGCAAGGAAATGAGGAAAAATATTGAGCAAAGAACACATGGTCAAGTAAAAACTATTAGAAATATGTGTGGGGCACAAGAAAAGTCTAGGGACTTGGCTGATTGAAGCAAGTGAGAGGTGCACATGTAGGGTGAATAGCTACTAAGAAGAAGGTGCACATGCAGGAGATGTGCTCAAGGAAGGAGTGGAACAAAGAGGAAAAGGAAAATGAAAGGGGATAAGGGGAAACGTGGAAGGGCACATGAGGAAAATAAGGGGGCACATGAGGAAACTACACCTAAGGGAATGTGCCAAGTGAACTTTGATCGTGTGTGACCATACAATGAATAAATCAAAGTCAAAAAGTGTATACAAGTTATCTAAATAACTGGGAGAGTTATTTGGATAACAGTAATCTCCCCTTTGATCATGCCACATGGATTGATGCCTCAAAGTGGAAATAAAATATATCAATCAAACTTCCCCTACATACAAGTTAATATGTATTTCCACTTATTTGGGGAGCAAAAAAAATTTTGACATAAAATTCACATAAAAATTTCTTCCCAACAGTATCAGTTGTTGCATATGCTCCCATAATGTTTTTTTAATTTTCAAATTCTATGAATTCGGTGGAGCATAATCTAGAATCTTTCCATTTGAATATTTTTATCATTTAGGGATAAAGCATAGAAACTAGAAATTCCTCTACAAGAAAGGGATTGGTCACACAAATGGTAGAGAACAATCATGTTATCATGTATTACTTTATTCTCCTCTTTTAATATTTTGTTTTTCTCTGCTAATTTTTTGAGATCATAACACTGCTACTACATCCATTTTACCGTCCCTTTTAGTAAAATGATTTTTGGGAAGACAAATTCAGTATTAAATCATTTTCTCAGTGGTTTACAAAAACTCTGTTTTATCTTTCTCTCTTTGTAAAAGTGTAAGTTCATTAGACAATGCGTAAATTTGAGACTATATGGACATAATTCTTTGTTTTTTTTCCTCTACGGTCTCTTGAATTTTTTGAACTGTTATATTTTTCTACTCTAGTTTTTACTGGAGCTGATGAAATTCATTATCTTTGTTTTCCTTCAATTAGGAAATGCTTGCATCTTTTGTTTTTAAGATGAGTTTCAATTCGGTAATACTTTATTGATATTTTTATCTCACATTGTACTTTAGAAATGTCCAACACTTGTGGAATAATGGTTTCAGTATCTATAAAGTAATTTAGGCTCACCTTCAATCATAAGTTCCTTTCCCTTGTCAGGAAGGAGTGACTCTTTACAAATGGTTCTTGTTTTCTCAATGTCTAATTCATAAACAGAGCTTAGAGGGAACACAAAGGTAGGTGGAGAATCAAGAGGTATTTCATGTAAGGTTTGCATGATAAATACTACCTCTTGTTCCTCCTCTGAGGGAAAATTTTTAGTTGGATGTTCCTCAATAGTTTGGGTTGGTACCGATGACCTACGTCTTTTCCTTGGTCTAACTGAGATGGAGGGCTTTGTTTCTGGAACTATATCATGTTCAAGGTCATATTTCTTTTGGAATTCAACCCACTTTTTGATCCCATGTTGTTTTTTGATGAAGTGATGCTTATATATTAGGTGGATGAGGCCTTAGAACTTTAAATATGGGGAACCTCAATGAAATTTATCAATATAAGAGGAAACAAATTCAAACAGGAATTGTGGAAGATAAAATTTGTTGTGGTCTTTGGCTTACCCATGGAATAGGTGGATATGAATTCTCAATATTAGGCCTAGGATAACATCATATTGACCCTCAGATGTAAAATATTAGATAACCCATTTTTCCACATCTTCCCATGGCTCAAGAAAATTCTTCTTTTGATTCCATTAGCTTTCTCTTTGCTATAAAAAACTAATTCCAATTTTTATTTCTTTCCCACAAAAAATCATTTAATAATTTTAGGAATCCTAAAATTGACCAATTTCCATTCCTCTGGAATACCAGTAAGTTGACTAATAATGGAGGAGATAAATAAGATTTTCCTACCTTTTAATTTTGAGTATCCTTCCACAACGTTTTCTACAAATTTCTCTATCATCGTGGGGTTGAATTCCTCATGTGAAAGCATGAAATCCAGCCATCCCACTTTCTTGTAGACTAGCACTAATTTTTTTTAGAGTAATTTGACTAGGCTTGACGGTTCTCGATGAAGCCTAATCCCCGTTTTTGGTATAAAACATAACGGGTAGTGGTGTAGGACAAAAAGGAACTATATAAAATTAATGGAGAAAGTGGTAGTAAAGGAATGGTCATTCTGATATTATAGGAATGGAACTGGTGATAGCGCAGGAGTGGAACAAAAATAGTGAAGAAGTGAAAATGGGGTAAAATGAAGGGATGAAAATAGTTTTATATACAAACACCACCAATTGGGTAAAATTAACCAATTATGATGAAACAATAATAGTATGGAGAATAAATTCGTACATGGGAGTGAATAATTAGGGGTGTGTAAAATATTTATTAGGATACGGAATGTGTGCAAAAGCATTGGAAATGGGGATTCATCATTTCACACAAAAGCAATAATTAACATCCTATAATTAGAATTTGTAATATTTAAATGAGAGTAATGGAACATAACTTGTTAATAATCACGTGTTAAGTTTTTTAATAGCACTAGATTCTTCTTTTTCTATCTCTGTATGTTATCTCAACACATTTATTCATGACATGATTCATGGGTGACCACCATTGCTGGTTTTCAACCACTTGTGTTTTATTTTCAATTATCTTTTTGTAGAAGGAATGATCATCATTTATGGTTTTAAACCACTCCTTCATAGGAGGATGGATGCCATTTTTGGTTTTCAACCATCCCCTATTTATTATTTTTATTGAGGATGAATTCATCCTTGAGTTGACTTGGCCAAGGTAACCTTGTCCAAGTAATTTAGAGTCGTTTTATCTTGTAGTATATTTTTTCTCTTCATTTGATGTTGGCTTTTGGTATAACCTCAGTCTATGACCATTAACAAACATTAATCTTCTTTTACCATCAATTGGAATCATTTGTATAGTACTATTGTTAAATACTTCATTAATTTGGTAGAGACCCATCCATCTTGTTTATAATTTCCCCTTAAAGTATTTGTATTTTGAATCAAATAGAAGAGCCCAATCCCCTTTTTGAAACTTACATTTTCTTGATATGATTGGCGTGCCATAATTTTCTTTGATGTTGGATGATTTATGTTTATTTTAGTTCTTGTAACATCATCTCATCTAATTCATTCAACTGGAGAATTCATGTTAGTTTTGTTTCTGATAATTCAATTCCTAATGTAGCAGTTGTACTTAGGGTCTAAAATTCAAATTCTATGGGAAAGATAGGTTTCTTCCCATAGAACAAGTACTCACGAGGAGTAGATAATGTGGTTTTCTTCCAAGTGGTGTTGTAGGCCCATACTACTTCAAGTAACTTCTTAACCCAGTTATTCTTTGAGAGAATAACTTTCTTAGTTAGAATGTTCTCCAATTCCCTGTTAGTGACTTCCACTTGACCATTGGATTGGGGGTAGTATAGGGATGATTTATTATGCCTTAACCAATATGTTTCCATAAAATAAATAATTACACTTGACATGAACTGTGGTCCCTAATGTGAAATAATAGATCTTAGTACCCCAAATCATTGGAATATGTGTTCATACATGAAGTCAACAACTTTCTCATCCCTTTTATATTGGAGAGCTTGCACCCCATCCCATTTTGTAACATAGTCTATACAAAACAAGATGTACTCCTTTCCTTGAGAAGGTGGGTCAAGTGGTCCAACAAAATCTAATCCCCACTTCTCAAATGGCTCTAGGACTACTTTAGGTTAGAGTGGAATATTAGTTCTAAGTGTTGGGTTTCCCATCCTCTAAAATTGATCACATTTCCATACATAATTTTTGAAATCTTTATGCAAAGTAGCCCAATAGTAGTCAGCTCCCAAAAATCTGTAGATTGTCCTTTTGACTGAATAGTGTCCTCATGATGGTTCATCATGACATAATTTGAGTATATCAAAGATATCATCTTCAACTACACATTGTGTAATACATGATCAGGCCCATATTTGAAAAGCATTCCATTAAGCCATGTATAGTGTAGACATCTAAAATGTCGACATGATTACTTACGATTAATCTGTCCCACAATTAATTAAAACTATATAAATCCCTATAATCATTATTCATAAGATTAATTATTATTAATCCATTTTATCACATTTACCGTTTATCATTCATCTAATATCCCATTTTATCATTAATCCCTTTAAATTCATTATTATATCATATTATCCTATCTTAATCCTTATTGACATTTCCTAGGAATTTAATATTCCTACACCCACCTACCCACCTATTCGACATCATGCCTACACATATCATTTCCATGTAATCTCACCCCTAATCATATTTTATTAACCTAATCTAATCCCAAAACTAATTACATCCTCCCACCTCTAAATCTAGAGGCTTCTATTGCTTGAAGCCTCTCTAAACTTCTCCTTTCATTGAATTTTTAATTCAATGGAAGCTTCTTCCCTCCATGGATTTTGGGTTCAAATAATAGAATTCTCCATTTTAGAATCCTCCAATCCTCTCATACAACATCAACCATTGATCCTCATCCTACTTGGATGGATCTTCACCCTCCATTTTCTCTGCCACAAACTATAAATTTAGCTCTTCTCCTCCATGAGAACTAGTTACAAGAAGTTAGAAAATCCATAACAAAAATATGCTATTTTTATCCTCAGTCCATCATCCATCTTTAATCAATCCATCACTCATCTTCATCAATCAAGCAATCCAAGGCACAATCAAGGGGAGGTGTTGCCCAAGTGACTCCACCAAAATCTAAAGTAAAGCAAGTGAAATCAACCATCCTGAGCACATCCAAAGCATCAAGGGAGATCTTCATTGGTAGGTGAAAGTATTGCATTATATTTCCTTTCCATCTATTACTCTCTCTAAGGTATTGTTTGAAAGGATTAGATTAGGAGAACAAATTTTTTATTTTTCTCTTATTCATCACTAATATTTTCTAACAAAAACATTTTTGGCACCCACCATGGGGCTTACCCCCCACTTCTTTCTTGTTTTCAACTCTATTTTATTCCTAGAACAAGCTATCAAACTTTCAAGAATTTTCACTTTTGTTTACACCTTCAACATTTGAAATTTTGGGCTCAAATTACGTTCCCAGCATGAACTATGCCTTTGACCTATGTATTGGCACCTATGTTGCACCAAATGGCACCTATGCCTTGTTTCAGTGCCTATGCTATATGTTTCAATGCCTATGCTACATGTTTCAATGCTTATTCTATATGTTTCAACACCTTTGTTTTAGCCTTTGAAACTCTGAAATTACATTTTTTACCAACTTTTTTGACTTGGTTCAATATTTTGTCATACATCAGCACCTATGTTACACAAAATGACACCTTTTCCCTAAAGTGGCACCTAAGACCTATTTCAGATCCTTGACACTATTTTTTCACCTATGACATGGAAATCAACGCCTTTACTAAATCACAGTTTTCACTTACAACTAATACTTACTCCCCTAAGTATACTCTAGTTAGCAAAAAAAAAGAAAATATAAACGTTACGAAAATATCCCAGATGCCTTGTTTTTCAATAAGAAAAAGTCCCTGGGAAACTGGAAAACTTCCAGTTCTAGGGTGACTATATCTTCTATAAGGAAAGCAAATACAGGAGCAAATACTACAAAGGGCAGACCTACTAAAAATGATCAAAGAAAAAAGGAGATCAATAAGGCATTAAGAGATGGTACTCAATCTTCTCTATGGACCATGTAGTTCATTATTCCCCCCCACGTCTTTAAATGAAGACAATCTTCTTACAATTTCAGAGTCCTTAATAGAAGTGGTAAAGCAACATACTCCTAAATATCTAAGGAAGACCTACAATCCCACTATTATGGCCATTCAAGTAAACCAAAATGAGCACTAAGCATTAAAGTTTTTTTTGTAAAAAAGTTTGGAAAAAAGATGATTGGGTGGCTATTGACTCAAGAGGAGCCTCATGTGGTATGGTTGTTTTCTGGGACCCTAACAAGTTATTGGGGTAAAATAATTCTTTCCACTTATTCCCATCTTGCTCTTACTTTCCACACTCTTGACAACAAGTACAACTGGATTTTTTCAGTTATCTATGCCCCTAACATGTTGCATGGTGGAAGAGAACTTTAGAAGGATCTTCAAAGCTTCCAAAATAGTTGTTTCAATTGGAAATGGATTCTCATGGGTAATTTTAACACACCTCTATCAATTGGTGAAAAAAGAGGAGCCTCTACTAATCATACAATTGATATCGATGAATTATCTGAATTTATTTCTCACTCCAATCTCTTAGATTTATAACTCCATGGGAATCCTTACACTTGGTCTAATAAGAGACTTGGAGACAACCTTATTTAAGTTCATCTTGACAGAGCACTCATTTCAGCTGAGTGGATCTTAAGCCAAGATTTTCATCTCTCCTCTCTTCCCAGAATTAGCTTGGACCGTAATATTGTTATTCTAAAGATGCTAAATAATGAGATACCTACACATTTTTATTTTAAATTCAAAAAAATGTGGCTTGATCATCTGGATATCCAAGAAAAATTAAGGAGTGGAGGGATCTGCAGGTAAAAGGGACAACCCTATTCAGATTTGTGCAAAAAATCAAAAACATTAAAAGAAAAGTCAGGACTTGGATCAAGACAGTTTGTGGTAATATCTTCACTCATAAAAATTAAATCAAAGAGGAAATTGAAGCATTGGAAACAAAATTTGCAGCATTTGGAGTGAATCAAGAGGACTATGCTCACAAAAAATCTCTTCTGGTGAGTTTCCATGCTACCTGTGCTAGAGAATAATCCTTCTGGAGATAAAAAACCATAGTAGTTTGGCTTGAATAAGGAGATAAGAACACAAATTTTTTTCATACGACAAATCTCAAACATAGGGCCCACAATAGGATTTCCGAAGTCACAATGCAAAATGGTGATACCATGGATGATCTAAATTGTATTAAAGATGAAGTTGTCAAGTTTTATAAGAACATATTAAATGAAACTCCCTCCTTGTCAACCGAAGCAACAAATACTCTTTTAGACTCTATTCCTAATAATCTTGTGAGGCTTAAAGAATTGAACATTATTAACAAACCTGCCACTATGGAAAAGCTTCATAAGGTAATTTTTTCAATGGAGAGAGACAAATCCCTGGGGCCCAACAATTTTTCTACTTTTTTCTATAAAAAATTATGGGATATCTGTGCTGATGATCTCCTCAAAACGGCCAATGAATTTTGTAGGACAGGTAGGATTATAAAATAAATTAATAACACTTTTATTATTCTTGTTTCTAAAAATGTTGGACCCAAATATTTCAAATAGTTCAGGCCTATTAGTCTTACTAATGTCCTTTATAATATCTTTACTAAAATTCTTACTTCTAGAATTCAACCACTGCTTCTTTGCATCATTTCCAGCCAACATGGGGGATTTGTGAAGGGAAATTTTATTCAGGATGGAGTAGTTATGGTTCAAGAAACCATATGTTCAATGGAAAAAATTAAGAAGGCAAACATGATTTTAAAGTTGGATATGAACAAAGCCTTTGATAGGGTGTCATGGGGTTTCCTAGATAAATTGATGGAGAAGTTTGGTTTTGACGTACATTTGAGAAAAATCATTTATACTTGCATTTCTTCCTCCATATTCTCTGTAATTGTTAATGGCACCCTTATAGGATTATTTTTAAGTAGCCGAGGCATCTGCCAAGGAGATCTAATCTCTCCCATTCTATTCATTATCATGGAAGATAGTCTTAGCCGTACCATAATGAGAGTTTTTTCCCTGGGTTTTCTGCATGGCTTTAAGCCCACATCTCTGGAGATGATGGCCTCTCATAAGTAATTTATAGATAACACTATTATCCTTCTTCTTGCTTCTATTCTTGAAGCCAAAATGATGAAGCATATCCTATAGCTCTATGAAGAAGCTTTAGGACAAAAAATTAATTTTGATAAAAGATTTATATACTTCTTCAACACTCCTACTGCTAGGAAGAGGAAAATTGCTCAAATTTTAGGATATGATATCAAATCCTTTCCTGCCACTTACCTTGGTCTTCTGCGAGTTACTAAAAAGGTGCACATGAGTGTTTAGAATGCTTTGTTTGAAAGGTTTCAAAGAAAGCTAGCTGGTTTTCTAATGCGGGAAAAAGTCTATTTATCAAAAGAACGCTTCAAAAAATTTCAATATATATCATGTCTCTCTTCTTCATTCCTGCGGTAGTTACAGAGAAAATTAAGAGAAATTAGAAAAAAAATCTTTGGATAGGTGTAGAAGAGAAAAATAGAATTCACCTAGTTGTATGGTATAAGGCTTGTAACAAAAAAAAAAAAAGGAGGTATTGGTATCAAAAGACCAGGACTATAAATGGAACTCTTGTTTAAAAAATGGGATAGAGATTAATCAAGGAAAAGAATCCATGGACATACTTTATCAAAGAAAATATCTAAATCAAGGTAATGTACATGATTTCTTCAGCAACGCCACTCATCCCAATGGTTCAAAATTTTGGAACAATATGGTTAAGATAAGAAAATACCTTGTTTCAGGATGTAAATGGATTCTTGGTACCAGAGAAAACATTAATTTCTTGAATGATAAGTGGGATGATTTTATTAATTTGGATAATAATGAGCAATGGGAACATCTTAAAAACAACCTTATTGCAGCTCTGGAACAACAAGTCAATGGATACATTCAAAATACTGAAGGCAAGTTGCATTGGAGAAATATTGAGTCTATTCTCCCAGACCAAAAGTAATATCTAGTGGACCTACAAAAATTTTTCAAACATATTCCTGTCAGTCAAATTCAGGCCAAGGATGATTTTATATGGTCTCATTCTTTTGATGGAAACTACACAGTGAGCTTAGGATATCAACTATTTGCTAATGAGCCTACCTGCAACTTTCCTTGGAGAAAGATATGGTTCAAAGAACTCACCCTGAAAATAAACCAATTTTTGTGGATGGTCCTGAACAAATGCATTCTAACCATTGATAATCTTATCAAAAGGGGATCCACCATGCCAAATAGATGCTATCACTGTAAAAAAGATAATGAAACCATCCAACATCTCCTTTTACACTGCCCTATTGCTGGTGTTCTTTGGAAGCTCATCTTCAATAGGTTTGGTATTATTTGGTCCTTCCCAGATGAAATTATCCCAGTCTAGATTTAGTGGCAACCTCCTTTCAAACATGCTCTAATCCATAGAATTTGGAGACTCATCTTCCCACATACTATCTGGAGAATATGGAAGGCTTGAAACTCCTTTTTCTTTAGAGATACCAAAAAGGATATCAAAATAATTCTAAATGAAATTACAGTTGCAACAAAAGAAAACATCTTGAAGTTTAAACCCCCAAATAAGCTCAGTATCCTAAATAAAAGGAGAAATTTTTAAAGTATTGGAACATGAATATTCAGCATATTTCAACTTCAATATCCAACATTGACAAATCTCTTGTTCAGTGGATTCCCCAAAAAGATGGTTGACATAAGTTAAAATTTGATGGAGCCTCTAAAGGAAACCCAGGGGCAAAAGGTGGTGGTGGTCTCATTAGAAACCATCAGGGTCATCTAATTGCTACTTACACTAGTCCCTTGGGTAAGCAATCCAATCACTTTGCTAAAGCCCTAGCTACTCTCTGGGGAATCAAATTGGATAGGATGCTCAAAGTTAAGAATCTCATTGTGGAGGGTGATTCTATGAATATCATTAACAATCTCTCTTGAATCAAAACACCTAATAGGACCATTAGTGATTTCATTAATGAATCTTATATAATTTGAAATGGTCTTAATATTATGTTCCACCATGTGTATAGGGAGGGTAATAATGCGCCATATATTCTCTTGCTAATGTAGGCATTCATATAAATTATTATAATGAGTGGCATGAAATCAAATACCTCCCATGTGTAGCTCATTCCATCATCATTAATAAAGCTACCACCCATCTCACCATTTCTCCTTGAGCAACGGATTTCACACGTGTGGAAATCCCCTCCTGGGTACTTGAAGCAAATTGAATTCAATCATTTTTATTTCCTCCACACCTCGATCCTTGAGGGATTTTATCACAATAAATAGGTTTGAAGAAAAGTTTCAGGTTTCATCAGAAAATCAATTTAATTTCTTGGATGTCAAATTGTTGTCAGAAGGCTTACTTGTTGCTGTTATCAGTCAAAAATCACTTAGCCACTAGTTTCTTTTACGATGGGTGGATCACCTTGTAGAGTTGAGCCCATTTTCAACCCCCAATGGCAAAAAAATGTTGATCTTTATGAAACCCTAAATATTTGAGGTTTCATAGACTTCATTCAACGAATTTGGGGACATGATTAGTATGTCTCTCTGTAATTCATGGAAAATTAGAAGGACAAAAATATCAAGTTTAAGGGAAAATAATTCAACATTTCTGAGGAATTTATCTCCTTTATCACGGGTTTGAGCATGGAGGGAAATAATTTCTTTCATAATAAGTTCCAAAAGGAATAAAAATAAAGGTTGTTCTTAGACCATGGGGAAAAAATTGAAATCAAATAGGAAGGCATCATCTGCTCCTCTATTCCACAATATTTTGATGAAGTGGATTGCATGATGGTTCACTACATAATTCTCTAAGGCAGATTCTCCACTCTTCCTTTGCATCATTTGAAACTTATCAATTAATTCAAGTGAGAAGCTAAGTTACACATGACCTAGGCCCTACTTCATCTCCTCCACCTCCTCACCAGCCCTGAATTAGATCAAAGAATCCTCTTTTCCGTGAACATATTACCAAACCCCCTCCTAAATGGGTTCTTAGAAGTAGCAAGAAAGAAAATGATGTAATTGGTGAAGTTCATGAGTTTAACTATGATAGTCCTAGTGCTCAAATTACACTTTCTGTTCTTGAAAAATTTAAACTACAGGTTGATGCTTTGAATACTATTGAAGACAATGTAGACTTTATCCTCAAGTCTTGCACCAAGACCTCAGACCCTGATTCCATTACCAGCCTTCAAGGGGAATTTTACACAATTTCTAGATAGGTTAGAGCTCTTGAAGAAAAATATAAAAATCAATTGGCCATTCATAGAGCAGTCCTTGATCTCCTTCAGGTTCACATTAACTAGATCTGTGATATTAGTGGTATTCTTGCTTCAGTTTAGAAGAATGGGAGGATTATAAAGAAGTTTAAAGAGTCTAATTGGGACCCTAATATTGGGACAACTATGAATTTGAATAGGGAACTTAGGGTAGCTCTTAAAGTGTATAAAAATATGTGAACTAGTACCCTTTTGCCTTTGTGTTCTATGTACACCTGTTGTGGTGTTGTTTTTGAGCTATACTTTTTCTATTGTGAGTTTGTTGTTGGGATTCTTGTAGGAAGTTGGCCCCTTCCTTAGTAAGCCTATAATTTTATCTATATTTTTAGCTTTTGGTTGGGGTGTGGTCCCCACATATCAAAAAACCACTTTGTTCTCTGTTATATATCTTGAATGTTGTACCTCTTTGGTTGTACTATAGGGTATGGTCCCTTCAAAATCATTTACCTTTAATAAAAAAATAACTTAAATTTGTTTTCAAGTGTTTTGGTGACTTTTTGTAGGTTCCAACATTCTTTTTTTACAAGATGATTGTAGAGACAATAATTAACCAGCCTAATCTAAATCTAATCCCTCACACATCTTCTCAAACCATGGCCTTTGATCCTCAATCCCCATCCTCTCCAAAACAACATCCAAACCCTAACCTCTATTCTAAATCCATCAAACAAGATATCCCATCACCCCCACCCATCAAAGTTAACCATATTGATTTGATCATGAAATCCCACACACTATCCAACACCTTAATAAACAAATCTCAAACCTTACATCATGCCTTAACCAATCCCCTCCTTTCCATCCAAATCAACCATCCCATGTTAATCCTAACATCCTAAAGACCATTCAACAACTGAACCAACAAATATCCAATCTTAACTCATGTATAAACTAATCACTTCGTAAACCATCATCTCCCAACCAACCCCATCCACAATTTCCCCTTCCTAAGATCCCTACTCCTCACCCTATTGATGTCCTGTCTAAGGAACCCAAATAATCTCAATCCACACCTTGACCTAATCAACATGAACCACTATCCCCATAAGCCAATTACATCGACTTTGACTTCATCACTAAATTTTACCTAGATCAAGAGGACCTCCTTTATGTCCTTGCTAATCTAGGCACCCATATTAAACCCACAAAACCATTCCAAATTCCAACCTCCAAACCCCCTATCAATCATCATGACCTACACCTTCCTCCCATCAAAAATAATGCAGATAATCCACCACCATCCAGAATCTCAACTCATAAATCCAATCATCATAAAATCTATAATCAAGTCCGATTCACATATCCACAACAATCAAAAGATATTAATCTAAAATTATTATCCCCACATCTCATCTTAGTCCTCCATCCTCGTCATATTAATCATCCCAATCTGATCCTATGAAATTTATCCTAAATAGTCCTAGATTCCCTAATCCACCATCAAATTCATCCTCTAAGCCTACTTCATCCCCTCCATTACCTAAGCCCAATCCTGGAAAATTATCTCATACACTATGAATCCTAAGTCACCCTCCTCCCCTTCTACCCCTAATCCTAAACTATATAATGTGGATCCTATGCCACCCTCATCCTCTTCATCCACACCTAATCTTATCTTAAACCCTTCAACACCTAAATCTAACACCATCATATCCTTTAATCCTATTTCATCTCCACCATCCCCCAATCCTAAAATATATAATGTGACTTCTAAGTCATTAAATACTAAACCTAACAAATGCAATCTCAATCCTCTCCCCACCCCATATCCTACCCAATATAATGAGGCTAATATGCCACCTTCATCTGCTAAATTGAAAAATTCCAATGTGGTTTCTACACCACACCCATCTCCCAAATCTCCTTAATCCCCAACATCACCCAAATCTAATGTGACCCCCATATCATACCCACCCTGTTCATCTAAATATACCCCAACCCTTCAGCTACATCTACTAATCCTAAGCCAAAACCATCTACCTCAAAACCACATACTCCAACCAATCCAAAATCAACCAAATATACTTCAACCTCCAAGACCACCATCCCCTTTAGCACCCAGGACTAATCCATCCCCTTCATATTCTAAGCGATAACAACCTAATCCAACTCATAAACCCAAATCATGCAAAACATCTCATAATCCACTAAATCATGCACCTTTACTTCCTACTCCTCCAAAACCATTTAACCCAAACCACTTCACTCCTTTAGAAGAACCCTTGACCACCATCTTCCATTGTCTAAAAACCTTCAACATGATTATCCATCCCCTAAGAAAATCACATGATGAAAACCTTCCCAAACCATCTTGGTATCAAGAACACTATTATTTTTACCTCCATTGCACCCATAGACTTCAACCAATCATTTCATGTAATTTAGTTCTTATGTCCAAAACCTCATTAACCAAGGGTTTCTTGTCATTGCACCTCTTTATCAACAACCTTTCCATCCAAATCTTCTCCCTAACCAGTATCCACCATCGAAATATCAATCAACATCCAAACATCATCAACATTCCAAATCTCATTGTACATCTAAACATCCCTCATCAACAAATAACAAAGAAAAATCTCACCTCCCATCCTTTGTTAAGTATGACCTCTTAGCAGATTAAAAAACTACAACCCCCTAGTCTCATGATGATGACATGACATCATATTCCCCATCCAATTCGTATCCTATAGCCAAAAATATGTTCTAAAACATCAAGGAAAATCCTTAGGAATCCATGAACAAGGCATTCGCGAACCCATCTCCCTTCATCAAAATCCAAGTCGTTTAAGATTAGGTTTTAAATCTAACACTAACAATGTGCCTCCCACTACTCCATCACAACCCATTTATACCACTCCTCTTGTTATTCCTACCATCCCAACCACTCAACCCAATCACAAATCATTTAACCCCCTATAAATACAAAACACCTAAAAATGGATTGAGCACATAATTTGTCGCCTGCGAATGGATGATCTTTCCTTCCCACCCATCCTCATTCCACCCAACATAGACACCCCTTTGCATCTAAACATTGACTAATATCCTCTTTTAATCCATTCATTTTAACACTTGATCAAATTTCTCACACATGTTGTAAGACAATAGTACCTATTATAACCGTGTGATCTTGGTTTATAATTACCTCCAACATTTAAGCACAATTTTCCTCCTAGAGATCCACACAATTTAACATACCTTGTGGTGAAGACCATTGGGTGTGTATTTTCACACTTTGGCCAATGTCATCTCCACACTCATATCCATCTCCCCATCCATCCACTTGTGATTCTTAATCCCTTGAGAGTTTTCAAGAGAGTGGAACCTCTTTATGTAAAAAAATCCAAATATCAAAAAGTAAAAAA
Source organism: Taxus chinensis (assembly GCA_019776745.2). Classification (NCBI taxonomy): domain Eukaryota; kingdom Viridiplantae; phylum Streptophyta; class Pinopsida; order Cupressales; family Taxaceae; genus Taxus; species Taxus chinensis. The sequence goes on along the minus strand of CM034146.1, from coordinate 293,048,774 downwards.
TCATATAAAAATTAAATATATCAAATAAAATCCACCTCAAGACTCTCTCTATGGGTGTTTCCAACATCTCTACCAGGGATATGGATGCATGGCTGGTAGTAGATCAATTTTGTGACAAGAATCATATGCATCTCCATCGGGGCTATGGATTCTTAGCCGACAACGGAGCAATGCATGACTTAGCCTTTTGTTCACCCTCCATCCACCTACTTGACTTAATCACTCCATATACATTGGCTAGTTTTTCTTCACATACTACTCATTAAGTATTCATTTCAAGCAGTAATTAACCATCACAATCACACACACATTGATCTCATAGAGACATAGGGTATGCATGCTGCCAGATATTGTTAAGATCTTGGTCACACTTTTGTCTTAGTCAAACTCTTTCCTTATAACATGTGCTGTTAGGCCATATTATTTTCATCATTGATGTCATTTTCCTTCCATCCATCACATCCACCTCCTTTTTCCCTTTGGATAGAACATCCATGTGAAACCAACGATCCTTTCCTTTTCATCCAATCATCCTCATGTCCCTTTTTAATTATCATCATCATGACTGCGGCACCCTTGCTATAATCCTCTAGGGGAATCCATTTTAGATATCCCTCACTTCTCATCCTACCCTACACCTAGGGGAAAATCAAACCCATCCATCCATCCACACAAGCCACCCTACTTTACACTTGGGGGCACACCACATCTATCCCTCAATCCATTTCCCTTATACTTGGGGGCATATATTATCATCTTCCACATCCCTCATCTTATCCTATACGACATCCATCATCCTAAATATCTCCCATCCCACATCCCTTATAATCCTAACCTATCAACCAATTCCTATCCTATCCAACCTATCCAATTTCCATCAATCCTTCCCTTTTGTTCTACCCAGACATGCTTTAGGACTTATAGGAGAAAATATCATGCCACCTTACATCCCTTCCCATCCCCCCATGAGCTATCACATCCTGAATCATTTCATCTTACCTATCCTCAACCATTCCTCCATCCCAAATCCAAAATCTAAAATCTAAAAATAAAAACATCCAAAAATAAAAAAATCACAATATTACACCCAAAAAATAAAATTTAAAAAAATTAAAAAGTTCAATGTGTGTGTTTGTTTTTTTTGTCTATATTCACATTTTGGATGATGATATGAGGCCCATTTTGTTTCTTTTTCTTTTACATAGTCCAATGATGTGAGGACAATATTTTTTGCATTAATATGTCTAATGATATTAAGACAATGGCATTTGACGATTCAATCATCACTGTCTTTGTACCTTGGTGCATCTTTCTCTATTCCACATGAATCACATTGCTAATGAGGAAAACCATGGAAAATTTATGGTAGCACAACCCCTTCTATAATCATATTTTAGCCAAAATTTTAGCCTCCTCATCTCCTTATTCAATCAATCTATATCCACATCATCTTGCATCCCACATCCAAAATCCTCACCCCCTAGTTGGGGCATCTTATAACATCCTCTAATCAATCAAAATTGAACATTATTTCTCATCACTTCATCAATAATTATCCCAATCCTCTCCTCATCAATTTCCTATCATCCAAATCGATTTGAAAACCAATCCTTATTCTCTCATCCAAACATCCTCAATATTCTAATCCTCCAAATCTAACATCCTATACCTTATCTTCCTATCCAACCAATCCAACCTCCAATATAAACATCCTCAACTCCCACATCCTCACATTTAACATTGTCAAATATAGCATCCGTAAATATAAATCATAAATCTTCCAACCTATCCCCTTGACTAGGGCATCCTCTAATCCACCAATCCTACATCTTCACCCTTATCATACATTATCAACTGGGGCATCCTCTACTCAAAAATCCAATATCTCCTAATCCTCTAATCTCCTACTCCTATAATCCTCTAATCTCCTAATCCTCTAATACTATAATATCTTATTCCTCTAATTCTCTAATCTCCTACTCCTCTAATCCTCTAATCTCCTACTCCTATAATCCTCTCTCCTATATTATAATCCTCTCATCTTACATCAACAATCCTTCTATTCTTTCAATCCAATATCATTAATCTCAACATCTTGACCAGGGAATCCTATAATCCAACTCCTTTAATCAATGTTCTAATATTCTAATCCTCTCTCCTCTCCTATCATCTTCAATCTTCTTGTCCTATAATCCTCTCTCACTTGCTAACTTAGGCATATCCTCTTTTTGAGTGTTTCCCAAACTCATTACTTCCCCACCTAACCCCTCGAGGGGGCATCATATCACCATCCTAAAATATTTTATTCTTTTTATTTGAACGATCATTGCTCCGCAATAACCCTTCAAAGAGGGGAATAATGTAGACATCTAAAATGTTGACATGATTAATTATGATTAATGTGTCCCATAAATAACCTAACATCATCACTATCTAAATCCCTACAATAATTAATCATAATATTAATTATTATTAATCCATTTTATCACATTTACCCTTTATCATTCATATAATACCCCATTTTATCGTTAATCCCTTTAAATTAGATATTATACCATATTATCCTATATTATTCCTTATTGACATTCCCAAGAATTTAATATTCCTACACCCACCTACCCACCTATTCTAAATCATGCTTACACCTAGCCTTTCCATGATGATGCAATCTAACCCCTAATCATATTTTATTAACCTAATCTAATCCCAAAAATAATCACATCCTCCCACCTCTAAATCTAGAGGATTCTATTTCTAGAAGCCTCTCTAACCTTCTCCTTAATTCAATGGAAGCTTCTTCCCTTTATGAATTTTGAATTAAAATTATAGAATTTTCCATTATAGAATCCTCCAATCCTATCATGAAACATCAACCATTGATCCTCATTCTACTTGGATGGATCCTCACCCTCCATTTTCTCTCCTACAAACTATACATTTAGCTCTTCTCCTACAAAAGAAGTTAGTAAATCCATAAAAAAAACTCTGTTATTTTTATCCTCAATACATCATCCATATTCAATCAATAAATAATTCATCTATGATCATCAATAAAGAAATCCAAGGAATAATCAAGGGGAATTACTGCCCTAGTGATTCCACGAGAATTTGAAGCAAAGCAAGTGAAATCTGTTAGGAATAGTCCTCACATGTGGGTGTTTGTGTAGGATAGATAATATTACATAGAGTTATATGTAAGTTATTGTTACGTATGTAAAAATAACATTAGGTTAGTTATTGTTGTTAGAATATCTATTGTAATATTATGTAAGTTGTTTAAACCACTTACATAATTAGGAGAATAGTTTGTTCTCCCGTAGGATGAATTCCCATTTAGAGGAGTGATTATAAGAGGTTGAATAGGACTCTTTATTTTTAGGAGATCCATTCTTATATATTTATAATGATTATATTGTGGAGATATTAAGTTGAATTTATTATTGAGCTTATGCTAGTCTCCAAATATGGGGGTTTCCCCACATATGGTATCCGAGATGGTTTTCGTATGAGGCCTCTATGAATTTCACCCCACTCATGGTTCATTTGTCGAGTTAGGTAATGGAAATGAGAGAGTAGAGCGGACCTCATGAAAACCTATTTTCTATTGTCTACGTTCCATCTAGCTTTTGTAAAGTCAAGCAGTGCAAACAAAGGACTAACAGATACCAAGGACCTTGTGTGAAATCTAGAGTTTGCAGCGTTCACCCTTCTTACATATTTGTCAATGGTAATAGCGGATACCACAAATCTCACAAAAAACCCAATGAAATCCATCATTCACATGCATCATCTTCTCTTTTCCACTTTGTTCACTCTTTCTATATTTTTTTCATCCATTTTGTTCGTATTGTGCATACCCAAAAAAAACTAAAAAATATAGATTTATATTTCTCTTACTAGAATAATTGTTGTGCATCGTTGTTCAAATTCTTGTGAATTGTTTGGTTATATTGAAATGTTCTATCTTTCCTGGCTCGGCTTGAATCCCTACATTGCGGTTGCCTACAACTCTTCTTGGCATCGAAACGGCTAAAAATTCTTCATATCAGTCCTCACAAGACCTCACCCTCAACATGGTAGATGGAACAAATCTTCAACTCCTTAGTCAAGCACAAATCAAATCATGGAAAAATATCTCCTCTCCGGTCAGGGGTCTATTATGCTAAATAGTTGGATTGGATTTGAATAAAATCACTTACATTCTGGTACTGAAAGCCATGGGGAGTGAAATGTTTCTTTTTGATAGAGAAGGAATCTAAAACGCATTAGTTCCAACTGATTGGAGTTTTCCATGCAATGATACTAGTTCGTGCATTTTTGAGGCCTATAAACACTTTATCAGAATTATATATGGTGAATAGACTTAGCATGATTCAAAATAGATAGTCTACAAAATTGGATAGTCAATTTGGAGACCAGACCGCCTGATCAGGGTATAACTGCTCACCTTTTGGATTGTTGGCATAGGGTTTTTGTATGATCCATGTATTCAACTCAGATACGAATCTTCACAAATCAATTCCATGTAAATCCTTGTATTGAACTCAACATCAAATCTCTTAGTAGCGGATGAGTCTCAAACTCTGACTTCTCCTCCCATGCAACATAGCGATGCAATCTTCAACCTAACTCAATGATAAGTGGATCCATTTTTCCTATTCATTGAACCTAGATGTGGCTTCATCTAGTGAACACTGTTGCACCAAATACAATTTTCTAGTGAGCACTATGCGTGGTAAACATAGTCTTCCAACTCAACAACCCATTCTTAGCCCTTGGGATTAGATGAACTTAGTGAACTAGTCTTCAGTCTAGAATGCTTTCTTTAATGACAACCCACAAATAAAATAGAGTTTGATATGGAAAAAATTAAACATGGTAGCCCTAATAGTTTGGTCCCACTTTTTAAAATCTTTTGTAAGAAATATTTTTAAAAATATTTTAATTCAGAACCAGATATTCTTTGAAGGGGGATGATAATTTTTTTATTAGAAAATATATTTGTAAGGAGACACTAATTTTTGAAAAAGGGGGGTAGATGTATTATTTTCAAAAATATTGTAATTGGATGCATTTTTAGTTGTAACCGACATCTGGTGATTTTTTAGTGATGAGGGAGATGCAAATATGGTAGATATCAAACTTCTCCATTTTTACACTAAGGGGGGAAATGTTAGGAATAGTCCTCACATGTGTGTGTGTGTGTGTGTGTGTGTGTGTGTGTGTGTGTGTGTGTGTGTGTGTGTGTGTGTGTGTAGGATAGATAATATTATATAGAGTTATTTGTAATTGTTACATATGTAACAATAACATTAGGTTAGTTACTATTGTTAGAATATCTATTGTAATATTATGTAAGTTGTTTAAACCAATTACATAATTCAGAGAATAGTTTTTTCTCCTGTAGGATATAAGAAATACCATTTAGAGGAGTGGTTATAGGAGGTTGAATAGGAATCCTTATTTTTAGGAGATCCATTCTTATATATTTTTAATGCTTATATTGTGGAGATATTGAATTGAATTTATCATTGAGCTTATGCTAGTCTCCAAATATGGGGGGTTTCATCACAAAATCAACCATATTGAGCACATCTAAATCATCAAGGGAGATCTTCATTGGTAAGTGAAGGTATTGGATTCTATTCCCTTTCCATCTATTGCTCTATCTGATGTATTGTTTGAAATGATTAGATTAGGAGAACAAGTTGTTAATTTTTCTCATACTCATCACTTAAATTTTCTAACACCTACATATACATGACAATTTGTTTAATTGATTGTTTTATTTGTTTATGTGTGAGGACGTATGGGAACTTCCATGTAGCTAAGTAGTTGACCATGTCTACAAATCAAATATAGATAGTTGAGATTGCAAATAGATGTTCATCTAGAAAATCATCATTAACTTGATCCTCTGTACCTGAAATGGTTAACCTTGAGAGAAAGTTAGCTACCACATTTCATTTAACCGGTTTATCAATAATATTTATGTTAAATTATTACAATAACAAAATCCACCTTATAATCCTGTCATGCATCAAAGGTTTATTCATTAGATTCTTTTCCTGGCTTCTAGGCCATCTTTTGTATTCAAGGGTATAGTCCCTTTCAAAAAACTATTTTCCAATAATAATAATAAAAAAAATGATTAGTATGAACAATTAATTCATATCCTGTAATGTAATGGTATAAGTTGTTAATGGCATAAACCGCTACAATAAACTCTTTCTCTATGGTAGTGTAATTCATTTTAGCAAGGGAGAGGTTTTTGCTAATATAGTAGATGACATGCAATTCCTCTCATTCTTCTTGTTATCCAAACATAGCTCTCAATGCCTCATTGGAAGCATCAATTTGTATGTGAAAGGGAATATTCCAATTTGGACCTCTTAAAATAGGGGTATTTGTCAAATTGTCCATGATGATGTAAAAATATTTTTGACATGCTTTTGTCCATTCAAATTCAAATTATTTTATTAGAAGGGAAAACAATAGAGAAGCTAGCTTATTGAAATCTCAAATGAATATTCTATAATAACCAACATGCCCCAGAAATATTCTCACTTTTGTTTAATTTTTGGGAGATGGAAGTTGCACAATGATATTAACCTTATCAGGATCTAAATTGATTTCCTCAGCTGAAACATGGTCGCCTAAAACTATACCTTGCTCCATCACAAATAGACATTTCTAATGGTTTAAAGATAAATGATGTTTCTCACACCTAGAGAGTAATTTATCTAAATTATAAATTTCCTCTTGGAATGTTGCCCCATAAACCGTAAAATAATCCATGTAAATATCCACATAATCATGATTGAGATCAAAAAATATTTCTAACATGACTCTTTGGAAAGTAGTAGGAGCATTACATAAGCCAAAAGGTAAGATCATGTAGGAGAATGTACCCGATGGGAAGGTAAAGCTAATATTATCTTGGTATTTTGGTGCTACCATGATTTGATTGTACCCATTGAAACCATCAAGGAATGAGAAATACCTTTTTACAGATAAATTATCCAGTACTTGGTGAATAAAAGGTAAGGGAAAATAGTATCGATGTATTATCTTATTCAACTCCCTATAATCCATATAGACCCTCCATTTCTCATTATTTTTAGGCACTATAACTAATGGAGAAACCCAATGGCTATCTATAATTGGATAGATGAATCCTACCTAAAGAAGTTTCTCAATGGGTAAGTGCACCAGTCTTAAGTGGACACTTTTTTTTGAAAAATAAAATTTTTCAACTTGTAAGAGTAATTTGAAATAGTTACACTCAAAATTGGAAGATGTTATAATAACATGAATCGTAGCATTTTGAGTATAGTTTCTAAGCTACTAAGTTTTTTGAAAATGGTTAAGTTTAAGTGGGTTAAAGAACCAAAATACCAATAGGTGCTCTTGTTTTTGTTAAAAAACATAGTAGACGGTCGGTCATGCCCCCTACCATTTTTTTAGCAATATTTAGTATCTTTGAAAACCCTTGGTAGAAAGATAGATAGGAGCATCTATTTTGGGCTAGAATTATTTTAGCTTTCCTTAGCGAGTATTTTTTTAATGATTTTTCAATTATCAAAAATTTCAAATTTTGAAAAATAACGAAGCTCTAACTGTGCCCCCCCTAACTACCACAAAAATATCAGGAAAAAAAATAAAAAATTAATATGTATATAATTAGTCCTAGTTTAGGAATCTAAAAATTTTATTCAATTTTGATGAGTCGAGAAAAATATACATGACAAAAGATAAGCATTTACAATCACTAAAAATAGAGGTATAAAAGACATAGTTTGAAATAAATATAAATATAAACCTTAGAATAGTAAAAATAAAAAGATAAAAAGTACATATTTAGAAAGAGGATAGTTTTCTTGAAATTCTAGGAAAATTTTATAAGAAAGATAAAACATGTTTTTGTAGGATTTAGCATGGTGGAAGGTGAGTTTTTTCATATTTTTTCAAAAACACGCATGTTGTTGTTTTTGTTATAGGTCCAAGGCATAGGTTTGGGAAATCAAAGCAATACTGAGCCTGCGAATTCATGGTTTGGGGGCATAATAAAGGGAACACATAACATGTACACATTATAATGCATTTTCATTCCATGGAGTAAAGGTAATATATGTGTTTGTGGTATGATTATATTTACAAAAATTAATGTATTATAATGTATTTTAATAAATATAAGAAATTAAGGCCACTCTGCACCTTATGGAACTAGTCTCACAGCTCCATGAGTCACAGTTTAGGAGATAGTTTTTTATAATCTAATTTGGTCAATATAGGTCATTTTTAGGATTTCAACATTTAACCTAAATATTTTAGCATTTAAATTCTACAATCAATGTCTATTTTGGCAACAAACATAGTCATTGTTTAGGTTTTGGGGCCTTTTGGATTATTTACTGACATTTTTAGGCGTGTTAGATTTATAAAAGTTATATGTTACAAAACTCATAACTCTAAAAGGAAATAACAACTTCTCAAATATATGCACTCATGAAATTCCTTATAATACATAAAAAATAAAAACACATGTGTTGGACATAGTGTCATTGGTGTTGTCATTAATGTCAAGTTGCATTGATAAAAAAGGGTGTCTAGGTGGCATAGGAGTTAGCATTAGGCATCAATCATCAAGAAGCATGAAGGTTGATTGGTAGTGCCCTATTTTAGTGTCATGAAGTGTTGCATTGGTGAAGTTTTGATTTAGAAACAAAATGGGAAGCTTTACTATTTTAAATTCTTCCTAACGCCTTCAAGCCTTAGAGAAAAGTGGATGTCTCCAACATTTGGCGGATTTACTTAGCTTTCCAATGCCTATTTGTTTTCCTTCTAACTCCTTGCATATCTCCTGGAACTTTCTAGAGAAGTTAGGTTTCACCATTAGAATATTATATCCATGTACCTAGAAAACTTGATGTTGAGAAGGTAGTCCTTGAATGATCAAACCTTTCCTAAATCTTCCTAAATTACCTTCAACATTTCCAAGATTCCTTGACATCACCTATGAATGCTTAATATCTTTCCTAAACTCTCACAGAGGGTGTTTTAATAGCTCTAGAATGGCCAAAATAACTAGCATGGAAATTGAAAATTTGGAAGCATGACAACTAAGCCCTTAATTGAAAATAAGGCTTCTAAGTCAATGTAAAAGTTAATAATTATTCCTAGAGTATAAAATTCATTTAAAAAGTCAATAATTATGCCTTGTAGAGTCCTTGATAAATGTGGAAGAAGGTAATAAGAAGACCAAGAGTTTGAAAATCCCTAGTACAGGTTGGAATAAGAATAAAAGAAAAGTAATGTGCAAATACAGTCTAGCAATGTTAATGCCCAGTTCGAGGGCTAGGAAAGATGTAATTTTAAAAAAAAGTCTTTATTCCATTTTTTTGAAGTTGGTGGAGCCTCTGAGTCATTGAAGGAACACCTAAGGGCATTAATGACTCATAAAATCAGGGCATAAGTATAGAGTATTGATTGGTTAGTAGGTGAGCTATGTACAATCATGCTTATTTATTGTGACTGTCAAGACCAACCTTCAGAAATAGTTGTCTTAGGAAATAAAATCATAAGGAAGTTGTATCTATCATGTAGGGAGTGGTGTTAGAATGTTTTAAATCCTTAAGGAACATGGGAAAATACTTATACAAATTTAATCAAGAATACCTATTGATTGCCCTGCACAGATCCATAAAGAATCCTAGAGAGAGTAAGGGTTTGTATGAAAAGCCTTAAATGGAATAAGAAGAATTGAGTGATTTACATTAGTGATTAGTAGAGGGGTAAGAAAAATGAGATGAGTGAAAATAATATTGATTAGAAGTCAATGTGAAGATGAAAAAAAAAGTTGAGAAGATTGTTAGAGCTTGAGCAAACAAGGAGTCTTAAAAAGCCAAAATTTCAAAATATAGAAAGATGGTGAATAAATGAGTAATGGAGAATTAAGGTGTTCTTAAGTAAGGTGAATGGGTGTGTTGAAAGGTGGATGTAAGGATGAAATAGGTGGTAATCCATTAAACCCTTAATTTTTCTTTCAAACCCTAACTAGACCTACTTGAAACAAGGGAAAAGGAGAAATTTAAATTGGGGAAGTCGTATTTTGAGTTGAAGTTATATAAAGAGGATTGTAGGGTACTCTGTATCATCTGACCATCTTGTCATAAGTTTAAAATTTACCATATCTCAAAGGAAATTCCTAATAAGATCATTCAATGTGTTTCAGTGTGTAGGGAATAGTGTCTAGAAGGTAATTGATGATCTCATCTAGTTTTGATGAGAGAGTACTTCCTTCGAAGGCCTAAAAAGGTCATTTTTGGCTAGGATGTAGCTAATTGAACACCCTTGGGAAGTTTTTAGAGAAAATATAAATCATTTGCGGGTGATTTTAGAGAGAATTGAATATGTCTAAGTAAATTTAAGAAATAAAATCTCATTCAGGAGCAATCTGTTTATGACCGGGTTTTAGGTGCAGAGAATGAAAGATAAAATGATGAAAGATGAATTCTTTGGATGATTCCAGGAGTTCTAGAAAGATTTAAGATGAAATAAAATAGGCATTAGAAGGCTATTATAATTTTCTACAAGGTGGAATAATCAACATCGATTCAAGGCTTAAATGTTTCTTTAGGTACTGTAAAACTCTGCAGCTGTCCATCTCAGTTCAAAATGAAATAGGACCTAAATTTTGAGTTGTAGGAAGAATTATATTTTTAGAATAGTTTCATTGACCATAAAATGTGATTTGTAGTGTTTCAATGAAGTATATAGGTCTAAAACATGTAACTCATCCTAAAATTTCATTCAAGGATTCATCCCCTATCTGGATGAGGAAAACCATATCCATGAGGAGCAACTTGAGAAAAAAGGTGTCCATGTACCATAAGCATGCTTACACCCTTGTGTAATCTTGGTCAATAAATTGAATTATGAAGGATTCATAATTTTTAAAGGTGAAATGTGGATCTCAAGGAGTGACTTAATGATCATCATAGCTTGACTCTGTCATTGTACCCAAATATCTCCAAATAAAAAGATAAAATGAGCTAGTCATGCCATTGAGGTATCAAAGACCATCATGTGTGAAGTATTAAGGCATCTTTTGTCTCCATGAGAGACATATGAGAAAAAATATTATGAGAATTTTCAATTTGATTCCATGGAAGGATGATCTTAGAGCCATGAAAGCTAAGGGGATGATCTTTATATGGAGCACCTTGTTTCTAAGAATGATAAATCATCTAAGTTAACTTGATGCAATTCACTTGGTACTATTTGTAAAAAATAATTCAACACCTTGTAGTGTGATCAAACCTTAAGGATGAGGCACATTACAATCACCTCATTTTGGCCATAAGACATGAATCCCATTCAAGGAGTAATCCTCTACCTACAAAGTGAGGATCTCATTTTAGTAAGAAAGGATCTCATTTTAGTAAGAAGTTGATTCATGGTCACTGAATTGAATTATGAACCAAATTTAAAAACTGGTACCAAATCAAGTAGTGGTAGGGCTAAAATCCAATCCAAAAGGTCAAAATACCTACAAAATAACTATATGTTTTCCCAAAACAAAGACCGACTACAATATATATGCCTTGAAAGTTTTAGGTCATTTGTTGAAATCTTGAAAATGAGTAAGTACTAACCAGATTAGATTTTGAAAACTATCTTCTAGATTATAACTGTCAAAGCTATGTGACCACTTCCATTAGGTGCAGAGTGACCCTAACTTCTTATATTTACTAAAATAAATTTAAAGTATAAGATTTATTTTATTATTTCTTTATACTTTTATTATTTCTATTATTTATGTATACTTTTATTATTTCTTATACTTAAACATTTATTTCTGTGACTGTAAGCCCCCCACAAACACATATATCATACATACTATGAAAAACATGCACACATTATAACACGTACGTGTTTTATGTTCAGGAAATATCAAACCACGAAAAATAAAACACATGCACGTTATTTTAAAACTCGTACGTGTTTTACTTGCTTTCGTATTTTCCCTTCTTTTTGGCCCCCTAGATTGGTGCACTTATCCCAATCTTAGTTTTTACAATATCTCTTAAGGAAAGGTTTATCCTTCTTTGTGGTTGCCTAACTGGTATGGATGTTAGGAATTCTTATGTTAGTGCTTACATTATAGTGTGAGTAATTAAATATTGGAATAATTATGTGGGTAATTATTTCAAGTAAATGTAATGTAACTATAAATGAGTTGTTAAAACAACTCATATTGATTAGATAGTGTATTGTTATGTGAGTAAAAAACACACTCTGTTAAGAGATTTGTTGATTAAACAATCTCCATAATTAAAGGAATATATTTCCTATAAATTTGTATGCTACAGATGTTTGATACAAAATAATAATTATTTTATTTCCTCTGTTCATTTTGAACCAAATTCTAGATTTGGTATCAGAGATTTTTTTTATCATGTTCCTGTAATAGAGCCTATGGTTTTCAAACGAAAGAATAAAAATTTGTGAGGGGCAGTCATTTATCCTTTATCCTTGTGGATGAAAGTATCTATGCAAAGATTATAGTTGTGTTATAATAACTTGCTGGAGCATATTTAAGTTAGGAAAATCCTTGAGAGGAACAGAACTGCGGATCGCATTGACAATGAACACATTCACCTTGATAGTGTAATAAATATCATATTGATATTACCTTCATACAACAATTACTTTTTATTTCTATCAAAAGGTTGATATTGTTTTAGTGGCCAATGTTTGATACATTCCAAGGAGATTTATTTGCAGACCGGTCTAGATCCATATACAAGCTCTCCATTGATTTTCTCTCAACTAATTTTCTTCCAGATGTGTTTTAAACATTACGAGGAGTTTTAATCAAAAATAATTCTGTTCGCGATCTTTCACTATGATATTTTTATCCACGTGCCAATTGTATGTGGATTTAATTTAGAGGCATATATTTGTAGAATCGATCAGTCCAACGCATGGATTCTCAATGTGTCTAAACCATTTGAAAGTTCAAAGAGGTTGATGTCTATAATAATCACATCGTGTGAGCTTGGAAGTGGATACAAATACGGTAAATCAACCCAAAAAAAACCAAGAGCAGTGTATTTTGGTCGATATCTTGAAGTCTACTGATTCCCTTGCATAACAATGAAATTTATGGTCATGCATTCATTACGTGTCACCTATATTTCCTTCAGGTTTGCCAAGTAAAAATATATAGTATTATGTGTTTAGATTAGTAATATTTAGTCTTGAACCCAAATGAATTAGGTGGAAATCTATATCTATGGGTCATTATTTGTCATGTTTAAATAATAATGTACTATGTTGATTATGGTCTTAGTTTTTATATATACTAATTTTTTTTGTTAGAGTTAAAATTGTGTCTAGGATCTCATAGTCATGTCTTTGTTCAAAAGTTTCACATTGTCTTAATACATTTATGTGTGTCATGTTGATCAATGTTATTGTAAGAAATAAGAACGTAAAAATTTGAAAGTGTGTCATTGAGTCTTTTTCATCTCCAAATTTTCAATGTGTGTCAAATAGTTTTTAGTTAAGTCATAAAAATAAAAAAAATTCCCACATATCAACTATTGGATGCATTATCACTTGTACCGACATCTGAGTCAATATTATGGGGGGAATTGTAAAATTGAATCTCAAATCCATATTCAACTAAGTTAGTAGAAATAAAAATTAGAGGTGGGGGTAACAGAGGTAGGACGATCAACGTCCTCGACTTCGTCACTATATCAGAGGTTACATACTACTTTAGTGACATTTTTTTCTTTGTGTATGATGAATAAGAACAAATGAGCATCCCTGTTCATGTGTGTAGTACATTATTTGTGTTTTCCCTTTGATGATGATGATGTGGATATTTGTACCATTGATACTATAGCAGGAAGTGTTCTTGATCAGATTGAATTGATGGTTGATGGGTCCCAATTCATGTATTCACCTGGATAGGTTGATGGACCCATATTCCTAGATGATGTAGTTCCCCCAGTAAGTGTTGAGTATCAAGACCATGTGCATGCTACAGAGCAATATGTTGTTTGGTTGAAGATGGTGTTTTCCCCCATGTTTGCACTAGGAGGGGGGGGGAATGTTAGGATTCTTATGTTAGTGCTTACATTATAGTGTGAGTAATTAAATATTAGAATAATTACGTGAGTAATTATTTAAAGTAAATGTAATGTAATTGTAAATGAGTTGTTGAAACAACTCACATTGATTAGATAGTGTATTGTTACATGAGCAACAAATACAATTTGTTAAGATATTTGTTGGTTAAACAATATCCATAATTATAGGAATATATTTCCTATAAATTTGTATGATGTAGATGTTTGATACAAAATAATTATTATTTTGTTTCCTGTGTTCATTCTGAACCAAATTATATACTGGAATCAGTTGTGTAAATGTGGCATGTACAAATATTGGGATGAATACCCTTCATGTCACTATATTCCCAAGAAAAGGCTTGAGGAATGAGAACATAAAAGCTTGAATAGGGTATT